>CM076998.1:20554472-21804472 GCA_039090855.1 Macrothele yani
AACCAGTGACCCTAAATTAGGGTCGGGTGACTGCTTATAACCCATTGAGTTGCTCACGGTGGTCATTAAACCTCCAATAAAAAAAAACTACTACCAATGGTTTGGCATGCGTTATTAAAAGACGGAAACACATTGCGACGCACCGTATAATTGCGTGATAAATATTCTTGTAATATGCTCGTGATGTCACCCACGAATTTTACAAAAATCATCTTCGTTCTTTACATGTTCCAATTCTCTACATTTTTATGTCTACCATTGACTTGAAAAAGCCTCCCAGTTCGGAGTGCGAAAGCTTGGCGAATCTCTGTGCTGACTACACCACAAAAATAAACGGATTTAATACGATATATGCGTTTCATTATTATTCAATTCTGGTGCATTTAAAATAAAGCTAACTCAGTGTATATACAGTTTTATTTTCAATTTTTCAAGGTAAGTGTCTGAGGGGAAAAAAACTGGTTTATATCAGCATACAACGCCTACGTGGTTATATTCTACATACTGTGTCATTTAGAACGACGAGTGAGGTGTTTATATAAAACAGACGATTAAATCTGCAACAAAATTTCATTCGCAGATGGAACCAAAATGTGTGATGACGGTAGATATTATAAAATGACATAAAGAAAAGGAATGTATGAAGTGTGAGAGCACGGCAGAGAGAGAAATGGCTGCATAACAGAAAATGCGACATCGACATCCCAATGTTCGAGTAAGTGAGGCTGCTACTAACTAAAATTTTATCTCAGCATAAACTCAGGTACTGTCTGTAGGAAACTGTGCGTTCTTAAAATAACTTTTTGCATTCTTTCAAATGCCTTTTGATTTTTATCTTGTTTTAAAAGTAAAATAAAACGAAGAAAAAACATTCCACCAGTTCAACTACAATGCTATCGAATTTTTACTTCTCTTACTTATTACCGGTGTGTCTTAATTTGAGGTTCCTTAGGAGAAAACGAATGCTCTTCCCAGCACAGAAAAAATACACTGAATTTCAGCAACAAGACAAACTGAGTTGAAAATAACATTTTGTTTTGTTGATGTTTTTTCAATTGAATATGGTTTATTGCAGTCCTGCAAATAGTTAATGTTCTTAAAACAAAGATTTCTCAACGTCTGTAAAACGAAAAACAGGAATTTAATTAGGCACATACTCGAAATTCCACTTGTAGATAATTATTCATGCAATGGGGAAAATTATTTCAAAAAAATAAGACATCTTTAAACAAACGGACCTCCGGTTTTCATACGTCGTGTTATTTTCATTTTTTAACTTGTCCTTTCAAGTGGACTTTTGAACAGAAGGTACTTTCTTGTAAACAGAAGAGCCAAAACATTATGACCACCTGCCTAATATGATTTTGGTCTTCCTTGGGCCGTCAAAACAGCTCTTACCTGGATATACATCGAAGAGCCAAAACATTATGACCACCTGCCTAATATGATGTTGGTCCTGCACGTGCCGCCGAAACAGCTCTTACCCGCATATACACCGAAGAGCCAAAACATTATGATCACCTGCCCAATATGATGTTCGCCCTCCACAAGCCGCCGAAATAGCTCTTACCCGGATATAATCGCCGAAGAGCCAAAACATTATGACCACCTGCCTAATATGATGGTCTTTCACGTGCCGCCTAAACTGCTCTTACCCGGACATACACTGAAGTGCCAAGACATTATGACCATCTGCCTAATATGATATCGGTTCTTCACGTGCCGCTTAAACTGCCCTTAGCCGAAAATACACCGAAGAGCCAAAACATTATGACCACCTACCTAATATGATGTTGGCCCTCCACGTACCGCCAAAGCAACTCTTACCCGGATATGAACCGAAGAGCCAAAACCTTATGACCACCTGCATAATATGATGTTGGTCCTCCACGTGCAGCCAAAACGGCTGTTACCCGGATATACACCGAAAAGCCAAAACTATGATATCAATCCTCAACGGGCCGCCGAAACAGCTCTTACCCAGATACACATCGAAAAGCGAAAACATTATGACCACCTGCCTAATATGATGTTGGTCCTTCACGTGTCTCCTAAACTACTCTTACTTTATGAGGCAAGAACGCTATAGGATTTCTAAAGCTGGCTTGTGGTATCTGGTACCAACACGTTACTACGCTATCCTTCATCTCTTGTAAGTTGCAGTTCATGGTTTTGCTGCTGCTGATTGAATTACTGTTCCACCACAAACAGATACTGGATTTGATTTATGTCTGGAAAATATGGCGACCAGGATAATACCTGTAAATCGTTATCAGGCTCCGCGAACCGTTCTCCAACAATACGGGCTATGTGGCATGACGCATTATTGCTGAGAGAAGGCAATACTAGAGAAGAACACAGTTACCATGAAAGAACTCGCTTGGTTTGCAGTCTACCGTAATGAAATCGTTTGCATTTCCTTTATTTTCTAGACACGCGATTACGAGGGGTGTCCTATAAGTATCCAGAATTTTATTGCTATCGATACAAAACCTTCTGTATGAAAGTATGTATGCGTGAAACTATTACGCCGTAAAAGCAGAACGGCTTGATACTAATGTTAGGATGCGCTGTCGATCAACAACAATGGCGGTTACGTTTAGCGTTCAGTGCGAGCAGTAATGGCATTTTTAATGAAAGAAGGCTTAAAGGTCGTGGACATGACGAGAAAATTTCGGACCGTGTGTGGTGATACGGCTACGCCTCCTTCCGGTGTTTATGAATGGGTTACGAAATTCAAAGCTAGCCACGAGAGCCTTGAAGATGAGGCACGATCAGATAGGCCTAACACGGTAGTGACTGATGAAACGATTAAACTGGTTGAGGACTTGCTTCAAGGTGACAGACGCATTCGTGTTCGGGATATTAACATGAAATTGGATATGAATAAAGATTCTGTTGGACGAATTATTCATGAAAATCTCCACTATGGGAAGATCTCTGCCAAATGGGTATCCCGAATACTTACAGCGGTGCCATAAACACCAAAGGGTAGATATTTGCAATGAACTGGTACTGCGCTAAGATGAGGAGGGTGACGCATTCCTGGGATTCATAATTAAAGGCTATGAAACGTGTATTCATCAGCTCCAACCGGAGAAAAAACAGTAAAGTATTCTGTGGCGTCATCCGAATTTGCTTCAATCAAAGAAGTTCGAAGTTGGTTCGTAGGTGTTCAAGGTTATGGCTACTGTATTCTAGGACAAACACAGTGTTCTTCTGGTTGAGTATTTGGCAAAAATGAAACATCAAATGCGAAGGCCTGTGTGAAGACACTGAGGACATTTGAGCAGCGTATCCGAAATAAACGGCCAACATTGCAAAATAATCAAGTGTTGCTTCAGCATAATAACGCTCGCCTACATATTGCTAAACCAGTGCAAGCAGAAAACGCAAAACAGAAGTTGACAGTTCTTTCACTCCCTGCTTACAGTCCGGACTTTACTCCTCTAGAGTTTCATGTCTTCGGTTCCTTGTAGTCTTAGTGTCCACCACTATGAGAGCATGAACGATATGCGAGCGGCTGTCCGTCAATGGATCCGTAACACTCCTGCTGATTTTTTTGCTACCGAAATGAATCGACTTGCTGATCGGTGGAGCAAATGCGTTGTGCTGAACGAAGAATGCGTGGAAAAGTGACTGACTGTTCTTAACACTATATTACATATGTGAGTATAATATTTATGCATCCTGTATCTTTTCTCTCCTGTAATTGATAGGAATAAAAATCCGGATACTTATCGGGTACCTCTCGTAGTTTGAATATGGCATTTAAACCCTTTTCCTCTTCTTTGGTGCATAGAATGAATACACTATTTTGTTTGAAAGAAGCTGTTTTATCCAGTTTTAAGAAAACTGGAACCACAGAACAGTGTTTGTAGTGGGTATCATGATTATCAAAAGTGCCCTACTGCCGTTCAAAGAAGCTAAACAAAATCTTGGCTCCAAAAATTCGATATTTGTTTCTTGAACCTGAGTGTTTTTAACTGGCTTATAACAGTTATTTGGAAGTACTATACTGTGCAAATTATTTGGGACAATGTAAACAATCACTCTTTTTTCCAAAACTATGCCTTTATATCATTATATGCCTTGATGTACACTGATAAATACCTGTATTTGTATGAGGTATGTCCTCCTTTAGCAGAAATGACCTCTTGAATTCGTTTTGCCATTGACTCCACTAATTGAGTGCACATATTTTTGACTTCATAATCGTGGAACCACACTTTTATAGCATTCGTTATCATGCGTTCTTTGGTTGTGTACAGTCCATTTTCCCTAAACGTCTCTTCAAAATATTCCACAAGTTATCTATGGGATTTAAGTCTGGTGAATTTCCAGGCCAATCAAGTAAATGAATTTGATTTTCCAGCATGCAATTCTTGACCAAATTCGAATTGTGACATGCAGCCAAGTCATGTTGAAATGTCCCGTCAAAAGTTTGCAAGAATGGAACAATCCTACGTTGTAATATTTCTACGTACTTGGCTGAATTCATCATACCTTGAACAGGAACTCAGCTTCCAGTGCCATTTGATGTGAAAAACCCCCAAAGCATCTGTTTCAGAGGGTGTTTTACAGTTGTTTGACCTAAGGGTTCACAGTTGCTTCGTCTAACGACATTTGCTTGGTATCCTTGCACAAATAAATAAGTTTCATCTCTGAAAATGACCTTTTTCCAGTCGTCAGCAGTCCATAATTTATATTTTTTGGCCCATGCTGAACGTTTCATCTTCATTTTCGCATTTAAATATTGTTTTGTCGTTGGTCTTCTTGCCTTCCGGCCAACTTCCAGAAGCCTACGGCGTACAGTTGAGTCACTAACATCACAACCACTAGCCAATAAATCTCTTTGAAGGTTCGTGCTTGTTTTTTTTTTATCCATTTTACTATTTCTGATTAGATATTTATCGGTTCGTGGAGTTGTTTTTCGTTTCTTTCCACATTTACCTCTCCTTTTTGGAGACGATGATCCAGACGCATTGAATCGCGTAAGCAGCCTTGATTCACTTGATTTGCCTACACCAACTGCAGAAGCGATATCTCTCACTGTCATAGAAGTGTGATCCTTCAGAGCAATTATTTTTGCATGCTTCCTTGGGTAAATATCCATTTTTCAATACACAAAATCAAAACGTACTCACAGAGAGCAAAAACTAACATCCACCTGTCACACACGAAAGCAGCTCACAACTGAAGCTGAAGTGCCTATTTCCTGTTTAAAAGCGGTCAAACCACATTCTTACTAAATTCTAAGAGTCACACCACCCCACAGCTGATAAAACCGGTTTACGTGGGTTTCCGACATCAACTGGCGATCACATTGCAATTCTGAAAATAAAATAGCTTGTCCCAATTAATTTGCACGGTATGGTAAATATACTTTGGGACTGGGGATTACAAAACTGGCCGCTAATTAGAGGCGCCCGCTAGTCAGGAGTGTCCGTTAAGGAGGTTAAACAGTATATTTTTGCGTGCCAGAAAAGATAAAAAACTTGTTCTCATTAGATAGAATTCATTATCTTAGCACATCTTTTGTAAAAAAGTAAATAAATCGTGCTTATGTTATTGGTTTGTCCGTCTGTCAGTTTGTGGACACCATATCTCTAACTATTAGTCAAATTTGAATTATTTTTTTTTAATTGGGAAGTTTGAAATATGTGAATGATGATCTTCATTTCGTTTTTCTTTTCTTTACGAAGTACAATCTCTTCGCTAGAGGGCGTAAACGTAGATGATAATGAATTCAAAATGACTTTTTATTCCATATATTTGCTTCACAGCATCCGATTGAAAAACATCCTTTTACCTTTCGATTCCATTTATGTCGAAGAGTGCTTTAGATGTAGTCACTTTTTCAAGTTCCGCATAAATTCCCCGCTAGGGAGCGTAAAACTAAAGAGCGTTTACCCGGATATTTGTACTTCTAAAACTCCGATTTGTGAACTTTTTTCTGCAGAGGAACAGTTCCTGATGGAAAATCGTTTGCATATAATTTCTAATTTTTGGTGAAGAATGGTTTGGCAGCCAGGGTACGTAAGTGTTAATTTCCGCTTCTGATGTATTTGCAGCAAAATCTGGGCTCATTATGAGCCCAGATTTTGGAAAAAAAAGTCTTTATTGAAAAAAATTCGTTTGTGAACTGATACTACTCACGTCGAAAAACCTTCTCGGATTATTTTTTTCTTAAAATATTGAATCGTTTTTTCGCCAGGTGGCGTGCATGTAGGTTGTATTTTTGTCAATATCTCTGCTTCTAATGGCCCGATTTGAAATATTCCTTTATTGGATAGTTTCCGGTGTAACATGTTTTTCATATAAATTCAAAAATTTCAAGTAATTCATAGACCTTCCGCGAGAGAGCGTAAATGTAAATTGCGTTTCCCCCAATATCTCTGCTTTTAATACTCCGATATGAAAATGTCTCTACATCCGGTACAGCTACTGATGGGAAATAGTTTGCATGTAATATCTAATTGTTGGTAAAAAAATGTTTGGCCACCTTGGAGCCGTAAGTCTTAAATTCCGCTTCTGATGTATTTGCAGCAAAATCTGAGCTACTGAAAACTCGACTGAGAAAAATTATTTCGTGGACAGATACAGTTCACATCGAAAAACCGTTTGAGAATACTTTATTTTTAAAATAATGCATACTTTCCCCGCCAGGGGCATAGATGCATATCTTATATTTGTCGATATCTCTGCTTCTAAGGGTCAGATGTGAACATTTCTATCTTTGTTGGGGAGCGTTTTCGCTGCGAAATGTTTCTCATAGAATTTCAAACTTATCTTAACTCACCAGTCTGCAACCAGAGGGAGTAAGTTTACGATTCCGTTTAGAGAAATATCTTTTGATTAAAAACCCCATTGGAAAACTTTTTTCGGTCAGATACTTCTTTTTTCCATACCGGTTCCATTGACTATGAATAGCTTTGATAAATTTAATTCGCGTCAGAACAGATTAAAACATGTGCTCATTACAGACGAAAATTCAGTCATCTTGTTTCATAATACGGTAGAACTCCAATTATCCGGATTAACTCGGAGCACAGCCCATCCGGATATTCGGAAAATCCGGATAATTGGGTTGTATTTTTTTCTGTAGGCCAAAATACGTATTTTTAATTGAAGAGAGGGAATTTAATTTTTTTGTTTATCGTATTTTATAACAACAAATGTTATACAGCTTAAAAAATAAATGTGCTGTACTGCATCATCATTCTGTATTATTTAAATGAACGAAAGAACTAAACACGTAAATAAATCAGTGCGAATCTTAATTTTACTTGGCTTTGAAAGAAAAAGCAATCCGGATAGTTGGAGTTCTACTGTACGTACAGCCAAAAGAACGTGTCGAAGCTGTTTGCCTGGAGAAAGCGTTTACTTCGTAATTTGCGACAAATTGCCTTCATTCCTAACTGTTTCTGAATTATTTCTCTCATAGTAGATATAAATCTTCTCACGTTAAACCCTTTTGCGTGCATTGATACTTTAAAAAAAGTTTGCAATTAACTGCTAAAAACTTACATTCACATTAGACTCCTTACCGAATGACAAATGGTAGTCTCGTTTTTCCTTTTAGATTCCTCGGGTCGCCGTCGTTGCTACTAACATCGATAATTTCAGAGCGTATCTTTCATCAGTCTGAACGATTACGAAAGCTGTATTTGTCCAGCAGCCATTGCAAAGAAAACAAACTCTTTCATGTCGTTGAGACACGGCATTAAATCAATTCGAAATTCTCGACTTCAGGAATTATCAGACACTGCAATCTTTTGTTGTAGAAAGCCATTTTAGTTGGTTATTCTCCAGATAAAATGTTTTTCTTCATGACAATAGTCTGTAGAAAGATCAGATAAAAAAAAATCAGATAACCAAATTATTAACTGAAGCTTTAAGCATTAAATTGCTTTGTTGAGGTATCGAAATTTTCGTCGTATAATCCGCGGATTATATGGTAAAAGATATAAATTTAGGCTCTGCGGAAAATATGCCACTTAAGAAAAATAAAAAGGTTTTGCGGCTTTGTCTTTTTTTTTTTTTTTAAATCGCGTCGTAACAGTCCAAAGAGATCGTATATCTGGAAAATTACCAAAAAATGTCTTAACAGAAAAACAACGCAGTACGAAGATAGAGTTCCTCAAAGAGTTAGAAATAACTGTAGTAATAAACAATTTTGACACCAAATACAATCCAACACAGATAGTGTCATATGATCTCAATACTCACCCGCTGGGGAAATCTCAGCATTACAAATTTCGTGGGTGCTGCAGTTCTAACTATGGAACTACATATTACGGAATCAAACTTTTGAACTGTCCATCTAACTGTGGTAATGCTGAGAAAAAAAAACTTTAATTTTGCTCATAATTTAGATGAAAAAAAAACACGAAATCACTTTAAAATTAGTTTTTTTATATATTTATGATCGTCTTTTCCTGTTTCTTTGGATTTCCGCACCATCCAGTGAATTGCGTCTGTTTTGTAGGAAATTACAGGTCGATATCGCAAGTGCAGATTATACCACAAATGCTTTACTTACGGTCTGCGGATTATATAAGTTAAAATACGGTACATAGGATTTTCTATCATTTTTGTTGGTAAAAAGCAATATTCCTCTGCAAGCGGTAAAACTGCATTACGGGAAATGTTATTACAAAAAGGAAATAGTGTACATGAATTTTACTTGTGCTATATAAGAGAAACATATCAAATGTTTTTGTGCTATGGCCATTTTATCAGAAGCTGATATGCTTGAAGATGTGTTTTGTAAAACATAATTTTTTTTGTGAGTAGAGTGTATTGAACCCTGAATTGATTTAATTTATTGAATATTCTGCCATACACCACAGTAATACCATACTTGACAAAGTTTAACCCGAACAATATATCATAACAATAAGACTGTGCGAAGTAGCTAACCAAAACAAAATATAACGCCAGTAATGTATCCTTAATATGTTACAACCTAATTACAATAAACATACCATTAAGTTCAATTAATGAACTTGCACAATTAAACCAAAACTTATAAAGTAGATGGTATGAAATGTAAAAAAGCTATCAATGTCTACATAAATCACTGCAAATCGATGACATGTAGCAAGGTAAAAAGGCTTTAATGGAAAAAAGCCGGACGAGCCCCCAGTCCCCAACAAGTGTGTTTCAGGCCAAGAACACAATGCACAGAAAATCACAGTAGGACACAAATTACCAAAATAGTACTGAGACGTGAAGGATACATGATTGTAAACAACTGTAATTAAAAACGTTGATGGCATATAACCAGTACAGTTACAAATAATGAAAATCTTAACAAATGTCAACATAACCACTGATAAAGATAATGCAAAGAACAACAATAACAGATTTAAATAGGGCGCATCTGTGTATATACAGGGTGCGTAGGATAGTTCGTTTAGCCTGAAACAACTTGCGAACGGAGAGAGGTACAGTTATGCAAGTGAGATAACTGTATAGTAAAGCGACTACGCCCGATCGAATGCAACCGATAACCACGCCCTCAAGTGACGAAATGCGGAACTTAGCCATTGCAAATCGAAAACGAAAAGAGATAGAGCAACATTTCCAATTACAAAGTTGCAAAGTATCAATGAATCAGTCATTTGCTTTACACGGATAAGATAAATTGTCGCCTGAATACCATAAAATGTCTGAAATCGATGCGCGACCTTTTGGGTATACGTTTGAAGGGAATAGACATATGTATGAGCAAGTACACATACTTTATTGCATAAATGCGTACTTATGTAAATACAGTTGGATGACGTAAGACAAAACAAAAAAGGCAAACTGGCGCACAGTGATAAAAATTTAATGTCTAGTATGTCCGAAGAGTTCGCCATTGCCAACGAGCCGTCTCACTACACTTGCGATGGTAACCGCACTTGGATGTGGCCCAGCTGGAAAACGAACGGCGTATTCCCGTGCAGCTAGCGTCGGGTTCCGTTGGCATTCGCCGTAAATAAGCACCATCTCGCAATATTGGAAGTGAGTGAAGCTCGCCATTCTCACACAGCGTACGTAGAACTAAACGTCTGATCAGGGTACATCCTGCTACTGGTTTTTATATCGTAGGTACGGTACAACGTCAAAATCTGCATTTGCATACGGCTACATTTGCGAAATGTGAATATGCAGATTCGAATCTTCGCGCGTCGATTTCGGACATTGTAGGGTATTCAGGCGACAATTTATCTTATCCGTGTAAAACAAATGTCGTTCTATACTAATTAATTGATTGATGCTCTACAACTTTGTAATCGGAAATTTTGCTCTCTCTTTTTCGTTTTCGATTTGCAATGGCTAACGTCCGCATTTAGCCACTAGGGGCACTGCTATCGTTGCATTTGATCGGGCGTAGTCGCCTTTTCTGTACAGTTATCTCACTTGCATAACTGTACCTCTCTCCGTTCGAAAGTTATTTCAGGCTAAAGGGACTTTCCTAAGCACCCTGTATACCAAATTAATGTAATCGAAAAATGTACATCACAAGAATATCTGTACAGTAACTAAGAGACATACAAAATCTGCAGACAACTCAAAGTAGCATGGAGAGGTGCATGCTTGGTGTAACCAGGAGAGTTAAGAAGAGGATCTCTTGGATCAGAAAAATGACAAGAGTGGAAGACATCATGATCAGAGTTAAATCCCTGAAATGGAAATGGGCTGGACATACTGCCAGAAGAACAGACCATCGATGGACAGCCGAAATTTTAGATTGGATTCCAAGGGACAGGAAAAGGCCAAGAAGAAGACCACATGGAAGATGGGTGGATGAAATTCGAAAGTATGCGGGAGTGACATGGATGAGACTGGCACAAGACAGACCGTTGTGGAGGAAACTTGGGGAGACCTTCGTCCAGCAGTGGATTGATTATGGTTGACAATGATGATGATATCAAACAATCGTGCAACAATAGATAAACCAAGATTAACAAGACAAAGCGCACCATACCCCCAAGCACAACGATGATATTTGCAGGAAAAGCAAAAGGATTGCACCAATAGCCAATTGGTACAAATATACGAAACAAAATCATAAAAAAAACACACACACAAAACAGCAATACACATCCCCAAAATAAACGTATGATAATGAATACAAGTAAGTTAAAGAAAAAGACGTGCTATCCTAGACCGTTTCATAACTTTAAGTTAAACACTAGTAAGCAATTACAGGATCAAGAGATATAGTATAAATATATGTGCAGCGCATAGCAATGATACCAAATACGATAGCGAAGGTTAAAAGTTAAACTGTGAAAGTTAGTCAGAGTCCTAACACAAAACAGTATACAAGAGCCAAAGCAAGGAAATATAAACATACATCATCTTACTCACTAAGGTGGTAAATGTGAAACACGTAATGAAAATGTATATGTAATTTAAAAGTGACATACATCAAAGCAGTATATTGGTGTAGGTTCATAGATTTATTGACATGAAATTTATATTGAAAACAATACGGTAATTGAATCATTCTATCACAGGTTCATATCAGCAAGTAACAGCTGTTTTGTGTAGAAATGTTTACTATTTAAAACTACACAATGATATTGAAGGATGGTTAAGATCTTTATAAAATTTAGTGCCGCTAATTTTGGGTTTCTAGAATTCTAACGCTGTGGACCGGCACCGCTAGTGCCACTTAAGTCTCTCTGACCATGGTGAACTGCTACGATTTTCCTTTAAAACCTCTGCCCACACGGTTACCGGGGCGTCTAAATAAGTGTTGATAGTATAAATTGGAACATGTATGATCTCTGAAGATTTTGTTTGGGGATTTATCGAACACTAATACACTGGTGTGCAAAAATTAAGGACGAAGAAGAGAAATTAGCATAACAGCGGAACGACCAGTCAGGAGATAGACTGGGGTCCGGTACGGTAGGGCATGCGCATATGTGCATCATGACGGGGGAGGAGAGATGTCGGAAGGGTATAAAGCACACGGGCGGTGTACGCTCAGCAATTCGGTGAAAGCTATTGCACGGTGTACATCTGTTTGACCGACGTCGAGTTGCTGCCACCGTGTGATATGGCCAACAGGCAATCCAGTAAACGACATCTGGATGACTTTACCCGAGGTCGCGTCATTGGGAAATTAGAAGGTCGAAGTGTGACTAGTGTGGCCGAGGAGTTCGGGATCGCTCACAGCATCGTTTCACGAGCTTGGAGAGCATTTCAAACGACAGGAACATCTGTCCCAGAGTTCAGCAGTGGTCGTTCACGAGCTGAACTCACGGCGGAGGACGACCGCTATATTGTCCTACAGGCGAGAAGAGACTGAAGACTGCAGACAGCGAGAGAAGTCGCAAGGCACATGCAACAGACAACTGGACTTCCGTAATCGCGTTTTACCGTGGCCAGGAGGCTGCACAAAGGTGGACTATTTGCACAACGAACACTACGGTGTGTGCCATTGACGCCTGCTCATCGAACACGGCAGTTTCTGTGGTGCCAAGAACACAAGAACTGGACACATCAGCAATGGGGTCTAGTTCTCTTTACGGATGAGAGCCGATTTAGTCTGACGAGCGATTCTGAACAAATACACATCTGGAGAGAGCAAGGAACACGCAATCACACCTCCAACATCATCGTAAGGGACCGGTTCGGAGGTGGCGGAGTTCTCGTTTGGGGCGGTATCATGCTTGGTAGCCGTACTGACCTCCACATCTTCCAAGGAGTTTCAGTCACTGGTGTCCGCTATTGCATCGACGTTCTCCTGCCTCACGTGCGTTTGTTTAGAGGTTCTGTGGGTCCTGAGTTCCTCTTCACGGACGACAACGCTACACCTCATCGCACAACGGCTGTCGCAGAGCTGTTGGAGAGTAAAGATATTCAACGCATGGATTGACCCGCACGGATCCCATACCTAAATCCAGTTAAACACGTGTAGGACCTTTTCGGGAGACTCTTGGCAGCACGTCACCAGCCGCCAGCAACGTTTCCGCAGCTGCCATTGGCGCTAAAAGAGGAATGGGCCGCGATGCCTCAACAGCTCCTTGACAACCTCGTCCTCAGCATGGACAAACTTGTAAATCCTGCAACGCAGTCAGGGGTGATCATATCCCCTACTAAAGACTGAATTTTTCTTACCATCCGCCTGTTACATGGACGTTTCTGTCTTCTGTCCAGTTGTGCTCGAAGCTACCTTTTCAATAAAATGCCTTTGCGTCCTTTGGATTCCTTGTTTGGACGGTTTTGCTAACTTGTCCCATATTCTTTCATCTTAGGGATCTTTTGGTATGATTTGAGTTCGAAAAACCGTCTCGTCCTTAATATTTGCACGCCAGTGTATATACAGGGTGTCCCAAAAAGATGTAAACACACTTTGAATGATTATAAAGCCAGTGTTTTATTCAGATACAGTTCATTTTTAAAATTTAAAAGAATAGATAGGAATGAATAATGTTGTTGGGGCAACGCCTGTTTTCAAACTGATGACCGTTCTGGTTCAGGAACTGCTGGCAGCGCGAAGAAATAGAATCGCAAACATTAAAAATCATTTTGTTCGGTATTTGTGCTCATTCTAGTTCAATTGCTGTCTTCGATTCGTCTACTTTCGCTGGTTTTGTATCGTAAATTTTACCTTTTATGTGTCCCCATAAAAAACCTAGTGGCGTAAGGTCTGGTGAACGCGAAGGGTATTCTACAGAATTTCTTCGTTCAATTCATACTTTTGGTAAATTCCCATCAAGGTAGCCCCTTATATCACGATAGTAGTGTGGGGGTGCCCCATACTGTTGGAAATAAAACTCATCCTCAAAGTCCCTTGAATGCGTGGCACTAAAGATTGTTGTGTACAAGTTCAAGTAAACGGCGCCAGTCGCAGAACCGTCATAAACGAATGATCTATCTAATCCCTTCGATGATAAGCCGCACGACACTGTAACTCCTATTAAATTAACATGATGTTCGTCTGTAATAAGCGGATTCTCAGGTCCCCCAGTAGGTGCAATTGTGGGGGTTAATTGAGTCATTTAATTTAAATGTATCCTCATTGCTCCAAACAATCTCTCTTGGACACTGTGCATTCTCTGCACATTTTGCCAAGTACCGCTAAAAAAACTGACCTCTCCCAGCCGGATTATCTTCATTGAGAGTCTGGACTCTCCTTGGAATGTAATTGTTCCTATGGCAGCGCTTCAAAATAAGATGGACACTTGATTTTGAAATTCCTATCTCACGATCCGCTTGCCGCACAGATTTTCTTGAACTCTGGCGATATGTTTCCATCAACCTTTCTTGCCTTGTGGGACACGTAGATGTCTGTGGTCTTCCCGAACGTTTCTTGTGGACATTCTGAACATTTTCATCTTCTTCAGACTTATCTCTACTTCGAGTGACGGTAAGTCGCGTTGGTGGATCTGTTTGAAACTCTCACTTAAGCTGTATTTGCACTTCAACTGCATTTTCAAACTTCCAGTATCACTTCAGGATAAATTTCCTTTTTTCAAAGCTCAGTCTGGCTTCACACATTATTTCAAATCGGTTAAACCTGAAAAACAGAGAAACTTATTTGGTTTATTAGCTATTACAGTGAGTATATATTTTTAAGGTCACCGTATGTATGTATACATAACAAATTGCTGATCCAGTAATATTAAAAGCAAAGCAATAATTCTTTTGAACTGTTAATTGTTGAGTGTGAGTTGGGCAATGATTATTCGGTTTGCTAGGGGGATTCTTGACCCGTTTTAGGTGTTATTAAATCTTTAATTTATTAATTCTGTCCTTTATTGCAAACCAAATAATCAGAAACCCACACTTTCTGGTCTATGTAGAAGTAGTGAGAGATTTTATTCATGATTGCCCCCTGACAAAGCCATGCATAAAACTTGCCACAAGTTCTGCAATCACAGTTTTTTCTCCAGGTTGAAATTATGGATTTTTTTCCTAGTTCAAATCCACATTGTTTAAGATTTTATTTTTAAGTTTTAATTTTTTGCTTTCTTATCTCTTGTTTGTCTTTTATATATATACACACAGTATATAAAGAGATTGATGCAGCAAGTTCGAGTAAACGGCGCCGTGCAAAATTGTATTGCAATTTTTTTAAAAATATATATATCTTGAGAATCCTCTATTGCATCGAATTTGATAAAATGCGAAAAATAAAGTAATTTAACATAATTTATTAGGCATACTGAAAGTTCTGTTCTAAAATGCAATAGTAAGCAAAAGTTGCCATATATACACTGCTGGCCACCCAAAATGCAACACCAAGAAGGAAGCATCCGATTGGCCTGAAATTCGCAGCATATCGGTCGCCCGCGAGAGGGCATGCAAACGATTAGCATTGCAGGGCATATGCAAATCATGTGCGCCCGGCACGCCCCCGAGAAGCACTATAAGAAGGGTGCACAGAAGGCGGGGTGTAAGTAGTGGATGTGTGTTGTGCTACCAGACCTGTGCGTGGGAAGCTTCCTGATGCCTCGTCGCAGAATACGGCAGTCGTTCCAGCACGTTTCGGAGTTCGACAGAGGACGAATAGTTGTTTATCGTGACAGCGGTTTATCGTACCGAGACATCGGCGCCCATGTGGGACGACATCCAGCCACAGTGAGGCGAGTATGGATTCGGTGGGTGCAGGAGGGATGGACGGACCGACGTGAGCGATAGCCGCGGCGCACCACCGAACGAGAGGACCGGCATGTTGTGTGGCGGGCATTGACGCCTCGCACCGCCACATCAACAACGTTAGCGCAGGAATTAGGGTGTGTAGCGCAACAACCTGTGTCAGCACGTACCGTTCGACGTCGTCTGCAGGAGCGGGGACTTGTCGCACGGCGCCCATTGCTCCGATTACCATTGACGTTACACCACCGGCGAGTGCGGCGGCAGTGGGCCGTTGAACGCCGCACCTGGACTACGGAATGGCACCACATTGTGTTCTCCGACGAATCCCGCTTCTGCCTGTAACACCACGATGGTCGGATCGGCGTGTGGCGGCACCGCGGCGAGGGACTGTACGACGCTTGCACTATGCATCGCCATACCGGTCCGTCGCCTGACGTTATGGTTTGGGACGCAATTGGATATGACACCCGCACCCCTTTGATACGCATCGCCGGAACACTCAATCGCCACCGCTACATCTCCGACGTTTTGGAGCCTGTAGTCCTCCCTCAACTGCAGGACCTGCTAGCGGCCACATTTCAACAGGACGTGGCACGCATCGTGCAACAATTCTTCACGGCCCACCTGGTGTCACTGCTGCCGGGGCCCACCTGGTGTCACTGCTGCCGTGGCCCACCTGGTGTCTTTGTGATGAGAGCTTGACCAGGAAGAACCACCCGGAACAGATTTTGTACAATTCATTTAGTGTCACTCCTTTTGGCAGCACTAAAAATACTTACATAGTGAAGTGGTTTTTTTTAAATAGTGGTAAAAAATAAAAGTAATTTAGAATGATAGAGATTTGAAGACAAAGTTGCCACAGGAAAATTAAAATTCACAACATAAGTTTGTTTTTGGATCATATTTTAAAGTTCAAGTTTTATATTTTTTATTACTTCTATTATCCTATATTTTATTGAGGGCATTATATCCTGTTCTGTAAACTATCGGTTTTAATGATATGCACTTCTTAAGTCTATTCTACTCCATATTTTTTAGTTCAAAATTTTAATTCTCTTTGAAAAAACATTTAATTGCTAGTTTTATTTGTTCTGCATTTCGATATTTTTGGTTGTAAGAATTTTATTCGAGAGTTGTTCTTTTCCCTGATAAAGCATTTCCCAACATAAATTAAACTTTTTCGCATGGAAAGCAGAAAGAAAAATTTTGAACAGCTGATATTATCTGTAGTCTATCGAATTTCATTAAAATAAAATCGTTAAAAGAAATGCGATGGTTGTTTGCCTCTTGTGAATTAATATTTTCATCTATGTAAATAACTGAATAAACGAACTTCCGTTACTTGGTTGTACTAATGCTCCTCTTCCGTTCACAGTCGTAGCTGAAGACCAACCTTAAAGGAAGACATAAAAATGTGAATGCGTGTTTTTGTTCGTGTGTGTGTCTCTCCGTCGCCTTTGGACGAACTCTGAAAGCGAATAGTTTGCATTCTCAATGGAACAGAATAGTAGAAATGTTGGACATGGATAAGAATAGATGGTCCTGGTATCTCCAGGTCTGTTTGTCGCGTGGGACAGTATTTTGAAGACAATACACCCTGGGGAGGTTGGAATAGAAATACATTCACGTAGTTATTGTCTTAGAAAAAAAAAAGATACGCGAATAAAAGAAATACGACGCCACGCTACAAAGTAGAGTCGCACGAAAACCTCTTTACTTATGAAAAGGTACAGGGTTCTAAAAAGTGGAACGAAAATCGATACGCACATAAAATCTCCAATCTAAGACTTGGAAGAAACAGAAATCTTTTTGAAAAGAAGGCATTAAAGTCGGGCGTCGCTACAAAACTCACGGCATGCTCGGTTTATTTTACTTATTTCTTTTCTTGTTCTTAATTCCTCCCTTTTCTGTTTTCCGGTAAAATAATTGAAAATATGTTGAAAGGTATAGATTCTTGAAGAAAGGAGGAGGGAGGAACTTATCGCTTTTTCAGCAAAACTGGGGCATGTATTTCTTCCTCCGATGGGTGGAGACAATATGCATGTGTAATGGAAAGTTCATGTCAGTCTTTTTGTGGTTCTAATACCTTCCAATATATGCAGCATGGACACGATCACGCAAAATGTTTGAGTTTTTGTCGATGTATTTTCAAACTGGGGTAAAAGAAAAAAAAATATGCTCATTGTGACATTTGGAATAAATGTGTCAGGAAAAACTATTTCCTATAGGATACACTCTAAAAAGTAAGTGGCGGGAATTCACGGAACACTTCTGAAAATAACGTGTAGCAAAGTTTCCGGTAGGTGTCAGTCTTTTTCAGAAATATCAGTTTTTAAAAGTGCTCATTTCATTTAACGTCCGAATTTTCGCAGGTTTTATCTAGTCAGAAATTATATTTATTTCAGAAAGTCCGTTTCAGATTTTTCCGTATTTAAGCTGAAATTTCGAAAAATCAAAATACCTGCACATCTCAGCACTTACACTAAATAATCCTTTTGCTGCAGTCAGGATGTAACCCCGTCGCTTGCGTTGGTTCAGCAGATAGCATGCGCCTTTAACCACTAGGCCACAAACATTCTGGGATTCAGCTCACATTCATCGTAAAACAAACTGTGGGACGATGAATTTTTTTTTTTTTTTTTTTTTTTTGTAGTTAATCCGAGTGATTTAGTCATTTTATTTTTTTGTTAAAGCTTATTATTTTTCTGAAGAGGTTTGTTATCATTTTTCTTTTCTGTAATAGGACTTTTCTCAAATAAAACATTTTTTGTCCTGATTTTTCGAAGAAAAAAAAAACCCGCGGTGCAACTTGAACTTTTTAAACTAATCGTTTTTCAATTATCTTCAACAAAAGGTTAAACATACTTTCTTATAGTATTTAACAAAACTCCTAAGTACAAAATTTACTCTAGATAGTTATAATAGCTTTTGTTTTAAGGGATCCAAATACTGATGCGCCGCCCCGGTGGCGCAGTGGTCTAAGCGATGGCCTCTGATCATTCGTCCGAACGGGGTCCGGGTTCGAATCCCGGTGAGGCATGGATGTTGTGTTTGTCTTACGGCACTGGTTCTCTCCCTTCCCTGGAACCAGTGACCCTAAATTAGGGACGGGCGACTGCTTATAGCCCATTGAGTTGCTCACGGTGGTCGTTAAACCTCCAATCAAAAAAAAAAAAAAAAAAAAAAAATACTGATGCATAGCATCGTGTTATCACTTGTACAATAAGTTATATACCCGGTTTCTTAGAATAGAACGATATACTGTATAATAAATAGATTGAGTACAAAATGGGGGAGAGGAGAAATATTCTGTGACGCTGTAAACGAAATTCATGCTATATGCCATCCATAATATCTGATCTCGCTACAGAACTTCAAAATCAAATACTTCGACGGACAATTGAAATTTAACAGTTAAATCAAACCCCCAAGTATCCCGTGAATCTCTCCTATTACGGGAAATGTTTTGTCACATGGATACGGAAAAAGTGAGAACGGAGATTTTCCTGTAATGTACAAAAGAAATTGTGGAAAGGTTTCTGAAAATTCAGAAAGGACTCACCGGTGGCGCAGTGCTGCAAGCGACGGCCTCTGATCATTCGGCCGAAAGGGGTCCGGGTTTGAATCCCGGTGAGGCATAGATGTTGTGTTTGTCTTACGGCACGAGATCTGGGGATTCGATCATAGCGGAGTCGGATGAACAATTTTTCAGTTGCTATGCGTTGTTTATAAAATAACGTGGATTGAGCGATGATTTAGTCTATTTAAATTTGTCGCGTTCGAAGACTCAGATAACTATTTTTTTCCAAACCGGTCCTCATTCGAAATCTGTGGCTCCTCAAGCCCGTTAGAAAGATTTAAACCGCACACCGCCCTCATATGCCATCGTACATATTGAAATATGCAATCATACATGTTGGAATGAGTCATGCGTAACGAGGCCCGGCGTGCTTGGCCTCTCAGTATATGTCACGATGTGAATAGTATCTGACGCAAAAAGTTTTAAATCTTGGCTTAAGACTAATGGACTTGAGAAAATCTACGAATCTTTGCTCACTAACAGGTAAACACGTGCCTTATTTTGATGGAAAATAAGCATAATGTCTTCCGTAATGAATATCTGATCATAAACTATATTGACAAGTCACCGGACACGCCCTCAAAAGCAAATGAACGGATCTGCAACGTTCTTGAGATGCACGGTACAGTTGCAAACGGTATAAAATAAGCCTGCAGCTGACCGCAATCGTATCTTACTGTGAGGTCGAGTGAAAATGTCGTGGCGGGAAAGAACTGACTTTGAGAAAGGAAAGATTGTTGGGTGTTATTAGTGAGTTGTCCATAAGAGAAACCGAGACGCATTTAAACATGTCAAAGTCACATGGCGTGCCTGAAGTAGCAAAACGCACCGGTAGACCAAAGAAAATCAGTGACACACGACATCGAAACCTCAGGAGAGTCGTTACAACTAATCAGCGGAGTACTGCACAAGATCTCGGTGTACAGGTAAGTAAAAATGCTGGAACCTCGGTATGTACACCTACCATTCGCAAAGAACTTCATTCCATGGGTTACCGTGGTCGTGCGACTGCTCATAAGCCTTTAATCTCCACTCGGACTTCAACTCGCCATTTAGCATGTTGTAAAGAACATTTATCGTGGACTGTAGATCAATGGAAACGGGTTCTATGGACTGATGAACCTAGATACACGATCCATCAGTCTGATGGCCATGCATTGGTACGGCGGCAGCCGGGAGAACGCTATTTACCACAGTATACTGTTCCTACGGTTAAGTTCGGAGCTGGCAGTGTACTCGTGTGGGGGTGTTTTGGACAAACCTGTTAACCATCACGTCTACCTTGATGTTCTGGACAATTATGCCCTACCAAATCTGTGGCAATACTATGGAACCGAGCCTTGTTGATAACAGCAGGATAATGCACCGAGCCATAAAGCAAGGACTGATACGGCGTGATTTGACGATAATTCCGTATCGAGTGCGGACACGCCAACACAGAGACCTGATTTTAATCCAATAGAGCACTTATGGGATGAATTAGAGCGCCGAATAAGAAGTTTGAAACCAAGGCCTACCACTAAACAACAGTTAGCGGCAGCATTATATACTGAATGGAACCGCATACCTATTGTTGTATTCCAAAACATTGTCGAAAGCATGTCTCGAAGGGTCAGTGCATGCATTTAGGTCAAAGATGGGCCGACACCGTACTAATATATGTCAATAAATGCTATGTTGTGTTTTTCTTCTAAGTGTCCGGTGTCTTTATTCAATATAGTGAATATTTGTATACATTTTTAGAGATACAAAATATTTTTTCGTTTCAAAAATCAGTATCGCTTGAAGCCACCTCAGCCACACCGGTGGATCAGTGGTCTAAGCGATGGCTTCTGATTATGCATTCGAGATGGGGTCCGCGTTCTGATTCCGGGGTGGCATGGATGTTGTATTTCTCTTACGGCGTCTGCTGATTCCCTTCCCTGGAACCAGTACCCCTAAATTAAGGGCGGATAACTCCTTTTAGCCCATTGAGTTTCTCCGGGTGGTCGCTAAATCCCAGATGAAAAAAACAAAAAACCCTTCGATAAATAATTGCTTCTACACCGCGTAGTGTTAAATGGAAGATTCTTTTGATATATCATCCTGGGGCTTTATCTGGCAGGGTGATTCTACGCGAGACCAGTTTCATTTCTGGTGACTGGCGGTGAGGCTTGGCTGGTCAGTGGCCCAGCTACTGGACCTCAGACATGTACGAGGGTACTACAGGCCACTGAAGAAGCGTTATTTGCCGTATATGAAAGAAGCTTTCGACTTTCCACGTCACATGTGTCCCAGCATTGTCTTGCTGAAATATCGCTCGTGACTAAAGGAAAGGTATCGTCTCGGCCTTTAAAACATTCCTGATGTATCCTTGGGTGCTGAGTGTTTCCTCAATTCGTATCAGGCAAGATCGCGAAGTGAACCTTATGGCGAACTAAACCATGACGCTTGGTGTTAGGCCCGTATGCCTCTGCAAGGTGCCGTTCACCAGGATATCATCGCACAAGTCTCTGCAAAACCAATCTTGCTGGGCCAGCAGTGCCAGAGCTATGTTGTTGTTACATGAACCAGCAGTTCAGGCAAACAGCTGGCAAACAGTTGACGTCCCATGAGTTGTCATCTGCCGGAAGAGGGCCATCAGTTGTCCATCACACGCTGTGTTTGCCCCAAGCGGCCCTTAAGAGGCCCTGCAAGTACGTGCCATAAATGACTAGCCTAATGGGGCCTGTCAATGGCAGCTGGCAATCACATGACGTAACTGATGGCTTGCCGAATGTTTTCCGTCAATTTCCCAGTATGAGTAAAAAAACAATAGATAATCAGAGTTCACCAAAGATACACAGACAACTGCTTTCTTTTCCAACGAAACTCCTACATGATGTCACGGCGAAGAGTAAATTTCCTCAACAAGGCCGGTGAATCACCCAACGGACCTCACTGACATCGAACCAGGGACTGCTCGTGTGGGAAGCGCATGCTATCTAAGACCTAGACTAGTTTGACACGTGTGACCGTCCGCTTGGAGGTGAGCCTCTCTCTCTCATGCGCGATGTGAAACTAAAGGTTCTCTTTTTAATTTCGCAATATTTCGAGTCCGTTTTCCTAATGTATTTTTCATGTAATTCATGAATTTATTTTTTTAACGTAACGATTTTTCTTATTTACTTTAAGGGAATTTTTCTCACTTTGAATGAATGTATCAACCTAAAGACGGTTTTCTAAAGCTTTGTGCTGTCCTTCTGATCATGAAAGGCGATTGTTTAATATATTTACACATTCATGTCACATTTTTAACGATATCTTTTTTATTCCACGGTCCGAAACTACATTTGTTCTATATAGGAACGATATTTATACAACTGCACAAGAAGTAAATCGCTAACTGCCATAGTTCGTGAGATAATGGCCTGATCAAGGACTTTCCTTGTAACCCTGTTTATCTCCTTTATGAAACTGCAAGTATTTGGAGCTGGAAAATTTGACATTAAATTTTCAAAGTTCGTAATTTTTCGCGTCATTTGAATCAAAATAGAAAAAAAAACTGTTCATATTCGTGTTATGATTTCATAAATACTATTATTTCACTATATTCTTTGTAATTAAATTTATGTTTACAATTTTGAAACAAAATATTACACTGGTATATTCAGTGTTTTTTATGTACGGTACCCTCTCCGATTTGCACAAAATGTGTGGTATCGTGCGCATATTTGAGGTCGTACATACTTTTATTTTTGTGTATGAATAGGTGGAATACACATTGCACTTTGGTTTTCTTTGCTTAGCTTGTTGCCGCAGATAGTTTTTCAAATGTTTTGATACAGTGCCATTAGTGCAGTTCTACCGATTTTCCGCTTTGCCATACAACTCATTACAAAATGGAAAATGGTTAGACAAGTTCTTCTGTCGCACAGGTTTGTACGACATAGAACTTACCGGCTAGTCTTTTCCAAGCAGTTCAATGCCGAAATGGGTTTCTATCACGTATGTGTTCATGATTTCAAGCTTCGCTGGTATTTGAGTCAGTATCTCAGATGGTGAAACATTTCTTTAATACCATGGCATTTATTCCATAAAAAAAAAAAAAAGAAAGGAGAAAATCGTCGGTGAGACAAAAAGCGCAATAATTTCTTTATGCGTCATTGTGTGGTCTCACGCAACATTTCGAGGAAAACGATCGCACTATTTTCTGTCACATTTTTTACAACTCTTAGTGTGTAAAGTCACGTAATAAGATGGATAGGTCTTTAGGAATCGGCATGTAACCCTATGCTTCTAAAAATAAGACTTATCGAGAACCCATCGATTATTGAAAAAGAGAAAAGAAACATGCGTTCTAACAAAGAGGGTAATTTAAGTGAAAATGAACATTAAAAGTTCTAAGACCAAATTGATAACAAGGAACAGTACACCAATTAAGTAGTAAATAGTAACACTGTACTAGTAATCCAATTTATTGGAGTAGAAAGTAGACACATTAGCATTTCCAAGCTTTCGCACATCAACCAGATGGCTTTTTCAACGAAGTTAGACATAAACTGCAACTGAAAAATAGGTTAACAATTTGAACGCGGAAATTTGACTTGACAACAATAGATACGACGTTATATTTATTTAAAGATATGACGCGCATCACGTTGGTTGCACTCGCGGTATCCTGGTAGGCAGAAGGCTTTGCTTGAAGAATTGGTTCCAAATTCGTAGCAACTCGAATGAGGCGCAATCATTGCAGGTATCGCTGTTGGAAATGATTTCCAAGGTTTCCCGAATGGATGTATTTTTAGGGAAAGAGCAGGTAGCTAATTTATTTTTATCGTACCACATAGGAGTAGCGAACTTGCATTTCACTTCTATGGATAGTGCCGTGGCTGCTTTACCGTATTTCTCTCTCTTTTATGTTCGTTGACTCTGATTCCAAACGAACGCTTGGTCACTCCAATGTAGTAAAGTTTAGAGCAGTCCGGATACTGTATTCCATTCATCAATATTTCCAGCGGGACACATTCCCAAGATGAAACAAAAGTTTTGCAGCTTGGACCAAAGTATTGCTTCCGAACCAGATCGAACATAAAAAGCGTCGTTTCCGAATTCGAAAGCGTATTATGAAGGGTTCCAAACGACTCAAAAGATGAACTACTCCAGCTATATGTTCTTTTAAATTACGATCTTAGTACGATCCTACTAACATGCCTAATAAATTTATAATTCCGAGGCCAGTTGCGACCTTTAGAAATGACCCGACCATAATGTTGACTCTAACAGACAAATTTGGCCAGATAGCAGTTATGGACGCAGCGGACTACAATCAAAATCTTTAAGATTTTATCTGTGACTCTGGTTCTATAGCCCTTCAAAGGAACTCTCTAAACTATGGGATTGCACATGCACAAAGAGCGGCCCGGTTACCGCTATTCCAGAAGATCTCAGAAAAGCCGCCAGACTACCACCAGGAGCTCAGATCCCAAAGCTCTTTGGAAGACTCAAACACCATAAGTCCAGAAACCCATCGTATCCAGGAAGTCTGCACCAACGTACCATTTAGAGAAAGCACTATCAAAATTCCAGCGTAGTTTTCTTCCTGAATCGGACTTTGTAATAATCCCACTCTGGATTTTATAACGAAAGCCAAGCAACTCACTGTTTTACCAGGCAGCTTTGACGTGGTTTCCCTTTTCCCTTCAATCCCCGTTCCGGAATCAATCGGAACATTAAAGGAGGCCATATCAAATTCAGCATTTTATATGCAGGAGTCATGCCTCAGCATCTTCAAATTAATAGACTTGGTCACTAATACTAGCTTCTACAGTTTCCAAGGACAAGTATATAAACAGAATAATAGCGCTCCGATGGGATCCTCGCTTTCACCCGTCCTTGCAGAAGCAATACTATGCCCAATTGAACGGAATATATTCTCCAGCATTACCCCATGGCCTACCACTTGGCTGCGTTATGCAGACAACGTTTTTTTTATATGGATTCACGAAAAAGACTTCCGATGTTCCTTGATAAAATCAATGATATGCATCATACGACCAATTTCACGATGGAGCTGGAACAAAACAACGCTTTACCTTATCTGGATGTTCTATTGAGAAAATCGCCTGACAATCGCCCCGTTATAAAAGTCTACTACAAAGCCACGTCCGTCCCCAACCTGATGCTCCGCAGCTCTTTCTGTCCGGTAGAATACAAAACAGCTATTTTCCATTCTCGAATTCTAAGAGCCTTCGCCGTTTCCTCCGATACCCATTCTAGACAACACGAAATTGAAAGCGTCGTCAAGTTAGCCACTGATGCAGAATATTCGTTGAATCAGATACGTAACTTTATCCAAAAAGCAAGGGTCAAACATTTTAATCTCCCTGTGCCGCAGATACGTTATTTAATCTAAATTCCCTACATACCAAATGTGTCTTACAAACTCGAAAACGCACTGAAGAAGATGTACTACGGCGTCAGGTCTCTTGCATCTTTATATACTATGCTAAAGGGAAGTAGTGAAAAAACACCTCTCTCCTGCAAAGCAGGTGTTTATGCGATCTCCCTACAGTATCCGGACGGCTCTAAACGTTACTATATTGGAATGACCAAGCGTTCGTTTGAAATCAGAGTCAAGGAACATAAGAGACACAAAATACGATGCAGTAGCCACGGCACTATCCAGAGAAGAGAAATTCAAGTCCGCTACTCCTATGTGGGACGATATAAAGAAATTAGCTACCTACTCTTCCCCTAAAGGTACAGCCATTCGGGAAACCTTGGAAATCATTTCCAACAGCGCTACTTGCAATGGTTGCGCCTCATTCGAGTTGCCACGAATTTGGAACCAATTAATCAAGTAAAGCCTTCTGCCTACCAGGATACCGCGCGTGCAACCAACGGGATGCGTCATATCTTTAAATGAATATAACTTCGTATCTATTGTTGTCAAATTGTTAATGTGTTTTACTTTTGAATTGCAGTTTCTGTCTAACTTCCTTGAAAAAGCCATCTGGTTGATATGTGAAAGCTTGGAAACGCTAACGTATCTACTTTCTACGCCAATAAATCGGATCACTAGTACAGTGGTCCTAAGACCGATTGCGTTTTCTAACTCTTGGGCTTCCTAACAACTGCAGTTACCTTCATCGCCAAAAACCACGTTAAGCTATATAATAACATTGTTTTCTTTCAGATTTATAGAAGGTGGGATAAAAAAAGACTGCGCTTATGTTATCACTTTTTCCGTCAGTCCGCCCGTCTATGTGCACCACATTTCTGCAACTACTAGTCCAAATTGAAAAATTACTTTTGTGTTGGATAGCGTGTAACTGATTTTCTTTCTTCAATGCACGACTTCGCCGCTAGAAGGCATGAATGCAGGTGGTATCGAATTCAAAACAGATTTTATTTCTATATTTTTTCTTGTAAATATCCGATTAAAAAACATTCTTCCTTTTCGATGAAATTTATATCTATGACGATTTTAGGTACAGTCTCTTTCAAGTAATGCATAGATTTTACGCTAGGGGAAGTAAAGTTAAATTGCGTTTTCTCCGTATCTGTGCTTCTAAAAGCACGATTTGGTTTTTTTCCAGCATCGAATGTAGTTCCTAATGAGAAATGTTTTGCATATAATTCCTAAATTGGTTGAGAATGCTTTGACCACATGGGGCGCAGTTTTAATTTATGTTTCTGAGGCATTTGCAGCAAAATTTGAGTTTCTGGAAACTCGATTGAAAAAATTCTTTCTTGGACAGATACGGGAAAAACTTTGAATACATCGTGCTTTAAATAGTGCATAGCTTTTTGTCCAAGAGGCGTAGACAGGGATATTAGTTTTGTCGATACTTCCGCTTCTAAGAGAACAATGTGAAAAATTATTTCTGTATTGGAGAACGTTTTCTAGTGCACGAAATGTTTATTATATAATTTCAAATTTTTTTTTGAACAAGTGTGCCACTGGAAGCTGTTAATTCCCGCTTTCCATTTACAACAATGCCTGAGGGACTAAGAACCCGATTGGAAAAATTATGTTACGGTCTGATACTACTAACTTCGAAACCTCGTGTGTGACCTCATTGGCTAGGCAGACGGCTGACCAACAAATATTAGAGCGGTAAAATGGATTTCATATTGTAAGACGTCATCACCTACACGAAAACCTAAATGTGAAGCCACAAATATTTGTTTCTCGGGTGTTGCTATGACGACTTAAAAAGTGATCCATGTCGTTGCAACTCAGCCTTTTACATATTAGGATGTGTTATTTTCGAGCCGTTGACTTGCTTTTTGCTGGCGTATATTACATTTGATTAATTGTGTTCTATCGCATTATTGCTTTAGAAAGAAATATGGAAAAATTGGAAATTCGTGTACTTTAACATCACTATTGGAAACAGAACTTCAAAGCGGCATAGAAAATATGCGAAGTGGAAAGCGAAGGTGTCATTTCAATTCCTGCAGCACAGAAGTGGCTCAAATAGTTCAAAGATGGCGACACCGGTCTTGAAGATTAGACACACCCCAGTCGCTCTGCGACGGTAAACTGTGAAAACATTCGGGAAGCCGTAGAAACAAATCCATCAACCAGCGCTCGCTGATTGTCCGATGAACTCCACATTTCACGGACATCAGTTGTTCGGCATCTTTACCTGCTCGAAAAGGTCATCAAACGTTGTCGTGAAGTTTCATTTGAATTGACACCGGATCAAGCTCAACGGTGTGCCAACATTTGTCGTCAACTGCTGCAGAATCCTGGTGACGAGCGTTTCATCCGTCGATTTGTAACCTGCGATGAGAAGTGGATTTATTGTCCTAACCCGATCAAAGGGAATCAATGGCTGGTCCCGGACTAAGTGGCGGAACCTGTGGCCAAACGAGACACATTCTCCAGGAACGCAAAGCCCTGTTTTGGTGGAAAACAGGGCTTTGCGTTCCATCCGGTTTCAGCATGTTGCAAGCAACCGAGCCATCAACGACGAACAGTATTGCGCCCGACTCGAGCGAACGCATGCGGCGGCGAAACGAAAATACCCGGCTTTGTTCATTAGAAAGAGTGTCTTCCTGCAGATGGATAATGCTTCTTCCACACCGCCAGTCAGACGAAAGCAAAGCTCCAAGAACTCGATGCCATCGAACTTTTGCCGCATCCTGCTCACAGCCCGGACCTTGCGCAATCTGATTTTCATCTCTTTCGGTCTATTCCACACTTCTTGCGTGGGTGCAAATTCCAAACTTTGGATGATGTAGAGACGGGGGACCACGAGTTTTATGTCTCCGATGACAAGGCGTGGTACCGCTGCGGAATCGAACAACTTGCTTAAAGATGGATTCGAGCCACTGTTTTCAAAGGTCTTTACTTCGAAGAATAATATTTGTTTTTCGTTTTAATAAAGAAAAAAACGCACGTAATTTTGGACAACCCTAGTAGACCCAGGGGTGGCGAAATTGATAGTCTTGTTGATTTTGGGTCTTGGCCAAAAAAGTTTAAGAACCGTGGTTTAAATAGTATCTAGACATCGAGGTTAAAATCCACAAAATCTGAGATTGTAATTTAATTCATGATGTGAAAGAGCTAAATGTTTCTCAAAATCTGTCCCATTTTACGAAAGCACTTATTTAATACACTGCTGGCCACCCAAAATGCAACACCAAGAAGGAAGCATCTGATTGGCCTGAAATTCGCAGCATCGGTCGCCCGCGAGAGGGCATGCAAACGATTAGCATTGCAGGGCATATGCAAATCATGTTCGCCCGGCACGCCACCGAGAAGCAATATAAGAAGGGTGCACAGATGGCGGGGTGTAAGTAGTGAAAGTGTGTTGTGCTGTCGGACCTGTGCGTGGGAAGCTTCCTGATGCCTCGTCGCAGAATATGGCAGTCATTCCAGCACGTTTTAGGAGTTCGACAGTGGACGAATAGTGGCTTCTCGCGACAGCTGTTTATCGTACCGAGACATAAGCGCCCGTGTAGGACGGCATCCAGCCACATTGAGGCGAGTATGGATTCGGTGGGTACAGGAGAGACGGACCGACGTGAGCGATTGCCGCGGCACACCACCGAACGAGAAGACCGGCATGTTGTGCGGCGGGCATTGACGGCTCGCACCGCCACATCACGAACGTTAGCGCAGGAATTAGGGTGTGTTGCGCAACAATCTGTGTCAGCACGTACCGTTCGACGTCGTTGCAGGAGCGGTGACTTGTCGCACGGCGCCCATTGCTCCGATTACCATTGACGTTACACTACCGGCAAGTGCAGCGGCAGTGGGCCGTTGAACGCCGCACCTGGACTACGGAATGACACGGGATTGTCTTCTCTCACGAATCTCTCTTCTGCCTGCAACACCACGATGGTCGGATCCACGTGTGGCGACACCGCGGCGAGAGACTGTATGACACCTGCATTATTCATCGCCATACCGGTCCGTCACCTGGCGTTATTGTTTAGGGCGCAATTGGACATGACAACCGCACCCCTCTGGTACGCATCGCCGGTACATTCAACAGCCACCGCTACATCTCCGACGTTTTGGAGCCTGTAGTCCTACCTTACCTGCAGGACCTGCCAGCGGCCACGTTTCAACAGACAATGCGTGCTTGCACGTGGCACTCATCGTGCAATAATTCCTCACGGCCCACCAGGTATCACTGATGCCGTGGCCCGCCTGTTCTTCCGATATGTCTCCCATCGAACACGTCTGTTCGCTGATCGTCAACCGAGTGGCCCGGCAAGAACCACCCGGGGCTACGCCTGATGAACTGTGGGAACGTGTGGAAGCAGCCTAGACCGACATACCCCAAGCCCACATCTAAAGCCTTTTTCGTTCGATGCCGCGGCGTGTAGCGGCCGTTATTGCCAGCCATGAGGGACATACGAACTATTGATGTCTGCGTGTTCTACAATTCGCACGGGCCTGTAAGCTCAACGTTTCATCTTTGTATCTGTTGTTAGGTGCCCAGTAAATCTTGCTTTGCTATCTCTTGTCATTCTTGGTGTTGCATTTTGAGTGGCCAACAGTGTATATGCCCACTAGGGGTTTTTTTGTTTCTTTAACCTCAATCTAGGATACATAGTTTATTCTCGTTGAGAAGTTTAATACTCAAGGAATACAAAATATTTAACTTACGTATGTTTGATCTCTTATGCGCAGTTCAGTTCTAGACGTTCTACCAACGCACTTTGCAAATTTAAAAACTTTACATTGAGAAACCGATAGAAACATAAGTTTAAAAAGATATTAACAAAATGATTTGTCTTATAAAAGATGCACAGAACACCCTATTTCGCTCTCACGGAAGTCGCTTCCAGGACATCCAGTAGTTCAATTCTGTCCCAAAATACTTTCTTTCTTATTTCAGCGTTTGTCCCCAAAGACAATGTTTCCTGAGTCTTTACCCTTCAGTGAGTATTCGATAAAATATTTCTTCTATACATCTTGGGTCTGTTGTTTTTGCGATGGACGGAGTCTTGCCGCTTCAGGACCTTAACGCATGTACCATCTACAACTATTGCTTTTTTCCGCGATTTATGCGATTCCTTCGTTCTCTTCTCTGTTTACGAGGATCTGCATGTTTCATTGGTTTTTTTTTTCCTAGTTTCTGAGGGTTTTTTTATTTATTTATTTACAATGTTTTTCTCTGACGCATAAGTTAAAGCCCGACAGATCCACTGGCACTGTACGTTTCTTATGAAACATGATCAAAATTCGGTAGCAAAAATTATCTTATCGATTTAAGAAATCGTGAAGTGAAACAGATGTATTTTTAAAGACAGGTAATGTACGCTTTAGCACATCGCACGATGGAATTTGTGTTTTCTCCACTTCTCTAAATGTAGAGCCTTCCTATGGAACTCTTAGTAAGGCGAAATGGCGTAAAGCGAAGAAGCAATAACCATTAACGTATACGGCAAACACTTTTCAGTGTTCTCAAACCCAAGTAAGTCAAACGGGCACAGTAGTAACTGTGCTGCAACCTACAACGTAGGGCTACGTCAACTGTCCTTCGCAGAATACTGTAATTTAAAGACTTGGAATTAGTGAGAAAGTGCCATGAAATAGTGACAGTTTACGAAGTTGTAGGTTGCGGCACATTTGCTACTGTGCACATTTAACAACTGTGCCGTAACTTACAACGTAGAACTTCGTCAACTGAAATTATTTCATAGCATTAGTTCCACGTCCTTAAATAATTCAGCGGACGATAGTTGACTTAACCCTACGTTGTAGTTTGCGGCAAAGTTGCTACTTGTGCCCCTTTGACTTTTTAACGAAAAATTCAAAGGGGCACATGCGCTACAATAGAGATATGCAGTATTATCCTCTGTAAATAACGCACAGATTTCCCGCTAGATGGCGTAAAGAAAAATACCTTTGCCTCTCTGCTTCAAGGAGACATATTTGAAAGTTATTTTTTCTTAGTATAGATTTTTCGATGAATATTTTTGGCCTATTTTCAACTTTTCCAATATGCAAAATTCTTCTGCTAAAAGGCGTAGAGTTGTTTTCTATATTTCTTCTTTTAAGTGTTCGATTCGGAAATCTGTCTTTGTTACCTTCCTTCTGCAAAGAGAAGCTTTTCTGTGCGCCAATTGTTGATCTCCGTAACATATTTTTTTGTCGCTGGTGGAATTAAGTAGCTGTTTCTATTTCTGGTGTTGCATCGCTTGAAGAAATTCGGCTTTGATTCTTTTTACTAACCGGTTGAATTGATTTTGACTAATTTTGGTAAGCTTTATTCACGTCAGAAAAGGATTCAAAAGACGTGCTCATTACAGCCGGAAATTCGGTGTCATCTTTCTTCTTTGCAATTTTCATCGCGAGTAACTCCGATATTTTTCAAGTAGAATGACGTTTTTTCTTTTTTCGAGTAATTAGGACATTGCGCAACTTTTTTTACGCTTTCCAACCGCTGGTTGAAGAAGCGTCTAAGCTCCAATTTTGTCCGTCTGTCTGTCCGTCCGTCCATCCATCCATCCGTCCGCACCATAGCGCAAGTAAAAACTGTTCGATTTCGACAATATTTTAGTATCTGGTAGGGGACAACCTGGGAAGAAACCCTATTGAAAATGGACGAAATGGGATCAAAGGTCTGGACATAGGAGCGGGATGCGTTATAACTTAACTCGGTTGCTGCAAAACTTTAGTATGTTGTTCCTGAGGTATACTGAACCAATTCTGTTTAATGTCATCGAAATGGGGTTAAAGGTCAGGGCACAGGAGCGAGATTTATTCCACAGCCATTATCCTCATTTACTTGAGTAGTGATTTCTGGTATGCTGGAAATCGTGTCATGATTGTTACAGTGGACAACCCCCCTCCCCCCTCCACCTGAAACCTGAAGAAAACTAAAACAATTTTCCTTGTTGTCGCGTATTGTGTGAGGCAGCTGGGAATCACAGTTCAGCAGTCTCACATGTTCTTTTACAGTTTCTTTTTATTTATTTCTCATTTATGTTATTTTCTTTCGGCTGTTCATTAAATTGTTTAACAAAATTGTGGGATAATTAGGAAGTCGCTCCAATGCTCTTGAAGGCAAGAAATGTAATATTTCGCCATTTTGAATTCCGAGACCTCACACATAGCCCTCGAGTGAAACATAAAAATTTATATCTCAAGGGTCTTCGAGAGGGTGAAAAACGAACGAGGGAAAATGTGCTTTCGAATGCGGATGGGTGCTGTAATGTTCGAAGTGGTTGTTTTTCACTTTTCTTTTTCTTTTTTTTTCCTTCTTTCCGCTTGTAGCTTAAACGCTGTGGTCCGTATGTTGTATGTTTATATCAGTGGGTGGCCAAGAGACCCACAGCAGACACAGTTCTGTCCCCAAGAATGATAATCCAACGTCTGCGAGGGACAATGGGCAATTAAGAGTACAGAATCTCCTAAAAAGGGTAAGGGAGATTTTGAGCGTCGTTTTTGGGGAGTAGTTGCTGATGTACGCTGAAAGAAAAAGCACATCGGACTTCGCTCGCCCGAGAAAACTAATCTCAGGGATGGCTGTCACAACTCGATGGTAAATGGAAACAGAAAGCCTGCGAGTGTGCATATTTGGAACTGCATACTCAGGCAGGGTAGATGCATTGTTCACGGAAAGGAATTGACTGAATTGTGAATGAACGGTTAAAAAGGACAGAAGGTAGCGACGGATGGAATCCTACTATAGCAGCCGTGGAAGTGAGGGGGGGTCCCACTCTCCTGGCAGCTGACGGACAGAATCATTTCTTCAAGACGACTGAAATCATTTCCCAGGAATGCAGAAAATCAGTCTCGGAACCCGCTACAGCGGATGTGAGAGTGGCTATTTTGTTTAACGGCCAATTTCAAATCTTCAAAAGAGTGGATCAGTGTACACTCTCATCAGCGCAACAAAGTGCGGCGTGATATCACCATTTTCATTGTGTGCTTCATTTACATCGAGCGTCAAAGTGAAGTGTTAATTCATCGGTGCTGTCACATGGTGTAAGTGTGTGTGTGTGTGTGTCGTGTTTTGTTATGTGATGCATTTTGAATGTACACAGCCAGGTCAAGAAACTGTAAGTAGATGAATATTTCTATTTTTCTTCTCACATCTGCGAACTTGTGCCATCCCGACACCCAAAGCGTCATGGAAATAGATGCAACAACCTAAGTAGCACACTGACATTGGTCAACGGTTGAGCCCAATGATGTTTTTGCGTTGGCAGCGTTGGGCGAAGGTTGGTTGTTTATCGAAGATTGGCCAACGGTTTTTCCAACCGCACATGACCAACCATTTATGAACAAATGACCACTTAACGGTTGTCCCATGGTTGTCCGATGGTTGTCCAACAACACATGACCAACCATGGTTGTCCAACAACACATGATCACATTGGAAAACTGTTTGCAAGAGTTTTCCAATGTGGGTCCAACCGTTGAACCAACACATATCCAATTGTTCGCCGCCGAGTCTCTGGGCCGACCGTTGAAAGCCCACGTTTGGTCCAACATAATATTGCTACCTGGGAATAGTGAGCCTCCTTTGTGACTGAACTTCAGAGAAAATACCTGCACATAAGCACTTCGATTTCTTACAGGGCCCATTTCCTGATCTTTTACAAGAATAAGGGAGAGGGTGTGGCCACAAATTCCGTTTTGAGGGACAGTTTCTTTTAACTTTGGTTCAGGGCCAACGTGAGAGGGGCATGGTTTTGCATGTGCATGCTTAGATTTAGTTAATTAACTTTGGCAGTATTTCGCACCTATAATCGCGTATAAAGAAAATTAACGTGCTTGTGTATTTTTGTGTCACGTGTGTTTTTAATGTGATCATTTGCATATGTATTTTCTTTTTTTTCATTCTCTAAGCAATTGTGTTTGATATCACCTGCTGTTCTATTTAGTGTCTTAATGAGTAGTATTTCTTGATCAGATAGTCCGGTGGTGACTCTGTCGGCTGGTGTCGTCCGACAATAAAGTGTTGATACTGTGTGCTACCAACATAAGAGGCACAAAGTAATTAAATGTTGTGTTGTGCATCTGAGAATCGTGTGTTATTTGTGAAAGTGAGTGTTGTTCTGGCTGGTTGGGGATTGAATGTGCCGGAGTAAGATCCGGACCACTACACTCAGTCACGAATTGGTGATTGCGGGTGAACCACATCCCAACTCTCGGATCCCCAAGTTTCGCTTTTCATTATTTTTATTTTTGTTGTTATTTTTATTCACACGGTGGATTCACCCAAGCCTCATGCTACGGGTCATTCTTCCAATTTTCATTTTTTCTGTTCTGGCGTGAATCTTTGAGTGCAGCGGTGCACCGTGAGATTCACACCTGGTGCCGCGGCCAACAAAATTGTACTATGACAGGTTCCAAGCACCGTTACCGGCTGACTCGGCAGGATCACTGGTAGTGCCGTGTAACATGATCAATGCATTGCATGCTTTTACTAACTATTTTTTCTTTATTGGACTTTAGAAAAAAATATTTTTGAATGTTTATGCAAATGCCATTCAGTGTTAAAACTGCCATGTCGTAAGTCTTTACATTTTGAGTATTTCTCTAATCAAAAGTATGTATCTATGATGAACGATTGAACAAATAAAAGCTTGTTTCAACTTCTTTTTTTAGAGATACCTGGTATGTATAGTAGAAAGTGCCATTACAAGTTGGCCTTTGTTAAATTTTCATAAGCATGCTGGCTTTGATATCTGAAGAAGAAAATAACACTAGTGAACAGAGCTTATTTGTACTGATGAATGACCTTCACATTCAAACGTCGGTGCTTGCCTGTAGTGCTTTGAATTGCATATAGTCAGTCGCGTTGGTCATAATGTTTCAGCTCTTCTGTGTATGTTAATGGGGGAGGGGGGAGGGTTCCCTCACCATTTGTTTTTAAGAGAACCCATTGTTCGATAAGATGAGTACCAGAAATGCGTTGAGATCTAAGAGAGACTTGGGAAAAAACGGATAAACCTTTATCCAACAATGAATCAAAAGAGATAAACACAGAAATCCTTTGAGAACCTAATACCAAATGTTTTGTGAATTTGTTTTGAAACAACTGCATTATAAGTTTTTCAAGATTTTATTCCGATAAATAGTATTTACGAACATTAAAAATCAAGAAGTTTCTAATATCAATGCACTTGTTTTAAAATGTAGTTTCACTTTATATACGGATTTGTTGAAATGCAAAATGAACAATATTTTTCCTTAGGTAACAAAATGCGGTGTTTTCTGGTGTGCTATGTTTACCTTAAAAGTTCTGGGATAAATTCCTCTTCCTCGAGGGACTAATATTTGACAGAAAAGTATGAAAAAAGGATTCTTCCGGCTTTCAACGGACTATAAATTGCATTCCCTGCGAAACGCCATCTGCCGTTGTGACTAGCAATGATTTATGAGTCTCGCCATCATATCCATCTGCGCTTCTTTTATAAATACAAGGTGTATCTTCTTAACATTGTGTCCTCAGAAGCTCCGAGTGGCACTGCTCAGCTTCCAAACTTTTGCAGAATTTCATAAACACCTCAACAAACATTTAAAAATTTTCAAGGAATGCTTTTTCGGAACATTTTCGCTAATCTGTTTTTTTAAGTGTCACTTCCAACTTTCAGGAAATGCAAAAACCATTCTGTGTTTGCGGACCATTTCAAAAACTGCAGAGATAAATCCATTGTGCCTGCGTGGGAATAAATTCATTTTAAATCTTTGAATAATGCGTTTTGGGATACAGTGCTCTGATAGAGTTCTGCAGCTCAAAGCTTCATGTAAAAGCTAAACATCCATATAAAGTCTTCCTGGAAATTTAAAAATATTTTGCAAGCGCTTTAATTTACTGGTAGAAAGATCTTTAAAGGTTTAACAACCACCGTTAGCAAATCAACGGAACATAACTAGTGCCTCGTCCCTGATTTAGGGGCACTGGTTCTATTGAAATAGGCTAGTGAATTCTTCATTGAAATTCATTGCTCCTTTGGAAGGTTTTCAGAGGAATGATGGGTTATCAAGTGTCCCGCATGGCTGTGTATGTAAGTGTAATTGTTCGTATTATGATGTATGGCAGTGAAACCTGGGTGCTACAGAAGAAGCATAGAAGTCGTAAGTGTGCTAGAGAAAATGCGTTACCTACAAGGGATTTGTAGCAACACACGTTCTGATCGTGTGAGGAATGAAGACATGTTGCAGTTGTATAGTGTGAGGCAAAATGTTGTTAACAAGGTGAAGACTAATATGCTTCGATGGATTGGCCATGTTGAAAGAATGAGTGATGAGATCAAGAAAGAAAGGCCAAGGAAGTCATGGGGGGGGGGTCAGATTTGGAGTGTCTGCATTAGAAAAAGATTGAGTGTGAAGTACAGAAGGAAGGTCTTGTGTACGTCCAGTGATGGATGTCAGTGAAGCCCGAGTTGTGGGTCAAGATCGATGTAAATGGAGAAGTTTGATACGGCAACAGAAAGTATATAATCCAGTTAAAAAAATGTTGATAGTTGGTATTACTTTGTGCACCTAACCTCTGAATCTAAGAATACATCTGAGTGATATAATACAGGGTGTGTCTAAAGTCTTCCCCTGGTTACGATAGATCTTATAAAATGAACCGAGCTAGTTAGACGTATGTGATTTATTGTATCGATTGGGACATGTTCTCAAGTTTTTTGTTCGTTGTACTTTCGGAAAAGTAGGAGGCGCTGCATTTCTGCAGCATAGTTTTTTGTTGAAAGCGTCAGTCGGCGAAATGGCGTCTATGTAGGAGAAAGCTAATTGTTTTTGCTGGTTTCGTGAATCCAAATGTGCAATTTCAGTGTAGCAGATGTTTAGACATGAGTATGATAGAGCTCCGCCTGATATTAAGAGCATCAGGAACTGGCATCAAAAGCTTAAACAGACGGGCAGTGTCGGTGACCGTGTAAGAAGTGGGACACTTTCCATTAGTGCGGAAACTGTCGACGCCGTGCATGATGCATTCGTACGTAGCCCGAGAAAATCAATTGGTCATGACTCTACTGAACTGGGAATACCTATAAAGACAGTATACCAAATTTTAAGAAAGCGGCTTCGTTTTTATTTTTCATACAAATTGCAAATTGTTCAAGCCTTCGGACCTAATGATGGGCCTAGACGTGTGATATTTGCTATCGATATCCTCCTGAACGAAAAGACGAAGATAGTGATTACCTGTAGCGGATTTGTTTTTCAGACGAATCAACTTTTCATACCGAAGGTAAAGTGAACACACATTATGCTCGCATTGGGGGTTCAGAGAACCCACATGTGGTTCTGGAGAAACAGAGGGATAGGCCTAAAGTCAGTGTTTGTTGCGGACTAATGCACAACAAAGTAATTGGACCGTTCCTTTTTTTTTCTTGATCCCGCCATTATATTGGGTATTTACGTCGACATGATGCAGCTGTATGTTGCATCTCAATTGGAAGAGCTGCAGCCATGGGTAGGGTTCCAGCAGGAGAGTGTGACCCCGCACTGGGGTGTACCTGTCCGTCAATTCTTAGATGACAAATTCCCTAACAGATGGATAGGCAGAGAACTTCCCATAACCCGGCCAGCAAGATCCTCAAACCTAACACCCCTTGATTTCTTTTTATGGCGCTACATTAAGGATCACGTTTATGCAACTCCAGTTGCAGATATTGACACTTTGAAGGAAAGAATAACTGAAGCGTTTGCAAACATCGCAATTAACTTGTTGCAGCAGACATGGAAAGAGATATACAGTACCGAATGAATGTCCTCCGTGTAATAAAAGCAGCCCACGTTAAAATATATTAATGACCTGGAAAAAAGTTTGGATTTCAGGTAAACTATATTGGAAAACAAGTATCTGTCTAACGAGCGTGGTTCATTTTACACAATCTATTGTAATCAGGGAAATACTTTAGACAGACCCTGTTTTATATGACTCCATGGAAGATAGAGATCTAGTACCTTAAGACAAATACCTTTCATGCCACACTCGGACCTGCATCTGACGAATGATGAGAAGCAAACGCTTTGTACCACTCTTCTCTAACTTAGGGACACTGGTTCCAGGGAAGAGAAAACAAACTTACGACAAACGCATCATCCGTGTTTCACACGGGTTTCAAGCCAGGACTGATCTTGGACGACTGAATAAAAGCCAACGATTTTTTTACTATTAGGTTACCATGGTGGTGCAGAAAGAATCAACATCAGAAGAACACAAGTTATGTCAACATTTTTTGCGCTTTCCAAGCGTAGGTTGAAGAAGCGTATATGTTCCAGCTTTGTCCATCTGTCTGCCCTCCCGCACGATAATTCGCCTAAAAATGGTTCGATTTCGATGAAATTTTAGTATGTGATAGGGAACCACCAGGGGACGAACCCTGTTTATAATGGGCGAAATGGGGTCAAAGATCAGGCCATAGGAGAGGAATGCATTCTATTGCCCTTATGCATCATAACCTGCGTAAAAATGGCTCACTTTCGGTGAAATTTTAGTATGTGCTAGAGGATCACTGGTGATAAACCCTGTTTAAAATGGGCGAAATGGGGTCATAGGTCAGGTCACAGGAGTGAGATTTATTCCACAGCCATTATCCTCATAACTTGACTAAAAATGCTTCTATTGCGACAAAACGTTAGTATGTTGTTCTGGAGGTATACTGAACCGGTTCTGTTGAATATCATCGAAATGAAGTCAAAGGATCAAGACCCAGGAACCAGATTTATTCAACAGTCATTATCCTCATAACGTGAATAATAACTTGAGTAATGATTTCTGGTATGTTGGAAAGCGTATCATAATCAATGCATTGCATGATTTCACTTTGTTTTTATTGTGGATTTAGTGACCACCGTGAGCAACTAAATGGGCTATAAACAGTCTCCCATCCCTTATTTAGGGTAACTGGTTCCAGAGAAAGGAGAGATTTAGAAGCGTAAGACAAGCGCATCGTCCGTGCTTCACAAAGGGATTGTAGCCAGAAATGGAAACGGGTCACGGGTCTACTTGCCAACAATTTCTAGCTGGCCAAATAGGTCGGGTCAAGATGTTCCTGGCCCAATTTGTTTTATTTTTGAAAAGCAAAAATAAAAAAATAATAATAATAATATGTGCGCTGTGTAATTTTGTGCTCTATACTGGTGCCCGCGGACCGAAAAATGTTTGGTTGTACAATACGAAAGTGTCCGAAAGAGATTTGTGGTGCAATATGAAAGAAGAGTGTCCGAAAGAGATTTATCGTGCAATACGAACGAAGAGTGCCCGAACGAGATTTGTCGCGCAATACGAAAGAAGATTATGATGAAAGCATATACATTTTGGAAGCTTTAAAACCATAAACTTGTGAAAATCGGTGTTGCTCTAAAAATAGTCTCAAGCTTGCTATTAAGAAATTACCAAAAACTGAAATTAAACATACAAGTTACTTAATTCAAACATTTTGACTGTTGCGCCATGAGACTTAGGTTAAACGGTCTTACCATTACGGCGGAGGGACTTTTCGACTATCACAGAGTGTTTGAAAAGGCGTGTAAAACAGTTTGGCTATGTCGTGCTAATGAAGGACCACAGTTTCAATAATACTTCCTGTAAGTGAGCAAAATATGCGTTCCTGTAATACATTTTTTATTCTCATATATATATATATATATATATATATATATATACTTAAGAGCAAAACTGAAGACTAAGGAAAAAATTTTAGAATTTAGAACGAAGGGTGCAAAATAACCTGAAAATCAAAACGCGCAACGCAGCAGTTTTGAAAATTCAGAATTCACATTCTATAAAGAAACCTAAGCAAAAAAAATATACAAATATAAATTTGACTCACACCTAGTACAACATAGAAAAGGTTATGTATCTACCTGTGTGAGTAAAAGGAGAAAAGAAAAAAAAATAAAATAAAACAACTGAATGTAGAAGGTGTCGAGAATACTGAGCCTTGGCTTTATCAAGGACCAGCAAAAACTCTGCATTTTCTCACTTCCACAAAGACCTAGTTGGAAATGGGTTTCTGCAAGGCCATAGATGCAAGTAACATTCCCACCTAAAATAGTTTAAAATATATATATATATAAGTCATGTCCTCCGTAGAGTAGCATGACCTAGCACTAGTTAACAATTTCGCTTGCATCCATCATCATCATCATTGTCAACCATTATCAATCCACTGCTGGACGAAGGTCTCCCCAAGTTTCCACCACAACGGTCTGTCTTGTGCCAGTCTCCTCCATGCCACCCCTGCATACTTTCGAATTTCATCCACCCATCTCCCAAGTGGTCTTTTTCTGGGTCTTTTCCTGTCCCTTGAAATCCAATCTAAAATTTCGGCTGTCCATCTATGGTCTGTCCTTCTCGGCAGTATGTCCAGCCCATTGCCATTTCAGGGATTTAACTCTGATCATGATGTCTTCCACTCTCGTCATTTTTCGGATCCACGAGTTCCTCTTCTTATCTCTCCTGGTTACACCAAGCATGCACCTCTCCATGCTTCTTTGAGTTGTCTGCAGCCTTTGTATGTCTCTTTTAGTTAAGGTCCACGTCTCTGCACCATACGTAAGCACTGGAAGGATGCATTGATCAAACACTTTTCTTTTAAGACATAATGGCATATTGCTCTTGAAAATTATGCTGTTTCTTCCAAAAGCTCTCCAGGCAAGTTTTGTACGCCGATTAATTTCTTCATCAATGTGACCCTCACTTGATATCTGCTGTCCAAGATAAACGTACGTGTCTGTTATCTCAGCTTTTCTCCATCAATCGATAAATCTTCATTTCTTGAAAAAGCATTGAACATCACTTTTGTCTTCTGAAAGTTCATTTTTAATCCCACTTCTTTACTCTTGTCAGCAAGTTCCTGGATCATACTCTGCAGCTCTGATGGGGTAGTTGCAAAAATGACTACGTCATCAGCAAAACGAAGGTGGGTTAGATAATCTCCATTAATCTTTATCCCCTTGTTTTCCCAGCTCAGCGACTGAAAGACACCCTCCAATGTGGCATTAAAGAGCTTAGGAGATATGGTGTCACCTTGTCTCACTCCTTTCCAATTTTTACGTGTGTTGTATTTTCAAACAGCCTAATCTTTGCACTTGCATTTTCATAGATGTTATTAATAATATTAATGTATGCATCTTCAATACCGCAGGTTTTCAGAGCCATTGTAACTGCTGATGGTTTCACCGAATCAAAGGCTTTTTCATAATCGATAAAAGCCATGCACAATGGAAGTTCATATTCCCTCGCTCTTTCAATTAGTTCTCTCAGCACGTGGATATGATCTATTGTGCTGTAGCCACTCCTGAATCCAGCTTGTTCTCTCCGTTGAGCCATGTCCAGTGTTACTTTCAAGCGGTGTGAAAGAACTTTAGTGAAGATTTTATAAACTACTGATAGGAGGCTGATAGGTCTGTAGTTTCCGAGATCCTCAATGTCACCTTTTTTATGTAGCAGGATCATTGTAGCGGTGTTCCAATCCTCAGGAATCTTTCCTTCATTAAGGCATCGAGTGAAAATTTGGGCGAGTACTGTTTCGATTTCTCCACTTGCTTCTTGTATGATGTCTACAGTAATTCCATCTTCTCCTGGAGCTTTTCCTCGCTTCATGTTCTTGATTGCATGTGCAACTTCTGCTGGAAGGACTGGAGGAACTCTGGTACTGGTATCTTTCATGATGTCTGGAGTGCATGTATCATCCCTTTCATATATATATATATATATATATATATATAATGAAGAACAAAACTGAAAACTAAGGAAAAACTTTAGAACTTAAAACGAAAGTTGCAAGAGTCATAAAAAGAAAATAGATCTTGCTTTTGAAGATGTCTTAAAGAAGGTTTTGAAACACATTAGAAACTGTACTAATTTGATGTACAGAGATTTTTGGATAATTAATAATAATGCAGAAGTAATTTCTACTATACTCAAAGTTTGTCCCTTAGATATTAATAGTTATGATTTTGAGAACCTATATACTAATCTGCCTCTATCAGATATAATCACTACCTTTAAAGAGCTGTATGCAGAATTTAAACTTAACCAATTTGTTAATGTAGGAACTTGGAACTCTTATCTCAATTGCTGCATAAAAAATAACCATATCTTATATAATAATACTCTCTATAAGCAAGTGAACGGTATTCCCATGGGAACATCAACGTCCACGAATATCGCTAATCTATTCCTGTTCTTTAAGGAATATAAATTCATTAAAAATCACCCCACCTGCTCAGATAACTACCTTTACACATTTAGATATATTGATGATCTGCTGTGCATCAATAATTCAGAAGTTATAGAGAGTGATTTTGATAATATCTATCCTAGCTCTCTTAACTTATGTAAAACCAATCACAGTAATCAGGAACTTGAGTTCCTAGACTTAAGCATTAAGCTCAACAGAGGTAACCCATCTATTAGCCTCTTTGATAAAAGAGTTAATTTTCCTTTCAAAGTAATTAAATATCTACACTGGAATAATAACATATCAACCAAATATTTGAGAATGTACTAATTTCTCAGGTCCTAAGAATTTCAAGAATTTGCAGCAACAATTTGGACTTCAATTACCACATTAATATACTATTAGATAGTTTTCTAGAGAACGAAATTCCTTCTTCTTTCATCAAAAGAACTTTAAGAAAAATTATTCTGAATAATAGAGTAAGGTTGGCAGATCTGCTTTAATTTTCTACACAGTTAATAATATGATTCTGACCAATCAAAGCCGTAAGGAAGTTGGCTAGAGGATGCCTATTAACTACTAAAAGGAACCTTAGTGCTATGGATATGAAGGTCCTATTAAAACAAAAAATTAAATAATATAGACAAAATCACAAAAAAAGCTTAAAAATCTGTTTATAAAAGAAAATAAAAACAAATAAAAAAGAAAACTAGTTATTCATCACTAGGATAGCTATACTAAAAATAGTAAAACTAACATTAAAATTAATAAGATTCTGATTAATCTATAGAAGCTCACTAAGGTGATTTAATACATGCAAAGATTATTAAATACACCACTCGTGTATTTTATAATATTTCTCATGTATTCTGGAGAGTTAATTCTGCTCTTTCTGATCATACAGATCCACAGTCTTAAGTATATATATATTTTTTTTTTCTCTGGTTAAAATCTCCGCGAGTTGGTTTCTTTCAGTATGAGGAGGCCATCAGCCCACCCACACTGCCCCCAGCGACTAGGGAGTGGCAGAAGTGTTAGGACGCATGGGGAAGAGGTCAGCCATGTTTTACTCTTGTGAGGAGAAAGTTTAGTTGCACAAGAGGTAAGCTCTCTTCCTTGTATTTGGGTTTTAGGTTTTATAAGTTCAATGTTTGTACTTCATGTACTTTTTTCTCTGTAGATTTTTTGCTTTTCAGCTTTTAGGCACTGGCTTGTCTGTTAACATTTTTGCGGGTTTTAACTCTTTCTTTTCTTGGTAACTTTGCGCGTCTTTTGGGGAATTTATTCACAGCAGATGGCTAAGCATAGTTCCTTTTCTTTGCGCTGTATTTTCAAAGTAGTTAAGTTCTTAATAACTACTTAATTATGCATAAAGCACTGCTGAAATACTTTGTACATATTGCAACTAATTGTTTAAGTCATATAACTTTCACAAAGCTTTTCTTTAGTTAATTATTGTCTTTAACTTATTCTCGTTTTTGTGTTGTCAGAAGTTGTAGAGTAGGGGGTTTTAGAATCAAGTTTTCTTTCAAAAATCTGATTTTTTAAAAAATTAATATTTCCTTTTTTAATTGCAATGTAAAAATTTGGATTTCTTTTGCATTGTTTTTCAGGTTTAAATTCTCTCTCAGGCGAACTTGGCATTTCGTTATAGCTGAAAATTATTTCTAATTATTATGTCACTCTCACAGCTTGAGTTCTCTTTTATCTTCTTCTCTCTTTTTAATAGTAACAGATGAAGAGCATGGGTCGGGCCAGGAGGGTTATGGATGCAAGCGAAATTGTTAACTAGTGCTAGGTCATACAACTCTGCGGAGGACATGACATATATATATTTTTTAAAACAATTTTTGGTGGGCATGTTACTTGCATCTATGGCCTTGCAGAAACCCATTTCCAACTAGGTCTTTGTGGAAGTGAGAAAATGCAGAGTTTTTGCTGGTCCTTGATAAAGCCAAGGCTCAGTATTCTCGACACCTTCTACATTCAGTTGTTTTATTTTATTTTTTTATCTTTTCTCCTTTTACTCACACCGGTAGATACATAACCTTTTCTATGTTGTACTTGGTATGAGTCAAAAATATATATGTATTTTTTTTGTAGGTCTCTTCTTAATAGAATATATATATATATATATATATAAATCGGCGTATAAAACTTGGATGGAGAGCTTTTGGAAGAAACAGTACAATTTTTAAGAGCAGTATGACTGTATGTCTCAAAAGAAAAGTGTCTAATCCATGCATCCTGCCAGTGCTTACGTATGGAGCCGAGACATGGACCTTAACTAAAAAAGACATACAGAGACTGCAGACAACTCAAATAAGCATGGAGAGATGCATGCTTGGTGTAACCAGGAGAGATAAGAAGAGGAATTTGTGTATAAGGAAAATGACAAGAGTGGACGACATAATGACCAGAGTAAAATCACTGAAATGGCAATGGACTGGACATGTTTACATAAGAATGGACCACCGATGGACAACCGAAATTTTAAACTGGATTCCGAGGGACAGGAAATGACCCAGAAGACCCCATCGAAGATGGATGGATGAAATTCGAAAGTGTGCTGGAGTGACATGGAGGAGACAGGCCCAAGACAGATAATTGTGGAAGAAATTTGGGGAGAATTTCCTCCAGCAGTGCATTGATAATGGTTGATGATGATATTAATGATATAAAATATATAACGGTCGTTCCATAAAAACTGAGAAAATTCACATGAAATGAAGAAATGTAAGTACAGCAAAATGTTATTATTTCTCAAAGTATCTTGCCTCGGGTCTTATGCAACGGTCTCATCGTTCAGTTCACTTTTCAAAGCACGTGGCGAAGCCATTTTATGGAAGCTGCTTTAGCGACCCCTGTACAGCTTGAATAACGTCAGCATCTGTGTTGAATGCTGCTACACGGAACTTCTCCTGCACTGTTGGAAACAACCGGAAATCTTATGGGGGCTAGGTCAGGACTGTAGGCAGGCTGTGGCATGATTTCAATACTGCATTCTGTACAAAACTCTTGAACATAAGCAGCCTTATGTGGGTGGGCGTTATCATGGTGTAGGGTCCACTTGCCCATCAGTTCCGGGCGCTTAATCGATATGTGTCGTCGCAGACGCTTCAAGACTGAAATTTAATACTCAACATTGATATTAATTTTTGGAGGAACAGCATGCAGGTAGACTACACCTTTATGATAAAAGAAAATCAAATCATCATCAGCACCTTCCCAGCTGATTTGGTTTGGCGGACTTTTTCGGAGAAGGGGACCACGTGTGTTTTTAGACAATCGTTGCGCGCTTCGTGAGGGGGTCGAAATATAGTGAGCCCACGTTTCATCGGCAATTATTTCTGTGTTTAGAAAGTTTGGATCATTTGCAGTCATTTGTTTTCACTCGTGACACACCTGAACTCTGGTTAACAATTGTTCTCTCGTCAGGTGATGAGGTACACATATGGAACATACACGTCGCGTTGAATGCGGAATGTCGACGTTTTTGACACATTAGTTGAAGCCGCTATGTCTTAATACGTCATTCGTCGATCTTCTTGCAGGATGGCCCAAACAGTGTAATCGCCTTCGAAGTAGTCCCCTTCCGAAGCAAAACACTTAGCTGAGCTCGGTTTCCACTGCTCGAAGCATTTTTATGAAGACATCTTCTGAAATAGAAAACAGCTGCTTAGTTGCATTCCATAGTATCTTGAAGTATTTTTCATTTCAAAAAAGTATTTGATATTGAAGAAGAGAAAGAAGTCGCAGAGAGCGAGTTGCAGCCAGTAGCGTGGGTGGCTGTCGGACCTATGCGGTGCTTAGCTAGAAACTGCTGCACAAGTTGCGATGCATGAGCAGGTGCATTGTCATGATGCAGTTGCTATTCGCAACTCGCGTGAGATGCCAGTCTTTTGCGATGAATTGCTTCTCTCAAGCGCTGCAAAACCTGACTGTAGCAGCACAGCTTACTGATTGTGTGGCTTGCTGGAGCGTATGCTTGATTCACAGTTCTCTCGTAATTGAAAATACTAAATAATCAGCATCGTCTTGACATTACTGTTGCATTTTCGTGCTGTTTTGGGTCTGGAAACTTATGGGGCCTTCCACGGTGAACACTGGGCCTTAGTTACGCGGTCACACACACACAAACACACTTTCAAATCATTACCAGTTATGACAGGTTTTTTTTACGCTTTCCAACCGTAGGTTGAAGAATCGTATATCATGCAGCTTTGTCCGTCTGTCTGTCCGTCCTTCCGCAAGATAACTCGCGTAAACATGGTTCGATTTCGGTAAAAATTTAGTATGTAATAAGGGGCCACCTGGGGCCGAACCCTATCGAAAATGTGTGAAATGGGGTCAAAGGTCAGGGCATAGAAGCGGGATCCGTTCCATTTCCCTTATGCGTCATAACTTACGTAAAAATGCTTCGATTGCGACAAATTTCAGTATGTTGTTCCGGAGGTGCACTGAACTAGTTCTGTTGAATGCCATCAAAATGGGGTCAAAGGTCAGGACACAGGAGCGAGATTTATTGCACAGCTATTATTCTCATAACTTGAGAAATTATTTCTGTTATGTTGGAAAGCGTATCATAATCAATGCATTGCATGCTTTTACTGACTTTTTAAAAGTTCTAGTCCTTTCCGACGCACTAAAACAGGTCAATAGCAGCTCACGCACGGTTTTGCGTTTGCTCAGCTGAAAGTATGTTTGGCACAAATTTGGCTTAGAAGAGTCTCATACTCAATTCATCCGTAAGAATCAACCGAAACTAAGATCGTTGATGCTGTTAAATTTCGATTGTCAAATAATATTTTTGGGTCTGATAAGGTATGGGGTCTTCCACTGTGAAAACTGTGCCTATAAGAGATACTCTTACGTAATTTGGGATCTTACACATTCTTTATGGAGTCGCGATGTCATAATTAACTTTCATACGTGTCAGCATAAAAAGGCCGATATTATCTGTCATCTATCTCAGTATAAAAACGATAGAAATAAATTTGCATCATGAAGTGTCGGAATTGACATTAACTATTAACAGTCTCCTCATAGTGAACCCGATACCAAGTGCGATCTACGTCAGCTTAGAGATACGGAAAATAACTATCAGCATAAAAATGTTGGAATTAAAAATCAATGACAGCTTTAAACATGGATAGTTTCACTGTCATCCACATGTGAGCATCAAAATACTAGAACCAAGTCTTTCGTGATCAGCGTAGACACTCCGAAAATACGTATCATAAATGTCAACAGATATGAACTGTGTCAACCAACAGCAATCGAGGAATCCACTGTAATCCACGAAATGATAGAGATGCCGGAATCACGTTTAATTCCTCTCGGTAAAATAAAGCACTAATCCACGAAAGGAAGATGCCGAAATCAAGTTTAAACCCTCTCAGGAAAAATGTAACCAAGGAATCATTGTAATCCACGACAGGATTTAGAGACGCCGGAATCAAGTTTCACCCATTCTCGGAAATGTGAGCATCAAAATACTAGTAATCCACGAAAGGATAGGAATGCCGTGATCAGCGTTTCATTGCTCTCGGTAAAAAATAATGGTCAAATCCACTGTAATCCACAAAAGGATAGATATGCCGGAATAGAGTATCTTTCCTCTCAGAAAACAGCAATCCGGAGGAATCCACTGTAATCCACGAAAGGATGGATAGAGACTCCGGAATCAAGTTTCATCCCTCTCGGGGAAAAGAAACCAGGGAATCTACTATAATCCAGGAAAGGATAGACTCCGGAATCAAGTTTCATCCCTCTTGGGGAAGAGAAACCAGGGAATCCATTGTAATCCACGAAAGGATAGAGACGCCGGAATCAAGTTTCATCCTTCTCGGAAAAAGGAAACCGAGGAATCCACTGTAATAAACGGAAGTATAGAGATGCCGGTATTAAGTTTCATTCTTCTCGGTAAAAACAAATCGATGATTCCACTGTAATACACGAAAGGATAGATATACCGGAATCAAGTTTCATTCCTCTCAGGAAACAGAATCCGGAGGGAATCCACTATAATCCATGAAAGGATGGATAGAGACTCCGGAATCAAGTTTCATCCCTCTCGGGAAAAAGAAACCAGGGAATCCACTTGTAATCCCCGAAAGGATAGAGATGCCGCAATGAAGTTTCATTCCTCTCGGAAAAAGGAAATCGATGAATCCACTGTAATAAACGGAAGTATAGAGATGCCGGAATTAAGTTTCATTCTTCTCGGAAAAAAAAATCGATGAATCCACTGTAATCCACGAAAGGATAGAGATGCCGGAATCAAGTTTCATTCTTCTCGGGAAACAAATGAAACCGAGGAATCCACTATAATCCACGAAAGGGTAGAGATGCCGGAATGAAGTTTTATTCCTCTCGGAAAAAAGAAACCAAGGAATCCATTGTAATCAACGGAAGGATAGAGACACCCAAATAAAAATTTTTCTCGGAAAAGCAAATCGAGGATTCGACTGTAGTCCACGAAAGAATAGAGAAACCGGAATCAAGTTTTCATCCCTCTCAAAAAAAATAAAATAGAATTAATCATTGTAATCCACGAAAGAATAGAGGTGCCGGAATCAAGTACCTCTCCTCTAGGTAAGAAAAAAGAATGATGCAGTAATAAAGTTTCATTCGTGGCTGTGTACACTCTGCAAATCACTTTTACCTACTTAGCATACAACGCCGGATTCAACACTTAACTACGTCAGCATAAAGATGCCGGACACACACAACTCTCACCCGTGACAACTTAAAAAATCTGGAACCAATTATCGTTCGTATCATAGAATTGTCGGAAATAACTCTCGTCTGTTGCAACATAAAGAAGCCAGAATCAATTGGCATTGGTATCACGATGCCGAGAATGACATTTATCCATGTCAGCGTACATGATCTGGAACTGAGAGTAATCGATGTCAGCATAAAAATCATAGAAATATCTCTTGCCTATATTAGCAAACGAGACTGAGGAGTTAACTGTCCTGCATGTTCGCATGAAGATGGCGGTGTAAATGTTTATCCATGTCAACATAGAGATATTGGAATTTTGTTCAATCGATGTGAGCAGAGATGAGGCCGGAGAGAACTCATTCACGTCAGCATAAATACATATGCCGAAATCCATTGCGATTTATGACAGCGTAGAAATGCTAGAAATATCATTCATATCTGCATACAGAATTCAGTGTAAACCTTTTAAATGCCGCACTATGTTAACGGTGAGTTTCCCTCTTTTCGTGCAGTTCAAAGAGCTTATTATACCTATACAGGGTGTATAGGAAAGTCCTTTAACAGGAAAATAACTTTTGAACGCTAAATGCTAGAGTTGTGGAAGTAATGTGTACATATAGTAAAGTGACTATGTTCTATCAGATGAGACCGATTGCAGCATCCCTTGCGGCGAAATTTTGGAAGTTAGCGATCCTACCGCGAGAACCAAGAGAGATAGCGATAAAAAATCGATAGCAAACTTGTAGAGTGTCGCCGATTTAGTATCAAATGACTCCCTACATTCACCAAAAGCTCCAACAGAAGTCCGGAAATGCAGATCTCTCGGTATCCGACCACCGGCATAGATACGTCTCGAATGACATCGCAAAACGTAAAATCTGTAAACGAATTTTGCCGGTAAAACAGCGAAGGATGGATGAAAGTATGCAAATGAATGCTACGTCATACCTCATCGGGAAGCATTAATTGGCGGTCAGGGAAGGTTTGTTAGACAGTGCGTGGACTGGATCTTCCAGTCTACACATGGCTAGTTATTCCAACGAGGAGTACTGCGAGATGGTTATGTTGTACAGGGAATGCGGTCGTCGGGCAAGGGCGGCATCACGCCAATATGCATTACGTTTCCTTAATCGTTCTCATCCTACTGCGGCTACTATCATCAATGTCGTTCGCCGGCTGAGAGAAACCGCGAGCATTGCAAGTCGTTCCCTTTCAGGTAGGCCTACACTTGCAGGTGTGCACGTGCAGCCAGTGGACTTCCTGGCCTATGCGCTAGCCCTCCCACACTGCAGTACGACAGACATCAGTGCAACGTGTAACTTTACATTTGGTCGTGTATGGCAACTTTCTACAACCCCGTATTATCCAAGCATGCAGTAACGTAACACCTGAAATGCTGCAGAACGTCCAACAAGAAGTTCTAGCTCGAATGCAGATGTGTATTGCCGCCGATGGTGGACACATCGCGATTGCTTAAGTACTAGTACTGACATTTTGTATTTGTAGAACATTATTTTGTATTTTTCTTCTTCATAATGTCCTACTGCTGTATGAATTTCCTACTAATTTACTGTACAGTACATAATAAATTGTACCTTGCTGACACGTGCATGTATTAGTTTTATTAGTAAATTTGCATCACCTTATGATGTCACACTTCTGCACGCGATGAGTGACGTATTTATGCCGGTGATCGGATACAGAGGGATCTGCATTTCCGGACTTCTATTGGAGTTTTTGGTGAATGTAGGGTGTTATTTCATACTAAATCGGTGACGTTCTACACGTTTGCTATTAGCTTTTTTATATCTCTCTTGGTTCTCGCGATAGTATCGCTAACTTCCAAAATTCGCCGTTAGGGGTGCTGCAATCGGTCTCATCTAATTGAACATAGTCACTTTATTATATGTACACACTACTTCCACAACTCTAGCATTTTGCGTTCAAAAGTTATTTCCTTATTTAAGGACTTTCCTATACACCCTGTATATCTCATACACATTTCGACATTTTTTGAAAAAAAAAAAAAAAATTCTTCCTTTTTTTTTTCGTTATTCCCATTTGGAAACATTGGCGTTTGGAGTTAATTGTGTTAAAACTTTATAGAAACTGATTTTTTCCGTTCTTTACAACATTAAAGGGTAACTGATATATATTAAGGATTATAAAAATTATAATGTAAGTTTTAATGGTTAGTTTTTACACTTATTGTACGATAATAATAACTGATTAGCTGTAACTTGTCACAGAGTTGGGTCACTTGCTGTAGAGTTAGGTCTTACCTGCTGAGATCGGATTCAGCATTCCTTATTGTCTTACATCCGTTCTATGGGGTTTAGATAGGGACTTTAGGTCAGCCTATCCAACACCTGGACGTCCTGTCCCTTCTCCACAAACTGCCTGTCCCTGCTTCAAAAACTCAGCCTGGAAAGGTACCCGGATTAGCTAAAACAGATAGGGACCTGTACGGAACTGCTGACACAGCAGTGGTAGTGCAGCATTGATCAGAATATCTTGATAACTGGCGACCGTTAGGTTGAATATCACCATAACCAAAGGTTTCAGTTCTTGCTGGCAGGAACATCCCCACACCATCACAGAGCCTCCTCCAAACTTGAATGGTAGCGCCAATGCAGTCCACGTGACAGCGTTCCTTAGGAAAACGCCACACACAAGTACTATCCAAACAAAAGAGCTAGTAGTGAGAGTCATTTATTCATATGACCTTCTTTCACTTTTCTGTTGTCCATGAATGGTGAGCGAGGGACCACTGCAGTCACAGTCTGGCATTACCTGGAATGATGTAGGTCTTGTGTGTAGCTGATTTAGCATGGTAATATTCGTCATACGATTACGGTGGTTTGTTCTGGTGCAAATAGATGTTCCATGTGGCTTATTCAACATCGTTGGGTAGACATGTGTCCGAAGAAGCGCATGCCTTCACATTCTGCGGTAAGTTCTGCATGGCATGATAACTCAGTTTCTGCGGCCTGTAAGAGTGTGGCTTCAGTGCAGTGGCATCATCCGCTTTCTGTTGATGAAGAACATCAACGGCACTGGATCTGGGGAAACCCAGGAGAGAGAAAATGCTACGCAATGATTTCTTACTCAGAAGTCAACCAACCTCCGTGCGCCAGTTTCAAAGTCCATCAGTTCAGCTCCACGCAGCGTATTTGCTTTCAGTGCAGTCTGACAGATGTGCTAACACTCCCGTTTACATACAGCTTCCAACACACCCTGTGTGTGGGTGCATCTGGTACTACTAATGCACGTTTATTTGCATATATTGAGATGTCCGAATGCTTTTGTTTACATAGCGTATTTGAAATAATGAATTTTATTTTGTTCCTTACTATAGTTAAGTGCCCATAGTAAGCTGGGACAAAATGTTGCTTTATTCTTCTTTTGCACTCAAAACATTCGTTTCTGGTATTTTTCTGTCAAATTACAAAGCACCGTTGTAAAGGGCCAGGTAGTGGGTGTGAGATGTTAGAGAAGCATGTGGAGAAATGTGGGTTAGGGTGCTCCAAAAGAATTTTTTTTTTTTCAAAACCGTGCTCCCTGGCCATTTTTTCATTTCTATAGCGTATATAAGATCTCACAAAAATTTTGAATGGAATCGGAGCATTTTTAGCCTTGCCGCCTGTATGTCACTAATATCCCAAAAATGTTCGCACTCCGTGAATGAATGACTTTGATAGGTAGTAATGAAACAAAAATGCAAATTAGTAAATTATAATTGTTTAATTAATTGAATAATCGATACAACACAAATTTAAACTAAAGCTTCTTAAATATTTTTCAAAGTCTTCTTTTTAAAATCACGGATATTCCGACGGTGAATTTCAACCACCTGAAGAAGAAACTGTCGCTGTTCTTCATCCTTCGTGATGCTTTTGGCAAAATCTTGGATCAGCTGTACTGATCTTTCTGCAAGATCATTTACGATTTTAACGTGACGTTCGAACTCTTCGGCTTCTAAATAATCAGGATGCAGACTCCAATGACTTGGTGGCTTATTCAATCAATGAGAATTTAAACCAAGCACTTGGAAAATAAACCACGACTTCGGGCCGATTAGGGAGATCAACCTAGTAGATGAAATGAGTGTGGGGAAAACAGGAACTCCTCTTTCCAATCGATGATCTGATTTTACTTTGCGAGGTTCACAAGAAGTCTGAAGCTTTTCAGCTTAGGACAGGCTATTTGTAAATATTGAGAATGGAGCTATCTCTTCAGTCAAATACCAAAAAATGTCTTTCCAAAGCCGAGATAGCCGCAGCAGCAGCAACGTCTGGATCAACTTCACGGCAATCATTCAGATCATGCTTTAAGTTGAAGATCGTTAACTGGAGCATCTACCCTAATAGGAGCTGACAACCATGCTTTTACATAGAAAACCGTATTGAAGAGACATGCGTTTCAGCAAATTTTATTTTGACGCCCTCATACTTGAGCTGATGTCCAAATGCACACGTCTTTGCTTAATAGAGGACAGTAGACATCCAGCCAGCATGGTGAAAAGCTCCTGCGCCAGGAGCCTTTACTCTCTGGATGCCTTCATGCTCGCTGGATGTCGAATGTCCTCTTATCAGCAAAGATGTGTGCATTTGGACATCAGCTCAAGTATGATGCCGTCAAAATAAAATTTCTGAAACGCATGTCTCTTCAATGCGGGTTTTTTCTGTAAAAGCATGGTTGTCAGCTCCTATTAGGGTAGACGTTCCAGTTAACGATCTTCAACTTATAGCATGATCTGAATGATTGCCGTGAAGTTCTTCAACTTATAGCATGATCTGAATGATTGCCGTGAAGTTCTTCAACTTATAGCATGATCTGAATGATTGCCGTGAAGTTGATCCAGACGTTGCTGATGCTGCTATCACAACTCTGGAAAGATATATTTGACTGGAGAGATAGCTCCATTCTCATTATTTACAAATAGCCTGTCCTAAGCTGAAAAGCTTCAGATTTCTTGTGAACCTCGCAAAGTAAAATCAGATCATCGAATGGAAAGAGGAGTTCCTGTTTTCCCCACACTCAACTCATCTACTAGGTTGATCTCCCTAATCGGCCCGAAGTCGTGGTTTATTTTCTAAGTGCTTGGTTTGAATTCTCATTGATTGAATAAGCCACCAAGTCAGTAGCGTCTGGATCCTGATTATTTAGAAGCCGAAGAGTTCGTACGTCATGTTAAAATCGTAAATGATCTGGCAGAAAGATCACTACAGCTGATCCAAGATTTTGCCAAAAGCATCACGAAGGATGAAGAACAGCGACAGTTTCTTCTTCAGGTGGTTGAAATTCACCGTCGGAATATCCGTGATTTTAAAAGAAGACTTTGAAAAATATTTAAGAAGCTTTAGTTTAAATTGTGTTGTATCGATTATTCAATTAATTAAACAATTATAATTTACTAATTTGCATTTTTGTTTCATTACCTATCAAAGCCATTCACGGAGTGCGAACATTTTTGGAAATTAGTGACATACTGGCGGTAAGGCTTAAAATGCTCCGATTCCATTCAAATTTATTTTATGAGATCTTAAATACGCTATAGAAATGGGGAAAATGGCCAGGTTGCACGGTTTTGAAAAAAAAAGTTTTTTTTTTTTTTGTAGCACCCTACTGTGGGTGCAGGGGTTCTTTTCGGTGAAGATTCATAGTGACTTTTTCACTTCCTCTGAATTCCAAATGCGAAACCGCATTTTTATGGAATCCACAATAGTAGATCCTGCTTACCACCAAGGACATACTCGGTGCATTAATGAACCATCACTTATATCTGCATGGTTTACGACGATAGCTACCGAGAAAAAAATAGAAATCAACACTTTCCATATCTTCACTACATCTCTGAATTAGGTAATGTTATAGGACGTCAATCTTGTTTTTCTTGGCCTTTGAAAATTGTTTGACTATTCTGATGAATTTACGTGAAGAGTAATTTGATGTAACAATGACATTGCCAGTGTACTGGTGCTTACATAATCATCCTGTCCATCATCACATATTTTATGGAGTTACCCAATACTAAGTGTCCAAGTTCAATTACAAGGAATTTGGGGGAATAGCTAAAAGGAACTGCGCATCAATCACAGACACTCTCAAACATAAACATGTCATTGTATGTGTATGTAGCTGCTGAAAGGTTTAGAAAGTAATTTGAACTTTTTGGTGAAAAATGTTTCAAAACACCTGCCAACGTTCCCATTTGAGAACATCGAAAAAAAGACACCGGTTCTTACTAATGAATTAAGAACTGTAAACAATTATGTAATCACAACATAAACTCAACCCTTCAGTGAATATAAAAGAAATGGATTAAATTTTTTTATGGATTAAAATTATAGTGTTTATAACAAGTAACAAAATTAAAAAAAACACAGCAATTTTTGAATATTTTCAGATTTTATTTTTTGAGTGAAGGACAAAACAAAAGTATCTAAAAAATATGAAGGATGTTCAGCAATTTAAAGAAAAATTTCTAACTGAATGCTTCCTTCCGATTTTTTAAAATTTTAATTGAAAAGTTCATGTTCCCAAATGGGAACATTGGCAGGTAAAAGTTTAAGGGTAATCGTTGTCAGCATAGATGTGCTAGAAATATCTTTCATCCGTATCAACATAAAAATGGCAGAATTAAGTCTTCCATTGTCTGCATACACATGCCAAAATTAGTAGCTATCTGTTTCATCTTAGACCCTTGAATTTCGTGCAATCGATGTCAGCATAAAAAGGTAGAAAATAACTTTTATCTATGTCAACAAAAAGCTGACGTAATACTATGATATTTGAATGAACATAAATATTATCTAATAAATTTGTCATGTGGGTCGTCATCAATATGACTTAATCAGTTTTCATTTGCATCAGCACAGCATTGTAATAAATTAGCAGTCGCGTAAGCAGAAACATCACGTAATCAGTTAAATTTGTATAGTATAAAGGCCTCTCGTAATCAGCAGAAAGATCAGGTAATAAACTGGCATGCGTGATAGAATAAGTATGACGTAATCAGTTATTTGTGTGAGCAAAAATAGGTCGTAATCAATTGTTATTCATATAAGCCGAAATATGATGTAATCGACTTTAGTGTGAACAGAATGATTACTGACGCGAATGGCACCATATTAGGTATAAAGATGACGTAATAAGTTGCCATTCGTGTCAGCATACAGCATAAAGACTTACTCAGTTGACATTCGTGTCAGCATAAATACTTCTTAATTAACTGACATTTGTGTCGACATAAGGTCCTAATACTTTGGCATTCGTGTGAGAGTAAAGAACTTTGCGGGCCGAGGGTGGCCTAGTGGTCAGCGTTCGTGACTGCCATGGAGGTAAACTCAGGTTCGATCCTGGGCAGGTACGAACGTTCGAACCACTAAATACCCGCCGTGCGTCGGATGGGCACGTTACGCCGTCGGACCCCGGGTACTGCCCCCCTGGTAATAAATAAGGGCGTCTTCCTCCCCGTTTCTACCTCGCTTCCGTGTCACTTTCCTATAGGGCACTCTAGTCCAAATCTCCTAGCTTCCTATTTCTAAGGGTTGTTTAAGACCTGGGGTCAGACACTCTCTTCCTAAAATCCTCTACTTATGATCTATGAGTAAAGACCTCGTAATCGATTAATATTCGTGTGAGCATAAAGACTTCGTATTCAATTGACATTCGTGTCAGCATAAAAACGTCGTAACCAACTGACATTCTCGTCAGCGTAAAGATGATATAATCGACATTGTGAACAGCCAAATTACCCAGCAAAAACACAAGTGCTGGGAAACTGCTGGCCTCCAGCTGGCAGTGATGGGTCACTGCTGGCTGAAATCTGTCGCTCATGGCCCGGTAGTGGTCCGTTGGTGGCAGCGCTATCAGTTGGCAAGCCATTGATGGCCCTGCAGCATCGCCGTGAATTGTGGGCCTCCAAGCAACTGCCACTAGTGGCCCGTTGCTGGCAACCAATGCAACCCCCAACGGCAAGTGGACGCATCGGGACTGCGCATGAGCAGAAGCAACACTTGCTGTGTCTCTCATGGTACCAATAAGTTTAAGACGACGCTATCGCCATCGTGTTATTTTAGTGGATGTTAAGAAAAAAATCCATATGTGGAGAGGCGAATTAATTTCCTAATGAAATTTTACGTCGACGAAGATATCAGATTAAGCCGTGAAATACTAGATTACAGCCATGAAATACACCCACTCCATTCCCATGAATAACAATTCATGGAATGGAGTGGATGAATAACAAGAAAAAATTTGAAACCGCTTGAAACACATATCCTGGAAAACCATTAAAACAGCGTTTGTTGGAAAAAAAAAAAAAAAAAAAAAGAATTATACGCGTACAAAATTTATTAATTATTTGAAAAAAAAAAAAAAAGCAACGCTATGTGGTGTACTCATCCATGGGTTGAATACACAAGACTGGGAGGAATTCGCTTCTAAAAATAACGAGAAGTAAAATAAAATATCCTTTACTCTTTAAAACAAATGTAGCTTCGGACAACGGAAAGGAAAGACACAACGTTAAAAATGTAACAGAATGTGACATGAACCCGGGTAAATATATATATTTATTCAACAATCTCTTTTCAAGACGGCAAGGACAGTACAAAACTTTGGAAAGCGACTCTAAGTATGTACACGCCTTGAAAATGAGTGAAGTTCCCTTAAGGTAAAAAAAATAAATAAAAACCTATCGTTACGTTGAAAAAATTAATTTATCAATTATATCAAACTGACTTTTATGAAAAATACCTCTTAATATTGTAAAATGAAAGAGGGAAGCATTCGATTACAAATTGCATACCAAACAGATAGCTTCCAGCACATGTTCGAGCGTAGTGAATTAGTCCGGTCGGTAGCGAACGGGGCTTCCACGCAAACGGCCCAGAATAAAATCTTGTCAGATGCAAACGGGCGTTGCCGCCCCGGTGGCGCAGTGGTCTAAGGCGCTGGCCTCTGATCATTCGTCCGTAAGAGGTCCGGGTTCGAATCCCGGTGAGGCATGGATGTTGTGTTTGTCTTACGGCACTGGCTCTCTCCCTTCCCTGGAACCAGTGACCCTAAATTAGGGACGGGCGACTGCTTATAGCCCATTGAGTTGCTCACGGTGGTCGTTAAACCTCCAATCAAAAAAAAAAAAAAAAAAAAAAAACGGGCGTTTTTCCGGTCTGTTGAGAAAATTTCCCCAGCGCAGTGCGTTAATTTACAAGCTTCGTAGGGGTAGAAAAAAAAATTTAGCTTTAGTAAACTGCGGTTATCCTTGCTTTTATTATTATTATTATTATTATTATGGCTACTACTGGGAAATTGGCGGACAAGATTCGGCAAGCCACCAGTTACGTCACGTGGTTGCTGGCTGCCACTAACGGCCCACTAGCGGACCACATTAGGCTAGCCATCATTTCTGGCACGTGCTTGCAGGGCCACTGAAGGGCCACTTGTGGCAGCTATTGCCTGTGATGGACCACTGATGGCCCTGTTGTGGCATATGACAACTGATGGGGTGCCAACTGTTGGCCAGCTGTTGGCCTGAACTGCTGGCCGCCCGGACATTTTATTGACGGTTCGGCAGCGGCAACATAGTGCTGGGCCAGCAAGACTGTTTTTGCTGGGTACCTAATAAATTGACATTCGTGTCAGTATAAAGATGACGTAATAATTTGCCATTCGTGTTAACATACAGCCTAAAGGCGTACTAAATTGACATTCGTGTCAGCATAAAGACGTCGTAATCAATTGACATTCGTGTGATTATAAATATAATGTAATCGACATTACTGTGAATAGAAAGTTTACCAAATAAATTTACATTCGTGGCACTATAAAAATGACGTAATAAGTCTACATTCTTATCAGCATGTAGTATAAATACGTCATAATAAATTGATATTCGTGTCAGCGTAAATGCGACATAATCAATTGACATTCGTGTCAGCGTAAATACGTCATAATAAATTGATATTCGTGTCAGCGTAAATGCGACATAATCAATTGACATTCTTGTCAGCATAAAAACGTCGTAATCAGTTGACATTCGTGTTAGAGTAAAGATGATGTAATCGACATTAGTGTGAATAGAAAGATTGCCAAATTAACTCCCATTCGTGTCAGTATAAAGATGACGTAATAACTTGGCATTCGTGTCAGCAGAAGCAGGACGTAATAAATTGAAATTTGTGGCAGCACAAAGATGAGGTAACACATCGACGTTTGTAACAGCATATATACTTTGGAAATAATTCAAGCATTTCAGCCTAAACTAAACAGAATTTAGTGTAATTGATGTAATCATAGCAATGCTGGAAATACCTGTCATCGATGTCAGCATAAAAATGCTGGAATGCACTATACATCATCCACTGATTGCGAATAGAAATTGATTAGGTGTCATCTGTGTAATTTACAATTACAGAGTATTACTTCGCTGATTTCTTCTGTTTCTTTTACGTTCAACATTAAAAAAATTACAAGATTCACGGATTTTCGTCTGTGTAGCGAAAATACTTTTTTTTTCAGTGCTTCCCGCGAGCGAATTCAGAGTCAAATACCAGTTCGTATAATAAAGGCATACTTGAATGAATTCTTTTAGAAATAGTGTTTTTATGCACAGCCATGCAGGAACTGAAGATTTAGAATATCGTGTCTCAAGCGGTCCGCATACCTCCTCGGCTACTGTGTATGTACGTGAGTCGTAGGAAACGCTGCTTTTAAATTATTCGTATTAAAACGTTCTTTATCCACATTTCTAGTAAGTATGCCATGTCACGCACAAAAACGTGAATGAACGTCTCTCTGAATAAAATAACTCTCATGGTTGTAACTTTGAACGCCAAGAGCGCAATTTCATTTCTTAGTTGTAAAATTGCGGATAAGATATCAGTGAGATTACGTTATAATTTTGCCTCTTAGAACAAGCTGCAAACTAAAGATGTTGTAAATAACAGCGTAAATGGTGTGCATGATGGAGAAAAAAATAAGTCCACGTACATGAACCAGACGGAAGGTAACACCAAGCTAATAGCGCGAAAGATATTAAGAAGAAAGAAAGAAAGACAAGAAAATCAAAGCTCAAGACAAAGGGGCGAGCACAGCAGCAGCAGGAACAAGATAGTTGAAACTAATGAAGGAGAAGATAACACACGTAGTTAGGGCATGCAATTTAGAGCTTGCTTCAAAAACAAAACCAGAGAAAAAGGGAACAACAATAAAATCTCGCGCAAATTGGATGTAGGATGCAACGCAAATGAAGGTTTCGGACTCCGGAGTGAAACACTGAGATAAAGTAAGTGAAGGATAATTGGAATTCTAAACATATTTTTAATATGAATGTGAAGAAATTCGGCAAATTACTACAACATTGGCCAGAGCTCGGGGTGCATTAAAATGTACTGGAAATTGCAGGGAATGAAAAATGATTGCATAAAACAAAAAACAGAAAAATGCATAGTAATGAAGCTAAGAAAGCTCTGATGATACACCGAGGTTCAAAAAGGAAAGATAAATGTATTTATTTGCGTGCCTCTTTTTTCAGTAGAGGCGTTATCAAGCACAAAGTCTGTCCACGGAGAAAAAAGAAAGGCCGTCAAATTGGCTTCACATGGATAGAAAATCAATCTTTTCCCGCTAAAACAGTGTGATGCTGAATGCCCAATTAAGTCTAAGTATTTATGCATTTGAGAATTCATTTCCAAATATAACTGCTATAATACCCAATGATGAGACATTAAATTATGACCACCTAGCTAATAAACTGTAACACCCCTTTAGCCCGCAAAATAACGGCCACTCGGCGAGGCATCTCTTCGATGAGGTGGCGGTAGGTATCTTGTACCATAATATAAGCAGCAGATCCTCCAGTTCTCGTACATTTCGGGGTGGCGGTCATTTAGCGCGACCCCCTTTTCCAAGTCGAACCACAAATGTTCCATTGGGTTCATGTCAGGTGAATGTGGAGGGCAGTGTATTAACAGAAAGTCACTAGCATGTTCGTCGAACAACTTCGACGATTCTGGCAGAATGGCATGGCGCATTATCCCGTAGGTAATGGCCATTACCAGCCAGAAAAACAGTTGCCATGAATGGGTGAACTTGATGCGCAACGATGTTCAGATATCCGACAGCTGTCAGGGATTCTGCTATTGGAATAATGGGGTCGCAAGAAAACATCGCCCACAGCACAACATCGCAGCGGCCGGCCTGTTTCCGCCCCATAGTTCATTCAGGTAACATAGCCTCCGTTGTTAATCGGCTTATCCGCTCTCGGCCATCAACATGATGCACACGGAATCTTGATTGGTCAGACCAGGCCACGTCTTTCCAATCATCAACGGTCCAATGTCGATGAGCATGAGCCCATTTCAAGTATTACTGGCGATGACGTGCAGTGTTCATGGGGACCCCACTGGGTGTTCGGCTACGCAAGCCCATGCGCAGAAGGCTGCGATGAACTGCGTGCTGTGACACATTTCCCTGATCACCATTGTTGTAGCTGATGATGATTTGTCGCCCTATGGTCGCTGTGCACAATACACAACAGTCTCCTCTCCCCTCTGGCATCAATGAGCTGCGGACGACTGTACGTCGTTTGGCCATCTGTTCACCACTTTTGATACGTACTCACTACAGCGGTACGCTAGCAACCCACAAGCTCCGTCGTTTCCGAGATCCTATTTCCGAGGCACCGCTCTCGCACAATTTGCCCTTTATCAAACTCCCATAAGTCGACAGTTTTTCCCATTCTGACTCCGAACGCACTACTGCCCGAAAGCCGATTCTCTGGTTTTATAAATACAGCACTTTGTACTTAACGTGGGCCACCTTTCGGTCTCTATGCGCGCACTCTCTCCTCTGGGCTGGGGAATGTCATAATTTAATGACTCATCGGTGTATATGTCTTCATTTTTCAAACCTGCGGCGGGTTATTCATTGAATTTTAAGAATAGAGGACTACAGAGGTTCAAAAATGGCTGTCCGTTCGAGACTGAAGGATAAATTTTTTTCCTGTTCTGGTAACTGAAGCCTTTGTGAAACACAAAGTCGAGCGAATGCGGAGTGCTTGTGCTTATTTTCAAGAAAACGGCACTCTATATGTTTCCTTTGTACTTTTTGATATAGTGCCCGTAGATATGATGATATCAGTGCGCTGAACTCTAGCTACAGGATGTCCCAGAGTGTACACCTACCAAAAATAAGGAGATATGGTTGAGCAATGAAGACCAAAAAGGGGAATCTTTAAGTCCAGGAGTTTACATAACATGTTCAATGTGTCTGCCTTCGACTGCAATGGCATTACGTATCCGTAGTACAAAATTGGAGACCATGCGGCCCACGAGGTTTGGGGAAATGACGCAGATTTAGTGTTTAATAGGTGTTCGGAGCTTCTCCAATGTCCGTGGTTTGGACCGATTCACATGATCTCGGAAAGCCCCCATAAGAAGTAGTTGCACGGATTAATGTCCGGGAGACTAGGTGGCCAATGCACTGCCGTGCCAGAGTGTTTGCGATAGTCTAATCCGTGGGTTGGGCCAATTCACATGGTCTAAAAAAGCCCCCTTAAGAAATAGTAGCACGAATTGATGTCCGGAGACTAGGTGGCCAATTCACTGCCGTGCCATAGTGTTTGCGATAGTCTGTTGCAATGACACGTTCTCTGAAATGTTCGCGGAGCAGTGTAAATACCTGTGTTGTACGATGCGGACGTGCACAGTCTCGCATTAAAGAGTGACCTTGTGTAACTCTGATACATGGAATGAAAGCAGTTTCCAACACTGCCAGATATTTTGCGCATGTTACAGTTTCATTGATGAAGGTGCTCCCGAAGATTCGACATCGTAACAAGGCGCATCTCACAGTCATACGTTGTGGGTGACGGGTTGTAGCAATAGCAAGATATGGGTGTGTGGACCCACAAAACCGCAAATTATGTTTATTGACAAAGCCTTCGAGATGAAAATGAGCCTCATCCGATAACCAGAGGGGTGAGATGTCCATGTATTGCGACCCAGTTCTGTTGATCACTGTCTCGGCAAATGCTAGTCTTGCACCTGTATTCCTTGCTGTTAGACGCTGTTTTGTCTTGATCTTGTACGGGATCAGATACAGATCTGTTGCAAGAATGTGACTAACATTGCTGTGTGTCAGCCCCAACTGTTGAGCCCATCGGATAGACTTTCGGGCTTCGGTGAATTGTCTCTCGCACCCGCCCGGCGCTTGTTTTTGTCCTTATGTAGAGGGCCTGACACTTTGGGCCCGATCGTCCAACATCGAACCGGTGGTTTGCAATTTAGTGAAGATGTTCCTTGTAGTGAGTCTGTCTGGCCCACTGTCGACGTCGAACTTCTTCTAGAATGCCCTCCTGACATTTTCAGGACTCTACGATGATCGATAACAAACTTCCACGATGAAGATACGCTGCTCTGTGGTATAAGATATTTTCTCGACTCCTGCGATGAAACAGAAATTCTGATGTATCACAAATTCGAACTATCTTCGAGTGCAATGTTAAAATTTCTTTATATTCTTTGCAGCCGTTGTGGTATTATCTCAGCTTAAATTTCGTAGCAGTGGCGTGTCTTGGGTCAGAGACCCGGGCTACCTCAACCCCCCCCCCCCCAGTACTGTTTTTCTTAAATTGCGAAGTTTATTTTTTAATTAATAAGTAATAGAAGTAACATTTTTTCTAACATTTAGGTATATGCTATTGCTAATATGATACCAAATAATTATGATGATTGGCATTTGAACACTTATTTGAACACGAACTTCTTTCCTTTTGTGTGAACTTGAGTGTTACGTCAAATATATTTTATTATTGTAAGCCATACCGGTTCCATTGACTTTGAATAACTTTGATAAATTTAATTTGCCTCAGAACGGATTCAGAAGACGTGCTTTTTACACCCGAAAATTCGATGTCATCTTTCTTGTTTTTCATTAATGCGAGTGATTTAGTAATTTTTTTTCTATAAGAGTTCATTGTTTTTAACATGTTTTATTATTTTTTCTCTAGAAGGTATCTATACAAATTACGTTGTTTTTTCTTTCGTAGTGATTTTTCGAAGCAACAGAATAATTTGAGTTTGATATCTTTCTTTCATCTGATATATTTTAATTATCTTTAAGAGAAGGTGCCTTGTACTACTTTATATTATTTCAGAAAAGTTCCAAATATGAAATTTAGTTTTGATACCTATACAGCTTTTGTCTTACACTTCACAGGCAGATTATAACGTACAAGTATGTCCGTGCGGGCATCTAAGTCGGGTCCCCTCACTCTAGAGTAATTCACTGTCCCAACTGAGCTACGCGAACATATGCTCTCACTGCTATCTGCCGTATTATCTCATGCGCGTCCTGCGGTGCAAGCACGTCACATCTCCACCTCCGAAAGAGGACCGGGGCATGGCTGACGGGTCAACCGGGACAACATGTCCACGTAGCTCAGTTGGGAGAGCGACTTACTCCGGTGTGAGGGATCCGGGTTCGATGACCGGCGCGTAAAACCCCCGTACGCTATATTGGCGGCAAAACTTCCAGGATGACCCGGCTGTTAACTTTTTTGCAATGATGTGATGTTCTTTCCACACGGCGAGACAGGAAAAATGAGAATCCCTTCTTCAGTGCTTCGAAATAATAAATTGGTGTGTTGTTACATTCCACATACCAAACTGTCTGGGATTTCTCAAATGCACGTTCTTCCTGGGATGACTGCCTACAGCGACACATGATCCGGGCTGACTCATGAGCAATGCCCCCGGCCCTCTTTCTGGGCAGTGAGAGCACATGTCCGCGTAGCCCAGTTGGGAGAGCGACTTACTCCGGAGTGAGGGGGACCCGGATGCGATGCCCGTCGTGGACAAACTTGCATGTTATACGATACATAGACATCGCACAATCACCAAAAGAATAACTAATACAGACATTTGACGTGGACTAGGAACGTCAAACAGAATTCATCGCTCTCTCTACGTTTATAAGTAAGTCACGGAAACATTCTCATTGGCCGCCACCGGGAATCGAACTCAGGGTCTTCCAGTTACGCGCTGGATATGCTTTCACAGCAGCCTCTAATTCCTCCAGACTCGCATACAGTAACGGCCATGACAGATTGATTCTTGGAGCCCCGCACAATGCTGGGGATTCACCGACGATGGTAAGCAGCAACGAACAAATAATTAGAAGGCGAATAAATAGTTAACCCAGACATTTGACGTGGACTAGGAACATCAAACAGAAGTCATCGTTCTTTCCTCGTTTATAAGTAAGTCACGGAAAATTATCATTGGCCGCCACCTGGAATCGAACTCAGGGTTTTCCAGTTATCCGCCGGATATGCTTCCACTGCACCACATGTGAGTCGATGTACTGTATGAGAGTTTGGATGAATTCGAGGCCGCTGTGTTGCAGTGGTAGCATGTCCGGCGTGTAACTTGAAGACCATGGGTTTGATTCCCGGTGGCGGCCAATGATAATTTTCCCGTGACTTACTTATAAACGTGGATAGGAGCAATGACTTCTGTTTAATGCACAAATAGAAAAAATTAAGTACCCTGTTTCTTACGGTAAAATAATTTATAACAGCCGGTGCGCAAAATGGGGAAAAGAAGAAGAAATATTGTTGAAAGTTAAAATATCGACTGAACACGATAAAACACATATGTAGCACTGATACACTACATGTACTTAAGATTTACTGATGAAAAACATACCACATGAGATCATTCGAGGATCACAACGTCCCCATCCTCAGATGTTACATTCACGAGTAAGACCAATATACATATACATATATACCCAACACCATCGTCACAAACCAGTAATGAAGCAACGCCATCTATGATTTACATAATGAATTTAAAATAAATCATGAAAATGTTTAAATAAAATAGTCCATGGTTCCGATATAACTTTAGGGACATAGTCATTACAGCAACGAGATCCGAATGATGCAATATATAGGCTCTCCATAAATAATAACAGTGAGAGCTTACCTGGAGAGTTTATAATGGATACCTCATCCATCTTGGAGTATAGGAACCGGATGCAACCAGACGAGACAAGGCGGTTGTTAACTTGCCATTACGAACATCATATTTATGCTCCCTGACTCTGGTACTAAAGTTCCTTTTTGTAGAACCAATATATACAGTATCCTTAGTGGTCTGGAACTCCGGCTTGTAGAGGAATGGTTTATACGCCGTGTCTAGTATGTGGAGGCACCTTGTCCTGATCCTTCATTAAATCATAAATATTTCAGTCGTGAGGCCAAAGTTATGATTATATAGTCGTGAAGCCAAAGTCAATATTATATATATTATATGGTTTACACTTATTTCTTAGTACATTAACAATCCTGGGCACACATGGAAGTGATCCCACAGAAGAAATATCCTGTGCCACAGTAACTAAAATTCATGCGATATACTATCCACAATATCAGGTCTCGCTGAAGGACTTCCAAATCGAATGCTTCGACGGACTTTTGAAATTTAGCAACTAATCAAACCACCGTGTTTTTCCGTAAATCTCAATTTTCCGTCACATGCGGAAAAAGTGAGAACACAGTTTTTTTGGTAATATGAGAAAAGAATTGTGGAAAGGTTAGTGAAGATTCAGAATTTTTCTGGCGTACAAAAAATTCAATTTCTTTTCCTTCATTTCGCGGAAAAAGTTCAAATATGCTTCGTTAATTCACAAAATAAATCACAAAGTGGCTCGTGAATTCCAGATTTTTTTTTACAGTGTAGTGATCCATTCAATGAGGTCCCTCATTCTGTAGTAAATATATCACTGCATGTTGAGCATCAGCAATTTAACATTTTCTTCACTAGATACTCAATTTAAAAATGTTTTAGTGTTCATAAACAAATACACAGCTCTTTCCGCTTTCCAGAAACACATAGCAACCGAAAACATTGTTATTCGGTCACCGCCTGGGAATTGAAACCACGAATCTCTCTATATCTAGCTGAGCCCATCTTACGGATTTATGATGTCAGAAGCTGACTTAAAAACACACATAGCACCGTGGATTTGTTGGTCACCGCGGTGTAAAGCTAACGCGCTCGGTTACATATCGAGAGATTCGTGTATTCGATTCCCCTGCGGTGACCGAATAACAATTTTTCGGTTGCTGTGTGTTTCTGAACGTGGAAAGAGCGACGCATTTGCTTATTTACTGACGCTACGTATTTGGAGGACTTTAACTTTGGATTCCAATAATTAATATATAGCCAGTGCCGGTAATGCCCACCAGATTAAGTCTCAGTAGCTGAGCCCATCTTACGGATTTATGATCTCGGAAGCTGACTTAAAAACACACACATAGCACCGTGGATTGTTGGCTACCGTGGTGTAAGGCTAACGCGCTCGGCTAGATATCGAGAGATCCGTGGTTTCAATTCCCCTGCGGTGACCGAATAACAATTTTTCGGTTGCTATGTGTTTCTGGAGTGTGGAAAAAGCGATGTATTTGTTTATTTACTGACGGGATTTGGATGACTTTCACTTTGGATCTCGCCCTTTGGATTTAACTGCTATTATTAATATATAGCCCGTGCCGTTAATGCCCACCAGGTGGAGACGTCTCAGTAGCTGAGCCCATCTTACGGATTTACGTCAGAAGCTGACTTAAAAATGCACATAGCACCGTGGATTGTTGTCCACCGTGGTGAAAGGCTAACACTCTCGGCTAAGATATCGAGAGATTCGTGGATTCAATTCCCCGGCGGTGACTAAATAACAATTTTTCGGTTGCTATGTGTTTCTGGAACGTGGAAAGAACGATGTATTTGTTTATTTACTGACGCCACGTATTTGGTGGATTTTCACTTTTAGAGTTCATTTGGTTGACTCCCAGTATTTTCTAGAGTACAGGGTGTTCAATAAATGACGGAACGCTTAGTTTGTAGAAAACGTTTATAGACAAAAGATGAAATTTAAACAAAAAGTGAATCTTTTAAGTGGGCTCAAAAGTTGATTAGGTGATGACATTTTCAAAGTGTTTGCCTCCCGTTACCACAAAATGGCGTATACGGGCTTGCAAGTTCTGTATGGTTCGGCCTAGTGTATCTCGATTTTCAGTGGAAAAATCCTCAATGATAGCGTCTTTGAGCTCACTCACAGTGTTAGGGCGTGGTTTGTAGACCAAATCATTGATGTATTCCCAAAGAAAAAGTCGCAAGGATTTGCGTCGGGAGAACAAGGATGCAATTTGATAGCTCCTGGGGTAGTTGGGAGCGAGCAGGTTGTATTCAAACTGGCTGCTTATGGTTCTAAAAGCAATCCAGAGTGAGATGCGGAGGTGGACCAACTTGCATGAACCAGAAACCATCGACCATTCTCAGATGGCAAATTTCCGGGAGAAATTTGTTTTCTAGCAAAGCTTCGTTTGTCTCAAATTTCCAAACCAGGTCCACAATTGTTCACTTTGATAGCTTTCGAACATTCTTGTAAGGTGTTGACCACTTTCTCAGTGTTTCAGATGGAATTTAGTTTGTTTCATACCAAATTTTCACAATAAAACCGCGTTTGGTCGACGAAATTATTATAGTGCTGCCCTCCCGTGTGTATTTCAAAAGTTATTCCCAAACTAAGTGTTCAGTCATTTATTGAACACCCTGTACATGATTGTGATCAGTGTCTATGGCACTAGAGAGGGATTTTTACATCACGGAGTGGAAAGTAAATGATCAGTCATGTGAATAATCATTCGTGTATGAATTTTTTGAGTGAATGTACTCCAAGGGACGAATGTCACTAATTGGAGTCTTCCCTCCCCACTTTTTCTATAGAGATTCCTTAATGACAAATATCTGTGTGTAATCAAGTGGGCTACGTAGAATGCTTTACTGTATTTCATTTAGCCATAGTTGGTATAAATTCACTGAAATGAAATTAAAAGTGCTGGCGTCATAGATTCTATGTTCTTGTCAGTGTTCGCAACGTCTGTTTACTGGGCAGTCTTCAATGCTATTACACCTTTGATATTAGTGTTGCTCTGCTAGTCTGTTAAGTCTGCGATATTAAGACTGATTTGCTGATGTGCCTTTACTTTCGTGCAATGAAATTCCCAAATGGATCTAGAATCTCCATGTACTACTTTTCTCGTATACAGATCCATCCGTCAATATCACTTGAATTTTCCCACCTATGCTTGGTGTTTCAATTTAAACATTCTCGACTGTACATTTCTACAAGTAAATTCCCCAGCGTGCTTCAGGTTAGGTCTGCTGGATACCGAAAGCATGTTTTCAGTTGTTGTATATTGCGCCATTCTTCAAAATTGTGTTTATACGTCTATTATAATACTAGTTAAAGCTGAATAATTATCAGTTTGCGTTCCTTTGCATAATAAATTATGTAAATATTCTCATTGAGTTTTTAGACAGCGTCATTCTGTTACTGAAAAGCGATGGTTAACTGAAAGATATTAATTGAGGTAAATTGCATGAATTCTAAAGACAGGAATAGAATAATTAAATGTGATTTGAACAGTTTGTTCAACATATATATATTCACTTTTCTTGGATTATTGTACTGATAGATATTGCGAAGCAATTAATAGAATTGCCGTTATCGTGGTATGTATCGAAAGCAGTATATTCAAAACTGTCTTTCAAATGAAATGTTTTGAAGCAATCAAATGTAGTGAGGCGTTGGTAAATTTGAAACACTTAGTAGAAAGTCATTTTCCGGATAATTGTGTGAATACGTAAAATAAAATATCGCAGAAATGGGTGGTTAACTTGTTATTTAGAGCATAGAGGTAGCTGAAACAAACGGCCGCCACATTGGCGCAGTGGTCTAAGCGCATGCTTCTGATCATTCGTCAGTGATGGGTCCGGGTTCAAATCACGGTGAGTCATGGATACTATGTTTGTCTTATGGCATTCGTTCTCTCCCTTTCCTGGAACCAGTGGCCCTAAATTAAGGACAACTGACTGATTATACCGCAACGAGTTGCTCATGGCGGTTGTTAAACCTTTAATCAAAAAACGAAACGTTTACCAATACACGTTTCAGACACACATCCTCAGAATAGTACAGGTTTAAAGTTTAGTGAAGGTTTTCGGCATTTCAGTACCGCAAAAATAAGTTCCTGCGCCTTCTGTAATAATTGAGGATTATTTAATGACATTCACAGAATTTTGTGACGTTTTTTAAGGGAAAAGTTTTATGATTGCTATGGGGAAAGTCCCGCGTTTGCACAGTCCGGAATGTTATATATTAGGGGTAAGTAAAATTTTCCGCCGCCCCGATAGTGGGCGCTGTAGTAGTCTAACCGGCTGGCCAACCGTGCTGTCAGTTCGGACATGAAGCCAAGCATGGCGGCCGAAAAAAGCCATTTGCAGCAATGTTTGTTATTCATGTTTAATTTAGGCAAACGTGCGAGTGAAGCATACGGTTCAATATGTGAGGCGTATGGCGAAACGGTTATGGGTGAGCGAAGGTGTACAGAATGGTTTGCCAATTCTATGGAAGATTATCTAAGCTTGGAAGACAAGCCACGTACGGGTAAACCGCAGGAACTCGCAGAAGAGGAGCTGGAATCGCTGTTGCAAGAGGATGATACACAATCGACAACGCAACTGGCGAAACGTTTGAAAGTGACTCTATCGACGGTGGTACGGCGTCTTACAGGCCTTAGAGAAGATACAGAAGATTGGTAAGTAAGTTCCGCACACTTTAACGAAACGTAATATTGGTAAGCGATTGAGCATTGGCATGTCGTTGTTGAAAAAGTTTCAAGGGAAGAATTTCTTGTGAAAGGTGGTCATCGGGGATGAAAATAGGTCTAGTGCGACAAGCTCGTACGCAAGGTATCCTAGGTCGACCCAGGCCAGCCATCAACATCCACTGCAAAACAGGATATCCACGGGGAAAAGGTGGTGGTGTGTATGTGTGTGTGTGTGTCGTGGGATATGCATGGAGTGCTGTTCTTTGAACTGTTGAAACCGGTAGAAACTATCCATGCACAACGATATAGCGATCAGTTGATGAAAATGAACGCCGCAATCGAGCAAAAACGCCTTTGGACAGGTGAAGGACGCACCCCAATCCTCCTGTTACATGATAATGCCAGACCACAAGTCGGTGCCACCACGAAATCAACCCTTGAACAGTTACACTGCGAGGTTTTACCGCAGCCAACTTACTCGCCGAACATTGCACCCTCAGACTTTCATCTGTTTCGGTCTATGCAACATGCCCTAGACCAACAGCGGTTTACTACAGTTCCAGAGGTGGGAAATTTCGTTACTGTGTTCTTCAGCTTAAAACCAGAGTCATTCTATCAGAAGGGCATTCATTTGTTGCCTGAAAAAATAGTAAAAGGTCATTGACGCTAACAGCCAATATTTTGTTGAATAAATGTGTACTGGTTTCCTCATAGTTCCTGTTTCCATAAAACGGCGAAAACGTTTACACACCCTTAATAGAATAGGCATCAGTTTCGTGCAAATCAAATTAAGTGACCTAGTTTCTGTAAAGGTAGCATGATTCTAAGCAGAGCAGATACGATCAAATATCCGGTATTACAATTGGAAACAGTTTTAAATAAACAAAAACAATTTATTCAAACACCAAAGGGTTATGCAGTGCAAATTACGCATGAAGTCATCCATTCCATATTCTCGATGAATGCACCGCACACTGGTTCGAATGCAATCCTAGAAGCCCTTCAAGCAGCGACTCGGTGAATCCTGGAAGAGCTGAAAAACGAAAATAAGAAATAGAAGAGGGAACATGATGCTCTAATAGGATAGATCACAAAGCAAAAACCAGTGCGAAAACATTAGTACATTGTTTCCCGTTAAGAATATGAATTTGTTAACTGCCCAAAATACTATACTATTACTCATACCGAGGAGCACATAGGCGTTTGAAAACAGTAGAGGACTGAGGGAAATGGGAGCCTGAAAATAGAAAAAAAAATAGTATCGCGCGCAGGTCTGGTTCGTGAAGGAGTTTATATTGACGCCATTTTCAAGCGCTTCTTCCTCTTCTAATAGTAGTCACGAGAAACTGCGAGTTCTGTGGGCTACACTTGTGTGTGAATCCGGAGAGTCAGCAGGATTGCTGAATCGCCTTAATCCTCAGAGCGCAGGTTCGTTGTCAGCACTGCTGTATTTGGATGCACGCAATTTTGTTAGTGGAGAATATTTTTATCATTACTTTATTGTTTTTCTCGCGTTTACCTTGTATTATTATTACTTAGGGAATTCTTCTTCTTTTATAAATCGTAAAGATGTGTTTCCAACAAAGTGGCTGGATGGCAGGGCTTCATCTACTGCAGACCCTCCTAATATTAATATCGTGATTAAATGTGCTTGTGCAGTTACGAGTCTTATTTTTTAGCTTTCTGCCAGAAATGATAATGAAACACCAGCAGCAGTAATACGGAAATGCTAACCCACTCCCTCGCAAAAAGCATTGAAAAACAATCTAAAAAATAATAAGTCTACCACTTTTGAGACAATAGATACTCTAAATTTCCCTGGGTGTGAGGTTGGAAATATAATTTAGACTTCAAAGTTCCAGTTGCTGCTCCGGTGGCGCAGTGGTCTTAGAGATGTCCTCTAATCATTCGTCCGAAAGGAGTCAGGGTCCGAATCGAGGTGAGGCATGGAGGCTGTTTTTGTCTTACGGTACTGGCTCTCTCTCTCTCCTCCCTGGAACCAGTGACCCTAAATTATGGACGGGCGACTGCTTTATAGCTCATTGAGTTGCTCACGGTGGTCTTTAAACCTCCAAAAAAAATGGTCCAGTTGGTTGTGTTTTCTCTCTGTTACAGAAACAAACACTTGGTTTAAGTTCATACACGGACTAATCACATTATTGTGACCAATATATCCAGAGTAACTCCCGTGTATAGCGCGGACAGCAGCTAGACGGGCTGGGAGTGATTCAATAAGTTACTGGAAGGTGTTCACAAGTATGTGGAGCCATGATGACCGCAGTGAATCTGACAGCTGCTGGAGGCTGCGTAGTGGAGTATCCATAGAGCAAACAACACGATCGAAGTGGTCCCACAGACGCTCAATTGGGTTTAAATCTGGGGAATTATGAGTCCAGGGAAATACTTTAAACTTTTCATCGTCCTCTTCAAACCACTCTCGATGGCGCTTGTACCATAAAAATTAAATGATCAACTAACTACTCTCGGGCATTTCTAGCTGTGTGACATGTCGCATTGTTGTGCTGGAAGATCCCATCTGCCCCAAGGAAGACAATCATCATATATGTGTATACGTGGTCTGCAAGAATGGATTCATAGCAAATTTCGGTCGATAGTGCTTTCCACCCGTATGAGTGGACCCCGGGAATGCCTCAAAAATATTCCACACAACGTAACTCTCCCCCACCAGATTTTTTTCTTCCAGCAATGGTTGAAGAGTGTTTGTTCTCCGATGTTTCTCGCCTTATAAGCCAAAGTCCATCCGTTCGATGAAGCAGAAAACGTGAGTCATCGGGGAAGGCAATTCTTTGCCAATCAGGGGAATTTCAATTCCGATACTGCCGTGCAAATGTAAGCTTCTTCTGTAAATGCACCTTCGTTAGCATAGGTGCAGTGACCATCCGTCTGCATCGTAGCCCCCATACGCAGCAGGGTTCGCTGAACAGTAATTTTTAGAAACACATCCGGTAGCCCCCTGGTTCATTCGGCCAAGTAGTTGCTCCACTGTAGCGTGTCGATCGGCCCTCACGCACCTTCAAAGCCGACGTTCATCTCTCACATCAGTCGCACCTGGTGCTCCGCAGTTTGCACGTCACTTATTCGCAATGGTGCCATTTCTCCAATCACGAAACAGTTTAACCACAGCAGCACTCGAACAGTTCACAAACTGCGCAGTTTCAGAAATACTACCACCCTTGGCCCGAAAGCAGATAGTCATCCCTTTTTGCAAATCTGATAAATCGCTCCTTTTATCCATGACAGCAACGAGATATGTTTTCAGAATGCCTACAGCGCACTTTATATTCCCTGGAAGCCAGCCCACCACACGTGCCTTCTTTCATTGTCTACGTGCTGTTGACGTCAAAAGTAGGTGTTCAAAATAATGTGACTCGATTGTGTATATATGATTTAGACAATTTCAGGGTCTTGAAATGACGTCATTAAATATCTCCTGTAGAGTTAATTCCGTAGATTATCTGAAACAAGCTAGAAAAAAAATCGTTTCAGCTCACTTTCTCTCCGGTTTAGTTTTCCTATCTATTTTCAAATTATTTGATTGGAGAATGAACTCGGTATTTTTGGTGTCAAGAATGCATTGTTGTGCTGTACACTTTTTTATAGACAAGTAAAAACTTTCGAAAATAAAAATGTAGAGATTTTTGCATATAAATTCCCTCGCCGCCCCGCAAAAATCCATCTCTACCAACCATAGGGCGGAAAAGCAGCATAAAATTGATCTTGCAAAAGAAAAGACTTGGACTTTTATGCACACAAAAAAATCGAAAACGATAATTGATTCTGGTAGCACAAACTAATATCTCACTCCTTGCCTCTCCTTGGTAAAAAAAAAACTGTGCTTGTTCGAGTCTCGTTTCACAACTACACTGGTTTCCATAAATTAAGTAACAAATGGAAAAATCGTGATCATTCAAAAGGATTTGGATGGAATTTGGTGGCAAACTTGTGGCCGCATATGGACTAACAATAGGATCCAGGATGTTATCTCTATACCTCTGACCACCGCCGCCCCTTTGGCGCAGTGGTCTAAGCGATGGCCTCTGATCATTCGTCTGAAAGGCATTCGGGCTCGAATCCCGGTGAGGCATGGATGTTGCGTTTGTCTTACGGCACTGGCTCTCTCCATTCCCTGGAACCACTGACCCTAAATTAGGGATGGGCGACTGCTTATAGCCCATTGAGTTGCTCACGGGGGTCGTTAAACCCCCAATCAAAAAAAAAAAATGCGTCTGACCATTGAGGCTTCCATGCGGCAACATATACAGGTCGGTACTGCCGCCTAACGATATGCCTGCCCACATCATAAAACTACCCCCACTATAGGTGTCCCTTTCCTGAATATTAGAGGGAAGATAGCTAGTACCTGCCGCTCTCCAGATGTAAACTCTACGAGAATCACTCTATAAACAATATCGCGATTCGTCAGTGAACAGAACGGACCTCCACTGATTTTGAGTTCATTTCACATGCATTCGTGCTTAAATAAAACTTTCCCTCGGGTGGCGGCGGTTGCGAGTCACGCCTAATACCGGTCTCCGACCATACAGTCATCATGCATGTTACTTTCTGAGTACCGTCGTAGTTGATACAGTCCGTGCGTTCGCTTCCGCAAGCACAGATCTGAGATGAGGCAATGTAGCAGTCCTGTTCAGCCGTGCCGAAAGCCGCAAATACCGGTCATCCTCAGAGATGTTCAGCCTTGGCCTACCTTCGCCGTAAATTCTGGAAAATGCACCAGTCGCTTCGAACTGCTGCCACATCGTGCTGACCAGAGAACGATCGACGTTGAGCCATCTTGAGACGTCCGCCTGCCGTAGGCCTGCTGCGAGACTGCCCATCGCTCTGTAGCGTAACTGCGCTGGTAAATAAGTCTCAAAGCCCAGGTGACAAAATCGCCAGCTCGAAATCGTGTCATTCACCGCCGAACGTGAATTGGAGATTCTTTCCAAAACAGCTGGTTTTTAAGCTCTTGCGCATTTGCATAAAGCGCTGCCGGCGCCTCATATTTTCCTTCCGTACATCGATACTGCATGCCTTCACTCGTAACGTATGCAAAGATCGTACAGTTTGAACTATATTTCGCCCAATTATAACTATTTTTCTGTCTGTTCCTTAATTTATGGAAACCAGTGTATTTACGTTTCTTGAAGAGCTCGAAACTTGTACAAAAAAACTTTCTACAGAATCTTGATATCACAACTATGACATTCAAGTTATTTTGTTGGAAAATCCTGGGTTGCGTTGTAAAAAAATTATCCCTATTCTCTAGCCTCTTAGAAAAAAATCATGAATGGAATACGGGATTACAGCAAACAATACACATTTTGAAGATGACAGTCAGGTTTTGGTGTAAATATGACAAGGATGGTAAGTATATCCGAACACTTGAAAATTTGGTTGTCCTGGAGCCGGAATGGAACCTGCGTCTCCCAGATAGAGCCCGGGTAAGCTAAAAAAAAGAGTTCGTCGCCTTCAAAATTTGCAAGCAAAGAATGGATATGTCGTAACACTAGTTCTGCATAGGCCGGGCCGGTAGGCCGGCCTATGCAGAACTAGTGTGTTGCTTCTTCGCAGTCGCTTGCGGCTGGGCAGGGATAAGTTGACCCCTTCTTTTTTCGCAATGGTAAAGAAATAAAAAAAAACGTCGTGTTTCCCAATTCCCTGGCCTGTTCAACTGTTTTGCTGGCTTTACTTACTTCCATGACATAGCCCAGGCCGTGATCACAGATGTGAGAAGAGGTACTTCTTTTTTTTAACCAACTGTCGGTATTAAGATGGTAAAAACATTTTGGGGATTTTTTTGCAACAGAAAGATTCGATTTTGCGAGTGTGTGTGTGGATTGACCGGGGGGGGGGGGATCTACTGTTTGTGTGAGACAGAGATGCACAGCGCGAAGACATCGTTTGTCCTATCCCTAATTTGTATAGGGATTGACCTTTGTAGTGTTACCGCTTGCTAGTTCCCAGAAAAGGAGATCATTTGAACGCACTTTGCCTCTCTCTTTTTAAAGGTTATATTTTTCGATAATTGCCAAAATTTAGTTTGCATTTGTATTTTTTCATTCAAATAAGAAACTTCAACAATCTGTTTTCATTATTCATTTTTTAATAAATAACACTGGTATTTGCCATTTTCTTGTAGGACTTCCGTCCACAGTGAGTAGTTTTGGTGCCAGCCACCTACAGCGAGATCTCCTTTTGGGCAGGACACAGAAACGGAAGGAATGAGAGCAAGTCTAGCGACTTTGACAGAACAGTTTGTAGTGAGATTAGAATACAGTAGATGGCGCCACCGCACAAGTACGATGTTGCACACAGAGGGGTGAGAGAATTTCAGGGGGGCATAGGAAAGTATACCCATTTAACCAGTGGGTCCAGTCTGGGAGCCATCACTTAACGTGTTCGTCCGATGCACGGCGAATATTCAGCGATTGTTAGTAAATCACACCATCTCTGAAAAATCAGCCCAGGCTCAAACCTGAGGACCTTGCATCGATAGTCTGAATCGCTAACCACTAAGCCATCCGCTGCTCAAATTTAATAAATACAATAGACCGGGCCTTAATAATGGCTTCAGTTGACGGCACTGGGCCGAGTGTATAATATTCGGAACCGGTCGGGCCGGGTTCACCAAATAAGGTCCGTGCAGACCTCTAATCGCTAAGAAGCTTGAACCGAGGACATAATGAAAAGATTCGGCGGAAATAATAAAATTTGTAAAAACATATTGCACATCTACAGAAACATGAACGATCAAGACGGATGAAAGGGACAGACACGTGCATTGCGTGAATTTACTGGTTATTGACAGCACAAACGTGTTTCAAAACAAAATCGGCTAAACGTGTTGGCCATCAGAAGAGATTACCTGTGATGCACAGCAAAAGCTGCCCTACTGAAATCCAAGGAGTTGCAGGTGGTTCACATGGGATGTTTCGTATGCAAATATTCACATACAAATTTGGTATGCTGCTTTTTGTAGGATAAAGGCAGCAATGATCAGGCTCCCGGGAGTCATTATACTGTAGTTCTTCCAAAGAAAGACGTGCTAGTGGTCAAATTTTACGAAAATCGAAATGATGCAATAACGCACTACACGAGTATCGACGAATCAATGGAGCCGTCTCGGTTGCGCAGTGGTGTAAGAGATGGCTTCTGATCGTTCGTCCGGAAAGGGTCCGAGTTCAAATCCCGGTGAGGCATGGATGATGCTTGTCTTACGGCACTGGTTCTTTCCCTTCCCTGGAACCAGTGACCCTAAATTAGGGACGGGCGACTGCTTATAGCCCATTGAGTTGCTCACGGTGGTCGTTAAACAGTCAACAAACAAAAAATCAAAATCAAAGGATGACTGAGAAGATGCCGAAGTTAGAAGACACTTGAAAATTGGGTATAGCTTCGGGTAGAGGAAGTCTGAAAATGTCGTGGATGAAGATGCTGTTTCCTGTGACGACATGGCAAGCTGAAACGCTCACTCCCACAACGGTCCGTCCAATTTCAGTAAATGAGTGCATAATTTCTCTGTTTTCCGTAGTTTCCAGGATATCGTGTTTACCGGAACTCTCTCCTTGTGATTTCTGGATTGTGGGATACCTGAAGGATAGTTTTTTGGGAAGGCATACACGCTCTCTCTGATACGACAGCGAGTATCAGACGTGAAGTGGTCAATATCGAACGCGACATGCTGCGAGCTGCCTGTCACATGACGCCCTTCATTTGCAGCATGTCATCTCTTAAGTCCAGCATGTTAAATATATTTTGTCGTGAAATCTTTGTTCTAATAAACGGTAAACACGTCTGGTCTTTCATTGAGTCTCCATCGATATTGTTCCCCTAGCGGAACAAATGTGAACTAATTTTTGGGCTACGTTTTCTGATGCTCTCAAATAAGTTACCTATCAAGTTTTGTCGCGATACCTTCATTCCCGTTTTTTTTTTTCGGCTTGCGAGAATAGCAATACCTGTGTTATAACCACCCCACTCCGTATGTCCAATACATGTTACCATTCTCCCCGAATACGCCAGTGCCGCCCCGCAGTGGTCTAAGCACTGGCTTCTGACCCTTTGTCCGAGATAGGTCCGGGTTCGAATCCCGGTGAGGCATTGGTGTAGTATTTGTCTTACGGCACTGGTTCTCTCTCTTCCCTGGAGCCAGTGGCCCTAAATTAGGGACGGGCGTCTGCCTACAGCCCTTGAGTTGCTCACGGTGGTCGTTAAACCCCCAATAAAAATAAAATAAAAATAAAATAAAATAAAATAAACGATGAGAGTATTCAGTATGTATCCTGTAAAATATGAAAATATAATTGCCTCGATAAAAGTAATTAGTAACTCCATGAACACTAAAGGAAATATTTCATAACATTTCGTCCAAAGCAAAAATGTCTTAGAAACCCATTAAAGGGAACATAATTTAACATAGCACATCAAATTACAGGAAGGTATCAATTCTTAGCATTCAGTTTAATTCGATCCTAAATAGCGGTGAGACAGGAATAGTGATTTTAAATAAGTTTGACATGCATATGATATACACTGCCCTACCATTTATACCCGGACAAAACTCTATTGATAAAAAATTTGGTTCTATGAAGAACCTCGCCACGTAGCCAACTAAAAATATGCTCGTAAGGGATATGATGAGAAATGCAAAAATTTCGCTCATTTCGCCATACATAACAATGAATGATAAATTATGCAAAATCATAACTGTCTCCTGCATCTTTACATACTATGCTGAAGAGAAATACTGAAAAGCCACTTATTTCCAGGGAAGCAGGTGTTTATGCGATCCCCCTACGGTATCCGGACGGCTCTCAACGATACAACATTGGAATGACCAAGCGTTCGTTTGGAATCAGAGTCAACGAACATAAAAGGGACACAAAATATTGTAAAGTAGCCACCACCCTATCCAGATAAAACAAATTCATGTCCTCTACTCCTATGTGGGATGATATAAAGAAACTAGCTAACTAGTCTATTCTAAATGTACAACCATTCGGGAAACCTTGGAGATCATTACCAACAGTGATACTTGCAATGATAGCGTCTCACTCGAGTCGCCAGGAGTTTGGAACCAGTTCATGTAACGCCTTCTCCCTACCAGGATGCAACGTGCACAACTAACGTGATACCTGGTATCTTTAAATGAATATAGCGTCGTATCTATTTACTGTCAAGTCAAGTTCCCGCGTTCAAATTGTTAAACCGTTCTATTATTCAGATTGCAGTTTCTGTCTAACTTCCTTGACAAATTCATCTGGTCGATGTGCTAAAGCTTGGAAACGCTTATGTTTATTTTCCTAACCCAATAAATCTGATCACTAGTATAGTGTTACTATTTTCTAGATGCATTATGCTCTCAAGTTGTACTTTCTTAGATATGCTGGAATTGCATAGAAGATTCTGCTTGGTTCTGGTTATTACAGATGGAAGAGCTCGGTTGTTCCTCGGTGCTTCTCCTGGGGAGGGTAGAGAGCCATATATTGATATCTAGGTTTCGACAATGGTGTGGAATGCGCTTGCCCCCTTACCCATTCGGATTTTTCTAAATTCGTTACAGGTTTTTAGTAACTTTTTTTCTTTATTATAAGCTGCCCAGTATTGAAACGTTGTGAGTTCACAATCGAATTTTTTTTGTAGTACTGAGAGGCCCGTGTTGTGTTCGGTTCTTTCTCAAGTCCGTTTCATTTAGTGTTTATTTTTTGTTATTAATTTATGGGGATTTGTTTCGGGTTTTTTTTTCAGTTTTTAGGAAGTTTAGGGGAATTAGGATTTTTTTAAAGTCCTTTTTAACAGTAAGATGAGAAAACTGTGAAAGCAGGGTACTTAAATCGACAGTGTCAATTGCTTTCCAGCACGGATTGAAAGTAGGGTGCCACATCAGCAGTGGCTCCGTTCGTGACATTCCACAGACACTGAAGATCCCGAGGTCGGCTGTTGGTGATGTGGTATGCAAATAGGAGCGTACTGGGTCTGAATCAGCCAAGAAACGACCCTGTCAAACTTCGAAGCTGACAGAAAGTAACAGAAGAGTGCTACAAAGTACACTGCGCTCATAATGTACACAACATTGACTCAAATCACGTAAACTCTGTGTAAGGCTATAAGGACTGACGTTAGAACCACTACAGTGCACAGGATACTGCATGCTAATCACTTTAACTAATGCCACTTGCTGATTAGCGTGGTACGACGGTTGTTTCTGTGGGTGGTAGATTCCGGAGAGAAACATGTGCATTCAGGGTGAGATTGTCTCGACAAAGAAGTTTGTTGGAGACAGTGTATTGGTATGGAGAGTGTTTCAATCGTGGTTCGACTTCGATCCATTCGTCGTTTTGGACAAAACCGTGAATGCAGAGCTCTATCTAAATATCATGAACAATTATGCACTGCAAATGTTGTTGATGTACGTTATCTACTGAATATCGCACAACTTGATACTGCTTGGGTCGTTAATAAGTGGTTTGAAACGATTGGTGTTCAAGGGTTGGACTGCCCAGCACAAAGTCTTGATTGCCTCCTGGAGGCACAGTGGTTTAAGCGCTGGCTTACGCCCGAGATTGGTCTGGGTTTAAATCCAGATGAGACATGGATATTATTTGTCTTACGGCACTGGATCTTTCCCCTTCCCTGGAACCAGTTGCCCTAAATTTGGGACGGACAAGTGGTTATAGCCCATCATGTTGCTCATGGTAATCACCCAAATAGAAGAAAGAGTCTTGACCTGAGCCCCATAGAGAATCTATGAAACGACTAACATCGTCGGGTGTGTGGAAGACAAAATCGTCCGAGAAACAGCTGCATCTATTAATACTTTAAGAACTGAATGCTGGAACATGTTGGCGGACATTAAAGAAGCCGATGGTGAGTATACCACAATAACAGGCATCAGACGGGGCAAAGGGTTCATCTAACAATAAACACTGCCTGACACAGGAAGTGCCACACCACGAAGACGTGAAAGCAGCGCCATGAAAATTGCAGGGGGGTGTACAAGAACAAATCATGCAAATGATTGCATTTGCAGGCTGATCGCACGAATGGCAAGCGAGATATAAGCGGACAACCAGCCCGTGAGACCATCAGTTGAGACGTCGTTACGGCAGCGAGAAGTAAGTGGTTGTTTTGCTGTAGCAGTGCCTGGAAAGCAGGCAAGTGGTGCCAATACCGTTACGACTCCGTCGTACAAGATTTCGTCAAACGGATGAGATCACGAGAGGTGTCATCGTAGGTCTTTGTACAGCCGGATGGTCCATGCGTCGTATTGCGGAAGAAACTCCACGTGATGCCACAACCGTCAGTCGCATTTGGAGACTGGTTCCAGGAAAGTTCTCTGCAACGTCGTAGGCAGGACCGAAACACGCAGACGGACGTCCGAGCGCACCGATCGTCGCATTCGACGGCATGCCGTAGAGGAACCACAGGCCACAACGGGCGTCATTTTGCGGAGTGCACGAGGAGGCTTCGTTGCTCCGATATCGACGCGGATAATGGCGCTCTGATTGGCTGCGTGCGGTTTGCTGTCCAGCAGTCGGTTGTGAAGGCTAACCTTAGCAGCGAGCCATCGTCGTCACCGCTTGGCGTGATGTCGCTCCAGAGCTGCGTGGTGTGCTGAATTAGAACAGTGTAGTGTTCACCAACGAATCGCTGTTCTGTCTAACCACGGATGATCGCCGTGTGAGAGTCTGAAGGCGACGTGGCCAACGGGCGGGTTCCTCCGTCGCCGGGCGATGTGGACCGTCACACGGCCCGGAAACGTAGAATCATGGTGTGGGGCGCCTCTCAAACACCGTTTTAAACAGGATAACACCCGTCTCCATACCGCTTGGATCAGCCTGAATGCTTTACACGGTGTGTGGATGCTTTCTTGGCCAGAAAAATACCCCCAACCTCACGCCCGTCGCGCATCTGTGGGACAGAATTGGACGTCGGCGGAGTACCCTCCCACCCCCGTAAAATGAAGATGAACTGTGGACTCAGATCAACACCACATGGTCCACGATAAACCAGGACTCTAATCGGACTCTCATTCCCTCGATACCTTGTCGGGTTCAACGTGGTATTGCCCACAAATTGGTGCCACACTCCTTATTGATCATCTTTTATATTCGGCCACTGGAGCATTGTCAGCAGAATGTGACAAATCATTTGTTCCGGACTTACTTGGCTATCTGTGTGTACAGTTTGGTCTGTTTTCGAGCATTCCTTCATGGTGTGGCATTTTTTCTGTCAGGCAGTGTATGTAATTGTTATTTGCTGACACGTAGGTGTTTGGATATTACTGGTTGGATAGTGTAAGTATTTTATTTTAATATTTTATCGCAACTATATTTCTCACGATAGATAGAAGATATTTTTAAGTAAGTAAACAGTACTAAATATCCGAAATTTCTTGGCTTAGAATACAAATAAACTTTCCAAGCTTTCGCACATCAACCAGATGGCTTTTTAAAGAAAGGTAGACAGCAAACTGGACAATAGAACATTTCAACAAATTGTTGAAACGTTCTATTGTCCAGTTTGCAGTTAGCTGTCTATCTTCTTTGAAAAAGCCATCTGGTTGATGTGCGAAAGCTTGGAAAGTTTATTTGTATTCTACGCCAAGAAAGTTTGGTTTTTTAGTATAGTTATACTAATTTAAGTATAATTTGGTGTACAATTCCAAAATATTGAACTTGGAAGTAAACAGGTTTGGGAAACTTAAAGAAACATCATTTGGATGTTCTACTTTAACATGGTTGATTTTATTGTACTCTTAAATACTCACGCATTTTTTTTAAATGCTACTTCAAATTTCCCTTTACTTTAGAAAAAGATTGTATTGCTGTTATTCTTCTAGTCAACTGTAGGGTGCAAGTAATACTTATTACCATCCAGACACAAAGCATTTACGTTTGAATGGGATTTCGACATTCAATTCGGGAGACATTTATTCAGTCACTGAAACATTTTTGATCAAAGGAAAGACCGCATGATCATTTTTTATCATAATCTGACTTTCCACGCAAGAGGGGAGGGGGAGGAGTTCAAGGACGTCTAAAAACAAGTTTCTTATATTCCAGAAATATTTCCATTACTCTTCTTTAGTCAGATGTCTACATATTTTAGCAAGCGAAACTACCATTTTTAAGCTAAATAGAGAACCTTGCGTGACATTACCTTGAAATAACTTCATGATAAGTCAGAGGCCACTACTGCATGGAACAGATGAGATGATGACAAAGTTATTAACGTTGTTTCAACAAGAGATTTCGGACATGGGGAGAAAGGAGTTTGCGATGCTAATGAAAACAGAAATTACGGTAAGATGGTTGGCAGTGCTATACTCTAGGGAGAAGTGGAGTAGCGTAGCAAAGACAAAAGAACTAGATCTCGGGAAAAGTCTAGACTAAATAAAGAAGATGCGACTGAGATGATTTGGTTTTTCTAGGGAAAATGAACTCGTAGGAAGAAACTCATTTTCTGGTTCGTGAGAGAATTAGCAAATGACCATTAGAGAATTATGGGGTCCTTTTATCAACGAGAAGAAGGAAAATGATATCGGTGTCCATAATTGGAAGTGATATACATTGTTGTTCACAAAAGTGTTGTGCTATTTTTAGGAAATTAATAAATAACTAGGTGAAAGTCCATCAATACTGACGGGGGGAAAATCCAACATTTGGCGTATTAGACGAGAAACATGGAGAACAAGCACTTTTCAACCATTGCTGAAAGAACACAAACTGGTCCGGGCAGCGTTAATATCTGGGGAATGGTTTCGTGGCATTTCTCTGGGTCCACTTATAAATGTGGAAGGCACTATGGGCCGATTTATGCATGAATCTATCCTTGCAGACCACGTACACCCGTACATGCTGATTGTTTTCTCTGGGGAAGATGGGATCTTCTACATGACAATGCGACGTGCCACACAACTAGAAAGTCAGAGACTGATTGGATGAGCATGATGCAGACTTTAAAGTACTTCTTTGGCCCATTAATTCCCCAGACTTAAACTCAATTGATCATCAGTGGGACCACCGCGATGGTGTTGTTCGGTCTATGGATCCTACACCACGCACCCTCCAACAGCTGTCAGATGCACTGCAGTCAGCATGGCTCCACATACCGGTGAACACCTTCCAGCACTTTATTGAGTCATTCCCAGCTCGTCTAGCTGCTGTTCGCGCTGCACACGGCAGTTACTCTGGATATTGATGGTCACAATAATAATAGCTGATGGTCTCAATAATGTGACTGAAAGCACAGCATTAATTCTTGCTGGACGAGTATCAAAAATATGATTTAATTAACGTGAGTCAATTTTTCACTAATCTGAGGACAGTTTGCCTCCTAATTCATTGAGATGCCTGGGATGAAGTTTGGTTTTTACACCGTGTTCAAGTTGGGCAAAGATGTGCAATCATAAATTCCATATTCTCGATGGAATTTAGATCTAGCGATTTAGCTGGCCAGTGCATGTGTCCCCTATGTTGTATCATGCTCCTCACATCAATTCATACAGTCTTATCAGGAGACTGATATGATCACCCCCTGACTATCTCCAGAATTGAATGGGTATGATCACCTCCAGTGCTGACTGTGTGAATATATGACCACCTCCAGTGTTGACTCGGTGAATATATGACCACCTCCAGTGTTGACTGGGTGAATATGTGACCACCTCCAGTGTTGACCGGGTGAATAAGTGACCACCTCCAGTGTTGACTGGGTGAATATGTGACCACCTCCAGTGTTGACTGGGTGAAAATGTGACCACCTCCAGTGTTGACTGGGTGAATAAGTGACCACTTCCAGTGTTGACTGGGTGAATAAGTGACCACCTCCAGTGTTGACTGGGTGAAAATGTGACCACCTCCAGTGTTGACTGGGTGAATAAGTGACCACTTCCAGTGTTGACTGGGTGAATAAGTGACCACTTCCAGTGTTGGCTGGGTGAATAAGTGACCACCTCCAGTTTTGACTGGGTGAATATGTGACCACCTCCAGTTTTGACTGGGTGAATATGTGACCGCCTCCAGTGTTGACTGGGTGAATATGTGACCACCTCCAGTGTTGACTGGGTGAATATGTGACCACCTCCAGTGCTGACTGGGTGAATATGTGACCACCTCCAGTGTTGACTGGGTGAATATGTGACCACCTCCAGTGCTGACTGGGTGAATATGTGACCACCTCCAGTGTTGACTGGGTAAATATGTGACCACCTCCAGTGTTGACTGGGTGAATATGTGACCACCTCCAGTGTTCACTGGATATTGTAAACCCGTGAATCACCCTAGGCAGATGACGTGCCTTTATTATGGAGCCATATGGTGTTACCAGAGCAGCATAGGAATGATGTCGATAAACATGATGTTCTGGTGCTTATACACAGAAAAAGGTTAACCGGGGCAGCCTCAGTGAGAAATTGGTGCACTTGAAGAAAGAGGAAACAATGGAAAGCAGCACTGCACGAAAATGGTTCCGGCGTGTCAATGATGGGGACACCAAACTCCAAGACAAACCAGAGTCATTACTTCTAACGACTACAAAAATTGACATCCACGTCGAAGCTGTGACAGCTGAGTACAGTGGTGAACCGTTGTTGGGCTAGGGCATTTTGCATAGACTGAAACAGATGAAAGGCTGAGGGTCAATGTCCGGGGAGTAAGCCGGGTGTGGTAGAACCTCCCAGTGTAACTGTTCAAGGAGTGATTTCGTGGTGGCACAGATATGTGGTCTGGCATTATCGTGTAACAGGATGACTGGGCACCGTCCTTTACCTGTCCATGGTAGTTTTTGCTCGATTGTGGCGTTCAGTTTCACCAACTGATCGCTAAATCGTTGTGCAGTGACTGTTTCGCCCGGTTTCAACAATTCGAAGTATAGCACACCATGCGTATCCAACCACACACACACAACAGCACGTTTTTCTTGTATTTTGCAGTGGATGCTGATGGTTGGCCTGGGTTGACCGAGCATCGCGTGCGTACGGGGTTGTCGCAATAGATCCATTTTGCATTCCCGGTGACAACCTTCTACAAAAAGTCTTCCCTTGAAACCTCTTCAGCAAAGCCATGAAGATGCTCAATCGTTGACCAATATAACTCTCCGCTAAAGTATGCGGAACCCACTTACCAATCTTCTGGATCTTCCACAAGGCCTGTAGATGCCGTACCACAGTCGTTTGTGCCATTTTCAAACGTTCAGCCAGTTGCGTGGTCGATTGTACGGCATGCTCTTACAACAGCGATTCCAGCTCCTCGTCTGCGAGTTCCTGCGGTTCGCCTGCACGTGGCTTGTCTTACAAGCTTAGATCACCTTTCTCAAACCTGGCAAACCGTTCTTAATACGTTTGCTTACCCATAACTCTTTCGCCATACGCGTGACATATTGAATCGTATGCTTCGCTCGCACGTTTCCCTAATTTAAATATGAGTAACAAACAATGATGAAAATGAACTTTATCGACTGCCATTATTAACTTCATGTACGAACTGGCAGTATGGGTGTCCGGCCGGTTAGACCTCTGCAGCGCCCGCTGGCAGGGACAGCGGACATCTTTGCATACCCAGTAATATAAAGCTGGTCATCAGTAATATATCGTAAAAAATGATTCAGGACAGTACTGGATTGCATTTTCATTTCGCTGTTTAATAGTAGTTTGTGTAATACTAATAATACTGGTCAAACCAGTAAAATTAAGTGTTCCTTCATATAGAGATCACATCCAATAATACATTATATTTCAAGCAAGAAAATCTGATCTACTGACTTCTACTGATTTTAGGCACGTGTCTGGCAGCACTGCAGCTGACCCCTGTAGCAGTACACTACAATTAGCAGCTGGGATTTCTTCGGTCCACCCCCGTTCGTCCCCATGCACTAGCTTGGTTTCTCACCGAGCGTCGATTGGATGGTTCCCAACGAATTTATTCCCCGGAAGGCGAAGGCACTCTTCGCTCTTTGTCGTAATTTGCTGTGAAATCCAGAGGTCCGCCCGGATGGCGCAGTGGCTTAAGCAATGGTTTCTAATAATTCGTCCGAGATGGGTCCGGGTTTGAATCCCGGTAAGACATGTATGTTTTGTGTGTGTCTTAAGGCGCTAGCTGTCTTCCTTTCCCGGAATCACTGGCCCTAAATTGCGAACGGGCGACTGGTTATAACCCAATTAGAGACACATGTCACCTTCAAAGCACGGCACCACACTCACTATTTATAAAACCACACATGAGGTTAAAAGACATTTAATAAAAAGATAAAAGTAAGATCTTTCGATCTCACTTTTGAGACCATCATCGGACAGATTTACACAAGATGTTTGCTCTTGCATATCTCCATAATGAGCCAGAGCCATCGTTGACGGTTAATTGATTAACAAGTCCTTGTTGGTAGCGCCCTCGGCAAAATAAGGAACAAAATATTGTTGACGTAATACATACCTAATCGGGTGATTGAATGACATTTTTCCCATTATACCTTCGTTTTTTTGAATGATGTTCTCCGAGATTTCACAAGGTAGATGATCCTTACATCACTCGGTCTTCTGTCGAAAATATACAAGCTTTCGGTAAAAAGCAGGGAAGCCCAGTTTGTATGAATCACAATAGTTTCAGATACTTGTCACATCAAAAAATGCGTACCACTTTAAGTGGTACGAGCTAACGATGTAGTGAGAGTACCTATTTTATATTGTAGACGAGCTTCTTCAACCCGATTTTTAAACACCTCCTTGAAGTCCCAATGTATGACGTGGGGGAGGGGGCGTTATTGTCCAGGGAGTTCGTAGGTATCACATGAACTCCGTACTTCTCCTCCCCTGAATGTGGTCTCGATCTTTCTTTATTGTGGGTAAACTATTTGTTGTTGTGATACCAAAGTCTATATCAAATTTCTCCGACAGAGGCATAAAACTTCAATTCCTTGCATTTTACCGAAAGCTTGTGTATTTTGGACAGAGGGCCAAGTGTTATAACGATCATCTACCTTGTGAAATTTCTCCGGCCTGGAGAACATTATCCAAAAAACGAAGGGATGATGGGTAAAATGTCGTTCCATCGTCCACTTAGGTATGTATTACGGCAACAATACTTTGTTCCTTGTTTTGCCGAGGACTGTACCAGGAAGGACCTTTTAATCAATTAACCGTCACCGATGGCTCAGTACTGACATACACTATGTTGTCAAGTCACAGGACACCACTTCAAAAGCAAATGAACGGATCCGCTGTGCTGTTAAGATGCATGGTATAGCTGCAAACGGTATAAAAACAAGCCTGCAGCTGACACCGATCATATCGCACTGTGAGGTTGAGTGAAAATATCACGGCAAGAGAGAACTGACTTTGAGAAAGGAAAGATTGTTGAGTGTTATATTAGTGGGTTGTCCATAAGATACACTGAGGTGTTTAAACATATCCCAGTCAACTGTTTCGGATGTACTGAATAAGTGGAAGGCACATGGCGTGCCCTGAAGCAGCAAAACTTACCGACAGACCAAAGAAAATCAGTGATAGTAGACGCCGAAGCCTCAGGAGAGTCGTTGCAACTAATCGACGGAGTACTGCACAAGAGTTCAGTATGCAGGTGAGTAAAAATGCTAGAACCTCGGTATGTGCACGTACCATTCGCAGAGAAATTTCATTTCTTAGGTTATCATGATCGCGCGGCAGCTCATAAACCTTTCATTTCCACTCGGAATGCTGCTCGTCGTTTATCCTGGTGTAAAGAACATTTATCGTGGACCGTATATCAATGTAAACGGGTCCTGTGGACTGATGAATCCGGATACACGATCCATCAGTACGATGGCCGTGTGTGTCAGCCAGTGGAACACTATTTACCACAGTGTACTGTTCCTACGGTCAGGTTTGGAGCTGACAGTATGCTCGTGTGGCGATGAGTTTCGTGATATGGCCCCGGCCCATTGGTAATCGCGGATAAACCTGTTAACCAGCATGTCTACCTCGATATTCTGGACAATTGTGCCCTATCAACTCTGTGGCAAATACTATGGAACAGAGCCTTGTTCGTGCCAGCACGATAATGCACCGAGCCATAAAGCAAGGACTGTTACGGCGTGGTTTGGCGATAATTCTGTATCGTGTGTGTGGACTGCCCAGCACAGAGCCTTGATCGTAATCTTATAGAACACCTATGGGATAAATTAGAGCGCTGCATAAGAAGTTTGGAACCAAGGCATACAGCTAAGCAACTGTTAGCGGCAGCATTATGTACTGAACGGAAGCGCATACCTATGGCTGTGTTCCAAAACCTTGTCGAAAGCATCTCTCGAAGGGTCAGTGCACGCATTAAGGCCAAAGCTAGACAGATACCGTACTAATGTAAGTCAATAAATGCTATGTTGTGTTTCTCGTCTAGGTATCCAGTGACTTTTGTCAATATAGTGTATTTAAGAGCAAACATCTTGTGTAAATCTGTCTTATGATGGCCCCAAAGTGAGACCGAAAGATCCTACTTTTATCTTTTTAGTAAATGTCTTTTAACCTCATGTGTTGGTTTATCAATAGTAAGTGTGGTGTCGTGCTTTGAGGGTGACGTGTGTTTTTAATTGAATAACCAATGTGCATGAACCTTTTATTCTATTGCTTATAGTTGCTCTCACGGTGGTCGTTAAAGCTCCAATAAAGAAAAATCCACAGTATGCTATGTTTTGGGGTCTTCTTGTCATGGTGGATATTCCTACATTATCATAGCAAAGATCAATACAAAGCAGAAGAATCAAATGAGATTTAATGAAGTCCTTGCATCATTAACATTTTAGGTGCAAACGTGGTGATCTCATAAAGTGGATTCTTTATATCAAATTATATGTATATAGATTAAGATAATACAACGTAGTTGTCACAATTGTTTATTTTTCAAGCCGATAATGGTTTCGCTGGGTATTGACCTAGCTTCATCAGGACGAATGGCATGCAAATATTCAAATTTTATATGACATCATAAATGGTGTTTACAGTCACGTGTTTTGGTTAGATGCTTCCACACGTTTAATAGAAATGGCGTGGATGTCATGTCATTAACAAGTTGCGAAGACTTCTGATATATATGGAAATCTTCCAAAATATCAAGTTTGGAGGTTGAATCTGGCTTCTCAGTAAGTTTTATTTCTTCAAAGAGAAATTTGTGGACCTTTTCGTAACAGTGTTTAGCCATCGATGACTTCTTTAAGGTCACAATTTCGAATGTAGGTCGTGTGCTCCTTCAATCGAAAACGCAAAGCTCTACGGGTCTGTCCTATATACAGTGCGGCGCTTCGTATAAAGGACAGACCCGTAGAGATTGGCGTTTTCGATGAAGGAGCACAAGACCTACATTCGGAATTGTGACCTTAAAGAAGTCATCGATGGTTAAACACTGTTATTAAAAGAACCACAAATTTCTCTTTGAAGGAGCAAAACTTATTGACAAGCCAGATGCAACCACCAAACTTGATATTTTGGAAGCTTACCATATATATCAGAAGTCTTCGCAACTTGTTAATGACATGACATCCACGCCATTTCTATTAAACGTGTGGAAGCATCTAACCAAAACGCGTGACTGTAAACACCATTTATGATGTCATATACAATTTGAATATTTACGTGCCATTCGTCCTGATGAAGCTAGGTCAATACCCAACGGAACCATGGTCGGCTTGAAAAAATAAACATGTGTGACAACTACGTTGTATTATCTTAATCTATCATAAAGTGGATGTCTGGTGATTTTGCTGCCTAAACCTCCAATGAAAAAAATATCGAACATATTCTTTCAGCGAAGAAAGATTTCCCATACATCAAATTTGGCCCCACTGATTAAACAAAAAACATCTTTAAATTGTACAATCGGTGTATTTTGCAAAATACATTCCTGAACAATACGAAACATCAAAAACTTCGATGTAGTTAAGATACTTGCTTACAGGTGGCGCCACTCTTCTTTCCACTACATCGAAGCACAGTTATTGATTTTTAATGTTGTTCAGGAAAGCTTTTGCAAAAATCGACGATTACATAATCTAAGGATGTTTTTCATATTTAATCAATGTGGCCAATTTTGATGTATGGGAAGTCTTTTTTCGCTGAGAAAATACGGTCGACATCTTCTTCATTGGATGCGCAACAAAATCAATACACTTCGACCTTAATTCCTTGAAAAAATATGGGTAGTTACTCAAGAAGTGTGAACAGACTGGCCCATACTTCTTGCAACTGACGCTCTAAATGACGACCATTGGGACATGGAGAAAGCTGGCGTCCTATATGGTGCCACACATGATCTATGGGCTAGAGATCAGGCCATCCGGAAGGCCACGGAAGCGTCAAAGACTGACGTAGACAGGCCTGGAAAATCCGAGCCGTGTGCGGACGGACGTTATCTTGTTGGAAAATGTTTCCGGACCGCCCCGCCAAGAAAAGCAGCACATGAGGCCGCATGATCTCCTGCACGTAGCACTAAGTTATCAACGTCCCTCGCATAACTGCGAGGGAAGTCTGGCTGTCATACGCGATGGCTCACCAGACCATCACGCCTGCAGTTCGGGACATGTGCCGCTGTACAGTGAGGTTAGGACTTTAGCGCTCACCTGCGGTCCTCCGCACTCTGACACTGTGGTCGTCCATTCTCACAGAGGAGCGGGATTCGTCGCTGAACACGATACGTCGCCAATCCGTAGCATTCCACGTTGTTCAGTGCTGCAATCGACGCCGGCGATGGTCAGGTGTTAATGACATAAAAGGTAGGGGTCGTCGAGAGGGCAGATTTGCCTACGCCAGGCATCCGGGAATGGTTCTGGCGAACACAGGAGCCCCTTGTGCAGCCGACACATGTCTCTGGATATTGGACAAGGGCGGCGTTGAATCTGGGCGTGCTGTTCTCACGATCCCACCGTCCTCTCTGCTGGTGGTGTGTCTGGGTCGTCCAGAGGCAGTCCGTCGTAACTGGGCGCCTTCCCGTGTCCATATCTCTCAACATAATCACACCGCGCTGTTCGGCCGGCCTAAATGGCGGCCGATTCGGCGCGACGGCCACCCTGCCTCTCTCATTCTGTTGGTACGGCCTTGTTCAAAAACTCCGTCAGTGGCGCGTGCGCACGTCTACGGCGGCTCCTCGGCATGTCTATCGCTCAGGGATCTCACCTGATTCTTACCGCGCACTTCGGCACGGCTGTGGAAACCCCTGCGCGGCGCCTTATAAGCAACCAAGGGCTGCGATTGCAGCGCTGGTCTTGGGCACGAGGAATCGCACTGAACTTTAACTATTTGCATATCTGCCCTCTCTGTAGCTATTCGCTAAGTTTTGCTTTAATCGCACGGATTTTTTCTTGGTTCTCGGATTTTTATGAGAATGATTATACTTGTATTTATGGTATATCTTTCAAAGTCTGTATCCTTAAAATATTACTTCTCGCGCCTCTGTGATACCTATGACATTGGAGCTTTTCTTAACGTTATGCTCCGGATAACTAGCACAATATCCGTACTTATACAATGAGAAATATTTGGCACCCGAACGGCTAGAAGTTTATTTACAGAAACAGTTTTATTGATATCTACCGCACATCACTCGAACAGCTCATATAGGTTAATAATCAGTATCTAGCTAGATACTTCACTCTTGTCTGCACTCTTTGTACGTCAGTTTGTGCTCATCATTTATGAATTGTCAATTTTTCCCCCATTCTTTTTTTTCCTTTTAAGTGCATGTAACAACAAAAATAAATAAAAAAATAAAAAAAAATAAACATTGGAACATTCCACAGCACTACACTTCAAATGACTTGGAGAACATTAACCTCCGTAAGTGAGGCCCAAATCGTCTCTCTCTTTCTTCTCCTCCCTCTCTTAGATATATAATATGTCACTGTAAATCATTATCAATTCACAGCTGGATAAAGGTATCCCCCAAGTTTGTTTCACAAAGGTCTGTCGTGAGCCAGTCTCGTCCATGTCACTCCTGCATGCTTCGGCATTTCATCCCATCCACCAAACTCCCATGTGGGTCTTTTCCTGTTACTTGAAATGCAGTTAAAAATTTAGAATGTCCATCGGTGGTCCGTTCTTCTGGCAACAAGTCCAGCCCATTGTCATTTAAGGGATTTTACTCTAAACATGATGTTTTCCACTCTTGCCATTTTCCGTATCCACGAGTTCTTCTTCTTATTTTTCCTGGTTACATCAAGCATGAACCTCTACATGTTCCCTTCAGTTGTCTGCACTCTTTGTACGTTTTTTTGTTTTGTTTGCACCTCGACATATTTCCTTCAGTTGTCTGCACTTTTTTTACGGTTTTTTTTGGGGGTTAAAGTCCATGTCTACGCTTCATATGTACGCACTGGAAGGATGCATTGATTACACTTTTTAAAGATATAATGTCATACTGCTCTTGAAAGTTGCACTGTTTCTTCCAAAAGGTCTCCAACCAAATTTTATAGGCCGGTTGATTTCCTAAACAATGTGACCTCCACTTGATATGTTATCCGTGGTAAATGTAGGTATCGGTTATCTTTAGCTTTTTTTCCATCAATCCACAAATCTTCATTTCTTATAAAAGCGTTATACATTATTTTTGTTTTTTGAAAAATCATTTTTGCAGCCCACATTTTTACTCTTTTCAGCAAGTTTCTGGATTCTACTCGTAGTGTGCAGCTCGGAAACGGTAGTTTCAAGAATGACTCCATCAGTCAAATGAAAATGAGTTAAATAATCTCCATTAATATTTATCCCCTTGTTTTGTCAGTTCAGAAAAAGACCCAGGAGAAGTCAGAAAAAGACCCAGAAGAACACATGGGAGATGGGTGGGGGAAACTCAAAAAGCAAGCCGGAGCGACACGGAGGGAGGCTGGCTCAAAACGGACAGTTGTGCAAGAAACTTGAAGAGACCTTCAACCAGTTGTTACACAACAGAAGACTGCATTAATCTGGTCTCATTAATAGAGAACCAGTTGATACACAACAGAAGACTTTCATTAATCTTCTTTTAACTCTGCTCGCTCTTCATATATACATTAGTGGTTTTTTTTTTATTGGAGGTTTAACGACCACCGTGAGCAACTCAGTGGGTTATTAGCAGTCTCCCGCCCCTAATTTAGGGCCACTGGTTCCAGGGAATGGAGAGAGCTAGTGCCGTAAGTCAAACACAACATCCATGCCTCACCGGTATTCGAACCCAGACCCATCTCGGACGAATGATCAGAAGCCATCGCTTTAGACCACTGCACCACAGGGTCGGCTATACATCGTTCTTTTCAAAACATACCGGGGTCCATTCAGACCTGACGACACCTAACATCGAGTGAGTGAAGAAATATAACGTTAAAGTTGAAACGCTTAAAGAGAACGAATTCAAAATTTACATAGGGGAAGAAATTGAAAAAATGATATTTACATGAGAATATTTGTCTAGACGAAACTTGCATTTTTTTCCAGTGATCGAATAGATATATCTTCCGAGATTTAATTCTCGAGAGCTACAGACAAATTGGGAGTGGGCCTGCTAAAGCTATTAGCTGGAATGTTCTTAGCTGGAATTGAAAATGCAGCTCCTGCCTCCTTCAATCTCCATCTCTTCACCTCTGCCGCATCATCTGGACCTTCACTCGTGGTTTCCTTTGCAGTAACTCATTCTCCATCATCCGGAGCCACCGTTTCCATGCTTCAGTTCCTGCCACCTCGACTGGCTGAGTGGACGACACCGCAGATGCCCTGCACATGCGCTGCTGTCTCCTCGGTCTATTCCGCAGGAAGCTCTCGGCACTCCTTCATCAGTTGCCGGTCGCACCGCACGACAGGAGCTGCTTCTAGAAACCACACTTTGGAAATAAGCGACGGTTCACGTGTGAGTTTTGCATGGTCAAGGGATGTTGCCGTGGAAGTGTGATGCTCTGCCTATGCACGCTAGAGCGCACTTGACGCAGCACATTTTAAAGATGAACGGGATTATCGCGTAGCTAGTCGGATATATATATATATATATAAAGCACTCCGTGTAATGAATGTTCTCAAACTAACTTGCTCCGATGCACAGCAGAAATACTTGAACAATCCTAACTTATATCTTTGCCGCGGTTCAAAGATTTCAGTTGATATACACACAGTGGGTGATCTCTCAGCTGTTGAATATTTCATGCAAATGCGTGTGTTCAATTTCTGCGCTAACACCTTCGGCGCTGCTCGCTTCCAAGGAAGCGAAATTGTGGATTAACTTACGTGTTACTTAAAACTCAAGATGATGCAGGAAAACGTGTTGTGACTTCTAAACCATTTAATTTTGTGTAAACGCGTTTATAACAACAATATTCTTGTGCTTTAAAAACTTTTTTCCTCCCACATCATCCATGTTCGGGGAGCCATAAACATCGGTAGGAGTTATAAAGTGCTTCCCCAAAAATACTGAGCACACAATGCTTCGAGAGAAATTTCTCCAAACTATCATCAGGAAGTTTATCCAATATGTCTTGGAATAATTAAGAAAATGCATCGTAAATATCAAACAAATAGTTATGTTTCTAACTGAATATTTTGGTATTTAGAATTTATAAACTTTCAGATAGTTAAAACATAGCAGCGAGCAAGAAAAATTGTAGATAATTTGGTACTCAAAAACTATAAAGATTCGTGAAACAGCTGCTGCAGATAAATGAGTTAGAAAAGAAATCTGAATAATTAATGACTCGATTAACAAAGGGGAATGAAAGCTATAATTTCTGCTTAAATCGTGTAAAGTGTGTTTATTCCTCAAAACGTAGGAAACATTATGGATGAATTTTTGTTACGTGATGAGTTATGTTAATTATTTTTTCATAACATACGTGTATACATCTTTTATGAGCACGCGTGTACACATGTAAGGAAATATTTTGCACAACAGCGGTGTTCGCATTCTTATTGTGTATTTGGAACATAACCGGAAAAGATTCCCTAGAAAGTTACGAGAAGATCTCCAGCGAATGTTTAATAAATATTGATAATCAGTGTCTACAATATGGGGCTAATTTTCTTACGTATTAATTAATCTTTTGTTGTCAGTTGGCGATATAAACCAATCACCAAGTACAGGTATTTGACAGACAGAGAGCAATCCGTAATTTTTCCTAAAATATGGTGAACAATTGTTAAGTGCCACAGATATCATTTTTCTGAGAAAGTTTGGAATATCAACTCTGCGAAATATTGCTCATAGGATAAACGTCAGCGATGCATATTTCAGAAGCATCTACATTACTGTGCTTGTGTGTGATCATTGTAAGCTCAGATTTCACTCACGAAGAGAATGGTGGGAATACAAGAACATTGACAAGAGTTGTGAATACAAAGTACGGAGCATTGCGCGGATTTGTAGTTACGCTACCTAACAAAAACCTTCAACCCGTGGAAGTTTATCTGGGCGTGCCTTACGCAAGTCCTCCAGTGGCTTCGCTAAGGTTCATGCCTCCCGTCACTCCGGCTCACTGGAGAAATATCCGACCGGCTGAAAATTTTGGTCCCGTTTGTCCTCAAAAGTTACCAGATATAAGAAATGAAACGGACGCTTTAAAAAGAATGCCTGCAGGAAGGCTGGAGTACCTACGTAGGATTTTGCCCTATCTTCAGAACCAAAGCGAGGATTGCCTGTACCTAAACATATACGCACCAAAATCAGGTGAGATTTTATAATTTAGTTTTGCTTTAATACTGAATAGTGAGAAGAGATCAAATGGGAAAAGAGATATATTACTGTTACAACAATTTAATCACATGAAAATTAAAAAAAAAACCGTTTTTGATTTAATTTAGCTAGGTGTGCTACTAAAAATGCATTGCTTACCAAAGCAGCTACTCTCCTTGTTGCGACTATATTGTGACCCAAAATTTTGCTATTATTATTATTCTGATATATTCACTATTTCGATTAAAATATCTTTAAAAGTTATTTTAATTTTAAGACACACACACAAAAAATAATGATAAAGGTTTCATTTGTGCAAAAAAAATTCTTTCAAGTTCTATTGATTAAATGAATTATAAGTTTTCACTCATAAGTACAGGTTTCGTCTGTGAAAAAACTTTTCCGACGGCATTTTTGTGCTCAATTTGAAAAGTATTCAAGGATCAACATATATTGCGTGGAAAAAAAAGATGTATCACTGTTAAAAAGATTACAAAATACGTTACTGGCGTTTTTAAATTAGCTTTGTGTACAACGAAATGCATTGATTACCTAAGCAAACACTTCTGTTTTCATTCCAATACAACTTTGTACCGAAATCTTATTTTGCATTATTCTGATGACCTAAATGAGAAGAGTCCGCTGTTTTGTTGACTACGTGGCTAAACATATCTTAAAACCCCGTCATTTCGCTATTTAAATTTTAAGGCAAGGAAAATAATTCCTTTGATTAACATGACTGTAAGGGTTTTTTCACTCGTGAGCTCAGGTGTTGCGTGAGCAAAATAATTTGAATTACTTTTTGTACTAGCTTTCAAGTATTTAAAGGCACCAAACAGCGTGAAAAATAAAGAATATCTATTACAAAATATGTCACTGGTGTTTCTACGTGTGATAAATAAATGCATTGATTACAAAAACCACGATTGTTTCATTTAAAAAGTTTTTCTGACCAAATTACTTGTAAGATATTGATAACCTCAATAAGTGTAATGGCTTACCCACGATTGCTTAAACAATTGCAAAAACCAGCTTTGGACTATTTATATTGCCAGACACCGATGATTTTTGTCTTACAGTTAATTTGACTAATATAACTTGTAAAATATTTTCATTCATAAACACAGATTTTGTAGGGAAAAAATTAATCTCAATGTCTTGCTCATCTGTCATGAAAACGATGAGAAAATCGTAAACATTCAGCGACAAGAGCGCACTAGTACCAGATTATAAATACTATTCAGTGAAATGTCTGGACTCTTCATAGCTCCCGCATTTTTAGGACTAAATATAATAGAAAACAGTGTATTATGAACCACAATCGTATTTTTAACAAGATTGTGAACACTTAAATAAACAATATAGGCTTACCGTGGTTTGCGGGAATAAGAATTTTTAAAATTCACGATTTCAATACTTAAATTTCAGTATAAGGAGTTTAATCATCTTAGTACCTCATGATGGATTTCAACATAAATGGCTAAAGGCTCTTGGTTCATAAATGCACGAACTAACACCGATTTTTTTTTTTTAGGTTCCGTTATTTGTCCTAATATTTTATTGACATTATCGAAAAAAATTGGGTGTGTGCAGTACTCTTTTGTAATTCAAAACACATATCGTTCTCTATGAATTAAATAAAATAGAAGTCAACGGAAAGCAAATCCCTTTAAGAAATATTTCTTAAGACATACATGAAAGGAACTTGCGTATCATCATCGGCATATATGTACACACCGCGGGCACTGAATTACAAACCACTGTGCAGATGTACGTAATCACAGATTAATCAATGAAGGAAGAAATATTCCTTATAATTTTTCATTTCATTTTATTTATTGCATTTTAGTTGTTACAGACATGGTATTACGTAATCATAAATATATAGCACACATTATATTTTTGTAACAACAGGGAATGAGGAGAGAAAAGGCCTGATAGACCTGACGTGCGTGCCCTCTTCTCCCAAAGCATCAACATTTTCATGAAAACAAAAAAATTAAAAAAAGAAACATAAACAAGTCAAGACCACACAATATCAAACACAGCTAGGGTGGTACTATAAATTAATAAAGGTAATATTACATTATGAGCATTTGGTCAGTAAGAAATACCTGAGTTTTTGTTTAAATATATTAATATTATTAAGTGATACAATATCAGTAGGAAATGTATTCCATGTGGTTTTATATGTCCTACATGAGAAATAGATAGAATATTCTAAGCAAACAGAATATAAATTCTGAATCTGCTTGTAGCACTTCCTGGTCATCCATGTAACACCTCTCAGGAAACGTAAATATTTCATTTCCCTGGAGCGGGAATCGAACCCGAATTTCCCCGATTTCAGTTCGAGTATGCTAATCGCTACAACAGCCTGGAGAGTAAAGTTCTAAGCAACTGAGACTAAGCAAATTTAGCTTAGACATCCGAACATCTTCATATTTTCGCTGGTAGAAGCATCGTTGCTTCCTCATAGCTGCTTCGAACTTCCTAGGTGGTGTAACGATTAGCCCACTCGAACGGAAATCGGGAGATGCGGGTTCGATTCCCGCTCCAGAGCGATGAAATTTTCAAGTTTTCTGGAAGGTGTTACATTGATGACCAGTAAGTGATACGAGCATATTCAGAATTCATATTCTGGTTGCTTTGAATATTTTATTTACGTAACCATCACTTACTGGGTGTGAACGCAAAGTCCATGCGTCACCACGTGACCTAGCATAACTATTGAAGATTGCTTCTCGTTAGTGGTGCTAATCAAAATGTGGTTTTATATGTCCTAGTATTTTATTGATATCATTGAAAAACATTTAGTGTATGCACAGCTCTTGGTACTCTATGAATGAAATAGTATAGAAGTCAACGGAAAGCGAAACCCTTGAAGAAATAATTCTCAACAAAAACATGAAGGTAATTTATGTCGGCGTATATACACACCTATCATCAAAAACAAACCTGTATGGAGATGTACGTATCCGTCATTTATTCTGCGCAAATGCAAAATATTTGCTTCACCGCGTGATCTAGGCAACTACTAAGATTGCTGCTCGTTACTAATAGTCAGCAGTGCTGATCAAAATGTGGAAAGGCAAGGGCTCTTTCGGTGTTTAATGAAGAGCTTTTGGTGTGTTCCTGTCTTTCGATTTTGAAAACCGAAGGGTTGGTTTTTTTTTTATCAAGAGATGAGATATTCCGGGTTTTTATCAGTGGAAAAATAAATAATCCACATTGCTCGTTTAATAGGGCTAACTGGGACACGTCGGAAATCTATCAGCAGAAAAATCGTCGTCCACTAAGATGGCTTGAACGACGAAACAAAACTTCCTGTATGCAGCAACTGAACGAAGAATTCAGTAAAGGGCGTTCCCCGCCATTTTATCGGCGAATTATTATTTATTTATTTTATCTAGATGTCGCATTTAAATATATCGCATAGTTATACTTACGTCCTGAAAATTAATGATTTTGAAACAACTTGGAAGAAAAAGGAAACGGCCAATAGACCTGACCCTCTTCTCTCTGAAGAGAAGACCCCGAAAAAGCATGCGATGACATTCAAATACATAAAAATTATTAATGCTAGTTACTCCTCCCCCTTTCCAAATCCTCCGTATTCCGCCTCCCCACGATTCACCCGCCCCCTATTTTCCTCCGTGCCATAACAGTCCATTTAGCGAAAATATACGGTGGTATATTATGAAAAGTGAAGCAACATTCACAAGATTTTCATCTAATTCTAATATTACACAAATTTGGTCTGCGAGTAAGTTTCGATTCAGAATCATACCCTTCCAGATACGAACAAATATAGATTTTTAGTATAAAATAGCATAATGTGCTTGACATTTTCTGTATTTCCCTCCAAAATTATTAGTTTAGGTTTTCGCATGAGATATTGTTTTAATTTTTTTCTTGACTAGATCAAATATTATTTATAGATCTTAGATCAACAAGCAATGAGTTCCATAGATTGGGACCAGAATAGTTTGTATTCGTCTCAGCCGATTCCGTCTGGAGAAACATTGGAAAAAGTGTTGTCCTGTTTCTGGTTTCATGTTGGTGTTTACGGATATTTAAAGATATTAAATCCTGGTACATATGATTTTTTATTATTTTAAACATAATTTTACCCAGATCATAATCATATTGTTGTTTTTGGGTTAGAATATTGTTATCTTTCGGGTTTACTTTAGTCCGTTGGAACATGTGGGGTTGATAGTTATTATGAAATGTTAAATCTATTAATCTAATATTTGTTTTGCAGCACTTGAATTTTGTTAATACTATAAGTATGAGCACGGAAGTGAATAGGATCAATATTGGCAGTCACATGCTTCTGCGGAAACTATTGATTTCTGCGAAGAACCGAGAAGTTCGTACAGTCGTGTCAATAAGACAGACACTAAATACTTGGAAAAAGTCCTGTGATCCGACGAACTTCGGTACACCCTGTCCTGTAGCGACGGTAAGCACAGAGTTTGGCGAAAGCCCCATAAAGAAATGGACTCAGGGTGGTGTCATTGGGGGTGGGGGGGGGGACTCAATCTGTTGGTACGAAACTGGTACCGAGATATTGCTGGAAAATCGAGTACCGTCCAAGGAATATCTAAACATTAATTCCGACCAAGTCCATCTTTCAATGTTGACTTTTTATCGAGCAGGTGACTGCTCGTTCTTAGACTAAAATTCTGCTGTCCAGTGTGCAAGATGTTTTGTGCATCTTTCAATGTTGGCTTTTTATCGAGCAGGTGACTGCTGGTTTCTAGACGAAAATTCTGCTGTCCACTGTGCATGATGTGTTGCGTGTGGTTCAGCGCCCATGGCAGTGATCTCCACCATCTTCTTTGGACACCAGAAAGCCTGGATCTGAACCCCATTGGGAATGTGTGGCACATGTTAGAAAAACAGATCCCGGAACAATTTCCTTTTCCGTCAAACTGAGCCAGATAAGAGTGTCTGGTGAACGCCTTGTACGCTGTCTACCCGTGCTGATTTTTGATTAAATGTTCTAGCCCAAACTCGTCCGAACCCGAAGTATGTCAGCACGAGCCCACCCTAAGCCGAGGTTTATTTTACAAGACCACAGTATGGGGCCAAACGTGCCTACGAACTAGGACTAATCTGTTTGGGCAATGAAAGTGATCTTCTCTTCCAAATTTCCACATTTTTCTCTCCCAATCGATAACTTTCTCAACTACGGAGTGGACAAGGGATATTTATCCCTCTCAACAGCAATGCAGCAGGATTTTCATTGACCATGTCTTTCCTCTTGAAGTGCTTTAGGTGGCAGGAAATCCAATAAGATCGGACGGTATTGCAATCTACATACTTGCTCAATAGAATTAGAAGATGGCTGCCGCGTGGAGGTAGGTGGGAAAATGTCGTCGGCGTGCTATTTACTGTCTAATAACTGTGGGGTTTGGAGAGGGTTCTTTTTTTTTTTTCGCAGAAATCCACTAATACAGTTCTTTAGTTCTTTAAGGGGATTTAATAAAGTTCTTTAGGTCTTCAATACAGTACTAATAGTTATTTAATGGGGTTTCTTTTTTCTGAGAAATCCACTAATGTATGACGTATAGAATTTGCTATCCAAGTCCGGAACAAATAGCTGTCCTGAGTCTTCACTCCCCACCCAGACCTAGATTCCGAAGAATTATGATTACCGACTAGAAAGTATAAAAAAACACTCGTATGCTAAATCATAGACCTCAAGAGTCCGAACCACAGTAAATATTATGCAACCCGTCTCAGGACTGCTATAGACGTGCACGCACTAAAACATGTTGTGGAATCTATGCCAAACTGCTCGCGTGCTGTAATTCGAGTAAACGCTCCAACCCGGAATTGAGTAAGAGTTTCTAATGGCCGGTATTTGTAGATACCACATATTTTACTGTATCGCATGCACCCTTCTTTCAAAAAACTTAAATTTTATCAATTCCAGTTACAGGTCGATGTAATTTTCAAATTTTTTGAAGGAGAACTACCTACGTGGAAAATAAAATGTATGGCATCTATACGCCGGATATTATATAAATAACACTACCTTTCAGAATCAAAGCAGTGGCTACTATCATTGCGAAGCATTGCTCTTTTGTATGTTTCCTGCCCCTAAATAGAGAAAAAAATACTACCTATTTGATTCAGAATAGGTTTTAAAAGGGATAGGTTTCAAACAATTTAAAAATCTATCCTTTCAGGATATTAAACTTTCAGAAGATGATATATTTCTATCCTTTAAAAGATTCTATAAGCTAAGTTTATCCTATGTCGTTTGATGAATTCACCTGGTAAAATATTTTTATTCATAAATTCATGTTTTCTGGTGGAAAATTGCTTGAAATGCATCAATTACTTATGATGAAGGATACGCAAGGATATCGAAAATCGTAAAATATCAGTGTGGAAAGTTGTGTACTAGACTGCAAATGTTCTCAAACAAAACACCTCCAGTTCGTACATGGTCGGGCTTTCTAGGAACAAGCCTTAATTGTTTAGTGGCCTCAGTTGGTAATTCGACTATACGACCAGTACTTCTATTTCTAAAAACCAGATCTCATACACATCTGAGGGAAAGGTGAGTGATAAATCAGGCTTATAAATTTGACAGACTGCAAAGAGGAAAGCATCTACTTGAATTTACTGAAGCCAGTAAACTCTCACAAAACTATTATGATGTTCTAACTTATGCATTTTCTGCTGGAAACGACAAGTACTTATAGGCTTCATACGCATCTACTTCTGTTTAAACTTTTCTCTTTCCTTCAGTTTGTTTTAAACAGTTTACAATATATCCAGATTTCATATAATGTAACTCGTGCGTGGAAATGAATAAATATCCGGCCAGTTCATGATTTATTTCTCTCTATGTTCTTGCTTTTAATGTGTTTAAACTCTTCCTTGAAATTCAAGAAATTGGCTTTTATTCATTTGTAATAGGTTTTCAAAATCCTGTGTATTCCTTAGCCCTTTAAAGAATTACGACATAAGGCAATTGTAAAGAAAGAGGTGAAAGTTTTCTACCTTTCATTTAAATCAAACATCTGCAGATAAATTTCACTTCAATATACATGATATACATATATCATGTTTCATCAGGCCGGAATTTCTGCCTGTGAGATAGATCTCAATTTGGTATTTCGTTTGTACCTCAAACATACCTTCTCCTAGATGTAGTACGAATGAAGATTTTTAAGTACCAGATTTGAAAGGGCACTTAAACGCTTTACTTCACTTGTTGAGACTATCGGTACCTCTTATTTCTTGTAAAATGTAACTTCGCATTCCTGTAAAGTAATTAGCTAGTTTCTCACATTGGGAATAACTGAGGTATTTAAATGTTATTTTTGTGCCCCCCACCCCACCCCCCACTGTTTTAGTGTTTAACTGCCACCTTGAGTAACGAGAAGGAATGTAAGCATTTGTCGGTAATCAGGTTAGAGCCGCTGCTTCCAGTATGGGAACGGGGATAGTGCCGAATCCCGGTGAGGTATTGATACTGTGCTTGTCTTATGTCATTGGCTCTCTCACTTCCTTGGACATTTATCTCGGTTTTAATCATGTTCAGGCATGGATCTTGTGTTTGTCTTACGGCACTGGCTCTTCCTCCCTCCCTCCTAGGAAACATTGTCCCTACAGTAAGGACGGCTGACTACACATAGCTTATCGATTTGCTCATGGTGGTCCATAAATCCAGAAACAAAAATTTAAATAATAATAATAATAATAAAGAAACCCAACTGGGATGACTAGCCACAAACCTACTCATCAGACCATTCGACCACCAAGAGGGGAAAATTGTGAAGACTGTCAGTAGAAAATTAACGGTTCAAAGAGAGCTTCATGAAAACAATTGTGTAGTCACTAGCTGTTATACACGGTCGAGTCACATTATTGTGACCACCAGCTAATATCCAAAGTAACAGCTATGTGCAGCGCGGACATCAGCTAGACGGCATGGGAGGGACTCAGTAAGGTGCTGGAAGGTGTTCACAGTTCTGTGGAGCCATGCTGACTGCAGTGCATCTGACAGCTGCTGGATGGTGCGTGGTGGAGGATCCATAGAGCGAACAACACGTTCGAGGTGATCCCGCAGATGCTAATTTAGGATTACGTCTGGGGAATTAGGAGGCCAAGAAAGTACTTTGGAAGTCTTCATTGTGCTCTTCCAACTGCTCGCGGATATTTCTAGCAGTGTAACACGTCGCATTGTCGTGCTGGAAGATCCCATTCGCCCCAAGAAAGATATTCAGCATGTATAGGTGTTCATAGTTTGCAAAAATGGATTCATAACGCATTCGGTCCATAATGCCTTCCACAAGTATGAGTGGACCCAGGGAAAGCCATGAAATTATTCCATAGACCATAACGCTGCACCCATCAGCTTGTGTTCTTCCAGCAATGGTTGACGAGCGTTTGTACTTTAGTGTTTCTCGCTTTATACCCCAACGTCCATCCGTTTGATGAAGCAGAAAACGTGACTCATTGGAGAAGGCAATCCTTTGCCAATCTGCGGAGGTGCAATTCTGATAGTTCCGTGCAAATGTAAGCCTTTTCTGCCGATGCACCTTCGTTAGCATAGGTGCAGTGTTCGTCTGTCTTTTTAGACACACTACCGCTAGCCTCCTGGTTCATTCGGCCAGTGAGTTAAATATTTTTACATAGCACAAACTAGGAACACAAGTAGTGACAGCTGTACTCACCTTCAATATACACCTCTCTTATTCCATTTCTATTATTGTTCGAATCACTTCTGGAAGTCATCTTTCTTAAGTGATATCAGAACGTTCTTAGTGTTGGACTGGATGTTGCCGATTATGTAAAATCTTCAAGCTTTCATCAAGAACTCGATGGGCTGTAAGAAGTAGCGAATCCTTAATATTAGGTTGGAAACAAACAAGTCCGAGGGAGAGAGAGGTCGGATTAGTAAATTTGGTGCGGGATCAGTGAAGTGGATATGTTCTGCATAAAATACTGACTCAGGAGTGTAGCGTCGTCGTGGTGAAGGAAGTAGCTGTTCTTCCATTTATGTAGTCACCTCAGTTGCACTCCTTCCCCACAGTCAATCAAAACATCCATGTAGTAAGTTGCTTTAATAGTATCTTCTGGGGGAAATTCCTGGTTGACTAGGTCTTTATTTTTGAAGAATCGAAACAACATCACTTTGACTTTTTATCCCGACTGTCATGCTTTCTTTGGTTTACGTGAAGTGGTCGGTTTCCAGTAGATGATTTGTATCATTTTCAGGTCATATTTGTACGCTCATTACTATTCCACTTAGACAGGAGTGATGAGTTTACAACGAAGTGCTCAAAACAAATGGACACATATATTTCATTTTGTTCAGCGGTGAGCGAATTCGATTCTGATCGTTTAATTTTCAAACTTCCAGTCAAAAACAATTGAATGAAGCAGGAGAAACCTTAAAACACATTACTGCAAAATGGAAGTTAAATGTCCGAACAGAAACGACGGGAAAAAAGTGGTAACTTTAATTTCCAATGGAAGCTCGAACACTGCATCGAAACGTTTCGGAATTTTCTTATCGGAACGCAACGGAAATTTTGGATGTAAATCGATCAGAATATATTTTCTCAAGTATTACGCATTCGTTAAGTCCAGGTCACCTTCCTCAGCTCTTTACTGTTTTGCATCATCAGATACAAAACGCATCTCACGAAGTTATTTTCGCTCTTCCAATAGTTAAACTTTGAAGTTGTTTTAATTGTTTCGTAAATACCTATTGATGAAAAATTAAGCAACATTGTACAAGCAATTCCGCTTTTGTTCTACGTTTGTCAATAACATTGTTAGAATTATGTGAGAAAAGAAAAATTTTGGGCTGATATATCACAAACAGAAAATCTTATTAAATCTGCTAAATGAAATGACGGTTTTTTTAATTATTTTCTAATTTAATTAATATATACTTTGTTTTAAAAAAGTGCATACACTAAGAAACATAGCGACCATAGGCTATTACGTATCACTACTATAAAGTAATTTTATCATATTTCATATATTTTTACTTTTGTAGAATTTAATTATCAGTGTCATTTTACTTTGTTTTTTAAGGTATAATGCTGGTACTTTGGGACCACATTTTTTTTATTTTTCGCGAAGAAAGAAAACAGAGGTTAATTCAATATGCCCACATATTTTTACGTTATTCCACATTTCGCCATCCTCTGTTGTTCATCTCCCCTTGCTTGACCGCTTCTCAGGTGGCCGACTGGTACGAAGTGCTGGCTTCACAAAATTCGTCTAAGATGGGTTCCTGTTTCAAATCCCTGGTGAGGCATGGACGATAAGTTTGCCTCTCGGCTCTGGCTCTCCCCCAACTCTGGAACCAGTAGCCCAAAATTAGGGACGGGTAACAGCTGATAGCCCATCGAGTTGAACACGGTGGTTAACGTCTACCCCACCCTTTCCCCTGAAAAGACAGGAAAAGGAGCAGCAGAGATTTTGAAACATAAATAAACCAGTCTACAACGTCGGCAGAATGATGCACCTAACACCTCGAAAATCCATCCTCAACTTTTGGCCCAACCTATCAATATTTTTGCTTCTATCACTATGAGGTTCTACACTTCGGAAGAGTTTACTGAAACATTGTTCTGCAAGGGTCATCATTAGTGCTCTGTCTCTTGACAGGTCCAACGGTAACTCAGCAAGCCCTCTTCCTCCAGTTTCCTCTGTCCCTTGCTTCCTCCTTCAATGCTTATTATGCCATTAAGCATCAATAGTCGTCACCATCCTCTTGGTCGGATTACTTCAATTTTCCCTTCTGTCATTCATTCCAATAGGCTATCTCCTCTTAGTACATGCCGTATCCACTTATACTTTCTTTTTCTTATGGTCTTTAGTAAATTCTTTCAACTTTTTGCGATTCATCATTGGTAATTTTTTAAATCTACTTTATTTCTCCATTTTTCTCTATATCCACATTTCAAATGCCTCTAACATTTTAACTGCTTTCTTCCCAATGTCCACCTTTCCCTCCCGTATAACATTGTATTCCAAATATAGCATTTAACAAGCCTTTTCTTTAAATATTTATTCATTTTATTAATAAACATATTTTTATTGTTATAAAATGCACATTTTACTTTATTAATTATTTTATTTCCATGTCACTTCGCAAGGGTATGGGATGAAATAGTTGCTTAAAAGTACGATGAAATATATCGTTCATTGAGCTTATATTACGGTACATAGCAATAAAAAAATTCAGTAATGGCTGAACTTTTAAATATTAATGAAATTTTCTTAAATTGATTAAAAAGAAACTAGCTGTGACGGGCACCCGCTGATATTTTCAGCTAGTTTCTTCCAAATTTCGAACCTATACACATTTTCTCTCAACAGAGTTTCTTCTTAGATGTAAGACCAGCTAAATTTTATTATTTTAGATAGCTAGAAGATGCAGGCTAAGTAAAATGTGAAATGAAAAATAATCAGCAGGTTACAGCATGCTGATATGATTAAAAACAAAGTATGTTTGTTTTTTATTTTGAAAAACGTTTGGACTGCAATTTTAATTACACATTTATCAAATTAATTTGTGTGGAGATGATTTTTTTTAAATAGAAAATAAGTCATGCAGGTCTTCTCTCTCGCCAATTCCTGTGCATAGGATTTTACTTCACAAAATGTGGGATACTCACGCGATTCAGATAAGCTTTTGCGTGATTTGTCCTCGTTAGCATGACTGATGGTGTAAATATACAACACTGTATGTTTTTCCAACAGGTTACAGCTCTTTCTCTCATGTTTAATATAAAAAATAATGTTTTGTCAGGCCATCTTTCTTCGGTTTCTTCATGTGAATTTTTTCAAGATCAATGGTAAAGAAAATTTATTTTCATTTGAATTTCTTTTTAACATCTACAGGGTAATTTTTTTTATTCACGATACCTTAGAAGAAATATTATGAAATAAATAAACGTGAAAGAAAGTTGGCAGTATCTGGGAGATGTTCCACAGGTCTAGGAGTTTAAATGACAATATGTTTGATATGTCCTCCTTGCGTTGCCATAACGTGTCGCAGGCGAAAACGGAAATTACGGACAACTGTGTAGCGTATTTTACGAAATGGAAAATATTTCGGTTTCTACGGCATACCTCAGATCAGGAAGTGTTCGTGGGTTCCGCGCAAACACACTATCCTTCAGTGTTCGTGGGTTCCGCGCAAACACACTATCCTTCAGTGTTCGTGGGTTCCGCGCAAACACACTATCCTTCAGTGTTCGTGGGTTCCGCGCAAACACACTATCCTTCAGTGTTCGTGGGTTCCGCGCAAACACACTATCACCCAGAGAAAAAAAAGTCGCAGGGCTTAAGGTCGGGCGACATCGGTGACCAAGCTATACCTTAACCACACACTTCGGGGTAGTGATTGGACCGTACACGGATGTATAACACCTCCTCCAGGTACTCCACGACGGATTCCTGCGCTATGAGGCCTGGCGCCATCCTGCTGGAGCCTGCGTCGATCCATATGAACACCCATACCAAACAGAAGTGGCACAAACTTCCCCCTGATAACATCCAGATAAATATCACTTGTGATGTTTCCTTCGAAAAACACTGGGCCAAAAATTCCAGACTCAGACATCACACACCAAACAGTCACCTTTTCTGCATATAAACGGTTTTCAACAGCAATATGTGGATTCTGTAAAGCCGAAAATCTTGCATTTTGTTTGTTCACATATCCGTCTAAATGAAAGTGTGCCTCGTCTTGGAACCAGATTCTAGGCATGACATCTTGTTCCACTTCCAGTACCGCACTGAAATTTTGGGCAAAGGACAAACGCCGCCCCGGTGGCGCAGTGGTCTAAGCGATGGCCTCTGATCATTCGTCCGAGAGGGGTCCGGGTTCGAATCCCGGTGAGGCATGGATGTTGTGTTTGTCTTACGGCACTGGCTCCCTCCCTTCCCTGGAACCAGTGGCCCTAAATTAGGGACAAGCGACTGCTTATAGCCCATTGAGTTGCTCACAGTGGTCGTTAAACCTCCAATAAAAAAAAACAAAACGACAAACTTCTCTCTTCAGCATTTCTGGTGAGTGGTTGGCTGAGCTGAATTTGTATGGATAGGCCAATAAATGACTTCGGTAGATTTTCCTTACACTACTGTATGATATCTCCATCTGCTGTGAAATGTTTGCGTAAACTTTTCTTCGGACTTCGAAGCAACATTTTACGAGCCTCCGCAATCTTTTCTGGCGTTTTCTGTGATAGTCGCCCATTATGACCTTTTCGCGCATTCAAAACGCTACCAGTCGTCTCAAACTTCTCGACCAGTTTCAACACTGTGCACTTACTGGGTCCATCCCGCACGTTGAAACGTTCTTGGTATTTCCTTTGTGTCGTAACGATAGATTTTCCACTGCTGTAGTAATGTTTCACAATGAATACCTTCTGTTCAGTAGTGTACATATGTGTCAATTTTTTCGGCAGAGCTGTAAATTCTTACGAAGTGTTACGAATATTGGCTGCTGCTATCAAATAATTTTCCACACCTTGCTCTACCAGGTGAGTAGCTCCAATATTCCAAACGATACTATCTACGGACCCTTCAAAGAGAAGAAATGGTATCATGAATAAGAAATAGCTTTTATACAGGGTGCATAGGAAAGTCCCTTAAGTCTGGAATAACTTGCGAACGGAGAGAGGTACAGTTATGCAAGTGAGATAACTGTACAGAAAAGCGACTACGCCCGATCGAATGCCAGCAGTAGCAGTGCCCCTAGTGGCTAAATGCGGACGTTAGCCATTGCAAATCAAAAACGAAAAAAGAGAGAGCAAAATTTCCGATTACAAAGTTGTAGAGCATCAATCAATTAATTAGTATAAAACAACATTTGTTTTACACGGATAAGATAAATTGTCGCCTGAATACCCTACAATGTCCGAAATCGATGCGCGACGATTATTCGAATCTGCATATTCACATTTCGCAAATGTGGCCGTATGCAAATGCAGATTGTGACGTTGCACCGTACCTACGATATAAAAACCAGTAGCAGGATGTACCCTGATCAGAAGTTTAGGTCTACGTACGCTGTGTGAGAATGGCGAGCTTGGATTTCTGGGGTTACGCAAAAAACCAGCTGTATTTAACAGCGCCTACAAGTCTTCTGGATCTACGTCGTCGTGTTACAGATGCTTGCAATAGTGTAACACCTTCCATGCTGAGGAATGTGCATGCAGAGTTACTTTCACGAATACAAATGTGTATCGTAGGCAATGGCGTACTCTTCGAACATTCTTGACATTAACATTTTATCACTGTACGCCAGTTTGCCTTTTTTCTTTTGTCTGACGTCATCAAACTTGTATTGACATAAGTACGCATTTATGCAATAAAGTGTGTATTTGTTCATACCTATGCCTGTTCCCTTTAAACGTTCACACAAAAGGTCGCGCATCGATTTCGGACATTTAAGGGTATTCAGGTGACAATTTATCTTATCCGTGTGAAACAAATGCCATTTTGTACCAATTCCTTGATGCTCTAAAACTTTGTAATTGGAAATTTTGCTCTACCACTTTTCGTTTTCGATTTGCAATAGCTAACTTCCGCATTTCGCCACTAGGGGCGCTGCTATTTGCTGCATTCAATCGGGCGTAGTCGCTTTATTGTACCGTTATCGCACTTGCATAACTGCACCTCTCTCCGTTCGCAAGTTATTCCAGGCTAGAAGGACTTTCCTATGCACTCTGTATAAGATTTCTTGTTGTAGTTTATTCTGCTTGTTTCACACAGTAGTATTTGAGGAAGCTCTTGTGTATATTCATACACTGACGGAAAAAATCATCACACCAAGAAGGGGTTGTGTTAGATAAGCGACGGTTGGTAGGCGGTGAGAGTACATCTGTAAGATGACGTCTATGCAAATTTCGCACTCGGCGCATACGTGTGGCGCTAGTAGCGCCCCTCGGAACATGCAAAGCAGGTTTGCTGTAAATACGCGCTGTAGCGTTCGTGAGCGTTAGTTATCGTTGAGATTCGACGTAGTGTGTTGATGTTAGACAAGAATGCCTTTAAGAAGATGAAGAAGCCATTATCAACGAGGTCGTGTAATAGGGCTACGAGAAGGTGGATTTTCGTTCCGCAATATTGCAAAACGACTTAGCAGGAATGTAGCCACTGTGCATGATTGTTGGCAGCTGTGGTCAAGGGAAGGCACTGCCTCAAGAAGACCGGGTTCCGGTCAGCCACGTGGCACTACTGAGAGGGAAGACCACCGTGTACGGCGTATGGCCGTGGCGCATCGTACCGCGTCTGCGGCAGCAATTCGAGCTGCAGTTCCCACCACAGTGACACTACGAAATGTTACAAATCGGTTACTTGAAGGACAGCTCCGAGCCAGACTCCCTGTAGCGTGCATTCCACTTACTCCAAACCACTGCCGTTTGCGACGTCAGTGGTGTCAAGCTAGAGCTCATTGGAGGACGGAGTGGAGATCTGTTGTGTTTTCTGATGAAAGCCGGTTCTGCCTGGGCGACAGTGATGGCCGTGTGTTGGTTAGAAGGAGGCCAGGTGAGCGCCTGCAACCAACCTGTCTGCGGCCGACACAGACTGGACCTACACCTGGAGTTATGGTCTGGGGAGCAATTTCCTATGACAGCAGGAGCACTCTCGTGGTTATCCCACGCACCTTGACGGCACAGTTGTACGTCGGTCTGGTGATTAAACTTGTTGTGCTGCCATTCATGAACAGCATTTCAGGGGGTGTTTTCCAACAGGATAACGGTCGCCCGCATGCCTCTGTTGTAACCCAACATGCTCTACATAGTGTCGACATGGTGCCGTGGCCTGTTAGATCACCAGATCTTTCACCAATCGAGCCCGTATGGGACATCATTGGACCACAACTCCAGCGTCCCCTCCAACCAGCATTAACCGTCCCTGTATTGACCGACAAAGTGCAACAGGCATGGAACTCCATCCCACAAACTGACATCGAGCACCTGTACGACACAATGCATGAACGTTTGCATGCTTGCATTCAACATTCTGGCGGTTACACCGGTTATTAATGTACCAGCATTTCACATTTAAAATGGCTCTTCTTGCGCTTACATTAAGCTGTGATCTTGAAACCTTAATCGATTAAATATGTTACCTATACAAATGTATTGCCGCCATTTCATTCCTCTACAACTATTTTTTCGTGGTGCTGGGATTTTATTTTTCGTCAGTGTATTTTCCTGTATTCCTGTTGCAACGCCAAAAGAACTTTTACCTCCCCCACACACAAGACTCAAAAACTATTCTTTCGTTTCTGGTTTCAAAATCTAGAGAATAGCTTCTGTTGATGATGGTTGTTTAACCGTATATGTGTGCGGAAATAGAATCAGGTTTTCCTTTTCTTGTTTCACGCCTTTGCGAATTATTTTATTCAATTTCTTAATTTTTGGTTGAACGCATGGTAGGATGCTTTCGCTTATTTGGGATTCTCTCGAAATTCTTGGGGAAAATGCTTGTTTGTGTTGTTTTCCTTACTGTATGTGTGTGTGTGTGTGTGTGTGTGTGTGTGTGTGAAGCTTCGTTGGACTTTCTAAGCTCGTCTTTGAGAATGGGAAAAGGTTTTTATTCATTTCCGCGTGCTTAATTATTTGCCACAAACATTGGAGACAGCCTTCGTTCAACTGCAATGCTTCGTGAACATCTGGAGGAATGCTTATGTTGATCAGGTTTCCTTTATCGCATTTCTGTGCGACGTTTGGCTTTCTTTGATTTTCAGTTGCTTACCTCCTGAAAATTGCATTTCCTGGTGTAAACGTTTTTGCTGAACTCATGTGAGAAAGCATTGGTTTCGTTACGTTTCTCGCTTGACCACGTGGGAAATGTTTGTCTTTGTGAGGTACTTTTTCTATACATTGCAGAGAGAATCTTGACTGCGGTCGATTTTCAAACAGCACTCCCTGGAGGATTGTTTTATTAATTCCCTTGTGTTTAATGTTTGGCTGAACACATGAAAGGGATCTTTCGTTTAGTTGAGCTTCTAGCTGAACACCTCGGCAGATGTCTACGGTTTTTTTGTTCGGTGGAGCTTTGATTTATTTTGACTTCTTGTTTTGAACGTATGAAAAGTCCTTCCTTTTTTGCCCGTGCAAATAATGAAAGTAAGCTTTTATTCAGTTGTGCGTTTTACTAAATACCTATAAGAATACCTTCGTAGATTTAAATTTCTCTCTACCATGAATTAGTTTCTCTTCTGGCTATCAGCCTCAGTCCATCATCCATTATTAATCCATTGCTGGATGAAGGTCTCCCCAAGTTTAAACAAATGCATCGCTCTTTCCACGTTTTCCCGACACACAAAAACCGAAAATTTGATATTCGGTCACCGTCGGGGAATTGAATCCCGAATCTCTTGATATCTAGCCGAGCTCTTTAGCCTTACGCAACGATGGCCAACAATCCACGGCGCTGTGTGTGTTTTTCAGTCAGCTTCTGGCATCATAAATCCGTAAGATGAGCTCAGCTATTGAGACGTCTCCATCTGGTGGGCATTAACAGCGCTGGCTATATATTAATTATAGCAGTTAAATCCAAAGGGGCCGCCCCGGTGGTTCAGTGGTCTAAGGCGTTGGCCTCTGATCATTCGTTCGTAAGGGGTCCGGGTTCGAATACTGGTCAGGCATGGATGTTGTGTTTGTCTTACGGCACTGGCTCTCTCCCTTTCCTGGAACCAGTGACCCTAAATTAGGGACGGGAAACTGCTTACAGTCCATTGAGTTGCTCATGGTGGTCGTTAAACAAACAAACAAATGGATGTTGTGTTTGTCTAACGGCACTGGCTGTCTCCCTTCCCTGGAACCAGTGACCCTATATTAGGGACGAGAAACTACTTATAGTCCATTGAGTTGCTCACGGTGGTCGTTAAACCTCCAATCAAACAAACAAATGAATGGATCTGTTTGCCTAACGGCACTGGCTCTCTCTCTTCCCTGGAACCAGTGGCCCTAAATTAGGGACAGGTGACTGCTTATAATGCATTGAGATGTGGTCATTAAACCTCCAATAAAAAAAAAAAGAAGGAACCGGTCATGCATCCCTCTAGCGAAGTGGCACGTCGCCTTGTCCTGTTGGTAGACACCATCACCACCAGCGTAAACGTCCAACATGAAGGGAAGCATGTGGTCAGGGAAGATGTACAGGCAGCCATTGACGTTCAGGTACCCATCCAGCGGTTTCAGATCATAACAGCAAAACATTGCCCACACATACGCACTTTTACCGCTGGCCTGTAGGTGACCGACAAGCGTGTACGGGTGTTGTTTCTGACGACGTTTCCGCCAACGCCCGTCACTTCTGTGTAGTAGAAACGTCGATTCTTCGGAGAAGGCAAACCTTTTCCACTCATTCACTCTGCAATGACTTCAGGCGTCGTTGCCTATGGACCTCAGTTAACATGGGCGCTTTGACGCAGCGTCGACTCCGGAGACCCATGCGTAACCAGGTTCGCTCTAGTGTTATCGGAGACACGTACCGGGGTACTCCAGCGTTCATTTGCGCTGCTTTTTGCTGCAGTGTTGCGCGTCGATTGCTCTTTACCAGTCAACCAAAGCGACGTCCTCCTCTGGGATCGATGGCTTTTGCGTCTCCACAGTTATGACGTCATGAGGTCCATTCTTGGTACACCCTTACTACAGAACCTCGTAAATAGCCCACGAAGTCTGCTGTTTAAGAGATGTTTGGACCCTTTGCGCGGTAGCCGATGATCGTTCCTTTTTCAACCTCCGTCAGCCTCTGTACGTTGTGCTCATGTTACGTACTATGTCTCCTCTGTCGTGGCCGACTCGTTATATCTACGTGTAGTCAACCTTGTCACGTGCAACCTATGACGCGCCTGTGCTGTTAGACTGTAGTAACGGTGATATTATTCTGATAAGACCGTATGTGTGTGTGTATATATATATATATATATATATATATCATCATCATCATCGTCAACCATTATCAATCCACTGCTGGACGAAGGTCTCCCCAAGTTTCCTCCACAACGGTCTCCACCCATCTTCCATGTGGTCTTCTTCTGGGTCTTTTCCTGTCCCTTGGAATCCAATCTAAAATTTCGGCTGTCCATCGATGATCTGTCCTTCTGGCAGTATGTCCAGCCCATTGCCATTTCAGGGATTTAACTCTGATCATGATGTCTTCCACTCTTGTCATTTTTCGGATCCACGTGTTCCTCTTCTTATCTCTCCTGGTTACACCAAGCATGCACCTCTCCATGATCGTTTGAGTTGTCTGCAGCCTTTGTATGTCTCTTTTAGCTACGGTCCACGTCTCTGCACCATACGTAAGCACTGGAAGGATGCATATATATATATATATATATATATATTCTATTAAGAAGATACCTAAGCAAAAAAATACATACATAATTTTGACTCACACCAAGTACAACATAGGAAAGGTTATGTATCTACCTGTGTGAGTAAAAGGAGAAAAGATAAAAAAATAAAATAAAACAACTGAATGTAGAAGGTGTCGAGAATACTGAGCCTTGGCTTTATCAAGGACCAGCAAAAACTCTGCATTTTCTCACTTCCACAAAGACCTAGTTGGAAATGGGTTTCTGCAAGGCCATAGATGCAAGTAACATTCCCACCTAAAATTGTTTTAAAAAATATATATATGTCATGTCCTCCGCAGAGTTGTATGACCTAGCACTAGTTAACAATTTCGCTTGCATCCATGAACCTTCCTGGCCCGACCCATGCTCTTCATCTGTTACTATTAAACAGAGAGAAGAAGATTAAAGAGAACTCAAGCTGTGAGAGTGACATAATAATTAGAAATAATTTTCAGCTATAACGAAATGCCAAGTTCGTTTGAGAGAGAATTTAAACCTGAAAAACAATGCAAAAGAAATCCAAATTTTTTCATTGCAATTAAAAAAGGAAATATTAATTTTTAAAAAACAGATTTTTGAAAGAAAACTTGAGTCTAAAACCCCCTACTCTACAACTTATGACAGCACGAAAACGAGAATAAGTTAAAGACAATAATTAACTAAAGAAAAGAATTTGCAGCAACAATTTGGACTTCAATTACCACATTAATATACTATTAGATAGTTTTCTAGAGAACGAAATTCCTTCTTCTTTCATCAAAAGAACTTTAAGAAAAATTATTCTGAATAATAGAGTAAGGTTGGCAGATCTGCTTTAATTTTCTACACAGTTAATAATATGATTCTGACCAATCAAAGCCGTAAGGAAGTTGGCTAGAGGATGCCTATTAACTACCTAAAGGAACCTTAGTGCTATGGATATGAAGATCCTATTAAAACAAAAAATTAAATAATATAAACAAAATCACAAAAAAAGCTTAAAAATCTGTTTATAAAAGAAAATAAAAACAAATAAAAAAGAAAACTAGTTATTCATCACTAGGATAGCTATACTAAAAATAGTAAAACCAACATTAAAATTAATAAGATTCTGATTAATCTATAGAAGCTCACTAAGGTGATTTAATACATGCAAAGATTATTAAATACACTACTCGTGTATTTTATAATATTTCTCATGTATTCTGGAGAGTTAATTCTGCTCTTTCTGATCATACAGATCCACAGTCTTAAGTTTATATATTTTTTTCTCTGGTTAAAATCTCCGCGAGTTGGTTTCTTTCTGTATGAGGAGGCCATCAGCCCCACCCACACTGCCCCCAGCGACTAGGGAGTGGCGGAAGAGGTCAGCCATGTTTTACTCTTGTGAGGAGAAAGTTTCGTCGCACAAGAGGTAAGCTCTCTTCCTTGTATTTGGGTTTTAGGTTTTATAAGTTCAATGTTTGTACTTCATGTACTTTTTCTCTGTTGATTTTTTGCTTTTCAGCTTTTAGGCACTGGCTTGTCTGTTAACATTTTTGTGGGTTTTAACTCTTTCTTTTCTTTGTAACTTTGCGCGTCTTTTGGGGAACCTAGGAACAGCAGATGGCTAAGCTTGTTCCTTTTCTTTGCTCTGTATTTTCAAAGTAGTTAAGTACTTAATAACTAATTAATTATGCACTTAAAGCACTGCTGAAATACTTTGTACATATTGCAACTAACTGTTTAAGTCATATAACTTTCACAAAGTTTTCTTTAGTTAATTATTGTCTTTAACTTATTCTCGTTTTCGTGCTGTCATAAGTTGTAGAGTAGGGGGGTTTTAGACTCAAGTTTTCTTTAAAAAATCTGTTTTTTAAAAATTAATATTTCCTTTTTTAATTGCAATGAAAAAATTTGGATTTCTTTTGCATTGTTTTTCAGGTTTAAATTCTCTCTCAAACGAACTTGGCATTTCGTTATAGCTGAAAATTATTTCTAATTATTATGTCACTCTCACAGCTTGAGTTCTCTTTAATCTTCTTCTCTCTGTTTAATAGTAACAGATGAAGAGCATGGGTCGGGCCAGGAAGGTTCATGGATGCAAGCGAAATTGTTAACTAGTGCTAGGTCATACAACTCTGCGGAGGACATGACATATATATATTTTTTAAAACAATTTTAGGTGGGAATGTTACTTGCATCTATGGCCTTGCAGAAACCCATTTCCAACTAGGTCTTTGTGGAAGTGAGAAAATGCAGAGTTTTTGCTGGTCCTTGATAAAGCCAAGGCTCAGTATTCTCGACACCTTCTACATTCAGTTGTTTTATTTTATTTTTTTATCTTTTCTCCTTTTACTCACACAGGTAGATACATAACTTTTCTATGTTGTACTTGGTGTGAGTCAAAATTATATATGTATTTTTTTGCTTAGGTATCTTCTTAATAGAATGTGAATTCTGAATTTTCAAAACTGCTGCGTTGCGCGTTTTGATCTTCAGGTTTTTTTGCAACTTTCGTTTTAAATTCTAAAGTTTTTCCTTAGTCTTCAGTTTTGCTCTTCAGTATATATATATATATAATATGTATATACACATACACACTGAGTGGCCAATTTATTATGACCACCCCTCCAGTATTTCGTTGGGCCACCATTTGCCTTTAATACTGCATCGATTCCTCGTGGCATGGACTCCACGAGATGTTGACAGGTGGTTTATGGGATCTGAGACCACGCTTGAGGAACAGCACTTTCCAGGAGTGTGAGATTGCAGGGTTGTGGATCCAGCTCTCTGATGGCTCGTTCAACATCATCCCACAAATTCTCAATGGGGTTGAGATCTGGAGATGGTGGGGTGCAACCTAAGCAAAGTAAACTCACCGGCATGTTCCTGAAACCAATCCTGTGCAATACGAGCACTATCGCAGGGCGCGTTATCTTGTTGAAAGTAGCCATCGCCATTGGGATAAACCATCCAAATGACAGGATGCACTTGGTCTGCAACGATGTTTACATATGATCTGCCAGTCAGACGTTGATCAACACGAATTAAAGGGTGCAAAGCATGCCAGGAAATCATTCCCCAAACCATAACGTTGCCTCCACCAGCTTGAAGGGTTGTAGCAATGCGTTTGGAGTCCATGCTTTTGTGCTGTTTCCGCCAAATTCTCACTCGGCCTTCGGCATGGTGCAACGGAAAACGTGATTCATCAGAGCACATAATTTGTTTCCAATTATCGACTGTCCAATCCTTAGTGTATATATATATATACGCACACACACAGTTTCTTTCTCTCTCTGTGTGAGAATAAACATATGCGTGTTTATTGTAAAAGTAATCCACTAGGTACCAATATTTCGTCAAAATTGCATTCCACGTTTATTTATGCAAAGTAATGTATGTGTACAAATAATTTTTTGTACACTGTAGATGTAAATCTGTGTATGCAGACGACATGGCAATTTTCCAATAACCCCTTCACAGCTACAGTGTGTGAAATTGAGTAATTTTCTGAGTGAATAAAATCAAAGAACTGGGCTTAAGAATGAACTTACAGAAAACGAAATCGATGTCCAAGGCTCTTACAAGAATCGAAGATTTAGTGAGCGATGGAGCAATTCTAGAAGTAACCGATGCATATACGTTTACTTTGGGTAACAAATTTCAAGCAAAGGCCGCATCGAAGAAGATACAAATAGGCGTATATCACTTGGTTAAAGAGCATTTGGAAGAATCGGTGAAATTTTCATGAGGAATTTTCCATTGTCTTAGAAGAAAAGTGTTTAAATAATGCATGGTTCCAATTCTTACTTATGGACAGGGCCAAGAACCTTAACCAAAAAAGAAATCCGGTGACATCATACAACTAAAAGGAACAGGTAAATGCTTGGTATAGCCCGAAAGTATGTAGAGAGGAACTCGTGAAGCAGAAAAATGGTGGAATTCGATGACATCATGGTGAAGGTAAAAATCCCCGAAACTGCGATGGGGAGGACATATTACTAGAAAAACTGACCACAGTTGGACAACGGAAATATCCAAGGGAAGAAAAAGTACCCAGATGATGATCATGTGGGAAATGGGTGGATGCCATTCGGAAGTATGTCGGAATGACATGGTGGAGACGAGCTGAAGGATGAAGTTTGAGGGAAACTTTCATCCCTGAGGATTATGGCACAGGTGCTTTATTTGGTTATTTAAACTGTAAAGCTTCCTGAAACTTTATATTTGTGTTCCCTCAAACAACACCCTGTCAAAAATTATTTCAAACCGAAGATTAAGTAAAAGGTTATATTTATTGGTGCATCTATAAGTCCTAAACATGAAATGTCACTTAATGCTTAGATTTCCCTCATTCAAATTTAAGCCAACGACCCCTAAAAAAAATATTTTATTTACAAAAAACATCTGAGGAGAATAGTGTAGGGTTTCAATTTCGAGTATTCGTTCTATGACCGGTGATGTAACGCTGACAGTGAATAAGCTGCCGCTTTGGATCCCATTCTTACAGAACGCCTTTTTTTTTTCAGCTGCCGAAATCCTATTATACTAAAACTTAAAAGTCGAAAAGTGCGATTCCATGTAGTTCCTCACAAAGAGTATACGCGTTAAAAATAGGAAAAATACTGGATACGTTACCTCTGAGAGACGAGGAATTCAAGGTTCAACGTCTACGAAATTGCTGGTTTGTTCGCTAGTTCATCAGCAGCGTCAAATTTCTTTTAATGAATTCTTAGAGTACTCAAAAATCTTACGAAGTATTTGTCATGCTCCAGTTCATCGGGTACAAAAGCGTTGAGTACGCAAAACAAAGTTAAATTATCAGTTTTTCCATGCATTTCAGTTCATCGAAGACAAGTACGGAGACCATCCACGTCGTCGATAACTTATTTGTAAATTACTGACATCACACGAGACAAAATCGTTTAACGCACAACTCGTAGTAGAAAAATATACTTTGCCTCCAGTTTGGCACCAAAAAAGGTAGTCTAATACTGAATGTAGTGCCGTCAAAAAACCCAGCAGTACTCATTTCTTCTGTGACTTACACCGTCCTATTATGTATTAATATTCAGACTCCTACTTGTGTACAAAGAATATTTTACGGAAAATGTTCCATTGTGCTCTGAAAACTTCAGCTCACATGACCAATTTTAGGTTTCATAGAATACTCTCCACCAGGTTTTCGGTGATGGGCAGTTCTGGCAGAGCGGTTGGCTAAGTGCTGTCTTCGGAACGTTCTTCAGAAACAGGTCCGGGTTCGAAGCCCGGTGAAGCAGTGGTCTAAGATTTGTCCTCTGAACATTCTTGAGATACTGGTCCGGGTTCGAACTCCGGTGAAGCAGTGGTCTAAAATTTGTCTTCTGAACATTCTTCAGAGACTGAACTGGGTTCGAACCCCTGTAAAACAGTGGTCTGAGATTTGTCTTCTGATCATTATACGGAAATGGATCCGGGTTGGCATCTCGCGAAGTCTGGATGTTGTTTTGTTTTACCGCATTGGCTCTTTGCCTTTCCTGGAATCAGTGGCCGTAAACCAAGGACAGGCGACTACTTAAGCCGAATGAGGTGCTCACGGTTGTAGTTCTACTACCAAACAAAATTAAAAAGATCTGTAAATGTCCTTTAATTATCTATCGCATTCCAAGAAATTACCAGTTTACCTTGATATTTTAAGACATCACTTCCCAACAATCCAATTTGCCTCAGAATTTCTACATAGAGTACAATGCTTTTCCACAGAAGGTGGTTTAATACCTGCATTCCTCATCAGACAGGGCTGAATTCAAATAGGCCTGGCGTTGCGCCCCCTCTCCCTCCTCTTTATTTAACGACCACCGTGAGCAACTCGGAGGGCTATAAGCTGTCACCCGTCCCTAATTTAGGGCCACTGGTTGCAGGGAAGGAAAAAAACTAGTGCAGTAAGAGATAAACACAACATCCATGCCTCACCGGAATTCGAACCCAGATGCATCTCGCACGAATGGTCAGTAGCCACCGTTTAGACCACTGCTCAACCGGAGCGAAGCCCCTTGTTTTCTAATATTTTTAATTCGCAGGTTTAGCTTCCACTCTGAGAAGCTCCATGCGTTATAAGCATTCTCCCATTGAATATTTGGAGCCAGTGGTTCTAGGAAAGGCAGAAAGCCAGAGCTGTCAGAGACGAACACAACATCCATGCCTAACAGGATTTGAACTCAAATGCATGGTCAAATAATACCGCTTAGAACATTACGCCTCGCTGGCGGCTTTCTGACACTTTTTGTTTTCAATAATTTTTTTTTTTAAAGTATGTAGTATCTTGTGGATCCAGTGGGAGTTTCGCAGTAGTTGTTACGTTACTTCTTAATGTTGCGTTATTTTTTCCTTATATCCTTTTTTACAGAGCAGAAGTTTTGTGCTGCGAAATTAACATTGTAAATACACTACTGCTTGTGAAAATTGCGACACCATGAAGTACTGCTGATATTAGCTTGGAACTTAGAGGATATATACAACAGGCTAGGACACGTATATTATTAAAATGCGCATGCAGTTTTGGAGCAGCACCCCTCTGAACTATCCAGTCTTTGGTATAAAGTGTTTGCTCAAAAGTGATGTTGCAATCAGTGAAAAGCCGACGTTAAGTCGAAAGGGTTTTTCTAATGTCTCACTATGCTCTGTACCAAAGAAAGTCGCATTGTGGACATATGATGGAATTTGAACGAGGGAGGGCTGTTGAGATGAGATAAACTTGGAATTGCAACTCGTATGGGGCTAAACGTCAGTGCAGTGATATGAACGTGGCGTCAGTGGACATGTCAGGCTCGGACGCACATAAATTGGGAAAATGGACCACAAAATCGCATGGCAGTGGCCGATCACTCAGCGACATCCACTGTGTTAGCGCAGCAGTGGAGTACTGTCAAATAGGTCAGCATTTGTCCTCCAACACAGTTCGGCGACGTCTGCTTAGCAGAGGACTGGTCGCTAGTATACCATTTCTGCGCATTCCTTTGACCCACAACCACAGACGCCTTAGGCTGCAATTGGATCTGGAACAGACATTGGCTCGCTGATTGGCAACATCTCTGGTTTTCTGACTAGTGATTGGATCTCGAACAGACGTTGGCTCGCTGATTGGCAACATCTAGGGTTTTCTGACTAGTGATTGGATCTCGAACAGACATTGGCTTGCTGATTGGCAACATCTCGGGTTTTCTGACTAGTGATTGGATCTCGAACAGACATTGGCTCGCTGATTGGCAACATCTCGGGGTTTCTGACTAGTGATTGGACTTCGAACAGACATTGGCTCGTTGATTGGCAATATATCGGGTTTCCTGACTAGTGATTGGATCTCGAACAGACATTGGCTCGCTGACTGGCAACATCTCGGGTTTTTTTACTTGTGATTAGATCTCGAACAGACATTGGCTCTCCGATTGGCAACATCTCGGGTTTTCTGACTAGTGATTGGATCTCGAACAGACACTGGCTCGCTGATTGGCAACATTTAGGGTTTTCTGACTAGTGATTGGATCTCCAACAAACTTTGGCTCGCTGATTGGCAACATCTCGGGTTTCCTGACTAGTGATTGGATCTCGAACAGACATTGGCTCGCCGATTGGCAACATCTCGGGTTTTCTGACTAGTGATTGGATCTCGAACAGACATTGTCTCGCTGATTGGCAACATCTCGGGATTTCTGACTAGTGATTGGATCTCGAACAGACATTGGCTAGCTGATTGGCAACATCTCGGGTTTTCTGACTAGTGATTGGCTCTCGAACAGACATTGGCTCGCTGATTGGCAACGTCTCGGGTTTTTTGACCAGTGATTGGATCTCTAACAGACATTGGCTACCTGATTGGCAACATCTCGGGTTTTCTGACTAGTGACTGGATCTCGAACAGACATTGGCTCCCAGATTGGCAACATCTCGGGGTTTCTGACTAGTGATTGGATCTCGAACATACACTGGCTCACTGATTGGTAACATCTCCGGGTTTCTGACTAGTGATTTGATCTCGAACAGAATTTGGCTCGCTGATTGGCAACATCTCGGGTTTCCTGACTAGTGATTGAATCTCGAACAGACATTGGCTCGCTGATTGGCCACATGTCGGGTCTTCTGACTAGTGAAGATTCCGCATGACGCATCATCATGGTCGCATACCAGTTCGAAGACATCGTGGTGAACGGCACTTTGCAGCGTGCGTTTTGCAGTGTCATACCGGCCCATCGTCAAGCGTCATAATTTGAAGCGTCATTGGATTCAATTTGCGATCTCGCCTGATACGAATTGAGGTAACCCTCAACAGCCGGCGGTACATCAGGGTTCTTTTAGAGGCAGAGGTTATACTCGTCTTTGAGTTGTCCTGTCGTTACATTTCAGAAGGACATTTCGTGGCCATATGTGGCCCGGAATGTCCCAGACCTTTTTCATTAACGGCAGATACTGCTTCTTCCCTCGCCTTCTCTTTCGCTGGTTATGTCCCCCGTAAAATTATTTTGGCCATGGTTGCTAAGCGGCTGGCCCGTCACCACAAATGAACTCTGGTCTCGCATAGATGCAGCCTGGCAGGCTATTCCCGAGGACGATATCAAAAACATCTTCCACTCAATGCCACGCAGTTATCGTTGCTCGACGTAGCTTAATATGCTTCTGAGTTTTGAAGCGAAAAAACGTTGTATAGCTCGACAAATGTAATGAGTTATCTCTTGCAATATCAGGAATCTGTGATGTAAATTCCATTTGAACAGCGTGATCCTTCTTGGTGTTGCAATTTTCGTAATATGTCTAACTATTTTACTTTGCAAATAAAGATATATTTACCTTTTAATAAATTCATGTCTAAGTTTAGTTATTTTGAGGAAAATTAAAGGCCTCTTTCTTTTTCTTAATTTTCACTAAATGTCACATGTCAATAGCGTCCTCTAAAATAACCTGGGTTACTTGATGTAAAATTTGTAATATTCCGAACACGCAACGGAAACGTGCAACACGATTCTGCGGTAACGTTTCTGATTTCCTTAACAGAGATCTCGTTTAGTAATAATTACTGCTTTAACGATCATAAGAACATCAGAGAGGAACGTCATAAGTGGCAAGTAATTGTAAGAGATTCATTGATATGCAGGACGAAAATACAACTTGGATGTCTGAGATAATGGTGAAACGTACCAGAACATACTTTTACAACAGCTACATGGACGTAGATACCATCAAGCAAGTCAGGCAGGAAATGAACGAACATTTTAATCCCACGGAAACACAAGTTCATTAAGTGTTTGGATAACTTCTTCTAGGCGTGCTGTAACGTACGAGAATGCCGCTTGGGTCTCCTCGAAGTCAATGGTGTTTAAAAGAAAGCTAGCTGAATTGATTCAACTCACTTCTGTTTTACTTGAATGTTATGTTTTGATGATCGTCGTGCTTCCTTTCACTGTGGGTGATATGCGTGTGTCATCATATTTAGCCAACTGCCGTTTGGTGGTTGCGTGACTTATAACAGTGGAGTAACATGGTTCTGTACTTGCTGAAGAAAAAGCTGTGTGTGTGTGTGTGTGTGTGTGTGTGTGTGTTTCCTTATACTTATAGAACAACTCAGACACACCTAAGAGCAGAATATCAAGTGTTGCACAAAATACGTGAACCAGGATAAAACACGAATTTGCATCAATATTTTTGACTCTATATCAGGCAAAAGTGGGCCCTTCCTGAATGAGACATGCATGGTAAGTTTGTCGTAGCGCGATATCTTTCTCCCTTTGCTGAAACCAGCTGCCCAGATTACGTACGGAAAACTGCTTGTAGCCCTTACAGTTGATCATGGTGGACGTTACCTCCGTACTTCAATTACAGTTTCCTATTTAACGAAGTCCCATTGTTCCACTTTAAAACTTCGTTTAAAGAAATTTCGTTAAATAGAAATTTCGTTAAATAGAAATGAACTTAATTTGTAAAAACTTAATGAAATAAAACAAAAAGGACGCTAAAATGTAGTTTAATTCAGACAGTAAATTGAACTTTTGAGTAGGAACATGTCTTAATAGATTTTGTCTTTTTTTTTATACATATATTCGTAGAAGTACACTGGCGTGCAACAATTAAGGACGAGACTGTTTTTCGAATGTAACGTCGTGCAGAAGTGCTCCACATCGACTCAAATCATACCATGAAATACCCAAGTGGTAAGAATATGGGACAAGTGAGCACAAGCGTCCAAAAATGGAATCCAAAGGATACAAAAGCGCTTTATTGAAAAGGTAGCTTCGAGCAAAACTGGACAGAAGACAAAAACGTCCATGTGACAGGCGGCTGCCAAGAAAAATCCAGTCTTTAGTAGGGGATATTATTACCCGTCATTACGTTGTAGGATTTACAATGTCTGTCCATGCTGAGGACGAGATTGTCAAGGAGATGTTGAGGCATCGCGGCCCATTCCTCTTGTAGCGCCAATCGCAGCTGCAGAATCTTTGCTGGCGGCTGGTGACGTGCTGCCAAGCGTCTCCCAAGAAGGTCCCACACGTGTTCGATTGGATTTAGCTCCCGGGACCTTGCGGGCCAATCCATTCGTTGAATATCTTCACTCTCCAACAGCTCTGCGACACCCATTTTACGATGAGGTGTAGCGTTGTCGTCCATGAAGTGGGACTCAGGACCCACAGCACCTCTAAACAGACGCACGTGAGACAGGAGAACCTCGGTACAATAGCGGACACCAGTGACTGAACCTCCTTGGAAGATGTGGAGGTCAGTACGGCTACCAAGCATGATACCGCCCGAAATGAGAACTCCGCCACCTCCAAACAGGTCCCTTTCGATGATGTTGAAGGTGTGATGGCTTGTTCCCTGCTCTCTCCAGATGTGCATACGTCCAGAATCGCTCGTCACACTAAATCGGCTCTCATCCATAAAGAGAACTCTACCCCATTGCTGATGTGTCCAGTTCGTGTTCCTGGCTCCACAGAAACCGCCGTCTCCGGTGAGCAGGCGTTAATGGCACACACCGTACTGGTCGTGGTGCAAATAGACCACCTTTGTGCAGCCTCCTGGCCACGGTAAAACGCGATAACAGACGTCCAGTTGTCTGTTGCATGTGCCTTGCGATTTCTTCCGCTGTCTGCCGTCTGTGTCTTCTCGCCTGTAGGACAATATACCGGTCGTCCGCCGCCGTGGTTGCTCATGGACGACAACTGCTAAACCCTCGGACAGCTGTTCCTGTCGTTTGAAATGCTCTCCAAACTCGTGAAACGGTGCTGTGAGTGATCCCGAACTCCTCTGCCACACTAGTCACACTTCGACCTTCTTCCAACTTTTCAATGACGCGACCTCGGGTAAAGTCATCCAGATTTCGTCTACTGGATTGCCTGTTGGCCATATCACACGGTGGCAGCAACTCGACGTCGTTGTTTAAACAGATGTACACCGTGCAATAGCTTTCACCGAATTCCTGAGCGTACACCGCCCGTGTGCTTTATACCCATCCGATACCCCACCCCCTACGTCAAGCTGCATATATGCGCATGCCCTATCGTACCGGACCCTAGTCTATCTCCTGAGTGGTCTTTCGGTCCGTTATGCCTGCTCGTTCCGCTCTTATGCTAATTTCTCCTCTTTGTCCCTAATTTTTGCACACCAGTGTAGAATATAATTGCTTAGAGTGGCGTATCTTGGGTCCCAGACCTGGGCTATCCCACCCGTCCCACCTCGCTCCAGTGCTGTTCTTGTTAAATTGCGAAGTTTAATTGTTAAGTAATGGAAGTAACGGTGAAAATCATCTAAATACGTAGCGTCAGTTGATTTTCACCTTGTATCTCGCCCGTTGGATTATTGCTATAATTATATATAGCCAGTGCCGGTAATACCCACCAGATGGAGACGTGTCACTAGCTGAGCCCATCTTACGGATTTATGATGTCAGTTGCTGACTGAAAAAGAAAAACACTTATAGCACAAGAAGTGTTGGCCTCTGTGGTGTAAGACTAACGCGCTCGGCTAGATATCGAGAGATTCGGGATTATATTCCCCGACGGCGGCTGGATAACAATTTTTCGGTTGCTGTGCGTTCTCATCAGAAGTAACTTTTTTTTTTTAATTTTAGGTACATGCTATCGCTAACGTGATACCAAATAATTATGAAGATTAGGATTTGAACACTTATTTGTACATGAACTCCATTCTTATTCTGAATACTTTATTTGTACATGAACTCCATTCTTATTCTGAATACTTTATTTGTACATGAACTCCATTCTTATTTCGTTTTGTGTGGACTTGAGTGTTACGTTTTCATAAAATGTTTCTTCTGAGTATTTTTTCCATATTTAAAAAGAATTTTGTTCTCTATTGACAAAACACCCACGTTTTTCGAATGTGCATGTCCTTGTGCGGCTCTAAGATATATCTTGATTCTTTTTAATGCTGTAAAACATTCGGCAGGTTTTGATGGAAAGCTTAATATGGGTTCTGCTAATTTGTGCAGCTCACTAAACACTATGTTCCGTTTATTCAACTTTATGTAACACGTAATGTCTCTTACTGATTTGTTTACGCTTTCCAACAGTAGGTTGAAGAAGCGTATATGCTCCAGCTTTGTCCGTTCGTCTGTCGGCCCGATAACTCGCGTAAAAATGGTTCGATTTCGATGAGATTTTAGTATGTGGTAGGGGACCACCTAAGGACGAATCCTATTGAAAATGAACGAAATGGGATCAAAGGTCACGGCATAGGAGCGGGATCCATTCCATTGCTCTTATGCGTCATATCTAGCGTAAATATGTTTCGATGTCGATGAAATTTTAGTATATTGTAGGGGACCACCTGGGAATGAACCCTGTTGAAAATGGGTGAAGTGGGGTCAAAGCTCAGGACATAAGAGCGGGATGCATTGCATTGCCCTTATGCGTCATAACGTGCTTAAAAATGATTCGATTTCGATGAAATTTTAGTATGTGGTCGGGGACCACCTGAGGATGTGAACCCTATTAAAAATGGACGAAATGAGGTCAAAGGTCAGGACATAGGATCGGGATCTATTCCATAGCCCTTATCCCATACAATTGAAGAAGCAATTCATGTATGTATGTACATTTCAGTTTTAAAACGGCTCTAAGGATATTGATGAAAGTCGTTAACCTACCGTTTTCTGGTACTCGATTTAGCTTGATTCTCGACTTTAGGAAAATTAGTTTAGTGTTTTAAAATAACCACTCCGAATTGCCACGTTTTTACTGCCATTGCGTCGTCCCATTAATGTTGTCCATGCTTAGAAATCTTATGACGACACAATCTCGCACTTGAGATGTTGGCGCGCGGTCACCCCATCTGTCTCATTACGGCACGCGTTGTGTGTGGATCATATTAAAGTTTTATGACGTCACACACTTTCGAGCGGAGAGTCGCAATTCCCATCTGCCTCATTACGTCACGCGTTGTGTGCGTATTCCCGGCCCCACGATAACTCGTGTAAAAATCGTTCGACTTCGATGAACTTTTAGTATATGGAAGGTGATCACCTGGGAAGCAACTCTATTGAAATTGCACGAAATGGAGTCAAAGTTAAGGACATAGAAGCGGGATCCATTCCAGTGCTCTTATGCGTCATAACTAACGTAAAAACGTTCGATTTCGATTAATTTTAGTATGTGGTAAGGGACTACCTGGGGACAAACCCTATTTAAAATGGGCGAAATGAGGTCAAACGTCAGGACATAAGAGCGGGATCACTTCCATCGCCATTATGCGTCATAACTTACGTAAAAATTCTTCGATTTGGATGAAATGTTAGTATGTTGTAATGGTCTTCCTTTAAAATGGGCGAAATGGGGTCAAAGGTTAGGTCATAGGAGCAGAATCTATTCCATAGCCCTTATGCATCATAACTTACGTAAAAATGCTTCCATTGCGACAAACGTTATTATGTTATTTCGGAGGTATACTGAACCGGTTCTGTAGAATATCATCGAAATGGGATCAAAGGTCAGGGCACAGGAGCGAGATTTATTCCGCAGCCATTATCCTCATAACTTGAGTAATGATTTCTGGTAAGCGTATTATAATAAATGCATTGCATGATTTTACTAACTTGTTTTTGTATTCATCAAGGGAATAAAACACTTTCAGTTCATTTTTTTGTCGAGCTCTATCAAAATTTGAAGCATAGAGTTTTTTAAGTTCTGACAGTAGATGTTCAGGGAAGCTTTAACAAAATTTATCAAAAAAGTTCGAATCCAACAAAGACACTAATTTAAGATACAATATCTCTGATTTTGATTCATTGACACAAAAACTGAAACAACTCTCGCGAAACACTTATGGGCGGGGGGGGAGTATGCGAGTGACAGATAGTTCTGTCTTCTTTTTTCGGTGCGAACCGTTTCCCAAAGTAATGAGCCAATCCCCTCTACCAGCTGATTCATGTTGTCATGGAATTGACTTTTATTGGTGTATATTTAATTCAGTTTTATTTGTGCATTCTCTGGGCTTCACAGCTCGCCTAGCTCGCCTCGAATATACGACACTGATTTGCTTAATAAACAAATGAATGAAGAGAAGGAAATAAAGTCTTTTCTAAATAATATATCTACATATTTTAAACTGTAAAAAATTCCGTGTTCTGTTCTCTACAGATTTACTGTTAAAAAAACGTTTTGTTCCCAAAAAGTTTCATATTTTTGTTAACATCGGAATACTTCGTCTCGAACACTTTCTTGAAACTGATTCATCGATTCGTATCGAATGCTTATAGCATTTCTTCATGTGAAGTTTTAATATTTCGTCTGGAACAGCTACTGGAAACTGTAATAATAATTGATTCGTATCGAATGCACATGCGTCCTATAATCCTCATTGATTCGTATTGAATGCATACGTGTGGACTGCCTGAGGGCCGGGTCGTTCCTTTTTTTTTTTTTTTTTTTTTTTTTTTTTTAAAGTTTACAGAACAAAGCAACGCGCCGGGCCGGGCTTTTTTCCAGACACTTAAGACCGCGCGGGGCTGGGGCAAGCCGACCCATTATTTTTATCGCAATGGTAAAGAAATAAAATCGTGTTCCCCGATTGCCTGGTGTGTTTAACTGTTCTTATTCACCCTCTTCATTTGGCTTTACTCACTTCTATGCTATGACATATCCCGGAGCGTAATCAGAACGGCAAGGAGAGGCACATAGTGTTTTTACCAATCTTGTTGGTCTTAAGATGGTAAAACCATTTTGGGACTTGTTGACAACAAAAAGATTCGACCCCGAGCGAGTATGTGTTGTAGTGTGGGGGACGGCGGATGACTGCAGTGGGATGAGGGTGTGTGTGTGTGTGTGTGTTTGTATGTATGACAGAGTGGGACGAGGTGGAATTTTTTCTCCTATCCCTAATCTGCATAGGGATTAACTTTTGTAGTGTTACCGCTTACTAGTTCAGAGAAAGGGAGATTCTGAGCGAGCTTAGTCTTCCTTTTCCCCTCTTTTAAAGGTTATATTTTTCGGTAATTGTCAAAGTTTAGTTAACATTTTTATGTTTACATTCAGCTCAATGTTTTTAATAATATCTCATTTCATTATTTAATTTTCACATTTTAATAACATTCAGTAGAAAGATATAATATCAAATGTTTCATCACGGGCCGGATCGGGCCTAAAGAGCTGCAATTGACGGGCCCCGGGCCGGGCTGGGCTTTAAACGCACAGGCTTGGGACGGGCCTGGCTGATCAAATTACACCCGTGCAGACCTCTGTAGTGGACGTCGTGTGCGATCGGACACTGCCATTGAGTAGAGATATCCGTCATGCAGTGCAGTTATGCGACTTTGCGGTCCATTTCCCCGAATTCTGTACGTCAGAGCTTTACCTGACCAATGACGTTACGTTTGCATCACTGCACCGGCGTTTCCTCCCGTATGAGTGACAATTTCGATGTAGGGAAATCTACCTTCTCTCATACCAACAAGCCTCGCTCGCTAAAAGTATGTCGAATTTTTTTGGAAACGGGGCATAGTGAGAAACAAGAAACATCCTTTCGACCCAATGTCTGCTCTTCATTGAGTGCAACATATCGTTTGGCCCATCACTTTATACCCAACATAGGATAATTCATAGGGCGATGCTCCGAAACACGATGCGCATTTGCACTAATATTTTAATCATTTGTATGTCCTAACCCAGATGTTCCCAATCTGTGCGTCGCGACGCCTCAGGGTGTCGCCCTTCTTGTTCCGGGGCGTCGCGACTATAAGGTAAAAATAAAACAAAATTTATAGTGAAACGCAGCATGCAAATTTTCAAGACATGTACATATTTTAAAGAATGAATTATGAGAAATAATGTTATACAGCGAAGCGAAAACACATCAGTTAATAGTAACACTGTACTAGTGATCCGATTTATTAACGTAGACACATTAGCGTTTCCAAGCTTTTGCACGTCAACCAGATGTCTTTTTCAAGAAAGTTAGACAAAAACTGCAACTGAAAAATAGAACGCATTAACAATCTGAACGCGGAAACTTGACTTGACAACAATATATATGACGTTATATTCATTTGATTAAAAGTTGAGGAACTTTTGGGATTAGTCCCGATGTTTTGCAGGCGGTTGAAAAGTCGAGGTTATGTCGACTTAAACTGGAAAAGAAACGCTGTCTAAAAATTTTGTAGGTGTTCCACATTGCTCGGAGAATGGTAAAAGCAAATTGATAACAAGTAGTACACCTATTAAGTAGTAAATAGTAACACTGTACTAGTGATCCGATTTATTGGCGCAGGAAGTAGACACATTAGCGTTTCCAAGCTTTTGCACATCAGCCAGATGGCTTTTTCAAGGAAGTTAGACAGAAACTGCAACTGAAAAATTATTCATTCTTGTTGTGAAAGCGCTCCCTTCATCGGAGTTTCGGACTGTAATGCTCTTTGAAAACGTACGTGACGTCATACGGATTTCGCTATTCCTGCGGTCTGAAAATGGACTGAGCCAGGCAAGGTCAAGATTTGCCGATCTGAAAAGAAGCGTATATGCTCCAGCTTTTTCCGTCCGTCTGTCTGTCTGCACGATAACTCACGTAAAAATGGTTCGATTTCGATGAAATTTTAATATGTGGTAAGGGACAACCAGAGGACGAACCCAATTGAAAATGGGTGAAGTGGGGTCAAAGGTCACGCCATAAGAGCAGGATCCATTCAATTGCCCTTATGCGTCATAACATGCGTGTAAATATGGTTCGATTTCGATGAAATTTTGGTATGTGGTAAGGAACCACCTGGGAACGAAACCTATTGAAAATGGGTGGAATGGGGTCAAAGGTCAGGACATAAAAGCGGGATCCATTTCATTGCTTTATGCGTCATGTCATACGTAAATATGGTCCGATTCATGAAATTTTAGTATGTGGTAGGGAACCACCAGGGCACAAACCCTATTCAAAATGGGCGAAATGGGGTCAAAGGTCAGGCAGGTCATAAAAGCGGGGGCCGCCCCGGTGGCGCAGTGGTCTAAGGCGTTGGCCTCTGATCATTCGTCCGTAAGGGGTCCGGGTTCGAATCCCGGTCAGGCGTGGATGTTGTGTTTGTCTTACGGCACTGGCTCTCTCCCTTCCCTGGAACCAGTGACCCTAAATTAGGGACGGGCGACTGCTTATAGCCCATTGAGTTGCTCACGGTGGTCGTTAAACCTCCAATCAAAAAAAAAAAATAAAAAATAAAATAAAAGCGGGGTTTGTTCCATTGCCCTTATGCGTCATAACTTGCGTAAAAATTATTCGATTTCGATGACCTTTTAGTATGTCATAGGGAGCCACTGGGGACGAACCCTATTGCAAATTGGCGAAATGCGGTCAAAGGTCAGGACACTGGGACAAATTATGATGATACGTACTTGGATTTCGGTTTCACGTGTACTGTTGTTAGAAGAGAAGGACATCGTCAGTGTCTAATTTGTCTGTAATCTGCCGGAACACAAGCTAGTAACGTAAATGACTACTTTCTTCTAAAAAATATAACAAACTCGAATTTGGGTAATTTCTTTTTTACGCTTTCCAACCGTAAGTTGAAAAAGCGTATATGCTCCAGCTTTTCCCGTCTGTCTGTCCGTTCGTCCGTCTGTCGGCACGATAACTCACGTAAAAGTGGTTCGATTTCGATGAAATTTTAGTATGTGATAGGGGACCACCAGGGAACGAACCCTATTGGAAATGGGGTCAAAGGTCACGCCATAAGAGCGGGATCCATTCAATTGCCCTTATGCGTCATAACGTGCACAAATATGGTTCGATCTCAATGAAATTTAAGTATGTGGTAGGGGACCACCTGTGGACGAACCGTGTTTAAAATCGGTGAAGTGGAGTCAAAGATCAGAACATAGAAGCGCGATGCATTCCATTGCCTTTATGCGTCATAAGGTGCGTAAAAATGGTTCGATTTCGATGAAATTTTAATATGTGGTAGGGGACCACCTGGAGAGAAACCGTAATGAAAATGGGACAAATGATGTCAAAAGTCAGGACATGGGATCGGGATCCATTCCATCACCTTTATCCCACACTATTAAGGTGGACGTCAAGTAATTTTGCTTCCTATATTTCCAATGAAAAACCTTTTGTACACATTTCCTTCACAATTAGTGTGTTCCCAAAGATGGAAATTTGAACATCGATTAAAATAACTTCATACTATAACTTGGAATACTTAACATTTTCTAAAACATAAGCATACTTATATTAAAAAACAATAACCTTTCCTTTGGTGGTGTTGAAACCAGAAAAAAACAGATGGCGCGACCTGTGCTTTGATGACGTCAGTGGAAAAATAAATGTTGGATTGCATAATTACGGTTATGGTTTAGAAAATATTACGGTTATGGTTTAGAAAATATTACGGTTATGGTTTAGAAAATATTAAGTATTCCAAGTTATGAAATGAAGCTATTTTAATCGATGTTCAAATTTTCATTCTTGGGAACGCATTAATTGTGAAGAAAATGTGTACATAACTTTTTCCATTAGAAGTCTAGGAAGCAAAATTACTTAACGTCCACCTTAAAGTAGCAATTCTTGTATGTATGTAAGCACATTTTATTTTGAAAACGGCTCTAAGAATTTTGATGAAAGTCGTTAACCTACCGTTTTCTGGTACTAGGAATCGATTTAGCTTGATCCCGACTTTAGGAGAATTCGTTTAGTGGCTTAAATAACCACCCCAGATTATAACGTTTTTAGTGTCATGGCGTTGTTCCATTAATGTTTCCAATGCTTAGAAATCTTATGACGTCACAATCTCGTGTTTGAGAATGTTGGCGCGTGGTCACACCATCTGTCTCATTACGTCACGCGTTGTTTTTGGATCCTATTAAAGTTTTATGACGTCATACTCTTGCCAGCAGATGGTCGCGATTCCCATCTGCTTCATTACGTCACGCGTTGTGTGCATATGTCCGTCCGCACGATAACTCGCGTAACAATCGTTTGATTTCGATGAAATTTTAGTATCTGGTAGGGTATCGCCTGGGAAGGAACCTTATTTAAAATGAGCGAAATGAGGTGAAATGTAAGTACATAGGAGCGGGATTCATTCCACTGCTATTATGCGTCGTAACTAACGTAAAAACGGTTCGATTTCGATGAAATTTCAGTATGTGGCAGGGGACCACCTGGCCACAAACCTATTGGAAATGGGGTCAAAGGTCAGGACATAGGAGCGGAATTACTTCCATTACCATTATGCGTCATAACTTACGTAAAAATGCTCCGATTGAGATGAAATGTTAGTATGTTTTAAGGACTTGCCTGGGGACGAATTTTATTTAAAATGGGCGATATTGGGTCAAAGGTTAGGACACAGGAGCGGGATATATTCCATAGCCCTTATGCATCATTACTTACGTAAAAATGCTTCGATTGCGACGAAACTTTATCATGTTATTTCGAAGGTATACCGAACCGGTTCTGTTAAATATTATCGATATGGGATCAAGTGTCAGGGCACATGAGCGAGATTTATTCCACAGCCATTATTCTCATAACTTGAGTGATAACTTGAGTAATGATTTCTGGTATGATGGAAAGCGTATTATAATCAATGCATTGCATGATTTTACAAACTTGTTTACTTTTGGGCACAGGGATGTCACACGGAAAATGTGGCATGTGCAGAGCGGCGCGGTCTCAAAAAGTTTGGGAACCCCTGTTCTAACCTGTTGTACCTATAGTTAAGTTTGAACCGAATACCAGCAGTCCTTCATGGTTTGCAATATTCACAGACAGTAGTTTATGAGACAAAATATAGACATAAAACCACTTAATCAATGATAAAATACTGGTTTGAAAATTGCATTGACTTCAGCATTTGCTGTAATGCCTCATTCCTTCTAAAGCATTTGAATGTTCTGTCCGTTTTCGTGTGAAATTTAGGAATTACAAACTAATGCCGTAGTTTTAAGCGAAAGAATGATTTCATGTAAGAAAGCTTTCTTCTTAGGAGCTGAAGCAAAACATAAAATTATTTCATAAAGCCCAAGTAAAACTTTTTTAGGTGGAATTAGAGTGCTTGCATTTTCTGTTTTGAGTTCTTGAAATCAATAGCGTCGTTATCAAGTTTTGATTTACCAGTTATTTTACGTATTACTACTCTATCAGTTAACTGAAAGCAGGAACAAAAAAAAAAACACTTTACATTTTTTTTTGTGTCGGAAATGAAGATACAATATTATGGAGCTTAGTTATTTAGCTTCGCACAAGACCTTTTATTTGATTGAGATTTCGAGTGGTTTTTGTACTCGGGTAAATATGCTTCAAGTCTCACTTTTACAGGGTAATCATTAATCTTACAATCTTTGCCTCTTCTGAAAATCCATTAAGAGGAAAGTACTTTCCCTTGCATTTCTTTTTCTACGGAGTGCTGTTCTTAAACATCATCTATGCTGAATGACCCTCGACAACAGAGGCGTAATTTCTTCAATTGCTTTCGTATTTGTTTTTATTTACTGTGAATAATGACGCTGATTCTACGTAATTTGAAGACCTTTTTATCCATTAGCTTTTCGAATCGCGCAAAGTTGGTCAACTACGAAAACAACAAATTAATTCAGCTGTATTTAGACTGCAGTCTTGTATTTCTTCATATTGTTAGTTGAACTTCAAAGGGAAAAGGTTTTCCAGTAGCTGTTTTTTAAAGTAAAGCAATGCTCAAGTAAAGCGTATGATGAAGTGCGAACTCGTAAAGATACGATCTATTGACATCACACGAAATATCATTCATTTGACTTTATTTTGTGGAAAAACGTTAGAGGCTAACGTAATTATAATTACACCACACTTTTAACACTCAAGAGACTCATATAGCGTATTAAATCCGTTTATTTTTTGTGGCGTAGTAAGTACAATATTTGCCAAGCTTTCGCCCTCCACTGGGAGGCGTTCTCAAGGAAATGGTAGACATAATTTGTTTAAAAAATTCTGTCTACCATCGCCTTGAAAAATATTTTAAAAAATTGGTACGTTTTGTTGATACGAAACGCGTTCTCTGATATTGATGAAACATCTGATGCACTGCGAGGATTTTCTTAACATTGCTAAGGATCAAGTCCATCTTGCAACACTAACTTTTTATCCACAAGGTGGCAGCAGTTTATGGACGACGATACTACTGTCCATCGGGCAAGATAAGTTCAGCAATCGTTCATCGAGAATGACAGCGACTTCCATCCTCTTCCCTAGCTACCACAAATCCCGTAGATCAGATCAGATCATATGTAGAGGATTTTGGGCAGGGAGTGCCTGACCCCAGGTCTTAAACAACCCTTAGAAATAGGAAGCTAGGAGATTTGGGCTAGAGGGCCCGATAGGAAAGTGACACGGAAGCGAAGTAGAAAGGGGGAGGAAGACGCCCTTATTTATTACCGGCAGGCCAGTACCTGGGGTCCAACGGCTTAACGTACCCATCCGACGCACGGCGGATATTTAGTGGATCGAGCGCTCGTTCCTGCCTGGGATCGAACTTGGTCCTTTTCGTGGCAGTCACGAACGTTGCCCACTAGGCCACCCGCGGCCCCACAAATCCCGTGTCTTAACCCAATGAGAATTTATGGGACATGTTAGGAAAACAGATCCTAGGATAAAATCCTCTTCCGACAAATCTGAAACAGTTAAAATGCTGTCTGGTGAACAGCTGGTATGGTGTAAACCAGTGGTCTCAAACTGACACCCTTGGAAGGGCCACTTTCCAGTTTTGAAAGAATTTAGGGAGCCCGCATGAATATTAATAAATTTCCTATGAATAAATAACAACTTTAGGAAAACTACACCAATGGCTTGAGTGGAATAGTATTTCTAATTATCGGCAAATAGTAAAAACACGTGCGGCATCAATCACTGTAAACAATCACCTTTATGTAACAATTATTTTCACTTAAATCTTAAAAATAAATCACGTTTTACTAACTGAACACGGCACACAGTACAGAAGATATTACATGTTCTGACAAGAAACTTTGTCTCGCTTTTCTGTCTCTAACTTATATATATATATATATTGGAATAATGTTTACGCTACTTTTAAAAGTGAGCATAAATGATTGTCACTTAACCTATTCCTTTCAAGACATTTTACTAGGTTCATTCTTGAAAACAATTGTTCACATGAGTTATGTTGTTCGGGATACAGACATAACACGTGCAGCTAGGTTATGAATGTTTACGTACTTGTATTTTTGAAACTAACTGGTAAAACTCTGTTAGATTGCAGCTGTTGAATAATTCAGGAAAGAATCTCACTTAAAGTCAATAAATTCAAGCTGAAGTTCTTCAGGTGCGTTGTCAGCATTATAGGAAAATAGAAACTTGAATATATTCATATCATCATTGTCAACCATTATCAATTCACTGCTGGATAAAGGTTTCCTTAAGCGTCTTCCCCAACGGTCTGTCTTGTGCCAGTCTCCTGCAGGTTACTCCCTCATACTTTCGAATTTCATCCACCCATCTTCCATGTGGTCTTCTTCTGGGTCTTTTTCTGTCCCTTGGAATCAAATCTAAAATGTCTACTGTCCATCGATGGTCTGCCCTTCTGGCAGTATGTCCATTCCATTGCCATATCAGGGATTTAACTCTGATCATGGTCTACAGCCATTATCCTCATAACTTGAGTAATGATTTCCGGTATGTCGGAAAGCGTATCATAATCAATGCATTGCATGATTTTACTAACTAGTTTTCTGTTCGCAATCAGTGTTTTCTGAAGATGGATCCATTGTGTATCCGAAAGATCTTAAAGTTTATTTACTTCTAATTTGTTGTTGTTTTTCTTGACTTTGGCATATTTATCGCAAGTTTAAATTCTGCAATAACGGTTCGATGTTAGTGTACTTCTACCTCAGGACGACAGTATGGATTATCTACCTCAGGACGACACAAGTAAGGAATTACTGTTTAATGAGTGCCAAGCTCAAGACAGAAAGTTGAAGTACTGTTTAAGAGTATGCAGTGCAGCGTTGTCCAGAATGTTCCGGTAATTGCTGGTGTTCATGATTTCATCCACAACCACCAAGGGTCCGAGCAGATACCACGAAAAGTTTGTCTCACCCTCTCCCAAAGCTGCTGCACTTTGTCTATGTAGACTATCTACAGGAGATGAGCAAGATCCTTACATCCTCACAGAACAGAATAAAATAAAAAAAACGTCGCAGTCGATAGAATGAGAAAGTTGTCACAGTATCTGTACCATCTCAGAATGATATTGTTGTTCGCCATGCACGTCACCACTAGATTCATGCTCTCAAATGATCGAAGAATGTCACAATCTTATGTATCACTCCAAGGAATAAACTGCAATGATGTTACGACCAACTGCATAGCTTTTTACTACGTGATACACTGGTAAATTTTGTCATCACAAGATTTATCAGTGATATCCCTCTGTATCAGCGGTATCCCGGACAGATACTTTGGCAGCGCTTAACCATGATTACACTTTTTTTTAAGAAGATCAGTATCCTGACTTTTTAGGGATGTTTCGAACCTAGAATTTTTTTCGCCGCCCCAGTGACGTAGTGGTCTAAGCGATGGCCTCTGATCATTCGTCCAGAAGGGGTCCGGGTTAGAATCCCGGTGAGGCATGGATGTTGTGTTTGTCTTACGGCCCTGGCTCTCTCCCTTCCTTGGAACCAGTGGCCCTAAATTAGGGACAGGCGACTGCTTATAGCCCATTGAGTTGCTCACGGTGGTCGTTAAACCTCCAATAAAAAAAAAAGAAAAGAACCTAGAGTTTTGAGTTCCTGTTTTACAATAACTGCAAAACATCAATCGTACGATAGCACTGAATGTATTACCGCCAGATGGACTTGGGTCAGCGAATGTGTAGCGCCAGATCAAGTGGTCACAAGCACCAGCTTCTAGCAAATCCCCCTTTAATGGGTTTAAGTTCGAGTTCCAGGTAAGACAATAATGTATGTGTATATTTGTAGTTCTTCCCTGCCGTTCCGGCGGTAATGCTCTGAATCATCGGCCTTTGATGATTCATCGGAGATAAGCTCTGGTTCGAGTCCCGGATGAGGCATGGTGGGGTGCTTGTGGAATTGCAGTGTCTCATGTCTGAAACCAGTGGCCCCTAACTAAGGATGGGCTGCTGCTTATAGCCATACGAGATGCTCATGATGGAGACTCTTATGTGAGTCTGAAAAATTTCGAGGTTGCAGTGGAAGCATGTCCGGCGCGTAACTGGAGGACACTGGGTTCGATTCCAGGTGGCGGCCGATGATACTTGTTCAGTGACAAACTTATAAACGTGGAAAGAGCGATGTCTTCTATTTGATCTTCCTCGAAACGTTTGCCGGCAAGGTGAGTTTTTAACGGACCATACAGATCAAAATCGTTCGGGGCTAAGCTAGGCCTGTAAAACTGATGTTCAAAAAGTTTGAGGCCTAGATTTAGAATTTTCTGCTGGTTTAATCGAGCCGTAGGAGGTCTGGCGTTGTGATTGAGCAGTTCTCCTCTAGTTAGTAGGTCTGGACTTTTTTTTGTACAAATTGCATTCCTATGCGTTTTACAATACTATGCAGCATTCATATTCTTATACACTGAAGAGCAATTGAATTAGAGATACCTGTCTAGTAACGTGTAGCACCACCTTTCGGCCTGATGATGGCGGCGATTCGTTTCGCATTGACTCGACAAGACACCGGAAGCGTTGGGAAGCCATACGGATCCACGACCCTGAACAAGCTCCCACAGTTCACAAAGATTTGATAGAGGGGAGGGGGTCAGAGCCTCTAACATCTCTCTCGATGGTATCCCAGATGTGCTCGATGGGATTGAGGTCAGGTGACCTAGCTGGCCAAGGAAGCGAGGTCACGTCGGTGGAGTGTTCATCCAACCATTCAGATACAATTCGGGAGCTGCATTGTCTTGTCGCCGTATGAGGTCTCCAGTAGGATGTTGAAGACACACAAACGGGAGAAAATGGTCGTCCAGGACATCCCGGTAACGTTGACCTGTGAGTAAGGATGTCACACGTACCAGGGATCCCACTTCAGTCCACGTAAACAGTCCCCAGACGAGAATGCCACCCCCACCAGCTTGAAGAGTACCCTGCTGGCAAGAAGGAAACATCGCTTCATGTCGTTTGCGCCGTACTCGTATCCTGCCATCCGCATGTACCAACGTGAATCTGGACTCATCAGTCCAGGCAACATTTTCCCACGTGTCTAGGGTCCAATGGCGATGTTCCCACGCCCATGGTAATCTTTGCACCCTGTGATGTGCGGTCAGCAACGGTACCCTCGTGGGACGATGGCTTCTGTACCCCATAGCGAGGAGATGGTTCTGGATGTTGTGGATCCTTACATGTTTTTGTGCATCAGCGTTAAACTGCCGAGTGATCTCTTGCACTGTGGCCCGTATATCCGCTGTTACAATGCGAGCTAGCCGACGATGACCTCGCTCATCCATACGCTGTTGTCCACGGAATTTGGCCCTTGCAGGGAGGGTTTTACCGGATTCGACGTACTCACGGTGCACTTGTGACACAGTGGCTCGTGAAATTCTCCATCTCAGAAGTTGTGCAGGCTTCTCCATCTCAGAAGTTGTGCAGGCTTCTCCATCTCAGAGGCCTGCACGACTTCTGAGATGGAGTGACTCATTCGTCGGGAAACGACAATTTTCCCACTATCAAATGCGTTTAGATCCTTCGTCTTACCCATACTGCGCCCGACTCTTAGTAATTCTCGTCGCATCACTCCTTATATCGTCGGATCGCTGCATACGTCATGTCGTTTCTGTTTTCAGCGCCACCCACAGCGCCACATTTGCGTAACGCCAGCTGTCTCTATGTCAATTGTTCTTCAGTGTATAGCTTCTGAAAATGCTCTCCCTGAGAATTCCAAAGCACCGTGAGCACAGCCTTCCTGCTAATGGCGAAATTAAGAATTTCTTGGTTGAAGGTAAAGAGGAAGATTTTCATTGCATTGAAATACGCTTTGATTCAGGTTGGTAGTGATGCACTCATGATTCGTCCCCAATAACAATCCTGTTAAGCATTCCTTCACATGCGTACCGAGACAGATTTTGCAAGAATAGGACCATTTCTTACATTTTGCGTTCTTGAGTCAGTTCTCTGGGCTCCCATCGTGTTCGCACTTTCCGGAAATTCAGACGGTCATTCGGTGACCTTGTGCTTCGTTTTGCAGGTCCGCATTTCCACTTCGAAACTTCACAAACCGTCACCGAATGTTTCTCTCGTTGGCTGTATCCCCCCTCCCCCAAAACGCTTTGTTAACGTTTCGAGGGGCAATTCCAGCACAACTGCCCAGTTTAAATTCATACAGGAAGATTACTCTCAGATACGGCATCTGTCATGCATTATGCTTTAGGCTGAACCATGAGAAAACCCAATTGCAGTTGATACACTGTCTATCATTACTCGCCTGTCAGATCGAATCATCTCCTTCCGCCTCACAGTTGCTCTGTCACAATTCGAACAGTGTAACGTACCAGGAGATGTGACGTACCTGCCAGAAGGACGCACACGACATAAAGGCAGATAGGAATCAGAATAAAACGTCCGCGTAGCTCAATTGGTAGATCAACTTATTCCGGAATGAGGGGACCCGGGTTCGAATCCTGGCGTGGATAGAAATGACGGAGAAATTTACTTCGTTATAATGGCGCCCGAACTATCCGGATGACCAGACCGTTCAAAATCTCGCAATGGTGTGATGTTATCTCCACACCGCGAGATAGGAAAAATAAGAGAATCCCTTCTCCAGCACTTCGAAAAAAATAATAATAAGGGGGAGATGATGTAACGTACCAGGAGATGTGACGTACCTGCCAGAAGGACGCACACGACATAAAGGCAGATAGGAATCAGAATAAAACGTCCGCGTAGCTCAATTGGTAGATCAACTTATTCCGGAATGAGGGGACCCGGGTTCGAATCGTGGCGCGGATAGAAATGACGGAGAAATTTACTTCGTTATAACAGGGCGTCCAGGTCGGTCTTCGACAGCAACGTTTGAACGCCCTTCATAGAATTTATCGACCCAGTTGTGTACCGCTTTACGCGATAAACATTTCTCACCGTAAACCGGAAGCATTTTCGTATGGTTATCCTCTACAGGAAGTCCTTTTGCCCAAAGAAGACGCAAAATAGCGCACTGCTCTTCACACGTACACTCCTCGAGCACGGTCGGCATTTGTAATTTGAGTTGGGCATGCGCACACGACACCTAGCGTATGCTACGTTGCACTACAAATAAGATGGATTATGCTGCCACCTAATGACACATTCGGAAACTAGTACGGTAACGACCATTGTCAGCTATTCCATAAGTGTTTGTGACTTATTTACTGAGTTGCCCCAGCGCTTTTACGTCTTAGCGGTGATTATGGCCTTTCATCCAGTGAAATGACATTAAAATTTGAGCAAAGTTTGCCATGCAGCATAGGGTTTCTAATCGTTTTAAAATGTTATTACTAAGGTACTTATATTTAGAAGTTGCATGCTTGGTGTAACCAGGCGAAACCCCCTTGGAGAGCAAGCACCAGCACGCGAACTGTTAAGGGGTGTGACTTCACGGTCAGAGAGTCATCGCAATCCCTCTCTCCAGTGGGGTTAAAGAGCAAATTTATAGGAAGTGCCAATAATTAGCTTCGTGTTCACACGGCATTGGTGCTGTCGGTTGTCATGCACATGAATTAGCGTTTTTATGCAACACTCCTGGAAAAAATTGGGTGCCTTTATGTAGATCTAATTACAAAGCACCCCAAAAGCCACTGTTTTCAGTTTTCCTGAAGATGAAAGCCTTTCAAGAACGATTTCTTCTGTACCAATAAAAGATTTTGAATCCACCGTGAATTCAAAGGTTAGTTAAACCTAATTGTTCTCACGATAACATGTTCTGCATACAATTTAATTTAAAGTAAGTTGTGGTAGAGACCTGGCTATGCTAACAGCTGTGGTAGACTGAGGTTCGGATTAGAGAACTATGAACTTGAATAGTCTGCAGTGAACTCTTCTACAAAGTAGCACTTTAATTCCTAGTTGCAATCACAGTCACATGCATAAGGATAGTTTCAGGAACATTGGCAGCGAAGCGTTTCTCTCTGCAAGAAGCACATCGTGCAAAAAGAAAGTACTTATGCATAATGAAGGAACACATTTGTTGATCCTTGTCTTTTCGTTTTTTTTTTGGTTTTTTTTTTTGGAGGGGGAGGGAAGCGGTTCTATTAATGTCTTAATTGATATTTTCAATATGATTCAGTTGAAATATGAAAAACAAAAGTTTGTCTTACAGTAAATATACTGCTAGAGAAAATTAATGCTATGTGTGTAAAATATGTTCTCACAAAGTTTGAAAAAAAAAAAAAAAAAAAATACAAGATGCAAAATTCTGATTTCCCGGCATAAAATGTGCAATGTTAGTGCATAAATTCGAAGATATCCAAATTAGTACCTTTTGATGTTCATCTGACAAAGTTTTTCCCTGAGTGACTTTAATTTATATATATATATATATATTTTTTTTTACCTTCTAGAAGTAGTTGCAATATTTCAGCACATATCTTATCGTATTTTCAGGAATTGTACTCGCTAAATCAGAAATTTTGCTTTCGAAATCGTTCCATATTTAGAGATTTTAAGTGAAATGTTTATGTTAGTATAGTCCTACCAATTTGCCCTTCACGAACTAAAAGAAATTGTAGCTGCAAAAATGCTCTTAACGTAAAATGTTGGACTTTTCATGTTATGCGTGAAAAAACTATTATGTTTGTGTTCCTGTAGCCAAATTGAAGACTAAAGGAAATATTTCCTGAAATATTCCTTTTTAATACCCGTACATGAAATCATTTCCCAGCACAAGACAAAAATTTTGGAATTTCTCGATATACAGATAGCATTGCAGAAACAGGAAAAAAATGAAGCTAAGGATCTAATCTTTTGATGTTATCTAAGGATAAAAAATACAGAGAAACAAAACATGATCCATTTATTACAGTGGGCTCAACTTGCCTAGTATCGCACTCAGAAAACTATTTCTCTGCGTAAAGACCGCGGTATACTTCGTCGGTGTTTTCAGCAGCGGCGAGCTCGAGGCTCCGGTCGGCCCACTATCTCTGACGTCACAGACCAGTTCGGAGGCTTTCTCAATCCTCAGGGGGTTTTGAACCAGGATAGGTAAGATTAACTCATGGATAAGTAAAATGACAAGAGTAATCAAAGTAAATGTCATCGTAATCAAAGTAAAATCCCTTATATGGCAATAAGCTGGACATGTTGCTAGAAGAATGATCCACTGATGGACAAACGAAATTCTCGCTCGCCTGGAATCCAACGGATAGAAAAAGACCCAGAAGACCACATGGGGAGATGGTTGGATGCATTTCGAAAATATGCGGGAGTTACATGGTGGAGACTGGCGCAAGACCTACAGTTGTGGAAGAAACTTGGAATGACCTTCCTCCAGCAGTGAACTGATAATGGTTGATGACTTCAAATTATCCGCATTAAATTTTACTCAGTGGAAAGTAATCTGCATGTTAGTAGTTTTCCATGCAGCACAGGTTTTTGAAACATGGAAAAAATATTTTGCTCAGCGACTTACACACAGATTTAGAATGCATGCTGGAAAGATACGGAAGAGAACTGCTGAAGACATTCTGTTGTGGAAAGAACGCTCACGGACAATGAAAGTTGCACACCAAGAAGGAGGCATCGGATTGAACTGAAATTTTATGGACGTAATGATACAGATGAATGATTCACATGATGGAAAAAACAGCTGCATGACAATAGCGGAGGGATATGTGGCACGCAGTCCGATCATCTTCATAAGCGCATCGCACCACCTCGTGCGGCGATACATGCTGCAATACGGAACAGACTCCAGATGTTGTCCAGCGGCAGATTGGCCCACACGTGTTGGACGGCGTGCTCCAAATCCCAGATAGTGCGGCACGGCGGCAGTTTGCGTTTCAACTGGTTCCACACATGCTCGATAGGAGACATGTCCGGGGAGCGGGAAGGCCATGGAAGTGCCTGGACATGACGTAGGCAGTCCTGGGCAACGCGAGCCGTGTACGACCGGTAATTATCCTGCTGGTATATAGCGCACCTGGAATCCCGGCCAGGAATGGGAGCACATGGGGCGGTAGGATCTCATTCACATGCCACTGGCCCGTCACTGATACACGTACTGCTACTACAGCTGATCAGCTATGGTAGACAATGGCTCCATACACGATAATGCCTGCAGTGGGGAAAGTGCGACGCTCGGTAGCGAGGCTGGGATTGTGCCGTTGACACGGGGACCTCCACACCCGGACACGATGATCATGTTCCGTAAACGAAGCGGCACTCATCGCTAAACATCACAGGTCGCCAGTCTGTGGCGTTCCACGTTATTCTGGCCTGGCACCACTGCACACGGAGACGGCGACTTTCCGCTATTAATGGCAGCAGGCGTAAGGGGCGCTGGAATCGCTGATTCGCTTCTGCGAGGCGTTGGGAAATTTTTCGTGGGCACAAAGGAGCCGCTACACCTGCCTGTATAATGGACCGGGTCCCCGTGGGGTCCGTTGGTGCCTGGCTCACGGTCCGTTGATCCTCTTTACCGATGGCTCTCGTGGTCCGCCCGGAGCCGCTCCACCGTGTGGTAGTAGTACTGTCACGTGTCCACTGCTCTCAACACAGTCGGACGGTATGGTCAGAACGATCCATGTGGAGGGATTTACGGCGTGCCGACGACCCTGCTGTTTTCAGCCCGATGATCCGGTCTTCTCTCAACAGTCCGTAAGTTGCGTAAATCGACGTTTCTTGCATCTACTTGGCATTCTTGTCACTCTGTGCTCTTGCTTGCGTCGGCCAGTGCTTTTCGCTTTTACGTGGCACCGACTACACGCCAGTTTATAAAGCTGCCGTTTCGTGCTTGCAGCGCCACCACAGGGTGTGCGGTCATGCGCACTCCTCACACCAAACGTGGATCATTTGCATACCATCACGCACTCAAGCTATCTGCAAAGTTTCGCGGTTGTAGCATATTTTCTTCTAGGTGCGCAAATTTAATTGGCAGTGAGTGCATTTCTGACCTTCATCCAACGGTTGAGAATGGCTGCCATTGATGGCTTGAGATATTGGTTATGTATTTTTCCTGAGTGATGAATAATACAGAACTGGAGTTACGTTTCAGCAGTTTTCCACGCGGATCAGGTTTTCTAAGCACTTCAAAGGAATTTTACATAACTCCAACTTTTTCATTATATATATCGCATAAAACTGAAACTAAGGAGTATAAGAAATTCCATTACGTACATCGCTCTTTTGCCTAGATATAAAAAAATAACTTTATTCTGAAATGACATTCCTTCTGTGTGGGAGCTTCTATGTACTAAAGAATCAAATAACATTTCGAAAATCTAATCAAAGGAAGCACGTAATTATGAATGAGGCGACCGGGTTTATATCTCGAGGATTCATCTGGAAATCTTTTTTCGTTCAATGCGGTAGGAAATAATTTTATTTTACTCAAATCAAGATCAACGACTTCGTATCGATTGCTTTTGATTCAGAGGCCCTGCGCATTACACCTTTCAGTGAAACTTTTATCATGACGTCTGAAAGAATTTCCGCGACAATGCTTGGCAAAGAACGCCCAAGTTTCAAAACGGCGGGACCATTTGTTGTTCGTAGATGCGGGGAACATCACAGATGCCACTAGCTGTTGTTCGATATTGAATTTCTCTTTTGTGTAGGAATCACTATTTGTTATTGGAAGCAATACATACATAGGAGATCTCCGGAATATTTTAGCGCAAATCTCGCTCCCTCTTGATAAATCTTCTAAGGTATAATACTAGTTCCAAGGATGTTCCTTAATCTTACTCTGTGACGTAAATCTGATGTGCAGCGACTTAAGATATTTGAAAGGGAGAAATAATGAATCCAGGGTATAAATCAGACTGTGATCTTACGCTACAATACATTAAGAGCCAACTGAAAATTTTATAACTGCTCATTAAGGTGGTTCAACCTAAAATCTTTGCCTTATGTTACCAATGGCAAAACTTATTTATGTATGTTTTCGCAATTAATGTATTCCCAAGGATGAAAATTTGCACATCGATGAAACTAACTTTAAGTTATAGCACGAGATACCTAAGACTTGCTAAAACATAGCCACAGTTAAGCAATCCAACATTTGTTTGTCTGCTGGCGTCATCAATGTAAAGGTCGCGCCCTCAGTTAACAGGTCTGAACATTAGTCAAAGAAAACTGATTGATTTTTAATATAATTATGCTTATGATTTAGCAAGTATTAAGTATCCCATGTCATAACTTAAAGTTAGTTTTATCGATGTATAAAGTTTCATCCTCGGGAATGCATTAATTGCGAAGAAAATATGTAAAGAAGTTTTACCATTGAAAACCATAAGGCACAGATTTTAGGTGGAACCACCTTTTATCAAGCGAAAACACACTCGATAAAGTTGGCTGAACTGCACGAGCTGTTTTTCGTGATTTCTTTCGTGTATTAGCGATGGATATTTCCGAATCGACCTTTTTAGTGAAATAATACAAAACTCCACCGGATTTTACATTCCTGAATGGACAGGAATGCAAATATATTAAGATGATACAACGTAGTTTGTCACAAATATTTATTTTTTCAAGTCGACCATGGTTTCGCTGGGTATTGACCTAGCTTCAACAGGACGAATGGCACACGTAAATATTCAAATATTATATGATATCATAAATAATGTTTACGGTCACGGGTTTTGGTTAGTTTCTTCCACGAGTTTGATAGAAATGGGATGTATGCGATGTCATGAACAAGTTGCGAAGACGTCTGAGATACATATTTGGAAACCTTCCAAAATATCAAGTTTGAAGGTTGAATCTGGCTTGTAAATTAGTTGGAGGCATTCAAACAATTTTACAATATTTAACATTTTGAAGTTTCTTTTTATGCGATTTTTAAGCCGATGAACAAATTGACAAGCCTGATTCAACCACCAAGTTTGATATTTTGGAAACTTTCCATGTATATCAGAAGTCTACGCAACTTGATAATGACATCGTATCCATCCCATTTCTATCAAGCGCGTGGAAGCAACTAACCAGAACCCGTGACTGTAAACACAATTTATGATGTTCTGTACAATTTGAATACTTTCGTGCCATTCGTCCTGATGAAGCTACGTCAATACCCAGCGAAACTACTTGAAAAAAATTAAATAAATGTATGTGACAAACTACGACGTATTATCTTAAAATATACAGGGTGATGCAGCTAAGCGTGTACAAACTTCTGGGAGGGATAGGTTGTACAAAGACAAATTGGAATCACATAGCAACGCAGGGTCGGAAACGTTATCTTTTTGTGCTAGCGAACAGAGAGAACGAGAAATGAAAGTGCAGCACGTAAGAGAATAAAATATTTTTTATTATTCACAAGACATTAGTGAAATGCCTTGAGGTTACAGAAAGTGTTCAAAGTTGCGACCATGAGCTATAACACGCACTTGACATCGTCGGCACATGGAATCGTGTACATTTTGGGAAATTCCTGGCGTGTCTCTGGCTTCCGAAGCAGCTAAGAAGTTGCGTGCTACAAGGTCCTCATCACTTTCAACGGAGATATCGTACACCAGTCCTTTGATGTAACCCCAGAAGAAGTAATCAAGGCATGTCAAGTCCGGCGATCTTGCAGGTCAATGAACGGGACCACCACGCTTTATCCACTGATGTCCAAATGTCATGTTTAAATGATGACGAACGTCATTGCTGAAATGGGCGAGGGCCCCATTCTGCTGGAACCTCATTGAACGACGCAGCTACTGTTGTTCGTTCAATAGCTCTGATGCAGCCGTGCGAACACTTGGTAGTTCGGCACTCGTCTCATCGGGTACCGTTCCTGGTACAGTCGCACGACGGCTCGTCAGTTGCAGTCCGCTGCTGCGCATGCGAGGTGCAAATCAGCCATTTCCGCGTTCGTAAACTCAGCCATCCTACTACCTCTGCGGGCAGTTTACAAATGACGGTATCGTGAAAGAACCTCTGACCAGTCTCTCGGCCGAACAACGCCATCTACCGCATGAAGATGGCGTTTCCGACCCTGCATTGCTATATGATTCCGTTTTGTCTTTGTGCAACCTACCCCGCTCAGAAGTTTGTACACGCTTAGCTGAATCACCCTGTATATAATTGTTACAAGTCTGTAGTCTTAGAGATCGGGAATGCAGATTTTTTTTTCTGGTTGACAAAGTACAATGGCCGTTTTAAAGACGTATTAACCTAAAATTCTGAATTTTAAGGAATCTTTCAGTTGCTCTGTTCTTGTAATAACGGAAAAATTCTGTTCACACCTTTACCGTATCCATATGACGGAAAATTTTCGTTGACAGGAGAGATTCACGGGAATGTTTGAGGTTTGTTTAACTATTAAATTTAAATCGTCTGATAACGGACCTGATTTTGAGGTTCCATAGCGAGACCGCATATTCTGGATGCCATATTGCATGGGATATTAAGAATACTGTAGCAACGGATATTTCCACTAGAACTGTTGTACCTGCTGTTGTATCGTAAGAAACCGTGAAATTCAATTGGTCGTCCCGGTGGCGCAGTGGTCTAAACGCTGGCTTATGACCACTCGCCCGAGAAGTTGTCCTGGTTTGAATCCCACTGAGGCACGAATCTTGTGTTTGTCTTACGGCACTGGCTCTTTTCTTTCCCTGGAGTCAGTGACCCGAAATTAGATACAAGCGATTGCTTATATCCCGCTGAATTGCTCACGGTGGTCGTTAAACCTTCAATAATAATAATAATAATAAAAGAACCTGTCGTAGCGGTGATTGTAAGATGTTTATGTATCCGTCTGTGGACTGGGGTTTCATTTACCAATTAAAAAAACCTGTCGTAGCGGTGATTGTAAGATGTTTACGTATGAGTCTGTTAACTGAAGTTTCATTCATAAATTAAAAAAAATCCTCTCGTAGCGGTGATTGTAAGACGTTTATGTATGAGTCTGTGGACTGGGGTTTCATTTATCGTTTACACGTGACGCCTGACTTTTGCCAAAGTACGTGCAGTGAAACCTCTGTTACAGGTGTTTCTAGGGGATCGCCTTAAAAATCGCTTAAAAAGAAACTTCAAAATATTAAATATTGTAAAATTTTTGAGAGCCTCCAAAAAAAGAAATCAACCAAAAAAAAAAAACCTTGTACTTATACATTATGCTAACTTACAAGGTAAGACATGCATGCTACTTTAAACCCATGTTTATTTCAAATTTTGTATTGCTTTTTTCATCGTAATTTTATTAAAAAACTTGGTTAACATATTCTGTAAATACAAGTAAAACTTAAAGATCCGTTACTGTGCGTAAAAACTTTATCATAACATAATGTAAACTTTCGCTTCCAACGGGAAGCTTCGTTAGGCAGCTGAAAATATAAATAGATAAAACAGAATCGCCGCCCCAATGGCGCAGTGGTCTAAGCGATGGATTGTGATCATTCGACCGAAAGGGGTCCGGCTTCGAATCCCGGTAAGGCATGGATGTTGTGTTTGTCTTACCCCACTGGCTATCTCCCTTCCCTGGAACCAGTGACCCAAAATCAGGGACGGGCGACTGCTTATAGCCCATTGAGTTGCTCACGGTGGCCGTTAAACCTCCAATCAAAAGAAAAAAAAAGAATCTGAGCGCGAATGCAATTTAAATACGACAAATAATCAAACAGGAGCTCGATTGCTCACGAACTCACAGTGTCCATGTTGCTCAAGACGGGCGCGCTTGCTGTATGCCGATCATTGTGTTCCAAATCTGAGAGAGTTCCATCATGATGTGAGTGCTGCAGGTTTCATGGTGCGTAAGAACTTCAATAGTTTCGCACAAAGGCGTAGATCAGAAAACACGTACGTTTTCTGATGTGACTGATATTACGTTTGGAGCTGTAAATATAGTAAATTCAGAGATTTCTAATAGTTGTGTTAATTTTCATGACGCATTTTCCACGTATGAGAGGATTATTTCTTCCACATTATAGACTTGGATGACTGGTGATATGCTTAACAACGCTAGATGGCAGCATAGTTGCTTGATTAAGCGCAGTGGTCTAAGCGATGGCCACTGATCATTCGTCCGAACGGAGTCCGGGTTCGAATCCCGGTGAGGCATGGATGTTGTGTTTGTCTTACCCCACTGGTTCTCTCCCTTCCCTGGAACCTTAAATTAGGGACGGGCGACTGCTTATAGCCCATTGAGTTGCTCACGGTGGTCGTTAAACGTCCAATCAAAAAAAAAAAAAAAAAAAAAAGAATAAGAATGCGGTCGGACTACTTTCCGATGCGCTTAACACCCAGATATTTTGTCTTCCCGGGTGGTGTTACGGGTAGCATACTCGAACTGTAATCGGGAGATGCGGGTTCGATTCCCGCTCCAGGGCGACGAATATTTTAAAGTTTGCTGCTGTGATTGATATTACGTGTGGAACAGTAAATACATTAAATTCAGAGATTTCTGATTACTGTGTTAATTATTATGACGTATTATTCCACGTATGAGACGAATACTTCTTAAACATTATATTCTTTATTAATGCTTTTTACGTCACTAATGTTCAATCGTCGATTATTTCAAAAAGATGAATGGATCTTTTAATCTTTGTTTCCAATATTTGAAATGTCCCGAATGTCCGTCGTCTTCAAGGTCTCCCCAGTCTTCACTCAATCTTTTATGCCACGCAAATGCACGTGGCATGCATTCTTCCCCGTACACGTCACTTAAAATAAGAAAAGGAAAACATCTAGTTGTTTCCCTTAATTTCAAATTTCAGCAAACATTTCAGGTTCATTCATTGCTAAGTTCTTGAATTCAGCATTTTCCCCGACACACACGTCTACATTACTTGATACCTGTTGCCAAACCAGTGCGAAGAGCCAGGTGAATTTAACATTTCCGGTTACGGACAATTCGAGGTGAATAACCTGTTATTCATAACTTTCGACTTGCAGCCAGCGTTTCATTCGCCAAACACAGTCGTTTTTTTCTTAGTCCAAACTCGTACTCATTAAGCACTAAAATATATCCAGAAATCATGAATAGATTCACATCTTTTGCAAATGCCTTACTACTTGTAAAGCTGCAAGGTAACATTTTCAATTAGATTCCCCTTTCTGCAATATTTTCGATGTTTACCATGTTATATCATTATCTCCCAATCGTGGAGGAGAATTGAAATCACTTTAATACACCTATAAAATACACTCTATTATTCCATTGCTTTCGGGTACATATTCTGCGTTAATCTGTGTCATCTTATATCGCCATGTCAATTACTAAAATCTTCGTAATAAAATATTTCAACTTTATATTAATATTTTGTAATTTTTTTTTTTAACTTTGTGAAAACAGCTAAAATCGGGGAAGGCGTGTTCCTGATATGGTGACCAAAACCCAGTATATGAAGTTTAAATTTATTTTCTTTTACGTTGAAACTTTCATTCACTTTGTTGAAACAAAAATTCTGAGACCCTAATTTCTAGAAACCTCTTTATCGTTTCTGGATTTTATCAGCTCAAGTAACTAGGTCTTTTCTTTTCTTCGCCGTTGTTAGGAGATCTCTAATAAAGAGACCCATCATCAAAAAATTTCTTTCTTCAGCTACAGCTGTTGCCTTTCACTTTTCCTTTTTTTATTTGCGTTCTCCCTCGGTTCGCTGAATCCGTCGAGTACGGATTCTGATATTTTACCTTGTTAAATCTACTCTTATCTGTTCTGCAGTCGTTTCTTAGTCCCTACATGGGATTAGAAATACACTAGTCTAACAAACGCATTGGCTTATCCCTTGTGTGCTCTTGTTCCTATGCATAAGTCGTTTAATTACGTATAGAAATATTTCATCAGGGAATTTTTATTCCCCAGAAGATTTCATTATTTTAATCGTCTTCTTCAAAACTACGCAGTAGTCATACAATTTTTACTTTTGCATTTTGAAAATTTTAAAGAAGCAGATTAAGAAATGAAATCATCGGCGAAATATAAATGTACAGTATATCAAACTACGCTGAAGAGCAATTGAATTAGAGATACCTGTCTAGTAACGTGTAGCACCACCTTTCGCCCAGATGACGGCGGCAATTCGTCTCGACTCGACAAGACACCGGAAGCGTTGGGAAGCCATACGGATCCACGACCCCTGAATAAGCTCTCAAGTTCGCGAAGTTTTTAATGAGGGGGTTCAGAACCTCGAACATGTAACCCATAACGAGGAGATGGTTCTAGATGGTATGGCTGCTTACACGTTTTTGTGCACCAGCGTTAATTTGCAGAGTGTTTTCTTACACTGTAGCCCGTCTATCCGCTGTAACAATGCGACCTAGCCGACGATGACCCCGCTCATCCACATGCTGTTGTCCACGTCAGTTGGCCCTTGCAGAAATGGTTTTACCGGATTCGATGTACTCACGGTGCACCCGTGACACGTGGAAATCCCAGTGTCTGCACTACTTCCGAGATGGAGAGACCCATTCGTCGGACCCCGACAATTTGCCCACGATCAAATGCACTTAGATCCTTCGTCTTACCCATACTGCGTCAGACTCATACTGATTCCCGTCGCATCGCTCCTTGTATTGTCGGATCGCTGCGTACGTCATGTCGTTTCCGTTTACAGCGCCACCCACTGCGCCACATATGCATAACGCCAGCTGTTTCTAATTCAATTGCTCTTCAGTGTATGGTAGTAATGTTAAAAAAACTTCAAACGTTATATCTAAGTATAGTAGTAATGGTTTTCTGCAATAAAAATTGCGCAACGTCGGGCGTATTAACTCGACAATCACGATGCCTGAATTTACTGTTCTCCATGTAACATCACATCACAAAACTTGAAAATAGCACCACCGCGAACAGGGAATCGCACCCTTATCTCCATATATCAGTCCGATCATGTTATACGTTACAGTACCAAAGAAAACGAAGTTTCAAAAATCTAAGGATGCAGAATCTGAACAACTTCACATTTTCGCTAAATGAAGAAATGCGAGGCAGCGTAATTGTTTGTCTCGGTAATAAATGGCCCTTCTAGAATAATATTGCCACCCCCGGAATTAGTGTTCTCGCCCAGGCGCGTCGCAGAGTGCACATGAAAAGGTCGATCACAAGGAGATATGAATGGCCTGCCAGTACAGATGAGCCATAGTGAGCAACGTGAGTGCAATGGTCAGTGGTAGTAACTTGATGGACGTTTTAAAAGGAATGATCATCGGCAACCATTCCAAGGCTAGAAGCGTCTCGGAAACAGCAGACTTCGTGGGCTGTTCGCGAGATGCTGTAGTAAGGGTGTATCAAGAATGGACCGCTAGCACACAAAGTACTTCCCGACGTCATAACTGTGGATCTGCAAAGTCCAACGACCCCAAAGGAGAACGTCGCTTCTCTCGACTGGTAAAGTTAAATCGACGTGCAACAGTGCAGCAATTGATCACGCAAACGAACGCTCGGGCATCCAAGGGCGCATCACCAATAACAATAGAGGGAAGTCTGATACACATCGATGTCAGGATTCGACGCTTCGTCTAGGCGCCCATGTTAACCGAGGACCATCAGCAACGACGCTTGCAGTTTGCATGGGACTAGTGACAGTGGAAGAGTGGGTAAAGGTGCCTCCTACGACGAATCGAGGTTCCTACTTCATAGAAGTGATGGACGGTCGCGGATACGGTGTCAGACACACGAGAAACAACACTCTGACGCGCTTGTTGGTCACGTACAGCTCGGCGGTGGCAGTGTGCTTATGTGGAGGACATTTTCCTAGTGTGACCTCGGACCGCTGATACCACTGGATGGGTCTCTGAATGCCAATGGCTTCCTGTCCATCCTCGCTGACCACATGCATCCCTTCATGTTGGACCTTTACCCTGGTGGTGATGGTGTCTACCAACAGGGCAATGCGCTCTGCCATGTTGCTAAGGTGATGCGTGACTGGTTCCAGGAACAGGACAGCGATGTCTCCCGTGGCCTGCGAAATCGCCCGACCTTAATCCCATATAGCACTTGTGGGACTACTTGGATCGACAGGTTCGACGTGCCGACCCACAACCACGTCATTTCCAGGCACTTATGCCTCGTAAAACCTTCCTGGGCCTCATTGCGTCCGAGCCACGCAGTCTAGCTGCTCTTATCCCGGCCAAGCGCTGTTTTTCCTATTATTAGGTTCTTGGTAATATTATTCTGATACGACTGTGTATGAGGAAGTAGAAACATTTGATTGTAGGCAGACGAAACGGTTAGAGGAAGAATAACTTTTTCGTCAGGCGGAAATTGTTCATTCGCAGATACTTAGAACTTCGTTGTCTTGAGTGGTGTAACGGATATCATGCTCGAACGAAAAGCTGGAGGTACGGGTTTGAATCCCGTTCCACGGCGGTGAAATCTTCAAACTTACTGATATGTTGTTACATGAAGAACAGTAAAACTAGGTAGTTGAGGGACTGTGATTGCTGGGCTTATAATGCTGTAATCTCTAAGAATTTGCCTACTGACCCTCAGCTACAGACATTGGCACGTTGATTGGCAATAGGTCTGAGGCGTCTGGATTCAATTTGGTGCACCATAATAATCGCATACGTGTTTGAAGACGTCGTGGTGAGCAGCGTTACAGAGGCCTAACGCCAAGCATGATGATTGGGTTCGATTCGCGATTTCGCCTGATACGAATTGTGGGAACGCTCAACTGCGAACGATACATCACGAATGTTTTAAAGGCAAATGTGATACCCTTCCTTCAGAGTTGTCCTGGTGCTATATTCCAGAAGGACAATGCTCAGCGACAAGTTGTCCGGAATGCCCAAGACCGCTTCCATAAACGGCAGATACCGCTTCTTCCTTGGCTTGTACGTTAGCCGGGTGTGTTTCCAGTTGATCATGTCTGGGACATGGGAGCTAACGGACTGGCCCGTCAAGCACTTCCGCCAGTCACCAAGAATGAACTCTGATCTTCAATAGAAGGAGCCTGTTAGCTGTTCTCCTGGACGAAATCAAAAGCCTTTTCCTTTCACTGCCGCGTGGTGTAGAGACTCTTATTGTTGATCGAGGTGGCTTTACACGACACTGAGACGACCTGCAGCGAAACAACCTTGTATAGAAATGTAGACAAATGTAATAAGTTATCTCCTGTAACATGAGGAATATGTGATATACACTATATTGACAAGTCACGGGAAACCTCCAAAAGATACACAACATAGCATTTATTGGTATATATTAGTACGGTATCGGACCACGTTTCGCCTTAATGCATGTACTGGCCCTTCGAGACATGCTTTCGACAGGGTTTTGGAACCCAGCAAAAGGTATGCGCTTCCATTCAGTACATAATGCTGCCGCTAACTGTTGCTTAGTACTAGGCCTTAGTTCCAAACTTCTTATGTGGCGCTCTAATCCATCCCATAGGTGCTCTATGGGATTAAGATCAGCGCTCTGTGCTGGCCAGTCCACACACGATACGGAATTATCTTCAAACCACGCCGTAACAGTCCTTGCTTTATGGCTCGGTGCATTATCCTGCTGGTACCAACAAGGCTGTCTAGAATATTGAGATAGACTTGCTGGTTAGCAGGGTTGTCTCCGATAACCAATGGGCCGGGACCATACCAGGAAAACACCCCCACACGACTACACTGCCGGCTCCAAACTTGATCGTAGGAACAGTACATTGCGCACGACCAGGTGGCGCAGTGGTCTGAGTGATGGCTGCTGATCATTCATCCGAGATGGGTCCGGGTTCGAATCCCATGGGGCATGTGTGTTGTTTGTCTTGCGGCGCTGTCTCTCTCCCTTCCCTAGAACCAGTGGCCCTAAATTAGGTACGGGCGACTGTTTATAGCCCATTGAGTTGGTCACGGTGGTCGTTAAACTTCCAATTGAAAAAAACAAACAAAAAAACAACAACAGTACATTGTATTAAATAGAGTTGCCCCGCCTGCCGCCATACCCACACACGGCCATCAGACTGATGGATCGTGTATCTGGATTTATCAGTCCATAGGACTCGTTTCCATTGATCTACGGTCCACTATAAATGTTCTTTGCACCATGCAAAACTACTAACAGCATTCCGAGTGGAGATGAAAGGCTTATGAGCAGCCGCACGACCACGGTAACCCATGGAATGAAGTTCTCTGCGAATAGTACGCGAACATACCGAGGTTCCACCACTTTTACTGACCTGTACACTGAGGTCTTGTGTAGTACTCCGTCGATTAGCTGTAACGACTCTCCTGAGGCTTCCGTGCTCTCTATCACTAATTTTCTTTTTTCTTTCAGGTACGTTTTGCTGCTTTTAAAGTACGCAATGTGTTTTCCACGTATTCAGTACATCCAAAACTGTTGATTTCGGTATGTTTAGACGTCTCTCGTTTTTTCTTATGGACAACCCACTAATATTAAATCCAACAATCTTTCCCTTCTCAAAGTCAGTCCTCTCCCGCCGCGACATTTTTATTCAACCTCGCAGCCCGATATCATCACGGTCATCTGCAGACTTGTTTTTATACCGTTTGCAGCTGTGCCGCGCATCTTAACAACGCAGCGGATTAGTTCATTTGCTTTTGAAGGGGTGTCCGGTGGCTTTTATCAATATAGTGTATATTTCATTTCAATATCAGGATTCCAGCTTGTTGTTTAAATTTTCACAAACAGTAGTCTGTAATAACTGTTAGAATATAAGCTAAAGTCAGCATCTTCACATGCTGACTTTAGCTTATATTAAAATTTTGGTTTAGAAGGGAAGGTTTCTTGGAAAGACTATGCTGGCAGATGATTTTAAATTTTTTGGAATAGGGTTACCATTCTGCTGGGAAATGTTTTAGAAATGGTCGATAAGAATATTTGGAGCACTATCACAACATTCAAGAAGTGTGAAGAATGTTTTTCCAAAAAACATTTTGAACAGAAACACAAATGTTATTTTCTCCATTATAGAGGATTTTTGGTAATCTTTAAGATTTTAGTAGTTTCCTTTGAGTAGTCATGAAGATAAGAAGTGCGCAAATGTTTTAAAATATTTCTTTAAAATCCAATGCTTTTTGGTTTGCAAAGAATTAAATTTTACTTGAAAATGTATTTTATCTATGAACATTTATGGAATTCTTAAGACAAGTTTTCGAAAGAAAAAACCATTATTAAACCACTGTCTCGTTTCTGTACCAATGTTTCCGGTTGGAAAATTACCTTTGAGTTGGGAAGCACGGGAATGTTTCAATAATCCAGTATTTTGTCTTTTTCCGTATGCACGACTTTTCCGCTCGGTGGGGTAACGATATTTCATTTCCCTCGGTAGCTTTGCTTCTGGATGAAGGATTTGATTTTTTTTTTCCACTCATTAACTTATGGTGAAAAGATTTTTCATATAATTTCAAGTTTTTCGTGAAGAACAATGTTGCAAATAGGGGGCGTGATCACTTTCTTATTTTGGAATTAGTTAAAACCATCTGAAATGATGACTTACTCCGATTGAAAAAAATCCTTTCTATTCAGATACTTCTGAGTGCGGAAAAATGTTTCTGCATATTTCTTTCCTAAACTAAAGCACGATTTTCCTGCTAGGCGGCGTAAACATACAGGGGTTGTACAGAATAATGTGAACACCTAGGAAAAGGTTTTACGTACTGAATAGGGTGTGGAACTACCTTTTGGCATTCAAAACCATCTCAATCCTCCTTGGAATGGACTTATACAAATCCTGGATGGTAATTAGTGGGATGTTACATCATTCTTCATGCAGAAACTGCTACGGGTCCTTTAGAGATGCAGGAGGAGAATAACGGAATTTTACACTTTTCTATGACAAGCCCGCAGAGGCTCTATGATTAAACTTGGTGATTGGGAAGCCCAAAAAAGGTGTATACGTTCGCCCTTATGTTCCTCAAACCATGAATGGATATTTCGAGCTCTGTGAATTGGAGCGCTATTATCTTGATAGATGATATCCCCTGCAGGAAACAGTGCCTGAGACATTACCAGAGGGGGCACCTTTGGGGCTAGCCCCTTTTATAGTATTAATTCAAAGAGTAAGACTGCCAAAATGGTTTCATACGTCTTGCCAGTCTTCAAGGTGATCAGGATACCTGCTGAAAACCACTGTATGACCGCCCAGAGCATAACAGAACCACCACCATTCTGCAGTGTTGGAAGTAGACGGTCTAGGTTGTATACTTCTGACGTTGTTCTCCACACGTAAACACGTCCTGCGGTGGGGAATAATGTGAATGTGTGTACTCATCCGACCACATAGCACACTTTCATGCATCGGCAGTCCACGTTGTATGCTCCTGACGCCATTGCCGTCACCCTTGTGCATTCATCCGGGTCACGTGAGGTTTTGCAATAGCAGCTGTGCCATGAATATCTTGTTCATGCAGTTCCCTGCGCACTGTTTTTATTGATTGTTAGGTCTGGAGATGCAGATTGAGCTCCGCATTAATTTTCGGCGCAGTGGCCGTCTTTTTACGGGTAACAATCCTCCATAATGCTTTCCTGTCTCTATCAGTTTGCTGTTTTCCAGCCGTCTCTTGTATTTCTCAGAAGAGGTTTTGCCATGAGAACGATATGCTGTCATGACGATAGACACATTAGCTATCGATACCTCCACTACCCGGGCGACTGTTGTCACGGAGGCACCAACTAACCGGCCACCAACAATTCGTCCTCTCTCGAGGTCCGTCATTTCGTCGTCACCCTGGAAGAAATTTTGCAACTAAACACTTTAAATACAGTTAAACAGGATCTTGAGGTTCTAGAAAAAGCTATTGCAACCAAAACGTGATGGATACCTTTGCGTATTGTGACGCACGCAGCTGCATTAAGAGTTGTATCTGAACGTGCAGTTCACATTCTTCTGTTCAGTCCCTATATATTTGACGGTTTTTCGATTTTTCTGCTAGGCAGCGAAAACAGGACTTGTTTTTTTTTTTTTTTCTATATTTCTGCTTCTAAAATTCCCATTTATGACTGGTTTTTTTTGCAGTGAGAAACATTTACTGCAAAGAAGTTGTTACACACATTCTTCAATTTTCATAGTTCTGTCGTTGGGTGGGGTATGTATACATTTCTATTCGTAACTGTATCCCAGCTTCAGAAATTCCAATATAGAAAACTGTTTTTGTACGCTTTCCAACCGTAGGTTGAAGAAGCGTATATGCTCCAGCTTTTTCCGTCTGTCTTTCGACATGATAACTCACGTAAAAATGGTTCGATTTCGATTAAATTTTATTATGTGGTAGGGGACTACCAGGGGACGAACCCTATTGAAAATGAGTGAAGTATAGTCAAAGGTCAGGACATAGGAGCGGGATGCATTTCATTGCCTTTATGCGTCATAAGGTGCGTAAAAATGGTTCGATTTCGATGAAATCTTAGTATGTGGTAGGGGACCAACTGGAAAGGAACTCTATTGAAAATGGGACAACTGGAGTCAAAGGTCAGGACATGGGATCGGGATCCATTCCATCGCCCTTATCCCACACTTTTAAGGTGGACTCCAAGTAGTTTTGCTTCCTATATTTCCAATGGAAAACTTTTTGTACACATTTCCTTCACAATTAGTGTGTTCCCAAGGATGGAAATTTGAACATCGATTAAAATAACTTCAGCCTATAACTTGGAATGCTTAACATTTTCTAAAACATAAGCATAATTATATTAAAAAACAATAACGTTCCTTTGGTGGTGTTAAAACCAGAAAAAAGATGGCGCGACCAGTACTTTGATAACGTCAGTGGACAAATAAATGTTGGATTGCATAATTACGGTTATGGTTTAGAAAATATTATTACGGTTGTGGGTTAGAAAATATTAAGTATTCCAAGTTATGAAATGAAGCTATTTTAATCGATATTCAAATTTTCATTCTTGGGAACGCATTAATTGTGAAGAAAATGTGTACAGAAGTTTTTCCATTGGAAGTATAGGAAGCAAAATTACTTGACGTCCACCTTAAAGTTGCAATTCTTGTTTATGTATGTATGTACATTTTATTTTGAAAAAGGCTCTAAGAATTTTGATGAAAGTCGTTAACCTACCGTTTCCTTGTACTAGAAATCGATTTAGCTTGATCCCGACTTAAGGAGAATTCGTTTAGTGGGTTAAATAACCACCCCGAATTATAACGTTTTTAGTGTCATGGCGTCGTTCCATTAATCTTTCCAATGCTTAGAAATCTTATGACTTCACAATCTCGCGTTTGAGAATGTTGGCGCGAGATTACGCCATCTGTCTCATTACGTCACTCGTTGTAAGTGGTTCCTATTAAAGTTTTATGACGTCATACTCTTGCGAGCAGATGGCCGCGATTCCCATCTGCTTCATTACGTCACGCGTTGTGTGCGTATACCCGTCCGCACGATAACTCGCGTAACAATCGTTCGATTTCGATGAAACTTTAGTATTTTGTAGGGTATCACCTGGGAATAAACCCTATTTAAAGTGAACGAAATGGGGTGAAAGGTCAGTACATAGGAGCGGGATCCATTCCACTGCTCTTATGCGTCATAACTAACGTAAAAATGTTCGATTTCGATGAAATTTCAGTATGTGGCAGGGGACCACTTGGCCACAAACCTTATTGAAAATGGGCGAAATGTGGTCAAAGGTCAGGACATAGGAGCGGAATCACTTCCATCGCCATTATGCGTCATAACTTACATAAAAATGCTTCGATTTGGATGAAATGTTAGTATATTGTAGGGGCTTGTCTGGGGACGATTTCTGTTGAAAATGGGCAAAATGGGCTCAAAGATTAGGACAGAGGAGCGGGATCTAATCCATAGCCCTTGTGCATCAGAACTTACCCGAAAAAATGCTTCAATTGCGACAAAACTTTATCATGTTATTTCGGAGGTATACCGAACCGGTTCTGCTGAATATCATCGAAATGGGATCAAAGGTCAGGGCACAGGACCGAGATTTATTCCACAACCATTATTCTCATAACTTGAGTGATAACTTGAGTAATGCTTTCTGGTATGTTGGAAAGCGTATTATAATCAATTCATTGCATGATTTTACAAACTTGTTTTACTGTATGAAGTTCTAAGTGTCAACAGATATTTCAAGGCCTGTATTATACAAAGTTTAGGAAAACACAAGTTTGTCAGCGACGGGAATCGAACCCATATCCCCTCGCTCCGGAGTAAGTCGTTCTCCCAACTGCGATACACGGACAGAATGTCTCGCTGCAGGTTAGTCGTTACCTCTGTAGTACGTTACATTATCTCCCTCTTAATTTTTTTTTGTTCTTTGAAGCGAAGTAGAAATTTTCCATTAATTCCAATCAAAGTGTGGAACAAACATCACACATTTTTCGAAGAAGTGGATCCATTTTCCACAATCGGGCGCTAATATGAAAACACAAGTCTGTCTGTGTCCTCTCACTCCGGAGTAAGTCGCTCTCCTAAATGAGCTACGCGGGCATGTGCTCTCACTGCTATCTGCCTCCATCTCATGTGCGTCCTGCGGAGCACACATATCATTCCCTCTGAAACAGGGCCGGGGGCATGGTCTGCGGGTTAGCCGGGATCATGTGTCACTGTAGGCAATCATCCCATGAAGAACGTGCTTTTGAGAAATCCCAGACAATTTAGTGCGTGGAACTTAACATCACGCACATTTATTTTTTCGAAGCCCTGAAGAAGAGATTCTCATTTTTCTTTTCTCGCTGTGTGGAAAGAACATCACATCATCGCGAGAAATCTAACAGCCAGATCATTTTGGAAGTTCGGTCGCCAATATATCGTACAAGTTTGTCAGCTCCGAGCTTCGAATCCGTGGCGCCCTCACTCCGGAGTAAGTTACTCTCCCAACTGAGCTATGCGGACAGAATGTCTCGCTGCAGGTTTGTCGTCTTGATGCATGTTTTCACCTCTGTAGTACATCACAAGGCCCCTTTTCTTGTTCTGAAGTTGTTTCGAATTGAACCATTTGCAAACTTGTCTTTTCTTCAGATGCTCACAAAACAATTGATAATTTCCTCGGCACAGGCTTTAACATTAGATTGAGAATGCTTTTAACATATTGTGAAACTTAATGTACAATGCAGCTACATAATATGAAGTATAATTTGCTTTCGTTAAGTATGTTAGTAAGAGAGACACATTCTCCATGTCATATGATTATCGAGAACAGTAATCGATAAAAACACAATATGCACGGAATTGAGTTTGACTATGTAATTTACAAGTCTCTTTCGAAAATAAAAATATCCTAAGCTTCGTGAATGTATTCTCGGGGGATGTGCTCCTTTGTCAATGCATCGAATATCTATGTTAACAAACCATCTACAACGAAATAAATTTCGACATGAAAGGGCTGCTTGGAATTAGCAAACCATTTTGTTTCCCTGAGACTTTTACCTATAGAGCAGTTCCTTCGTCTTTTGTAGGGAAACATTATGCGCATTTGTTGAATTCCTGGATTTCCAAATAAAAAAATATTTCAGGAGCATCTTTCCTGTTTTATTTTCATAGCGTTTGAATACATAAACTTCTGTCTAGAAATCAAGCATAGATGACAAAATAAAAAATACGTGCTGATGGAGTAACACGCGGTGCATAGCAATATAGAAGGAAAATAAAAGCCCTATCAAACTCACATAAAAATAAGCACACCGGTCAAACAATGAATCATCCCTAACAGAAATGACAGTAGGAATTCACCGGTTGCACAGAGGGCGCCGTGATAGCATCGTTGCGAGATAAACAGCACTGACTTGGCCTACAATATTATTTCTGTCTCGTGCACTGGTGACGATCAATGCGTATGCTGAATTTAGTCTGCAATATCGTCGTAAGACAGACTTTACTTAGTGGTAAAAAGAAGCCATCGTGTTTGGCCGTTCCCACGGACACAAAGAAGTCTCCCAATTTGTTGCTATGTTGACGCGTACTGTCCAGCTGGTCTACAAAGAGTGATGTAGTTCGCAGTCAACTGAAAATCGCCGTCATAACTATTGTTCAAAAACAATTCTCACCAACAGGGACCGCGGCCATATTTCACTCCTAGTAATTGCAAATCAGTTTAAAACCAGGCAACAATTGATAAAAACAGTCGACGAAAGTCCACTCCAACCAATTTCCGAAAGGTCATTGCGACGAGAACTGCATGCGATGGACATCTGGAGCAGAGTACCAAGGAATATACCTCTTTTAGTAGCAAGTCATCAATGGACTAACTTCGTTGTGGAGGATTGGAAATGAGTAAATTGGTCTGATGAGTTTTTTTACGCTTTCCAACCGTAGGTTGAAGAAGCGTAAAAAAACTCATCAGACCAATGCTCCAGCTTTGTCCATCCATCCATCCATCCGTCCGTCCGTCAGCCTATCCGCACGACAAGTGGCGTAAAAATGGTTCGATTTTACTGAAATTATAATATGCGGTAGGGGACCACCTGGGGACGAACCCTATTGAAAATGGGACAAATGGGGTCAAAAGTCACGACGTAGGAGCGGGATCCACTCCATTGCACTTATGCGTCATAACTTACGTAAATATGATTCGATTTCGATAAAATTTTAATATATGGTAGGGGACACCCTGGGGATGAACCCTATTGAAAAGGGATGAAATAGGGCCCAAGGTCACATGGGAGCGGGATCCATTCTTATCCCTTATGCGTCATAACTTGCGTATAAAATGGTTCGCTTTCGATGAAATTTTAGTATTTGGTAGAGAACAACCTGGAAACGAACCCTGTTGAAAACGGGTGAAATGGGGTCAAAGGTCAGGACACAGGAGCGATATTTATTCCACAGCCGATATTTATTCCACAGCCATTATCTTCATAACTAGAATAAAAATGCTTCTATTGCGACAAAAACTTCAGTATGTTGTTTGAAGTTATATTGAACCGGTTCTGTTGAATATCGTCGAAATGTGGTCAATGGTCAGGGCACAGGAACGATATTTATTTCACAGCCATTATCTTCATAACTTGAGTAATGATTTCTGGTATATTGGAAAGCGTATTATAATCAATGCATTGTATGATTTTACTAACTTGTCTTTTGTACTCCAATGATGGGGGGGGGGACGAGTGCATCGCAGGCCCAATGAAGCCTTTAAACCTGATTGTGTCGAAGGTGTTGTTCAAGCTGGACGAGGTTCAGTGATGCTTTGGGGGATGAATTTTCGTACCATGAAATAGCCCTCTCGTTGCAATTAGAATGAATTTTAACCAGCATGCGTACCTCCGCATTCTGAATGACGACGTGTTGCCCTTTGCCCTACGTCTCCAGGAGTAGAATCACATTGCCGCTCCTGTCTTCCAAGACGATAATTGCCATGTGCACAGGGCTTAAACTGTGTCTGACAGCAGGACAATCAATCAGCAACTGCTGCACCTCGACTGGCACACCAAATCCCCAGATTTAAATCCTATTGAAGATCTGTGGGATCATTTGGAACTGAAGGAGAAACACCGGAATAGACACCCAGGTACTCTGGCGGAACGTCGGGACCATTTGACGCACGAGTGGCTGCAAATCAAAGTTGAATACATCCACCACCTTCTGGAGTCTCTACCACTCCGGATTGATGCTGTTATGAAGGCAAGAGCCGTACCCCGTTATTAGGTGATTTTTCCCAGGTGTGATTAATTTTTTGTCCGGTGTGCTTCAAAGATAAACCGTAGCAATGTACTACACTTCAGCAGAGTGGCAGCAGGAGGGAGTTATCAGAGAAGACACCTTACAGGAATTCAGTAAGGTCTTAGATGACACTTTTTAACGATACAAGAGTCACCTCAATCTTGCATGCTGTTCACGAGAGTGGTAAGAATACCCAGCTGCATGAAATCTCTCGTCCCCGTCCCGGTGATTTTAGAGGTCTAAGCTCTGCCTTATGCCCGTTCGTCCAAGTGGGTCCGAGTTTCAATCCGGGTGAGACATGGATGTTGTGTTTGCTTTAAAACAGTTTAACTGGCTGCAACGAATTAACTCGGGGTTAAAAAATAGCCTGAAATCAGCTCTAACGAATATATTCGCTGTCTAATAATTGGGCCGAACGTGACAGAATCAAGTGAACCTGCACATCATAAAGCGTTGCCTTTACCTTACGTTTGTCATTCTAAGTTGTCATTTGTGGGGAATGATTGTCATTAAGCCGTCCTCTCTGATAATGTTTTCCACTAAGAATGCTAGGAAAAGGGCGACGAACCTAAGAAAGAAGAGATAAGATGTTTGAGTAACTGGTTTCGGCCCAGTGACAAGATGTCTGTGTCTGGAGAACTATTACTTCCGAATCATTTCTTGGGTAATAGAACAGAGGATAAAGGACTGTAAGGGAATCAGACTACATACTGTAAGATTGAGAACTATAAGAGAGCATTTACAACCAGCGACATATTTACAGTCTATACTCCTGAGATAAAGAGGCAAAGGAATTGTTTGGCCGCAGTTTGTGGTATAACCCGATCGGTATTTTTTTTTTTTTTTTTTGATTGGAGGTTTAACGACCACCGTGAGCAACTCAATGGGCTATAAGCAGTCGCCCGTCCCTAATTTAGGGTCACTGGTTCCAGGGAAGGGAGAGAGCCAGTGCCGTAAGACAAACACAACATCCATGCCTCACCGGGATTCGAACCTGGACCCCGTTCGGACGAATGATCAGAGGCCATCGCTTAGACCACTGAGCCACCGGGGCGGCCCGATCGGTATGTGAACACTTCTATTGGAGAAGTGCAGGAAATTTTGGTCAACTTTTAGTTCAAGTACATCGACCGCTTAAAGGGTTAAGGCACTGGCTCTCTCCCTTCCTTAGAACCAGTTGCCCTAAATTACGGACGGGCAATTGCTTACTTCTCATTGCGTTGTTCAAGGTGGTCGGTAAAACCTTAAGAAAAAGTAAAATAAAAATTATGGAATTCTTTATATAAGTAATAATAAGAAATGGTTTCATAATTGAAGAGGTAAATATTTAATTGCTGGACAAGTTAGCTAAATTATAATTTCCTTAAATTGTGTTTCTCTCCTAGTTTGAAATAGAATGCATAATCAGACGGTTAATGGCCGTTTCGGCATTCTAGGCTGATATCGTTGGCATCTTTACCTTGTGTTTTCGCATATGAAGTCGAAGGTGTCAGATACCAGTTATTTCATAGAATTTCTCAGAACTGCTGAGGTTAAGGCTTTCCAATTTTCAGACACATGCAAATGACTACACCTGTATGGACAATGCGTTGCGTCTACAAACGTGGATTCCTTGAATTGCATTGTGATTGTTATTACAGCAGGAAGTAGCCCAAGGAAACTTTAATGATATAGAGCTTCTACTCGGAATTTACGCAACGTATGTCAAGAGTCTGAGAAATTCTACCGCCTCTTAAACCATCACGCATGACAGGAGGATTCCGCGTTCTGAATTGAAATACAATAGTAACCATGCTTTGCATTGAAGTAAAAAGCATGGCAAAGTTACATGATTTGGAAGTGGGAAACTAACTTTCTTTTTTTTTTTCTCAAGAGAAAATTGGTATAGTGTTTTAATTCTTTTCTAGTTGTTGTTAGTGAACAGTCACTTGGATACTAACGGAATACGGGTACTAAGCCAGTCACAGCAGAATTGATGGCATATATAATTCATTCATGATTAACGCAAAGTCTTTCACGAATGGTCATTCGTTTTGCGTTCACTCCCAACCAGTTGTTGCTCTAAACCACCTGCACAGCTTTTTGGGCAAACTGTCAACATAACAAAATCTGGAAACCCTTTTTAGCACGTCTTTTGTAAAAGAAGATCGTGCTTATGTTACCGGTTTGTCCGTCCGCCTGTACCCACGATATCTCTGCAACTACTAGTCCGATTTGAAAAATTTATTTTGCATTGGGAAGCTCGACAATGCGAATGATGATCCTGCATTTCGTTTTTTTTTACAATGCACAATTTCGCCGCTAGAGGGCCTAAATGCACATGATGCCGAATTCAAAAATACAATTTTATTCCACATTTGCTTTTAAACATCCGATTGAAAAAATTATTTTATCTTTTGATTCCATTTATGTCGAAGAGTACTTTAGATATGGTTACGCTTTCAAATTACGCATAGATTTGTCGCTAGGGGGCGTAAAAGTAAATTATATTTTCCTGATAACCCTTCTTCTAAAATTCCGATTTGAATAATATTTTCTTCAGGGGATACACCTCCTAATGGAAAACAATTTGCATATAATTTCAAATTTTTGGTAAAGAATACTTTGGCCACCAGGGGGCGTAAGTGTTAGTTTTTGCTTCTGATTTATTTGCCATAAAATCTGAGCTATTAAAATATCGACTGAAAAAAATTCTTTCGTGGACTGATGCCACTCACATAGATAAACCTTTTTGGAATATTTTCTTCTTAAAATATTCCAGTTTCTCCGCCAGGGGGCGTAGATGTATATCTTATTTTTGTCAATATCTCTATTTCTAGAAGTCCGATTTGAAAAATTCCTTCTTTTTTGGATAGTGTTTTCAGTGTGACATGTTTCTCATATAATTTCAAAATTTTCAAGTATTTACTACATTTTCCACTAGGTGGGCGTAGAGATAAATTGCATTTCCCTTTATATCTCTGCTTTTAAATCTCCAATTTGAAAAATTCTTTCTGCCCCGAATACAGCTCCTGATGGGAAATCGTTTGCATGCAATTTCTAATTTTTGTAAAAAAAATGGTTTGCCCACCAGGGGGCGTAAGTCTTAATTTCCGCTTCTAATGTATTTGCATCAAAATATGAGCTTCCAAATTCTCGATTGAAAAAAACGTCGTTTGTTGACTAATACTACTCATGTCGACAAACGTTTTAGGAACATTTTCTATTTGAAATAATGCATAGTTTCTACGCCAGGTGGCGTAGATGTATATATTATTGTTGTCAATATCTCTACTTCTAAGAGACCGATTTTAAAAATTCCTTCTTTGTTGGATAGTGTTTCCGATGAAAAACGTTTTCCCTATAAATTCAAAATTTTCAAGTAAATCATAGACTTCCCGCTAGAGGGCACAAAGGTAAATTGCGTTTTCTGCGTTATTTCTGCTCCTAAAACTCAGATTTGAAACATTCTTCCTGTATCGCATACAAGACCAGATGGAAAAAAATTTTCACATAATTTCTAATGTTTGGTAAAGAATGGTTTGGCCACCAGGGGTCATAAGTGTTAATTTCTGCTTCTGATGTATTTGTAGCAAAATCTGGGCTCCTGAAAACTCGACTAAATTTTTTTTTTTTTTTTTCATGGACCGATACCGCTCATATGGAAAAACGTTTTGAGAATACTTTCTTCCTAAAATAATGCATGGTTTTGGACGTAAAGTCGCATCTTATTTTTGTCGACATCTCAGTTCTTAAGAGGCCGATTTGAAAAATTATTTCTGTGTTGGAGAGCGTTTCCGGTGCGAAATGTTTCTCATCTAATTCATGTTTTTCTTAACGCACAAGTCTGCAACCAGAGAGCGTAAGTTCACAATTCCGTTTACAGCAATATCTGAGGGATTAAAAACCCGATTGAAAAACTTCTTTCTCCCGTTAGATACTATTGTTTTCCATATCGATTCCATTGACTTTGAATAGCTTTGATAAATTTGATTTGCGTCAGAACGGATTCAAAAGATGTGCTTATTACAACGGACAATTCGGTGTCATCTTTCTTGTTACAGCTTGCATGCGGGTCTTTGTTTTTTTTTTTTTACAGAGTCAAATCCGACAACAGCCACCTAAGAGTTCGGTCTGGGCCAGCCTGAAGACTCTGATTCCTTGTCTGACCAGAATAAGCCCGAAACCACTCTAAAACTAAACCCAACCCTAGCAAATTTTGCTAGAATGCACGATTATTTTACCCTTTTTTCTTATTAAGATTTAAAGGAATGTGCTTATGTGGCCCAGGGCCGGGTGAGTGGGGCAGAGGAGGTCTGGTAGGGCCTAGGGGCCCACCATTAACAAGGGCCCAGGAGGCATGCGGCTACACAGCTAATACCGGAATCATAACAAAAGCTCTGCAGTTCTGCCCACTGTCCAATTTTGAGAAAAGTGTGAAGTAACGGAGAAAACTTACCTTATTGCCGTTCAATGTACTCTTTTAATGACATCTTGCCAGCGGTGAGGTAGGGCTTGGATTCACCGTATTACGCCATCTTTGTTCAGGTCCCCTATAACTATGGTCACGTTCAATGACTTCCTCCAGAGATTAGTAGCGGATGCCACGGAGCTAATTTTTTTAAATTCGAGGAAAAATTAAAGTCTGGTAGTTTGAAAGATCAAGTATCAGGCAACATGACTGAGATCAGGTCTGTATGGTGGGTGGGCAAAGTTTCCCAACCGTATTCCGACAAAACGTCCCCGTAGTACCGACGCTACACCATCGCACGATGCATTGTCATGCATCAAGATCGCTCTCACTTCCCACACGTAGGGGTGATTTTGACGAATTTCCGTCTAGAACTTTATCCACAGAAAAAAATTTTACTTCGATCAAGAGTTCCTTCCCCACAAACTCCTTCCAAGGCAGTGTAGATCTGTGTCGGAGTTTCCGCCCCCCTACTGCGGAGTTTGTTTTCACGTACGAGCGCTAGTCTAACGCCGTGACTCCACCTGGGGAGCTGCACACTTTTATTTCCAAACCCTCACGCACAACAAATGATAGCGCGTCGTTCTGACACCACTGCGTTGATGAGAGTATGACCTTGACATGACGCAATCATTTTCCCGATTGCATCATTGGCTTCCAGTTTAGATCAACGTGTGCAGAAATTTTGCTGTGAGCAGGGTCTGATTTATACTGTAAGAGGCCCGTCTCACTGAACCTTTGGTGGTGGGGGCTCGTTTTGAAAACAAATCCGGGTTCCGAGTATATTTAAAAAAATGTAATGAACTATAATCAATTTTATCATCATACAATAATTATATTATTATTCCACATATATGTAAACGAAATAGAAAAAACAGCTGTAACGATGCCAAGTTTGTGGGCACGGTTAAGTGTACAAAATATTAAGTAACACTGTATAATACCGGTGATCGAATGTCAATACAGATGATATTTTAGGCTAAGCTGCGACGTTAACAGTGGTCAGTGTCGCCACCAAGCACAAACGAAATTGCTCTACAGTTAGCAAAATTATACTCGCTTGTCAAGCAGGATAGCCAACTTTACATTTCTTTAAGTAGAGAACAGACGACAAGCACTATATAAAGTTTGAACCACGACTGCTTTTCAATGAATCCGCAAAATATTATATTCATCAAAATAACGTTTTACTTCTGTTTTTTTTTCTTTGTTTCCACCTTGCTTTACTTGTCATTTTGCAGTGAATCGCGGGCCTTCCGGAAAGCAGGGCCCTTCGCGATTTCAACTTTCGCGACACCATAAATCCCCACCTGGTTATGATGCTCGTAATACATAGCTTATATATATATAGGGCAAAACAAAGCAAAGTTTTGCACTAAAGAAATAAAATTTAATAATTTAAAGACCAACAGTAGCCAAAAAAACACCATCCGAACCAGGTTAGCTTCAAACGATGCAAAGTACCGAATAAAAGAATGTAGGGAAGCATAATAATGACTGATCTCTTGCCGGCTTCGTCGAAGGCAAGCAACAAGAAAACACTCACTAACCTACTAAGACCAGAGAATTGTGGGTTTCTGCTATTTTAGTTTGCTAAAGGACCAATTAAATTTATGGGAAATTTGTCAATAAAAGGGATAACTAACAAAACCCATACCCAGCAAACTAAAACACAGTATTAATTATCGTTTGAAGCTAACTTGGTTCGGATGGTGTTTTTTGGTGACTGTTGGGCTTTATATTATTAATTTTTATTTCTCTAGTGCAAAATTTTGCTTTGTTTTGCCCTGTTGTTATTTGTTCTTTCTCTTATGCAGCCTCTGGCGCTAACGAATTTCAAATCTGTTCACTGTTTTTTTTTTGTTGTTGTTTCACTTTATTGCTTTTGCTATATATATATATATATATATATATATATATTCTATTAAGAAGAGACCTAAGCAAAAAATATATATATATTTTTGACTCATACCAAGTACAACATAGAAAAGGTTATGTATCTACCGGTGTGAGTAAAAGGAGAAAAGATAAAAAATAAAATAAAACAACTGAATGTAGAAAGTGTCGAGAAAACTGAGCCTTGGCTTTATCAAGGACCAGCAAAAACTGCATTTTCTCACTTCCACAAAGACCTAGTTGGAAATGGGTTTCTGCAAAGCCATAGATGCAAGTAATAAGCCCACCAAAAATTGTTTTAAAAAATATATATATGTCATGACCTCCGCAGAGTTGTATGACTTAGCTCTAGTTAACAATTTAGCTTGCATCCATAACTTTCATGGCCCGACCCATGCTCTTCATCTGTTACTATTAAACAGAGAGAAGAAGATTAAAGAGAACTCAAGTTGTGAGAGTGACATAATAATTAGAAATAATTTTCAGCTATAACGAAATGCCAAGTTCGCCTGAGAGAGAATTTAAACCTGAATAGCAATGCAAAAGAATTTCAAATTTATATATATATATATATATATATATATATATATATATATATATAGAGAGAGAGAGAGAGAGAGAGAGAGAGAGAGAGAGAGAGAGAGAGAGAGAGAGAGAGCGTGTGTGAGAGAGAGAGACGTAAGTTGTTTTTCTCCACTCGATCACAAACAGCGGCTAGGAGACGAACAGATTCCAAGGGAGTGACTCATTAGGAGTAACTGTTCCATGTCGCTGCGTACAGCGGTGCCGACGAGACAGTGTACGCTTTTAGAGTACCCCCCACTCCCACCCCTCGTTAGCACTTGGAACCGTTAATGGGCGAAATTCAGTGTGATTTAACATAGCATAACAGAAAAGATGCACCAAGAAAAGTATACAATGCTAAATAATTAAACAATCCAAGACAAAATCTCGAAATCTTAAGATTTTAACTCTTCTTCTTGCAAGACCAGTGGAAAATACAGTAATTTTTACGAAACCTCTGCCGGTAATTTATTAGTTTGAAGAATGCACTACGTATTAATTATCACAAGCATATTACTTGAGTAACGGACTTCAATAACGATCGATCTTGGTTATTCAGTCCAAGGACTGGCTGGTTGTTCAGCAAATGTATTGTCCCTCCCTATTCTCCGCCGCTCTCTTCAAGTCATATTATGTCCTGGTATTAATTAATGTCTTGGAGAAGCTGTACCACAAAACTATTCCTTGGCCGCCCTCTTTCGTTCTTGGCTTGACATTTTTCTTCCGAAACTTTCCGAATCGGGCCTCCATGGCGCAATATGCGTCCCATCCATAGCATTCTTCTCTTTAAAATAAGGGTGAGATTCCTGGGTTTTTGTACTCTTTCTAGAACCTCCACGTTTGTCTTTCTGTCGAGCCAACTTATTCTCTTCATTCTTTTATAACTCCACATCTCAAATGCCTCCAGCCCTTTCACTTCCTTCTTGGCGAGTGTCTTTGTCTCAGAGCCGTAGAGACCTACAGGCCAAACATAAGCCTTTAAAATTATCTTCCTCAATTTTAGATCTATATTTTTGGCTGTCAGTTGTCTCTGATTGTCTCTAAAAGCCGTTTTTACCATCCCCAGTCTCCTTCTAATTTCCTCTTCACATTTCGCATCTTCAGTAATAATTTGACCCAAATAGGGAAATGATTTAACTTGTTCGATGAATTAACTCTCAATTTTGAGATATGCCTTTCTTAGATCCTTCCCAATTATCATTAGTTTTGCATTATTTCTATTTATCTTCATTCCGTAGATAATCGCATTTTTGTGTATTTTTGACATCATGCGCTGTAATGATTTGCCTGATCCTGATACAATTGCTTGGTCTTCAACAAATTTGATGGCCTTAAACTTTTCTCCATTAACATAAATTCCTTGATTGACGCTCTCCAAGGCCTATTATTTCATTATTATTTTGGCATAAATACCTACATACCAGGTGACAACAGGCATCCTTGCCTAATACCTTCATTTATTGGGACTGGATCTGTCATTCCCTCTTGAATTGAAATCAACAGATGCGACGGACAATCAATAATGATTGTCCGTGATAAATTCTTTGGGGCCCGAGTAAGATGCCGTAGCCACGGTAACCTACTGAGTTGTCTCAGCCTAGGGGCCCATTAAGGCCTTAATCCGGCCCTGATGTGGTCCCAGAAACATTCGTTCGGCGAGTAGATAATATTTATTTTAATTAAATAGTTATTAAGATTTTGCTGAACGCAGCAACAGTTGTTTCTCAATTTTTGCCTTGATATGACGTAGTTCCAAGTGAGAGGAGGAAATAATGTAGAATACTGCACACTCCAATGACGCAGTTACTCATTTTCCTTTCGTAAATTTTAAACATGTCGAGGTTTCGCTTTAGTCTACAGCGCATTATTTTTTATTTTACGTATGTGTTATAACTGCACTCATTTCTACAGATCTTTAAAGAATTGGTAGGGGAATGCTCCTGCACTTAAAATAAAGTGTAGCTAGGGATTAGGAATGCTTCTGTGCTTAAAATAAAGTCTAGCTAAGGATTAAATAAAGCTAAGGATTGGATCAATAAAATGAACATTAATAATATTAGGAAGAAAATCGTTGTTACGCTGAAAGTCGTCAATTTTAAAATCTAATAAATCCATTGCTTAAGAATAGCATTTCCTGTGTTACGGATCAAGTTAAACTTCAGTTGCATTACTCTCATGTAGCCGTTGTTGGGGACTTTGTTCACGTATACCGAGGGCCTCATCTCTTTCTCTCTTCGTTGCTCGGTTCGAGCGTCTTGACCCAATTCACAACCTGTCGATAATCAAAGTTCGCAATTCTTGTGTATTCTCCATAGTTCTCATGATTCCTGTAACTCATAGATTTCTGAGAGTTTTTATTTGATTGATGAATCTGTCTGGGGAACGTCTTCTCGTTCTCTTTGCCGTCAACTTTTCCCTGAATATAAAGTTTTTTTCTAAACCGCCTCGCCGGATGATGTGGCCGAAAAAGGTTAGTTATATGGCGTTGGGTTGTGGGAAGAAATCGCTTATGGGCGTCTACGACGAGCTCTCTCCAGACTGATGCATCAATCCTATGCACAACCCAGGATATTCTCAGCATTCGTCTGTAGCAGATAATTTTTAACGCTTTAATCCATCTACGACATGCCGCATTTAACCCTCCAAATGACCAGAACGCATATATACGTTTGGAAATTTCTGGGCCTAAAGCAGCGACGACGCAGTAATGCGTTCATCGAAGACCTGTTCAAAAGCGGCGAGAACGCAATATTGCGTCGAAAAAATTTGCGGTCTCGTAGTGGCGAGAATGTATACATGCGCATCTTAATTACGACGAATACTACAGAAACACGAGACGTTTTTAGGAGAGTCTCCCGTTATATATGGCGATAAAATTTCGCATTGTCTCTTTCAAAGCTCCTGCTACCTGGAGTGTTAAAGTCCATGTTTCAGAACCGAAAGTCACGATGGGGAACACGAGGGCCCTGACCAGCCACAGCTTGGCGGTTTTTGCTGATGTGGCGATCCTTCCAGATTTTGCTATTCTGATACTCCTTTTGATCTCGCCTCCGCAGTTGCCATTGTTGGCCATGCAGGCCCTCAGATATATGTATAACTTCTGATTTTCGGGAAATATCTGGTATCTGTTCGAAGTTTTGAGGACGCACTGCGTCCTTGTCAGTTACCATAAGGCAGCACTTGGCTATTTTTAATTAGAGACCAGCTTCGGCGTTGTAGTCTTCGATGCGTTTGAGGGCCTCTTCTGCAACAACAAAAAAATAGTTCACATAACTTATTTTGTTCGTAATATAAATTCCGCAAGTTTATGGGGAATGCTGGTCTTGAATCACATGAGACGATAGATTTATGAATTATGGTGTAGAAATATTTAAATCTGTATGAGCATAAAATTCATTTTGGTAAATGACCATAAAGGATCAAAATGCTGTCTAAAGTGTTAAGCTTCAAATTAGTTCTTTCTTTGAATATCCAACTGGCAGTACCAACATTTTCTTCACTACTAGTACTTGAGGAATGGATTAAGGTAACACTGCGAGAATGACCCTAGTGGCTCTGGACGTCGTTTTGAATTTAATTTCCACCTGGTAAAAAAATCAGTGTGGCTTTTTTTTCGTATGGTAAAATCTGGTAAAGAGCCGATCTAACAAATATTTTATCTTTTGTACTGATATCCTCCCAGTCGCTGAAATTAGTTTTAGTTTTCTTGACGAGTGGTTTCTGTGCCGATCCTTAAAAGTGCTGGGTTTTCAAATAAACCTAACATTCATGAAGAACTTCACTTCAGTTTCCTCCCAATGTGATAACATTCTGAGCTATGAGAACAATAGTGAAATGCTCTCAACGGTTCTTACGTAATACAAAGTGTGCATCAGTGATCAGCGCAGGGCATTTCAGACTTATTTCTAAACAAATCATGCAATGTATTGATTATTATACGTTTTCCAACAATACCAGAAATCAGTACTCAAGTTATTAGTCAAGTTACGAGGATAAAAGCTGTGGAATAAATCTCGCTCCTGTGCCCTGACCTTTTACTTCATTTCGATGATTTTACACAGAATTTGTTCAGTATATCTCCGGAAGTGCATACTAAAGCTTTGTCGCAATAGAAGCATTTTTAGTCAAGTTATGAGGATAATGGCTGTGGAATAAATCTCGCTCCTGTGCCCTGACTTTTGACCCCATTCCGATGATATTAAACAGAACCGGCTCAGTATAACTTTGGAACAATATGATGAAGTTTTGTTGCAATCGAAGCATTATTTTTGTGTAAGTTATGACGCATAAGGGCGACGGAATGGATCCCGCTCTTATGTCCTGACGTTTGACCCCATTTCGACCAATGGAGTTCGTCCCCACGTAGTCCCCTACCACATACTAAAATTCCATCTATATCCAGCCATTTTTACGCGAGTTATCGTGCGGACAGACATGCGGACAAAGCTGGAGCATAAACTCTTCTTCAACCTGTATTTGGAAAACGTAAAAAAGGACACGAAGAGAGGTTCTGTACGTCATACACAGACAACGCTAAGGGACAACCATCAGCTCGTGAAGATGCCTTTGAGTAACCATTCTGCATCATCAACGGTGTTGCCGCAGCAGTGGCGAACTGTGACGCATCATTCAATGTCAGCGGTGACGCATCCTTTAATGTCAGCTGTAACAGAACGTCGCAGGCTGTTACAGTTCAGACCAGTGTTGCATTCAGAGAGTTTTTTTCTGGGGGCAATTACAAATTTTGAGGGGCTGAAACTTGTTGCCTGATTTTATATATATAATCACAGTTTTATCATTTATATCATCATCATTGTCAACCATTATCTATCCACTGCTGGACGAAGGTCTTTCCAAGCCTCTTCCACCGAGGTCTGTCTTGTGCCAGTCTCCGCCATGTTACTCCCGCATACTTTCGAATTTCATCCACACATCTCCCATGTGGTCTTCTTCTGGGTCTTTTCCTGTCCCTAGGAATCCAATCTAAAATTTCGACTGTCCATCGATGGTCTGCCCTTCTGGCATTATGTCCAGCCCATTGCCATTTCAGGGATTTAACTCTGATCATGATGTCTTCCACTCTTCTCAGTTTTCTGATATATTATTTCCTCTTCTTATCTCTCCTGGTTACACCAAGCATGCATCTCTCCATGTTCTTTGAGTTGTCTGCAGCTTTTGCATGTCTCTTTTAGTTAAGGTCCACGTCTCTGCACCATACGTCGTAAGCACTGGAAGGATGCATTAATCAAAAACTTTTCTTTTAAGACATAATGGCATATTGCTCTTGAAAAGTATGCTGTTTCTTCCAAAAGCTCTCTAGGCAAGTTTAATATGCCGATAAATTTCTTCATCAATGTGACCCTCACTTGATATCTGCTGTCCAAGATAAACGTACGTGCCTGATATTTCCAGCTTTTCTCCATCAATCGATAAATCTTCATTTCTTGTAAAAGCATTGAACATCACTTTTGTCTTCTGAAAGTTCAATTTTAATCCCACTTGTTTATTCTTGTCAGCAAGTTCCTGGATCATACTCTGCAGCTCTGATGGGGTAGTTGCAAAAATGACTACGTCGTCAGCAAAACGAAGGTAAGTTAAGTAATCTCCATTAAACTTCATCCCTTTGTTTTCCCAGTTCAATGATTGAAAGACGTTTTCCAATGTGGCATTAAAGAGCTTGGGAGGCCTTTAGAGCTTGGGAGACCTTTAGAGCTTGATATTTTTATATATACATTACACTCTTTTTAAAATTTTATATATATATTAATCTGTTTATGTTCGTTTATTGCAAATGCAAATTCCAAGTAACGTACACGTACAAGTGACTAAAAATGGTATACCTTTGCTTTAATACAGTACTGCACCACAGATTTCCCCATGGGGTGGTGTAAGATATTAAGGATGCTAGTAGGATAACGCTGTGAGGGAGAACCCCTCCCCCTTCCCCCAGAAACAAACAAACTTTAGGAGTGGTATAAATGTCTTTGCCTTACTACAAGCCTGTTTCGGAATGATTACAGTATTATCTGAAAATGTATGGTCTAAACCATTGCAATGTTGTTTTGGTTTCAGCCCCTGTAGTTTATATAGATTAGCACATAGTAGTAAAAAAAAAAAGACAATAAACTAACAAACAGTTTAGATGCCAGTTTGAGATGCCTCGATTTTTTTTATTTTATTTTTTTTTTGCTACAGAGTGGCAGGTAAAAAGCAAACTTTTTATTGGAACAATTGGGTGCCACCCACCTCCAGGGGAAAAAAAACACTTTTTATTGGAACAATTTCTAATAAATTGCTATTGTCAAAAATTAGGTTGCAAATATTCTGTTGTATTGGAAGCACTAACTACACGTTAGCCACACTAAGGCTTAACCGTATACATGGAAAGTCGGCATCCAGAAGACTGAAACAAAGTTGAATGCCAGCTTCCAAAATATGATGACGTATTGATTTGTAAACATGGCTACTCTGTGGAATTATGTTTTTATTGTGGTAGTAGTCCCTGAGTTGCTTGGAAATTCACCCCTTCAGCGAGGACTATTTAATGTTTTATTGTAGGAATTTGAGATTGAAGTCCATGTGGGTGTCTGTTTTTTTATCATTATAATATTTTGCCTCATTTTCTTAAGTTTCTTTTAATTAATTTCTCCAATTATTCACCAATAAATGAAAAACAATTCGACTAAATATAAAGGGAGATCGCATCTTCTCGGGGGGCTAAGCACCCCTAGAAGATGCCTGAATTCATCACTGATTCGGACTGCATGCTCGTGTACACCTCCTCAGGCTTCCTTTGACAGGGCAGCAACGGACAGCCAAGCTACAATGTTGAATAGAACGAAAGAATTGGAGTGATGAATGGCGCAATATCGTGTTTTTTTTTTTGACGGAACACGCTTCTGTTCAGGCGGAAATGATGGCCGAATCTATGTCTGCTGAAGACTGAGGGAGAGGCGTTGGAAAGAGTGTACGCGCATCAGGCATACTGCACCAACAGAAGACATTATTTCCTGGGGTGCTGTCGGGTACGAAAGGCAGATCCCCAGACAGCACAAAACGTTTCAGATATGTTTCAACAATGTTACAATTTCTCATTTTCGTTACACTTTCGGAGATATCTTACAATTACGTTTCAGCAACATCTATTTTGGAACATACCTCTTTGTACATTACGGTTACGTTAAAAATAGCATTCACCGATACTACTGTTTTATAGTTTCCTTTGTACGTTATTGCTACCTTGATATTACATTCCGGCGATATTTAAGGTTTTTGGTTTGGCAATGGCGTGGATGGGCATGCGTATTTATGCCGTTTCACAGAAGCACTCTCGTAGTCGTATTTCCACGTGCTACTGGGATATTCTTTGGCGATACTATCGTACTCTTAGTTGGTTTAATATTTCATCTTTTTTTTTTTTTTTTTTTTTTTTGTGATTCAAGATCTGAAAGTAATTGTTTTGATTATTATAATTTTTAAAGTCTAAATCGCATTTCATAAAATCTAAGTAGATAGCTGTGTTGCTGTATTAGTATACTGTAACAGCATGTTTGTTTTTTACGCTTTCCAACCGTAGGTTAAAGAAGCGTATACGCTCCAGCTTTGTCCGTCCGCGCGATAACTCACGGTTGAAAATGGTTCGATTTCGACGAAATGCTAAAATGTGGTAGGGGACCACCGGAAACGAACCCTATTAAAAATGGGCGAAGCAGGTTCAAAAGTCAGGACATAGGAGCTGGATCCATTCCATTGCTCTTATGCGCCATAACTTGCGTAAAAATTGTTCGATTTCGATGAACTTTTTGTATGTGGTAGGGAACCACCTGGGGACAATCCCTATTGAAAATGGGTGAAATTGGGTCAAAGGTCAGGACGTAGGAGCTGGATCCATTCCATTGCCTTTTATGCGTCATAACTTGCGTAAAAATGGTTCGATTTCGATGAAATTCTAGTATGTGATAGGGAGTCATTGGGGACGAACCCTATTGAAAATGGGAGAAATGGGGTCAAAGGTCAGGACACTATAGTGGGATCCCTTCCATTGCCCTCGTGCATCATAACTTACCTAAAATTCTTGGATTGCGACAAAACTTTATCATGTTGTTCCGGAGGTACAGTGAACCGGTTCTGTTGAATATCAACGGAATGGGTTCAAAGGTCATTGCACAAAAGCCAGATTTATTCCACAGCCATTATTCTTATAACTTGCGTAAAACTGCTTCTATTGCAGCAAAACTTTATCATGCTGTTCTGGAGGTATAGTGAACCGGTTCTGTTGAATATCATTAAAATGGGGTCAAAGGTCAGGACACAGGAGCGAGATTTATTCCACAGCCATTATCCTCATAACTTGAGTAATAATTTCTGGTATGTTGGAAAGCGTATCATAATCAATGCATTGCATGATTTTACTAACTTGTTTTTACTTAAAGCTGAGGAATTTCGTATTGGTAAGGTATACAGACAAATGACGAATTTGATTTTCTTTCCTTTTTTTTTGCTGAAATATAGTCTATTCTACATGTATAATAGAAATTTGACATCCCCATTTGGGGTCGTTTGTTTCTTTTGTTATCAATATATAAACGCCGCCCCTGTTTCCAATGGACAGCGGACTGCGTTGAACCTGTGAAAACGTAAACAACTCGTAATACGACTGTTGTTGCTTTTGAAACAGCTGTCGGGTGTAATATTTTTATTGTGATTTTACAAAGTTTATTAAAACTATAATGTCCAACGCAGTAAATACGTAAAAGTAATATGATGTCACAGCAGTAGTGTAACGACGTTGCAAATATCTTTCAAATACGTAACAGTAACATGAAGTTGGTATGTTGAAGTTACAAAGACCTTTCACTGTAACGTATCGGTTATGTTTCAAAGTTATGTAACGTTTGAGGACATTTGGACGTAAGCGTAATTTTTCTGAAATATTTCTGTTACATTGCGCAACGTATCTCAAATGTCTCAAAGCTACGTACTTGTAACATATCCGAAATATTCTTTGCTGTGTGGTTCACGTCTCCTGATAGTCCCGACCACCATAACGAGTCCCAATGACTTTAATGACATTCTACGACCGTTCGACCTTCGGTGCATGCAGGACGTCCCTGGGGCCGTATTTCAGCTGGACAAGGTTACCCTGCATCTTGCAGCAAAAACACGTGCCTTATGCAGGAATAAAAACATTCCCTTTCTGCCGTGGTCGGCATAATAGCTGCATTTATCACTCACAAAATCTCTGGGTCATGCTCAAGCGACAGGTGGAGCGGTACAACCGTCCGCTAGCAGCATCTCTTGATGAACTCTGAACGCGGCTCAATACTCCCGGGAAGGCACTTCCACAGGACAGCATTCCCACATTTGAGTCTATGCCTCATCGCGTACAGCAGATGGTGCAAGACAAAGATGGCCGCATTGAGTATTAGCTACATCGTCACACCTGGAGCATATGACACAGAGATGCTAAAGATTTGTTGTGTTTTGCCTAATGGACATACTTTATTTCTTGATTACGTCACAATTCTTTCACGAAGTTTGGAAATTTACTACGTATATAATTCAAGACTACACACTTCTGAGGTTGATTAAGAATTAATTATCAACGTTTATTCCCAATAAAAAGCTTTATTAGCATCGACTATAGTTTCGCAAAGCTTCTGGCTCGGCATCTTCAGGAAGAATGGAGCTTAAACCTTCAAATCGTTGTGACATCATCAGAGTTCTGACGGTCACGGTTTTTGGTGAGTTGTTTCCACTCGCTTGAAAGAAATGGAGTCAACATCATGTTGTTGACAAGCAGTCAAGAGTTCCCGTATATATGAAAAGCTTCTAATACATTCAGCTTGATCGTTGAGTCAGGTTTATCGATGAGCGTAGCGTTTCCAAACTGAAATTTATGGTTCTTTTCGTGACAGTGCTGGGCTATAGACGATCTCTTAAGTTCACAATTCCGTATGTAGGTCTTGTGTTCCTTCACAGGGAAATTCAAATCCCTGCCGGTCTGTCCTATATATGAAAGTCCACATTCACAAGGTATCTGATAAATTCCCCAGGAATTTATATCTTTGACGTAATGTTTTGATCCGAAAAAAATTATTTTGTTTATGGGTTTGACAATAACTTTCAAAAATTCTCAAGAGTTTTAATTTCAAATTCCGAAGCAAATCTGTGGAGCGAATGGGATAACCGCCCAATTCTATCGTATTGGGTTTGTCTACCGGCGTAAGTGAGCAGACATGCTTCGCTTGCCTAAATTTTTGGATAGCTTTATCTATAACGGAATGTGTATATCCTCTGTGTACTGCAATTAGTTTAAGAAAATCAAGCTCTTTCTGCAAAGGGATCTTTAGCTGAGCATATATGTATTGCACGATATACGTATGTGTAGAAGGCAGAAATTTATTGTTTCCATGAGTGATTTGATTTTGCATGCGGGGTTATGGAAATAGCGAATGGTTTTCGGTAAACTGTTGTACTAAAGGAACCTTCAGAGCGTGATACAAGGACATCTAGTTCCAAGAAAATTCATATTACGTTCCAAGAAAATTCACGGGTAGAACGCAACTGAAAATAATTAACAACCTTCATCCGGCAGATGTTAATTAGTTTGACATGTAATTTTGTTATCTATAATATAAAGCGATGACAAGCTTGTCAGTTACCTTCAAAAGAAATTTTGACAAAAAAGTGCCGTAAAGCCATGAAATTAAGATATTTTACTTATGGGATTGATGGACTGATATATGGAGCAACCTGTAGCATTGTTGCTTGAATCATTGACAGTCTATAAACATCAAACGGCGAAAAATATTTTCATCAGACTATTTCTCTGAAAGCCAGACATTTTTCAAGGTCGGCTGATTTCACCTGAAGAAAACTACTTTCATTCTAAGACATTAATGTATACTTTACAGCAGCAGTTCTCAAAACCTTTTGGTCTTCGGCTCCCTTTACACTTTCAGGCATTTTTCAAGAGTCCAAGATTTTAATATCGGTTATGTATATCTATCTATTTAGATATCCATATTTCTCGTAAAAAAAGTAAAACTGAGAATTTTTTTAAAATATTTATTCATCGGTGTACTTAAAAGTAACAATATAAGCCCATTCATTAGATGCTTACATTAAATTTTCTATATGAAAAATAGCCGAATTTTGCAAAACCAAAAAAAGTAGTGAGAAATGTAACATTGTTTTACATTTTTTCAATGTTGGGCTTAATAGAAGATAACCATCGAATTCTGATTACACATATTCCTGGTTGAAGTACTTGTAGAAAATTCAGCCTCACACAGATACGTAGCTGGATAAGATAAAAGCATTTCAGTAACCTTTTCAGGTTGTCATTTTTTTTCAATACTACACCGAAACTCAACAAGTCGTACTTTCGTAAAAGGTGAAGGCAATGTGGGGGCTAAAAGTATTTGTCATTTTCTTGTAGGACTTCCGTCCACAATGAGTAGAGTTTAGGTCCCAGCCACCTACAGCGAGATCGCCTTTTGGGCAGGACGCAGAAACGGAAAGGAATGAGAGCAAGTCTAGCGACTTTGACAGAACAGTTTGTAGTGAGATTAGAGTACAGTAGATGGCGCCACCGTACAAGTACGATATTGCACATAGAGGGGCGAGAGAATTTCAGGGGGGGGGGGGCATAGGAAAGGATACCGATTTAACCAGTGGGTCCAGCCTGGGGGCCGTCACTTAACGTGCTCGTCCGATGCACGGCGGATATTCAGCGATTGTTAGTAAATCACACCATCTCTGAAAGATCAGCCCAGGTTCGAACCTGAGGACCTTGCATTGATAATCTGACTCGCTAACCACTAAGCCATCCGCGGCACTGTGGGGGCTGAAATCATAGCTATGAACATTTTACACTGCGTTACATTAAACTCCAAGAGCTGCCCCGGTGGCGCCTCTGTGCATTTGTTCGAAAGGGGTCCGGGTTCGAACCGCGGTGAGGCATTGATGTTGTGTTTGTCTTACGGCACTGGCTCTCTCCCTTCCCTGGAACCAGTGACCCTAAATTAGGGAAGGGCGACTATTTATTGCCCATTGAGTTGCTCACGGTGGCCGTTAACTCAGGTAGCAATATTATGTTCGACCAACCGTGGGCTTTCAACGGTCGGCCCAGCGACGAGGCGACTTGGTGGCCAACAATTGGATATGTGTTGGTTCAACGGTTGGACTCACATTGGAAAACTGTTGCAAACAGTTTTTCAATGTGATCATGTGTTGTTGGACAACCGTTAAGTGGTCATTTGTTGATAAATGGTTGGTCATGTGTGGTTGGAAAAACCGTTGGCCAATCTTCTATGAGATTGAATTCGCCCAACGCGGCCGACGCAAAAATATCATTGGGCCAACCGTTGGCCAATGTCAGTGTGCTACTTGGGAAACCTCCAATAAATAAAAATTAAAAGGCCCCAAGAGTCTATCTTGCACTAGTTAGGGCACACTGAGAAACTGATTTAACGTCTTGAAACACACACATTTATACCGTTAAAACGTCTACCTTAAAAACTCTAGAAAACTCAAAAATATACAAGTGAACGTTCCATTACAAATCAAGCCGCCCCGGTGGCGCAGTGGTCTAAGGCGTTGGCCTCTGATCATTCGTCCGTAAAGGGGTCTGGGTTCGAATCCCGGTGAGGCATGGATGTTGTGTTTGTCTTACGGCACTGGCTCTCTCCCTTCCCTGGAACCAGTGACTCTAAATTAGGGACGGGCGACTGCTTATAGCCCATTGAGTTGCTCACGGTGGTCGTTAAAACCTCCAATCAAAAAAAAAAAAAAAAAAAAAATTACAAATCAGTGCGATGACGTCACCACACCTCACGTAACCTTTTGAAAGCTTCACTGTACACTCAAGGGAGAATGAGAGCGGAAAAAAAACACAAATAGCGTCTTAATATTATGAAAATAGTTTTGACCTTGCGGAACCTCTGAAACGTGCTCGACGACTATCGATGATCCGCGGGCCACATTTTAAAAACCGCTGATTTACATTATGTTCAAAATTCTGTCCTTTGAAATTTCATTTGACTGCAGTTATTAAACTTCTTAGACACGACACTAAATTGGAAAATAAAAATGATCAAATTTGACAATTTGTTTGTGGAAAACGGAGTTTTATGTTGAAAGAAGTATTGTCCGTTTTCACACTAGTCAAATGAAACCTCTCGCGGTAGACGCGTAACTTCAGCTATTTTCCCTGCTTTTAAACTGTTCAGTTAGTCATTTTTCCCTGAACTCCATACCCGTAATCACAAAGCGATGCCCCAGAAGCGAAAGAAAGCAGCAACACCAACTCGGTGTTCAGTGTTTCCTTTTTTAAAAGAAAAAAGCTGGCGCTTCGTTGCGTCAGTAAGTGAAGCGGCTTCCATCGTGGAACGAATACCACTCTCTGAGCACACAATCCATTAATGGCATCCACTAAGCGTTAATAACGCAAAGGTTTATGGGGGGAAAACACTTTCTCACCGCGTTTCTCTCTCTCGCCTTCTTCCATGTGAGCAGAATGGCTTCTCATCTCTTTCTTACCTGCGCGGCTCACCTCTTTGAGTTACTAGATTTCTTTTCAGCAGGCGAGCAAATACAAACTGGAAAAAAGAAAAAAAAAGAAATGTTGACTTTTGCTCGTTTGCGCGTATTGGGACGAGAAATAATCTCACAACTTCAACTACGTCTCCGGAGAAATGAGAGGAACCTGCGTTCGTAGACGAATGAAGTGAGTTGGAGGAATCTGAGTAAACAACTCAAATCATACACAAAGCGAACTGTGTAATGCGTTCCAACGCAGAAAGCAAACCATTTTCTTTTTTTCAGATGCATGGCTACCGACAGTGAAAATGCAATTAAAACTGTAGTGTTCATTCTCAAATGAAGTTTTTCTATATTTGGACGACAATCAGTACTAAATGGTTATTATTTTTTTTTCATATTTTTAAATTTCATTTATAAGTGCATAAATCCTTTCCTCATTATGATACTTCTGTTAGATGAAGGTCTTCCCAAAATTTCTTCCACAACTTTCTCTTGAGCGAGTCTCAATGTCGCTCTGTCATGCTTTCGAATTTCATCCATCAATCTCCCGCGTGGTTTGTACAGGGTGATTCATTTAAACCAGTACCATGTGATTTACCTAACTTTTTTATAAATAACAACAAAATCATACAGTAAGTTGAGAAATATACATGTGGTATTGAAGAATCATTTTATCAAAGCAAATGCTGGAGTGTCCTCCATTTTCTTGTAAACACAGTTAAACACGCCGCACCATATTCAGTGATGTCTCATGTAGAGTACGAGCAGTAACATTGCCAATTTCTGTCGTGATTGTTTCACGCAATGCATCCAATGTTTTTAGATGGGTTTTGTAAACTCTATCCTATAAGTAGCCCCATAAAAAAAAAGTCATGGGAAGTTAAGTCCGGAGATCGGGGAGGCCATATGTTTTTGGAAATTAATCTGTCATCAAAGAAGCTGGTTATGAGTTCCATTGAGACTTTCGATGTGTGACACGTAGCGCCATCCTGCTGAAAGTAGCCCTCTGTCAATTCAATGTCATCAAGTTGTTCCACAAATTCAATGAATATGCGGCAATAAACGTTAGTGTTGACAGTCTCAGTGAAAAAAATGGGGCCAATAATTTTCGTAGACGAAACCACACACCATACACCAACCTTTTGTGAATGCATCGGTGTTTCACACATAACGTGTGGGTTTTCGGCAGCCCAGTATCTGCTGTTTTGCGAATTGACGTAGCCTGACAGATGAAACCAGGCTACATCCGTAAACCATGTGATGGAGAGAATATCAGATCACAAATTAAGAAAATTTTGAAACCATTTGCAGTAACTTATTCTTTTTCCCTTGTCCGGTCCCTGCAGCTGATGGATTACGTGCACTTTAAATGGTCGAATATTCGCTTTCCTTTGCTGCCCTTTGACAAGTTCCGTATGAATATCTTGTCTGTTGGCTTAATTTGCGCAACGATTTCGTCGGAGATTGAAGTAAACGTTGCCGAACATCGTCCACACGCGTTTGGAGCATCGGAGGGTGATGTCTACCGCTACCGCTGAGAAGAGAACCGGTTTGCTCCGGTTTTTTTGCCATCGACAGAATTGTTGACTTGCTTGGAACTTTTCGAACTCTAAACTTGCTTCGAAATGGTCGTTGCGTTTTGATGACAGAATTGGTTACCCAATACGATTTCACTAAAAAAAAACGCTCTGGAACAGAGTACTGCATGTTTCCGAATGCACGCAAGTGAATGACAACGCAACAACAAACAAATCACGAGCTGAGTTACAGTTTCGGTTAACAATCTTCTTCACGGTGGCGGTTTTCATTTTCCAGGAGTTGCTGCTTCTATTGAAAAAAGAAGTTCCTTGCGCGATCCCTTGCAAAAATTTAAGGTTTTTTCAGGGTACTGGTTTAAATGGATTACCCTGTATCCTTTTCAGTTGCATGACATTCAATCTACTATTTCATTTGTCTAACGGGGGACAATTCTTCCAGAAAAATGTCCATCCCATTGCCATTTCAAGGAATTAATCTTGATCGTGAAGTCACCGAATCCCTTACCCCCCCCCCCCCCTCCTTCCTGATCCGTAAGTATCTCTCCCTATCATTTCTGGTTAAACAAGCGTGCACCTTTCCATGCTTTATTTAGTAGCTTGCAGCTTCTGGTTGTCTTCTGACGCTATGTAACTTTACCGACAGTAGTAAAGTAAATCCCAAGTAAAAAATGTCTTTGCAGCGGAAGGACGGAAGAGAAGTAATCAGAGCCGCTATTGAAATCCAATATTTGAATGCTCTCCACTGACGTAACGAAATAGTTCATTTCCTTGTTATTCAACAACGAAGTAGCGCATTTCATTGTTATTCACACCTAATAAATATGGTTCACAGGGAAAGATACGACACTGAATTGTTATCATCAAGTACAATTGCGTTTTCAATCACCAACCAATAGCCTGCCTTTAATGAACACAACGATAAGCCATTACATTATGACCAGCTCCAGTCTAGAGAAATGTGCGCGCCTGGAGATCGAACGGTGAAGCAGCTGAAATTCATAAAGCAGTATATATACAACTGGAAGACCGGCTTTCGGTTAGTAGAGTGTTCGGAGTCAGAATGGGGAGAAGCTGTATATTTATCGATAACGTACAAATTGTGATGGCACGAGACCTCGGAACTACGATCTCTGAAACTGCGCGGCTTGTGGGTTGTTCACGTGCCACTGTAGTGAATACGTATCAAAAGTGGTGTACAGATGGCCAAACGACAAACCGTCGTCCGCAGCTCATTGATGCCAGAGAGGAGCGGAGACTGTTACGCATTGTTCAGAGAAGCACAGTGCGACAAAATCACAGGCAGCTAGCTACAGCAGTGGTGATTAGGACAATGTGTCACAGCGCACAGTTCAACGCAGCCTTCTGCGCATGGGCCTGCGTAGCCGAAGACCCAGCCGGGTCCCCATGCTCACTGCCCGTCATCGCCAACAACGCTTGAAATGGGCCCAAGATCATCGAGATTGGACCGTGAATAACTGGAAGAGAGTGGCATGGTCTGGCAAATCAATATTCCTGGTGAATCACTTAGATAGCCGGGCGCGGATACGCCGATTACCAACGGAGACTATGGCACCTGGATGCATTCTTGGGCGGACACAGGCCGGTGGTGGCGGTGTTATGCTGTGGAGGATGTTTTCTTGGGACACTTTATGCCCCATTATCCCAATAGCACAATCCCTGGCAGCTGTCGGGTATCTGAATATCGTTGCGGACCAAGTTCTCCCATTCATGACAAATATGTTCTTTGCTGGTGATGGCCATTACCAACAGGATAACGCTCCATGCCACACTGCCGGAATCGTCCAGTAGTGGTCCGAGGAACATGCTTGTGACTTCCTGTGGCCTCCAAATTCACCTGACATTAAACCAATCGAATATTTGTGGTTCGACTTGGGAAAGTGGGTTCGCGCTAAATCACCAACATCAAGAAATGTTCTGGAACTGGAGGACCTGCTGTTGACATTATGGTGCAAGATACTCCAAGATACCTATCACTACCTAATCGAATCGATGTTTCGCCGAGTGGCCGTTGGTTTGCTGGCTGAAGGGGGTTCTACAACTTATTAGGTTTGTGGTCATAATGTAATGACTCATCGGCGTAGAGATTTTTTTTCTAAGCAATACATAAACCCTAAGAATACAAATTTTAAATCCCTAATATATGTATTTTCTTTTAAGACCACTAAATTATTAGGTTTTCGTGTAAATCAAGTATACGAATATTTTTACTGATTTCTTGCCTTAACTGATTCTTTTACACGGAATCTTTTAATATACAGTATAGCATTACGCCTATTACATAGTTTAACCTTGTTGGCGATGATTTTGAATTTCTAGATACCATTACTAGTGTTTGCCCGCGACTTCGTCAGCGTGGAACTCTCAACATATCATTAATACAGACTTTTCCACGTTTTATAAGTGAGTCAAGGAATTTTTTTTTAATGAGGATTTTTCCGTGACTCACTTATAAAACGTGGAAAGAGCGAAGATCTTTGTTTGATGTTCCTGGTCCACGTTAAATGTCTGAATTAATTATTCATTCGCCTTCTAATTATTTTTTCAGTTGCTGCTTAGCATCTTTGGTGAATCCCCAGCATTTTGCGGAGTTCCAAGAAGCAACCTGCCAAATTGGCTTGGCAGTTAGCGTACGTGAGTCTGGAGGAATTTGAGGCCGCTGTATTGTAGCGGAAGCATATCCGGCGCGTAACTGGAAGACCCTGAGTTTGACTCCCGGTGGCGGCCAATGAGAATTTTTCCGTGACTCACTTATAAAAAAAAACGTGGAAAGAGCGAAGATCTTTGTTTGATGTTGAACATATTATCTGTTACCGGAAAACACTATCTCAGAACATATCATATTTAGTTACAATGCTTCTGCATGTATACCACATTATTAGTTTGTTTGCAATTTAGTACTTAAGCATCCGAACGCTCAAATAATAATATAGGTACTTTCTCAAAATTCACTTAAAATTGAGACCTGAGCTATCAAGGAAGCAATATCAGTGCGTACGTCTGCACTGCGCACCGGATTGCTTGGCTGTACCGGCGCGACCTGGTATTCTACTGAAATGGAAGTGTGCGCGTGGACGAGGGTCTTCCCCCTATTCCCCCACCTCTTACCCCGCATGGCACCAGTGCGAGACTCGGCGGTGTTCTACATAAATGTTTGTTGTTCATCCCCAGTTTTTCACACAGTAATAATGCATAGCCTATGTCCATAAGAAAGAAAGAAAGAAACTTTTAAATGGCGACAGAATGCTTCAAATCGGTTTTGTAGTTTCCCAGATTACATTTTTGCAAACTCAAACTCTTTCTATTTTTTAGTATGATAAGTAAATACACAGTGGAGTCACATTATCTTGACCACATCCTGCTTTTGAAGTCAACAGCGCGTAGCCTATGAAAGAAGGTGCGTGTCGTGAGCCGGCTTGGAGGATATATAAAGTGTACTGTAGGCATCCTAAAAACATATCCCTAGTTGCTGTCATGGATAAAAGGAGCGATTTGTCAGATTTGAAAAAAGGGATGATTATCGGCTTTCTGGCCAAGGGTGGCAGTATTTCTGAAACAACGCATTATGTGAACTTTTCGCGTACTGCTGTAGTTAAAATGTATCGTGATTGGAGAAATGGCACCATTACGAATACGCGACGTGGACACTGCGTAACACCACGTATCAATGATGTGAGAGGTGAACATCGGCTTCGAAAGTGCGTGTCGACTAAACTACACGCTATAATGGAGAGACTCACTGGCTGAATGAACCAGGGGACTACTGGAAGTGTGCCTAAACAACAGTTCAGCGAACCTTGCTGCGTATTGGGCTCCGATGCAGATTGATGGTCACTGCACCTATGCTAACGAAGGTGCATCGGCAGGAAAGGATTACATTTGCACGACAGCTTCGGAATTGGACCTCCGCTGATTTGCAAAGGATTGCCTTTTTCGATTACTCAAGTGTTCTGCTTCATAAAACGGATGGACGTTGGCGTAAGAGGCGAGAAACATCGGATAACAAACATTCCACAACCATTGCTGGAAGAACGCAAGCTGGTTGGGCAGCATTATGGTCTGGGAAAAGTTTTCGTGGCATTCTCCGGGTCCACCCATACCTGTGGAATGCACTACGGACCAAATTCGTTATGAATCCAGCCTTGCAGACCACCGTACACCCATACATGCTGCTTGTGTTCCCTGGGGCGAATGGGATCTTCCAGAAAGACAAGGTGACGTCAGACAGCTAGAAATGTCAGAGAGTGGTTAGAAGAGCACGATGAAGATTTCAAAGTACTTCTCTGGCCACCTAATACCCCAGATTTAAACCGAATTGAACATCTGTGGGACCACTTGGATGGTGTTGTTCGCTTTTTGGATTCTCCACCACGCACTCTCCAGCAGCTGTCAGATGCAATGCAGTCACCATGGCTCTGCATACCTGTGAATACTATCCAGCACCTTTTTGAGTTACTCCCAGTCCACCCTGCATACGGGGGTCACAATAATGTGACTCGACCGCGTAGATTTTCCTCCGATTGAAGCATACGGTACCCACCTTTTGAACGTCCATAAGAAATATGCGGTTTTTAATGAAAAAAAAATTCTTCAGGGTCACTGTAGCTGATTTTTAGCCCGAGTACTTCAGTTTCTTCCGTACACTTCAGTTATTTCCATCATAATGCAACAGCTTACTTTTTATGCTATAATTCGTTTATCTATTTATTACACCTAATGTTATAGCACACAGGCGGTTTGATCCGTACACTCATCTCAATCGCAAACCATTCTGTTCTACGTTGGCTTGATGAAACTCGCAATGTCATCAACAGCCTACTGCTCTCCGCACCTGCAGCAGCCATTGATCACGTGACCACTAGTCAGCTCCACGATTCGAAAATGTTCGCATGGATTTTCATGTCAAAACTATTCTGAATTCGGGAGAATAAATTCTTGTCCCCTTCTCAGAAAGGACCTGTGGCACAGCCGAAAAGTTTTCTTGTCATCAGTTGCAACGCTTGACGTCGAAAAAAACATCGCCCGCAGAAACGCTACCAAAGCACTTCAAATGACTTCTCAAACGTTGCCTTTGTTTTCCCATTTCGAAATAGAAAACGGAATTAATCGTAACTGTAACATTTCGTAGTTCGTATTTCATGTACAGTTTCTAACCCGTTAAGATGTCTCTCAAATTTCAAGAATTATGAAAAGCATTCTTTTCTAACAAGGTAGTTGTGCCTTTGTTCCGATTTTCGACAAGTACGTTTTTAGAGGTAAATTGCCGTAGTCTCAGGTTTTCCAGCACAGAATGAAGTCTCGTTTTCCAAAGAAAAATAAAATACGCCGTTAAACTCCCTTTCCGAAAGGTCGGAGTATTTGAACAATATAAACTGAGAATATTCATAAAAGACACGCGATGGCAATGTATATTGGAAAAATTCGTTCTTTTACGATATCGTAAAAGTTCTGCATTTTCATCTGGGTATGCAATCTCTATATGTCTATGATTATGAAAGAAAGGAAAGTCATTCCCGTCCTGAAAGATGAAACTGGATTTCTCCTATTTTATAGCAATCCTATAACTTCTTGGGCGAGAGAAGGATCGTTTGTTGGACAAGCATACTACTTTATTGCAATACTAGGTAGTTCTTACGAATAAAAATCTACTTCTGGTTCTCTCATATTCTCGATTTTCATTCCATACTGACGCTGGAACATTCAAATTGCTATGGAGGTTTGTATCCCAAGGTTACAGACTTCCTTTTCTTAACGCATAACTTTTTTCGTCTACTTTGAGCTATAAAATGTCGTAAAAAAAGTATGTAAAACTTTGGATGTCTTTGGAATATCTAAGACATTTATATTTCGAATATCTTAGTGAACATCTTAAACACGCTGAATGATGGAATGATGTAAAAATGATGATCTTCTTCGTGCAATAAAAACGCGCCCGCACAATGTAGTTACTGAAGTTAGCACAAGTTCCACCTTTCACCTCTTTCGACTATTTCACGAAACACCAAGACTGCAGCTATTTTGCATACTTAAATCTATAAAAATTTCTAGTCGAGAAGGTGAATGTCTAAAGAAGCACCTCGGAATAAAGTACAGATGGCATTACTCGCGTCTGTCTGTTTAAAAACTTATGGAAGTTAGAATTACAGTGAAAAGGTCCCTCGGTTATACGCTTTGCTGTTACACTTTCTACTCTTGTGTGGAATTCTGTGTTAATCGTACTGTCACTGGGAAACAAAAACAGCCATTTTCGTGTTCCAAGAAATAGATTACCAGATTCTTACAGTAGTTTTCGTGTTGTTTCCAAATATGTTCGTAAGAGTCCTCTACTACGCAAGGTTTTTGTGTGACATCCAGTTTAATTAAAAACAACAACATATATTAATTGAAATCGTATCCAAAGGACAAACCTGGGCCGCGGGTGGCCTAGTGGGTAACGTTCGTGACTGTCGCGGAAAGGACCTCAGGTTCGATACCAGGCAGGTACGAACGCTCGACCCACTAAATATCCGCCGTGTGTCGGATGGGCACGTCAAGCCGTCGGACCCCGGGTACTGCCCCCTGGTAATAAATAAAGGCCTCTTCCTCCCCCTTTCTACTTCGCTTCCGTGTCACTATCCTATCGGGCACTCTAGCCCAAATCTTCTAGCTTCCTATTTCTAAGGGTTGTTTAACACCTACGGTCAAGCACTCCCTTCCTAAATCCCTCTACATATGATCATATGATCAAAGGACAAACCTGTGGTTCAAATATAAGATTGTTTGATTTTCTTGGGTACTTTTCCTTCATAGTGCTTTTCCATTTTAGAAATCTCATGGAAACACTCACTATATTATACTTAGCTCAAAGTGCCCAGTTTCTTTTTTCTGAAAAACAAAATCTGAGATTCCAAAACCTAAACCCTTAAGAACGTATTGCATCCCATTGCTTTGTAAGAATTAAGGTCACCAACCAATTCACGTTAGTATTTGGCCTTGTGATTTCCCAAGATGTTTATACAGATAGTTTTGTGAACTGTGCCAAGCAACTTCCTTAACTTTATTCAACTCTCCTTGAATCTCTAATCTCTTAAAATTATCTAATCTGAGGGCCTACAAAATACCTTTTTAATTTTAGCATCACGGATGCGGGGAACTTTATTCCTCAAGTATGTGAAACCAGTTCGTTTTATCCATCGCTTTAACAACGTCTTTCATAAGTCCAAACTTAATGTGCAATTAATGAACACAATCTAAGGGTCAACAAGTGGACTGTTCATAATACTGTCCTTGCCTACAGCAAGTGAGGTACGTTTTGGCCAATCCATTTTAACGTAGTCATTTCGCTTGTCCTTACTGTCTCACTCACATAAAAACAACAGTACTTGGTGTAACCTAAGCTGCAACCTTAGTAAAAGTGCGGGGACTTTCAGTACTTCACAGACATTCCAGTTATTTCTGATTCTGAACCAATCAGTGCGACAGCAAATGGCATACTGATTATGCTAAATGACGAAAATATTAACATGTGGTCACAAGAATAATTAAGCCTAACAGGATAATCATGATTTGTTTTCAGTATAGAAATTATACATAGAACACATAAAAAACCATCAAACAAAGATCTTCGCTCTTTCCACGTTTATAAGTGAGTCACGGAAAAATTCTCATTGGCCGTCACCGGGTGTCGAACCCAGGGTCTTCCAGTTACGCGCCGGATATGCTTCCGCTACACCACAGAAGCAACCTGCCAAATTGGCTTGGCAGTTAGCGTGGGTGAGTCTGGACGAATTCGAGGCCGCTGTGGTGTAGCGGAAGCATATCCGGCGCGTAACTGGAAGACCCTGGGTTCGACTCCCGGTGACGGCCAATGAGAATTTTTCTGTGACTCACTTATTTATACACGTGGAAAGAGCGAAGATCTTTATTTGATGTTCCGGGTCCATGTTAAATGTCTGTAATAACATGAAAAAACTTGGGACAGATTTTTGGTTGACCAGTGTATTTTACTGTAGTTACTGTCGCTTCTTCAATTCGGTTACATGTAATTCATTTGTATTCTTTTTTACATTATACTTTAAATTTTGTTTTTCATATGATCAAAAATACCTGTTTTTTTTATTCTTTACATCTAATCCGAGATATTACAACTTTAGGGAATTTAGACATTTTCTATGTTCTCTCGTGGCGCGGCCAAAGTTTAACTTTGATTCCATCGGAAAACTGTACTTTGTTCACTTTAGGTGTTGTGTATAACTTATTGGTTTTGCATTCCACGCTCTGTGTGACGATACCTGCAAACTTGAAACGAGCAAATGTCGGAGAGTATTTTTTCCGGTATTAATGCTAAGTGAACTAATTTGCAAACAGTTTTGAAAACAGCGATGTTTATATATAATATGCAATAGAAGTATTGAACATGAAGCAAAATCGCGTATTTGACTTTACTACCTAGTTTTCAGTGAAGTTTTTTTTTTTAATATTGTGCAAACAGAAAATTGGACAGAATTTCGTTACCTAGATTTTATATTAAGATTAGTATAACGCAATTAATAGAAAAGTGAAAATACAGTGAGCTTAAAGAAGCCAACATAATATGACTATATGAATATTTACATTTTAAAATAGCATAACCTAAGATTACGATTTTTAGGACGTTATTGATAAAAGAAGGTACGTGATTATGTTATAATTTGGTCCATCCGTCGACATGTTCCTGCAAGTATTAGTTCGATTTTAAAAAATATTTTTGTATTAAGGTTGGCAGCCCCGTTGGCGCAGTGGTCTAAGCGATTACTTCTGATTATTCGTACGAGATGTGTCCGGTTTCGGATCCCGGTGAGGCATGGATGTTGTGTTTGTCTTACCGCGCTGCTCTCTCCCTTCCCTGGAACCAGTGGCTTTAAATTAGGGACGGGCGACTGTTTATAACCCACTGATTTGCTCACGATGGTCGTTAAAGCTCCAATAGAAAAAAAAAACAAATGCGTGTATTAAGGTTGATATGCGTGAATGACTATCTTTTCATTCCGGTTTTATGAACTTGGCTGCAACTAGAATTAATGGCAGAGCCCTATAAGCCACTGCGAACGTGTTCTATTACGTTAGCTTCTATCCGTTCCGGTTACCGCGTAATTTTTGAAATCCCTTTGCTTTTAGATTTACCTACGTGTTTAATGTTTTTAGCACGTCTTTTCTTAAAAAACCCAACACAGATACTTCTTATGTTATCGGTTTGTCCGTTCGTCTGTAGATACAATATCTCTGCAACTATTAGCCCGATTTGAAAAATCCTTTTTGTATTGGGAAGCTTGAAATATGCGAGTGATCATCATTTTGTTTTTGTTCTTTTTTTACGATGTACAGTTTCTCCGCTGAAGAGCGTATATGCAGACGATATCGAATTCAAAATATATTTTATTACATATATTAATATTCGTTTCTAAACATCCCATTGAATTATTTTTTACCTTTCGATTCCATTTATGTCGAAGAGTATTTTAGGTATAGTCACTTTTCAAAATTACGCATCGATTTTCCACTAGGGGGCGTAAAAATAAATTGCGTTTTCCTTTATATCTCTACTCCGATTTAAAAAACAAATTCTTCTTGGGCGGATACAACTCCTGATAGGGAATCATTTACATATAATTCCTAATTTTTGGTAAAGAACTGTTTGACAACCAGGGGGCGTAAGTGTTACTTTTTGCTTTTGATGTATTTGCAACAAAATCTGAACTTTTAAAATGTCGATTGAAAAAAAAAATATTTTGTGAACCCATACTCCTTACGTCTATATACCTTTTTAGAAATTTTCCTTCTTAAAATATTGCATGGTTTCTTCACCAGGGGGCGAAAATATATCTTATTTTTGTCAATAACTAATGGTCTGATTTCGGAAAATTCCTTCTTTATTGGATAGGTTTCCGGTGCGATATTTCTAAATTTTATATAATTTTTAAATTTTTAAGCAATTCATACACTTTCCGCTAGGGAGCGTAAAGGTAAATTGTTTCCCCCCTATATCTCTGCTTCTAAAACTCCGGTTTGAAAAATTCTTTCTGCACCGGAAACAGCTTCTGATGAGAACTTATTTGCATATATTTTCTAATTGTTGGTAAAAATGGTTTGGCCACCAGTGGGAGTAAGTCTTAACTTCCACTTCTGATGTATTGGCAGCCAAATCTGAGCTTCTAAAATCTCGATTGGAAAAAAATTCTTTTGTGGATTGATACTACTCATGTCGATAAACCTTTTCGGAATATTTTTTTCTTAAAAAAATTCATGGCTTCTCCGCCAGGGGCATAGATGCATATCTTATATTTTTCGATATCTCTGCTTCTAACAAACTGATATGAAAAATGCTTTCTTTGTTGGAGAGCGTTTCTGCTGCGAATTGTTTCTCATATAATTTAAAATTTTTGTTAACCCACAAGTCTGCAACCAGAGGGCGTATATTCACGATTGCGTTTACAGCAGTATCTGCGGAATTAAAATCACGATTGAAAAACTTCCATCTTCGGTCAGATACTGCTGTTTTCCATACAGATTCCACTGTCTTTGGGTAGTTTTGATAAACTTAATTTGCGTCAGAACGGATTCACAAGACGTGCGCATTACACCCGAAAATTCGGTGTCATCTTTCTTGTTTTCTTTCGTGTGGCTTTCCGTTTGAGTTACGTCGCTCGAGGTAAATATATGCACACCGGACGAAATATTAATCACCCCTGTTACAACTCTCACCTAATAACGGATGACGGCGCCTCTTGCCTTGATAACAGCATGAACCCGGTGTAGTAGAGACTCCAGAAGGTTGTGAATGTACTGAACAACGATTTGCAGCCATTAGTACTTCAGTTGGTCACGAACTTCCGCTAGAGTTACAGGGGTATGTATTCTGGCGTTTTACCATCTGTTCCAAACGATCCCAAAGATTTCAATAGGATTTAAATCTGGGGATTTGGCGGGCCAATGGATGTGAGACAGTGTTGCTGATTGTTCGTCGTGCCACTCAGACACAGTTTTAGTCATGTACATACGGGAATTACTGCCTTGAAAAGCAGGAGTGACAATGCGAAGCTGCTCCTGGAGATATAGGGCAAAGGGTAACATTTCGTCATTCAGAATGGGTTAGGTACGCATGCTGGTTCAAATTCATCGTCTCTGCAAGGAAGGTGTCCATTTCGTGGTACGGAATACATCCCCAAAACATCACAGAACCCCTTCCAGCTTGAACAAAACCTTCGACACAGTTAGGTTTAAAGGCTTCATTTGGCCTGCTATGAACTCGTCGCATCGCCGCCCCGGTGGCGCAGTGGTCTAAGGCGCTGGCCTCTGATCATTCGTCCGTAAGGGGTCCGGGTTCGAATCCCGGTCAGGCAAGGATGTTGTGTTTGTCTTACGGCACTGGCTCTCTCCCTTCCCTGGAGCCAATGACCCTAAATTAGGGACGGGCGACTGCTTATAGCCCATTGAGTTGCTCACGGTGGTCGTTAAACCTCCAATCAAAAACAAAAAAAAAAAAAAAAGAACTCGTCGCATTCAATCATTGGAGTAAAAACAAAAACGAGACCCATCAGACCAAATTACTCGTTTTCCAACAGTAAAGTTTTGGTGCCTCTGAGCCCATTAATAACGTGCGACTTTGTGACTTTCTGTTAAGAAGCCTCTTCCGTGTTACTCTGCTCCAGATATTCATGTTATGAAGTTCTCGTTGCAATGTCCTTTCGGAAATTGGTTGGAGTGTACTTTCATTGACTGTTTGGAGCTATTGTTCCCTGGTTTGAAACCGATTTGCAGTTTCTAGGCGTGAAACATGGCGGCCGTCTTTATTGGTGAGAACAGATTTCCGGTCAAAGTTACGTCGTCGATTTTCAGTTGACTTAGAACTACACCATTGTTTGTGGTCCCACTGGTACGCTTTGAAACACAAACAAATTGGATAACTTCATTCATTTTGTCTCCGTGTGCAGGACCAAACAGGATGGCATTTTTTTCCCACTGAGTAACGCCTGTCTTACGACCCTCATTGCAGACTAAATTCAACTCACACTTTGCTCTTCACCACTGCACGAGACAGAAATGATCCTGTAACAATGCTATCACCACGTCAGTGCTATTTATCGCCCAACTATGCTATCACGGCACCCTCTTTACAACCGGTAACTGTTATTTCTGTTACGGATGTTTTGTCCGGTGTGCTTATACACTATCTACCAACAAGTAATTGGACACCCTTGCAATCGACGATATCTGCGGTCCTGATACGTCACTGCCGCCGCCGTTAAATAGCGTGTGGAAAACAACAACGCAACCAGTCGCTTGCAAGATGCCACGCAGTTCGGAGCTCTCTGATTTCAAGAAAGGTGTAATCGTCGGGTATCACAGAAATGGCCGATCCATACGTGACATATCCAGCGAGTCGAAAACCAAAAATCGACAGTGGCCTACGTGGCTGGCAAGTGGAAGATGAGAGGTAAGTGTCGGAATGTGCCCCGACCCGGCGAACCCACAAAACAGGGACTTGGAGACCGACGGATGCTGACCAGAGAAATTCGGAAGAACCGCACCAAATCGATGGGCCACATCCGCGAAGAATTTCAATGGGCATCCGGGAGTGTTCTTTCGATGAATACCATCCGTAAGGAAGCCCATCTGCTCGGTTATCATGGACGTGCTGCCGCACACAAGCCCCTTTGATCACCAAATCTAATAGCGCTGCTCGGCTAACGTGGTGCAAAGAACGTCTACAGTGGACTGTTAAACAGTGGAAACAGGTTCACTGGAGTGACGAATCAAGGTTCACCCTCTACCGTTCGGATGGCAGGGTCTGGGTTTGGCGTTTGCCTGAAGAACGCCTCCTGCCGGAATGTATTGTGCCAATTGTGAAATTCGGCGGTGGTGGAATTATGCTATGGGGGTGCTTCTCCTGGTATGGAACGGGACTCTTGGTCGCAATTCCTGGTAGACTCAACGCCGAGACCTACTGTACCATTTTGGAAGACCATGCGCTTCCTACGTTGTGGCAGTTTTACGGGGTGGACCTATGTTACTTTCTGGAGGACAACACCACCTGTCATGTTGCGAGGTCCACCGTGGCTTTGTATAGTGACAATGGGGTTAATCGAATGGACTGGCCTGCCCAGAGCCCGGACCTTAACCCTGTCGAGCACCTCTGGGATGAGTTGGAGCGTCGACTTAAGCAGTGCCCCCACCGTCTGAAATCGGTGAAGGAACCGACCTGTCTTCTCCAAGCCGAGTGGAAGAAAATACCGCTAGCCGTCGTACAACGCCTGGTTGAGAGTATGCCCCGGAGGGTCGCAGCTGTAATCGCCGCTCGTGGAGGCTCCACCAACTATTGAAAGTTAATAAACTTCGTTTTCCTTTGCTATCACAGGTGTCCAATTACTTGTTTATAGATAGTGTATTTTGTGCATAGAACTGATTAAGGGTGAAAAAAGTAAGTTTATGGCTTCACAGGCAGCTGATATGAGAATTTTCTTTCCCTGGAGGAAAGTGCCGATTATATTTAAACAAACCGCCTTGAAATATTTTAAAATATAATGCTTTTCTATGTGGGAACTGTAAGCATTTAATTTATGGACACACGAAATTTATTTCATGAACCACAATGCTATTAAACGGAAGACATGAACATCATCTGTTGAGAGAAAAATGTAATGCTTTTTTTTTTTTTTTCGTAAATAAGCTTAAAATCTGTTGCTTCTAAAACAATGAATCAATGAAAAAAATAAAGGTGGATGTAATCTAAAAGAGAACGATTTGACTCAGATTTCTTTTCATCCGCGGAAACATTTCCGGGATTAGAATGTACGTAAGTTTCGCATTTCCATCTTTATTTTGTTAAGGGAAACGTCATCTTTCGAAAAGCATCTTTTGGATCTCATGTTTCGTGATTATTACCTAACTCAACGTCCGACCACGAAATCAGAGAGGAACGGGGATTAATTCGAAATAGATAATAAATCCAAAGCGACGTCAGAAGGAAAAAGAAACAATTTGTAACTTAAAACCGTAGTGAAAGTAAGATTTAAAAAAAAAAAAAAAAGGCCTTCTTTTTCATCGGTAGCATTCTAGTAACGGAGCCGATTTGTTCGTATTGCTTTGTTAGAGACAAAAATTTGAAATGTCCAAACAAATACTAGCAAAACTATGCACAAAAAAATCGTACGTCATAGATACAAGTTCTCAGAACAAAATCGCGCGGCAGTTACACAGTATTCCAATATTGGATTTATATGAAGTACTGAAACTATCGTCTACAGGGGTGTATTTAGAGGGAGCATAATCCCACGAAAGTGTTTCAATTTGCCGCACCTGTGTCCTAGTGGTTTCAGAAATGTCTTCTGACCATTCGTCCACGTCGGTTCCGGGTTCGAATTCCGGTGAGGCATCGATTTTTTTTTTACGACACCTGCTCTCTCACTTCACTGGAGCCAGCGGCCCCAAATTAGGGACGGGTGACCAGGGCCCTATTTACATGGAATCGGGCCCTAGGCACAGCACAAGTGGAGGCCCCGCTCACCCGTCCACATTCTTGAAAGAGTAAGTACACTTGTCGCTACTAAATATGATCAGTTAATTTAAAAATTGATTTAATAAATGGGACACTGTGTAGGGAAAAATTTGGAAATAAGATCTATTTTCATGACGTCTTCATATTACCAAGGAAATTCGCACTTAAAAATAAAGTCTGGTAAGAAAAACACTTTAATAGTTTTGTATTGCTATTTTCACATTTAATTTAATCATAATTTAAATATCCACAGATGTTAAGTTATTCATCACTTTTTAATGTTACTTTTAAACAATGAACATTATTTAGACTAGGTACAGACAGTTTTTTTTTTGGTGGGGTGGGGGGTAAATTGAACTTCCATGTAGCTGATTGATCACCTATGATGTGTTCATAATTATGGCAGAACAATTTCAGTTACACAAAGTTTGAAACCTAGTAGGACAAGAACTTTCAGAACTGCCATAGTTCCATCCTCAGGAGGCGAGTGTCAAATATCAGACATATTAGGCGTGCAACTTAATTCTCGATCCCTAACCGCAAGCAATCATAGAACGTCGACAAATGCAAATAGCTGTGTGCGATAATGGCTGATTGCAGCGCCATCCAACAGCTTTCCAGGCAACAGTAATCGCTCACAGCTGTAGTGACAGAAGGGACGAAAGTTGACGGTGAAAGCAATGTCGTTCGAGAAGCAACATTTGAGGCACTGCCGCCTGTTCGCGTTTCAGCTGAAACAAAGTGCCGCGGAAGCCCAGCAAATGATCTGTGCTGCTTTGGGTGAGGCTGCTACGTCCTATAGTATGTGTAAGAAGTCGTTCCAGAGAGTTTAAGCAGGGAAATTTCGATCTCCGTAATGCAGAACGTCCGGGACAGCCACAGAAAGTTGACGAAGAGGAACTGGAACAACTGTTGGACGCGGGTCCCTGTCGCACACAGTCAGAGCTCGCCCATTAACTTGGAGTAGCACGGCAAGCCATTGCGAAGCGCCTGCACAAGCTTGGACGGATTCACGAGGAGGGCCTTTGGGTGCCCCACGAACTCACAGCTGCGAACAAGTCTTGGCGGTACGATGTTGCTGTGTCTTTGATCTCCAGATTCAAGAAGAAGGATTTCCTCCACAGGATTTTTACCTGTGATGACAAGTGGATCCTTTACGATTATCCTAAGCGACGTAAATCGTTTTTTTTTTTTTTTTTTTTTTAAATCCAGGTCAGCCTATCACCAGTACCGTTAAACCGAATATCCATGCCAGAAAGTTGTTGCTGTGCATATGGTGGGATCAGTGCGGTATCGTACACTATGAGTTTCTCAAACTTGGTGAAACAGTAAATGCTGAGCGTTATTGTCAGCAACTCATTCGTGTGAGTGACGCACTGCAGGCGAAAAGGCCCAGTGAGTAGCGCACGAGTGTTGAGGAAAGGGCGAGTTACATTGAGTTGCTACACAGCTGTTTTAAGAACAATAAGAAAAACATGTTTTTCCATGTTGTGATAGAAGACTGTGTTTGGACATGTAATTGTCCATGTTCGGATTGATGGACAAATATATTATGGCACCTTGAAAACACCGAAACTTCCTTCAGGAAATGGGGCGCATCAGGGATATTTTCAAACGGGATTTAAGTCTTGGTTTAACAGGTGGGCCAATTTTATGCCGTGTGGAGATAGATTAGAGAAACGTTTCATACATCAGATACACACACACAGTATTTGCCATTTTCTTGTAGGACTTTCGCCTACAGTGGGTAGAGTTTTAGGTCCCAGCCACTTACAGCGAGATCGCCTTTTGGGCAGGACACGGAAGGAATGAGAGCAAGTCTAGTGACTTTGACAGAACAGTTTGTAGTGAGATTAGAGCACAGTTGATGGCGCCACCGTACAAGTACGATGTTGCACACAGAGGGTGAGATAATTTCAGGAGGGGGCTTAGGAAAGGATACCCATTCAACCAGTGGGTCCAGCCTGGAGTCCGTTACTTAACGTGCTCGTCCGATATTCATCGATTGTTAGTAAATCACACCATCACTGAAAGATCAGCCCAGGTTCGAACCTGGGGACCTTGCATTGATAGTCTGACTCGCTAATCACTAAGCCATCCCCCGCCTCCATGCATCAGATACGCACTTTGAGCCCTTTATAAACAGAAGAGCCAAAACTACTACTTAATATGATGTTTGTCATCCACGTGACACCAAACTACTCTTTCCCGGCGAAACTTGGACGCTACAAGATTTTTTTTTCTTTATATTGAAGGTTTAACGACCACAGTGAGCAAATTGATGGGCTGTAAGCAGTCACTTGTCCTTGATTTTGGGGCTATTGGTTTAAGGGAAGCGATAGAGCGAGTGTCATAAGATAAACACAACATCTGTGCCTCACCGGGATGCGAACCCGGACCCTTCACGGACGAATGGTCATAAGCGATCGCTTACACCACTGCACAACCAGTCCGTACAAGAATTAAAGTTTCGTGTTTGGGCCGCCACAGATAGGACTTTCTGTTCCAGCACACATCACAGAGGTTCGATTGGGTTAATGTTCTCTTTGTTCCTCGAACCAAAAATATTTCGAACATTTTTCTTAATACATACGTCGTGCGTGTAAATATTGTCAATTTTTTTTTGTTGCTTAGTTCCAAGTTACGCGTTCTATCAAAATTTGTATGGAAATTTCCGACTTAGATTTTTTAGAATAATAGAATAATAATAACAACATTTCGCACAATAAAATGTTTATTATACATCGACTATAATTTCGCAGAGCGTTTGGCACGGCTTCCGTAGGACGAATGGAGCGTAAACATTCAAATCATTGTGACATCATCAGAATTCAGACGGTCACGGGTTTTAGTGAGTTATTTCTACGCACTTGAAATAAATGGAGTCGACGTCATGTCGTTGACAAGCTGTGACGAGTTCCAGTATGTGTGGAAAGCTTCTAATATGTTAAGCTTGATAGTAGAGTCCGGTTTATCAATAAGCGTAGCGTTTCCAAAAAAAAAGTTATGGTTATTTTCGTGACAATGTTGAGCTATAGACGACTTCTTCAGTTCATAGTTCCGAACATAGGTCTTGTGTTCCTACATACGGTAACTTAAGGCCCTGCGGGTCTGTCCTATATATGAAAGACCACATTCAGAATGTATCTGATAAATTTCCCTGGAGTTTGTCTTCGACGCAGTCTTTTGATCCGTAAAAATTCATCTTGTTTCATCATCATCGTCAACCATTATCAATCCACTGCTGGACGAAGGTCTCCCTAAGTTTCCTCCACAACGGTCTGTCTTGTGCCAGTCTCTTCCAGATCACTCCTGCATACTTTCGAATTTCACCTACCCATCTCCCACGTGGTCTTCTTCTGGGTCTTTTCCTGTCCCTTGGAATCCAATCTAAAATTTCGGCTATCCATCGATTGTCTGTTCTTCTGGCAGTATGTCCAGCCCATTGCCATTTCAGGGATTTATCTCTGATCATGATGTCTTCCACTCTTGTCATGTTTCGGATCCACGAGTTCCTCTTCTTATCTCTCTTGGTTACACCAAGCATGCACCTCTCCATGGTCTTTGAGTTGTCTGCAGCCTTTGTATGTCTCTTTTAGTTAGGATCCACGTCTCTGCACCATACGTAAGCACTGGAAGGATGCATTGATCAAACACTTTTCTTTTAAGACACAATGGCATATTGCTCTTGAAAAGTATGCTGTTTCTTCCAAAAGCTCTCCACGCAAGTTTTGTACTCCGATTAATTTCTTCATGAATGTGACCCTCACTTGATATCTGCTGTCCAAGATAAACATACGTATCTGTTATCTCCAGCTTTTCTCCATCAATCGATAAATCTTCATTTCTTGAAAAAGCATTGAACATCACTTTTGTCTTCTGAAAGTTCATTTTTAATCCCACTTCTTTACTCTTGTCAGCAAGTTCTTGAATCATACTCTGCAGCTCTGATGGGGTAGTTGCAAAAATGACTATGTTGTCATCAGCAAAACGAAGGTGGGTTAGATAATCTCCATTAATCTTTATTCCCTTGTTTTCCCAGCTCAGCGACTGAAAGACACCTTCCAATGTGGTATTAAAGAGCTTCGGAGATATGGTGTCACCTTGTCTCACTCTCTCTCCAATTTTTACATGGGTTTGAAAATAACTTTGAAATTAAAACTTTTAAGGATTATTTGTTATTGCGAAAGAAATCTGAGGAGCAAATGGGATAGCTGCCCAATCCTTTCATATTGGGAGGTCTATAGCCATGAGCGTGCAGACAGGCTATGGTTTCCTAAATCTTTTGATAGCTTTGTCTATAACGGAAGGGCTGTATCCTCTGTGTACTGCAATTCGTTTAAGAAATCAAGCTCTTTCTGTAAATAATGCTTAGCTGAGCAGATATGTATTGCACGATATACGTATGTGAAGAAGGCAGAGATCTTTTGTTTCCATGGATGATTTCATTTTGCATGAGGTGGTAAGGAAACAGTAAATGATTTTCGATAAACTGTTGTACTAAAGGATCCTTTAGAGCGTGTCACAAGGACATCAAGGAATGGTAAGCAGCCATTATTTTCAGTATCATATGTGAACTGTATATAAGGATCAACTGAATTGAAATGTTCAACTAATTTAGGTATTTCCGAGTTCATGCTATTCCAGTGAACAAAAGTATCATCTACATATCGAATCCACAGGTCAAATGTAACAAGCTGAAATAGTTGGTTTTCAAAGTGGCGCATGCAGACCTCGCATAAAATAGGTGTCTGGAAGCGTTGAAACCATTTTCTTGCTGTTACTGGGTGCGCTGTCTCCTCGCCTTCTACACTACAAATTCCCTTCGCTACAGCTGTCGCGTCCAATCATTTTTTTTCTCAAATAACGGCGTAGGAGCACACGAAGAACAAATTTGTCATAAGACATTCTCGTCTCGTATGACCGGCACACACGTGTTGGGCCCGGCGCATGCGTACCTGTCTAAGCAGCGGGGCAACTCACTCAATCAGGCGTGTGACACATTCCATCTTACTGCGCATGTCCCACCTGTTCGGCGGATGCCAACCTGTCTGAGCAGCGGAGCACCTCACTCCATCAGGCGTGTGACACATTCCATCTTACTGCGCATGTCCCACCTGTTCGGCGGATGCCAACCTGTCTGAGCAGCGGAGCACGTAACCCAATCAGACGTAGGACACATTCCACTTTACTGCACATTTCCGACCTGTTCGGGGAAGCTTCTCCATCTGTACCACGAAACACTATGAACTTATGACTCACCCTGGGAAAAGCCACGAACAGCACCACTGTAAGAGTAATTGTTACTCTTGTGAGTGTATCTGCGGGAGAAATCAGACAAACGCGATATAAATTGTGAACATCATTATGAAAGCGATTGCTGTTTGGCGTGCACGCCCTGAAATAACTAAATAGGAATAAAGGTCATTTACAGCAAGGTAAAAGGGATTGTTCCTGTGGCGTGGACCGTATGTGAGAAATCACACTAAAAGGAAGTATAGCCATGAACAACTGCGTTTAAAATGTGATTAGTAATGTGTTGTCAACATGTACGGGGCATGACAGAAAGGTGGATACATGCTGTGAAAAAACATATTTTATAAGCTCAAATGAATTCATTATTCCAGTCTTTTACTATTTATGAACGGAACTGCTGCGACGCAGGGAAATTGTGCTGGAGTTAAAACAGAATGGCTTCTTCCTAAACACGATTTCGTTTGAAATCTTTTGTTATATCTGCTATGAAAATCTGTTCGAGGCGTTCCACATGTTTACTAAGTGGTTCGTTATTGGAGACATACTCACCTACAATTCCAAAAGTGGCCATCTTCTGCGTATGTTTTTTTTTTTTTTTTTTTTTTTTTTTATTGGAGGTTTAACGACCACCGTGAGCAACTCAATGGGCTATAAGCAGTCGCCCGTCCCCAATTTAGGGTCACTGGTTCCAGGGAAGGGAGAGAACTAGTGCCGTAAGACAAACACAACATCCATGCCTGACCGGGATTCGAACCCGGACCCCTTACGGACGAATGATCAGAGGCCAGCGCCTTAGACCACTGCGCCACCGGGGCGGCCTTCTGCGTATGTGTAGGTTCGTAATTTTAAATTACTTCCAGGCTAAGACTTGACATTTGGAATCCCATCGTCCTCGTCGCCAGTAATATTGTAGCCCTCGTCTTCTATTTTCTATTTGTTAATACTCATTTAATTAATACAGACATTTGACGTGGACTAGGAACATCAAACAGAAGACATCGCTCTTTCCACGTTTATCAGTGAGTCACGGAAAAATTCTCATTGGCCGCCAACGGGAATCGAACCCAGGGTCTTCCAGTAATAAACTTTATGAACCCAGGGTCTTCCAGTAATAAACGTTATGAACCCAGGGTCTTCCAGTAATAAACGTAATGAACCCAGGGTCTTCCAGTAATAAACGTAATGAACCCAGGGTCTTCCAGTAATAAAACATTTTCCGTGACTCACTTATAAACGTGGAAAGAGCGATGATTAATACTCAAGATAAGCATTACGTTTGAAGACAAAACATTTTAATAGTAACTTAATCAACATCACCCTACGACTGAGGAAATAGCTGGTTAGCCTGACTGCAATAAACAGAATATCACATAAGCTTAACTGCATGGTACGTCTGTCTCGTCTGTTCAAAGCACGCGGCAATCTCGTGCGCGACATCATAGGCAATCGCATATAAACAACTACAAATATCCAAATGTTCTTGTTAAGGTATTTAGACATGTAGATGCTACGAATGCAATTGTTCAAAAATGTCAATTTCATAGAGTGACTGCTATCCTTAATTTTTTAAACACTTTGATTCAAGAAATACCAAAAAAAAAAAAAAGAATATTATGAAAACATTTGGGTGTTTTGAGTGACAGTGATAGATAAGGTGGATGCATTGCAATTATGTTAGCCGGAGATTCTTTCACACTAACGAATTACTTGAAGAATAGATGAGTGGTTCGAGAATAAAAGATTTATTCTCAGAAAAAATATTTCAAAGACATTTTATTGAATTTTGGATATATTTTTTGTTCTACTTGGCTTCTAGAATTGCCACACTGCTTCAGTTTCGCTTCTTAAATCAATACAGAAAGTTATCACTGGACAATCAACTAATGAAGACAAAACTGTTATTAATTTTATGCAGGTGGTACAAATGAGGAAAGACTTGTTACGTAGATCTTTGTTCTTTGACATTTTCCGATCGCGAAATCTGACCGTGATTTTAAGGACGATTTAAATTTCTTCAGAAAGGACGTATTCCTAGCTCGTATGCAACGAGGAGATGTTGGCAGATGTTTTGTATTTTAACCATACCTTTTTCGAGTTTTGCAGAAGAGAGACTATTCTCAACCCTTAGAAGTGGTAAATTGTATACCAGATCGATCACATGGCGCAAACCCGATTTTAATGATATGGCATTTATGCACATACATTGGAAACTAGTTTCGTAGACGACGAATTTTCAAAAGAATTCATTCAACGGAAGGATCAAAGAAGGAAAACATTTTCTTTGATTAAAAAAAAAAGAAATACAAGGTGATTCAAAAGTATCGATCCGTTTCAAACAAAAACAACTGTAATGATTGCGAAAACAATACAAATGAATGAAACGCATGATTAGGATGTGGAATCAGTGTAATTCAACATGACCCCCAACCCCTTGCATGTGGAGGCACAACTGGCACAGTTGATATAAAAGCCCGTTCCAAAAGATCAGGTGTAATGTTGTCCACAACAGCTGCAATACGATTCCTCAGTTTCTGGATACTCCTAATCTTCACCTTGTACACCTGTTATTTAATGTATATCCAGGCAAAAAAAAAGTCCAGAGGTGTGAGGTCAGGTGAACGAGGAGCCCATAGAGCCTATGGGCTCCTCGTTCACCTGACCACCTACCACGAAACGCCGCTTTCAGGTAATCGCGCACAATATTCGTAATGTGCGGTAGTGCCCCGTTCTGTTGGAAAACAACTGCATCGAAAATGACATCTGAAATCAACGGTGGTGCTAAGAACAATTGTAGCATATTCAGATATCTTGCCTTTGTGATCGTGGATTCAGCAAAAACAAAAGGCCCATACGTCTTAGTGAATCCCAAAAAGAGATTAACGTGACGTGTGTTTCTTTCTCACTAAAAGCTCTCATGCGGCTGCTCATCCGCCCATATCCTGCTGTTGTAGCGGTTCACAGTTCAACACATGTGAAAGGTAGTCTCATCATTGACCAATAGGTGATCAAACAGGTCCTCATGATTCAGACTCCAGGGGATCGTAACACATAGCTTGGCAAGATGCACAGTCCTCATCGTCAAGTGAATGAACAACCTGGACATAGTCGGCACGTTTCTGAAGAACGAGGCGTAGGGTTCTCCACACAGTTGTTTCGGATACACCCAGCTGTCTATTGAATCCGTTTGTGCAGGCACGAGAGCTTCGTTGGATTGCTTCCTATATGTTTTCCACAGTATCAACCGATGTTGTTGGTCTGCCGAATTGTTCCTTATCCAATAGACTTTATGTTTTGCGAAATGTGTTCACCAAGATCCTGATATTCGCCTTTGTTGGACCGGGTTTGTAAAATTTGCGCTTGGACTCCTCCTGGACCTCGGCATAGGTTAAAAAAACATTTCAACCGTCCATAAACAACAGCTATTTTCTCTTTTGTCAGCATAATTCAAATGACCTGTAAAAAAAAGTTTGATTATAATTTGATTAAAATGAACAAAGACTTTTTGAATCACCTTGTAAGTTCCAAAACTCTAGCCACACTAATGTTGCCACAGTAAAATTAGGTCGAATTTCAACGTAATATTCTAGTAACGTTGCTGCGCTTACGAAACCAAAATGTATGAAATAAATATCTAGAAATAAAAAAACCATACCTCTTAGGAATTATCTGTAATTTCTGTTTCTTTTCGCATTTTATGTTTTGCATTCTGAGTTTTACCTGACTAAATAAAAATAAATTAAACTTACATCCTTGTAAACAACATGGTTAATTAGTTTTAACAAAATTTCATTCGTAGTACTTTTCTACGTAATTCAACAAACTTCGGCGTTGCATATTATTAAACATGCACTATATTGACAAATGTCGCCGGACACCTAGAAAAGAAACACAACATAGCATTTATTGATATACATTAGTACGGTTTCGGTCCACCTTTGGCCTTAATGCATGCACTGACCCTTATGCTTTCGACAAGGTTTTGGAACATAGCGATAGGTATGCGCTTCCATTCAATACATAATGCTGCTGCTAACTGTTGCTTAGTAGTAAGCCTTGCTTCCAAATTTCTTATGTGTTTCTCTAATTCATCCCATAGGTGTCTCTATGAGATTAGAATCAGGGCTTTGTGCTGGCCAGTCCCCACATGACATGGAATTATAGTCAAACCACGCCGTAACCAGTCATTACTTTATGGCTCGGTACGTTATCCTGCTGGTACCAACAAGGCTCGGTACGTTATCCTGCTGGTACCAACAAGGCCTCAAGTTCCATAGTATTGCCACAGAATTGGTAGGACATAATTGTCCAGAATATCGAGGCAGACATGCTGCTTAACAGGTTCTTCAACGATAACCAATGGGCCGGGACCATGCCACGAAAACACTGCCATCTCTAAACTGTGTGCCTTGTGTGTGCAGCCGGGAGAACGCTGTTTACTACAGTACACTTTGGTTAACAGCGTTCCACCTGCTACAGCCGTACACACACACGGCCATCAGACTGATGGATCATGTATCTGGATTCATCATTACATAGGACCCGTTTCCATTGATCTACGGTCCAGCATAAAGGTTCTTTACACCATGCTGAACGAGGAGTAGAATACCGAGTCGAGATGAAAGGCTTATGAGCAGCCGTACGATCACAGTAACTCATAGAATGAAGTTATCTGCGAATATTACGTGTACATACCGTGATTCCAGCATTTTTACTCACCTGTACACTGAGGTCTTGTTCAGTACTCCGTCGATTAACTGTATCGCACGACTCTTCTAAGGCTTCGACGTCCTCTATCACTAATTTTCTTTGGTCTACTGGTACGTTTTGCTGCTTCAGGCACGCTATGTGTCTTACACGTATTCAGTACATCCAAAACAGTTGACTTGGGTATGTATAAACGCCTCTCGGTTTCTCTTATGGACTACACACTAATATACCACCCAGCAATCTTTCCTTTCTCAAGTCAGTTCTCTCCCGCCGCGACATTTTCACTCAACCTCACAGTGCGAAATGATCGCGGTCAGCTACTGAACTTGTTTTTATACCATTTGCAGCTGTATCGCGCCTTTTAAGAACGCAGCGGGTCCGTTCATCTGTTTTTGAAGGGTGTCCGGTGACCTTTGTCATTATAGTGTACATTGAAAATTTCCTGAACCACTGATAATTTTCAAAGTCGGTGCTCATGTTCCCAAGTGGTCTTTCTTCTGCAGCCTTTCCCTCTCCTTGGCATCTATATTGGTATTTCAGTTGTAAAGTATGTGAGCTCAGAAATACACTGAGTGATCACTGAATTATGACAACCTACCTAATATTTCGTAGCTCGACTCGGTATTCTTTCTTTCTCCCTCAGCAGAGCAGCTATGCGATGTCGCATCAGTTCAATAAGATTGCAAAAGCAGTTGGGAGATCTGGCCAACCAAGTTATGTGCAATGCAGGTATGGAAGTGGTTGCTATACCCAGACACCTGATATGCCATTCCATAATCTCCAACAAGTACTCTATGGATTGAAATCGAGGAGGTTCGGAGGCCAATCGATATGCTGGAATTCTGAACCATGTCCCACAGAACATTCGTCCACAACTTTGGACCTGTGGTTTGATGCATTGTCATCTTGGAAGACACTGTCTCCATTCGGAAAAAAGAGCTACATTGCTGGCTGTATAGAGTCAGTAAGAAATTCCCAATAGTAGGCACTACAGCTGAGTTCGGGCTCAATTTTAATAGCCCGAGCCCATCCGAGCCCATATTTTACATTGCAGGATAGAGCCCGGGCCCAATTGCTAGCCCGAAAACTATGATTTAACATGTTTAGACATTAGCAAAACCTCCTTTTCCAGACTTCCCCCTATTTCTCCCCCATGCAATTAACCGATGTCTTTCTCAACTGCGGAGTAGCGAAGGGATTAATATCTAACTCTATGTTTTCTTTGGAAATTCACTTCTTCCTGAAATGTTTCAGGCGCGGGGTATCAGGAAAAAACGGGAGGCACAACAATCTACGTCATACGTTGCGCATTAGAATCAGCAGGGGGTTGACCCGTTGAGGCAGGAATCAAAATGTCGTCTACTTGTTACTTTCTATCTATAGTTCTTAACGAAAACTTTCCTTCGCAGAAATTCAGTAATTCATGGCCTATTGTATTTGTTACCCAAGCCCGAAATAAATAGCCCTGCCGAGTTCCCACTCCTCACCTAATATCTATAGTTCTTAAAGAAACTTTTCTTTTCTGCAGAAATTCAGTAATTCATGGCATATGGTATTTGTTACCCAAGCCCGGAATGAATAGCCCTGCCGAGTTCCCACTCCCCATCTAATATCCATAGTTCTTAAAGAAACTTTTCCTTCGCAGAAATTCAGTAATTCATGGCATATGGTATTTGTTACAGAAGCCCGGAATGAATAGCCCTGCCAGTTCCCACTCACCATCTAATATCTATAGTTCTTAAAGAAACTTTTCCTTCGCAGAAATTCAGTAATTCATGGCATATGGTATTTGTTACCCAAGCCCGGAATGAATAGCCCTGCCGAGTTCCCACTCATCAACTAATATCTATAGTTCTTAAAGAAACTTTTCCTTCGCAGAAATTCAGCCAATTCATGGCATATGGTATTTGTTACCCAAGCCCGGAATGAATAGCCCTGCCGAGTTCCCACTCATCAACTAATATCTATAGTTCTTAAAGAAACTTTTCCTTCGCAGAAATTCAGCAATTCATGGCATATGGTATTTGTTACCCAAGCCCGGAATGAATAGCCCTGCCGAGTTCCCACTCACCATCTAATATCTATAGTTCTTAAAGAAACTTTTCCTTCGCAGAAATTCAGTAATTCATGGCATATAGTATTTGTTACCCAAGCCCGGAATGAATAGCCCTGCCGAGTTTCCACTCCCCATGTAATATCTATAGTTTTTAAAGAAACTTTTCCTTCGCAGAAATTCAGTAATTCATGGCATATGGTATTTGTTACCCAAGCCCGGAATGAATAGCCCTGCCGAGTTCCCACTCCCCATCTAATATCTATAGTTCTTAAAGAAACTTTTCCTTCGCAGAAATTCAGCAATTCATGGCATATGGCATTTGTTTCTTAAGCCCGGAATGAATAGCCCTGCCGAGTTCCCACTCACCATCTAATATCTATAGTTCTTAAAGAAACGTTTCCTTCGCAGAAATTCAGCAATTCATGGCATATGGCATTTGTTTCCTAAGCCCGGAATGAATAGCCCTGCCGAGTTCCCACTCCCCATCTAATATCTATAGTTCTTAAAGAAACTTTTCCTTCGCAGAAATTCAGCAATTCATGGCATATGGCATTTGTTTCCTAAGCCCGGAATGAATAGCCCTGCCGAGTTCCCACTCCCCATCTAATATCTATAGTTCTTAAAGAAACTTTTCCTTCGCAGAAATTCAGCAATTCATGGCATATGGCATTTGTTTCCTAAGCCCGGAATGAATAGCCCTGCCGAGTTCCCACTCCCCATCTAATATCTATAGTTCTTAAAGAAACTTTTCCTTCGCAGAAATTCAGCAATTCATGGCATATGGCATTTGTTTCCTAAGCCCGGAATGAATAGCCCTGCCGAGTTCCCACTCCCCATCTAATATCTATAGTTCTTAAAGAAACTTTTCCTTCGCAGAAATTCAGCAATTCATGGCATATGGCATTTGTTACCCAAGCCCGGAATGAATAGCCCTGCCGAGTTCCCACTCCCCATCTAATATCTATAGTTTTTAAAGAAACTTTTCCTTCGCAGAAATTCAGTAATTCATGGCATATAGTATTTGTTACCCAAGCCCGGAATGAATAGCCCTGCCGAGTTTCCACTCCCCATGTAATATCTATAGTTTTTAAAGAAACTTTTCCTTCGCAGAAATTCAGTAATTCATGGCATATGGTATTTGTTACCCAAGCCCGGAATGAATAGCCCTGCCGAGTTCCCACTCCCCATCTAATATCTATAGTTCTTAAAGAAACTTTTCCTTCGCAGAAATTCAGCAATTCATGGCATATGGCATTTGTTTCCTAAGCCCGGAATGAATAGCCCTGCCGAGTTCCCACTCCCCATCTAATATCTATAGTTCTTAAAGAAACTTTTCCTTCGCAGAAATTCAGCAATTCATGGCATATGGCATTTGTTTCCTAAGCCCGGAATGAATAGCCCTGCCGAGTTCCCACTCCCCATCTAATATCTATAGTTCTTAAAGAAACTTTTCCTTCGCAGAAATTCAGCAATTCATGGCATATGGCATTTGTTTCCTAAGCCCGGAATGAATAGCCCTGCCGAGTTCCCACTCCCCATCTAATATCTATAGTTCTTAAAGAAACTTTTCCTTCGCAGAAATTCAGCAATTCATGGCATATGGCATTTGTTTCCTAAGCCCGGAATGAATAGCCCTGCCGAGTTCCCACTCCCCATGTAATATCTATAGTTTTTAAAGAAACTTTTCCTTCGCAGAAATTCAGTAATTCATGGCATATAGTATTTGTTACCCAAGCCCGGAATGAATAGCCCTGCCGAGTTTCCACTCCCCATGTAATATCTATAGTTTTTAAAGAAACTTTTCCTTCGCAGAAATTCAGTAATTCATGGCATATGGTATTTGTTACCCAAGCCCGGAATGAATAGCCCTGCCGAGTTCCCACTCCCCATCTAATATCTATAGTTCTTAAAGAAACTTTTCCTTCGCAGAAATTCAGCAATTCATGGCATATGGCATTTGTTTCCTAAGCCCGGAATGAATAGCCCTGCCGAGTTCCCACTCCCCATCTAATATCTATAGTTCTTAAAGAAACTTTTCCTTCGCAGAAATTCAGCAATTCATGGCATATGGCATTTGTTTCCTAAGCCCGGAATGAATAGCCCTGCCGAGTTCCTACTCCCCATCTAGACCCAGTTGCCGAAGAATTCTATTTAACTACTAGAAAGTGTAAAAACGTCTCCTGCGCTAAATCATATAAAATCACATTAAAAGAAAAATGAAGAAAATTATCATTCTCTCATAGCCCGAACTCCGGTAAGTATTGTGTAGCTCGAGCGCGGTTCGAGTCTGGGCTCGATTTCGGGCTTTCGGTCTCTGGTTCAGCCCGTCTCAGCACTGGTGGGCAACAGTCATATGTTTTTCCACATGCACCAAGGGTCCAAGTTCCTGCAAAGTAAACATGTGCCACACCATACAACCGCCTTTACCGGCTGGCACTGTGGAGACCATGCAGGCTGAATCGAGTGCCTCGTTGTTTGAGACAAATACGTTCACGGCCATCTACTGAGTGGAGTGGGAAATCGCGACTCTTCCGAAGTCTAACTTGCATGATATTTTAACCAGGCGAGTCTTTCTGCGCCGATAGACCGTGGTTACGAGAGTATGTCGTTGGGGTCTCGTGCTGTTACAGTCCATACGTGGGACGCATGTTAATGAGAAATGCTATTCTAGGTTGATTTCTGTTGTATTTGGTTGTCAAATGTGGAACAGTACTGCGTCTATTGGCATGTAGGAGTCGTCGGACCCGGCGTTCATGTCTCATATCAATCTTTTGCTGTCCTGTGCCGGGTCGTTGTTTGACCATTTTGACTTTAGTCCTGATACACTCTAACTTACGGCAGCTCGTGAGCAACCCACCAGTTCAGCTGTATGAGAAATCGAAGCACACGATCGCTGAGCTACCATAATCTGCCCTTCAGCAAAATCCGATAAATCCTTTCGTTTACCCATATGGCTCTGAATTGTACTCTACTGCTCCACTCGCACCTTATATATGCTACGTTGGTGGAGAAATGGCGCCCTTTCTGAAATCACGTGGAAAACGGGCCACATTCAATTTTGACAGGAGTGGGGCTAAATCAGTTTACATTGGGTGTATGCCCAGCCCATTGCTACTTGATGCTCTTTACCTTAATCATAATATACGAAACCTTGTTATTTGTCTAATCCATGATTTCTTTCTTTACGCTTTACAACCGTGGGTTGAAGAAGCGTATATGCTCCAGCTTTGTCCGTCTGTCTGCCCGCCCGCACGATAACTCGCGTAAAATGGCGTTATTTCGATGAAATTTTAGTATGTGGTAGGGGACCACCTGGGGACGAAACCTGTTAAAAATGGGGTCAAAGGTCAGGACATAAGAGCGGGATCCATTCCATTGCCCTTTTGGGTCATAACTTAAGTACAAATGCTTCGATTGCGACAAAACGTTAACATGTTGTTCCGGAGGTAGACTGAACTGGTTCTGCCGAATATCATCGAAATGGGTTCAAAAAGTGAGGACATAGGAGCGATATTTAATTCACAGCTATTATTCTCATAACTTGACTAAAAATGCCTATATTGCGAAAAAACTTTAGTAAGTTGTTCCGGAGTTATACTGAACCAGTTCCGTTGAATATCATCGAAATGAGCTCAAAGGTCAGGACATAGGTGCAAGATTTATTCAAAAGCCATTATCCTCATACCTTGACTAGAAATTCTTCTATTGCTACAAAACTTTAGTGTGTTTTTCCGGAAGTATACTGAACCAATTCTGCTTAATATAATGGAAGTGTGGTCAAAGGTCAGGACACAGGACCGAGATTTATTTCACAGCCATTATCCTCATAACTGGAGTAATTATTTCTGGTATGTTAGAAAGCGTATCATAATAAATGCATTGCATGATTTTACTAAATTGTTCTATCTTTGTTTGCTGCTCCAAGAATGCACAATTCCTCATTCTTTTGTGTTTTCGGTATCCACTGTCGGCTTGCAAATGGCCTAAAAATAAATTCACCTTTTGGTTGAATCCGTGATCAAATTATTGTAACCGTGTAGCCAAATATTTAATGTGTCCATTTCACAAAATATATTTTTTCCTTTTGAAAGGCCCCTGAGATGAACACACAGCTCCTGCGAAAGGAGAGGACGAGGGAAAAAGAAGTAGGGATTAAAGGAAGTAAAGCTTCGGAAACATAATACTTCGGTAATGGTGAAAGAAGGCAGAGAAGAACCTCGGGCGTCGGATGTGACTGACATAGCTTCGAATTGGATAATCCCAAGGAGATCCTAGCAAGAGTAAACATCTAATACTCCCCGTCTCAGCTTCTACTGAGCGCACAAAGATTTGTAATTCTTATGCAGCTGAACTCCTAAGCATAACAAGGAACTGCTCTCATGCTATTATTACAAGAGTGCTATATATCGCATTAGGCTATTAAGAGAACTTCGGTATGGGGTATAGAGTAAATCCCTGTCGCGTGCTTGAAACAGGATTATCAAGCGATTTTAAAAATTTGCAGAAGTCCCCTAAGTTTGGTCTGTATTTCCCCCTTTTTTTTAATTTAGTTGCAAATATTAAGAATTGCACGTCAAAAAGAAACGCTTCTTCAAAGAGACAGGTCTGCAAAAATAAATCAGACGAGTACATAGCATTTTATATAGGAACTATGCGGTGGGTCGTTAAAAATAGACTACGTTTGGATGGGTGCAAAAATGAGAAACTATTGCTTCTTTTTGATCTTCGCTTGAGTCATGACACAGCAGCTTGCTAGTACTATAACATTTGCTGTTTCAGTGAAATATATTAATTGATAAATATTGTTTCATTTAAAAACGAACTAATGCGTTTCAATTAGCCAGAAAAGGCTCTGAAATTGTGATATGAATATTTTGCAATAAGTTAAAGTGCTTCTTGAATAGCAAGAGAAAGAGACAAGCAATTAATAACAAGGCACTATACACAAATTTTGGAGGAAATAGTAAAACTATATTAGTAATTAGATTTATTGCCGAAGGATTATATAAACAAGTTAGTAAAATCGTGCAATGCATTGATTATGATACGCTTTCCAGCATACCAGAAATCATTACTCAAGTTATGAGAATAATGGCTGCGGAATAAATCTTGGTCCTGTGCCCTGACCTTTGATCCCATTTCGATGATATTCAACAGAACCGGTTCAGTATACCTCGGAAATAACATGATAAAGTTTTGTCGCAATCGAAGCATTTTTACGCAAGTAATGATGCATAAGGGCTATGGAATAGATCCCGCTCCTGTGACCTACGCTTTGACCCCATTTCGCCCATTTTCAATAGAATTCGTCCCCAGGCAGGCCCCTGCAACATACTAACACTTTATCCAAATCGAAGCATTTTTACGTAAGTAATGGCAATGGAAGCGATTCCGCTATTATGTCCTGACCTTTGATCCCATTTCGCCCATTTTCAACAGGGTTTGTCGCCAGGTGGTCACCTACCACATACTAAAATTTCATGGAAATCGAACGTTTTTTGCGTTAGTTAGGGCGCATAATAGCAATGGAATGGATTCCACTCCTATGTACTGACCTTTGACCCCATTTCGTTCACTTTAAATAGGGTTCTTTCCTAGGTGATACCCTACCAGATACTAAATTTTCATCGAAATCGAACGATTGTTACACGAGTTTACGTGCGGACGGACATACGCACACAACGCGTGACGTAATGAGGCAGATGGGACTGGCGCCCATCTGCTTGCCGCGAGAGTGTGACGTCATAAAACATTAATAGGATCCACACACAACGCGTGACGTAATGAGACAGATGGCGTGACCGCGCGCCGACATTCTCAAACGCGAGATTGTGATGTCATAAGATTTCTAAGCATTGGTATCATTAATGGAACGACGCCATGCCAATAAAAACGTTATGATTCGGGGTGGGTATTCAACCCACTAAACGAATTCTCCTAAAGTCAAGATCAAGCTAAATTGATTTCTAGTACCAGAAAACTGTAGGTTAACGACTTTCAACAAAATTCTTAGAGCCGTTTTCAAAATAAAATGTGCATGCATACATACATACATACAAGAATTGCTACTTCAAGGTGGACGTCAAGTAATTTTGCTTCCAATATTTTCAGTGGAAAAACTTCTGTACCCATTTTCTTCACAAATAATGCGTTTCCAAGGATGAAAATTTGAACATCCATTAAAATAGCTTCATTTCATAACTTGGAATACATAATATTTTCTAAACCATAACCGTAATTATGCAATCCAACATTTATTTGTCCACTGACGTCATCAAAGCACAGGTCGCGCCATTTTTTTCTGGTATCAACACCACTAAAGGAAACGTTATTGTTTTTTAATGTAATTATGCTTATGTTTTACAAAATGGTAAGTATTCCAAGTTATAGTATGAAGTTATTTTAATCGATGTTCAAATTTCCATCTTTGGGAACTCACTAATTGTGAAGGAAATGTGTTAAAAAGGTTTTCCATTGGAAATATAGGAAGCAAAATTACTTGACGTCTACCTTTATAGTGTCGGATAAGGGCGATGGAATGGATCCCGATCCTATGTCCTGACCTTTGACTCCATTTGTCCCATTTTCAATAGGGTTACTCTCCAGGTGGTCCCCTACCACATGCTAAAATTTCATCGAAATCGAACAATTTTTACGCACCTTATGACGCATAAGGACAATGGAATACATCCCGCTCTTATGTCCTGACCTTTGACCCCACTTCACCCATTTTCAATAGGGTTCGTCGCCAGGTGGTCCCCTACCACATACCAAAATTTCATTGAAATCGAACCATATTACGCAAGTTATGAGTCATAAGGACAATTGAATGAATTCCGCTCTTATGTCGTGACCTTTAATCCCACTTCACCCATTTTCAATACGGTTTGTCCCCTGGCGGTCCCCTACCTTATACTAAAATTTCATCAAAATCGAACCGTTTTTACGTGAGTTATCGTGCCGACAGACAGACGGGCGGACAGACGGACGGAAAACGCTGGAGCATATACGCTTCTTCAACCTACGCTTGGAAAGCGTAAAACATCGTTTAAAAGCTTTCGCACATCAATCGAATGGATTTGTCAAGGAAGATAGACCGAAACTGCAATCTGAATAATAGAATACTTTAATAATTTGAACGCGATGACTTGACAATAAATAGATACAACTTAATATCTATATATTAATTCTATAAGGTTTTTTACTATGAGTCCTGTCTTGAGAGAACGGCTGAACGTAAAGGTATAGTTGAGGTATCAAAATGAAAGGGCTTCCATGTAGATGTGCCACTCGAAGAGAAAATGAGATTGGAGCAACGGTTCGGGCGTTGTGGGGCGGCGAAATTCTCATGTAAAGTCTATGGGAGAAGCGTACGGTTGATATTCGATTGCCTTGTGGTTGACTCACGCGCTGTTGAAGGCGCAAGCATGGAGGGACTGAGATAGTCCGAGGTCTCGTTTCTGAGCGAACCGTTGCGTAAAGCAGAGCTAGCAGGCATTCATATCAAAGCTCTTCTCATCGGAACAGCGAACACCCTCGAAGACCTGCTTGCGTTATGCCGTTGGACTATGTAATGTATTATATACAATTTAATATTCATTCGATACAGTTTATTCACGTTGGTAAGACGTTTCCCATTAGGTAAAGATGCAAATCAACATTCCGTTGGCCATTGTTAGTGAAAATATTTAGAATGCACATATTCAGTTGCGCCATCTATATCTTAATTCTAAAAGGTTTTTTACTGTGAGAACTATCTTGAGAGAACCGCTGAATGTAAAAATATGATTCAGGTATCAAAGTAAAGTTCTTACCACGTAGATGTGTCAGTCGAAGAGAAAACTAAGATTGGAGCAACTGTTCGGGAGTGGCTCTGCGGCAAAAGTCCCATGTAAAGTCTATGGGAGAAGCATGCGTCCCTTATCTACATCAGGCGTTCAGTTCAGTGTCAGAGTTGGTATGTGCATACTGTTCTATAATCAGTCTTAAAGTAAGTAAATACTTTATTGCATTTTTACCCTTAACAGAATGTCTCTCCCGCAGAAAATAAAAGAAAACATAAGAGCCGTACTGGAAGGCGTGAGCGATCAATAGGTCACAACTATATATGTCTCAGACAAGAGAGAATGAATAGTATTCGCAACGCAAATCTCATTCCAACAACATTTACAAACACAGTTGTGACTGAAGATGAGTGTGAAAGAACGCGCCATCCACTTGAATTTTTGCACACGATCGAGATGAGTGAACTTCCGCCTCACATTCTACGACTGAAAAATGAGTGCAGTCGTGATGCTCATCACGAACCTGGCCGCCCCGATGGGCGAGTTGCCTAAGCTCTGGCTTATGATCATTCGTTCGTGAAGGGACCGAGTTCTAATTCCGATGAGGCATGGATGTTGTGTTTGTTTTATGGCGCTGGCTCTCTCTCTCTCTTCCCTGGAACCAGTGACCCTAAATTAGGGACGGCCGACTGCTTATAGCCCATTTAGTTGCTCACGGTGGTCGTTAAACCTTCGGTTAAAAAAAAAAATAACGCACCTGGACAGTTGTCTTTACTGAAGTGGTTGAATGAATTTGTAAATCAAATACAGTTTACATTTGTTGTTTCATATGAGTTTATTCTTTAAAAAAAATAACCGTTGAATCCGACGGCTTTCGTCTAGTCCATTTAAAGACAAGAGGCAACACGTAGGTTATTCACGCGATTTCGTGGTAGGACAATGGCGTTACATGAAGAACTGGCTCCAAATTCATGGCAACTGCAGTGAGACGCTATCATTGCATATACCACTGTTGCTAATAGTCTCCAAGTTTTCTCGAATGGCTGTACATTTAGTGCTAGAGTACGCAGCCATTTTCTTTATGGCATACCACATAGGAGTTTCGGACTTGAATTTGACTTATAGGGATCTGGTTACCTTACCTCATTTTGTGTCCCTTTCATGCTCGTCGAGTCTGATTCTAAAAGAACGCTTGGTCATTCCAATGTAGTAGAGTTTAGAGCTGTCCAGATATTGTAGGGTGAAAGCAGAAATACCTGCTTTGTTGGAAAGGAGTTGTTCAGTTTTTTAGGTCTCCTGCATCTCTATATACTATGCTAAAGAGGAATATTGAAAAACTCTCTTTCCAGCGAATCAGGTGTTTATGCGATCCCCTGACAATATCCAGACGGTACTACATTGGAATGACCAAGAGTTCGTTAAAAATCAGAGTCAACGAGCATAAAAAAGGATATAAAATGCGGTAAAGCAGACATAGCCCTATCCCGAGAAGTCAGATTCGAGACCGCTACTCCTATGGGGGATGACATAAAGAAATTAGCTACCTACTCCATCTTTAAATGTACAGTCATTCGGGAAACCTTGGAGATCATTACCAACATTGCTATATTTTTCCCGTAATTTGCTCATTTTTTCTCCGTTTAAGGAAGGAGTTGATCTACCACCATCCCCAGCGTTTAGGGTCATAAGTATTTCAAATTCCTTCCCATTGGTTTCATGGAAGGGAAAGAGCCAGAACGCGGTAAGATAAACTCAGAATTCCAGTAATGTAGATGGGCCTGGCCCATGCGACTAGGCAAAATCCAGTGTACCTAACCGTTGCGCGCCCTCGGCGTTTACCCTTCATCCATCCTTTCGAATTATTTTGAGAATGCACTGGCCTAATGAATCGAAGAATTTGAGTGTAATCTACTAGGTGAATTCTCCTCGTTTTTTTTTTTTTTTGTAATTATCTCATAACAGTTGTTTAATAAGTTTTCAATATTTTTCTATTTTTATAGTTTTTGTAATTGAATTAATTATTAATCATTGTTTTTCTTGTTTATTTAATTTTATAATTGTATTGTAAATATAATTATGAAAAAAAACTAATTTATGATTGTGATTTTTCTTTTATAATTTATAATTTATTTTTATTTTAAATAATTATTTTAATTAATTTTTATTTAAAATAATTGTTATAATTAAATTTTATTTTAAATAACTTTTCAATTAATCTTTAATTTTTGTAAGTAATTTATTTTTATAATTTAATAATTTAGTTTTTTCTGTTATTTTATAATTAATTGTATTTTAGTTATAATTATAAAACTATATTTACAATTATAATAAATTAATTCTTGTTTTATAAATATTTTTAAGTTTGTTTTCTAAATTTTTATTTTTTGTGATTATTTTTTATATTTCATAACAATGTGTTATTTTCTAATTCTTCGAAATACGAGGATATTTTGAGTCTGTGCTGGGCTATGAAATAGAGTTCGAGCGATGCCTACTAGATAAATTTCCTGAATTTTTTCATTAGTTCATTATATTTTCTAAGACTCAAATTTCAACTCCACATTCTCATCTAAGGCCTCATTCGAAGTTTTCTATGTAATCAGCACAGTTCCGTGGTTGAATTGGTTAAGTTGTTGTCAGACTCTCTCGCCACACATTCATCACTGTGCCTCAGGAACATCCATCAATGCCTGTGGTTGCTCAGCTGTTGGCTTTCGCCTTCCACGTAACAGTCGTTTCGTTTCCTCATTGCGCAGGTGTACTAAGAAACTGGAAAACCTTGTTCCTGCGGTCTCTATATGAACACTCAGTTGTCAAAACATTAGAGAGACCTACCTAAAAGCGTATTGGTCTTTCCCTAGCGGGAAAAACTGCTCGTGCACTCCGTGTCATCGACTAAACTAGATACCGAAAGGGTTTCTGGAGGTAGTGCCTTAGCTATGTCTGAAGAGAGAAAAAAAAACCGCAAAATAAAACAAATAGTGGACAATACTTGCAGTAAGAATGAGTAATAATATGGGGAGAATAGTGACGAATAGTATTGAAAGAAGACTGTACTTGCAACGAGACTGTAGAAGGAAAACAAATAACGAAACATACAGGAGGAAGACTGCTTGCAATAAAACTGAAGAAATAAATGAAATGACTAATAATACCGCAGGAAGACTGCTTGCAATAAAACTGAAGAAATAAATGAAATGACTAATAATACCGCAGGAAGACTGCTTACAATAAAACTGAAGAAATAAATGAAATGACTAATAATACCGCAGGAAGACTGCTTGCAATAAAACTGAAGAAATAAATGAAATGACTAATAATACCGCAGGGTCACTGCTTACAATAAAACTGAAGAAATAAATTATATGACTAATAATACCGCAGGAAGACTGCTTGCAATAAAAGTCAAGAAAAAAATGAAATGACTAATAATACCGCAGGAAGACTGCTTGCAATAAAACTGAAGAAATAAATGAAATGACTAATAATACCGCAGGAAGACTGCTTGCAATAAAACTGAAGAAATAAATGAAATGACTAATAATACCGCAGGAAGACAGCTTACAATAAAACTGAAGAAATAAATGAAATGACTAATAATACCGCAGGAAGACTGCTTGCAATAAAACTGAAGAAATAAATGAAATGACTAATAATACCGCAGGGTCACTGCTTACAATAAAACTGAAGAAATAAATGATATGACTAATAATACCGCAGGAAGACTGCTTGCAATAAAAGTCAAGAAAAAAATGAAATGACTAATAATACCGCAGGAAGACTGCTTGCAATAAAACTGAAGAAATAAATGAAATGACTAATAATACCGCAGGAAGACTGCTTGCAATAAAACTGAAGAAATAAATGAAATGACTAATAATACCGCAGGGTCACTGCTTACAATAAAACTGAAGAAATAAATGATATGACTAATAATACCGCAGGAAGACTGCTTGCAATAAAAGTCAAGAAAAAAATGAAATGACTAATAATACCGCAGGAAGACTGCTTGCAATAAAACTGAAGAAATAAATGAAATGACTAATAATACCGCAGGAAGACTGCTTGCAATAAAACTGAAGAAATAAATGAAATGACTAATAATACCGCAGGAAGACTGCTTACAATAAAACTGAAGAAATAAATTATATGACTAATAATACCGCAGGAAGACTGCTTGCAATAAAAGTCAAGAAAAAAATGAAATGACTAATAATACCGCAGGAAGACTGCTTGCAATAAAACTGAAGAAATAAATGAAATGACTAATAATACCGCAGGAAGACTGCTTGCAATAAAACTGAAGAAATAAATGAAATGACTAATAATACCGCAGGAAGACTGCTTACAATAAAACTGAAGAAATAAATGAAATGACTAATAATACCGCAGGAAGACTGCTTGCAATAAAACTGAAGAAATAAATGAAATGACTAATAATACCGCAGGGTCACTGCTTACAATAAAACTGAAGAAATAAATGACATGACTAATAATACCGCAGGAAGACTGCTTGCAATAAAAGTCAAGAAAAAAATGAAATGACTAATAATACCGCAGGAAGACTGCTTGCAATAAAACTGAAGAAATAAATGAAATGACTAATAATACCGCAGGAAGACTGCTTGCAATAAAACTGAAGAAATAAATGAAATTACTAATAATACCGCAGGAAGACTGCTTACAATAAAACTGAAGAAATAAATGAAATGACTAATAATACCGCAGGAAGACTGCTTGCAATAAAACTGAAGAAATAAATGAAATGACTAATAATACCGCAGGAAGACTGCTTGCAATAAAACTGAAGAAATAAATGAAATGACTAATAATACCGCAGGGTCACTGCTTACAATAAAACTGAAGAAATAAATGATATGACTAATAATACCGCAGGAAGACTGCTTGCAATAAAAGTCAAGAAAAAAATGAAATGACTAATAATACCGCAGGAAGACTGCTTGCAATAAAACTGAAGAAATAAATGAAATGACTAATAATACCGCAGGAAGACTGCTTACAATAAAACTGAAGAAATAAATGAAATGACTAATAATACCGCAGGAAGACTGCTTGCAATAAAACTGAAGAAATAAATGAAATGACTAATAATACCACAGGAAGACTGCTTGCAATAAAACTGAAGAAATAAATGAAATGACTAATAATACCGCAGGAAGACTGCTTGCAATAAAACTGAAGAAATAAATGAAATGATTAATAATACCGCAGGAAGACTGCTTGCAATAAAACTGAAGAAATAAATGAAATGACTAATAATACCGCAGGAAGACTGCTTACAATAAAACTGAAGAAATAAATGAAATGACTAATAATACCGCAGGAAGACTGCTTGCAATAAAACTGAAGAAATAAATGAAATGACTAATAATACCGCAGGAAGACTGCTTACAATAAAACTGAAGAAATAAATGAAATGACTAATAATACCGCAGGAAGACTGCTTGCAATAAAACTGAAGAAATAAATGAAATGACTAATAATACCGCAGGAAGAATGCTTACAATAAAACTGAAGAAATAAATGAAATGACTAATAATACCGCAGGAAGACTGCTTGCAATAAAACTGAAGAAATAAATGAAATGACTAATAATACCGCAGGGTCACTGCTTACAATAAAACTGAAGAAATAAATGATATGACTAATAATACCGCAGGAAGACTGCTTGCAATAAAAGTCAAGAAAAAAATGAAATGACTAATAATACAGCAGGAAGACTGCTTGCAATAAAACTGAAGAAATAAATGAAATGACTAATAATACCGCAGGAAGACTGCTTGCAATAAAACTGAAGAAATAAATGAAATGACTAATAATACCGCAGGAAGACTGCTTACAATAAAACTGAAGAAATAAATGAAATGACTAATAATACCGCAGGAAGACTGCTTGCAATAAAACTGAAGAAATAAATGAAATGACTAATAATACCACAGGAAGACTGCTTGCAATAAAACTGCAGAAATAAATGAAATGACTAATAATACCGCAGGAAGACTGCTTGCAATAAAACTGAAGAAACAAATGAAATGACTAATAATACCGCAGGAAGACTGCTTGCAATAAAACTGAAGAAATAAATGAAATGACTAATAATACCGCAGGAAGACTGCTTGCAATAAAACTGAAGAAATAAATGAAATGACTAATAATACCGCAGGAAGACTGCTTGCAATAAAACTGAAGAAATAAATGAAATGACTAATAAAACCGCAGGAAGACTGCTTACAATAAAACTGAAGAAATAAATGAAATGACTAACAATACCGCAGGAAGACTGCTTGCAATAAAACTGAAGAAATAAATGAAATGACTAATAAAACCGCAGGAAGACTTCTTTCAAAGATACTGGAGAGCAAAAGCAGACGACGAATAATACCGGTAGAGCACTCTGCTTGCAACGACACTGGAGAGAGAAAACGAAGAACAAGTCATAATGGAAGAGGACTGTACTTGCATTGAAACTGCTGGTAGAAAACAGACGACGAATAATACTGGAAGAGAACTGCGCTTGTGATAAAAACAGAGAGATAAAGAAAACTACGAATGATACTGAGAGGAGACTGTGCTTATGACATTGCAAAGAGAAAACAAACTACTAATAATACCGGTAGATGACTGTGATTGTGATGAGACTGGTGAGAGAGGGACAACAAACGATGACTCTAACTGGAAAAGCAAAGTTTTTTGCAGTAAATATTTTTTGAAGTTGGGGAAGAATACGGAGGAGGTGATGATTCTTTTCTTCTCTCAGGATTACATGAGGATGGTCCGAATAACGCGGCCGAACAATGTACAAAAAAAATTAATCAAAACTTTGACACCGGTGCTGTGATTTCTGTGTTAATACAACGAACTGGGCACCTAAATGCTTTATTGTAAAAATACACATCATAAATCATCCCTACCTGAGTGTTTTGGTACGTCTTCCATTTCGAAGAGCTGATGTGTGGTGGCTCTTTTAGAACGCTGAGTAATCGTCTTCCGAAGATATATTATGCATTTCAATGTGTGTGTGTGTGTGTGTGTGTGTGTGTGTTTTGTGAGGTTACTCAGTGAGCGAAGACGCGTATTCTTCCCTGACGCCGCTGAAGCGGATTCCCATTCCTCAAGCCTCACCGCACACTGTCGCTACTTCCGACCAATGCGGGTATTGCCACAACCAAAGCAAGCAAATATAATAGAGAACGGTCCTACGTCGCAGTCTTTCCTTTGTCCAAGTGACGAGAGAGATGATGACAACTTTCCAAGCAGGAGACGAAAATAGAACTGTTCTCTTCAAGCACCTAAGAAACTGCGAGAGCTTGTAGATGTGAAATCCCTCATTTGAATTATCAAATAACTTAGAATAAATATCTCATATATTTTGACATAATGTGTCCTTCCGGGAAAAGCTATCAGTGTAACTTTATTATTGTTAATTAAGACAGTAGTTACACTAACAACGAGACATACTCCCGGGAAGTCACCAATAAATGAGTTCAAATTTTATCTCACTTCATGCACTATATAGAGTTTTAACCATTTGAAAGCTGCAGTTTAAATGATTAACTAAACAGTTAATGTTCTTAGACAGCTTCGTTGACAACTTCATTCAAAATGTATTCTCATTTCTGAAATGATTAGATAATTACTAACGGCTAGGTTCAAAGAATGAACACTTTTCCAATCTCAGGTTTGTTTTTCTCCACTTGCTAGATCTTTAGGACATCAGTGTATTCATCACATTGAAATTTATACACTGACACATGAATGTTCAATCATGCATTTTTTGGAGGGGGGAGGGGGAGGTTTAACGACCACCGTGAGCAACGCGGTAGGCTATAAGCAGGCACCCGTCTCTAATTTAGGGCCACTGGTTCCAGGGAAGGGAGAAAGCCACCGCAATAAGAAAAACACGACATCCAGGCCTCACCGGGATTTGAACCCGGACCCATTTCGGACGAATGATCAGAAGCTATCGCGTACACCACTGCGCTACTGGGGCGGCTGAACACCTTTACTACAGGCATAATTTAAGGCCATTGATTCCAGGGAAGGGAGAAAGCCAGCGCCACAAGACAAACACAACATCCGTGCTTCGCCGGGATTCGAACCTGGACCCATCTCGGACGAATGATCAGAAACTATCGCGCAGACCACTGCGCCACCAGGACTGCTAATCATGTATACCAAAGAGCCAAAACCTTATGACCACCTGCCTAATATGATGTTGGTCCTCCACGTGCCGCCTAAACTGCTCTTACGCGGATATACACCGAAAAGCCAAAAATATGATGTCAATCCTCCATGTGCTTATGTGCTACCAAAACAGCTCTTACCCGGACATACACCGAAGATCCGAAACATTATGACCACCTGCCTAATATGATGTTGGTCCTCCACCTGCCGCCAAAGCAGCTCTTACCCGGATATACACCGAACAGCAGAAACATTATGACCCCCTGTCTAATATGATGTGCCGCCCCGGTGGCGCAGTAGTCTAAGCGATGGCCACTGATTAGTCGTCCGAAGGGGCCCGGGTTCGAATCCCGGTGAAGCATGGATGTTGTATTTGTCTTGTGGCATTGGCTCTCTCTCTTCCCTGGAGCCAGTGACCCTAAATTAGGCCCATTGAGTTGCTCGCTTATAGCCCATTGAGTTGCTCACGGTGGTCGTTAAAACTCGAATAAAAAAAAAATGATGTTGGTCCTCCACGTGCCGCCAAAACAGCTCTTACCCGGATATACACCAAAGAGCCAAAAATATGATGTCAATCCTCCACGTGCTGCCAAAACATCTCTTACCCGGATATACACCGAAGAGCCAAAACATTATGACCACCTGCCTTATATCATGGACCTCCACGTGTCGCTAAAGCAGCTCTTACCCGGATATACACCGAAAAGCCAAAAATATGATCTCAATCCTCCACGTGCTGCCAAAACAGCTCTTACCCGGATACACACCGAAGAGCCGAAACATTATGACCACCTGCCTTATATGATGGTCCTCCACGTGTAGCCAAAGCAGCTCTTACCCGGATATACACCGAAAAGCCAAAAATATGATGTCAATCCTCCACGTGCTGCCAAAACATCTCTTACCCGGATATACACCGAAGAGCCGAAACATTATGACCACCTGCCTTATATGATGGTCCTCCACGTGTCGCCAAAGCAGCTCTTACCCGGATATACACCGAAAAGCCAAAAATATGATGTCAATCCTCCACGTGCTGCCAAAACAGCTCTTACCCGGATATACACCGAAGAGCCGAAACATTATGACCACCTGCCTAATATGATGTTGGTCCTCCACATGCCACCTAAACTGCTCAACCCAGATATACACCGAATAGCCAAAACATCATGAATTCCTAGTTACACCTCTGAGTCTGCATATCATAACGTGAATTGGAGTCTGCATATCCTTACGGGGATTGGAGTCTGCATATCCTTACGGGGATTGGAGTCTGCATATCCTTACGGGGATTGGAGTCTGCATATCCTTACGGGGATTGGAGTCTGGATATCCTTACGGGGATTGGAGTCTGCATATCCTTAAGTGAAGTGGAGTCTGCATATCCTTACGTGAAGTGGAGTTTGCATATCCTTACGGGAATTGGCGTCTGCATAGCCTTGCGTAAATTAGCGTCTGCATGTCCTTACCGTAAATTAACGTCTGGAACGTCGGAATGTATAAATCATAGATTAGGATAAAAACGAGGGTTTTTTTTCCTAGAGCTCGTTTCTGGAAGTTTTTGGTTTGCAAATTTGGGGCCTTTTTTTTTTTTTTTTTTTTGCAATGCTTGAACTTCACGTTTCTTCAAAAGATTCCCAAATACAGCCTATAAAATTCATTAACTTAAGCACTAAGATCCTCTCTAATGAAGTAGTTCAAGCCTTGCAAAAAGTTCATAAATTTAAGTTTCCAAATACCTTCTTACGATCTGAACTCGTCGTACCTCACATGGAACAAATAATAAGAAATCTTCCTACTAATGATCAAGATTCCGTAAGACATAAAATGACAAGATGTCTTACCAAACTCAAGCTCAGCAGTATACATGGATCTACTAATCTATTACACTTTCGAAATGCTAAACTAGAACTCGTTTCATTAAAGAATGATCCTAATATTTCATTAATCTTGGTTGATAAAACCTTACAAACTGTAATTCTGAACAACAAACAAAGACCTCAATGGAAAGATGCTTGCAGCTATCATAAAAATTACTCACGCCATCACCACTTCAGATCCTATTTTTCGAATCTGTGACGTGACTGCCCCTCAGGACTCACACGACATGAAGGCAGATAACAGCGATGACGAACGTCCGCGTAGCTCAGTTGGTAGAGCGACTTCTTCCGGAATAAGTGGACTCCGGTTCGATTCCCGGCGTGGACCAAAAATGACGGAGAAACTTACTTCGTTATAATGGCGTCCGAGCTTCCTGGATGACCCGGCCGTTCAAGATCTCGCAATGGTGTGATGTTCTTTCCACACCTCGAGATAGGAAAAATAAGAGAATCGCTTCTTCAGCGTTTCAAAAGATAAAAGTGTGTGATGTTGCATTCCACACACTAGATTGACTGGAAGTTCTTAAGTGCACGTTCTACAGCGGATGGATGCCTGCAACGATTCATGGTCACGGCTGACCAGTGGGCCATGCTCCCGGCCCTCTTTCGGGTGGGGGGAGAGAGATGTGACGTGCCTGCCCCGCAGGACGCACACTGCATAAATGCAGATTCCAGCGATAACGAACGTCCGCGTAGCTCAGTTGGTAGAGCGACTTCTTCCGGAATAAGTGGACTCGGGTTCAATTCCCGGCGTGGACCGAAAATAACGGAGACATTTATTTCGTTATAAATCCTTCGACTATTAAACAAATTGAAAAACCAAGGCCGTCTTTCCGTTTCATTACAAAAAGCTGCAACTCCACTACTGCCGCCCCGGTGGCTCAGTGGTCCAAGCGATGGCTTCTGATCATTCGTCCGAAAGGGGTCCGAGTTCGAATCTCGGTGACGCATGGATGTTGTGTTTGTCTTACGGCACTCGCTCTCTCCCTTCCCAGGAACCAGTGACCCTAAATTAGGGACGGATTTGCTCACGTTGGTCGTTAAACCTTCAATAATTCAATAAAAAAAAAACGAAACTCCTCTACTTGGACGTCACATACCGGCTGATTTTTGAAAAAATAAAATAGATTTCTAATGAACAGTACTTATACCATAGATATCTTGGAAATCTATTTGTGTGGTCTAAGCGATGGCTTCTGATCAATCGTCCGAAGGGGTCCGGGTTCGAATCTCGGTGAGGCTAGGGTTTTGTGTTTGTCTTTTGGCACTGGCTCTCTCCCTTCCCGGGAACCAGTGACCCTAAATTAGGGACGGGCGACTGCTTATAGCCCATTGAGTTGCTCACGGTGGTCGTTAAACCTCCAATCAAAAAAAAAAAAAAAAAAAAAAGAAATCTGTTTGTACCATAGATATCTTGGAAATGTACTCTTACCATAGGCCAAAAGAAGTCTAAATTTGTGAGATCAGTTCCTTTTGTTCCTACCATTATGCCTAACTCAAAAATTCCTGCAGAAGCCTCTAAATAGACTTCGGCATAAAGACTCATAATCTATTTTCATATATATAAGGTCTGACAGCGATCCTATTAACTCAATACATCAGGCTAGCGTATATACTGTTATCCTAGAATCTAGTGACGCAAATAACGACAATAACCCTGATATCCTTTACATCGGAAGCATTATGAAATGCCTATTCAAAAGACTTCAAGGACACCAAGCTAATGTTAAGCAGAAATCATCGTCTATTGCTCACTCTCTAATTGTAGCACAAAGGAAACACTACCTTAATTGGGATACCGCTAACATGATTTCAACGCATGGAAGTGAAAACCAAACCAGATGCACCTTAAAGCATCCTTATATAAAAATATTTTTCCCAATGCAGCAATGATGATGTTCCTATTACCATTCTTTTGTAATGGAAAAAATGAATTTTCTCCGAAAGCAACTATAAAAAACGCATTCTAATTGATCACTACGACTCTTACTGTTCCACTTCTCCCTCCTCAAATACTATATATACACCATCAGACTTTTCCACCTGCCTGAAACCTTTGGTTTGCTTATTTGTTCTTCCATTCTGTTCCCCCCTTCTGCTTCTTTTTAGTATTCCACACTCCCCCTTTTCTTTTGACCCTGATTTCTATCCCTGCATCAACATCCCTCTGCCCTTTACTGTGCTTTACCTTTTCATTAACAAAGTTTTTATTTCCACCTTACGCCACATAACCGCTCCTTCTCACCCCACTATAGCCTCTCACGATTTTGATTGGACGACACATTTAATACCTTAATCACGCTGACGACTACCTCTTGCTTTTTACTTTGTACTCAGCATTTGATGTCTCCTACATTAACGCACGGAAGATCTAGAGTTTCGATAAAAAAAAAATCAGGGGAGTTAAAATGTTTTTTGTTTTTTTTAATTACTCCTTCAAAGCTTATGCGATATAATGTAATAGTACCCACTCCTTTTTTAATTATAAAGGTTTTGCACAACTTTGTTTTCTTTTTTTTTTCGAATAAAGAAATAACTAGCATTGAACCCTAGGGATGAACACGAGTTTTTTTTTATCAAGGGAAAAAAAAATTCTTTTTTTTTTTTTTTTAACGCCCCAAAGGTTTAGTGTTTTGATTAAAAAAAAATCACGGGAGGTAAAGAAGATGTATCTTTTTTTTTAAATCCGCCCGTCAACGCTTAAGCGAAATAATGTAATACAATTTTCTCGCCCCAATAAATTTCGGCGTAGCAGGAATAGGCAAAACAAGAACAGGCGAAAAAGGAAGTTTGCTCCAGGTGAAACACTCCTCTCTAGCAGGTGAAAATTTCAGGTGAGTCAGAAATAGGCGAAACCAGAATTCTTTCCTCGACTGAAATGGCGGGACCTATTAACATTCGACTTAGCGAGAATAGGCAATATAAGAATAGGCGAATGTTGATGTAAACGCAGTAAGCATAGGGACCCGGCAAGCTCTTCGGATGCGCAGGCCCATGCGCAGGAGACTGCGATAAACTGTGTGCTGTGACACATTGCCCTGATCACCACTGTTGTAGTTGTGAGTGATTTGTCGCACTGTGGCGCTACGGTCGCTGTGAACAATGCGTGGAATTCTCCGTTCCCTTCTCGGTCATGAATGAGCAACGAATGACACACGGCTTGACGACGGTTTGTCGTTTGACCATATGTGCACCACTTTCGATACGTACTCACTACAACCGTACGTGAACAAGCCGCTCAGTTTCCGAGGCTCCATGTAATCACAATTTGTCCGTTATCAAACTCTGATAAATCATTCTGACTCCGAATACTCTACTAACCGAAAGCCAATCCTCGAGTTGTATATACACTGAGTGGCCACTTTATTATGACCACACCCTCAGTACTTCGTTGGGCCACCTTTTGCCTTTAATACTGCGTCGATTCTTCGTGGCATGGACTCCACGAGATGTTGATAGGTGGTTTGTGGAATCTGAGACCATGCTTGATGAATAGCACTTTCCAAGAGTGTGAGATTGCAGGGTTGTGGATCCAGCTGTCTGACGGCTCGTTCAACTTCATCCCACAAATTCTCAATGGGGTTGAGATCTGGAGATCGTGGGGGCCACCTAAGAAAAGTTAACTCAACGGCATGTTCCTGGAAACTAATCCTGTATAATACGAGCACTAGGTCAGGACTCATTATCTCGTTGAAGGTCATTGGGGTAAACCATCCACATGACAGGATGCACTTGGTCCTCAACGATGTTTAGATATGATGTGCCAGTCAGAAGTTGATCAACACTAAATAAAGGGCCCAAAGCATGTCAGGGAAGCATTCCCCAAACAATAACGTTGCCTCCATCAGCTTGAAGGGTTGTGGCAATGAATTTGGGGTCCATGCTTTCGTGCTGTTTCCGCCAAATTCTTACTCGGCCATCGGCATGGTGCAACTGAAAACGTGATTCATCGGACCACATAACTTGTTTCCAATTATCGACTGTCCAATCCTTGTGCTCTTGTGCGAACTGGAGACGTTTTCGCTTGTTAACTGTAGACAGCAAAGGTGTTCGAACAGGCCTTCGGCTGCCATATCCCATCCGATGCAGTGTACGGCGAACAGTACGTTCAGAGATCATTTGAGGGGATCCTTGATTAAGATGGTCTGTAATTTGCTGCACTGTTGCTCTTCTGTTGTCTGTTACCAGTCTGGACACTCTCCGTTCCGCCCGAGCAGTCACTAGTCGATGAGGACCACACGTTGCACGTATAGACCCAGTTGTTAGGCTGGCAGTCCAGTCTTTAAACACTTTAACAGCTGCTTTGGAACATTTCACGAATGCGTCGGTTTCGGTGATACTCGCTCCACATCTCCGAGCTTCTACAATCATCCCACGTTGAAAGTCCATCAAATCGCATTTTTTACCCTTCTCGTCACCCAAAAATCATTTCTACTACTGTCGCAAGCACTAAGCTTTCCCTTTTTATACTAGCCTCGCTCTCTGGCGGCAACAGCGTGCAGCCATAGCTCATTTGCTTAAAACTGTCAGGTGGTCATAATAAAGGGGCAACTCAGTGTATACTGTTCTGTGAACTTCACCTGAGCCACCGTTCTTTCTCCAAGCGCGCTCATTTCTCTTGGCTGGTGGTTGTGTTAATGTAATGGATCATCGGTGTATATCTTATTTATAAAACACAAAACGTCTGTTTGTTTAAAGAGGCAAAAACTCTCGAACGCCGAAGTGTGGCATCGTGAAATTTTATTAATACTGGAATTCTGTAGTGTGCATGAAAAAATGCAAAAACGAATTTTGCGAAATCTTAACGAAACGGGCTGAAATTTTTATCACCACCATGAATTGGTAAAAAGATGAGTCTCAAAATTTCACCGGAATCTCGTCAAAACTTTTTAAAATAGGCATGGAATTTTTAATTCATCGGCAAATAGAAATATATGCGCAGAAACGGTTAATACAATTTTGACCGCTAATTTAAAAAAAGTTATTTACCGAATCAAGCGAAATGTGGAGGTCCTGTTCCAATTAACGATTTATGGTGTTCATTAAAATTTCTGCCAGTTTCATAAAATATTCGCAAAGAAACGTTTTTAAGTTTTTTATCCCAGAGATTCGCCCGTCAAAGACGTCTGAAACGAAAGCACGTGATGCATTTGATCGTAGATAACAAATTGTTAACGAATTTTGTTCAGTCAGTGTTCCAATGGCTTGTCTCCTGGACGCGTGTTAAATAATGCGTAACACTTTTGGTCAGTTTGATTCTACAACTGCATGTTGGAATTTTAAGATCAAAGGATCTAGAAAAATTATATATTGTCGATGAAGGAGAAACCAAAAATGTTGTGTACGGCCAAGTGCTGAAATAATCACACTATGAATAAATAATTTGTTATGACCGAATTTATGAAATCAGCTTTCTTATTTTTTTGCAAGCATAAGTTTTTTCCCGATTTTTTTAGTGACATATAAGGAATATGAAATTAATAAGCTTAAATCCCAGGCAAAGCCGGGTAGTAAAGCTAGTAATATATAGTTATGAGAAACATTTTACTCATAAGCCAACAAAGATGTTTCCAGAGTTATCTCCTATATTATAGACGAAATAATTTTTTCATCTACGTATTCAGTTATTTTTGTCTTCACCAGGTAGAAATGCCGTTTAATTGGAATTTTCCGAAGCCTGAGAGAACGATGTTAGTTGTTGCAATGTAATGTGAAGTATTGCTCTTCTGTTATGCTATTTAAAAAAGAGAGTAACTGTTACATATTTCGTATTTGTGAACAAAATTATTAAACGTGTATGACATTCCTAACTGGTTAATGCACTACTCAGTTTTAAATTCTCCTACACCCCTCTAAATTAAATTCTCCAACAACCTGCTTTCGAAAAAAATGCCTTTTACTGTTTCTACCGAAACGTAAAATTATTTTCCCCAGAAAGTAACGATATTCTTACTTTGAGATTCAAATGAGAGCTGAAAATTGATGGCATAAACACGTATTTGATTTCTCTCCTACGGCGAAGAAAATTGTGAAATACCGGAGTATACAACTTGAGAATAGTTGTAGCCGGTGGCCTCGGAGCAAAATTTACGTAAATAATTCCGTGCGACGTTTTCCTTCGTTTCCTGTAAAAACTCGACAGTGACTAAAATTTCATAGCACATAATTTTTTAGGGTACATATATCTGACGTTCGTTCAATTTTGTGCGGCGCTTGTCTCTTGGCTGTACGCAATTGATACGGTCTTCCTTTTCCGGGAAGGTGTATTCCTGGCAGGTATTAAATTTTTGTACGAATGCTAGCCTTGTGTGCAGAAATGAAATTGATGTGTAATGCCAAAGTTATCCTACCAATAAAAATACAAGGTTAACACGTTCCTAGTAGTGAAAAACAATTTTATTTGTTTTTGATCTCGGTTCTGAGAAAAACATAAATTTTTTCTATTGAAGCAGAATTTTCTTCCTCCCAATCAAAAACAAAAATAGAATTCTATAGCTTTCTCTGAATCAAGTGGTGAAGTGAGTTTAAATGTTTATTCGACTGTGAATCTTATGTTTGAACAGTATCTATCTCTGCGTTTTTTGACGTTTATTCTTTACGAATAATTCTGATAAAATTTGTATTTATGATTATTCAGAGTTTTATCCATTCATTTTCAGAGATCATATAACTCCCATATGTAACAACAAAAGTGTGTGAGCCTGTAGTTTCGAGATAAAAATGTAATGTGCGTTAAAATCAATGAATAAGTACATAAAACATATGTATTCATACACACTCAGTAAACAAAACATAAGAGGTAGGGATAGTGTGTATTTGACATGCCATCACCTTTTGTTTGGTTTGGGGCCAGACCCAAACCGAAAGCGGGCGAAAAATAGACTGACAGCATGGCTTTCCTACAATGTAGACCGCGAATGGCCAAGTGGTGAACGTTCATGGCTGCCACGGAGAAACCTCAGGTTCGATCCCAGGCAGGTACGAACGCTCGAACCACAGAATATCCACCGTGCGTCGTACGGGCACGTTAAGCAATCGGTCCACGGGTACTGACCCCCGGGAATAAATAAAGGCGTCTTTCTACCTCGCTTGCGTGTCATTTTCCAATCGGGCACTATGCCCAAATCTCGTAGGCTTTTTAAGACCTGGGGTCAGACACTCACTTCCTAAAATCCTCTACATCTGATCTTTACTACAATGTATCATTATCTATGAACATGAGTAACTCCGTAGCGCAGTGGTTTAAACGTTGGCTTATTGCCATGCCTCCGAGAAGGGTACGGGTTCGAATCCCGTTGAGGCATGAATGTCGTATTTGTCTACGGCTCTGGTTCTCTCCCTCCCATGGAACCAATGACCCTAAATTAGGGACGGGCGACTGCTTATAGCCCATAGAGTTGCTCACGGTGGTCGTTAAAACTCCAATAAAAAAAAAAAAAGATTCGCATCTTCCAAATTTATATTGTACAATGGTGTAATCCCATACTTCATTCATTGACATTTAATTCATAGATTAAAAAAAATTAAAACCGTAGTCTTTTATATTTTAAGTGAAATATTATTATCAAACAGGATTTTTTTATTTTTTTATTTTTTTTGTTTTCAAGCATTTCAAATTTAATCCTGCAGTTTAAATGCAGGAATTCCTGATGGCGAAACTTTGCCCTCCCAAACGGAGAGGCGTTTGAAAGCAATCTGTAAATGCAAGCATCAAGAGAAACCGTCCAAAATAAATAGCAAAAAAATTGCGACGGAGGACATTGTTATAAATGTTTCTCTTTCTCATAAAAGCCATCTTTTTCTTCATTTCTAACCGAGGTTTTCAGGAAACGTGCACGGTTGCGATTCCTTCCTCTTAGCAGGGAGTGAGAAAAGTAATGAAAAGAATTATTGGTAACTGGCGTGACGCCATTTTGGACACCAATTATTTTCCCCCACACATTCGAGAAAGCGATAAGAATCCGTATCTTAGACCTTATTTCCGGAAAGGAGAAAACAACTTGGGATGCCGCCTGCCAACATTCGCATTAGCACAGATTACGATGGGTATGAAAGCGCAAACACCAGTCTAAAAATGAAACGGTTACTTGAGATCATAAATGACAAAATTATGGTGCCGTTTATTTTTAACTACCTCGGACTTGTGACGCCATGTTGGAGACAGAAGTCACCTGAATCTGGAGAACGAAAGATACATTCCTTTTTTTTTTAGTCGCCCTAATGGGCAACGAGGTGCGCCCCACCTGCAGATGGTGTTAACGCCACTCTATGCAAAGTAGTTCCCCAAATGACGCGCAAAGCAAGTTCATTATGCTCCATAAATATTTATTTCGCGCGCTCAACTCTGTGCGAGCTCCTGTTCGGTAATTAGAAGTGATAGTGTCACCCAAAAGCAAACGTAACAAACGAGTTGCTTTCTGAATCTGATATTACTCCCATGGGAGAATCGATGCGTCTAATAAACGCACAAAAACCTGTATAAGAGATTTTGAATTTCTGTTCCACTTGCATTTATGGCAGAAATAGTTGGTGTTTAATACTGAAAAGTCGTGTGTATGTAAGGAAAAACTTCCTCATCCCGTTAACAGTATTGCCAGTAGCTAAGGAAAGCTGTTTAAATATGACTATCATATGTCATTTTAATTCTAATGCTCCAAATTTAAATACCTAATCTTAACATCAGGAAAAAATAGGATTCTGGCACTGTATTTGTATGTTCCGCAACTTGTAGCTTATTAAGGATACAGATATACACCGATGAACCATTACATTATGACCACCTATATAATAAGCTGTAGGACTCACTTTAGCACTCAAAACAGCGGCCACTCGGTAAGGCATCGATTCGACGAGGTGGCTCTAGGTATCCTGTGGTATCTGGTACCATAATATCAACAGCAGGTCCTCCAGTTCGCGTAAATTTCGGGGTGGTGGTGATTTAGCGCGAACCAGCTTTTCCAGGTCGAACCACAAATGTTCAATTGGGTTCATGTCAGGTGAATCTGGAGGCCAGGACATTAACAGAAAGTCGTCAGCATGTTCCTCGACCCATTAACTGACTATCTTACCCTTACTTACTTTTCAAATTTTCTCAACATATGGGGGATCAGCAGAAGTCACCCTCAGTCACTCTTGTTGTTACTAAACAAAGAAGTGAAACTACAGACAGTTTCTGGCATTATGGTATTTAGAGTGAAACAAACTTTTGGCGTCATGGTCGCTAAAGGGTCAACAGAAATCCATTAGCATGTTTTCGAATCACTCTTTGACGATTCTGGCAGTATGGCATGGCGCATTATCCTGTTGGTAATGGCCATCACCAGCAGGGAACAACCCAGTTTCCATGAATGGGTGAATTTGGTCTACCAAAGATGTTCAGATACACGACAGCTATCAGGAATTGTGCTATTGGAATAATGGGGCCTAAATTTTCTCAAAGAAACATTGCCCACAGCAATGGCATACCAAGATTGGACCCAAAGGGCCATATGCACTCACCAAAGTAATTTTGTCCAGTTTTAAAAATTGAAAAAAATTGTCGACAGGGGGACCAACTACACCAAATTATTGAGGCGGCAGGCGTAAAGAGATCAGACGTCGGAGGAGCAGGTCTACATCTATTCCTTTGTCAGGAGAAAAATAAAAATTAGAAGGAGGGGGGGGGGGCAGAAAGATAAACTACGAGATTCGACGTATATTTTAAAACGCAATTCCAATTGCTCATCAGCAAATGAACAAGGAAATAGAAATATAATTTTGCTGAATATTAATATTTAAAAAAATGAAATTCAGCCTGCGATTGTAGGTCTACGTCTATTCCTTTGTCAGGAGAGAAAAAATTAGAAGCGTGGGGGCAGAAAGATAAACTACGAGATTCGACGTATATTTTAAAACGCAATTCTAATTGCTCATCAGCAAATGAACAAGGAAATAGAAATATAATTTTGATGAATATCAATATTTTCAAAAATGAAATTCAGCCTGCGATTTTATAAAAAATATCCCGAGAGATTTTGTTACGAAACGTTTATCAAAATAACAAAACTAGCGCTGTTACTCAAAGAATGAGAAGCGCAAGCACTAGATACATAAAGGCGCTAGAGATTATACGTATCTGTATTATTTTTTTTAATTTTTCATAATTGTTTTAACCCTTTAACGACCATGACTCTAAAATCTAGTATTACTCAAAGTACCAAAACGCCCGTAACCATCTGTTGTTTCACTTCTTTGTTTAGCAACAACAATGGTGTCTGACGGTGACTCCTGCTGATCCCTCATAGGTCGATCAAATTTAAAGAACAGGTAAGGGTAGGAAATCTGACTCACTCTAGACAGGCGTTTCGGGCAGTCATGGTCGTTTGTATGTACGGGCGTTTTGGGCGTTTAAGGGTTAAACATCACGAAAACATGTCGAACAAAATACATGGTTGACAATGAAGTTTCTCATCAAATAGGCAATGATTTATGTGGGAGAAAAGTTTACTTATTTTGTTATTTATAAATTTTTCGAAAATAAATCATTTTGGTTTCATAAGGTGGAGCTTGGTCCATCTTATGAGGCCAAAGAGATTATTTAATTAAACAGGACGAAAAATATTGGGCGGGCTTTTCCTCCTTAGAAAACTTATTAGGGACGCCATAGTAGGCGCCTTTGATTGCCGCTTACGTTATTTTGCTAGTTTCGTCATTCTGGAGTTCCTTAAATTGCCCTTAGTTACTTCTGTATTTGGGACGGTCAGACGAGGTCACATATGTCTATTGTTTGTGTCTCCCCCCCTTTTCCCGTGCGCATTTCCCACTTGTATGCCACCAAAGAAAGTGGATAGCAAACTGGTGTTGTAGTGGTCAGGGCGTCAGTCTAATGAATGGTGGGGCCTAGGGGAGGGAGGGGTAAGCCTTTTATCTTGAGTACATACCATAGCAGAAAAACAAAAGCGTTGAACGAGCATTACTTTGTAATTAATAGTACTTGAGAAAAAAAAATGCCTGTTCTCATGCACATTTTTTTCATCACTTTAGAAGGAATGATATCGTAGCTGCAGTGATAAAACCAAGAATGTGAGAATTTTTCGATTGCGGCTTTACATCATATAAAAGTTTATTCACTGATACATAATACAGATGCAACTTGATGTAACTGTTATGTATAGTGCTTGAACAGTATGATGTAATTGCAGAAGTGATTCTTTGATCAAATTTAATTTTTGAACAGCGATAACTCAAACAAAATTTCGCATTGGTGGTTTTGACATTGCGGCGAGGATATGCATCCCCTAAAATTAATTTCTGAGTACGCCACTGGCCCACAGTATAATACCGCCTCCGCCTGTCTGTTGCCATTCAACAGAGTATCCAAGTGCCATAGCCTGCGTTGACAATCGGCGTATCTGCGCTCTCCCGTCTACGTGATGCACCAGGAAACTTTATTTGTCTGACCAGGCCACCTTCTTCCAATCATCCAGGGTCCAGTCTCGATGATCTTGGGTTCATTTCATGCGGTATTGGCGATGACGTGCGGTGAGTATGGGGACCCGGCAGGGTTTTCGGCTACGCAGGCCCATGCGCAGAAGGCTGCGATGAAATGTGTGCTGTGACTCATTGCCCTAATCACTAGGGCCGCGGGCGGCCTAGTGGTCAACCTTCGTGACTGCCACGGAGAAGACCTTGGGTTCAATCCCAGAGAGGTATGAACGCTCGAACCACTAAATATCCTCCGTGCGTCGGATGTGCACGTTAAGCCGTCGCACCCCGGGCACTGTCCCCCAGGTAATAAATAAGGGCGTCTTCGTCCCCGTTTCTACTTTGCTTCCGTGTCCTTTTCCTATCGGGCACTCTAGCCCAAATCTCCTAGCTTCCTGTTTCTAAGGGTTGTTTAAGACCTGGGGGTCAGACACTCCCTTCCTAAAATCCTCTACATATGATTTGCCCTGATCACCACTGTTGTAGCTGCGGTGGATTTTTCGCACTGTGGTCTTACGGTTGCTGTGAACAAAGCGAGACAGTCTAGGCTGCCTTCTGACATCAATGAGCTGCTACCTACACACGCCTGGACGACGGTTGATTGTTTGGTTATCTGTGCACCAGGTTTTATATGTACTCACTACAGCGGCACGTGAACAAGCCGAGCCGTTTCCGGGATTGTAGTTCCGAGGCTCCATGCCATCACGATTTGTCCTAATCAAACTCCGAAAAATCGGCAGCTTTACCCATTCTGACCCCGAACATTCTACTAATCAAAAGCCGGACCTCGGGTTGTATATATACTGATCTGTGAATTTCCCCTGAACCACCGTTCGGTGTCCAGTCTCTCTCATTTCTGTAGGCTGGGGGTGGTCATAATGTAATGGCTCTTCTGAGTAGAGCAGCTCTATTGTTTGCATTTGTTACTAGGAGGTCGTCTGGATAATCATGGCTGATTCCGACGGTAAAAATGAACGAAACACACCTCATAGCACACAAATTTGTTTTGTTCTAAATCGGCGCCTTCAGCAGGTACACATCTCTACCAGCGAGAGGAAAGTGCTTCAATGTGAGTCCGGAAGAAATATGTCTGCCTGGATGCAAGAAAGTCTCTGAATGCAGTTTTGTCCTCCTCTGGTTCTGGAGGTACTGTTCTTGAGGTAATTGGTGAAATGAGTGCATGAACCGCTGGAAATCGTTAGGTGCCACGTCTGGCATGTAGGTTGGACGTGGGAGGGTTTCTAACCGCAGTTCGTGTAGTTTGTTTCGTTATTTGTGACACGTGTGGTATTGCGTTACTATCGATGACCATAAGACCAGTAGTGTATATTCGAGGCTAGCAAAGCTAGCTGCGAAGCCCAGAGAATGCGCAAAATAAAACTGAAATAAATATGCACAAATAAAATTCAATTATCAAAATGTTAAAATATGTCGACGCTTTTACTGCGAAAAAAAAAAAAAAGCGCGTGCTCATTCGCTTCTTTGACTGAGTCTGGCAAACGAAATCCAACGGCATAACGCAAGCAGCTCTTCCAGAGTCTTCGCAGTTAGGATGCGAAAACCTTCCTGCTAGCGTTTCCATGGCAACATGAATTAGCTGGTAGAGGGGAATGGGTCATTGCTTTGGGAAACGGTTCACTCAGAATAGAGAAGGCTTAGACTACCCCAGGCACTCGCATACTCCCGCCCATAAGAGTGTTTCGCGAGAGTTGTTTCAGTTTTTGTGAAGTGTCAAGCCACGAATCTTAAATTCGTGGCTTTGTTGGATTCGAACTGTTTTGATAAATTTTATGAAAGCTTCCATGAACATCTACTGTCAGAACTTAAAGAACTATGCTTCAAATTTTGATACAGCTCGACCAAAAAATGAAACTGAAGGTGTTTTATTCCCTTGATGAATACAAAAACAAATCAGTAAGAGACATTACGTGTTACGTAAAGTTGAATAAATTGGACATAATGTTTATTGAAGTGTACAAATTAGCAGACCTCATATTAAACTTTCTATCAACAACTGCAACTGTCGAAAGAAGTTTTTCTGCATTAAAAGGAATCAAAATATATTTTACAGCCACACAATGCCATGCACATTCGAAAACCTAGTTCACACAAAAGGAAAGAAGAATGGAGTTCATGTACAAATAAAGTATTCAGAAAAAGGGAGTTCATGTACAAATAAGTGTTCAAATCCTAATCCTCATAATTATTTATTATCATGTTAGCAATGGCACGTATCCAAAATTTAGAAAAAAAAAAAGTTACTTCTATTACGCACAAATTAAAGATTAAACTTCCCAATTAAAAAAAACAGTACTGAGGAAAGGGTCTCGGGCCCAAGATTACTCGGACCCAGTACTGAGATAGCCCAGGACTCGGACCCAAGATTACCCACTGTATAGGACCCTTGCTGTTTGGAACACAATTTCTAGTGTACTCGGTTAATTTCTTCAAAAATATGTGACTGAGGTAATGCTTTCACAAGCATTCAAGAATCTGTAGTGGATGACACCGTGAACAGTCCACCGCACAATAAAAAAAAACCCTTCTTTGGCGTCAACCTTGGTTTAGGACGTTGTTTCAGTGGTTTATCATGGTTCAGCCACTGTCCAAATCGCTTGCGGTTTTCATATAGCATCAACATTTCATCACAGGTTGCAATGCGGTCAATTATGAGTTGCCTTTCGTTGCGAAGCAGAAGGTCTCACAATTCGATGTTTTTTTCAGATCCTCCATCAGTTTCCGTGGAACCCACAAATCGAGCTTCTTGAACTTACCAATTTGGTAGAGATGTTCGGAAACGGTTGGCACCGTCACATTGTATTGTTTAGCGAGTTATCTGACTGTGACGTGATGATTTGCATTCAGAGCGTCGTTATCAATGACGGAATGTCTTCTTCGGCCCTCCTCAACTTTTAAGCACGTGTTACCAGAAAAGTTTTCAAACTACAAACGAACAGTACGTTCAAATGGTTGCCTCCTCGTCCCCATGCTTCGATAACATTACGTAAAGTTTGTGCCGCATTACGAACCAATTTGAACTCTTGAAGCAGAATCACCCGCAACTCATTCCTTCGTAACATGTGCTGCAAACCACTGTACAAGAGTACCAACGACTGCAGCTCAACCAATTATGGCGTGTATATGTTGTCTGAGTCGCTATTAGAGTCGTACGAATGGCATTTTTAGAGGGTTGGTCTGCAAGCATTGTGGGCAAAGTGTATTCGGCACTTTAGAAAACTGACCATTATTTTTCGAGCGACCTGAAAATTTAACTCTTCTAATACAAAAAAAAATTATGCTGTACATTTAGGGGTAGAGAAGGTAGCTAATTTCTATATGTCATCCCACATAGGAGTAAAGAAATATTTATAAAGAAATTAGCTACCTACTGTACCCCTAAATGTACAGCCATTCGGGAAACCTTGGAGATAATGACCAACAGCGAGACTTGCAACGATAGCGTCTCACTCGTGTTGCCACGAATGTGTAACCAGTTCTTCAAGTAACGCCTTCTCCCTACCATGATACCACGGGCACAACCAACGTGATGCCTCGTGTCTTTAAATGAATATAACGTCGTATCTATTGTTGTCAAGTCAAGTTCCCACGTTCAAATTTTTAAAGTGTTCTATTATTCAGTTTGCGGTTTCTGTCTAACTTCCTTGAAAAAGCCATCTGATTGATGTGCGAAAGCTTGGTAACGCTTATGTGTATTTCCTACGCCCATACATCGGGTCACTAGTACAGTATTACTATTTCCCACATAATTGGTGTACTGTTCATAGGTATGAATACGTAATTTATTATTACGTACCCTAGTGGATTGGAACAACGCTACAATGATCTTGCTACATAAAAAAGGTGACATTGAGGATCTCGGTGACATTGACCTATCAGCCTCGTATCAGTGGTTTATAAAATTTTCACTAAAGTACTTTCACACCGCTTTGAAGGTAACACTGGACATGGCTCAACCGAGAGAACAAGCTGGATTCAGGAGTAGCTACAGCACAATAGATCATATCCACGTACTGAGAGAACTAATTGAAAGAGCGAGGGAATATGAACTTCCATTGTGCATGGCTTTTATCGATTATGAAAAAGCCTTTGATTCGGTGAAACCATCAGCAGTTACAATGGCTCTGAAATCCTGCGGTATTGAAGATGCGTACATTAATATTATTAATAACATCTATGAAAATGCAAGTGCAAAAATTCGGCTGTTTGAAAATACAACACACATAAAAATTGGAAAGGGAGTGAGACAAGGTGACACCATATCTCCAAAAGCTCTTTAACGCCACATTGGAAAATGTCTTTCAATCACTGAACTGGGAAAACAAAGGGATAAAGATTAATGGAGATTATCTAACCCAGCTTCGTTTTGATGATGACATAGTCATTTTTGCAACTACCCCATCAGAGCTGCAGAGTATGATCCAAGAACTTGCTGACCAGAGTAAAGAAGTGGAATTAAAAATGAACTTTCAGAAGACAAAAGTGATGTTCAATGCTTTTACACGAATTGAAGATTTGTCGATTGATGGAGAAAAGCTGGAGATAACAGACACGTACGTTTATCTTGGACAGCAGATATGAAGTGAGGGTCACATAGATGAAGAAATTAATCGGCGTACAAAACTTGCCTGGAGAGCTTTTGGAAGAAACAGCATAATTTTCAAGAGCAATATGCCACTATGTCTTAAAAGAAAAGCGTTTGATCAATGCATCCTTCCAGTGCTTACGTATGGTGCAGAGACGTGGACCTTAACTAAAAGAGACATACAAAGGCTGCAGACAACTCAAAGTAGCATGGAGAGGTGCATGCTTGGTGTAACCCGGAGAGATAAGAAGAGGAACTCATGGATCCGAAAAATGACAAGAGTGGAAGACATCATGATCAGAGTTAAATCCCTGAAATGGCAATGGGCTGGACATACTGCCAGAAGGACAGACCATCGATGGACAGCCGAAATTTTAGATTGGATTCCAAGGGACAGGAAAAGAACCAGAAGAAGACCACATGGGAGATGGATGGATTCAAATTCGAAAGTATGCGGGAGTGACATGGAGGAGACAGGCACAAGACAGACCGTTGTTAAGGAGACTTGGAGAGACCTTCGTCCAGCAGTGGAATGATAATGGTTGTTGTTGATGATGATGATACACCGATGAACCATTCCATTATGACCCCCCACCCCGCCAGCTAACAGAAATGAGCGCGCCTGGCGACCGAATGATGGCGCAGCTGAAGTTAACAGAGCACTATACATGTGTATATGCAATCGGGGGACCGGCTTTCGCTAAGTGGAATGTCGAAGTCAGAATGGGAAAAGCTGCCCATTTTTAACGGAGTTTCACGAAGAACAAATTCTGATGGCACGGCTTCTAGGAACTAAGATCTCAGAAACGGCGCGGCTTGTAGGTTGTTCACGTGCTGCTGTAGTGAGTATGTATCAAAAGTGGTGCACAGATGGCCAAACGGCCAACCGGCGTCCAGTCGTGTCTCGTCTGCAGAAGAACGGAGACTGTAGCGCATTGTTCAGAGCGACCGCTGGGCCACAGTGCGAGACATCACCCGTAGTTACAAGAGTGGTAATCAAGGCAGTGTGTCGCAGCACACAGTTCATCGCAGCCTTCTGCGCTTGGACCTGCGTATCCAAGGACACTGCCAGGTCCCCATGCTTACTGCTCATCATCACCAACAAACGAATGAAATGGGCCAAAGACCATCCAGATAGGATCTTCGATGATTGAAATTTAGTAGCCTGGTCTGACAATTCAATATGACTGGTGCATCACGTAGACGGCCGAGAGGGGATACGCTGATTACCAGAGGAGGTTATGGCACGTGGATGCACCGTTGGGGAGTGTTCTGTTGTGGGAAATGTTTTCGTGGGACACTTTAAGGCCTATTATCCCAATAGCACAATTCCCGACACCTGTCAGGTATCTAAACATCGTTGCGGACCAAGTTCACCCATTCATGGCAGCTTTGTTCCCTGCAGGTGATGCACATTACCATCAGGATAATCAGCCATGCCACTCTGCCAGAATCTTCAAGGAGTGGTTCGATGAACATGCTTGTGACTTCCTGTTAACCCTTTAACGAACGTAACGCCCGTATGTACAAACGGCCAAAGACGCCAGAAACGCTCGTCTAGAGTGAGTCGGATTTCTTACCTTCACTTGTTTTTCAAATTGTCTCGACCTATGGGGGATCAGCAGGAGTCACTCCCCCAGCCACTATTGTTATTACTAACCAAAGAAGTGAAACAATAGATTGTTTCGGGCGTTATGGTATTTAGAGTGATACCAGATTTTTGGATCATGGTCGTTAAAGGGTTAATGCCCAGGTCTCCAAATTCACCTGACATGAACCCAATTGTACATTTGTGATTCGACATGGAAAAGCGGGTTCGCGCTAAATCACCACCACGTCAAAATGTTCGGAAACTGGAGGACCTGCTGTTGACATTATGGTATCAGATACCCCAGGATCCTATCACGACCTCATCGAATCGATACCTTGCAGACTGGGCGCTGTTTTACGTGCTAAAGGGTATTAGGTAGATGGTCATAATTCAATGTCTCATCGGTGTAAATGGCATCTAAAGGTAGAAAAACTTTTTCCGTTGTATACTTAGAAGCAATATATGGAATGAAATGTATTTTGAATTCGATATTATTTGCATTTGCTCCCTCCAGCGGTGAAGTTGTCCATCGCAAAAGATCCGGAATGCAAGCATCATTCTCGCATTTAAAACTTCCCAATGCAATAATTTTTCAAATCGCATAAGTACTTGCAGCAATATGGGGTCCACAGGCGGACTGGCAAACCTATAACATTAGCACCATCTTTCTTTTCAAGAGACTTGCTAAAATACTATTTTCGCGCTCGTTTACATCCTACGTATTAGGAACACAAATATTAGCTGCGCAACTTAATTCCCGGCAACAGGCACGACACGCTAACAGCAAATTATAGCACATCGAATACGTACCTAATCAGGTAAATAATGCCCGTCGTGTTGGATACATTTGAGCCATCGCTCAGGGAGCTGCCGAATGCCACTACGGAAAAACGAGGACTGTTTCGAGTTGATGAATCTCATCAATACTTGTGTGGACCTTCTCGACAGAAGTGAAGTGTGTATCACTCAGGTGATGTTGCAGGGAGCTAAAGAGGTGATAATCCGATGTGCAAAGTCTGGAAAATACGCCGGGTGGGACAAAATCACCCATCCCAGGTCGGTGGTCGTGTTTAAAGTCGTTTTCGCGGTGTGAGGACGCGCTTTATCCTGAAGCAACAGGACCGGCCTTCTGCCCTTGCCTGTGTATGGCCTTATCGCCTCCATTGCGTCACTAACACGAATGAGTTGCTGACAATAACGCTCAGCATTGACCGCTTCACCAGGTTTGAGCAACTCATAGTGTACGACACCGCGCTCATTCCACCACATTCACGGCAACAACTTCCTGGCATGTATATTCGGTTTGGCGGTACTGGTGGTAGGCTGACCTGGATAAACCTACGATTTGCGTCGCTTTGGATTATGGTAGAGGGTCCACTTCCCATCACAAGTCAAAATCTTGTGGAGGAAATCCTTCTTCTTGAAACTGGTGAGCAAGGACACAGCAACATCGTAGCGCCTAGACTTGTTCGCAGCTGTGGGTTGGTGCGGCACCCAACGGCCCTCCTTGTGAATCCGTCCAAGCTTGTGATGGCGCTTGTAATGGCTTGCCGTGTTATTCCGAGTTGCAGGGCGAGCTCTGACTGTGTGCGACAGGGATCCACGTCCAACAGTTGTTCCAGTTCCTCATCGTCAACTTTCTCTGGCTGTCCCGGACGTTCTGCATCATCACGGAGATCGAAATGTCCCTGGTTAAACAGCTGGAACCACTTCTTACATGTGCTGTAAGACACATCAGCCTCACCCAAAGCAGCACAGATCATTTGCTGGGCTTCCGCGGCACTTTGTTTCAGATGAAACGCGAACAGGTGGCAGTGCCTCAAATGTTGCTTCTCGAACGACATTGCTTTCACCGTCAACTTTCGTCCCTTCTGTCACTACAGCTGTGAGCGGTTACGGTTGCCTGGTAAGCTGTTTGATGGCGCTGCAATCGGCCATTATCGCACACAGCTATTTGCACTTGCCGATGTTCTATGATCGCTTGGGGTTAGGGGCCGAGAATTAAGTTGCACACTTAATATTTATCACTTCTATTGTCGGAAGCGTGGGTCACCTCTTTCTTATCAATATTGCAGTTCTGATTCAGAATTGATGTTCAAATGTGTCTGCGTTCTGCCGACTTCTTACACAATTAGAATATTGGTTTGAACTGATTACGGAATATTTTGGTTTCAGTTAATTGGCCTATGTCGCTTAAATATTTAAGGGTCGGTCTGTCTGAAGGCACCACTAAATTAGGGCCTGAGGTGTGCTTAAATACTCTAGAGTTGCTCGCGGTGGTCGTGAAGACACCGAAACAAAGACGAAATGGAAGAGCTTGGCGCAATTACTGTAGAGAATGGTACATTAAAAAAATAAGTCTATTTTTATCTGTTTCCTTCTTTTTAGCGTGACATTAATTCTGCTTTGAAGGCGCAACCAAACTTTACCGCATATTTTTCTATTTTTGAAATACGTGCAGTTATCTATTTAGTTCACTTTCTTTTAATTACTAAACAATTACACATATTCAAGGATTGCACAATTAGCATTCGATGTACCTAATATCCTTCCGAAAAAGACTATAAATTTTTGAGACGTTAATAGGCAATGAACATTTAATCAATTAAAATTTTATGCATAATTGCTCGGTAATTCTTCAGTAATTTTATTCATTATGGTTGAAAAGTACTTTTGAAATCTGAGACTGAAATTTTTAATAATGTATTTACGCAACACTCGGGGTAGTGTTCTACAATTAAAAAATGTTTTTTTTTTTTTTTTTTTTTTTTCAGATCTGGTGAAATATGCTCATCTATTGTTTTTAATGCTGAAGTAGAAAAATTTCGCTAAGTTTAAATGCTTTTAAGTGATAACCTCTGGTTATCTATTTTATTTTATCGACGTAATAAAGATATTAGGAGAACTATCTCGCGTTTATATTTAAATAATTTATTCAAAACTGCTTCGGAATGTTTATAGGTAATTCCCCACAGTATTACCTTTTATATTTATTTCTAGGAGCCAAACTGATACTAAAGCATGAAATTAGCAAGCAAGAAAGACTGGATAGGAACCTAATTAAATGTGATGGAAGTAAAACATTTAAATTAACAGCACAAAAAGTAGATTTCAGTTTGAGAAATTAGTTGTATTGATTAAATCGACTTCTGGTAGAGCGCGACGGAGTTTTCTTGTTTTAGGTTCCGCTAAAGGTATTTTCCTATTTATTTTTATTTTGAAGTATTTTAGTTCAGAAACTTTGCATGATCAAAATATTTCTGCAGCTGTAATATGTAAAATACTGACATTCAATAGATGTTTTGCAAAACTGCTAAAAAGGACAAACAAAAATCGTTTATTTAGACTGCGTCAAACTTTGATGGAAACGAAAATTTCAATGGGCTTCTGTAAATTATGAATGCGTGCCGAAACTTCTTTCTTAGCATTTTCTGAGAGTAATTTGCTGAGATTTGTTTTCGTTAGATTTCAGTAGCACTTTCAGGTGCTGAACTTAACGGTCGAGCCCTTAGATAAATTTTTGTTTTGATAATTTTACTTTTGTTATCACTTGTGTGGTGGGGTTTTTTTTTCGTCGTGGTGTCCGTCGTTTGCAGTGCAATGTAGTATTGCGCGTTACGTAATGTTTTTTTATACGTAAGAGGATAGTGTGTGAGGAGATGACTTTTCCTTTCTACGACACATTTCTAAGTAGCTGCCACCAGATCAATTCCTTACCTTACATGAACCGATCACCGTATCTTACTTAGGCTCTCGTCCGAGGCATGGTAAAGGATCTGTGAATAGATGACATAGAGCTGCGAAACAATTACAATTTGTACACGGTTTTATTTACATTCTCTGGCTTGCATAAGTATATTCAAATATTAGTACATCTTTCGTGTTGTTGACTCCATACGTTTGAGCGGATTGAGCACACAGTTCTGGATGAGATTCAATGTCCAGCAACACGAGTTGATTTCATTAGCAACACAGTTCTGGATGAGATACAGTGTCAAAGTTCCTGTTGAGATACACAGTCACACAACATTTAGGAAACGCAGATGGAGAGTGAACTTTGATCACGTCAGACCGCGGCTTGAATATAATGTCCCTAAATAACCCGCAGGTATTAGAACATCATTCGTATAACCAAACCCTCAGGTTGGTTCTGCTACAGGGCTACTCCACCTCAGTGGAACAGCATTATTAACGGCTGGATTCCATATTCCACACCGCTATCACGGAGAAAAAGAAGCGTCTTCCTCGATCACTTTCAGAGACCCAAGAGAGAGAAAGTCCGTTGTAACTTTTCGCGCCTATTACAACTTTTCTCGTGCCCGGAGACTGCTCGTCCAATGGCGTGCAAGAATGCTGAGCGGCTGGGCCATGTGGTTTTTCTCAATGTCCAGCGTCCAGCAAAAGTTTCCGTGACATCCCAGGGTCGCACATTTGTGGAGCCCCTCTTCCCCGCAGAATTTACTGAGGAAAGGATTTTGTTGTTGTTTTCTTTTCTTCCACTGGCACATACAACATGGCCGACCCATCGCCATCCTCCCTCTTGCTTACAAGAAATGGCGTCCCATCTCCCAGCTTGTATTTATTTTTCACCTTTCCGACCCTAAAATCTCCCAATTTTTCTCACGTCATCTCAACTTGCATCATTGAAATAATTATTTCATTCAAATTTACAAAAACATTGAGAAATAAATATTGTATATAGAATAGCGAGGCATAGTTTCTGCAAAATATTTTCACTATTTCATTTTCAACGCGATTATAATGGCATAATATTCATCGAAATTTCGTAAAAACACTTTGAATTTTACCGTGCAATTTTGGAACAGTTATTGCCATTACACTCGTCAAAGCCAAAGCAAAATGTTACGTGACATCCCTAAAGCAAATGTCACAACTCTCCCGTTTCCAGCTGTAACATGCTGATGAACTGCTCAGTATTCAACGTATCGCAGGTTATCAACAGCAACTTCACTACAGGTTTGCACGGAAACAGGCATGAGACGGAGCCATTATGACATGAGAACTGTTCTAATGTACAGTACGTCATTGAGTATTTAAGGTTAAGCAGCCACCTGAACTGGCTGCAAAGTTAACCTGATTATGGAATGAAAGCTACCGAGTGTGTACTTCCATTGCGTGATATAGTTCTAGTCTGAAAGCTCGAATTTGAGCTTTAACCACGACCCAAAGTAAACAGGTTTTCTAAACGTTGTAAGTAAGTATCAGGTTGTAAAGAAAATATCCGGAAACTAGAGAAGCATGTGTTTCAAGCTTAAATACAGGAACAAAACATTTAATCGTCCAGGTGGTTCCCATTGTATCTGATGACCTTGTTCCACCGATTTACGAGTTGAAATATCCCATTGTGGAAGAAGGCTGGCGAGCGGGAGTTTGAAGAAGTCCTTATCAAAGTTTTTCTCAAAGAGAAAATTTGACGAAGATCGGAAGAGATGTAAATCTAACGGAACAAGATCCGGAAATGTAAAAAAAAAAAAAAAAAAAAAAAAAAAAACATGGCTTTGTGCTGTTAATTAACTTGCTATGTACGAATACCACAAAAAATGGAGATCCTTTGAAAACTAACATACCGTTCGGTATTTTAATATGATATAATTGAAACAGTGCAAACTGCCACGTCCTCTAACGGAACAAGATCCGGGGAATAAGGAGGGAGGGCTGCGACGTTATTTCCAATTACAGATGATGCAATTTCTGCTTGGTGCGTAAAGCGACATATGGATGATCGTCATCCTGGTGAAAAGCAACTCCATGGCGATTAACAAACGCCATGGAGTTGTTTTTCACCAGGAGATTTACACCAGTGTCCAATTTCCGTTATCAGTCATAGCAAGCACTCGCTCCCACAATATAATCACCAAACGTGTTTCGCAATTTTCCAAGTGCTTCCGTATCTTTCAGATATCCAGAGAGTAATATTTTGCGCATAACATTTTTCGATATAGCCATCGTGTCGTCGCCACGTGTAACTAATCTTCACCACAACAACGTACGTTCTGTTCTTGGAATCTTGACCACAACAACGTACGTTCTGTTCTTGGAATCTTCACCACAACAACGTACGTTCTGTTCTTGGAATCTTGACCACAACAACGTACGTTCTGTTCTTGGAATCTTCACCACAACAACAGTGTACGTTCTGTCCTTGGAATCTTCAATACAACAACAGTGTACGTTCTGTCCTTGGAATCTTCACCACAACGGCGTACGTTCTGTCATTGGAATCTTCACCACAACGGCGTACGTTCTGTCTTTGAAATCTTCACCACAACGGCGTACGTTCTGTTCTTGGAATCTTGACCACAACAACGTACGTTCTGTTCTTGGAATCTTGACCACAACAACGTACGTTCTGTTCTTGGAATCTTGACCACAACAGCGTACGTTCTGTTCTTGGAATCTTGACCACAACAACGTACGTTCTGTTCTTGGAATCTTGACCACAACAGCGTACGTTCTGTCCATGGAATCTTCACCACAACAACGTACGTTATGTCCTTGGAATCTTCATCACAACGGCGTACGTTCTGTCCTTGGAATCTTCACCACAACGGCGTACGTTCTGTCCTTGGAATCTTCACCACAACGGCGTACGTTCTGTCCTTGGAATCTTCACCACAACGGCGTACGTTCTGTCCTTGGAATCTTCACCACAACGGCGTACGTTCTGTCATTGGAATCTTCACCACAACGGCGTACGTTCTGTCCTTGGAATCTTCACCACAAAGGCGTACGTTCTGTCGTTGGAATCTATTATTTCGTGGACAACACTCTGGAATGTTTAAGTCACAGAAGGCCTGAAGTTTCTTGCATCGCACACGTCACAAACAATTTTTTCTGAAGACTTTCTTTACACCCTGATATATTTACACTTTAACCCGCTGAAACAATTAATTCGGGGTTAGCAAATTAGACTGAAATCAGCTCAAACGAAAATATTCGCTGCCTAAGAAGTTGACCGGAGTGAGTGAACCTGCCATCAGAAAGCGTTGCGCCTCCATTATCCTTTAGTTCTTTAAAGTGGTTATTTATGGGAATGATTGATACATCCTTCCTGACAGATTATCTGACAAAAGGGCTTATATAATAAGTGGTGACGCACCTAAGATTTAAAGTTGTACATTGGCCACCATCTTTGCCCAGTGGCATGGTATCCGTGTCAGGATGATCAGCCCTTCCTCATCATGCCTTGATTTATGAAGCAGAGAATAGAGAGCTCTTAATGCTCATAACAGGTTTACGGCCGGTAGTGCTGAAATAAGGGGTAGGACCCTGTTGTTTTGTAAGCATTACTGTATCGGAAGGGCCCAAAATTTTGGGCATCATTTGGCTCAAGTATAGGGGTCGATCAAACAGTTAAGGTGGACGTCAAGTAATTTTGCTTCCTATACTTCCAATGGAAAAAAAAACTTGTGTACACATTTTCTTCACAATTAGTGTGTTCCCAAGGATGAAAATTTGAACATCGAATAAAATAACTTTATATTATTACTTGGAATACTTAATATTTTCTAAAACATAACCATAATTATATTATAAATCAATAACTTTTCCTTTGGTGGTGTTGGAACCAGAAAAAAGATGGCGCGACCTGTACTTTGAGGATTTCAGTATACAAACAAATGTTGGATGGCATAATTATGGTTATGTTTTAGAGAATATTAAGTATTTCAAGTTATAAAATGAGGCTATTTTAATCGATGTTCACATTTTAATCCTTGGGAACGCATTAATTGTGAAGAAAATGTGTACAGAAGTTTTTCCATTGGAAGTATAGGAAGCATAATTATTTGACGTCCACTTTAAAACAAAAAAGATGACACCGGATTTTCGATAGTAGTGAACACGTCTTTTTTTAATGCTGTAGGATATTGAAAAATGTATCAGAGTTAATTCAATTCAATTTATTTCGCTGTTACATTAACACAAAAAATACAAAGTAATATGACAACAGTGTCGGTAATAGTAACAGCAAAGTTTTAGGGGTATGCAAAATGTTTCCACCGGCCCAGCTAGTGGGTGCTGAAGGTGTCTAACCGGCAGGCGACTCGTGCTGTCAGTTCGTACATGAAACCAACCATAGTGGCTGATAAAGGTCATTTGCGACACTGTTTGTTATTCATGTTTAATTTAGGGAAAGGTGCGAGTGAAGCATACGGTTCAATATGTCACGCGTATGGCGAAACGGTTATGGGTCAGCGCACGTGTCGAAAGTAGTTTGCCAGGTTTAAGAAAGGTGATCTAAGTTTGGAAGACAAGTTACGTGGAGGTAGACCACAGTAACTCGCAGACGAAGAGCGGGAATCGCTGTTGCACGAGGATGCAACACAATCGACCTCGCAACTGGCGAAATGCTTGAACGTTGCTCAGTCGACGGTGGTACAGCATCTACACGCTTTGGGAAAGATCCATAAGGTTGGTAAGTGAGTTCCGCATACTTTAACGGAGCGTAATATTGGTCAACGATTGGGCTCTGCATGTCGTTGCTGAAGAGAGTTTAAGGGAAGAATGTCTTATGCAAGGTTGTCATCGGGGATGAAAAATCGGTCTATTGCGACAACCCCGTACGCAAACTATACTGGCTCGACCCAGGCCGGCCATTAACATCCACTGCAAAACATGATATCCAACGGGAAAAGGTGCTGTTATGGGTGTGTGTGTGTGTGTGTGTGTGTGTGTGTGTGTGTGTGTATATTGTGATATGCATGGAGTACTGTACTTCGAACTGTTGAAACGAGGAAAACAATTACTACACAACGATATAGCGATCAGTTGATGAAACTGAACCACGCAATCGAGCAAGAACTCCCATGGACAAGTAAAAAACGCCGCTCAGTCAACTGGTCACACGATAATGCCAGACCACATGTCGGTGCCACAACGAAATCAACCCTGAAACAGTTACACTGGGAGGTTTTACCACACCCGACTTACTTCCCGGACATTGACCCTCAGACTTTCATCTGTTTCGCTCTATGCAACATGCCCTAGCCCAACACCGGTTCACCACAGCTGCAGAGGTAGGAAATTTTGTTACTGCGTTCTTCAACTCAAAACCAGAGTCCTATCACAGCAACATTCATTTAATGCCTGAAAAATGGGAAAAGGTCATTGATGCTAGCAGCCAGTATTTCGTTGAATAAATGTGAACTGATTTCCTGACTGTTCCTGTCTGCTTTTCCTTAAAACGGCGGAAACTTTTGCATAACCCTAATAATATAACAAGTGCAGGTAATTGTAACATTCATTCAAAATTCCATTTCAAGTTAGACTGTAATTTTTTTCCTAGATGTGTGGAATCAGTTACTATTTCAATTGCTTTATCATCTAAAAGTATAGAATTAAAAAGAATATTATTATAGAATTATTTAGTTACTCATAATCAATGGAACCGGTTTGGAAAAAAAATCCAACCGGATTGCTACCATCCATAAGACATCCAGAAATAGACACAGCTATTTACTTCCATCACCGGCGGATTTAAAAATGGAACGGTAAAAAGAAGAAATACAGAAAGAAACATGACATTACATATTACGCCTCCTAGAAGAAATTTAAATAATGGAAAAGCTGAAAAAATGCGAAAAGTATCCTTCACGACAAATTCTACACTTAGAAAAACTGACTTTTCAAAGAGCTCCAGGGAGAAGAAATAACGAGAAAAAGGTTTTTATCTTTACGGTCCAAGCGGGAAAGCTGTGCATCATTTAAAGGTGATAATGTTCCTCCTCTTTATTACAGCGAATGGAACACAACAAAAAGAGAAAAAAAGAAATTTCGCAATATGGTTTTTAGAAGAGCAGGTACTTTTCCAAACAGAAGCATACAAACACCACTTGGCGAAAGAATTATAAACTGTAAAACACTCCTCAAGTAAAAACCTGAAGTGTTCTACTAGATATATGGTATCCGGTGACAGTTTCTTTTTAATCCGACATTTAGAACTAGAAATGTCGATATTAAACATTTGCGCCCCGTAGCGGCGAAAATGTGCATTACTTTCAGCCTGAAATACACACAATATTCTCACTGTTAGTAGTACCTGACCAAAAATAAAAAAATATTAACCGGGTTTATATCCCACAAACACTGCTGTAAACGAAAATGTGAATTTACGCACTTTACTGGCGCTTCTGTGCGTTAAGAAAATTTTCAAATTACACTGCCGGGAAATGAAAAAAACAAAAACAGCAAGAAGGAATTGCCGGACGATCATGAAAATTACAAATGTTAATGGGGTCGAGTTTACGTAGGTTTCATGTTAATTTCGGGACCAACCGGTGAGAGCTTACGCCACAGCACGGCATAATATGCAAATTATTGTCGGTGGTATTTATGGAGTACGGCGAAGTGAATGTAATCAGTCGTCGGCGTACGGACACGAGCGAAGACCCTAAAAAAGCGGCAATGCCTGGACATGAAGACGTGTACGATTTCAGCAGTTATCGGACTTTGAGCGAGGTCGTCTAGTCGGACTCCGCGAGGCTGACTGGTCGTCTAGTCGGACTCCGCGAGGCTGGGTGGTCGTATCGTCGTATTACGGAGCGAATTGCACGGGAAGTATCGGTGGTGGCGTAGATGGTCCGAGGAACATTCCCACACGAGAAGACGTAGAACCGGGAGTCACAGACGGACTGATGAGCGGACCGATCGACGCATAAAAAGAGCGGCGGTGCCGCTCCGGTGGCGCAGTGGTCTAAGCGATGGCCTCTGATCATTCGTCCGAAGGTGTCCGGGTTCGAATCCCGGTGAGGCATGGGTGTTGCGTTTGTCTTTCGGCACTGGCTCTCTCCCTTCCCTGGAACCAGTGACCCTAAATTAGGGACGGGCGACTGCTTATAGCCCATGGAGTTGCTCACGGTGGTCGTTAAACCTCCAATCAAAAAAAAAAAAAAAATAAGAAGAGCGGCGTTGTCAAGCAGAACATCCACTGCGACGCAAATCCGAGCTGGTGTTGCACCTGAGGTGACTGTGCGAACAATCCGCAACGGTCTACTGGATGCAGGACTACGTGCACGTGTGCCTCTGGCATGTGTACCTCTGACTCCAGCCCACCGTCAGGAACGGCTGCAGTGGTGTCGCTAACGTCTTCTCTGGAGAACGCAATGGCGATCTGTCGTGTTCAGCGATGAAAGCAGATTTTGCTTGGGAGCCTCCGATGGCCATATGCGTGTTCGCAGACTCACAGGAGAGCGTCTCAACCCTTCTTGTATTCGCCAGCGACACACAGGGCCTACACCTGGTATCCTGGTGTGGGGAGCAAACAGCTATCACTCCCGTTCACAATTAGTGTTTGTACAGGGTTCGTTAAACAGCACCTCCTACATCAACAACATCATTCAGCCCGTTGTTGTGCCATTTGTAAGGTATGTCCATCGTGGTGTTTTCCAGCAAGATAACGCACGCCCACACATGTCACATGCAACGCAACGTGCACTTCTGGGTGTGAGACAACTTCCATGGCCTGCACGTTTACCGGATTTGTCCCCCATTGAGCACGTGTGGGATTTTATGTGACAACGATTTATCCGATCTACACGCTAAGCCACGACCATCCCTGATTTACGCGTCCAGGTTGAGGATGCTTGGAACTCAATACCCCAAACTTACATCCAACATCTGTACGACAGACTCCATGCCAGAATTGCACAGTGTGACGCAGTTCATGGCGGTTCAAACTCGTACTAACCATGTTACATGGAAATGTTATTTTTAAGTTTACCAGCAAATACAGCTGTATTTTGCCATAATGTTTTGATCACGTTATCCTCTGTGTTCCGTTATTATGCTGTATAAGTTTCGTTGGTATCAGACGTCTCCCTCTTGGTGTTCGATCGAGGAAGGTCGTGGCTGGCCGTGGAGACCGGATAAATCGTTGTCACATAAAATCCCACACGTGCTCAATGGGGGACAAATCTGGTGAACGTGCAGGCCATGGAAGTTGTATCACATCCTGAAGTGCATGTTGCGTTTCACGTGCCGTATGTGGGCGTGCGTTATCTTCCTGGAATACACCACGATTGACCGACCTTACAAATAACACAACAACGGGCTGAATGATGTTGTTGAAGTAGGAGGTGCTGTTTAACCTACTCGGTACAATCACTAGTTGTGTACGGGAGTGATAGCTGATCGCTCTCCACACCATGTGACCAAGTGTAGGCCCTGTGTGTCGCTGGCGGATGCAAGAAGGGTGGAGACGCTCCCCTGTGCGTCTGCGAACACGCATACGGCCATCGGAGGCTCCTAAGCAGAATTTGCTTTCATCGCTGAACACGACAGATCGCCATTGCTTTCTCCAGCGCAGACGTGTTGGCGACACCACTGCAGCCGTTCCTGACGGTGGGCTGGAGTCGGAGGTACATATGCCAGAGGCTCACCGTGCACGTAGTCCTGCTGCGGGTTGTTCGCACAGTCACCTCAAGTGCCCCGGCAGCTCGGATTTGCGCCGCAGTGGATGTTCTGCTTGATAACGCTGCTTTTCTTATACGTCGATTGGTCCGCTCATCAGTCTGTCTGTGGCTCCCGGTTCTACGTCTTCTCGTGTGGGAATGTTCCCCGAACCATCTACGCCACCATCGTACCACCACCGATACTTCCCGTCCAATTCGCTCCGCAATACGACGATACGACCAACCGGCCTCGCGGAGTCCAACTAGACGACTTCGCTCAAAGTCCGATAACTGCTGAAATCGTAAAGGTCTTCCATGTCCAGGCATTGCAGCTTTTTTAGGGTCTTCGCACGTGTCCGTACGCCGACGACTGATGACATTCACTTCGCCGTACTCCTTAAATACCACCGACAATAATTTTCATATTATGCCGTGCTGTGATGCAAGCGCTCACCGATTGGTTCCGAAATTAACATCACACCTACGTAAACTCGACCCCAATAACCATGTAAATTTCATGATCGTTTTCATGATCGTCCGCCAATTTCTTCTTGGTGTTCTTTTTTCACTTTCCACCAGTGTAGTTTTCGTTATAAATGGCATTTAAAGGAAAAAAATACTTTTCCCAGTCGGATATTTAGAAACATATATGTGGAACAAAATGCATTTTGAATTCAATAGCATCTGAACGGCGCGTAACTGGAAGGCCTGGGCTCGATATTCGGTGGCGGCAAATGAGAATTTTTCCGTGACTCACTTATGAACGTGGAGAGAGCGATGACTTCTGTTTGATGTTCCTGGTCCACGTCAAATGCCTGTATTAATTATTCATTCGCCTTCTAATTATTTCTTCAGTTGCTGCTTACCATCTTTGGTGAATCCCCAGCATTGTGCGGGGCTCCAAGAAGCAACCTGCTTAATTGGCTTGGCAGTTAGTGTGTGTGAATCTGGAGGAATGCGAGGACGCTGTGGTGCAGGGGAAGCATATCCGGCGCTTAACTAAAAACTTACGGTTCGATTCCCGGTGGCGGCCAATGAGACCTTTTTCCGTGACTCACTTATAAACGTGGAAAGCGCGATAATCTCTGTTTGATCACATTCTTAGCTTTCGAATTCTAAAATAATTCTTCAAATAGGACTAATAGTTGCAGGCACACATCCACTGACAGACTGACAAAGTGATACTACATACACTATATTGACCAAACTCACCGGACACCTAAACGTGAAAAACCACATAGCATTTATTGACATACATTCGTACGGTGTCGGTCCACCTTTGGCCTTAATGCATGCACTGACCCTTTGAGAAATGCTATCGACAAGGTTTTGGAACACAGCGATAGGTATACGCTTGCATTCAGTACATAATGCTGCCACTAACTGTTGTTTAGTACTAGGCGTTGGTTCCAAACTTCTTAAGCGGCCCTCTAATTCATCTCATAGGTGCTCTATGTGATTAAGATCTGGTCTCTGAGGTGGCTAGTCCACACACTATACGGAATTATAGTCAACCCACGCCGTAACAGTACATGCTTTATGGCGCGTTGCATTATCCTGCTGGTAGCAACAAGGATCGTTTCCGTAGTATTGCCACATAATTGGTTGGGCATAATTGTCCAGAATATCGAGGTAGACGTGCTGGTTAACAGATTTTTCCAAGATCAACAATGGGTCGGGAACATGCCACGAAAAACACCCCCACACGAGTACATTGCCAGCTCCAAACTTGACCGTAGGAACAGTAAACTGTGTTAAATAGCGCCCTCCCACTCCCCGCTGCCGCCACGATCCATCGGCCATCAGACTGATGGATTGTGTATTTGGATTCATTAGTCCATAGGACCTCTTTCCATTGATCTACGATCCACGATAAATGTTCTTTACACCATGCTAAGTGACAAATAACATTCCGATTGGAGATGAAAGACTTATGAGCAGCAGCACGACAACGGTAACACATGGAATAAAGTTTCCTGCGAATGGTACGTGTAAATACCGAGGTTCCAGCATTTTTACTCACCTGTGCACTGAGGTCTTGTGCAGTAGTACTCCGTGGATTAGCTGTAACGTCTCTCCTGAGGCTTCGACGTCCTCTATTACTGATTTTCTTTGGTCTGCCGGTACGTTTTGCTGCTTCAGGCACGCCATGTGTTTTCCACGTATTCAGTACATCCAAAGCAGTTGACTTGGGTATGTTTAAATGACTCTTGGTTTCTCCTATCGACGACCCACTAATTTAACACCCAGCAATTTTTCCTTTCTCAAAGTTAGTTCTCTCCAGCCGCGACATTTTCACTCAACCTCACAGTGCGATATGATCGCGCTCAGCTGCAGACTTGTTTTTATACCGTTTGCAGATGTACCGTAGGTCTTAAAAACGCAGCGGATCCATTCATTTGCTTTTGAAGGGGAGTCCGGTGACTTTTGTCAATATAGTGTGTATATATATATATATATAGCAAAAAATTATAAAGCATACGAGTAATAATAAAAACTAAAAGTAAAAAATAAATAAATAAATAAATGAATGAATGCATACCAAAGTGGCGTCGCGCAAAAACACCTACACGGAACTGTACAGTATATATAATATATAAAATTTTAAATTGGATTCCAAGGGACAGGAAAAGATCCAGATGAAGACCACATGGGTGATGGGTGGATGAAATTCGAAAGTATGCAGGAGTGACATGGAAGAGACTGGCACAAGACAGACCGTTGTGGAGGAAACTTGGGGAGACCTTTGTACAGCAGTGTATTGATAATGGTTGACAATGATGATATATATATAAATAATTTCTAAAAGGACTTGCAAAAGTTAAAGATCTCAGCTTCATTTGCGTTTCTAAAAAATGCAGATATTCGCATTTAGAGGAAGCCATTCTTACTTTGTCGGTCGGTCATGTGCGTTAGGGTGACTATACGCTGAGGATACCTACTGCGGTGGGATAGGGCTGTTGGGAGGCTAAGAGTACAGTTAAGTTTTTTAGGGCACTAGGCGTTCTCGCCTTTTCTTGTGAGGGGGAACCGCAGAAGGGAGGGGAAGTGAAAATTTCTTATCTTTTTTTTTTGGGGGGGGGGGGTAAGGGGAGGACGTTTAACGACCACCATGGGCAGCTCGATGGGTAATAAGCAGTCGCCCGTCCCTAATTTAGGGTCACTGGTTCCCAGGAAAGAATAGAACCAGTGCCGTAAGTCAAACACAATATCTCTGCATCCCCGGGATTCGAACCCGGACCCTCTCGGACGAATAGTCATCGCTTAGACCACTGCGGCACCGGGGCGGCGAAAATGTTTCTACCTTTCATGAACAGAAGTAGATAATTCTGTCTTTTATAAACAGAAGTAGATAAACGTGCGAAGCTATTCTGCCTATTGTACACAGAAGTAGATAACCGTGCAAAGCTATTCTGCCTATTGTACACAGAAGTAGATAAACTTGCAAAGCTATTCTACCTATTGTACACAGAAGTAGATAAACGTGCAAAGCTATTCTGCCTATTGTACACAGAAGTAGATAAACGTGCAAAGCTAATCTGCCTATTGTATACAGAAGTAGATAAACTTGCAAAGCTATTCTACCTATTGTACACAGAAGTAGATAAACGTGCAAAGCTATTCTGCCTATTGTACACAGAAGTAGATAAACGTGCAAAGCTAATCTGCCTATTGTATACAGAAGTAGATAAACTTGCAAAGCTATTCTGCCTATTGTACACAGAAGTAGATAAACGTGCAAAGCTATTCTGCCTATTGTACACAGAAGTAGATAAACGTGCAAAGCTATTCTGCCTATTGTACACAGAAGTAGATAAACGTGCAAAGTTATTCTGCCTATTGTACACAGAAGTAGATAAACTTGCAAAGCTATATCGTCTTTTATAAACAGAAGAAGATAAACGTGCAAAGCATTTTGCTTTTCTGACTAAAAGTGCGTCTTCATTAGCTGTCTCTCAAAACTTTGTACGTTTTTCTACTTCTGTTTAAAACTGTGTTTATTTACCACTTTTCATTTAAAAATTGTAACGTACTTAAATCGTACTAATTCGTCAATAAACACTGCATACATGTGTATATTACATGTGTGCTGACTTTTCTTTTAACGACATTCACTTAGATCTCGTAAATGCAAATTGAGATATTTTCTTGTTTAATAAAACCAATGAAAACTTCACCAACACAAATCTATTCAATACAGAATTTTTTTAGTTAGTTCTGTAGCTCTCCTACCGAGTACATATTATTTTCACCTGATATTCATTATATGTCAAAATTCAAAACAAAAAGCATTTTATCTGTAAACCGTAAGACAGCGAACGACGTCACGAAGCTAGCATTTCTGTCAAACCTTTTAAGGTTTGGAATCGCAGATGAGCTACATTTTCTTATTTGAAGAATTTTCACCATAAATGAATGCAAATCATATCTAAATGCTCGATGTGAAAGCTTGGGAGGAAAGAAAATATACGGCGAAGTAATAAAAACAGGATCGCCATGGGTATTTAGAAAATTCTGATGGATGCTTTGGGATTAAGAAATTGCGATCCAGCAGTTTCAAGTTGCCGAAATATTATTCATGCTGACTTATTAATTTGCATATTTCCAGCACTTCCACTTAGGAAATATTCATTAGACATTAACTTAGAGTTGAACCAAAAGAGTATTAAATTCCGTTTTCAAGGAATTTACATAAATTTATTTTGCTTTGTGGGAAGCTGTTCAGATTTAAATTATTGGCGTAGTAATAATTTTCCTTTCCCAAAATCGACATTTGGTCTGTCAATGAAAGAAAAAAATATAATGGCTAGTTTGTATTACTAAACTAGAAAAAAAGTATATAAAGGGTAATCCATTTAAACCAGTACCATGGGATTTACTTAAATTTTTTATAAATAACAACAAAATCATACAGTAAGTGGAGAATTATACATGTGACATTGGAGAATCATTTTATCAAAGCAAATGTTGGAATTGTCCTCCATTTTCTTGTAAACACAGTTGAACACGCCGCACCATATTCAGTGATGTCTCATGTAGAGTACGAGCAGTAACACTGCCAATTTCTGTCGTGATTGTTTCACGCAATGCATCCATTGTTTTTGGATGGGTTTTGTAAACTCTATCCTTTAAGTAGCCCCATAAGAAAAAGTCAGTGGAAGTTAAGTCCAGAGATCGGGGAGGCCATATGTTTTTTGAAATTAATCTGTCATCAAAGAAGCTGGTATGAGTTCCATTGAGACTTTCGATGTGTGACACGTAGCGTCATCCTGCTAAAAGTAGCCCTCTGTCAATTCAATGTCATCAAGTTGTTCCACAAATTCATTGAATATGCGGCAATAAACGTTAGTGTTGACAGTCTCAGAGAAAAAAATGGGGCCAATAATTTTCGTAGACTAAACCGCACACCATACGCCAACCTTTTGTGAATGCATCGGTGTTTCACACATAACGTGTGGGTTTTCGGCAGCCCAGTATCTGTTGTTTTGCGAACTGACGTAGCCTGACAGATGAAACCAGGCTTCATCCGTAAACCATGTGATGGAGAGGATATCAGATCGCAAATTAAGAAAATTTTGAAACCATTTGCAGTAACTTATTCTTTTTCCCTTGTCCGGTTCCTGCAGCTGATGGATTACGTGCACTTTAAATGGTCGAATATTCGCTTTTTTTTTTTTTTGCTGCCCTTTGACAAGTACCGTATGAATATCCTGTCTGTTGGCTCAATCTGCGCAACGATTTCGTCGGAGATTGAAGCAAACGTTGCCGAACATCGTACACACGCGTTTGGGGCATCGGAGGGTGATGTCTACCGCTAGCGCTCAGAAGAAAACCGGGTTGCTCCAGTTTTTTTGCCATTGAATGAATTCTTGACTTGCTTGGCACTTTTCGAACTCTAAACTCTCTTCGAAATGCTCGTTGCGTTTTGATGACAGAATTGGTTATCCAATTCAGTTTCACTAAAAAAACACGCTCTGGAATAGAGTACTGCATGTTTCCGAATGCACGCAAGTGAATGACAACGCAACAACAAACAAATCACGAGATGAGTTACAGTTAACAATCTTCTTCATGGTGGCGGTTTTCATTCTCCAGGAGTTGCTGCTTCTATTGAAAAAAGAAGTTCCTTGCGCGATCCCTTGCAAAAATTTAAGGTTTTTTCAGGGTACTGGTTTAAATGGATCACCCTGTGTATATATATTGGCAAGTCACCGGACACCCCTTCAAAAGCACATGAACGGATCCGCTGCGTTGTTAAGAAGACGTGCGGTACAGCTGCAAATGGAATAAAAATAAATCTGCAGCCGAGAGCTATCATATCGCCCTGTGAGGTTGAGTGAAAATGTCGCAACGGGAGAGAACTGACTTTGAGAAAGGAAAGATTGTTGGGTGTTATATTAGCGGGTTGTCCATAAGAGAAAACGAGAGGCGTTAAAACATGCCCAAGTCAATTGTTTTGGATGTTCTGAATAAGTAGAAGACACATGGCGGGCTTGATGCAGCAAAACGTACCGGCAGGGTTGTTCAACCTGTAAAGGTAAGATTTGTCTTGCTACTTGTTAAAAAGAGAAAGGACAGTGAAACTTCTTCTTTGCTTTAAAGCGCAGATAGTCGGCTATCGTTCGGATTGGACAGTTCCGAAGCTCATAACTGGCATAGAGATAACTATTATTCGAGGCGCAGGTATTTATCTCGTAGCCAAGCAATCGGCAATTATTTTCTTAACCATTCCGCAAGGTGTTTGTTGTGTTCCCCATTTTTTTCACCATGCTACCCGAAAATGTTAGCGGGTTGTTGTCAGGTCGGTCTGGATTGGTTCAAGCATTTAAGGCTCGCGCAGTCCTCTGCTTGATGCCGCATTTCAAACAAAGTACTTCGCCTTTGATTTTGTCTTTGTGCGAAAAATCGCCGTTATATCATCATCATCTTGGCAAAGTTTCGTATACAGCTTACACTTTTCGCACAATACGCAAGTCTTCCAATAAGGTTCAACAACAAATATTTAGATATGAGATTATATCTTTGCTTCTGAAAGGTCTGTTGAATATCTTCATAGAATACTAGTACATAACCCGCTCTTAATGATGCAAGATTTTTCTACTAGGACCGTAAGCGTTTGTTTTAGAAAGAAAGTAATGTCCGATGGCGTATAATCGATGAAGATGTGGCCACGGCGCGCATTCGCCTTTGACGTTGAGCAGTTCACCGGCTTGACAGCAGGTAGGTGGCTTAACCCTTTAACGACCACAACGCCCAAAACGCCCGTACATACAAACGACCATAGCCGCCAGAAATCCCTGTCTAGAGTGAGTCAGGCTTCCTACACTAACCTGCTCTTCAAATCTTCACGACCTATGAGGGATCAGTAGGGGTCACCCTCAGTCACCATTTGTGTTACTAAACAAAGCAGTGACCCAACACAGTTTCGGGCGTTATGGTATTTAGAGTGATAAAATATTTTGGGGTCATGTTTGTCGAAGCGTTAAGTCAGTGGCAGTTAGCCATCAGAAGGTGAAGAAAGTAAGCGCTAGACAACATGGAAGTGGACGAGGAGCGTATCCGCCATTCCATGCTGTATCTGTTTCGTCTCGGTAGCACCATAAAAAATGCTGTAAGAAACATTGCCAGTGTCTAACCCAATGTCACATCACATTGTCCGTGTTGTCGTTGGTTTGAAAGGTTTCGAGTGGCAAATTTTGACCTCTCTGACAGACCCAAAGCCGGAAAACCCGTAACAGTGACTATGGACATGCTGAAGACCTTAGTGGAGACCGACCCACGTGTGAACACGCGGGAGTGTTGGCCGAACAGCTGGGGACTACTCACACGAGAATTATCACGCGCCTGCATCAATTTGGGAAGGTAGACAAGCGGGGGATTTGGGTGCTCATCAACTTACAGTTGAGCATAAAGCAAATCGCATGTGTGAATGAGTTTCCCTGCTTACACGTTTCCAATTTATTGGATCGTATTGTGAAGGTGGCGAGTAACGTGTCCCGTATGACTATCTCGACGCCCGGAATCAGTTGTTGGACCCAAAACAGAAGCCCATGCCGAAACACCGACGTAAGGTTCTGATCTTTGCTTTGTGCGATGTATGTCGTGTTTTAGCACGTCATTTGTAAAAAAAGATCGTGCCTATGTTATTGGTTCGTTTGTACATACCATCTCCCTGCAACTATTAGTCCGATTTGAAAAAATATGTTTGCATTGGAAGCTTGAAATGTGCGAATGATGATCCTTTGTTTCGTTTTTTTTTTTTTTTTTACGATGCACAGGTTTGCCGCAAGAGGGCGTAAAGGCACATGATTTCGAATTAAAAAAAATTATTCCATATCTTTGCATCTAAACATCCGATTGAAAAATTATTTTACCTTTCCATTCAATTTATGACGAAGAGTACTTTAGCTATAGTAACTTTTTCAAGCTACGCAGAGATTTTCCGCTAGAGGGCGTAAAAATTAATTGCATTTTCCCCGATATCTCTACTTCTAAAGCTCCGATTTGAAAAACGTTTTCTTCAGCAGATACAGCTCCTGATGGGGAATCTTTTGCGCCGCCCCGGAGGCGCAGTGGTCTAAGCGATGGCCTCTGATCATTCGTCCGAACGGGGTCCGGGTTTGAATCCCGGTTTGGCATGGATGTTGTGTTTGTCTTACGGCACTGGCTCTCTCCCTTCCTTGGTACCAGTGACCCTAAATTAGGGACGGGCGACTGCTTATAGCCCACTGAGTTGCTTACGGTGGTCGTTAAACCTCCAATAAAAAAAAAATGTTTTGCATGCAATTTCTAATTTTTGGTAAAGAACGATTTGGCCGCGAGGGGAATAAGTGTTAATTTCTGCTTCTGATGTATTTGCCACAAAATCTGAGCTTCTGAAATCTCGAAAGAAAAAATTCGTCCGCGGACAGATGCCGCTCACGTCGATAAAGCTTTTCGGAATAGTTTCTATTTAAAATAATGCATGATTTCTTCGCCCGAAGGCGTAGTTGAATATCATATATTTTTCGATATCTCTGCTTCTAAGAGTCCGATTTGAAAAATTATTCTTTCGTTGGAGGGCGTTTCCGCTGTGAAATGTTTCTCGTATAATTCCAATTTTTTTCTTAATGCACAAGTCTGCAACCAACGGGCGTAAGTTCACGATTCCGTTTACAGCTTTATCTGCGGGATTAAAAGCCCTACTGAAAAACTTCTTTCTTCGGTCGGATACTAATTCGCTTCCGAACGGATTCAAAAAACGTGCATATTACACCCGAAAATTTGGTGTCGTGTTACTTGTTTTACCTGCTGCTGGACAACATAGCTATCACCGCCGATGTATACTGCCATCAGCTTGACGACCTGCAAGCATTTCTCACGTCGAAACGCCTTTGATGTTTAGCAGTACTAGTCGTCCTCCTGCAAACAGCAATAATTGTCTGCAAATAACAATGCGTATTTATTGGCTGCGGAAGTAATGATAGAAAATTGATCCCAATTGTGGTTGTGTTTACCCTTATGAATAGTTCGACTCAGGGCAGTAGAGTTCAGGATATTGCATATTTGTGCTCCTATAATCTCAGTCCGATGTTGCGCATAGTGCAGCCAATATAGCACGTATCAGCGACACTTTGAACACTGGAGGAATGAGGCATTGGGCTATTTTGGAGCATTTAATCTCGTAATATTCTATACTATAATGATCACTGCGTACAACATGTAATTCATATACCAAATTATTCCTTGTCACCTACTTACAGCTAATATAATTTGAACTATCAACATTCTTTAACGATTAATAAGTGCAGTCCCTAATCAATACACCCCAATATTCTCTTTGCCGTTAATATAACTGTTTATGGGATTCAATGCGACGTCTATTGCTCCTGCTTTGCAATAAACTTCTTGAGCCGTAGTCCAAGCTTCGTTTCTGTGAGGCGCAGTGCAGCATTAATGTTAATCATGTTCCTGTGGCCGCCCCGGTGGCGCAGTGGTCTAAGGCGCTGGCCTCTGATTGTTCGTCCGTAAGGGGTCCGGGTTCCGATCCCGGTGAGGCATGGATGTTGTGTTTGTCTTACGGCACTGGCTCTCTCCCTTCCCTGGAACCAGTGACCCTAAATTAGGGCCAGGCGACTGCTTGTAGCCCATTGAGTTGCTCACGGTGGTCGTTAAACCTCCAATCAAAAAAAAAATGTTCCTGTGCTTCTTTTTGATTGCCGTAACTGCTGAAAAGTGTTCTCGTAATAAATACATGGTCGAAAAAAACTACCAATAATTTTAGTGCTTTGTCAATGCACTTGGATATTCTTTATCCACAATACCCCTAAACTGAGTCAGAGATTTGCATCTGGATATCGATACCAGACTGGCACGAGAAGGAAGTTCAACAAAGCTTTACTTTTCTTGGTGAGTTAGCATGCAGGAGTTCAGATCTTCTGTGAAGAAGTCAGCGATCCAAGCTTCCTTTAATATTTCACGACAGGTGTTCCAAAAAAATTTAAATCTAGATTTCCTCTTACTTGGATTCCATTTCGAATCAAAAGGAAAATAAATTCACTTGTTTCTCGCTGACCGGTTCAGGCCCGTGGACCGGCATTTGGGAAATACTGTCCGAGACTCACGTGTTTGCCCTTATTCAAGTGCCACAGAAAATACAATTCTCCTTCAAGACTATAACGCTTGTCTCCACCGAACGAGACTGGTAGAATAGTTTCTTCGCCGCCCCAGTGGTCTAAGCGATAGCCTCTGATCATTCGTCCGAACGAGTTCGAATCCCGGTGAGGCATGGATGTTGTGTTTGTCTTACGGCACTGGCTCTCTCCCTTCCCTGGAACCAGTGACCCTAAATTAGGGACGGGCGACTGCTTATAGCCCCTTGAGTTGCTCACGGTGGTCGGTAAACCTTCAATCAAAAAAAAATAGTTTCTTCAAGACAAGACCATGGTCTGTACGGATCGGCCAGGCAAGTCTCCCAACTTTAATCCGATCGAGCATGTCTGGGATGACATAGCGAGACGTGTTCTTGTCTTCGACTCTCCTCTGAAATGCCTGAACTGGTTCAGAAAAGATTTGCCCAAACAATGGTTGTTGATCTCCTAGACAGCGTTATGAGCAGCATGAAACATTTGTGAAGTTGCGGTGTTGTCAAGGGTGACTGCAATTCGTACTCAGGAACTTTGGCTATTTCAATTTTGATACTTAGTTTTATTTTTCCTGGATTCTATGTAGTCATTTTTTGTTGTACCGCAGTTATTTTACAAAATATTTTCGAATGTTTCTCTAATGTACGATATAGTATAGGTATTAATCTAATTTCATAAGATTCCATCATGCATTTTTTGAGTTATCGCGAGTTTTCTGTATTTCTCTAAATTTATGGACTGCAGTCTATTTCCACTTGGTTACATACTTTCAAATTTATTATATCTTAATTCTGCGTACAGAAAGCAAATAAATAAATACTTAATAACACGGACAGAAGAGTTTGAACAAATATAAGCAGCCTAATTTATAGATTTTGATCATTGATCCAAAATTGAATTCATGCTTTGCTCCCTATTGAAATTCGCCTGTTTTTTTTTCTTGTTGTTTTCATGTTTGCCTTTATACATGTATAATGATAAAAACCAAAGTTAAGTTCTGTGAGAATCGGGAAGTTTCCTGTAAAATTGTTAGAAAATGGGAGAGGATTTCCTCAATTCATCAGATATTATTTTGCTATCTTGTGATTTTCGGGAAAACAGAGTTTCGCAATAATTTCACACTTGAAGAGTTCCAGAAGCTTGTTACTTGAATCTGTGAAGTAATCTTACGCTTTTATACTACTGAATTATTAACTAGAAACATTTCCGAATTTGCAGGTTCTTTACCTCTTTTTTCCATCTAAAATGTTGTGATGACTTTAATCTTCCATAGCACACTTATTCATTCAAAGCCGAGAAATGTTGGCTGTGCTTTAGTTTTTCCAGTAACATCAAAGAGGTTTCCTTTTCTCTGATTTCTTGAATGATTTTCGGTGGAAATGTCAATATAATTTTGCAACCACAACGTGCCATTACATTCACTGCACCTCTTTTTTCCGACGTGTTATTCTATTACATTACATAATCAGGATGTTGCAAATAAATGATTCAATAGCACGCTTCGGCGTGCTTTTCCAGCATGAAAATATTCCAAATACGTGGCGACAGTTAATAAATAAATACATCGCTCTTTCCACGTTCCAGAAACACACAGCAACCGAAAAATTGTTTTTCAGCCGCCGCTGTGGAATCGAACCAACAGAACTCTCGGTATCGCGCCAGTTTCTTAAAAATTGAAAAAAAAAAAGTATTCTTTAAGTTTCCTTGAAAATCTACCGTTTCCTCCTAAAACGAAATGTCCGCAGACAGAAAGTCAAAGAAAAGTACGATTTGTTACAAAATTCGATTTAATGCGGGATCACAGCAATAATATTAATGTCAATAATACGATATAATACATTAATATGTATTTTTTAATCCGTTAAAGGCGTGAAATCAAACAAGTTTCGCAAGCTTTCACTGCCAACGAGCAGCTTCTTTAGAATTCAGAATATAAACACTCTACAAAACAGATGTAGAAGCTTGCAAAGCTTGTGTAATTTTACGCCTATTAACGGATTAAAAATACATATTAATGTATTAAATCGTATTATTAAAAACTAGATGAAAGCCCATCAATAATATTGTCAGGCAAAAATAAAATTTATGATACATACGTTTTTGAGTTAAAATTTATGATATTGAATTTTTGAGTTCCACGTCAATAGATGGCGACGTTGGCTAACAGCTTTCTGAAAATTTCCCGAGCAGTCGTTTATGGAATTTTATACGACGGGCTGTCTGTTTATGTGTTTTGTAAAACATTTAGTCCCAATTTCGTCAACACATCCTTGTACACAACATTTTTCGTATACACTGACTGTGAACCCTGTATCAATTTCCCCTGTTTTTTTCTGTGAACTATTTTTATCTTGACGTCGTCAGATCGTTGTACTCTTGACGTTGCCACGTACAGATGGCAGTAGTATATAGGGGGTACTATGGCACACCCCAAAATCACATAAAAACCTCAAAATCAGGCATTTTTTGATTTTTCAGACCTCAATAATCACGAACATTTTAAGGCTTTTTATGATCAAAAACACCATATTTTCATTAAAAATCATTGATTTTTGGGCATAAAATAGTCAAAAACATCAGATTTTTGAAAATTGAAGTTTTTACTCTGTTTTTTCATAAAAACAGACATCATAAAAACACGCATTTTTGATGATATTTGACGACTTTTTTGAACAATTGTAATCATTTTGAGCTGCTTTGATTTTAAAAGTGATGAAATGATGGATTTAGTGATCAATAGAAAAGTTGTAAAACAAACTACTTTGCAAAGTCCTTTTAAAAATGCATTAAAAAAAGGGGTACCCAAAATGGATACCCCTTATAGAAAGATTAAAATTTGTTGAAGATTAAAAAATATTTAAATTTTATGACATATCTTTGCAAGTAAATACACAACAAGTTTTTTATAGTTTACATTTATAAAATCATCAGAGAATTTTCTGTTGATAACAATATCACACCAGTTAATTTTATCTTTATATTTCATAATGAAATCTTCTGTTAATTCTTGGTTTCTTGTAACTTCTTTCCAATCAATAAAATCACTAAGAAAATCTATAGTTTCTTCACTTAATTTTTGTTTTATTGGAATTATTGACATGTCTAAGAATCGAAAGTTTTCTTTTATAAAATCATTACTTAATTTTTGATACATAGAAATTCTTCTCATATCTAATTTATCAATATTCATTAATATAAAGCTCTCAGAAAGTGTTTGATATTGAGAAATCAAAGACCAGTTTAATTTATTGTTATTCATAAAATATTCAGAAAGAATCTGATATTGAGAAATTTTATCCCAGTTCACTTTATCATGAAATTCTGAAATAAAATCTTCAGATAATTTTTGATATTCTGATATTAAATCCCAATTTACTGCATCTTTTACACTTCTAATTATATCTTCTGAAAGTTCATTATCTTTAGAAAATGAATCCCAATTAATATTGTTCCTAATTAACCTATCCATTTATATAGAATGAATTTTTATAAATGGAATGTTATTTTTTCAATTTCTAAGTAAGGTTTAAAAATGTTTAATTCTAAATAAGACATGACTTGTATGCTTAATTCATCATTCTTTTTTCCTGATGCAAAGAGTATTAAAGGTTTATCTGTGTAGGCATCACTATTAAATAATATATTCTCCCCAAGTGTAATTAAAACTTCTGATTTCCCATTAGTATAATTAGGACGTAAATAAAATGTAATTTTCATATCCATATTTTCACTCAGTTTCATATTTCTGTCAAGGAGATTGCTACTAAATTTCATAAAAACGACTGTTTCCCAGTAACGCATAGCACCAAGAGTATTATATGCTTTTTTATCTTCTTGAATTGTTGCATAACATTTTTGATTATCCACGTAATTTTTATTAACTGCGTCATACATATCCTGAGGAGATGGAATATTCACTAGTCTTTTATTTTGAACATCAAACTTTTCATCTTTTAAAATTAAAACATTGTTTTCTAAATACCTCTTATTCACTGCATTCTTATCTGCTGTAGGATCAGCAACATTTCCTATTCTTTTACCTTTTGCATTAATTACATTCCCATCTTGAATATGTAAATATTTTTGATCCAAATTACTTAATTCACCTTTAAGTACAGCATCTAAATCTCTTATTCTTACAGCAGTTTCTTGAACAAAATCTGAAAAACTACCATTAATATTTTTTTCTATTTCACTTTTAACTTCCAGATTATTCTCTCTCATTTGTTTTAAAACATATTCTCTTGTAGTAACATCATGTTCATCTATAGGTTCTTTACAATTTTTTAAATTTTTTTCTTAAATATCATAATTACCATCATCTGTTAATTTAAATCCATTTCCAGGAGGTCCAGATGGTCCAATTCCAAATTCTTCATAAGACGAACCAAAAGGGTACCAATTCATTTATTTAATCTAAAGTTTTCAAAGTTTTAAATTCCTTATTAGCCATATTAAGTGATCCTCTTTTTGTTTCATTCACGATGAAATAAAATCTATATGGTTTACCTGGATTTGATCCTAATCTCCAGTTAAATTCTAGTCTTAAATTCGAAATATTAGTATACTCTGGATGATTAGATAAATTAAAATAAAAGATTGGATACAATCTCGCATAATTTACATAACTTATAAGACATCCACTTTCAGTATTATGAGTATTTAATCCAGCTGCTAATAATTCAGAATAACATCTATTATAATCTAACTGCCCATCTTTAAAATTCGTTTTATAAATTTCTTCTGGAACTTTTTTATTATTACATAATATCCAGCATTCAAGGAGATCTAAATTATCAAAAACCATATTGTTCTGATTTTGATTACTTTCTTTTTCTACATACTGTGGAATGACAAGAACACTTAACACCTCATCAGATGTAGTTCTTATATGACATGCACCACTTGATGTTGTTTGCTGATTACTTTTCTCAATTGAAGCAGAACACCAAGTAATTTCAATAGGTGTAGAATTCAAAGCTATACTTTTAAATTCAGCCTCAATGGATGGGTACAACTCTACATAAGGTAACCATAATTGAAAATCAGATATAATAACTTTATAATTAGGATTTGCAACATCTGTGTATAACATATCATTATGACTATTTCTTTGAAATTCAAATGTAACTTTTATATCAGAAATTAATCTTCTAAAATCGTTGAGGAACCCAAACAGTTGTCTTAAAGGAATCCAAAATTTTATTACATTACTGTTTTTTGTTAAAAGCCATCTCTGTCTAAATCCTTTATTATAAGAGGCATTTTCTTTTAATTCGATATCTGATCCTTTCTTTACATCTTTATTAGGATCATCTATTACTATTTTATCTTTATCAGCTGATTCTGATGTATCAACATAATACATCATATTTGTAGCCTCTGAAGTGGAATAATCTTTTGTGAAATTTATAAGTCCATTAATTTGATGAATTAATGAAGCACATTCAATATTAGAATCAGTTTGTTCTTTTCCTATAGTTAATGAAGCGGATCTAAACAGATTCCCACCATTTACAAATGTAACATTATCAGTTCCTATAGTATCATTATTATTTTTTACTATTTTACTTTCCAAGCATATATAACCGTTACTATATAATATAGGTGAATTTGTATCTTTAATAGTAAACTTATATTGATCAGATTCTTTTACATTAGTACTATCTTCATTGTGTTTTATATATTCATACTTAGCAATTTTATTACTATAATAATCTGGAATAGCTTTTAAGTCCCAAAGTTTTTCCATTTATTAGGATAAAAACTCATTTATACCTTTTCAAACCAGATCCATCCTGAATTTTCGTTTTAGCTAATATATCATTAACAGAAGGTTTAGATAATATATTTTCAAGTTTATTTTGAATAACTTTTTTAGCTTTATCTTCAATTGCTGTTTTTGCTGATTTACCTAAAACTTCTAACATTTTTTCCAATTCCTTCAGTGAAGATATTACCACCATATCGTTTTGCATATAATCTATGTTTGTTATAATTCATTTATTAAGCTAAAATTAATCTATATAAAACTCTCATATTATTCAAGTCTATCAGTTCATTATCTTGATTCGTGATATACATTCGAATTCTATGAATATAATTTCGTCTATTAATGGGTAAAAATAAAGGATTTATTTCATCAATTTTTATTAAACTACCAGGAGGATTAGATGGCGTAAAAGAATACAAAATATCTGAATTAATATTATTATATAGAGCTCCTGTAATTACATCACAATGAATGTGTATGTCATCAACTCCTCTAGAAATGTTTGCCATATATTTTCCTTCTTGATGATTATCTTCATATATTTCTGATTCAAATCCTAAAATTTCATGTAATTTGCCCTCTCTAAGATCAATTTTATATTCATCTTTTAATTCAATTATAAAGCGCTGTGTAGCGAAATTAGCTTTAAATTTAATTGGTGGTTCATCTCCAAATCGTTTTATTAAAAAGTTATTTAATTCCCTTAATGTGTAATTTCCATTATCAAAAGTTATTTCATGCCATAAACTATCATCAAAATACTTAAATGTATTATTTTCTTCATCAATATTGTTATATGAAACCCACATAGACATAGATTTTAAAGCTATTTTTGAATTTTCATTAACAGGAATAGGTGGGACATATTCAATTGTAAAATCTTCTGATTTCTGAAAATTTTTTGAATCTAAAATTAACATTTATTAAGCACAAAATCTTCATTATAACCACTTGGTTCTTGGGTAAAAGAATATAAAACTTCAACAGGTGATTTACCTTTATTCCTTTGAGTTATGTATTTCATACAATAAAAACCACATTTAACAGATGTTGGTTCTTGTAAAAAACTCGAATTATATCTAATTCCTTTATTAGATGTTTCAAGATATTTTACAATATTTTTAGGTATGAAAATGTTATTCAATTTAATGTCTTTATATTTATATTCTCCAAATGGATCAAAATATTCCACAAAATTATATTTAGGATCATTATAATAACAGACCCAATGAGTCCCAGGTCCTGTAGATATATCTAAATTAATAATTCCACTTTCAAATTTCTTAATCGTTTTAGGTAATAAATCTGATGTAAAAGGATTCAGAGGTGTATTCACATCTTTCATATTTTGTTCTATCGTTTTATTGGATATACCTCGTAATTCTGAAGAACTCCCTTTCCAGAATGTTTTTTTTTAAGGTGTGAACCTTTCGGTTTACAACCTGATCCAGTTACTTTACTTAAAGCTTTATTCACACCAAAACTAGCAGCACCAGATAAAGCACCAGTACCAAGAGCTGCTAAGATAGGGATCAAAAAGGGTAAAATACCTCCGTTTTTCTTTAATTGTGTCTTACTTATAGTTATTCGTTTACCATTTTTAATTTGATTAATTTGAGTTTTTGTTAAATACATATCATGATTAGCACTTTTAGTTTTATCAATTTGCAATGTAATTTCTTCACCTTTCTTAACTGCTGATTTTAATTTGTTTTTCTGACCTTCACTCAAATAAATTCTTGATACAATATAATTACTCATTTATTAAGATAGAAACTTTGAATAATATTGTTTTACTTGCTCATTAGTCATTTTACCCTCTTTCAATAATAAATCTAGTATTTGAACTACTTGGTTATATACTTTCTTATTTTTAGTTCCCTTACATATTTTATCTGTTAATTTATCTAAAATATTAAGACCCTCACCCATATAGTAATTCCCCATTTTGAGAGCTTCTAATGCTCTAATATATTTTCGCACCTCAGCCATTTTATAATCGAAACGATCAATTTTTTTCTGTAATTTTTTCTTTTTTTCTTCATCTTTAGCATTATTAAGTGCTTTTACTTGAGGACCTTTTAGACGTCCGATTTCACTGATTTTTTCATTTGCTTGTTTTATTTTTTCATCAATCTCTTCATCAGACTTATTAACTAGTTCTGAAGGTAAATCAAATCCTAACTTTTTTTTTTAATAACTGATACATTCAAGTTTTTGTTTAAGTTAATTTTATGAATTCCTGCTTCTCTCATACATTTCTTTAGCATCTGAAATAGGTTCTTCAACATCTTCTAAGGCAGGAATTCTTGAAGATTCTGCAATTGGTTGAAATGAAAGTTCTTCAATTGCATCTTGAATAGCTTTTAAATTTTCTTTTCTAGATACATCTTGATATTCTAATTTTTCAACTATAGGTTTATGAAATTTTGTGATTGCCTCTTCATATCCTAAATCTTCTAATTGCTTTTCCTTATTTCGTTTTCTTAGTTCAGCATTTACTTTTGCTAATTTTAATAAATCTTGTATCACTTTACTCATTTATTTAACTGAAAATTTGCTTCCAAGCAAATTATTTTACTTCCAAGCAAATTATTTTACTTCCAAGCAAATTATTTTACTTATATAAATGGAAGATTTTGAACAAATTGAAGAATATTTATCTTTTGCTGAAATGGCATTATATCTAGCTGAATGTTATTTATCTCAAGGAATACCAGCTGAAGACTTATTATTTGAAGCTGAAATGTTTATTAAAGATGCTGAATTTCTATTAAATAAATATGATTAAGCCTTGCAGCATTAAACTAAAAGATTATTCAGAACCAGAAGAATTTATAGATCCAAATCAAAATCCAATATTACCTATTCATCCTTTTAAACTTTTAATAACAGGATCTTCAGGATGTGGAAAAACAAATTTACTATTAAATTTAATATATGATCATTTAAATTTTGATGCATTATTCATATGTGCAAAAGATATTAACGAACCTAAATACTCTAAATTAAAAGAAAATTACTCAATGTTTGATGATATAGAAGAGGAAGACATTTTAAAAATAAAGGGAAAGAATAAAAATAAGTTATTAAAATTATTTAAAAAGTTTAAGAAAGAAACATTATTTAGTTCAGACATAAATGAATTTATTACTGTAGATGACTTAGATCCTTCATTAAAAAATCTAGTTATTTTTGATGACTGTGTAAAAGAAAAAGATCAAAACGAAATTGAAAAATTTTTTATAAGAGGAAGGAAGAAAAATGCATCCATTATTTATTTATCACAGACCTATTATTCAACACCTATTGATATAAGAAAAAACTGTGATTACTTTATATTTTTTAAACTTCAGCACAGAGAAATTAAACAAATTATTAGAGAAATTGATGGTGATTTTAATATAGATCCTTATCAAAAAAGTACTAAAAAACCTTATGATTTCTTCATGTTAGATTTGAAAAATCCTCATATGAGATACAGACATAACTTTGATCCTATATAAATGGAAGAATATTTAGAAAAGAAAATGTATGTATACAGAAAAAGTTTTAATTACTATAATAAAATTAGTATATCACTATCAGTAGGCAAATTTATATTTAGTGCTTCAGGTTTATCAGCTTTTGCATTTATTCCTTTAGCAGCACTTTCTTTAGGAGCAGGAGTCATTGAAGGTGTTGATAAAACTCTAAATATTTCAGAAAGAAAAGAAGAATATAAACAAGCTTACAAATTTTATAAACATATATTAAATTTAATAAACGCTAATTCAATTTCAGAACAGGATGCTTACATTAGAGAAGAAGATTTTATAAAAAATATTAAGTATTTTCCTTTAGAAAAATATGTAAAACAAACACAGCTAAATGGTTATAGATACGTAGTTAAAAAATAGATTTACAGATAAATAAATGATTCATATATTCAAAGAAATTAAAGGTACTGGTTATATAATAACAGGAGGTGATATAGTAGGATGGTTACAAGATAAATTAAATCCACCTGAAATGCATATACCAGGGTACCAGTATTGTGGCCCATTTACAAAATTAGAAAAGAGATTAAAAAGAGGTGATCCAGGAATTAACAGAGTTGATAAAGCTTGTAAAAAACATGATGTAGCTTATAGTAAAACTAAAGATACTAAACAGAGACATATTGCTGATCAAGAACTCTTAAACGATTTAGATTCAATTGAAAATACTACAAGTGGATTCTATCCATTAGGAGAGAAACAAGCTAGAGCTGTTATAAAACCAATTATAAAAGCAAAGAAAACATTTGGTTTAGGAATTTCATCCTATATGTATTGCTTAAAGTGCAAACAGAAAACTGAAACTAAAGATATTCAAGAAACAGTAGCTAAAAATGGAAGACCCATGGCAAAAGGAAAGTGTAAAGTTTGTGGAACTAAAAAGAGTGTTTTTTAAAGACGTCGTGAAACACCTTAAAAATATTTATTATACACCAGAAACTGGTTATTGTGGTATTAATGAATTACAAAGAAAAACTAAATTACCCAGGAAAGATATAGAAGAGTTTTTACATCAACAAGATGTATATACAAAACATAAACCACTTATTCATAGATTTAAAAGAAGAAGAATTTATGTTTCTCATGTCAATGACCAATTTCAAGCTGACCTTATAGATATGCAAGAATTTAAATCCTTTAATAATGACACAAATTATATTTTATCAGTGATTGATATATTCAGTAAATATGCTTGGACAATTCCGATTAAAAGAAAAACAGGTGAAGAGGTAACTAGAGCATTTAAAAAAATATTTAAAGAAAGAAAACCAGAAAAACTTCAAACAGATAAGGGTACAGAGTTTATAAATAAACAAACTCAAAAGTTATTCAAGGATGAAAATATTCACTGGTTTACAACTGAGAATATTGAGATTAAATGTGCTGTTATTGAAAGATTCAATAGAACTTTAAAGACTAAAATGTGGAAGTATTTCACAGCAAATAATACTAGAAAGTGGTTAAATGTACTAGATAAATTAATTAAGAATTATAATAATTCTTATCATAGATCCATTAAAATGACACCTATAGAAGCAAGTAAGGAAGAAAATGAATTAAAAGTTTATAATAATTTGTATAAAGAAAAAGAGAAAAATAAACCAAAATATCAAAAAGGAGATAAAATAAGAATTTCAAAATATAAAAGAGAATTTAAGAAAGGTTATCTTCCAACATTTACAGAAGAAATATTTATAATTTCCGATATATTGAACACAGATCCTCCGACATATAAAATAAAAGATTTAAATAATGAAGAAATTACAGGAACATTTTATGAAAAGGAACTGGTTAAATATGATAAGAAAGATGAGGTTTATAAGATTGAAAAAATTATTAGAAAGAAAGGAAATAAATACTTAGTTAAATGGTTGGGATATCCTGATGAATTTAACAGTTGGGTTGTAATTTGAAATTTTTTTGCAAAACACCCCTTCGGAGGAGGGTCTATGCTTTATTTTTTTATTTTATTTGTACCTGGCCAGCCAGGTACGTATGGGCGTTTTAGACCCTCCACCGGTTGTTATTCACACTCTACCATCAGATGTTATTCACGCACACGCTCTACCATGAACCAAACTTATTTTCAAAGTTTGAACAGAGAGCCATTCTACCGTATCGAACCTGAGACCTTTTGCATGCATACCTGACTCGCTACCACTCGGCCAACACAGGCCAATGAATTCTTGCGTGAAACATATATTTACAGCAAGAGAAACTTGGCGATGATCCAAAGTTGTTACGTAACGAAGAATTGCTTCTTTCCGAGAACACGTATCGCGCGCCGCGGAGAGTATTTTGGCAGCTGTTCAACTCTGGTTATGTAAACATTTTCGCTCGCAGCTTATCAGTAATGACTACATCTAAGCAAGAAAGAGATTTAATTGCTTGTGCTACCATCTATATGTGAAAGAAAAAACTGTATTTCAGTATTTAAAGATATAATTTCTTAGGCAGGAATTATTAACGATTTAAAATAAGATATACGTGAAAAAGTATTTAATAACATGATATCTAATAAATGGCTTCATTAAAAGATGTATGTTATGAACAAATCAAAGATAATTACTGGTATGGTCTATTTGGAGATTTTAAAATTATAATAGATAAAAATACTGGATACTTTAATGCTACAAAATTATGCAAACAAGGTGGTAAAAAATTTAAAAAATGGCTAGAGAATAAACAATCTCAAGAATTAATAAAATATTATAAAAATTGTGGTGGCCCGAATTCGGGCCGCCATAAAAATGATCAAATGTATGAAATAAGAGAAGGAACAGGTAAGAATATTATTAATGGAACATATGTTAAGCAGGAATTAATTTTAAATATATCTTGTTGGGTTTCAAACGATTTTTATGATAAAGTTAACAAGATTGTTAAAGACTATTACATTAAAAAATTCAATGATAAATACAAGAATGATAATGAAAAATTAAATAAGAAATTAAATAAGATAAAAAAGAAAATGGAAAAATTAAAACTTGAAAATGAAAAATGTAAAGAAGTAGAAGAGGATATAACACCTAAAACTGCTAATTCTAAAAAGCTTCATATGTTTACTATCATACAGAAAAATAAAGAAAACTCTGATTATCCTTATTATGTAATCAGATGTCAAAGAGATAAAATGAATAAAACTATTGGTAATTTAAGAATAAAGTATCCAGATTTAAATACAGTATATGAAATAAAATATAATCCTAATTCTATTAATTTATTTAACAGAGTTAAAGAAAATATATCGTACATAGAAACTAAATTTAATCACCTTAATATTGTTAATGATCATACTATTGATAATTTAAAAGAGGCTATTAAAAGAATAACTAAGTTCTAAAAAGTTTTAATAAAATGATATCTAATAAATGGATAATGATATTGAAGAAGCGAATTACTTTTCTTATTCAGAAGAAGAACAAATTGAAATTCCTGAAAATTTTAAAAAAGTAATGAAACAAATAAAAAGAATGAAATATGATGAAGAGGAAGACTGTTATTATATAGATTATAATAAATATTTAAAAAGTAGATATGTTAGTAGAATAAGATATTTTAATCAGTTTAAAAGAAAAAATAACCTTAAATTTAATAAGGAAGCAGAAGATTTATTTTTAAAATTATTGGATTTTATGTACTATGAGAAAAATTTAAAATATGTATATTTTATTAAAAAAATTTGTGACTATTATAATATATCAAATGATATTAAAATTAATATAAATCCAAAAAATGAAAAGATGTGGGAAGACTTTAAAGCAGCAAGCTTTTCAGCTTAAAGCAAAGTATTTATAAATTTGTTTCCTAATAAATGGAAGACAAAACATGCACAAGTTGTAAACAAACAAAACCTATTGATGAATTTTACATTCATCGTCGTTATGGTAGAGTTGATCGTCAGCATATTTGCAAATATTGTCAAACTTATACTCTATATAGGAAACTGGTTTGTGATTGTGGAAGAGAATATACTTATGCTCATTATCAAAGACATTTAAGAAGTTCTTTACATAAACGTCTTTTGAAAATCTGTTTATAAAAATACCTGCCTATAAATAGTTACAAATTTTTTCCTTATAAATGGAAAAGTCTTTGAAGCCTATTATTGTGCATCTTAAAAGTGCTCTGAATGCTATTAGTGTTCAGAAACTTAGAAATGCTTTAAAAAGGTTAAATATCAGAAAACGAAATGTAAAAAAAGATGATTTAATTAAATCGTTGATAAAATATATTAGAAAGACAGGTGATTATAAGTCTGTTTTAGTAGATATCCTTGGATTAGATACATCAGAATATTTAGATAGAAAAAGAAAAATATTTATTAATCATCCAGAGAGAAGAAATAGAATTAAAAAATTATTTGATTCTTTTAACTTAAAATTCAAAGATAACAAACTGAAACCAAGAAAAGAAAAGAAAATTAAAACAGATGTAAATCTTGAAAAATTATTTAAACCTGATTATGAAATTATTGAAACAAAAGGAAAATATATTAAAAAATATATGGTACATAGAAAGAATTATAGAGTAGCTGGAGTAAACATTAAACCTGAACAATATTTCAATATTTTACAACATATATTTAGAAAAGCAATTGGTAAAATTCAAGGTAAAGTAGATATAATTGTATATAATCCTAAACTGAATAAACCATTTCATGATAAAATGATGTATACTAAGGATGCCTATGAGCTATATATTTATAAATTATCTGATCAAATTGAATATAAGGAATTAGAAATAACTGATTGTATATTTGATTTTAATGTAATTGAATTACCTTCAGGAGGTAAACATATAAAGATAATTAATGATGAAACAATAGAAAATAAAAGAAGTATCTGTCAGATAAAAAATGATGATAACATATGTTTAGCTAGATCAATTGTAACTGCTCTATCTATTCAAAATCCTAAGCTATTATGTGATAAATTGAATCATAATGAATTATCAAAAAATGATATTAGATACATCAAAATGGGTAGAGTTTTACAAAAATCATTAGCTGTAAAATTACATGAACTATGCAATATTCCTTTAGAAATATGTTGCTTAGAAGAGGTTAAAATATTTGAAGAATTCTTAGATATTCAGATAAATATATTTTGCAGAGAGAATTTTAATGAACGTATATATAGTGGTAAATATAAATCTACATGTATTTACATATTGAAAAATAGAAATCATTTCGATGTAATTACTTCTGTTAAAGGATTTTTAGGAAAAGAGAATTACTGTGATTATTGTCAAATAAGCTATAAAAGATCAGATCAACACAGATGTCCTCTCAAATGTGATAGATGTTTTAAAACAGATAGTAACTGTAATGGTGAAGAGATATTTTGTAAAAAATGTAATCGATTATTTAAAGGTGAGGAGTGTTTTGATAACCACAAAAGAAAAAATAAGAAAGGTGTTAGTGTATGTAAATGTCTATGGAAATGTTTAAAATGTAAAAGAATTATTAATCGATATGAGAGAAAACCCAAAGAGCATGTATGTGGTGAAAAGAGATGTAAAAATTGTTGGAAATATGTATTACATGATCATAAATGCTATATGAAACGTAAAGATGCTAAAGGTGGTAAATGTGAAAATGATTGTCCTAAGTTAACAAGAAATCGAAAAGATTGGTGTGAAAAATGTAGATATGAATATACTGAGAAATATATATTCTTTGATGTTGAAACTAAACAAGAAACAGGAACTCATGAAGTTAATCTAGTTGTATGTCAAATGTATGATGGTAGTGAAAAGATATTTGAAAATGAAAATGATTTTTGTAATTGGTTATTTCAACAAAAACATTTTGGATATACTGTACTAGCTCATTATGGTAAAGGCTTTGATTTTCAATTCTTAGCTAAATACTGTTTTAAAAACAAAATAGAAGTGTTTACTATATATAATGGAAATAAACTCAATTATATGCAGGCATCTGGATATAATATAAGATTCATAGATTCAATCAATTTTACTATGATTCCATTAAGAGATTTTCCAAAAACATTTGGGTTAGAAGAGATGGCAAAAGGTTATTTTCCTCATTATTTTAATAAAGAATGTAATCAAAATTATATAGGTAAATACCCTGAAAAACATTACTATGGATGTGATTCTATGAAATCTGAAAAGAGAAATGAATTCTTAAAATGGTATGAAACTGTTAAAAACGATACGTTTGATTTTCAAAAAGAATTTGTTAAATACTGTAGATCAGATGTAGATATTTTAAGAAGAGGATGTTTAGAATTGAGAAGATTATTTTTAGAAATCGCAAATATCGATCCATTTAAATATGTAACTCTAGCAGGTGTATGCATGAGTATTTATAGAGATAAATTCTTAAAAAAGGTACAATTGCCATAGATGATGATACAATTCAAAAAGACAAATATAGTAAAAAATCAATTGCTTGGTTAGATTATCTGTCTAAAAAGAATAATATCAATATTCAACATGCATTAAATGGTGGAGAGAAAAAATTAAAATTAGGTAAGAAAATTTATAAAGTAGATGGATTTTATGAAAACACAGTGTTTCAATTTCATGGATGTCACTGGCATGGATGTAATAGATGTTATAGAGAATCAACTATAAATGAACAGAATCAGGTATGTATGAAAGACTTATATAAAAGAACTAAGAGGATTCAAAAGAAGATTTTAAAAGCTGGATATGAATTAATTGTTATATGGGAATGTGATTTTAATAATAATAAAGAAATTAAAAAATATATAAAAAATGAATGGAATAGAGATTTCGTGGAACCTTTAAATCCTAGAGATGCATTTTATGGGGGTAGGTGTGAGCCTACTAAATTGAAATATGAATTTAAAAATAATGAAAAAGGTAGATATATTGATGTATGTTCACTGTATCCAACTGTAAATTACTTTGATAATTATCCAATTGGTCATCCTGTTAAGATATTTAATCCTGAAAAATTTGATAAAGAATGGTATGGTTTCATCAAATGTAAGGTCTTACCACCTAGAAATTTATATCATCCAGTGTTGCCAATTAAAGATGAAAAATTGATGTTTGCTCTTTGTAAATCATGTTCTAAAACTATCAAATGTAATCACTTTAAAACTGTTGTAGATAAAAAGAAATGTAAAGAATGCTTTGAAATTAGAAATAAGGAGTGTAATCATAAAAGAGACGAAAGATGTTTCACCAGTACATGGACTACTGATGAAATGAATTTAGCAATTAAAAAAAGATATAAAATTTTAAGAATATATGAGGTTTGGAATTTTGAAAATAAAACTGATGAACTATTTAGAGATTACGTTAAAATGTTTTTGAAAATCAAATTAGAAACAGATGATAAATGGTCTGAAAACTTTAAAAGTGAAAAAGAATATAAGAAGACAGTTTACAAGAAATTAGATATAAAATTAGAAAAAATAGAAAAAAGTCCAGGAATGAGATTTATAAGTAACATATGTTTGAACTCATTATGGGGTAAGTTTGGACAGAGAAAAAATATGAAACAGACTAAATACGTAATGGATTTAGATGAATTTTATAAAATTATATTAGATGATAATCTCAAAGAATTAAATATGATATTTATGAATGATGACTGTGTAGAAATGACTTATAAAATGAAAGATGAATATGTTAAAAATAACTTTAATACTAACGTTTATATAGCAGCTTTCACCACTAGTTCTGCTAGAATTAGATTATATAAAATGCTTGATAAATTACGTGAAAAAGTGATTTATAAAGACACAGATAGTGTTGTGTATATAGATGATGGAACTAATAAAATCAAAACAGGATGCATGTTAGGAGAATGGACAGATGAATTGGGAGAGGACAAATATATGAAATCCTGGATAGCTGGTGCACCAAAAGACTATGGATACATACTAAATGATGGAACTGTAAAAGGTAAAGTTAAAGGATTTAAAATGAGCTATGAGAATGAAAATATTTTGAATTTCAATGATAGAATGAAAGTAATAACAGGTGAAACAGATTACTTAGAAATATCAAATAATCAGTTTAAGATACAAAAAGATAGAAATATAGCTGTAGATACACTGAACAAGAAATACATGTTTGGATTTAATAAAAGAAGAATTCTAGATGATTTGAATACTGTACCTTTTGGATATGTATTTAAAAAAGTGAGTAAATATAAACAATGAATGATATAATTGTGATTATAAATATTCAAGGATTTGTACTCCCAAATCGTAAGATAGCAAGAGAGATAAGTTGGGTACACTCAAAACTGAATATTGGTGAAACAATATCAGTGTTCACACCTGACTGCAAATTAGATGAACAAGAATTGAATATCGTACGTAAGTGTGTTTTAGATGTGCATGGACTGAGATTTAAAAGATATCCAAATAGCAAAGAACTATGGATTAATAATTGTGAGGTAAAGAACTATATTAAAAACCTGTACCATATTTATGGTGGTACATTTGCATATAAAGGAGGAGTAATGGAAAAAGAGATGCTTGAAGATATTCCATCTGTTGATTTAGATATACCTAAATGTCCAAGAGTTTTAGGCCCCGGATGCTCTATGTATAGATGTATGCATTATAAGAATTATATTTCAAAAAATGAAAACTTATAAATGGATTTAATGGGTGACCTTAGAGCTCTATACTGTTCTTCAGATAAAAAATATAGTAACGAAATATCTCAATTCGCTCATTTTTGTGATGACTTGATTCATATGTATAGAGATAATTACAAGTTTTCAGATATTCTAACTATAGTTTATAAATATTTAAAAAAGGTAAAAAGAATAATTGATAAAAAAGAAAAAAACGAGGAAATTAAAAACAAAGGATTAGAAATTTTAAATGAGTTTGTAAGTTATTGTAATTTACAGTTCTCATCACATGTATTCAAAAACCTTTAAAAAAATAAAATCTTATAAATGGATGAGTTCAATAGCATCAGATTATTTACAGAAACACAGAAATTAAAAGATTTGAATCCTGGAGATTATAAATTGATGTCACTGAAAAAAATCCAAACGAAATTCGGAGATGCAACTATTGCAAAAATAGAAGTCAATGATGAAGAAAGAGAATATTATCTTAGAAAACGTCACGGAAAACTATCTGACAGTGCAATTAAAAAATTAATAAAGGTAATTATATATTCAGATTCAGAGGTAAAATTGATGATCTATATTATGATTATGAATTAGTAAAAACTTAAAAAAACGAATTCTATTAAAATGAAAGTTCACTTTGATCCTAATGTTGTTGTCATATATGTAGGAAATGAAAAGGTATATGGGAAACATATGCAGTTGATCGAGAGAGGTTCAAAAGAAGAATTACCGAAACAGAAAACAAAATAGGACATATCTTTAAAGAGAAATGAAGTACTACATAACAAAACCTTATATTATTGAATTCGTTTAAATCTTTGTAATATTTTTAATTAAATCTTGAATTTGTTTAATCTTCAACAATTTTTAATCTTTCTATAAGGGGTATCCATTTTGGGTACCCCTTTTTTTAATGCATTTTTAAAAAGTAGTTTGTTTTACAACTTTTCTATTGATCACTAAATCCATCATTTCATCACTTTCAAAGCTATTCAAAGCTCAAAATGATTGCAATTGTTCAAAAAAGTCTTCAAATATCATCAAAAATGCGTGTTTTTATGATGTCTGTTTTTATGAAAAAACAGAGTAGAAACTTCAATTTTCAAAAATCTGATGTTTTGACTATTTTATGCCCAAAAATCAATGATTTTTAATGAAAATATGGTGTTTTTGATCATAAAAAGCCTTAAAATGTTCGTGATTATTGAGGTCTGAAAAATCAAAAAATGCCTGATTTTGAGGTTTTTATGTGATTTTGGGGTGTGCCATAGTACCCCCTATATACTACTGATGGCTAAACACCGGTTCAGGTAGTGAACCAAAATTCCTGATGTAAAGTTTTCGTATCTCTAAAGAGTTGAACGTGTGATGAACGTAACGCATCTCTGACGTCATGTGAGAATGATTTGGATTAGATGACGTCACACCAGCAGCTGTGTTCTTTGTGGCTATGACAACAAAACAAAGGGATTTTCCCCTTGATCTGAGCGCATGTAGGTGATGACGTCACCTAACCGAAAAGCTAAGCGTGACGTCACAAACATTTGTTTCTAGGTTGTTGCTATGACGACTTAAAAAGTGGCACGGAGGAGGAGGGCTCTAGCAAATTATATTAGGATAATATGCTTGTTTTCTAAGATTCTTCATCTGTTCTGTTAAGCGTTTATATTCAGAAGCAGTGAAAGCTTGCTGAACTTGTGTAATTGTACGTCTATTAACGGATTAAAAAATACACATTAATGTATTATATCGTATTATTGTAAGTGGTGTATTACCCACAATCCAATTTTCTAAATATTAATGTCAGTTATCGGGAGTTTTAATCTGTTTTAAGTGAAATTAATTTTTGATAAAAATTTGCCTTTACAAAATGGTCCTTAAAAAAGACAGAACGACGAAGAAGATGGAAAAGATAGTGTTTATAAGATTATTTTAGGAAAAAGCATTTAAGATAAGAAAGATAACTAAAATTCCGTGACTAGGTATCTGCGCACAAACATGAGTCAGTAATACAGACATTTAACGTGGACCAGGAACATCAAACAAAGATCTGCGCTCTTTCCACATTTATAAGTGAGTCACGGAAAAATTCTCATTGGCCGCTACTGGGAGTCTAACCTAGGGTCTTCCAGTTACGCGCCGGATATGCTTCCGCTACACCACAGTGCCTTTAATTCCTCCAGACTCACACGTATATCCGGCGCGTAACTGGAAGATCCTGGGTTCGACTCCAGGTGGCGGCCAATGAGAATTTTTCCGTGAGTCACTTATAAACGTAGAAAGAGCGAAGATCTTTGTTTGAGGTTCCTGGTCCACGTTAAATGTCTGTATTAATTATTCATTCGCTTTCTAATTATTTCTTCAGTTGCTGCTTACCATCTTTGGTGAATCTCCAGCATTGTGCGGGGCTCCAAGAAGCAACCTGGCAAATTGGCTTGGCAGTCAGCGTGTGTGAGTCCGGAGGAATTCGAGGCCGCTGTGGTGTAGCGGAAGCATATCCGGCGCGTAACTCGCAGACCCTGAGTTCGACTCCCGGTGGCGGCCAATGAGAATTTTTCCGTGACTCACTTATAAACGTGGAAAGAGCGAAGATCTTTGTTTGAGGTTCCTGGTCCACGTTAAATGTCTGTATTAATTATTCATTCGCCTTCTAATTATTTCTTCAGTTGCTGCTAACCATCTTTGGTAAATCCCCAGCATTTTGCGGGGTTCCAAGAAGCAACCTGGCAAATTGGCTTGGCAGTCAGCGTGTGTGAGTCCGGAGGAATTCGAGGCCGCTGTGGTGTAGCGGAAGCATATCCGGCGCGTAACTCGAAGACCCTGAGTTCGACTCCCGGTGGCGGCCAATGAGAATTTTTCCGTGACTCATTTATAAACGTGGAAAGAGCGAAGATCTTTGTTTGATGACATGAGTCATTATTTCGATTTTTCCTGCTAACCTCTTCAGCAGTGTTTCTCAAAGTGTGGTCCGCAGGAAATTTAAGGTGAAAAATTAACCCTTTAACCGGCTGGAACGAAGTAACTCGGGATTAGCAAAATGGTTTGAAATTCAGCTCGGAAGAATATATATATTCGCTGTCTAAGAAGTGGGACGAACTCGAGAGAAACAAGTGAACCTGCACAACAGAAAGCTTTGCTTTTCCCTTAGGTTTGTAATTCAAAGTGGTTATTTACGGGAATGATTTTCTTTAATTCTTCCTACCATATTACCTTTTCTCCCGAAAATGCTGCAAAAATGGCGAAGAATCTAAGAAAGGAGAGAAAACGTATTAAGAGTAAAATGCTTCTACCCAGTGGCATGATGTCCGTGTCAATGGGACCAGCGCTTACCAATCATTCCTTGAGTCATGACGCAGAGAATAAAGCACTATAAGAGAATCAGACAATAGACTATAAGACTAAAGATCATAAGGGAGCACGACTACCAGCGACAGATATATAGTCGATTCTTCTGAGATGAAAGAGGAAAAGAAATAGTTTTGCCATAACTTTCGTATAAGTCGGCCACTATGTCAACACTTTTGTTTGAGGAAGGCAGAAAAATTTGAACACAAGATACATCGACCGCTTAAAGGGTTAATGAAGAACGTGAGAATCCCTCCTCTTAAATTTCGACTGTATGCTCGACACGAATATCCAGAACTATCGGATAGGACCATTAAACATCTTCTGTTCCCGTCGACTTACAACTGTGAGTTTGGATTTTCGAATTTAGTTGAAATTAAGAATTAGAAAATAAATAGATTAGATGTGGAAGCTACTCTACTACTCAAGCTATCGGTCATCCAACCGGTTTGTAGATAGCTTGGTAAAAGATCGCAAGCAGAAGCATTCCTCTCACGAATGCCATGATTATATTTATTTATTAGTTTCGCTATTAACTACTGGACTTTAAGAAAGGTGTTAAAATTAAAGCAACATTTTGCATATGATACGAGGTCCGATCAAAAATTTCCGAGACTAAGCCGATAAACAACAAAATACTTACGTTACTTAAGTCTGGCTATGATCTTCCTCAAAGTAGTCTTCTTGGGCAGCGATAAACCCCTGCCAGCGTTTTTGCCACTGTTGGAACGCTCCCTAGACGTCCTGTTCGCGAATCGTGTCAAGCACCGTCTGCGATCCGCGCTTTATTTCGTCCACATTTTCAAAACGGCAACCATTGAGCTACATCTTCGGGAACAGAAAAAAGTCGCAGGGTGCCAAATCCGGCGAGTAGGGCGGGTGAGGAAGGTTACTCATGCTGTTGCGACTGTAAAAGTGGCGTGTTGCTAACGCTCTGTAGAGCTGCTGCATTATCGTGATGGAGCAGGAAATCGCTCCTGCGCCACATTTCAGGTCGTTTATGGCAGATGTCCTCCCTAAGACGCCGCAGAATATCGCAGTAAAAAAGTGCGGTGACGGTCTGGCTCTTGGAGGACGAATTCACGGTGCACAACCCAACGAATGGCGAAGAATACGATGATCATGCTTTTGGTTGCACTCCGGACCTGTCCGGCCTTCTTCGGTCGTGAAGATGCCGGACTCTTCCGTTGCAACGACTGTTGTTTGGTCTCCGGGTCGTAACCGTACACCAAAGTCTCGTCACCAGTGATGACCCGCGACACGAACGTTGGTTCATTCACCACCTGCTGACGAATATCTTGACAGAGTTCGACAAGGAGCGCCTTCTGTTCGGGGTTCAGAATCTTTGGCATAAACTCTGCAGCAGTGCGGTGCATGTTCAAAACCGACGTCAAAATTTCTTGCACTGTTCCGTATGATGCACTGACGATTGTAGCAATGTCTTGAATGGATCTCCGACGATCCTCATGCACCAGTTCCCTAACTTTGTCCACATTTTGGTGGGTTTTGCTCGTGTAAGGTAGCCCTGATCTCTCGTCGTCTTCCAGTGCAGTTCTGCTGCTCTTGAAACGCCAGTACCACTTAAAACATCTCGCACGACTCATTGCTTTATTTCCATTCCCGATTTGCCGAGTTTGACGCAGAATTTCATGTAAAAAGATTCTGCGTCACAAAAGAAAAATCGCAGCTGTGTTCTGCACGTGGTCACCAAATATCGTGTAGCACAGCTCCCGATGTTTACAGAATGACGTCACTAGGCACAATGACTCATGAAGGTCACTGCCCTCGACCGCTGTTCGCGCATCTGCGTACTGCCATCTGTTGGTGCGCTACGTACCTAGTCTCGGAACTTTTCGATCGCACTAGGGATAACTTATGGAGAAATGTTTTGCCGTAGCTCATGGGCGTAGCTAGAATTTAGGCTAGGGGGCTTACGATTTTCGGAGAAAGTTTATGTAATTTCCCATAAATATTATGTGTTATGAATCTTACTTTTTGATGTTTCGAGGAGGGTTTAAACCCCCAATATTCTCTCCCCTGAGTACGCCCACGCTGTGACTATATTGGTAGTTATTAAATTAAACGAACGATCTCTTTTTCCTTATACAACTGCCAAAATAAAATCATAACTCATTAAACTATTTCTTTACCAATCCAGGTACTCTAAAAATTACCTTGTTTGGGATAGGATTGGCAACCGACCGGTTTTTTAAGAACCTCGTCCGAATTTGTGGCCATTTTTTTGCCTAAGGCTGGTGGCAACTGCTTACTGACCCTGTATTGAGGAGTACACGATATTTCTTAATAATGATTTATTTGAAATCGAATTGGGGAAGAGTGAAAGGGGGACGGGTTACAAATTGTATTATATTGCATTGAAAAAACCATAAAACTTATAAAAATTAAATTTCTCTTTCGACAGAATCTGACGATAAAAGTCTAGATCAAGGCAAAGGGAAAAACAATTAAGAATCTCAGACCAATATTTCAGCATGCAACTCATTAATTAACAGCTTTGTCTTTCTTGCGCATCTTCAGTGGATCCATTTGAAACTGGAATGTCAGCCATTGGTTAAACATCCAGTATTCTACTGTATTATACTGCATGACGCCCTGGAATAGTGAACACTAAGATGGCGGTAATATAATATTCACCGATGAAACCGGCATTAGTTCAGACAAAACTACGGCCCAACTAGTGCGTAACACTTAATGTATGGTACCGTGAAGTGTCACTCAACTCACTCTTAATGTGGCAGCTAGGAGGAGGAGGGGGGAGTTGTATAGTAATATTAAACAAGGAAAAAAGCAGCAAACATTTGTACAAAAGCTTAAAATTTACCAAACGAATCTAAAATCAACTAATAATTACATTTAAAGGGGGGGGGAGTAAATTGAGCCGGAGCTCATATCTATAAGCCCTCACATAAATCGGGGTATACTTTGGTTGTGTCTATCCTTGGAGAGGGGGAGAAGGTGGCCGGCAGGTCCTAATATTATTAAACAGGGTTGGAAACCTTAGTTTCAGACAATATATTTTTCATTAACAAATTTCTCTCAGGGAAGTCACCCCCCCCCGCGCGCTTGGTGGTCCGTTATGAGCAAAAAAATGCTTAAAGTGGTCCATGAGCGATCAAAGTTGGAGTAACACTGCTCTACAGTTTGTCTCAGTAACCCGGTAATGGTCTGACATGGGGCTCTGATTCAAGCACCGGATGAGGAAAGATGGAGGCGCTGCCTCAGCCCTTTTCTTGGAACCAATGGCTCTAATTTAAGGACGCGCTCCTCTCTATCGCCTTCATTACTACTCATGGTTGCAGTTAAAACAAAATGTACAGAAATCCTCCAGTAAGCATCTTTTGAGGAAATTAGAAACACCACCTCATGAATGCTGTAAGTAACATTTCCTTCTGTTGCGGATTTATGTTGGTGATCTTGAAATGAAACCAAATACCGTGTCATGTCATGAATTCCACACGTACCTGATTTTGTAGCTTATCAAAAAAAAAATTGGTCATAGCAGCACGGACAGAAATCCCAGGTTTTATTAAGGATAGTATTAAGACACATGGGCTTTCAGCTCTAATTAATCGTTCTACCTGCTAACATTTGGTCTTGACGTAAAACATCATGGCAGCTACAAGACAGACCTTGGCAATTGAACATTGTGACGAGTGTTTTTAACCTAATTAAAGTGTGTTCAGCTTGATCATGAACGATGCACAAAGGTGTTGTTTTTAACCCATTATGAATAAGATAGTAAACACCTTGAAAAAAAGCGTCATATCTCCATTGAACACTTGCAGACTCAAACAGGAGCTAATTCCTCTAAAGACGTCTGCCATCGCTTAGGAAGTGTCTGCACATACTTTGTTTGAGATAATTTGCATCACTAAATATCCCATCTAATTTAAACTCGTAGTCTTTGGCTTTTTCGCGGAGTTTGGTAGCACATTTCTAATCACATCATAAGATCGAAATTCATCCACAACATTATCATAAACAATGTTATATGCATAAACCAGCCAGGAATATGCTTTCTCTCTCGGGTTTGAAAAGACAATGTTTTCCTTATTATTTCCATTAGCATTGATTTTATTTCTTTATTTGAGATAGAAATCGTGGGGTTTTATCACAAAAATCATCCCGAATATAAGATAATGCATAGCCTTTAGAATCAAAATTCAAATCTTCGTAAACAATCAATTTTTGAACTGTATCTATTTGCCATTTTCAAATTTGAGTGTGTTTTCAGATGTTTTATACATTTTATGTAACTACTTGTTGAACATTAAGTGGGCACCAAATACCATCATTGTATCATCTCGGGTACTTATTCTGTCAAATACGTCATTAAAAAATCGGGTTGCATCTACGAGATCATGTGCTGTTCCATGTTAACAATCACCAAACAGTTGCCACTCCCATCTGGCTTTCGATTGATTACGAATTATAACTACAGACGTCATTTTTTTGGTTCCATTTGTAGAAGGGTTGCGTGTTCTTGATTTACGTTTTTCACTTCTACTAAGGTTTCCACTTTCGTTATCAGTGTATTTTAGAGAGGATTCGTTTTGCTTTAGGATGTAAGACCTATAACACTTCATGTGGTAAACAAAATTATCCCTCGTTTTATCATCGTTTATAATTAATCCATCAATCAAAACAACACTAACTTCTTTTAGTTCTCTCGACCAGAGTCTGCCGCATTTGATACTATATATCTGTTGTCCTTGATTTCCATATGATACAAATATCATTTTGTTTTCTTCACAGTGAACGTTTCAGTTACACAACCTGCGTTTAAAAACTTTATAAATGGACCGTGTTTGAATCTCAAACAAATTTGAAACTACTTTATTGCAATAAATAGCTTGTTCTACACTTATTTGCTACAGAGGATGGAATTATACTGATCCCAGTTCATTGTTATGCATTTTTTTCGAATTCAACGCACTTGAAAACATATAAAACCATATATCACACCCCCATGTTATGTTATTGGGTTGATGCATAAGTGCATGCCGTTTTTTTCACCGCACTAAGGAATGTAATAAATCAAAATGCGGTCAAAGGTCAGGACATAAGAGAGGCATCCATTCCATTGCCCTTATGCGTCATAACGTGCGTAAAAATACTTCGATTGCGACAAAACTTTAGTATGTTGTTCCAGAGGTATACCGAAACAATTCTGTTTAATAATATCAAAATGGGGTCAAACGGCAGGGCACAGGAGCGCGATTTATTCCGCAGCAATTATCCTCATAACTTGACTAAAATGCTTCTATTACGACAAAACTTCAGTATGTTGTTCCGGCGGTATACTGAAACAATTCTGCTTAATATCAAAATGGGGTCAAAGGTCAGGACTGAGGAGACAGGTTTATTCCGCACCCATTATCCTCATAGCTTGACTAAAAATACCTCAATTGCGACAAAACTTTAGCATGTTGTTCCAGATGTATACTGAAACAATTATGTTTAATAATATCAAAATGGGGTCAAACTTTAGGGCACAGGAGCAAGATTTATTCCACAGCCATTATCCTCATAACTTGACCAGAAATGCGTCTATTGCGACAAAACTTTAGTATGTTGTTCTGGAGGTATACTCAAACAATTATATTTAATAATATCAAAATGGAGTCAAAGGTCAGTTCACAGGAGCGAGATTTATTCGACAGCCATTATCCTCATAACTTGAGTAATTATTTCTGGTATGCCGAAAAGCGTATCATAATCAATGATACGCTTTTTTTGTTTAGAATAATACTATTAAATTATATACCAGTAGAAAGATAATGTAATGCAGCACACTTTATTAAAAATTGTATATTATAAGAAGTTATACACAGAAAACCGCGAAAAAGCGTATTTCTTAAATTCTCAGCATTTTTGTTAGTACTTAGCGGGAACGTTTTTGCCGCAATTACAGCTTTACAACGGCGCCCAATGGAGTAAACCAAACTTTATAGGTCATCGCTTGTTGTAGAGTGAATGGAAGATTGTACAATTGCTTCCACTAATTGTGCTTCACTCCATGGTTGCTTCTGACTAACAAGTTTCTTTAATCGGTTTCACAGGTTCTCCATTGGATTCAGGTCGTGGTTATTAACTTGCCATTCTAGCAGCATCATAATACGATTTTCCTGAAACCATTTTTTGTACACAGCAGCTACATGAGAATGAGGTGAATCCTGTTGAAATATAAAGGCTTCATTATCCTGGAAAAGATCACGTGCGGATGACTTCAGTTTCGGCTCAAATATATCAATGATGTTTTTTTTTGCCATTTAAACTACCATTAATCACCCAAATTTTGTCACTTTTAGGCTTTCCAACCGTAGGTTGAAGAAGCGTATATGCTCCAGCTTTGTCCGTCTGGCTCTGTCTGTCTGTCCGTCCGCTCGGTAACTCGCGTAAAAATGGCTCGATTTCGATGAAATGTTAGTATGTAGTAGGGGATAACCTGGGGACGAACATTATTGGAAATGGGGTCTAAGGTCAAGACATAGGAGCAGGATCCAATCCATCGCCCTTGTGCGTCATAACTTACGTAAAAATACATAGATTGTGACAAAGCTCTCATGTTGTTCCGGAAGTGTACTGAAGTAGTTCTGTTGAATATCATTGAAATGGGGCCAAAAGTTAAGGCACAGGAGCGAGATTTATTCCACATCCATTATCCTCATAGCTTGACTAAAAATGCGTCTATTGCAACAAAAACATTTAGTATGTTGTTCCGGAGGTATACTGAACCAATTATGTTTAATATAATCGAAATGGGGTCAAAGATCAGGGCACATGAGCGAGATTTATTCCACAGCCATTACCCTCATAATTTAAGTAATAAGTTGAGTAAAAATACTTCCATTGCGACAAAAGTTTAGTATGTTGTTCCTAAGGTATACCGAATAAATCAGTAGTAAGAGTAAAGAGGAAGGCTTGTCTGCCCGCGATCCTGGTATGTTGGTGATTTTACTAACTTATTTGGGAGATAGAAATGGCTTTTTCGTTGCATTTCTAGAATTTAAACTAAAGCCTTTGAGTCTGCGTTTAACAGTCCTAACACTCATCTTCAAACCACATCGAGGCAATTCTTTCGCATCTGCATTGATATTACTTAGATCCAAAATTAGTTCTCAGTAAAAAAACCAAAATGTGTGTATCATCTTTCTTACAATGCAAACTTTCAAATGAAAAGCGGAATTTTATGCTCGGTAGCATAGGTGAAGATGTATAGTGTACTCAGTTAGACAGACCTTTATAAAAGGCCTGATTCAATAGTATCTGACGTAGGGGGCAGGAAAAAAGAACCTAAAAAACTCTGTGGTGTTGCTGTCCTACTTCCCAGGAAGGTAGCCACATTCTGACCTGTCTGTTCGCTTATCATAACAAGCTGAAAGTCAGTTTTAAGGAAGGTACCTTTTAGGGATGCTGCCTTACGTTCTTCTTGATCTCCGCTGTGTCTTCAAATCTTCAATCTTCATTCGCCGCCCCGGTGGCGCAGTGGTCTAAGCGATGGCCTCTGATCATTCGTCCGAACGGGGTCCGGGTTCGTATCCCGGTGAGGCACGGATGTTGTGTTTGTCTTACGGCACTGGTTCCCTCCCTTCCCTGGAACCAGTGACCTTAAATTAGGGACGGGTGACTGCTTATAGCCCATTGAGTTGCTCACGGTGGTCGTTAAACCTCCAATCAAAAAAATAAAAATCTTCATTCCTTTAAAATTTCCAAATCGAGAACACCCGAAAATCAAAAGGAGCCATGTCTGGAGAGTATGGAGCTTTCCTTACTTGTGGGATCACGTGTTTCGTCTGAATGAGACAATACGAATGGGTGGCGGCATTCTTGTGGTGCAGCTGCGTGGCACCTTGATGCCACAGCGCAGGTCGCCTCCGTCGCACAGCATCTTAATAGAGACGGAGGACCGCTTGGTAGTATTCCTTATTTACAGTTTGTTTACAGCACGCATTTTCCAGATGACTTAAGGGTTCCTGCTCGTGGTTGGGCTTCCTGAACCTTCGTTACTCTCACCAGACGTTCGCCCATCTTTGAAGTGTCAATACAAGTCCTTCGTGTCTCACATACAGCTTTATCACCGAAAGCTTTTCTAACCTTACGGAAGTTGAAGTGCGTTCTAGTTTGTGGTAAATTTGATGCAGATTTCATGGTTGACTCGCTCAGTGTCTTACTGCACATGACAAGAATGCGACCAGCACGGAGTTTACAAATCCAAACCTTCGTTGCCAGACACCAAATGGGCAAGCTGACAACGTTGCAAAAATTCACATATGCGGGCTAAAATATAAGGTCGCATACAACCAGTGTTGCCAGATACTTTTACCTGAAATCAGTAGATTGTTTTTCTTGAAATATGCACGACCTGTAAAATTTAAAGTAAGTTCAAATGCAATATCAATGGGAAAATACATTCAAAACTATTAAGTCATGCGTGTACTCCACACATTCCTATTCAACACTTGAACAAATTCAAACTAATATGACAATAGGTCACTTTTTTTACACGATATTAGTAATGATCAGCTTTTTAAAACTAGTGGTGTACGTAATAATGACATTGGCACTAACAGAATCACAGTGTATTCAGTCTCACTCGTTGTCTTCCACGAAAAAAAAATTAAACTTACATTTTTTTCTGAACAACACCTCGATGTTTTCATAATAGGTGAAACAGCTAATATATATCAAATACGTGGAGATAATGTAAATGGACGATGTCATCGCTTTTTCCACGTTATTTTTTAAACAACGCATAGCGACTGAAAAATTGTATTCCGGCACCGCTGGGATGAACTCTCGATAACTAGTCTCGATAACTAGTCGAGTGCGATAACTCTCGATAACTAGTCGAGTGCGTTCGAATTTACGCTACAGCGCCAACAATTCTCAGCGCCATGCGTGGTATATCAGTCAGCATCTGACAACACGAATACGTATTGATGGTCTCAGCAACTGAGATGGAATACAATTTTTCAGTCGCTATGCGTTGTTTAAAAAATAACGTGGAAAGAGCGATGACATCGTCCATTTAGGTGAAACAGCTGTCTACTCAAGAAATTATCATTAATAGTTAAAATATCTAACTGTAGACGTTTCTGTAATATTTAGGGTTTCAGCAAAATACTGGATAGTATGTTTGTATAGCAGAGTAATTTACAATTTGAGTTTAAAAAAAATGCGTGTTAACCAGTATGGATTTTGAAATAAATAAATTTAGTTTGAATAGTATTAAAATTGCAAGCACCGCTTGATTCTTCTCTTCAGACAAGTGCTATTTTGAGTATTTGTTATCAACTAAATCAGAGGAGCGTAAAATCCTCTCCAACAGCATTCATCAATCGATCATTTTTAATCAATTTGCACAACAAATACATGTAGGAACCTATTAAAATAACTCTGAATTTCCTTTCTTTCTTTCTTTTTTTTTTTTTTTGTCTTCTCTAAGGCATTCGATAAAAGTAGCCATGATAAACTGCTTAAAAAGCTATGTAACATCAGTACCGGAGACGCATCATAGAAATTATTTTAGAGTTAATAGGAAAAATCATCTGTCAAAATATTACATCACAAACCAAAATCTTAGGCATAACAGTAGAACATTCAGATCGTCTTAAAACTAAAAACAGATTCAGTAGATTGATGTAATTTATAAAAAGCTATCAGTAGACAGAAGCCAAAATCAATAGATCTACTGATAAATCAGTAGATGACGACACTACCCACGACTGAGTCTTGGCGCCGTGCTCTGTATAGCTTTGGAGGAAGAATATGTAGTCGGATACCTTCTGATCAGACTTCGTATTGATAATGCATATTCCCTTTTTTACAGAAGACCGGCTGAAATAGCAGTAGAACATTCAGATCGTCTTAAAACTAAAAACAGATTCAGTAGATTGATGTAATTTATAAAAAGCTATCAGTAGACAGAAGCCAAAATCAGTAGATCTACTGATAAATCAGTAGAATGACGACACTACCCACGACTGAGTCTTGGCGCCGTGCTATGTCTAGCTTTGGAGGAAGAATATGTAGTCGGATACCTTCTGATCAGACTTCGTATTGATAATGCATATTCCCTTTTTTACAGAAGACCGGCTGAAATAGCTAAAAAATTTAGAATCCTAAAATTATTACGTGCTTAAGATGTACTGTTGATATATCTTTCATTACAATAGACGCGAAACATATAAATTAATTGCTAGTCACGTGCATGGGATAAGGAAGAACTCAACTCTAGTAATGAAAAAGAAATGAAGAGACGCACTGAAACAATTACACTGCTGACGTAAAATAAAACCGCAGAAGTGTGTTTCTCTGGGAAGTGAGGAAAATAATTTACTCTAAAGGAAACGAAGGGGAAAGAGATACAAATGACAGTTGAATAATCTTGGCCTAGTTTTGAAATATATTTTTCTTCAAAAGCAAGCGAGGATTTGAGGAACAATTCCATTTCCTTGAAAAGGGAGAATTTCAGTCGTAACATATTAAGAAAAGTAAACTAAACGCAAAGAGAAAAAAACAAAGAACGCCAAAGGTGGAATGAAATGATGAAAAGAGCATTTTTTCGAAAAAATTTAGAGTCAACACTGAAGACATACCTTCATTAAACAACACATTAAAACAAAATCTGAATTCATACACAATCTAAATGAATGGAAAAAGATAAATTAATTGTCCCCAGGGGAAATGGCGAGAAATCGGAAGGAGACTTCGAGTTAAAGATCAGAACACCAGCACAGAAAAAATGGAAGCCTTCTTTTCCCAATTGATGGGATTAGACTAACTAAAGAAAGGACAAAAAATTAATTACAAATCAGTTTCTGTACAAAATATTCTTGTAATCTTGCATTATAGCAAACTCTGTACTGTGTTAAGTTTTAAAAATCTTAAGCTGGGAGCAGGGCATTTTCTTTTTGTAGGAGAAAACGGTGAGCATCGCATTTTAAAAAGTTTCGCCTGCCTTTAATTTAGGTCAACAGGTTTTAGAGAAGGTACCAAACCAGCGCGGTAAGGTACAGTCACCGTTGTCGGCCGGGCTCGAACCTGGGCCTCCATTTCAGACTGCAAGCTAGAAACAAGCGCTTCTGAACAACTGTTCACTGAGACGAGGTGTAGGTTCGAATCCCTTTTGGATTTTGTTTTTGCACTTGCAAAGCCGCTCTGTAAGAAGCGTTATATTCTAATCATTTGTCGAAGAGGTGTACGGGATAGTTATGGGTGATTTTCTGAAGGGAAAGTCTCTGTTCCTTTAGTGAAACCAGTGGCCCTAAATTAGAGTTGGGCGACTTCTTATAGCCCAAGGATTTTCATTATTATTTGAGATAGGCGACTTGTTATAGCCCATTGATTTTTCACGATGGTTGCTGAACTCCGAAATGACAAAAAAAAATGTTGGCAGAAACATAACGAGCCAAATATTTGAGTGCACCATGTTATACAGTTTAACTGGTTGTTTGCTTTATTCTAAGAATATGATAGCTGTATGTTAACTTGTTTAACTTAGCTAAATTTTCTCAGATAACTTCGTCGAAAATATGTTTAAACCCTATAATTAATTAACTGTAAACAGCCAGAGAAAAATCAGCATGTGAGATACATAACAAATCGGACGTCTTTATTTTCCCACTCACCGAACAGTCAGAACAGTCCACTGATACAGAGAATTCAAATGTAAGAACCGCAATAGTTGATCAAATTCAGAGAAGAGCCGAAGTATTATGACCAGCACGTCTTTCTGTAAAACGAAGCAACTATCTTTTAACAACGATGCACGTGAAGGTCGTGAAACGGTGTAAATAACACCTGGTACTGAGCTCTGTTAATCAGCGTTATTTTTTGTTTTCCATGTGTTATAAGTAGCGGGCTTAAGCAAGTTTGATAAAGACCAAATTGTAATGGCCAGAGGACTGTGCCAGAGCACTTCTTAGACTGCAAGGCTTGTTGTGTGCTCACGGTCAGCTGCAGTTAGTACCTTCAATAATGGTCCGAGGAAGTAAAACAACGATACGACGGCATGTTGTGGACCAACCACTGTTTATTGATGCTAGGAGTGAGCAAAGGTTACCCTGTTTGATCCGAGCCAACAGAAGAGATATTGTTATGCAGTTCTCCTGTAATTTGAATGCTGCTGAAGTGAGTAATGTGTAACAAAACACATTACATCGAACCCTGCTGATAATATGGGCTACGTAGCAGCTCCGAATGCACATGCTATCCTCCGTTTACCGTTGAAAGCGCCAAAAATGGGAACGCGATCATTACAACTGGACCTTGCAGGGTTGGAAGAAGGTCGTCTATTACGTGTAATTTCGTTTTTTATTGCATTATGTGGAAGTGTGCCTGAACGTGCTTTTCTGCCGTGAACGTGTGGGTCGTTTACCTGGGGAAGTGTTGGCACGAGGATGCGCCGTGGAATGAAATCAAGCACTTTGAGAAAGTGCAATGCTATGGGCAAACTTTTCGTAGGACACCTTAAATCCATCATGTTATGGCATCTACCACCTATACCCTAAACATATCTGCAGACCAAAAACATTCTTTCATGAGAATGGTATTTCCTTCTAGCAGTGCCTTTCAGCAGGAAAATACGACGTGCCCTATTGAACGTATTGTTCGAGAATGATTTGCGGAACATGAAGAATTCCAGGTATTGTTCTAGCCTCCAAATTATCCAGACGTCAGTGTAGTCGTGCATCTAAGGTCTGTATTGGAACAGCAATACCAACCTGCGGCGGCTCAGTCATGTAAATTACAAGAGTTAAAGGATCTGCTGATAACGTGCTGTCACCAGATAGCACATAACAATATTGAAAATCTTTTAGCGCGTATACCTCGACGGATAAGAGCTGTTTTGTCGGCACTTGGAAGGCCAACATTAGATTAAACAGGTGGTCATAATATTTTGGCTCATTGGTGTATATGTGTATAAAACAAGCCTCATCTCTTCGGCAATATCAACATGTTTAACACTCTACTCGCAATTTATACACACCTACGCATTCAATGATGTCATTTTCTATCTTGCTCAGACTCACTGTCAGTGCTGCCAAATTGTCAGAGTTGTTCGGCCATGTAATGTACCGTTCAGTCAGAAAGTGTTTAGCTAAGAAATAGTGCACATCACACTGTCTATAAAGCCGTACGAACTTTCCCTCGAAGTTGAAATTGTCAGTTTTGGGTGTTAGTCAAGGAGTCAGGGGAATTTTCGTACTAATACGTATGGAGTACATCCTCTTTCAGGTTATGGTGTTATCTTATTCCAAGAACACGAGATAATTATTGCTTAAGGATAGTATTGTTTTGAAATCTCGTAAAAACAGGCAGTGCAAAGGATTTAGGATAGTTCGGGCATTCCACAATCTCTCATTCGTGTGACGTTTCCGACTCGTGACGGCTGCTAAACATCAGGAATAAGTTTCCAATGCGCGGAATTTTTAAATTCTGGTTTCAGGAACTATCTTCACATGTTGGTCTCGACAAATTGACTCCGATGTTATTTCCTAATTAAAGCCGATATTTGTGCTTATCGGTATATCTGCCATCAGGGCATAAAATAATAAGTTTCTCGCCTTTCAACACATGTTTTTGCCTTTTTCTGCGCACAAATAATTTGATGACCCATATGTATACTCATTAAATCACGTGACATTAATGGCTCTAAAAATTTTTGAAGGCATTAACATGTGAATTGGTTAACCTCATACAGGGTCTTACTATCTTTTCCCGGAAAAAGTAGTTCACGAGTTGATTAATTACCTGCCATCGCGCCGGTTTGAAAATATTAATCACAAAGTGCATAAATCAGAGAGTTATTAAAAGCCACCACCGTAAACTTAATTAAACTGCCACGTAAAAAGGAAAGGAAGAAAATTTTACGATCTACGCAGGCGAAATTTCTAAACTGCTTATCTTCTTTTGGTACCCAGCGTGTATCCCATTTTGTGTGACTCAATTTGCATACAATTAATCTATTCTAGGTGATTGCACCCCACTTTTGACTGCAGAAAATATTTTCCATGAAAGCAGCTACAAGTTTCCCAAAATATGGTCTTTGGTTCAGATAATGTAATCAAAATGTATTACACGATTGGAAAGTCCTAAAATTCCCGTTTCGAATCCTTTATTTCTTAAGTTTTTTGTTTTTCTTTTCTTGCTTTTTTTCCTGACGTTATTGATGGTGAAGTGCATTGACTATCATTAATACCACTTAGTCTTTAACATGCCACGCGAAGTACCAAAGTAAGAATGTTATAATTGGGCATGCGTAGTTTTAATGAGTGATATTTTATTTAGAGATAAAGATTGCATTCCATAAATCAAAATCTTATAAGCAGTGGCATGCCCAGGAATATTTCTCGGGTGGCTATGAATTTTTTTATATAACTGTTTTGAGAGCATTTTCAAAATGTATGCATCATCTACGCAAAAACATTCAAATAAGTTTTGCTGGAAATTATTGGTAACATTCTTATTACCTATATTATTATCCCCAGAAAATAGTTGACCACTTATATTTTGCTGTTTATCTGTGCTGAAAACAAGAATACTACGCAGCTTACTGTAAATGATTACAAGTAATTCTTAGAACTAAATCAAAATTTGCCTTCTAGTGAAACATTCTTCACTTGCATAATGGCGCTTCTTTTTGTTGTACAGTAACACTAATAATCCATGACGCTGACGACATTAATTTCGACAAATATTTTTTTGATTTGATTCAAATCTTGTTACTTTTACTTACTATTTACTTGAGTCGTACTTCCAGCATTCTGAGTTTTTTTTTTTTTTTTTTTTTTTTTTTTTTTTTGCTAGTTTATCCAAAACTTCTTTAGCTTTCGGTGTCTATTCTCGACGAATGTGAAGTAATGCTAACCTATTGAGTCTCAATTTTCTTATGATATTACGTATACACTGAGTGACCACTTTATTATGACCACCTGACAGTTTTAGGCAAATGAGCTATGGCTGCACGCTGTTGCCGCCAGAGGGCGAGGCTAGTACAAAAGGGAAAGCTTAGCGCTTGTGACAGTAGTAGGAAGTGATTTTTGGGTGACAAGATGGGTAAAAAATGCGATTTGAGGGACTTTCAACGTGGGATGATTGTAGGAGCTCGAAACCATGGAGCGAGTATCACCGAAACCGCCGCATTCGTGAAATGTTCCAGAACAGCTGTTGTTAAAGTGTCCAAAGATTGGACTCTCAGCCAAAAAACTGGGTCTCTACGTGCAACGTGTGACCGTCATCGAATAGTGACTGCTCGGGCGGAACGGATACTATACAGACTGGTAACAGACAACAGAAAGGCAACGATGCAGCAAATCACAGACTATCTTAATCAGGGATCCCCTCAAATGATCTCTGCACGCACTGTTCGCCGTACACTGCATCGGATGGGATATGGAGCTGAAGGCCTGTTCGAACACCTTTGCTGTCTGCAGTTAAGAAGAGAAAACATCTCCAGTTCGGACAGGAGCACAAGAATTGGACAGTCGATAATTTGGAAACAAATTATGTTGTCCGATGAATCACGTTTTTAGTTGCACCATGCCGATGGGCGAGTGAGAATTCGGCGTAATCAGCACGAAAGCATGGACCCCAAATGCATTGCTACAACCCTTTAAGCTAGTGGAGGCAACGTTATGGTTTGGGGAATGTTTTCCTGGCATGCTTTGGGCCCTTTAATTCGTGTTGATCAACGTCTGACTGGCACATCATATCTAAACATCGTTGCGGACCAAGTGCATCCTGTCATGTGGATGGTTTATCCCAATGGCGATGGCTACTTTCAGCAAGATAATGCGCCTTGCCATAGTGCTCGTATTGTACAGGATTGGTTTCAGGAACATGCCGGTGAGTTTACTTTGCTTAGGTGGTCCCCACAATCTCCAGATCTCAACCCCATTGAGAATTTGTGGGATAGAGTTGAACGAGCTATCAGACAGCTGGATTCACAACCCTGCAATCGCACACTCCTGGAAAGTGCTATTCATCAAGCATGGTCTCAGATTCCACAAACCACCTATCAACATCTCGTGGAGTCCATGCCACGAAGAATCGACGCAGTATTAAAGGCAAAAGGTGGCCCAACGAAGTACTGAAGGGGTGGTCATAATAAAGTGGCCACTCAGTGCATATGATTTTAAGAGACTCAGTGTTGAAACCGAATGCTCACTTTCTGAAGTTGTTATTGGTAGAGTACCTAGTACATGAAACAATTTTTTTTGCAATGAGTGACACCTCATTGTTAGCCGAGTTTTAAAGCATTTAATGAATCTTTTGGCCACTGCTCTTTTTTCTTTGCGAGCGATCCTACGGTACCACAGTTTCAATTCTGCGATTAGTTCTTGCGAGCCACTCAAGCCATCTGTATAAAATGCAGTTAAACTTTTCAAACCATCAATACAGTGAGAATATGGTGCCACGTTGGGATTTGTAGGGGGAAATGACTAGAAACCTGATAAGACTGATTTGTGTGCTGGCTATTTTCTAAAACACTAATAAACATGCCTGAAGTGGTGCATAAATTGAAATCTTGTAAGAGTCTTCTAGGTGTTCTGTGCTTATACTGGCTGCGCTATATAAAAGATGCCCTGTGGCCAAAAGTTGTTAGACGAGTTAAAATTGTTTGACCTGTTTCCTGTTAAAACCGCTTTGTTCCACTTCTAACTAATTTCTGCGTGTACAGCTGCAGAGGAATTCTCCGGAGTGGTTAGTCAGAGCCAGAACAGTGTAGGTACGCGGTCGTAAGTGAAGAGAGAACAAAGACAACGGAAATGGTTTTAAGTACGGAACAGCGGATTTTTATTGTGAATCAGTATTTCAGAAATAACTCATACAAGGGTTTTAAACGAGTTCTTTACAGAAAAATTTCCACATTGTGCAGCACCGCCGAAATCAGTGGTATAGAGGTTAGTGCGGATATTTCGTGAAACAGGCACGGTGTGCAACAGGAAAAGAAGTAAACCAAAGACAATACTGATGACAATATCGAGGATGTGTGCACAATGATGTTGCAAAGCCCTCGGAATTTGATTCGACGATTATCGTCTGCAACGGAGATATATGCCACGTCATGCCGACGCATATTTAAGGTTGATTTGCCTTTTCAACTGTACAAAGTTATGGCGTTCCAAGAACTTAAATCTCCTGATTATGCAAAATGGATTGTGCAGCTGTATCTTGATTTCGGAGGACAGCACTTTCAGCAATTTTTGTAAACGCAAGTAAATTACTCCTGTTTTCTGTCATTTTAACTATTCTTTACCATGTATAGTTGTAACAATGCTCGCCTGTTGTTCATTATACTCTGGCCTTTTTTGTATGACACACCCTGTATTACAGCGTTAGTTTTGCTTTGATATGATTCTTAGTATTTTAATGAAAACTCCTTGCTTTTCAGCGTGTTTTATAGCAATCTGGAATAAGTTATGAAACTCAAATTTGACAATGCCTGGTCGCCACAGAAACTTTCAGTATACCTACAGTATGGGAAAATTTAATAGCAACTTCGGAAATGTAGGAGGTTTTTGAGGTTTGAGTGTTGGTACAGAAGTAAACATACAGAGAATACGGACAAAATGTACATCATTGGAAAGCATATTTTATGCAGAATCCAAATCAGGTTACAGAATGGGAATAGCTTAAATAGAACTCAAGTTATGCGCAGAAATGTGCTGCAAAACAGAAATCATGGCAAAGTAACGGGATGATATGAAAAGAAATAACGTCCCTAATATTTTGTTGGGTGACCTTTGGATTTAACGACCGCTGCACATCTCTTGGGCATGGAGTCAACCAAGTTACCCAACATCTCGGATGACATGCAGTTGTTCGAAACGTGAGTAATGGCGTTAATGTGTTCCACTTTACTTGTGGGGTGCCTGTCGTGCACCTTTCTTTTGAGAATGCGCCACAAATTCTCTATTGGGTTCAAGTCTGGGGAATTACCAGGCCAAGGTAGAGGTACAAAATTTCCTAAAGACGTCACATAAGCTTTAATGCTTTTTGCACGGTGGCATGGGGCCGAATCGTCCTGGAAGATGTGTGGTTGACCCTGGAACAAATCACATCCCGAAGGAACCCATCTTGTCCTGGAGGATACTCTTGTACACCTGCGCATTAACAGTGCTGTCACACACATGGATTCTGCCCACTCCAGCAGCAGCGAAACATCCCCAAATCATAACACTGGCTGTGTACTTTGTGGTCTTCAGTGTGCAAGAGGGATTCAAAGCTTCGTTTCGTCGGCGAAACACTCGGCACCCCTCGTCGTTACATTCAATGTTCAATTTGGTCTCATCGCTGAATAAAACTTGACTACACCGATCAGTGGTCCAGTCCTTATGTTCCTTAGGCCATTCTACACGTTTCTTACGTTGCACATGGGTTAGGATGGGCGTCTCAACCGCCCTATGAGACGTCAGACCCACAAAACGTGACCTGTTCCTCACTGTTCGAGGACAAACAGTAACACTACAGCTCTTCCACAATTCTTTGGAAAGAACTGTTGACGAAGGAAGGAAGAGTGTCCTCAGAAGGAAAAAATGTCCGTTCCTTCTAAGGGGCGGACAGTTTTTCACGATAAAAATCACACGTATTTTGGAAAGTTTCAACTCATCGTAAAGTTGTGAAAAAATGGTGTTGAGAAATGTATTCTGAAGTTTGATATGTTATCAAGAAAACAGCAAAAACTAAAACCAAACATACAAGTTGCTTAATTTTAAAATTTTAACTGTAGCGCCATCAAAATTAGGTAGAACAGCCTTAACGTTACTTTAGAGAGCAGTAGCGCACCCAGAAATTCCCAAGGGGGCGCGGGAGGGGGAGTAGCACACAGAATGTTCCCAAGGTGTGGTCCCCCACCCCTAAGTTTACCGGGAAAAATAGTCAGGCGCCTTAACAATTAAGGAGGAGGTTGACTTTATAGCCCTTATTTTTATCCAGTTACTAGTAAAGTTACAGTACAACAAAATTTAAATGATTAGAAGAAGCCGTAGATGAAATTCATTTTCTGGTTATATTTTTCTATATTTATTTAACAGAACTACTCCCTTATAATTATTGTACACTATAAAAATTGTACGGGACATGATGAAGAAGTATATGCAGATGGCGTATCGTGATTTTTTGTTTCAAACTTCAACGTAACACTTTCCGGTTTTTCAGCAGGAGGGCGCCCGCGCCCCTGGTGTGCCACTGGAAGAGGGGCATTTTGACTCTAGCAGATGTGTTTGGAAACATTGTGTAAAACTGTTAGGTTATGTCCGACAAATGAAGGACGACATTTTCCATAATTCCTGTAAGAAAGTGAATAAATTATACGTTCCTATAATACATTTGTTTGATTTCCATGTAACCTAAGATACCCACTGCAGAGAAATCTTTTGAACGCTCTCTCCATGTACAATATATGTATGTTATAGTTCAAAGCAGATTTGTCCGGGTCAGTTACACGGGTCGGGGTCCCGGTCAAGAATTTTTGACCCGTTTCCAACTTTGGTTCCAATCAAACATACAATTTGAACTGTCTCTGCCAAATAAACATTTAGTTTCTGTAGCTTTCATTAAAGTACAAAATTGATTGCGATCTATTTCAGACAAATTTCCGTTAGGTTTCTGGGAGTTTCATCCAAACGAGTAAAATTTTGTGAAGAAATTGCAATTTGTTCAAATAACGAATCTATGTGGTCAACGGCCATTTTGTGTATGTTCTAATGGTACCATAACGGGCTCTATAGTTCAAATCCTGCGCAGGACTTATGATAACGTAAAACAGGAACTTCGAAACGCACTCGTTAATGTAGGCTTGATTAAAGGAGCCGGCCCGGTGCCCATGGGGTCAGAGGCGATGGTTTCTGGTTAGGTGACTGATCCGGGACAGGGCTCTTTTGCTCAATGGAACTATCCCTGTCTTGAACCGCTGGTACTAAATTAGGGACAAGCGACTGCGTATAATAACCTTTAGAGGCAATCATGGTGATATATAAACTTGCCAAATTATATATATAAATATGCGTGAATATGTATATATATGGCGTCTAACGTCGCTTTCCGATCTCCAAGAGTCCTTTTCATCTTTCTCTATTTAAGCACCATTCTTCCATTAGGCCATATTGACTAAGCACTCTCTTTATTCCATCAAACCATGTTCGTCTGGGTCGGTCTCTATTTTTCTGTTTGTTTGATATAAATTCCATGGCAATTTTGGTCAGTCTTTCACTGGTCATTCTTTTTACATGACCAAATCAACGCAATTGTCTCTTCTGTATGTCTTCTGAAATTGTTTCTTTCGATTTCATCAATTCCTTTAATCGTTTCATTCGTTATTTTCTGTCTTCTTGGTACTCTACATGATCTTCTAAAAGCATCCATTTATACAGCTGTAATTTTCTTTCTATCCGCTTCTGTTAATCGCCAGGCCTCGGCCATATATAATATGATGCTCGTAACAATACTATTACAAATACCCCATTTCCTTTTTCGGATTATTTCTTCACTCCACCAGATGCCATTCAGGCGTTTAACAGATTTTCTTCCCTGTGCAATTCTATTCCTTAATTCCATTGCATCTTTACTTTCTTGTTTTAATTTTAATATCTAGATAATTATTATGACCACATCTTTCAATTTCTCCCTTATCTTCTAACTGTAGGTTTGTTTAATTATTTCCAATCCATAAATATTTTGTTTTATTTAAATTCACAGTTAATTCCCATTTTTCATATTCTTTTATTTTTTTAGTCATATACTCCAACTCAAATTTATCTTCTGCAAAAAGTACCTGATCATCAGCAAATTGTAAAGTAAATACCATCGTTCCTTTTAAATTAATCCCCATTGCTCGACACTTCCTTTTCCATTCTTGCATTCTTTCAAATCCTGTTTCACATAAAGCTTAAATAATGTTGGAGATATGCATTAGTCCTTTAGACACTAGGAATCCTTTTACAGTATTTTGGCCCATTTTTGTTATTGATCCTTGATAAAGTTATTTGACTGCTTTGGTAAACATAGTATTAATATTGGTATCTTTTAATGTGTTCCATAGTTTTGCAATAGGTAATTAGCATATGCTTTTGCTAGGTCTATGAATAATAAGTGCATTTCTTCTCCAGTTGCACTTATTTTCTCTATTGCTTGTTTAAGACACAGTATATTATCCATGCAGGATCTGCTTGCTCTAAATCCACATTGTTCTTATACTTCATTTAGTTGATATTCCTCCTCAATTATATCTCTAATAATTTGACCATACAGTCTACCACAGGTCAATGTCGCTGTGATCCCTCGATAGTTCTTACATCTTAGCCTCTCCCTTTTTTCAAAAATAGATGTTAGGAAGTCAATTTTCCATTAATATGGGATTTTTTCACCATTCACAAATTTTTCAGTCAATTGAGTTAACATTCTAAATAATTTTTCTGTTCCATTTTTTTTTATCAATTCTGCTTGTATTCTACCAGGACAATTTGCTCTATAATTTTTAAAGTTTTTAATTGGCCGTTTGAATTTATCAATATTAACAATAATTTGTTTTCCTTCTTTTAGGTCTTCTTCTTCTTTCTAAAACTCATTCCTGTTTGCAGTTCAGATTTTTTAGTATTCTCTCCACTGATTAACTGTTATACAATGCCAAATTTTATTACTGTTATCATTTCTCATGATTCTTAGGAACATCCTTGCTTCTGTGCATCTTCTACCTTCTATATATGTTTTCATTTCGTTACACTTACTATCACAGCAAATTCTTTTTTTTCTAGTGTAAGTGTGTTCGTGTTTCTTCTTAGTATTTTATATTCTAATTTATCTGTCTCACTCTTAGTATTCATCCACTTTAGATATGCGTCTTTTTTCTGTTGTACCACTTGTTCAAAACCATCACTCCACCAAAAATTCCTTTTATGGTTCTTCTATTTTCTTTGTCCTAATGCCTCACTAGCTGCTTGGTGCAATGATTATTTACATGTAATTCCATTACACTGTTCGAATTTCTTCCATTAATTTTTCATATAATCTGGTTTGAAATAATCTTCTGGTACTTTCTTCCTTTAAACTTTCTATATGATAACTATGATCTTAAATATCTTCCATTTCTGTATCTTCACTTTATTGCTTTGTTGTAGTTTCCATGTAAGAGAAGAACATTTTTGCTCGCACCAAATAGTAATCAGTACCACCATTTGTAATTTTCAAATCATTGCTTGAACAAAATTCCATAAGCTTTTGCCCATTTTGATTTGTTACATTCCCACCAAATCGTCCTATAATCTTACCTTTGATCTTAGATTCAGTTCGTCCATTAAAACATCCCAGTAAAATAGTTTTTCCAGTACCTCCATTTTCCTCCATTAATTCTTATAATTTTTCATAAAGTTTGTCGTTTACTGATTGTCCTTCATTTTCATTTGGGGCATATATACCAAAGATTGTTAATCGTTTTTCCAAGATGCTAAGATGTACTTTAATTATTCTTTCGTCGACTGCTTCAAAATTTGTAACGTATCTTTTAAATTTTTCCTTCGGTAAGATGGATACACCTCTTTTTGCTCTCTCTTCTTTCGGTACTCCTGAGTATAAATGCAAATAATCCCCATATTCCTCAATCCCTGACCTCTTTTTGTCATAGTTTCTGTTAATGCTATAATGTCAACTTTTATTATCTTAATTTCTTTGTCTCTTACCATTTCGATCTAATTCCTTCTACATTCCAAGTTGCCAAGAGCAACTAATAATAATAATAACAACCCGAAACAAGAAAGAAGGGGAAGAAGCTATCTGAACATCCTGGAATTAACTGAAGCATTCTGCACCTTGATCATAATTATTTACATCATATCGAGGCTTTCTATCTTATTAAGTTTTTCAATGACGTCATAAAAAATGTTTTCTGTAGATACGCTGGCCACCTTTCTTGTTTAAAATAGGCACATAATACTGCATTTTTAACCAACACGGAATGCTTCCATTGCATTTATATATGGCATCGTTTTCCGAAGACAATCAGAAATAATTTAATATATCTTGGTTGAGAACAGAAAAGCAGATGTCTGCGCTGCCTACTAATAAATTACTTACTTTCGTCATCCTTTCCATTGGTCAAACGTAACGTTGAGAAAACTATCGATTTCTACTTCTCCTTTTTTAGCATCACCGGTGGAGAGCGCACTCTTCTTTTCTTCTGGGATTTCTTTAAATGCCGCGTGATATACTGTTTCCAACATTTATTTTCTTCTTCTTCGTCTCTCTCTCTCTCTCCGTCTAAGAATTCTATTTTACTTTTTTTTTTGTCCGCAAAGTTGTCCCTTTCGTAATATCGGAATTCGGAAAATCATTATCATTATCGACCAAGCTGCAGACGTAATGGCGGCCCGCAGATCAAGTTGCCAGTTTCCCTAAAGAAGACTTGGAAGCCAGAGAAACTTCAACAACAAGCTGGGACCCTACCGAAACAGTTGGCTTCTTTTCTCTGGCTGTTCTTTTTTTCTTCTTTTCATTTTGCGCAACTGTTTAGCCTTCTGTTGCTACAAGACGAAAAGCAGCTGCTGGTTCTGCTTAGATGGGGGTTAACATAGCCCCGTTTTCATGTGACATCAGCAATATTTTTCATTGACATTGAGTAATCGATATCCTCAGAGTAACTGTTTTCAATATCGTGCAAGTGTTTTTTTTTTTTTTTTTTGGGTAACCTGAATCTTCTGGGTGCATCGTCTATCTCTCTCTCTCCAAAATGAAATGGCTTTTAAAATCGCGCGTCGTATGAAAATATTTGCAAAGTGTTTTCAACGAATGGGAGAAATTACACACCTCTTTCCGAAATTGGGAAACTCGACGAAGCACATTATCTAGAGTTGCAAGTTTTAACTTCCGTTTCGTAACAAACATGTGTGCAAGACATACCTGTTGCTTCCAATATTGAAAACCAACCATTAATCTCACAAACCACTAAGATTCATCAAACAGATTAAGACTGTCTTCACAATACTTTAATCCGATTATCGAAATTCACAAACTGAAAATCATTATTGCCAGCATGCTATTGTAACCTGAACAAGTTACTTTTTTTTTTTTTTTTTTTTTTTGTTATGAGGTTCGATGCGCCTAATTTAAAGTCACTACAATCATTTGAAAAAGTTAAAGACCACCTCAATCTCAAAGACTACAGTCTTGTGACGATTATAGGCCATCTGTTGGTATCAGGTTTCTGCCAATTGCGTCAACTACTCTCTGTATTACTTAACTTTCTGTCGGTGTTGCATCATCCTACAACGGCAGCTGTTGATAGAATTAGGGGAAGTGTGCGAGCGTAAGTTTGCGTCTGGTTTTCATGCCGAGAGGTTTCGTACGTATTTTCTATATAGCGAAAAATGGGCAAACAATCGTTAGGTGTTACTAAGAGGGCTTTATATTATGAAGGTGACATCAACAGAACGGACTTTATATTATGAAGGGGACATCAACAGAACGTTTAATATAAACAAGACTGCTATTCGTAATACGATCACGAAATATCGAGATACAGGTGAATTTAGCAACCGAAAGAGAAATCAACGTCCAAGGAAATCTACCCCACGTGATGGTAATACCATAAGGCGAACAGTTGTGTATTATCCGTGGAGTTCGCGCAAAAAAAAAAAAAAAATCAGTCTTTCGACATTCAAATTGGTCTGATATTTGAATCAGCACTGTTTCCGGACGTCTCAGCAAAGATTTTGGTTTAAAATTTTATAAACCAGCACATAAACCTAGACTAACATAAGTCATGAAAAAGAAGTTGAGCCAAGTTCTTTTTTCCGATGAATCAACTGTGCGTCAATTTGAATCACGTGAAACACATGTTCGACGGGCATAAGGTTTGATGAAAAATACACTGTTAGCACCGTGAAACTTCTGCCTAGTCAGATGATATGGGGTGCTATGTCAGCATCCGGTATTGCTTCATTATCCTTTTTGGCGACAGGCACTGTCATGACTGGTCATTTTTATGTGGAAATATTACGTGAGAAGCTGCCAACTCATATGCAAGTGAGAAGATGCACAATCTTTAGGCATGATAGTGCTGTATGATACAGATCAAAGATAGTAAAGGATTACATGCACAGGAAAAAAGTAAGTGTGCTTGCCTGGCCCAGTATTAGTCCCAACCTTATCGGCGTCAAACATTTACGGACCATTTTAATAGATATGGTAGAAGAAAAACAGCCATCACATTCCGAAGCTTTGATTGAGGCGATAAAGTACGTGTGGTGCAAAGACATTTCAAGTGGCTACTGCAAATCCCTCATTGAGAGTATGTCACATCGTATTCTGTCCGTTATAAAAAACAAAGGTGGCCACCCAAATTACTGATTTCGGTCTTTTTGTGTTCTAAAGAATTTAAGTATTGATCTGTGGTGTCATTTTTTCAAATATCTCTGACTAGTAATTAGTTGTTTCTTTCAAAATCTTAATTTTCAATTAATTGACAGGTGGTCTTCAACTTTTGCAAATGATTGTAGTTCCAGGGAGGGTACGGAGCCATTAGACAAGCATACCTGAAATGGCACGTAACCTTGGGACCATTTCGGACAAAAATAGGCCGGCGCCTAACTCCAAAGCCCTCTAAAAAAAACGCAAGGCCATGATATTAAAGAGATGAATTCCTTGCGTTTGTGACGTCATTCTCACGTTACACGGACTGATATTTCGGTGTCGTGTTGACGTCACACTCAACAGCGTTGAGAACTAATCGGAAGCTTTGGTTTTTACCTTGATATCACTAAACTAGGGAACTCATCTCTTTAATATCATCGCCTTGTATTTTCTAGACGTCCTTCCTCAGATGAATAGGCGTAGCTAATGTGGGAGGCAGACATTGGCGGCTTTCCCAGGGCGCCAATTAATGTTGGCGCCTAAAAGGAAACTAATGATGCTACTAAAGTAGGAAATGCTCCTTGAAGTCGCATGTTTACTTAATTTTTTTTTACGGCGTTTAACACTACCATGAGCAAATATAAGGCTTACTGGTAGTCGTTCTTCCCTAATTCAAGGCAACTGCTTGCAGGAAAGAGAAGGATCCAGCATGATCAGAGCAATACAGGAGCCATTCTTTACCCGCGGGATTTGAAATAGCGCGTATATCAGTCAAATGTCCAAAACAGACAGCTCAGCCACCGGAATGAAGAAGTATACTGTGTTTTGTTTGTAATTTGTCGTTTTTTTGGGTGTTATGCATTCCTGGAACTGCTTGATTCGGCCAGGCATTAAATCATAATGTACATACTGTTTTTCGTTGTCTGCATTTAGATGGACCCTGAAAAAATCAAATGAACGCTGGGCTGAACATGGAAAGGCTGTGGGCGAGTCCAAGATCGAGCGTCATTTAGAGTGCCGCAGCCCATAGAATCGCCAAGAGTCGGATTCGATTGAATGGATAATATATCGTCACTTTTGGTTAATATCATCACTTTTTGTTAATGTTTTCAAGCGTATTATGACATATAATTGGATTTGCGTTTATTAAGCTCTCAGCATATATTCAATAAATGGAACACGCTTGTCTCTTATACGTGCCTTCTGATACACCATCCTCTTCCAGAAACCTCCTTTTAGGGCGTCTTTTGTAAGAAAAGGTCGTCCTTATTTATGTTATCGGTCTTTCCGTCCGTTCGTCTGTGGACACCATATCTCTGTAACTATTAGTCCGATTTTAAAATATTTCCTTTTCCATTGGGAAGCTTGGATTATCCGAATGATGATCCTTCATTTTTTTTATTTAGTACACTTTTGCCGCTAGAGGACATAAATTCAGACGATATCGAATTCAAAATATATTTTACTCCACGTATCTGCTTCTAAATATCCGATTTAAAAAGTTATTTTGCCTTTCGATTCCATTTATGACGAAGAGTATTTCAAGGATAGTCACTTTTTTTCATGTTACGCATAGATTTTACGCCAGGGGCGTAAAAGTACGTTTTACACGATACCACTACTTCTAAAACTCTGATTTGAAAAATATTTTCTTCAGCGGATAAAACTCCTAATGGGAAATATTCTGCATATAATTATTATTTTTGGTAAAGAATGGTGTCCTCACCAGGGGGCGTAAGAGTTCATTTCTGCTTCTGATGTAATTTCTCACAAAATCTGAGCTCCTATAATCACTATTGAAAAAATCCATTCGTGGACCGTTGCCACTGACGTCGATAAACCTTTTCGGAATATTTTCTTCTTAAAATGTTGCATGGTCTCTCTGACTGGGGGCGTAGATTTATATCATAGTTTTGACAATATCTTTGCTTCTAATGGTCCACATTGAAAAATTTCTTCTTTATTGGATAGTTTCCGGTGCGACATGTTTGCATATAATTATATTTTTCCATGTGCTTTTCATATAGTTTTAAAATATGCAAGTAATTCATATACTTTCCGCAAGAAGGCATTAAGGTAAATTGCGTTTTCCCCGATAGTTCTGCGTATAAAATTCCAATTTGAAAAATTATTCCTGTATCACATACAGCTACTGATGGGGAAATGTGTTTCATATAATTTTTAACATTTGGTAAAGAATGGTTTTGCCACCAGGTGCATTATTTCTGCTTCTGTTGCTTTTGTAGCAAAGTCTTTTCTCCTGAAAACGTGACTGAAAAAATTCTTTCCTGGACTGATACCACTCACATTGCAAAAAAAAAACAATTAAGAATACTTTCTTCTTAAAATAATGTGCACGTTTTTCCCGCTAGGGGACGTAGATGTATAACTTATATTAGTCGATATCCGATTTGAAAACGTCTTTCTTTGTTAGCGAGCGTTTCCGGTTAGAAATGTGTCCCATATATTTAAATTTTTTTAATGCACAAGTCTGCAACCAGAGGGCCTAAGTTCACGAATCCGTTAATAGCAATATCTGCGGTTAAAAATCTGATTGAAAAACATCTTTCTTCGGTCAGATGCTACTGTTTTCCATACCAGTACCATAGATTTTGAATAGCTTTATTAAATTTAATTCGCGTCAGAAAGGATTCAAAAGACGTGATTATCACACCCCACAATTCGGTTTCATCTTCCTTGTTTTTTATTTGTATTTACATAACTTGTAGTAGACATCACCTTCCCTAAGCCATTGCTCAGACAAATTAGAAAGCAGGGCGATCTTCGGGATATAGAAGAAACACTTACTTCTCGAAAGGATTTTATTTTTTATGCAGAATCTGAATTATATTTATCTTATAATTAATAGATGTAGGTCCCATAGTAACGCATCTTTTAGCGAAACTCTGTTTTGGTGATTCAGGTTGTAAAAAATGAAATGGGCCGGTTACAGTATTTTAGGTTTTTTCGTGGTTAGTTTGTTGCTAAAAAGTCACATAAACACTGAAGAATCACTTCAATGCTAAAAAAAGCAATAACTCTGATAGTACACAAGTCTGAAAAAAGAGCCACTCATGAAAACTTTCTTATTCGTGGTAGGAACCTCAAACTTCGTGCGAGTCCACAACTTCTTTCACATTGCTGTAACACAATTCGTCTTTCTAAGTATATTAGTTCACGATAACTAAAAAAATGTCATGAATGGAATACGAGATTACACCATACAATAAAAATTTTGAAGATGAGAATCCGTTTTTCGGTGTAAATATGACAAGGATAGTAAGTCAGATAATATCAGAAAACTTGCAAATTTCGTCGTCCTGGAGCGGGAATCGAACCCGCGTCACCCGGATAACGCCCGAGTATGCTAACCACTTCACCACCCAGAACGAACAAGTCTCAAGTTTTCGATTAAATTGAATATAACCATCCCATGATCAGTTAGTCGAAACAACCGGCATAGCATACTCGGCCGCTATCCGGGAGACGCTTGTTCAATTCCCGCTCAACGATGACGAAATATTTAAGTTTTGGGATATTATCTGACTTACCATCCTTGTCATATTTACACTAAAAACGGATTCTCATATTCAAAATTTGTATTGTTAGGTGTAATCCCGCATTCCATTCATGATTTTTGCTCCTCCGGGTAATCACGGGATACAATTCTTAACATCCAGATTCGCTAAAAGTGAATGCCGGTTCCTTCGACTAGCGAATCCTGTGATGGTTATAATCAAATTAATCGGAAACTTGAGACTTGGTCCTTCTGGGTGGTGTAGTGGTTAGCATATTCGGATGCTGTCCGGGAGACGCGGGTTCGTTTCCATTTCAGGACGATGAACTTTTCAAGTATTCGGATATTATCTGACTTACCATCCTTGTCATATGTACGCCAAAAAAAAAAATTCTCGTCTTCGAAATTTGTAAGAAAATATCTTTGGACCGCAGATACAGTGAAAATTATGGTTAGCTTGCCACGAACACATCAAGCTTGTCCTCCTACTTAAACTCTACTAGCTACCAGCAGTTATCAAAATGAATGAGAAAACTTGGAGCTTAAATATGACATTCAGAAGGGAAAATATTCACAAAAATAACCAGATTTACGTGAGATAAAATAACTGAAACGGGAAAGTTAAAATAGATGTTAGGAAATAAGTGATTTTATCTACTATGGAATATTTACGTTTAACTGGGCTGTTGGATGATATTACGTTTATGATTTTAGCTTTGACTTCACTTTAAATTCAGTCTTCGTGACGTATACTCTAATTTAACTCACATTTTTAGTTACTTTCTGTATGTAAATTTGAGTTCATTTCTCCTTAGCGTTTTTCAAACTTAACGTCATACCTTCTGTCTCGCAAGAGTATGGTTAGCAACACCCTGAGGTCAGAACGCTTGACGTGTGACGCATGTCAGACGAGAATGCAACGATATATGATGTTTGAGCAGCAGCAAAAAGGAGGAGATGTGGAAGAGAGTTGTCTAATTGAAGTCAGAGTAATGTGGCGGTTGTGTGTCATATTCTAGTGTTGTTTCCTTAACCAAGAGTTATTATTATTATTAACTCACGTTCGTTTGATTAAGATAGCAGTATTAAAAAAGAGTTGTAGTTACGCCTTGTTGAAGTGCCAAAGGATAAGTGACTGAATAAAGACAAATCGTCAGGAACTTTCTCTCGACGTTTTCTTGAATGATTACTGTTTCACTGTAGGTTAAGATTTTGAGAGCTGATTTATGTAGTGTTCAGTCAGCTATACTTAAACGAACATTAAGCTTTGAACTTTTATTTGAACCCGGAGTACTGTCAGACGTTCGCTAGTATCGTTGCTGAAAACCTTAACTAGGCATGTAGTTTGCAATTCAATATTTGCCGAATAACGGCCGGAGTTTAATGGCAACAGTCGTCGCCTTGTGGAAAAGTCACTTTACTCGTATTTAGGTATGCCAGTAATCAAGAATCGCCAACCAGTCATTCGTGACACAATACTCTGAACAGAATTCAATCAAAAGATATTTCACAGCATACGTGACACTTATTACTCTTTGAATAATACTACAATAAAAAGGCAAAGTGTTATTACCAGCGTGTCTTTATGCAAATCGAAACAACTGCTGGTTAACAACGGCGCATGGGAAGATCCTACAGCGGTATAAACAACGGTTGATACTGACCCATGCATCACAAAACGTTTCAGATATGTATCAATACGTTTCAGATATGTATCAATATCGTTACACTTTCAGAGATTTCTTACAATTACGTTTCAGCAACATCTATTTTGGAACATAACTCTTTGTACATTACGGTTACGTTAAAAATAGCATTCACCGATACTATTTTATAGTTTCCATTATACATATACATAACTGCTACCTTGATGTTACATTCCGGCGATATTTAAGATTTTTGGTTTGGCAACGGCGTGGATACCCATGCGCATTTATGCCATTTCAGCGAAACGCTCTTGTAGTCGTATTTCCATGTGCTACTGGGATATTATGTGGGGATACTATCGTACTCGAGTTAGTTGGTTTAATACTTCCTTCTTTTTTTTTCTGTGATTCAAGAACATCTGAAAGTAAGCAATTGTTTTGATAATTATAATTTTTAAATTCTAAAAAGCATTAAAGCATTTTATAAAATCTATATAGGTGGCTGTGTTGTTGTATTAGTTTACTATACCAGCATGCTTTTTTTTTTACTTAAATCTGAGAAATTTCATGTTATTGGGTATTTAGACAAATGACGAATTTGATTTTCTTTCTTTTTTTTTTCGTTGAAATAGAGTCTATTCCACATGTATAATAGAAATTCGACATCCTCATTTGGGACCGATTTTTATTCCTTTTATTATCAATATATGCACGCTGCCACTGTTTCCAATTGACAGCGGACTGCGTTGAACCTGTGAAAACGTAAACAACTCGTAATACAACTATTGTTGCTTTTGAAACAGCTGTCGAGTGTAATATTTTTTATTGTGATTTTACAAAATTTTTTTAAAACTATAATGTTCAACGTAATAAATACGTAACAGTAATGTAACGAAGTTACAAACATCTTTCAAATACGTAACAGTAACATGAAGTTGGTACCTTGAGGTTACAAACACCTTTCACTCTAAAGTATCGGTTATGTTTCAAAGTTATGTAACGTTTGAGGACATTTTGATGTGAGTACAAGGTTTCTGAAATATTACTGTTACATTGTGCAGCGTTTGTGAAAAGTCTCAATGTTTCATTGCTACGTACTTGTAACATATACGAAATATTCTGTGCTGTGTGAGTAGTTTCAGGGTCATACTCTTATTCATCAAAAGTAATGATTTTGAAAAAAAATTCGACGTTCTCCACGCACTCAAGCAGGTCACTAGCAGCTGAAATACGGACCTCTTTATGCTCAGCTGAGAGCAATTTTTTTTCACAAATTTGTCCGAGACGCGTCTTATACGCAAATCATCCGTAAGAATGGATTGAAATGAGTCGAAACTGAAGTCTTCAGATAACTCACGAATAGTTATTTGGCAATTTTCCCGCATAGCTGCTGAACTCTCACAATTTCCTGTAAGATTTCCGTCCACAGAGAAGGTTTAGGCCCAAACCACCTACAGCGGGTCAGCCTCTTGGGTAGGGCACAGAAACGTAAGGATTGAGAGCAAGTCTAGCGACTTTTAACATAATAGTTTGTAAGTGAGAGACATCATACTAGATGGCGCCACCGTACAAGTACGATTTTGCTCATAGAGCGGGAGAAGCTAAGAAATGTACAACTTTATATGCAACGGGGGGGGGGGGGGGTCATTTGACGTGCTCGTCCGGTGCACGGCGGATATTCAGTGATGTTAGCACGTCACACCACTTCCATACGATCAGCCCAAGCTTGAACCCGGGAATCCTCTATTAGTAGTTTGGTCTCCTAACCACTAGGCCATTCGCGGCCTTTCACGCACTGTTGTGCATGCATTGTTTTCACTTTTGCTAGTTGAGGGCTTACCGGAGGCAGTTCAGCACTCTCAACACTTTCACGACCACCTTTAAAACGTTTTTAACACTCATAAATTTGTGTCCGTCGCCCCGGTGTCGCAGTGGTCTAAGCGACGGCTTCTGATCATTCATCCGAAAGTGGTCCGGGTTTGAATCCCGGTGAGGCATGGATGTTGTGTTTTGTCTTATGGCATTGGCTTTCTCCCTTCCCTGGAAACAGTGCGCCTGAATTAGAGACGGACGACTGCTTACAGCCCATTAAGTTGCTTTCGGTGGTCGTTAAACTTCCAATCAAATAAATTTGTGCACGACTCGTACGATTCTCCCCTTAGATTTTCTATTAGTTTGAGTACCTGTCTTTGCAAGTTTCGCCAGGTTTTCGACAAAATCTGATGAACATTCCTGGATCAGTTTTTTCCAACATCACGATTGTGACGAACAACTTTACCTGCACGAAAGAACCAAGGTGGGCCGCCCCGGTGGCGCAGTGGTCTAAGCGATGGCCTCTGATCATTCGTCCGAAAGGGGTCCGGGTTCGAATCCCGGTGAGGCATGGATGTTGTGTTTGTCTTACGGCTCTGGCTCTCTCCCTTTCCTGGAACCAGTGACCCTAAATTAGGGACGGGCGACTGCTTATAGCCCATTGAGTTGCTCACGGTGGTCGTTAAACCTTCAATCAAAAAAAAAAAAAAAAAAAAAAAGAACCAAGGTGGACTGAAAAATCAAAACAAGAAAAGACGGACGAGTAGGGGACACGTGACTCACTGTACATGCGTAGTAGCATCCAAGGTTAACCTGTGTCAAAGCCCTTCCTGCTGGGTCGGGCGATTCCAAACTTATGCAACCATTCTGGATACTTCTTAATTTTTTTTTCTTTCGCTGAATGTTTTATTCTGAAATTCTACTTTAAAATACACTATACTGACAAACGTCACCGGACACCGAGAAGAGAAACGCAACATAGCATTCATTGACATACCTTAGTACGATGTCGGTCCACCTTTGGTCTTAATGCATGCACTGATCTTTCGAGACATGCTTTCGACAAAATTTTCGAACACAACGGTAGCTATGCGCTTTCATTCAGTACATAATGCTGCCACTAACAGTTGTTTAGTAGTAGGCCTTGGTTCCAAACTTCCTATGCGGCGCTCTAATTCATCTCATAGGTGCTCTATGGGATTAAGATCAGGGATCTGTGCTGGCCCGTTCAAACACGATAAGGAATCACAGCTCGTATTTTTGCAATACTTGGAACCATGTTTTCGTTTCTATAAGGAACGTATTTGATAAATCTTTGCCTCGAATGCCTTCCATTATGAAACATTCTTTGTGTGTAAGTTTTCCTTGCAGGCATGTTAGCCGTAATTGAGCGAAATAATCTTCTGTTGTTGTTTTTGTGGATGTTTTACCGAATGTCTTGACGTCCGGGTTTTTTTTTTTTTTTTTTTTTTTTTTGCAAGCTGTTTAATACACTATAGAGAACATTACTTGTATTGTGTATTTTAAATTATGCGCATATTTTTTATTCTTAAATTGTTGGCACGCACTGCCGAGTATAGGCCTCCCCAGTCTTTTCCAACTTCCTCGATCCTCAGCCACAGTCCACCATTTAGCACCTCTACATTTCTGAAGGTCAGCTCTCCACTTTGTTCTTTGGCGACCCCTTCGTCTTTTTCCATTTTTCGGTTGCCATCTGTTATTAACGTGTCCATCTCCATTTTAAATCTTTATTTTAAAGAATTAAAATGTATCTCTATTTTGATTATTTTATTATTTTTATAATATCTATTATTCCTGTTCTTTCTCTTATACGTTCATTTCTAACTTTGTCTCTTTTTTGCTAATTATGACGGTGAGTGCAGAATAAATTCAATGATCAGGTAAAACGCTGTGTTATGCATGATTAAAACTAAGTCTGACGGATGACATATGTTCTTCGTAAAAATTACATTTAATCACACTCAACTATATACAAAGATTAGAAATGACACTCATAAGATTTTTCAGACTCCCCTGAGTCTCCCTCAGATGAAAAAAAAACGAGGATTCACCTACAAAAGTTTTCTAAGCCTGGAAAGCCTTTGTACCTATTAAAATTAAAGAAAATTCCATTCCACCTTGAAGTTTGAAATAGAGTGTGTCCCCTTCTACCTGTTTGGTGCAGGCATTCGGTATGTAAATTGCTGGACTTTTATTTGCTTCTGTGAATTGAATTATTCAGCGCCAATGTCTATCTTATTTATATGCCATGACAACTTTTTATGCGGCCATTTTTCATCTGTTGAAGATCTCAAGGGAAAGTTGAAAGATCTTATAAGTGTCATTTTAAATCTTTGTATATAATTAAGTGTGATTGAATGTAATTTTACGAAGTACATATGTTATCTTCAGACTTCGTTTTAATCGTACATAACACAGCGTTTTACCTGATCATTGTCTCTTCTTGTTATTCCCAACATTTTTCACTTTAGCTTTCTTGCCGATCCTTTATTTTTTCAGATTCTCGTTCTGTTGTACTCCACGTTGCACTTCCATAAGTAAACACTGGGGTAACACATGTATTGAAGATTTTCTTAAACACAATGGAAGATCGCCGGTTAAATAGTCTTTAAGTTTTCAAAATGCTCTAGTATCTTGGATAATTCTTCTATTGATTTCTGTAACTTGCCTTTCTTTAAAACTGATTACTTAACCTAAGTAAATGTATTCATCTACTTTTTCGATTTACTTTCCTTCTATCAAAATCTTTTCAGTATCCTTTTCTGTATTGTTCATATATTTAGTTTTTGCTGTGTTTATTGCCAGACGTTTATTTAAGTCTATCCATAAATCTTCTATCATATTTTGCATTTCGCTATTGCTAGTTGTAAGAAAGATAAAGTCATCAGCAAATCTTAAGTGATTTAGGTACCTTCCCATTTATGGTTAATCCTTTTTCATCCCAGTTCAAATTTCTAAACATATCTTCCAATGTAGAGTTAAATAATTTTGAAATAATCGCCAAAATCATCTCCAGATTTTCTCTGGGAAACGTGAATGTAATTTATTTTCGCTGAATGTTTTATTCTAAAATTCTACTTTGAAATACACTATATTGACAAACGTCAGCGGTCACCTAGTAAAGAAACACAACATAGCATTTATTGACATACAATAGTACGGTGTCGGTCCACCTTTGGTCTTAATGCATGCACTAACCCTTCGAGACATGCTTTCCACAAGGTTTTGGAACACAACGATAGTTATGCGCTTTCATTCAATACTAAATGCTGCCACTAACTGTTGCTTAGTAGTAGGCCTAGGTTCCAAACTTCCTATGCTGCGCTCTAATTTATTTCATAGGTGCTGTATGGGATTAAGATCAGGGGTCTGTGCTGGCGAGTTCACACATGATAAGGAATTATCATCAAACCACGCCGTAACAGTCCTTGCTTTATGGCTCGGTGTATTATCCGGCTGGTAGCAACAATGCTCAGTTTCCTAGTATTGCATCAGAGTTTGTAGGATATATTTGTCCAGAATATCGAGGTAGACGTGCTGGATAACAGGTTTGTCCACGATAACCAATGGGATGGGACCATACCACGAAAAACACTCCCACACGAGTACACTGCCAGCTCCAAACTTGACCGTAGGAACAGTACGCTGTGGTAAATAGCGTTCCGACGGCTACTGCCAGACCCACACACGGCCATCAGACTGATGAATCGTGTATCTGGATTCATAAGTCCATAGGACCCGTCTCCATTGATCTACGGTCCAAGATAAATGTTTTTCACGCCATGCTAAACGACGAGTAGCATGCATTCCGATTGGAGATAAAAGGCTTTTGAGTAGCAGTGCGACCACGGTAACCCATGGAATGAAGTTCTCTGCGAATGGTACGTGTACATACCAAGGTTCCAGCATTTATACTCACCTGTACACTGGCGTCTTGTGCAGTACTCCATCGATTAGCTGTAATGACTCTCCTGAGGTTTCGATGTCATCTATCATTGATTTTCTTTGGTATGCCGGTACGTTTTGCTACTTCACGCACGTCATGTTTCTTCCACTTATTCAGTACATCCAAAACAGTTACTTGATTATGCTTAAACGCATCTCGGTTTCTGTTATGGACAACCCACTAATATGACACCCAACTATAACGAAGTAAATTTCTCCGTCATTTCTGGTCTACGCCGGGATTCGAACCCGAGTACGCTGCTTATTCCGGAACAAGTCGCTCTACCACCTGAGCTACGCAGACGTTTATTCTGATTCCTATCTGCCTTTATGTCGTCTGCGTCCTGCTGGCAGGTACGTCACATCTCCCCCCCGAAAGAGGGCCGGGGGCATGGCCCACGGGTTAGCCGTGACCATGAATCGTTGCAGGCAGCCATCCACTGTAGAACGTGCACTTGAGAACTCCCAGTCAATCTGCTGTGTGGAATACAACATCACACATTTTTATTTTTCGAAGCGCTGGAGAAGGAATTCTCTGATTTTTCCTGTCTCGCGGTGTGGAAAGAACATCACACCAATGCGAGATTTTGAACGGCCGGGTCATCCGGATAGTTCGGGCGCCATTATAACGAAGTAAATTTCTCCGTCATTTCTGGTCTACGCCGGGATTCGAACCCGAGTACGCTTATTCCGGAACAAGTCGCTCTACCACCTGAGCTACGCAGACGTTTATTCTGATTCCTATCTGCCTTTATGTCGTGTGCGTCCTGCTGGCAGGTACGTCACACAACAATCTTTCCTTTCTCAAAGCCAGTTCTCTCCCGGCGCAACATTTTCACTCAACTTCACAGTGCGATATGATCGCGGTCAGCTGCAGGCTTGTGTTTATACCGTTTGTAGCTGTAGCGCGCATCTTAACAACGCAGCGAATCCGCTCATTTGCTTTTGAAGGGGTGTCCGGTGACTTTTCTCAATGTAGTGTATATTTGTTTCGGAGAAAAAAATAAAAAGCCTGTTCATTGCACAAGAGGTTTCAGTTTCATGTTTCTTTTCACTTCACATTGAGAACATCCCTCATTTTTACTCCTTTTATGCTGATCTCGCTAGGTGAAAATTTCTTAATGGTTTGTTGTTGCTTTCTCAGAACGACTTAGAAAAAAAAATTGTAAATCTGTGAAGTAGAGGTGATAAAATCATAGCAGTAGTATATTTTAGGCAAACCGAAAAAAGTAGGCAATCATACTGGCAAATCTTCGGGGGAAAAAAGCAAACAAACTTAATTTCACTAAGAACTTTCGTTGGTGTTAAAAATAAGTATTATCAGATTTTTTTTTATTTCTTTTTTTAATCATTACTCAGAGGAACAGAAATGTGCAATGTATATACGAGAAAAGCTTTTGTAGAAGAGTAAGCTCCATCCATAGGCCAAAAGCTAGGAGGCAATCAATCACGAATTCACCTCCCCCGGGTGTTGGTCTCCTACACCGTTTGCAGAGATTGCGACCAAATAAAGCGAGAGAGAAATCGAAAATGCAAGAGTATTGTAAGTAAATTGATATAACACAGGCGGGACATCTGGGCCTTCTTCTAACTTTATTGATTAAACTTATTTCAAATCTGACAGTTGCGAATTTCACGCAAAGCGTCCAATAAGTTTTTGCTCTGATAGAATCTCTGCTTTTACTCGGTACAATAAACATCGGTTACGTTAGCAAAATAAATTTCTCACACTGCGGAATAATTCTGCATTGTGGAAAATTCGGTTGTGAGAAATTGCATTTAGAAAAGAAAAACAAACACAAGGGGCATGAATATATGTATGTATTTTCTATTACATGAAGTACACGGAGCATGTTTCGCGAACACTTTAGAATGTACAGGGTGATCTTAAAGTTCCCGAAACCTAATTTGAACAATTTTTATTCCCGTTATACAGTTTACTTACAGCTGTGATACATCTTCCATAGATTTTTGAGCAACTTATGTTGACATAAATAAGGTGCTGGAAATGACCTCCTGAAGGCGAATATCCACGCTGCGGCACATGTTTTTCGTAACGTGTTTCAGCATAGATCGCGTGATTTCCGCTATAGCCTGAATGATGTTTGTTTACAAGGAGCGCAGATCATGCGGGTTGTTTACATAAACACTGTCCTTTAGTTATCCCCACAAGAAAAAAAGAGCATTATTCCGAAGAGAAAACATTGTTCAATACTCCCTTGTTGTATCGAGTAAATTTACGAAACCAACGGCAATACAGCAGACGCTTATGCGTATCAGCTGCCTTGAGTTCTTGGACAACTTTGATTGCACGAAGCTGCATTTTTTTAGTCGCTTTCTGTATTAAGCCGTAAGAAAGTTTCACTTGCTGAGATAAGCGACAAAGCGATTTTGTAGGTGACTGTTGTAAACGTTTTTCAACATCGTTTATCACTTCCGGCGTTAACACACTTGGCTGGCCATTTCTAGGCATATCATCAACATTTCCAGTTTTTCGAAATCGTGAAAGTAAACTGTGTATTCTTGATTTGCTTACCACAGTATGCTATGGAAATTTTTTCCTGAACTCTTCTATGCACTGTTTGTAAGACTGCGTTTGTAAATAATCTTAAAGTAAACACATTCTCTGCTCCCTCGTCAAACCAATGCCTCTGTGCAAATGGCGACGCTAAAGTCGGCAAATTGCGTAGCACACATGCAACCGGTTATTCATTTCCCACACTCTGCCAGTTTCCTTCAGACATTCGATAAGCGCAGTATTTGATCTCAACGAGTTGTCGACTCATGTTGTCACATCAATTGGTTGAACTTTTGCTCGCAGCATACGCAATATTTTTTAAATTCAGGGTTCGGAAAATTTACGATCACTCTGTATATATACACTGAGTGACCACTTTATTGTGACCACCTGACAGTTTTAAGCAAATGTGCTATGGCTGTTGCCGCCAGAGACCGAGGCTAGTGTAAAAAGGGAATGCTTAGTGCTTGCGACAGTAGCAGAAGTGATTTTGGGGTGACGAGATGGGTAAAAAAGCGATTTGACGCACTTTCACCGTGGGATGATTGTAGGAGCTCGGAGCCATGGAGCGAGTATCACCGAAACCGCCGCATTCGTGAAATGTTCCAGAGCAGCTGTTGTTAAAGTGTTTAAAGACTGGACTGTCATCCAAAAAACTTGGTATCTACGTGCAACGTGTGGTCATCATCGACTAGTGACTGCTCGGGAGGAACGGAGAGTGTCGAAACTGGTAAGAGACAACAGAAGGGCAACAGTGCAGCAAATTACAGACCATCTTAATCAAGAATCCCCTCAAATGATCTCTGCACGCACTGTTTGTCGTACACTGCATCGGATGGGAGATGGAGCCGAAGGCCTGTTCGAATACCTTTGCTGTCTGTAGTTAACAAAAGAAAACGTCTCCATTTCACACAGGAGCACAAGGATTTGATAATCTATAATTAGAAACAAATTATTTTGTCCGACGAATCACGTTTTCAGTTGCACTATGCCGATGGCCGAGTGAGAATTTGGCGGAAACAGCAGAAAAGCATGGACCTGAAATGCATTGCTACAACCCTTCAAGCTGGTGGAGGCAACGTTATGGTTTGGGGAATGTTTACCTGGCATGATTTGGGCCCTTTAATTCGTGTTGATAAACGTCTGACTGGCACATCATATCTAAACATCGTTGCGGATCAAGTGCATCCTGTCATGTGGATGGTTTATCCCAATGGCGGTGGCTACTTTCAACAAGATAATGCGTCTTGCCATAGTGCTCGTATTGTACAGGATTGGTTTCAGGAACATGCCGGTGAGTTTACTTTGCTTAGGTGGCCCCCACAATCTCCAGATCTCAACCGCATTGAGAATTTGTGGGATAAAGTTGAACGAGCTATCAGACAGCTGGATTCGCATCCCTGCAATCGTACACTCCTGGAAAGTGCTATTTATCAAGCATGGTCTCAGATTCCACAAACCACCTATCAACATCTCGTGGAGTCCATGCCACGAAGAATCGACGCTTTATTAAATGCAAAAGGTGGCCCAACGAATTACTGAGAGGGTGGTCATAATAAAGTGGCCACTTAATGTATATACACGTATATGCCTTTGATCAGGTGAATGAGTTTATATATTTAGGAGGTATCTTTCACAGAGAGAACAAATCAGATGGCGAAATTAGTATCGAGTGAATTCCTCATTCACATTCATAGCTGCCTTTGGAGGATTTCACAGGAGTGATGAGTTCTGAAAGAAGTCCCGTATTGGTGTGTATGAAAGTGTAACCGTTCGTACTTTGATGTACGTCCGTGAAACCTGGGAACTGCAGTAAAGACATAAAAGTCGTTTATCTGCCGGAGAGAGACGTTACTTTATGGCGGGTTTGTGATATGACAGGCTCTGATCATATGAGGAATGAAGATGTGTTTCAGATGTGTAATTTTGAGGATTTTCAGTAAGGTGGAGACTAATATTCTTACGATGTTTGGCCATGTTGAGAGAATGACTGATGAGGTGCTGACTAAGATAATTTATTCAGCCATTGTAGCAGGAAAGATAGGTAGAGGACTACCAAGGAAATTAATGGAGAACCAGATTAAGGAATGTCTGCTTGAGAAAAAGATAATGAGTGTGAAGTGCAAAAGGGGTTATGTGCTGCGTGTGATGGATGTTAATGAAGCTCGAGCTGTGTGCCCAGATCGTTGTAAATGCAGACATTTGATACATCAACAGTAAGTAAATTGTAGTTCTATCTGTTAAATGTTTTCTTGGCAGATGGTCATTCTTTGAGGAGCTAACCTTTGAATCTCAGAGAACAGCTTAATGATATGTATGCATGTATGCATCAATAAGATGCTTGCTTTCTTGCCGTCTGTCTGTCCTAATGATGTCTTACTACCTTCAACGCTGATTTTTCGTTTTACAGATGAAATATCCGAATATGAGTTTGGAAAACCTCAGAAAACATATGGCGTTTGAAAGAACAGTTATACACTGCAGAGCAATTGAATTAGAGACAGCTGGCGTAATGCAAATGTGGCGCTGTGGGCGGCCCTGTAAACGGAAACATGATGCATCCAGCGATCCGACAATATAAGGAGTGATGCGACGAGAATCAGTAAGAGTTGGATGCAGTATGGGTAAGATGAAGGATCTAAGCGCATTTGATTTTGGGCAAGTTGTCGGGGTGTCGACGACTGGGTCACTCCATCTCGCAAGTCGTGCAGCCACTGTAATTTTCACGAGCCACTGTGTCACTGGTGCACCGTGAGTACATCGACTCCGGTAAAACCATCCCTGCAGGAGCTAACTGCCGTGGATGAGTGGGGTCATCGTCGGCTAGCTCGCATTGTAACAGCGGATAGACGGGCCACAGTGCAAGAAATCACTCGGCAATTTAACGCTGGTGCACAAAAACGTGTAAGCAGCCACACCATCCAGAACCATCTCCTCGCTATGGGGTACAGACGCCATCGTCCCACGAGGGTACCGCTGCTGACCGCACAACACAGGGTGCAAAGATTAGCATGGGCGCGGAAACATCGCCACTGGAGCCTAGACATGTGGACAAATGTTGCCTGGACTGATGAGTCGAGATTCACGTTGCTACATGCGGATGGCAGGAAACAAGTACGGCGCTAACCACATGAAGCGATGGATCCTTCTTGCCAGCAGGGTACTCTTCAAGCTAGTAAGGGTGTTATTCTCGTCTGGGGACAGTTTACGTGGACTGAAATGGGACCCCTGGTACGTGTGACATCGTCCCTCACAGGTCAACTTTACCGGGATATCTTGGACGACCATGTGCTCCCGTTTGTGCGTCTTCAACATCACACTGGGGACCTCATCCTGCAACAAGACAATGCGCCGTGTCATCGCTCCCGAATTGTATCCGAATGGTTGGATGATCACTCTTCCGCCGTTACCTCGCTTGCTTGGCCAGCTAGGTCATCCTGACCTCAATCCCATCGAATACATCTGGGAGGCCATTGAGAGAGATGACATCCCTCTATCAAATCTTCGTGAACTGTGGGAGCTTGTTTAGGGGTCGTGGATCCGTATAGCTTCCCAACGCTTCCGGTGTCTTGTCGAGTCCATGTCAAGACGAATCGCCGCCGTCATCAGGGCGAAAGGTGGTGCTACTCGTTACTAGACAGGTATATATCATTCAATTATTCTTTAGTGTAATTCACTGCTGATCAAAATTGGAGTTCGGAAGGCATTCGTACTCATAAAAATGAAAACGTGCAAAATTAGGTAAAGACGTTTGGCATTTTAAGAGACCCAGTCATAAATGTAAATTCTGAATATACAGGATCACATCTGCAAATGTCACCAGGGTGATATATAAGCATGTAATCTAAAATTGTCCTAATGAGGAATGTGATCACCTTGTACGACAGACAACTCTCACAACGACGATACATTCTCATCACCAGGTTGTTGAACTCTGGAGAAAAAAAAATCATTTTTCAATACGAGCAGTGCGTGTTTAGGGAAGAGTTCTGAAAAGAGGTTGAGGTGATGCTACCTGTCACCACAGATGAATTTTAACACTGATTTTTTCCCTACTTGCGTACATTTTATACAGCGTTGTTTGCTTCATTATTTTTTATGCTTAGATTCTTGTTTTCTGTATTGGAGATTTGACTACCACCGTGAGCAACTCATTGGGCTATAAGCAGTCGCCCGTCCCAAATTTAGAGCCACTGGTTCCAGGGAAGGGAAAGAGTCAGTGCCGTAATAGGAACACAACATCCATACATCACCGGGATCCGAACTTCGACACATCACGGACTTACTCTACTTATTGTGCTTACCCGGAATAAAAGGTGAAAAGTATTAACCAGCCCTGTGCATAAGTTTCCGAAGCTCCAGTTTAGGAGAGAAACAGCTCCCCGTAAGTGGTGTGAAAGCAAAACTTTAAAATTCTTGTCAGAATTTAGTGCTGTGGGGATAAGGCGACAATGCTGCGTCGTAAGACACATGCTGGCGGGAAGCCCACAAGTGCGACATGACGGACACCGAGCTGCATATCCGTACTTTGTCTGCTTTTCGTGTACAGTCACGATAGTGCAGCTGATGAAGCACCAGAGCGGATTTGTTCGGCACACGGAGATAAAGCGAGTAGGAGTAAACACATTTCGTTAGTGATATGAATAGTTCGCAATGGGGACTGCATGGTGGAGAACAAGCAATGTAGCGGAAAGCCGAAGAAAATGCAGAGATGTATTCTGCATGAAATGCGATCGGATTGTGCAAGGACATCTATTAGACATTAGAAGGCTGGAAACGTATGTATAAACGTAATATTTAACGTTTTCTTATTATGTGACTATTCTCGTTATTTTTTTTAACTTACTCATTTATCCGAAATACTTTAGAGGTCGACCCAATTGGATAATCGGGGTTGTGTTGTAACTACACTAAAGTGCCAAAAGTCATGGGTTGGCAATATGCAAATTTTTAACTGGCGCTGCCGTCGTATAAAGGCTTCGACGCACGACTCTATTTTTATCAGTTGAGAGGTGTAATCTGGTGAATCAGGCTGTACAACCTCCAGTGGGATTATGGCAAGCGGACGTGAATTATCGAAATTTAAACGAGGCATGGTAGTGGGAGCCAGACGGATGGGACATTCAATTTCTGAAGTTGTGCAAACATTCAACATTCCTCGATCCATGTACCGAGAATACCTCATGGAAGGCATTACCACCCACCGTGACCAGCGCAGTGGCCGACCACGGATGCTGAATGACCGTGACCAGCTACGTCAGACCAGGATTCTCCATTCTAACGGACAAGCGACCTTGGCTCAAATGACATCCACATTCAATGCAGGAGGCACCAGAGACATATCCATCAGGTCCGTGCAGCGTAATTTAGAATCCATGGGGTATGGGAGAAAATACCCCACCAGAATGTCCTTGTTAACACCACGAATTTGGACACAACGTCTCACCTGGTCTCTTGAACTCGGTAACTGGACCACGGAAGACTGGCAACATGCGGCGTGGTCCGATGTGTCACGCTACCAGTTGTTATTAGATGAAGGTAGGGTTCGGGGGATGCGCAGACCCCATAAGGCCATGGACAGAACGTACTGTGCAAGCTGATGGTGCTTCCATGTGTGGGGTGTCTTTACGTGGCACGGTTTGGGTAGTCTGCTTCTGGTAGGCATGTCATTAACTGGTAATCGCTTCGTTACTCTGCTGTGTGACCATTTGCAACATTTCATGGACTTCATGTACCCCAACAACGATAGGATTTTCTAGGCGAACAATGCACCATGTGATCAGGTCCAAGTTGTCCAAAACTGGTTTGAGAAGCATTCTGGACAGTACCGACGGAAGGTGTGGCCACCATGTTTGCCCGACCTGTGCCCAATAGAACAGTTATGGAACGTGATGTAAAGATTAGTTCGCACCCGAGATCCTGCACCTACAAATACCAGGGAACTGTATGTGGCTGTCCAGACGGCATGGCTCACCATCTATCCAAAAATCTTCGGGTCATTTGTGGAATAGATGTCACTTCGAGTTGGTGTCCTACACGATGCTGGGTATGTATCCCAAGAGATTTAGCACTTCAGGGAGTACAGTTTTTCTAATTATATATGTTTGTACTGATGCTATGGGTTTGAACGTCTGTACCCTTAAAAACATTACTTGAGCCCTTGTGATACTTGTAGCACTGTAGCTACTTAACGTAATGCTCCGCATAACCAGGACAAAATCCTGAATCACACAATGAGTATTTGACTTTCTAACAGACAAAATACAGTAATGTTACTTACAGAAACAGTCTTCGTTGGTTTCAAAGGCACTTTAATTGGATATATCATCTATTATACGAGAGGCGTTCAAAAAGTTCTAAGCCTGACCTTGAAAGTTGTGGTTGGAAGCTGACGTAAGTATTGCAAACTATTACATAATCCTTCAGACACATAATAGCCCCGCCACGTTGCTGTGCTAGCATTTAAGACAGCACCACACTGTATTAAGGTATATAAGGTGAAAATGGGGGAGCCACTAATGATATTCTGAAACCCACGGGGGGTATTCATGAACGGATTGTACTTATGCACGATGCACCTTCATACGTCACAGTCAAAAGATGGGCTGTTCTGTTTCAACGAGAAAGAGATTCGTTGGAAGACGTCCCTACCGATTGACGCTCGGTGGAGGTGACCGCAGACAAAATGTGTCAAAAGGGACGTGCTGACATCAAATCGGCGAATCAATGTCGTGCAGATTGTTTATGAACGGAATTTTAAGTAACAGCAGTGTTTGGATTATTTTGCGTGGAAGGTTATTGATGCCAAAGGTTTGTTCCTGATTGGTTCCTTGAATACTGTCGCCTGAGATGAAGAATGATCACGTTGTGTAGAGTCGGGTTCAACTGTACAGCATTAACCGCAATCTAGATGACTGTTTTTCTTGTTATATGACTGGTGATGCGACGTGGTTACACCATTGGGAACCTGGTACTAAACAAGAGAGCATGCAGTTAAAACATCATGGATCCGCACCAGTAAAACCATCCATAACGCCACCATCTTCAGGGAAGGTCATGGCCATTATTGTTTGGGATCCAGAAGGATTACTTTTACTTTATTACTTTCATGTAAAATAACTACGAATACTGCCTAATGAGCTGCGCTATTGCGACAGTTTCAAGAAGTCAACTGTAAACGATGAGGAAAATTGCGATGAAGTGGCCTGCTTCTGAAAGACAATGCTTCACCGCCTGTGTTTCAATGCACGATGTGACAGAATGTGTTTTCCAACTGCTTTCCCACATAGCGTACGCACCTGACTTACAGCTAATGACTTCTTTTTATTCAGAGATCCGAAGAAAGATCCGCGAGGTAGACGTTTTGCAGGTGATTCTTAACTGAAAGAGGCAACGAAGTGTTGGTTTGAGGGAACAGATAACACATTTTTCGCAGCGATGATCCGCCAAATCTGTTATCGGTATTACAAGTACATCCAAATCAGAGACAATGTGGAACAATATGGGTGTGGTTTAAAAAAATTGTATTTTTATGTTAGGCTTAGAACTTGCTGCACGCACTATACGTATTAATTTGTTATCAACAGGTCACATCAAAACAGACCATTAGTACTACACTTCAATCGACCTCAACACAATAAACCTCTGTAGCGTGAGGTAGAGGCCTACACGGGATGTATTTAATGTGCCAGGACTTTGAGTTTAAGGCCCATCCTGGCCCGTTACAAATATTAGACAGTGTGTCAGGCCCGGATCCGTCAATTACAGCTGTTATTTAGGACCGGCTCGTGATGTGCCATAGGACCGGCTCGTGATGTGCCAACACTTAAGGATCCGAACGGTCCTTATGTGTTGTACGCCAGTGTACATATATATGCATATTCTGCGCAAAGCTGCACTAATATACACACACTTAATAATGTTCACTCCACACATTATGTATATCCTTCTTATCTTATTAAAACATATGCACGTCATTCAGGCCTGACCTCAAAACTGTTGCCAAACTACATTCAGTGAGTGAGAAAATATAAGGTTAAAGTTTAAATGCTGAAAAAGAAAGAATTGAAGATTCACATCGCGAAAGAAACTAAAAATAGAAATTGAATTAGAATATACGGCTTTCTATGTCGGTAGGAGATTCTATTCTTCCTACATATTTTTCTTCCATTTTGAATTGTTCTGCCTTTGAAAGTGTATTTCTGCCGCCCTGGTGGCGCAGTGGTCTAAGCGATGGCCCCTGATCGTTCGTCCGAAAGGGGTCCGGGTTCAAATCCCGGTGAAGCATGGATGTTGTGTTTGTCTTACGGCACTGGCGCTCTCCCTTCCCTGGACCCAGTGACCCAAAATTAGGGACGGGCGACTGCTTATAGCCCATTGAGTTGCACACGGTGGTCGTTAAGCCTCCAATAAAAAAAAAAAAAGTGTATTTCTAAGATGCATTCTCTTCGTGTTTCTTTCATTTACCTGTGCGCGTGTGCGCAAAGTCTGAGAGCATGCGCACTCGCACCTTTCATATTTTGAGGGTAGTTCCTCTACAAAATTCCATTGATTAAAACGTTCCGGAGCGTATATCACTTTTCAACCACAAGTGAGTTAATCAAGGGACTCTTTAACATCTCAAGCGAATTTTCAGGATTTTTCCATTACGTGTTTAGAAGCAATCTGGCTTCATTTTCGTCTTTCTGCTCTACCTGGGTCATAAATGCAACTCTGTACTCCGAGACAAGAAAAAGATTACGTTGATGGCACCCAGCTCAATTTAGCAGGCAGCGCATTGGAAATTTAATTAATGACATCACCCCTTTCGCCCAGCCGATGATTCCCAAGTCCTCTTACCCCCGTTTGGTCCATTGATTTTCCAGTTTGCTGGCTCCACATCTGTGAAATATAGACACAAGTCTGAAAAGCCTTGGATTTTCGAGCTCGGTCTTTTCATTTCACCTAGCTTCAGCGATCCATGTGGGAGAGTGTGAACAACAATTTCTTCTCTTGTTTCTCACGCTAGGCGTGTCTTTTCTTTTCTTTATCTCTCAAGTAACGGTTGGAGGCTTAAAGGAAATCCTCTTTTTCGGGAAAGTTAAGACCGCCTCTGTCTTTTTTGGCCGTTCCTCGGCGTCTATCGTCCATTAGGAAGCTTCCTTTAAAACGCTGTATCTACAAAGGGGGAGATTTATAGGCGAGCTGTGTAACTACTTCAAACGGCACCTCCAAAAGTTCCAGTAGTCCACTTTCTTACTTTCCTTTTTTCTTTAATGGGGGATCCAACGGAATCTGAAATTATTTCGGTGCGCAAAGATACTTCAGGTGTATGACACAGTGGTGGTCTTTTTTTTTTTTTTTTTTACGCTCTGCAAGAAATGTCATATTTGTCCTAGTAATCCCGTCCTCAATCCTCGATCACGCTTCACAGTGAGAAATCGGAAAAATATTTTACTCCGTACGCCCGTATTGGATGGAATTTCGAAATGCTGAAACACCTCGCCTGCGATAAAGTTAAAATCCCATCCACGAAAACATGTTGTGTTCAAGAAGTAGCCCATTTTAGCGGGAATTTAGGAAGCTAAGATCGTAGACAACAACAAAATAGAAAGAATGAAAGTGTGCCACAAGCCAAAGAAGTCAGATATTTTATATGAGTCTTGTGAGAGCAAACGCAATCTCGTCTCGCTAATGGTATTTTAAAGCTTTTAAGGAACAAACTATAGCGTCTTAGGTTTAAAATTATATAAATATCAATGTAAACTTGGCTTAACCTTGAACACTATCTTACGTGAAGCTTCCTCGTTTAAGGTGGACGTCAAGTAATTTTGTTTCCTATACTTCCAATGGAAAAACTTTTCAACATATTTCCTTCACAATTAGTGTTTTTTCAAAGATGAAAATTTGAACATCGATTAAAATAACTTCATGTTATAACTTGAAATACTTAATAGTTTCTAAAACAGAACCACACATATATTAAAAATCAATACTTTTCCTTTGGTGGTGTTGAAACCAAAAAAAAAGATGTAGTGACCTATACTTTTGATGACGTCAGTAGGCAAACAAATGTTGGATTGCATAATTATGGTTATGATTTAGAAGATATTAAGTATTCCACGTTATAAAATAAAGCTATTTTAATCTATGTTCAAATTTTTGTCCTTGGGAACGCCATTAATTGTCCAGAAAAAAGATCGCCCGACCTGTACTTTGATGACGTCAGTAGACAAAAAAATCTTGGATTGCATTAGTATGGTTATGTTTCGGAAAATATTAAGTATTTCAAGGCTATTTTAATCGATGTTAAAATTTTCATCCTCGGGAACACATTAATTGTGAAGAAACTGTGTACAGAAGTTTTTCCATTGGAAGTATAGGAAGCAAAATTACTTGATGGTTTGCCTTGGTTAGCTTTTTTTTTTGGGGGGGGGGATTGAAGGTTTAACGACCACCGTGAGCATCTTAATGGGCTATAAGCAGTCTTCTGTCCCTAATTTAGGGTCACTGGTTCCAGGGAAGGGAGATAGTCAGTGCCGAGAGACAAACACAATATCTATTTGTTTGTTCTTTTGATCAGAGGTTTAACGACCACCGTGAGCAACTCAATGGGCTGTAAGCAGTCGCCCGTCCGTAATTTAGGGTCACTGATTCCTGGGAAGGGAGAGAGCCTGTGCCGCAAGACAAACACAACATCCATCCATTTGTTTGTTTGATTGGAGGTTTAACGACCACCGTGAGCAACTCAGTGGGCTATAAAATGTCGCCTGTCTCTAATTTAGGGTCACTGGTTCCAGGGAAGGGGCAGAACCAGTGCCGTAAGACAAACACAAGATCGCTTTTTTGTGTGTGTGTGTTTGGAGGTTTTACGACCACCGTGAGCAACTCAATGTGCTATTAATAGTCGCGCGTCCCTAATTTAGGGTCACTGGTTCAAGGGAAGGGAGAGAACCAGCGCAGTAAGACAAACACAACATCCATGCCTCACCGGGATTCGAACCCGAACCCCTTTCGGACGAATGATCAGAGGACTTCGCTTAGACCACTGCGCCACCGGGGGTGGCTATCACGGAATTGTTGGACGCTCTTCAAGAACCATATTGCATACTGTCTCCACACCTCTATACAGAACTCCTGGAGTCCATGCCCCGTCGCGTTGCTGTCGTTATCCGAAGACGAGGAGGACCAACGCGGTATTAAAAAGGTATCCCAGTTATTTTGCACTTCATTGAATAGAAAACGTTCTTAGCTCATCAAACATTCAAACGTCGTTCACCCTGACCTCAAGACTATTGCCAGATAATATTCAGTGAGCGAGAAAATATAATAAGATCGAAACGCTTAAAGAGGACGAACTCAAACTTTACCCAGAGAAAAAAACTAAAAATGAAAATTAAGTTAGAATATACGTCATAAAACTTTACATTTCCTTGGCTGGGGATCTCCCAAGCTCTTCAAATACTACATTGCAGAATTTTGTAAAATCATTGAACTGTGAAAACAAGGGGGAGAAAGCTTAGTGGGAAGAGAGTGGCGCAAGTTTACATAACTCCAAAACTCTTCAATGTCGCATTGCAGAATGTCTTTCAATTCTTTAACTGGTAAAGAAGGGGATAAAGATTAATGGAAAGAGAGTAATACATGTTTACATATCGCCGAAACTATTCAGTGCAAGATTGAAGAATGTCTTTCAATCATTAAACTGGGAAAACAAGGGGATAATGATAAATGGAGATAGTTTAATCAATCTTCGTTCCGCTGCCGACATTTTGAAAGTAGCTCTGCAAATCCTGATCCAGGAACTTTCTGACAAAAGCAAAGAAGTGGGATTTAAAATAACCTTACCGAAAATAAAATGTATATACAATGATTTTAAAGGAACTCAAGATTTAGCCATTGATAGTGCAAATGTAGAAGAAATTGATGCCCGCAATTAACCTGGACAATAGATATTAAATGAGAGCAAAATCGATGAACAAATTGATAGGCCTACAAAACCTCGGTTGGAGTTGTACTTGGAACAAACAGTGCAATCTTCAATGGCAATTAAGATTGTATTGTTAAAACAATTGCTTTGAAAAGTGTTGATGCCGTTTTACATAGGTATCGGATACGTGGACCTTTGCTAAAAAAATCAATTGATGCAGATAACTGAAACATGCATGCTTGGGATAACCAGAAAACATAAGAGCAATTTTTGAATTAGAAAAATGAAAAGCAGACGGTAAAATCCCAGAAATAACAATGGAATGAACACGTTGCTAGAAGAACTGACAACCGTAGGTCAATTTAAATTAAGTGAAGCCAGTCTAGCAAAGTCATCCACCCTTCTGTGAGAAAATGACTTTTTTGATGGGTCACCCGCAAATCGAGTTATTCAGTTTGCCAAAATATACCCCATTCGCGCTTTTAATTCTATAAATAAAGGCTTACTTTTTTGTAATGCAGTCTGCTGTGAAGTGCTTCTTCATTTCAACCATTTGGTAATTTGGTACTTCAACAATCATTCTAAGCTGTTCTTTTTTCTTTTTTTTTTTTTTTTTTTTTTTTTTTTTTTTTTGGGTTGGAGGTTTAACGACCACCGTGAACAACTCAATGGGCTATAAGCAGTCGCCCCTCCCTAATTTAGGGTCACTGGTTCCAGGGAAGGGAGAGAGCCAGTACCGTAAGACAAACACAACATCCATGCCTCACCGGGATTCGAACCCGGACCCCGTTCGGACTAATGATCAGAGGCCATCGCTTAGACCACTGCGCCACCGGGGCGGCACTGTTCTTTGCGATTCACTGGTTAGCTCAGCGAAGAAAAAAATTCACAAAATAAATGTTTAACTGAGTATTTGCTTACTGTTGCTGCATCAAATGTCTCCACGTACAACGACACACAGTTCAACTGACATCCAAACACGACGTACACACGTCCTTCTGTACTTCATACGCATAATCTTTTTCTCATGAATACACTTATGAATCTGATCCTCCAAGTGATTTTCTGGGCCTTCCTCTAGCTTTCCTTCCTACCACTTAAGCTGAATTTTTTTTCTTAGTAAGCATCTTATCACTTATCCTTTTAACATGACCAAACCACCTAAGAATATTAGTTTCCACTTTACTGACAACATTTTGCTTTACATTATACTGTACATCTGAAACACTTCTTCATTCCTTACGTAATTAGAGAGTGTCTTACCACAAACTCCCAGTAAGAAACGCAACCCCCTAGCACACAAACAACTCCTATGCCTTTTCTGCAGAACATAGGTTTCACTGCCACACATCAGAGTAAGAACAATTACACTTTCATGTACAGTCATTCCGAAATTTCTTGAGAACCCATTATGCTGTGAAATCTTCCCAAAGCAGCTATGACTTTCCATGAAGAATTCACTCGCCTACTAATTTCGCCGTCTAATTTGTTCTCTCTATCAAACATGTTTCCTAAATACACAAGCTCATTCACTTGGTCAATTACCGCGTTATTTTGACTTATTTTGTATTCACTGCTAACGGTTCCTAGCTCAAAAATCATAACTTTGTTTTTCCCTTATTGACACTTAGTTTGAATTTCATACAAACTTGGTAATGAAAATCTTCATGTAGTTAGCTAAAAATAGGAAACAATTGGGCAGTTCCTGAATAATTCACGAAAACAGTCAGTGAAGATGTGGGATGTAGAGCAAGCGCAATGGCTAGTGCTTTCCATCGGGCAGTCCAGCTTGAACGCAATAAATGTCGAGTACAAAGCGGGTCCCTGCATAACACTTTGATCACTGTGTATATTTAACATTGCTTGCTGTTCAGCAGTAGACGACACAGTTATGTCCCCACTACCAGATTTAAACAACTGCGGCTGGCTTCCTGTCTACAGCATCGATGTTGGCGCGATCGTTACTGGCAAAAGCTTTGCGACACGGCACAATCCAGAGATCTACTATTTCATGACGATGGCAGGATTCATATTTGGACTGATTAAAGTGAGGCAATGGACCTGGAGTTCGGAGGAATCATTTTCTAAGCAGGTAGTAAAAAAGGAACACCTTGACCCGATTATGGGCAACTTGCTCTCTTTCGTGAGTTTAATATATCGACCCAAGGATGGTGCTTTCCAACAGCACCGTACATCAGAGCTGAGTTTGGGCTCAATTTTAAGAGTCCGAGCCCGTCCGAACCCGAAGTATGTCAGTCCGAGCCCGAATTGTATATTGCAAGATAGAGTCCGGGCACAAACGAGTCCGAAAACTATGATAAACCTGTTTAGGCATTAAAAAAGAGTCTTCACTTCCAGTCTTTCCTGCCCTTGCAATTAACGGATGTCTTTCTCAACAGTGGAGTGGGAAAGGGATGTCCATCTATTTCTATAGTTTATTTGACCATTCAGTTATTCCTAAATTATTTCTGGGGGGGGGGGCTGTTATCAGAAAATCAGGAAAAATCGGGAGGAATAACAATCTACGTCGTACGTTGCTCAATAGAATTAACAGGGAGCTGCCCCTTTGACGTAGGGAGCGAAATTCAGTCAGCTTGCTATCTACTGTATATAGTTCTTATAGAAACCTTTCCTTTGCAGAAATACTGTAATTCATGGCCTATGGAATTTTGTTACCCAAGCCAGGAATGGATAGCCCTGCAGAATTCCTACTCCCCATCTACACCCAGTTGTCGAAGAATATTATTTAACAACTCGAAAGTGTAAAAAAAGTATCGTGCGATAAATCATGTAAAATCACATAAAAATAAAAAGGAAGAAAATTCTCTCCCTCTCTCAGAGCCTGAGCTCGAACTCAGGTGAGTATTACGCAGCCCGAACCGAGCTCGGGCTCTACTTCGGGCTTTCAGGCTCGACCCGTCTCAGCTCTGCCGTGTATCCTGGCACTAGTTTTAGTACGTCTTTTGTAAAAAAAGATCGTGCTTCTGTCAGCGGTTTGTCCGTCAGTCCATACCCACGATATCTCTGCAACTATTAGTCCGATTTTAAAAATTCTTTTTGCATGTGAAGTTTGAAATATGCAAATGACGATCCTTTATTTCGCTTTTTTCTACGATGTACAACTTTGCCGGTAGAGGGAGTAAATGCAGATGATGTCGAATGCAAAAATACGTTTTATTCCACATATTTGCTTTTAAACATCCGATTGAAAAAAATTATCTTTCGATTTCATTTATATCGAAGAGTATTTTAGATATAGTTACTTTTTCAAATTACGCATAAATTTTCCGGTAGGGGGCGTAAAATTAAATTACCTCTTCCTCGATAACTCTTCTTCTAAAACTCCGATTTGAAATTGTTTTTCTTTGGCGGATACATCTCCTGATGGAAACTCTTTTGCATATAATTTCAAATTTTTGATAAAAAATACTTTGGCCACCAGGGAGCGTAAGTGTTAATTTTTGCTTCTGATGTATTTACCATAAAATCGGAGCTCTAAAGTATCGATTGAAAAAATTCTTTCGTGGACTGATGCCACTCACATCGATAAACCTTTTCGGAATATTTTCTTAAAATATTACAGTTTTTCCGCCAGGGGTCGTAGATGTACATCTTATTTTTGTCAATATCTCTACTTCTAGGAGTCCGATTTGAAAAATTCCTTCTTTGTTGGATAGTGTTTTCCATATGACATGTTTTCCATGTAATTTCAAAATTTTCAAATATTTCATATACTTCCCGCTAGGGGGCGTAGCGGTAAATTGCTTTACCCTTATATCTCTGCTTCTAAATCACCGATTTGAAAAATTCTTTCTGCACCAGATACAGCTTCTGATGGGAAATCGTTTGCACATAATTTCAATTTTTGTAAAAAAAATAGTTTGGCCACCAGGGGGCGTAAATCGTAATTTCCGCTTTTGTTGTATTTGCAGCAAAATATGATGTTCTAAATTCTCTATTGAAAAAAACGTTGGTTGTTGACCGACACTACTCATGTCGACAAACCTAGTAGAAACATTTTCTTCTTAAAATAGTGCATGGTTTCTGCTCCAGGGGGTGTAGATGTATATCTTATTTTTGTCAATATCTCTACTTCTAGGAGTCCGATTTGAAAAATTTCTTCTTTGTTGGATAGTGTTTTTAGTGTGACATGTGGTTCATATAATTTCAAAATTTTCAAGTAATTCATAGACTTTCCGCTAAGGGGCGCAAAGTAAATTGCGTTTTCTGCGTTATTTCTGCTCCTAAAGATCTGATTTGAAAAATTCTTCCTGTATCGCATACAAAACCTGATGGAAAATATTTTTCACATAATTTCTAATGTTTTGTAAAGAATGGTTTAGCCACCTGCTTCTGAAGTATTTGTTGCAAAATCTGGGCTCCTGAAAGCTCGACTAATTTTTTTTTTCTTCGACCGATACTGCTTATATGGATACACCTTTTGAGAATACTTTCTACCTAAAATAATGCATGGTTTTCCCACCAGGGGATGTGAAGTCACATCTTATTTTTGTCGATATCTCGGTTTCTAAGAGTTCATAAGCTCACGATTCCGTTTACAGCAATATCTGAGGGATTAAAGACCCGATTGAAAAACATCTTTCTTCCGTCAGCTGCTATTGTTTTCCATACAGGTTCCATTGACTTTGAATAGCTTTGATAAATTTAATTTGCGTCAGAACGGATTCAGAAGACGTGCTTATTGCACCAACAATTCGGTGATATCTTTCTTGTTTATGTTACCATGCACCCTGAAAGAGCATTAAAAGAAGAGCATTTCTCTTATTTGTGGTCCTGACACGCTGTGTGTAATTACCATGTTCAAATTCCATTGAGCATCTTCTAGATGATTGTGCAAGATCAGATGGGCTCTACAGTCCCTTACCATCCGTTACTGCTACATTAATAGAATGGTATCTATTGATGAGTTCATTATGCGAAGAATGCCATGGTTCTGTGTGCTAAAAATGGCATCTGAGACATAATATTTTTCTGTGTGTTGTGAATATATTACTCAACTAAACATTGAAGAAAAAGCGTTAACTTCATTTCTATTTCATTTTTCTTAGGTCTATCATCTCGTGTTAACTTTTGTAGATCGCAGTCCATCACGGTAAATATTTTCCCGAGTCATTCAGTTAAATGCAAACGCTCTTGCTGAGAAAATGAAACAGATTCGTTAATGGAAGGCTAATTAAGTCGCTGAACGAGGAATACAACATAAAACGTTCCCACTTAATTAATGACTTCTAATAGGTTTATCAATATTTCTCTCATGCTTGCTTATTTTGAAATGTGTATGTGTGATGATGACCAGATTTTATGGCATAAGGCTTATCATCCATTCACGAAAATTGGCCGCTTAAAAGTTCGTTAGAACAGCATTTCACTAACTGTGGAAGAATAAGCATTCTGTTAATCGAAAGGGACTATTTCTAATACTGAGCAAATAATGAAGGAAGAAAAACAAAAATTAAAGAACACCCAGTTCTCTCTCGCTTACAGACTGCACCGGGGAGGGGGGGGGGTAAATGATATCAAATATACGACGTGAGTGTTATACGCGACAGCAAGAGAAGAATTTCCGTATATTAAACCAGTACGTGTAAGAAATGTCATGTCATTTTTAAAACTGAAATGAGCACACAATCATATACAGGGTGCATGGGAAAGTCCCTTTAGCCTGGAATAACTTGCGAACGGAGAGAGGTACAGTTATGCAAGTGAGATAACGGTATAGTAAAGCGACTACGCCCAATCGAATGCAACCAATAGCAGCGCTCCTAGTGGCGGAATGCGGAAGTTAGCCATTGCAAATAGAAAACGAAAAGAGATGGAGCAAAATTTCCAAATAAAGAGTTGTAGAGCATCAATTATTTAGCACAAAACAACATTTGTTTAACACAGATAAGATAAATTGTCGCCTGAATACCCTAAAATGTCCGAAATCGATGCGCGACTTTTGTGTCAACGTTTGAAGGGAACAGGCATAGGTATGAGCAAATACACACAATTTATTGCATAAATGCGTACTTATGTCAATACAGTTTGATGACGTCAGACAAAACAAAAACAAAAAAGGCAAACTGGCGCACCTTGATAACAAAAGTTGATGTCGAGTATGTTCGAAGGGTTCGCCGTTGCCCACCATACACCTTTGTATTCGTGAAAGTAACTCTGCATATACATTCCTCAGCATGGAAGGTGTCACGCTATTGCAAGCATCACTAACACGACGCTGTAGATCCAGTAGACTTGTAGGCGCTGTTGCATACACCTGATTTTTTACGTAATCCCGAAGGAAGAAATCTAACGGAGTGAGGTCCGCCGAACGTGGAGGCCATTGCACAGCACCACCATACCCGATGATTCGTTGCCCAAAACAATCTGTGAGAAAGCGTCGCACTGCTATTGGTTGGTGTGCAGGGGCACCGTCATGTTGGAACCACAAGGAACGTATTACGGGCAGGGGAATGTTTTCTAAAAAGTCAGGTACGATATCCTGTAATAGTTGGAGATATCTCTGTCTGTTGGCATTCGCCGCAAATAAGCACCATCTCGCAATATTGGTAGTGAGTGAAGCTCGCCATTCTCACACAGCGTGCGTTGACCTAAACTTCTGATCAGGGTACATCCTGCTACTGGTTTTTATATCGTAGGTACGGTACAACGTCGCAATCTGCATTTGCATACGGCTACATTTGCGAAATGGAAATATGCAGATTCGAATCGTCACGCATCGAATTCGGACATTGTAGGGTATTCAGGCGACAATTTGTCTTATCCGTGCGTAACAAATGTCGTTTTGCACTAATTAATTGATGCTCTACAACTTTGTATTTGGAAATTTTGCTCTATCTCTTTTTGGTTTCGAATTGCAATGGCTAACTTCCGCATTTTGCCACTAGAGGCGCTGCTTTTGGTTGCATTCGATCGGGCGTAGTCGCTTTACTATACCGTTATCTCACTTGCGTAACGGTACCTCTCTCCGTTCGCTAGTTATTTCAGGCTGAAGGAACTTTCTTACGCATCCTGTGTAGTACCTACATTCCGTGTTTTTTGCTAATATCTAGCAATAAAATCTGATTGATTAAAAGGTGAGGAATATTTATAATTTTGAATATTTCTGAGCGGCAGATTAAAATATAAAGAATGACAAACTAAACGACAGTAAATATCTATCTCAAATTTGAACGTATTTTAATTAAAAGATCAACGAATGTTACCTGTCGATAACGTGCGACACACAGTTTTAGATCAAAGTAATAAAGTTCAAATAGAAAACGTCGATCAACAATTTGAGATTACAACAAATAACAAGAAATAAGCAGGCTGGCACAGTCCTAACATATACAGGAATTTATGCTATCTCCTTGCAATACCCAGATGGCTCCAGCAAAAGGTACATAGGAATGACTAAACGCTTCCTTAAATCGAGACGGTCAGAACATAAACGTGATGTCAAAGTAGGAAAGCTTACCACAGCTCTAGTAAGAGAAGTCAAGAATAATGCAGCTAAACTCGACTGGAAAGAGATTCGAAGAATAGCTCCTTACGCAACTCCTAGGGCCACAGCAATACGAGAATCTGTAGAAATAGTAACCAGCACGGATGTCTGCAATGCAGAAATATCGACTGAGCTCCATGTATCTGGCGAATGCTATTAAAAGATCCACGTCATCACCCATGCTAGCTTACGAGTTCTGCATGAGATATACAGGGTGCATAGGAAAGTCCCTTAGCATGGAATAATTTGCGAACGGAGAGAGGTACAGTTATGCAAGTGAGATAACGGTATAGTAAAGTGACTACGCCCTATCGAATGCAACCAATATCAGCTCCCCTAGTGGCGAAATCCGGAAGTTAGCTATTGCAAATCGAAAACGAAAAGAGATAAAGCAAAATTTCCAATTACAATGTTGTAGAGCATCAATTAAGTAGTAATAAACGACATTTGTTTTACACGGATAAGAGAAATTGTTGCCTGAATACCCTAAAATTTCCGAAATGGATGAGCGACCTTTTGTGTGAACGTTTGAAGGGAACAGGCATAAGTATGAGCAAATACACACAATTCATTGCCTAAAGGCGTACTTATATCAATACAGTTTGATGATGGCAGACAAAACAAAAACAAAAAAAGGCAAACTGGCGCACAGTGTTAAAAAGTTAATGTCGAGTATGTTTATAGAGTTCGCCATTGCCCACGATACGTATTTGTATTCGTGAAAGTAACTCTTCATGCACATTCCTCTGCATGGAAGGTGTCACACTACTGCAAGTATCTGTAACACGACGACGTAGATCCAGCAGACTTGCAGGTGCTGTAGCATACACCTGATTTTTTACGTAACCTCAGAAATCCAAGCTCGCCATTCTCACACAGAGTACGTAGACCTAAACTTCTGATCAGGGTACATCGTGCTACTGGTTTTTACATTGTAGGTACAGTACAACGTCGCAATCTGCATTTGCATACGGCTACATTTGCGAAATGTGAATATTGCAGATTCGAATAGTCGCGCATCGATTTCGGACATTGTAGGGTATTTAGGCGACAATTTATCTTATCCGTGTGAAAAAAATGAAATGTCGTTTTGTACTAATTAATTGATGCTCTACAACTTTGTATTTGGAAATTTTGCTCTATCTCTTTTCGTTTTGGATTTGCAATTTCGCCACTAGGTAGGTGCGTTGCTATCGGTTGCTTTCGATCGGGCGTAGTCGCTTTACTATACCGTTATTTCATAACTTTACCTCTCTCCATTCGCACGTTATTCCAGGTTAAAGGGACTTTCCTATGCACCCTGTATATAACATGTTTGACGATTTCTCGTGACATAACATAAGCGTCAATCAACCTTGATTATATATTTAAGTTTGAATTACTCAAAATGTATTTACTTTCTGTTGTTTACGGTATTTATCTCAGTTATGCCTGATGGAGCCACCCGTGTGTGATGAAAGCTTGCTGTCTGTTTTCTTTATTATTCCACACCATTAAAACCGATTTAAAATTCAAGTTATGAATTTGAGATTTGTTATTGTTACGCGAGAGCAGATTTCTTCTCATCATGAAGTTGTAAAAGTTAGACACATAGTGTAAGAATACATGGTGTTTATAAATTATTTGAACAAATTTAAACGTTAAGAACTGTGGATGTATGTACACATGATAGAAATACACTGTAAACTGCATATAAAAACTTTATTTTTGTATTTTTTATGCAGTACAGCTCACATTTCTAGCATTCAAAAACACCCCAGTCTTTCGTGACGTATCGTACAATCCTGTTTTCCAACTCTTTAAAAACATTTCTGAGTTGCTGCTCAGTGATTTTATGGATTGCTTCTGTGATCCTGACCATAAGGTCATGTAAAGAATGTGGCTTTGATGAGTAGATAATTGTATCGACATGACCCCATCAAAATAGTCCCATGGGATCATATCAGGAGAACGCGGTATCCAAACAATTGGTCCAGTCCTACTGATCCATTTGTCTGGAAAGACGTCCTTCAAAAACCGTCGCACCTTCTAAGCATAGTGGCGAGTAGCCGTTTTGCTGAAAGAAGGTGCTATCTAAAAGATTTAACCGTCTTAGTTCAGGAACGAGGAGATTCTGCAACATTGCAAGGTAACATTCACCATTGAGTGTTGCTTCTTCAAAAATGAAGGGACCCATAATACATGACACCCTGAGGGCGCACCAACCATTGGTTTTTGGAGAAGCTGTTTCATGTTTCCAGATTTCTTAAGGTTTATGTTTTTTTCCAAATACAACAATTGTCAGGATTGACCTTACCATTATTACGGAATTTTACTTCATCAGAAAATGTTAACTCGTCTAAAAACTCGTGGAAATTGGCAATTTGTGACATTTTTTTGGCAGAAATCCAAAACATCTTGCATGGTGGTCTTCTTACTGTAATGCTTGAACCAGCGGAATCTTGTAAGCATGTTCATTTTGGTTTCACTTTCAGAGTCTTGTACACTCTTGATGGCGGAATGTTTAGTTCAGCAGATGCACACCCCAGCCATTTTCTTGGACTGCTACCAAATGCTTCCTGTAGTACAGTCACAGCCCGCACGTTGATTGGTGGCCACCTTGAATCGTTGTTTCTCATTCAGTGACCCAGTTGTTTAAAACCTTTTCATCCAATTTTTAACGAGTTCTTATGTGGTGCATCTTTCCTGTAATAAGAAGTGAATCTTCCTGTCACGGCTGTTATAGACTTCAATTCTGCGAGCCATAGCAGAATTGAAGTATATATTCCACTGTCGCAATTTGCAATTATTGATCTTTTAGTCCACTGTCGCCATCTGCAATTAGTTACAGTACCTCAAAATAAATTATATTTGATTATCAGGATTATAAGAACACTAATGCATGAAAAATGTATAAATAAAACTTTCACATGCTGTTTATAGTATATTTATATCATGGGTACATCCACAGTTATTCAAGTTTCAAAGTTACACAAGGAGTTTATAAGCACACTGCATATAGTCGCCTCTTATGACACATTCATACATCATCATCATCGTCAACCATTAACAATCCACTGCTATATGAAGGTCTCCTCAAGTTTCTTCCACAACTGTCTGTCTCGAGCCAGTCTCCTCCACTTTACTCCGGCATGCTTTCGAATATCATCCATTCATATCCCATGTGGTGATCTTCTGGATATTTTTCTGTCCCTTGGTATCCAGTCTCAAAATTTCGGTTGTCCGTAATTTTGGCAACATGTCCAGCCCATTGCCGTTTCAGCGATTTTACTCTGATCAGTTTCTCTTCTTAGCTTTACTGGTTCCTCCAAACATGCATCTCTCCCTGCTTCTTTCAGTTGTCTGCATTCTTCGTATATCTTAGAAAAAGATATACGAAGACTGCAGACAACTGAAAGAAGCAGGGAGAAATGCATGTTTGGAGGAACCAGTAAATCTAAGATGAGGAACTGATCAGAGTAAAATCGCTTAAACGGCGATGTAAGAACTGCAAGGATGCACTGATTAAACACTTTTCTTTTAATACATAACGGCATATTGCTCTTGAAAATTGTACTGCTTCTTCCAAAAGATCGCAAGCCAAGTTTTATACGCCGATTAATTTCCTAAGAAATGTGACCTTTGCCTTGATATGTTTCAAAGGTAAATGCAGGTATTGGTTACCTCGAGGTTTCCCCCTTGAATTGCAAAATGTTTATTTCTTGAAAAAGCATTGTTCATCTGTTTTGTCTTCTGAAAGTTCATTTTTAATACCACTTCTTTACTCTTGTCAGCAAGGTCACCACTTCATATGCACACACACTCTTAAGTACTTTTCCTTTGAAGGGGAGGATCAAGAAGCCTACCTTAGGGGAAGGGGACGGTTTCTTTGGTTACAAAAAAAAATGCTGATAGACTTTGTGGTAGGGTCACCCACATTCCCACACAAACTGGTTCGACTGCCCCCTTCATTTCATTGCAATGCATTTAAAAAACCTTTTCGATCAAAAAATGGTTGCTAAATTTTTTAATCAAAAAGTTGGAAAGACAACTAAAAAATAGACTCCATTTTCTTGCGAGGAAATGGGCTCCGTGTGCTTTAAAAATCAAAGTCCGGATCAAATATTTCAAAATAACTGCTCAGATACGTGGACAAGTGAAGAATAAGCGCACAAAAGAGAGGCTGAAGCACATAGATACGAAACCCATGTCGTTTTGATTGTTCCAATGGAAGTGATCTGATACCCAGACAGATCGAGAATAAGCACAGGAAAGAGACTGAAGCACGTTTTCTCTCTTCTTAGTTACTCAGTCCAATTACTGGTCGTTCAGTAGATGTTCTCTGTCTCTCCATCCCTCTCTGTTCTCCGCGGCTCTCTTCAAGTCATATTACGTCCTGGTATTAGTGTCTTGGAGTAGCTGGGCCATAAAACTATCCCTTGGCCGCCCTATTTCTCTCTTGCCTCAAATTTTTCCTTCTAAAACTTTCAGATTCGGGCCTCCATCCGCAATATGTGTCCCATCCACAACATTCTTCTTCTCTTTACCATGTTGGCCAGATTCCTGGGTTCTCCCACACTCTCCAGAACCTCCTCATTAGTCTTTCTATCAAACTAATTTATTCTCTCCATTCTTCTACAACTCTGCATCTCAAATGCCTCCAACCCTTTCACATTCTTCTTGCTCAATGTCCATGTCTCAGAGCCGTAGAGAGCTACTGGCCAAACACAAAGCTTCGAATTTTCCGAAGGAACTGGTCTAATACACAGACAGATCAAGAATAAGCACGAAAAAGAAAGAAACACTGAAGTAGATAGAGATGAAAATCATAAAGTTTCTAATTTTTCGATGGGAATGGCGTGATACGCAGACATGTGGAATACGCACATCATAAAGAAACTAAGGCCCATAAATTTCAAATTTTCCAAGAATATGTATTTACAAGAAATGTGACGACCCCAAATGAATTCATATTTATTTTTATATATACAAGACTTCTCTAATTAATAGGTATGTCTACTTGCAAAATTTTCTTGATTACTATTATTAGCCTTCAGCGCTACTGGATGTTCATATCCCATCATTAATTAATAATATATTCAGTTAAAATGTATAAATGAATGTTATTTCGCGATATCTTTCACTGTACTATTTTCGATTTCAATAATATCGTGTAACTAATGAAACGCTGAAATCCGTTTTTATTGGTGTAATATTACAAACGTAGGTCAAAACGCTAGTTTTCGCCACCACGGGTGGCTTCTGCAGGCAAAAGTATTATTCAAATGCAAAAACAGAGTTCCAATTATGAATTCAAAAAGATAAGTTTGTTATAGATACCATAGAACGTGCGCGTCATATTCAAGATGTGTGATCAATGGCGCGCTTATTCATGAGCGTGCGCCATACATGTGGGAGGTCCATTGATGTTTCCTCGTTGCACTTCCCGTGACCGGATAGGATTTCTATAGTTTTTCTGAGGAGGGTGGCTCTGGCGTGTGTACCGTGCGTTTTTATTTATTTGTCCCCACAAAGGTGTTGCAGAGTTGTTGGTGACTTCACGTGGTAGTGCCGTAGTGAGAAGTCCTCTTTTGACATCTCTCTGGTGTTCCTGGAGTCTTCGAGGCCTCTTGGTCATGCCCACGTAGCTTTTTGGTTGTTCCGTCTGGGTACAAGAGCGGTATAGTGTATACTCCCGCATCTTCCAGGTTCACGGGGGCGTTTTTTTGTTGATGCGAGACAAGACGCGATTGTCCTAGGTGCTGTAATCCCTATGCCGAAACAAAGCTTTTTTAGGGAATCTTTTAAGAAAAATATGAAGCCTGAAAGTACACTAACGGAGATATCCAAAGCCATTGACCTCGTTACTGATGCAAACTGTTTTAGTTTCCAGAACCGCACCTACAAGCAGACCAAAGGGGTCTCAATGGGCTCCGCCCTCTCTGCAGTACTGGGCGAAGCAATCCTACGACCCCTAGAAGCCAGGATACTCAGCGCACCTAGACCAACCCCGATAGCATGTCTACGATACGTAGATGACGTTTTGTTCATCTGGATAAACTCCGAGAAAGAGAGAAATCAGTTTTTCACCACTATCAATTTGGAACACCCTGCCAATAAAGTTCATTATGGGGCGAGAAGCAAATGCATCCCTACCGTTCCTGGACGTATTGATCAAGAAGTCTCCATCCAGGTACCACAACACTAGTGTCTACTACAAACCTACCTATGCTCCTAATGTCGTACTGCCTTCCTCGTCGTGCCCAAAGTAGAGAAAGCTAGCAATTTTCCGACGCAGGCCCAGGCGAGCTTTCACCCACGCATCAGACAACGCCACACTCCACGCCGAGCTTGACACCGTGAGGTCTTTAGCCTTTTTTGCAGGATACTCACCCAGCGTGGTTGATGAGATCATACACTAGACAAGGTCTAAGCTCGCATCCCATGGCACCGGATGCCGCAGCCAAAACCTACAATACAGCGGCTCATGCCAATACGTACCAGGCTTCAAATATTTCTTAAAAAAATTCCTAAAAATCTTTGTTTCGGAATAGGGATTACAGCACCTAGTGCAATCGCGCCTTCTCTGGCATCAACAAAAAACGCCGCCGTGGTCCTGGAAGATGCGGGAGTATACACTATACCGCTTTTTGTACCCAGACGGAACAACTAAAAAACTTCGTGGGCATGACCAAGAGGTCTCTAAGACTAAGACTCCAGGAACACCAGAGAGATGTCAAAAGAGGACTTCTCACTACGGCCCTAGCGCGAGAAGTCGCCAACAACTCTGCAACACCTTTGTGGGGACAAATGAAAAAAATCACTCGATACACAACCGCCAGAGCCACCCTCCTCAGAGAAACTATAGAAATCCTATCCAGTCACGAGATATGCAACGAGGAAACATCAATGGACCTCCCACATGTATGGCGCACAAGCTCATGAATACGCGCGCCCTTAATCACACATCTTAAATATGACGCGCACGTTCTATAATATCTATAGCAAATGTCTATTTTTGAAATCATAACTGGAGCTCAGTTTTTGCATTTGAATAATACTTCTGTCTGAAGAAGCCACTCGTGGTGGCGAAAGCTAGCGTTTTAACTTAGTTTTGTAATATTACACCAATAAAAACGGATTTCAGCGTTTTATTAGTATTACTGTTGTATATCTACCCAATTATTCCGTTATTAACATCGTATAAATTAAGAACGTCGATCAGCAAGTAATGCATGTAACATACCTTTGAGTTGCATTGTAGCAATGTTTTGCCATTTCGTGTATATGTAGTTGCTAATGAGTTTAATTCACTTAGCACATCCTTTATTTGGAGTCAGTTTTTGGAAATAAACATATTCTGCAAAAGAGGAATCTGCGGATGTGATGGCGTTCGTCATTTGGTGCATATTCGTTGGAGGCAGGGAATGACACTCTCAGTGTTGTTTGACAGTTGTTGAAGTACGTTAAAATCTGCGAACAATGCGGACCATTGTAGCACTTTCATGTCACTGTGTGATGACCCGAACCTTGTGGCGTCGCGTATTATTCTGCTGGAAGTATCCCCTTCTATCAGGAAGTACCATGAACATATTCCTGGTACATAATGATGTTACGATCCCCCGGGTGACGAATCACTTTGTTCGTTTTCATTTCGCCTGAGTTCACTTATTCCAGTTCATTCAGTACCCCTGTTCTCTTTGACGACATTCATTTCGTTTTCAGAGTGGCTGGAATGCCGAGAGCGTTTTCTGTTTTGATGATATTTTTGGTAATTGACAGAAAAGGAAGGTCAGCTGACATTGCTTACATGTGATCTTTCTCCCTGTTCAAGTTTATTGAATAAAATACAAAGATTTTAAATGTTATTTAAAGTAAAACGGGAAACTGAACTTTGAAGAGCTTTGTAACTCTTTCCTGTGGTACGATGTCAATCACTGTGACATTAAAAGTTTCACAAAAATCTCCTAATGTTTTGAAATACGTCTTGTACATATTATGTTCATATAGTTCTTACCAATTAAGTATAAACTATTATGACAAAAGTGACCGGACACCCCTTCAAAAACAAATGAACGGATCCTCTGCGTTGTTAAGATGCGCGGCACAACCTCAAACGGTATAAAAACAAGCTTACAGCTGACTGCAATCATATCGCACTATGAGGTTGAGTGAAAATGTCGCGGCGGCAGAGAACTGACTTTGAGAAAGGAAATATTGCTGTGTGTTGTATTAGTGAGTTGTCCATAAGAGAAACCGAGAGGCTTTTAAACATACCCAAGTCAACCATTTTGGATGTACTGAATAAGTGGAAGACACATGGCGTGCCTGAAGCAGCAAACCGTACCGGCAGATTAAAGAAATACAGTGATAGAGGACATCGAAGCCTCAGGAGATTCGTTACAGCTAATCGACGGAGTAGTGCACAAGACTTCTGTGTACAGGTGAGTAAAAATGCTGGAACCTCGGTATGTACACGTACCATTCGCAGAGAAATTCATTCCATGGGTTACCGTGGTCATACGGCTGCTCCATAAGCCTTTCATATCCACTCGGAATGCTACTTGTCGTTTAACACGGTGTTAAGAACATTTATCGTGGACCCTGAATCAGTGGAAACAGGTTCCATGGACAGATGAATCCAGATACACGATCCATCAGTCTGATGGCAGTGTGTGGGCATGGAGACAACCGGGGGAATGTTATTTACCACAGTGTTCTATTCCTACGGTCAAGTTTGGAGCTGGCACTGTACTCGTGTGGGAGTGTTTTTGTTATATGGTCCTGGCGCATTAGTTATCGTGGACAAACCTGTTAACCAGCACGTTCCACATCGATATTTTGGACAATTATGCCTTACCAACTCTGTGGCAATACAATGGAAACGAGCCTTGTTGTTAACACCAGGGTAATGCATCGAGCCATAAAGCAAGAACTGTTACGTGGTGGTTTGACGATAACTCCGTATCGTCTGTGGACTGGCCAGCACAGGGCTCTGATCTTAATCTCATAGAGCACGTATGGGTTCAATTAGAGCTCCGCATAAGAAGTTTGGAACCAAGGCCTACTACTAAGCTACAGGTAGCGGCGGCATTTTGTACTGAATGGAAACGTATACTTATCGCTGTGTTCCAAAACCTTGTCGATAGCATGTCTCGAAGAATAAGTGCATGCAATTAAGGCCAAAGGTGGACCGACACTGTACTAATATATGTCAATAAATACTAGGTTGTGTATATCTTCTAGGTGTCCGGTGACTTTTGTCAATATAGTGTATATATATACACGGTCGAGTCACATTATTGTGACCACCAACTAATATCCAGAGTAACCGCCATGTGCAGCGCGGACAGCAACTAGACGGGATGGGAGTGACTCAATAAGGTACTGGAAGGTGTTCACAGTTATGTGGAGCCATGCTGACTGCAGTGCATCTGACAGCTGCTGGAGGGCGCGCAGTGGAAGACCCATTGAGAGAACAACAAGATCGAGGTGGTCCCACAAATGCTCAAATGGGTCTCACTGGGGAATTAGGGGGACAGTGAAGTACTTTGAAGTCTTCATCGTGCTCCTCCAACCACTCTCGAATATTTCTCGCTTTGATGTGAGACGTCGCATTGTAGTGCCTGAAGATCCTATCCAACGCAGGAAAGACAATCAGCATATATGGTTTAGGTTGTCTAAAACGATGGATTCATAACGAATTCGGTCCATAGTGCCTTCCACAGGTATGAGTGTACCAACACGAAAGCACCCCCACCCACCACCCATCAGCTTGTGTTCTTCCAGCAGTGGTTGAAGAGTGTCTGTTCTTCTATGTTTCTCGCTTAATACCCCAAATATATATATTTTTTTGTCTAACCAAAAATGTCAATTTGTTTTATCAAAAAACGAAGGAAAATATTTAAAAATAAATCGGATTTAGAAACATGTTACACACGCACTAAAATAGTGTCAATACATCGTTATGTCAAGTACAAATCGTCCGTGAACTTTCCAGAAGGTAATAAACCCACCTTTAAATGCTGAATTCGCAGGTATGAATTTGCTTGCAAGTGCAGGTACAGATGACTTGTTAGCACGCCTAGTTCCTAAACTAAATGTCTCAAGTTGGAATCCGCTCGGTTAAAGATTCCTCGCTGGCTCTGAAAAAATTTCCTCGTGACGTAACACCGTTCAAATTCATTTAAACACCACTAGAAAGTAAATATGGCAGGGGGAAAAATGGCGGACACCCAGGTTCGAAGGGCGCCGCCTAAAAGTTATTACACCGGCAAAGTGTTGCCATCGGGAAAAAAAAGTCTAAGGACAAAGTGGCCCAGCTACATAAAACTAAATTTTGTTGGAGCAGGAAATTACTGTGTCACCATAACAATGTTTGATTGCAGCAACAAAACGCTTTATCACGATAACAATACATATTGTTGGATCACAGAAATTCCCAAAAATCGACAAAATTATTTTGTTAAATGAACAAAAACGTTTTGTCATGATAATAATAAAATTTTGTAGAATTAACAATAATTTTCAACAAAATAAATTTGTAAGTTCAACAGACATTTTTGTTGACTGTATATCGACATATTTTTGGTTGATTCAACATTTTTTTTTGCTGAATTAACAAAACGTTTTTCTCAGTGTAGAGATTGACTTTTGTATTGTTACTGCTTACTAGTTCAGAGAAAGAGAGATTCTGAACGCGCTTAATATCTCCTTTTTCTCTGTTTTTAAAGGTCATATTTTTCGATAATTGTCGAAGTTCAGTTAATATTTTTAGGCTTATATTCAGCCAAATATTTTCAGTAATATCTCATTTCATTATTTAATTTTCACATTTTAATAAAATATAATAGAGAGACAAAATAATACCAAATGGCACATCACGTGCCGAGCCTGGCTTAAATAAGATCTACAACTGACGGGCTCACCAACTTAGGCCCGTGCAGACATCTATACTAGATTATACCACGCAGCACTTGCTCCACAAATTCCGATGTGATGTGTAGAAGCACCCCGCCCACAGCCCGGACTTAGCTCCTGGTAGCTTTTATCTCTTTCCTGCCCTGAAGCAGCACCTGTGTGGTACTCGCTTCACATGTGAGGATGACGTGAAAACAGCTGCAACAGACTGGCTACATCAGCAGAGATACGATTTTTTTCGGTTTTGGATAAAAATTCTAGGCGTGCGGTCCGGCAAATGTCTGAATCGTCATGGTGATTTCGTCGAGAAGTACAGGGTGTCCATAAAGTTTTGTTTTTCACATTACGAAAATTAATATAAAATATCTATATAAGTTAAAAAAACAGGTTGGCAACATTAATATATAGCAGATTTCATAGTTATTTTTCTATTTTTTAGATGAGCTGAATAACAGAAGCATTTCATCGCTAATGGCTTCCATGCAAGAAAACGCTGCGTGCGTGTTGTGGCTCCATGAGATCTAATCAGCGATTACACTCCAGCGTTATTTCAGAAAAGAGTACAGACGATCACCACCCGACCAGAAAAGCTTGGTTTGAAAAGTTTAAATCGAAAGGTAGTGACGGCGATCTCCTCCGAGCGGGTTGACCACCGGTTAAACATGATACAGCTGAAGCTGTTCAGGAGACATTTCTGCGAAGACCCAGGAAATCCATTCTTGGGGCTTTACTGGAAACTGAGATTTTCCGTGCTACGGTTCACAAAATTTTACTCAAACGTTTACATCTGTATGCTTATAAGGTGCAGATCGTTCAAGCTCTTCAGCCTGATGACCGGCTTCGCCGTGCTGCATTTGCGAAGGACATGTTGTACCACATAGCTCATGATCGTGATTATCTTCACTGTGCCTATTTCTCCGATGAAGCCACATTCCACGTCTCTGGCACATAGGCACAATGTGCGAATCTGGGGATCAGAAAAATCTCCATTATGTCATCGAACAACAGAGGGCTAGCCCGAAAGTGATCGTATGGTGCGGCCTGATGCATGACGGAATCATCGGACCCTTCTTATTTACAGAGCCCACTGTAAAGTGTACCTGGACATGCTGGGCCCTTTTGTAGCACTTCAGTTGCACGCAATCTAACCTTCGTTTATTTTCCAACAGGACGGTGCCTCACCATATTGGTCAATAATGGTTCGTGAGTTCCTAAACCCCACATTTCATAGTAGATGGATTGTCAGTGGTGGTCCCATGATATGCCCACCTCGATCGCCCAACATATAATCCCTTTAAACTTTTTCCTGTGGGGTTTTGTGAAAGACCAAGTTTACTCTGCCAGTGTTACGGATAGCTAGATGTTGAAGAGCAAAATAACGGACGCCATTGGTTCTGTCTTTGCTGAGATGTTTAACAAAACATGGAGTGAAATCGAGTATCGCTTAGATGTCCTCCGGGCCACAAACGGCGCCCATGTGGAAGTGTACTGACACTGGAAAATAAAAAAAAATTTGCACCATCATTGTCGTGCAATCCCTTTCTTGTACCTGTAATACATTTTTTATTTTTATTTTTGTGATGTGGGAAATATTTTATGGACACCCTGTAGTGCTTCACGTATCCTTTGTCACTTCGCACAAGCTCTTCTTGGTTGGTGAGTTTTGCCTTTTCCTACTCGAACGTGTAACTTTTTTTTTTTTGATCGACCCTCGTATAATTATATAATATATATCATATTATGTACTACACTGAAGAGCAATTGAATTAGAGACAGCTGGCGTTATGCAAATATGGAGCTGTGGGCGGCCCTGTAAACGGAAACGACATGACGTATGCAGCGATTCGACAATATAAGGAGTGATGCGACGGGAATCAGTAAGAGTTGCACGCAGTATGGGTAAGATGAAGAATCTAAGCGCATTTGATCGTGGGCAAATTTTCGAAGCCCGACGAGTGGGTCACTCCATCTCGGAAGTCGTGCAGGCACTGGGATTTTCACGAGCCACTGTGTCACTGGTGCACGGTGAGTACATAGAAACCGGTAAAACCATCCCTGCAAGGGCCAACTGCCGAGGACAACAGCGTGTGACATCGTTCCTTACAGGTCAACGTTACCGGGATATCCTGTAAGACCATTTGCCCCCGTTTGTGCGTCTTCAACATCCCACTGGGGACCTAATCCTGCAACAAGACAATGCACCGTGCCACCGCTCCCGCATTTTATCCGAATGGTTGGATGAACACTCCACCGACGTGACTTCGCTTCCTTGGCCAGCTAGGTCACCTGACCTCAATCCCATCGAGCACATCTGGGATGCCACCGAGAGAGATGTTAGAGGCTCTGACCTCCCTCCATCAAATCTTCATGAACTGTGGGAGCTTGTTCAGGGGTCGTGGATCCGTATGGCTTCCCAACGCTTCCGGTGTCTTGTCGACTTCATGCCCAGACGGAATCGCCTCCGTAATCAGGGCGAAAGGTGGTGCTACACTTTTCCAGACAGGTATATCTAATTCAATTGCTCTTCAGTGTATATCATAATAGTATAAATAGGCACTTTTATGATAAACGCACTGTACACAGAGAAAAATCAGTATATTATCGAGTTTTACGATAATTTACTGATGCGATCGATGTATTTCTTACTTTTATCTGAAAACTGAGTACCGTAGGCGATACAATACCCGTACGTAGGATTAAAATAATAAAATAAAGGGAAGCGCATACTGTGAATGTGTATTTGGTTAGAAATTTCCTTAGCTGCCGCAAACATCTTTAAATTTTAAAACTGTCAAACATATGAAATCCGAGCGCTTTGTTTGTATGAACTCTGACATTCAAAAGCACAAAAACACATTCTTCTGCACGAGTTTGATAATTACGTTAGCGATTTTTTGTGACTAGAATGGGGGAAGCATGCTGCTTCGAATGAGTCATCTTTGGTTTTCTTAAAATGTGTCGGTCGCACGATGGTTATAAAAAAAATAAGGACTAAAAACATATATTGGCATTTCGAAGAAAGGTACACAAAAAAAAATAAAATTCAAAACCGTGTTTTAAAGAAACCTTAAACGACTACGCCTCTGCTGCCAACAGTCTACCTGCTTTAAAAGTAGAGGAAATAAATAAAAAAAAGACACGAAAGGAGAAAAGAATAAAGAAAGAAGAATAAATAAAATCCAATTTGCGTCTTGGTAGCAGCATGCATTCTCCGATATGCTATTTGAAACTGTAATTTTCGCGGCAAACAAAAAACATTAAAAAAAAAGCCGGAAACTTTTTTTTACCTGTTTCTTTTTCCTGTTCATCGTTCGTTACTCTTCTTTTTTCCTTGTATCACGTTATTTACATAGTAGCAGCAAGAACAACATATTGAAATATCAATAACTCGCACGATCACGTCGGAATTATATCGAAAAAGGAAGGGAGAAAAAAAAAAAAAAAAAAAAAGAAAGACCTGGTGGAGAAAATGAAGTGCGGTGAAAAATGGAGTCGATTGGAAGGCTAGTCAATCCAAATCCTGGTGTTGCGGAATGAGATTTTTCGCCAGAAATAATGAGCTTTGTTCAAACCTTGTTAACTTAACACAATAGAGGGCTTACAAGACCATTTTTTCCACATTTTTTAACTTTATCACTTAGAATGTGTTGAAAAGAAGAGAGGGAGGGGGAGAGGCTTGAGTGCTTTTCGATATGTGGCCTCTTTCAGAAAACACCTTATTAGTGTACGTTCCCGCCTTATTGCGTTAATTTAAAAGAAAAAAAAAAAAGGAGCTCAACTTTTGTTAACCAAATGCTTTAAACTTTAGCACTCTGTCCAATCTGCCAGTGTATCACATATTAAAGAGAAAATAATACCAGGGATTATCAGTGAAACTCTTGATGTGCTGAGAATAATTAGTCTTTAAAACTAGCAGATGAAATATATCCGATGTGGAATGACCACCCCGTAATTGCTTGTTTTAAAATTTTTTGAAAAATACTTTTCAATTTGCTGTATCTCTTTGACCGGCTGGAACAATTTAACTCGCAGCTAGCAAAATGAGCTGAAATAATCTTGAACGAATTCATTCGCTGTCTGAGAAGTAGACGTAACGTGACTGGAATGAGTAATCCTGCGCATCAGAAAGTGTTTCTTTCCTGTTAGCTTTGTTTTGAATACTGTAGCAAATTAGTAATTTATAGGGATGATTGGCACTGATCCATACTGATGGATTACCTACTTAAAAAGTCACAACAATAGTAACGAACCTAAGAAAGGAAAGATAAGATATTTGAGTCACTTATTTCTACCCAGTGGCATGATATTCCTGTCAGAACGGCTATTCCTTTTCGCACTATGCCTTGGTTCCAGGGCCATTGCTAGGGCGCTTAGGCCCTAGGCAAGTCTTGGTTCCCAAAAATTAGTGTTGGGAAGCCTTTGTACCCCAAAGATGTGTCGGCTTTGATAAATTGCGGCGAGAGCCGCACATGGTTTCGAACGGCGATAGGCTTAAATTGCGGCTATAGCCTTAGGGAAGGGAAGATAACAGCATCTGAGGATTTACCCGCAATTCCATTATTAAATTCCAGCTGAAGCTTACGGGAAGGTAAAACAAAGCTAAACACAATAACCTACATTTTTACAGTAAAATAAATCTACTAATATTTCTTCAAAATGTGTTTATGTAGTTGCTTTTGTATAAGAGGAATAAAAGAGCTTTTGCCTTACCGATACTGAAGAGAGGAAGATTAAGTAACACTCTCATGACATGCATGAAACTGGGATATGTGTTCTCTTCTTAACGTTCTGAAGACTACTGAAAAGCAGCGGAAAAGATTGAAAAGAAACAGATTGTTCAGAAGAGGATGTTTTTATTTTATGTTTGAGGAAAGTTGAATACAGATAATTTCATTTTGTAACGTACCAGGAGATGTGACGTACCTGCCAGAAGGACGCACACGACATAAAGGCAGGTAGGAATCAGAATGAAACGTCCGCGTAGCTCAATTGGTAGAGTGACTTATTCCGGAATGAGGGGATCCGGGTTCGAGCTCCGCCCGGCGCGGATAAAAATGACGGAGAAATTTACTTCGTTATAATTTCTCTTCGACGGGTCAACTTCCAGCTTACTCAAAACTATTATATTGAAAAATATGACTCAAATTTCTCCAATTCAAGTCTGGTTATACATCTTGTCTATAATCGCATATTTTCTTAGACAACGTTTCTTATCTTGGCATGGCAATTTTAGATTTCCTTCTCTGAGCGACGTCACCTGAACTTTGGATTTTAATATGCGTTTGAGTTTGAAATAGTTTTAGAACATCTATAGAGTTATATAAACTTGTATGGGGATGATAAAAGTGAGTATTAAACCGAGCATGAAAAGACTCGCGTGCATTCATCGTGTGTACTGTTGATGCCGGGCATTCAGCATCTTTTTTAACGCACGAAATATCCTTTTCTGTGAGGCTCTCCAAAGCGTCAGAATTTTCTTCCACAGCAGCATTTATTATCTTTGACTGACGCTCAGAAATATCCTGTACAGCTTTTCGCCGCAATTTTCTTGTGTGGTTGCAATGACCTGGAACCTCTAAAGATTAAAGCAGATTATTGAGCCGCAATTTACCTACACCCAAATTTGTTATTTATTTATGGGGCTAAACATATTTCATTTGTTCAGTAACTTCAAGAAGCAAAAATACAATGTAAACTAAATAGAAAGAAACTAATGGTCAATGCAATCAAAATTTAATTTTGAAAGAAACTAATACTGGTCCAAGCCGCCCTTGTGGCGCAGTGGTCTGAGCGATGGCCTCTGATCATTCTTCCGAAAGGGGTCCGGGTTCGAATCCCGGTGAGGCATTGATGTTGTGTTTGTCTTACGGCACTGGCTCTCTCACCCTTCCCTGGAACCAGTGACCCTAAATTAGGGACGGTTGACTGCTTATAGCCCATTGAGTTGCTCACGGTGGTCGTTAAACCTCTATTAAAAAAAAAAAAGTACTGGTCCAATGCAAATCAAAATTTAATTTTGCGTGCTATATTTTACGCAAAATTACCAACAGGTGTGTTTAAATCTGTGTTACGTGTAATTTTCTGTTCGATCGATAACATAACTAACTCAAGGTTCTTCTTTGGATTCCCCTATAATAATAATAATAAAAAAAAAGAATTCCAGCGGAATGAATACAGTGTTACTGCTCTGTTACTGCTGCCCCTGTTCTCGTAAGAAAATGGGCTGAGTGTGACAGTCTCTCAGCTTTTTAGGTGTTGAATATTTACTCTATCTCTGACAGAAGTGGCAAGTCTTGATATATTCATTGAAAGTTGGATAATACAGAATCTATTTCCTTTAAACATTTTGTGTACACCCTGAAGCGTCGCGTGACTTGCGTGCTGCATAAGAACGGACATGATTAATGGAAATTTTACAACAGTTCCGCACTTTCACATCTTCATCGGATTTACTCCAAGCTGACTTATTGACTCTAAATGCGCAGGTCTCCGTTTCTCGCTTACTCAAGGAATAAGAATTTGTAAAGTATATCGAATGTCGAAATGATCGGGTTTGTTTTCTCATTTATTAACTCGTTCGATTTTATCAACTCTAAATCTTGCCGTTCCCCGAAATTTCGGCGCCCTAAGCAGCCGCATAGTGGTTGAACCGGCCCTGCTTGAATCTTAGAGCGTAGAATAGACTATAAGGAAGAGCTTATCACCAGTGATAGGTCAATAAGCCACACATACCAATATTGATGGATTACATACTAAAAGGTCACAACAATGACAACGAACCTAAGAAAGGAAAGAGAAGGTACTTGAGTCACTTGTTTCTTCCCAGTGGCATGATGTTTATGTCAGAAGGACTTCACCTTCCCGACCATGCCATGGATCATAGGGCAGATAACAGACTAAGGTGCGGCGCATATTAATAAATACAGTCGACCTTGCGCCGTGAACGCAATGCGAATACAGGTAGGAAGCTGAAGTGGAACCTAATTAGACATAACCCTACAACAAACGTTTCGATCCGTCGAGATGACCGGATTGAGTGAAAAAAAACCACCAAAAAATGAAATAGTGTAATTTTAGGTGTCTCATAAATATAAAGACAACTATGTAAAGTAGCCACATACAAATGAGATGTACAAATTAGCATTTTGTACGCACGCGCATGGGCCGTAATTCGGTCCAGCCTACAAAAGACAGCTGACCTGCCGTCAGACATTCATTTGCCGAAATGCCACGCAGCAGTCAACTTTCTGGTGAGGAAGTGCAGAAGATTTGGAGACTGAAAGCAAATGGATTACCTGTAGCGAAAATTTGTAAAGCCATGGGGAGGAGTAGGGCAGTCATTTATAAGACTTTATCGAAACGAGGTGCGTTAACTGCCAGAAAACGGCCTGGAAGGCCTCAAATAACAACCAAACAAGAAGATCGTGCCATCATGCGTTTAGTTTCATCCCATATGTTATTACTACGTCAAGTTTCTCGGACTGTTGTGTCACCGTCTCAATAGATGCAGTTCATCGACGAATCAGGGAAAGCCACACCTTACGCGGCGCCACAAGGAAGCTAGATTGTTATGGGCAAGCAGCCACATGCACTGGACGGACGAGTGTATAACAACTATTTCCTCCGATGAGAAAAAGTTCAACCTGGACGGCCCTGACGGTTGAAACTGCTATTGGCATGATTTACGACGCGAGCCAAGCACCTTCTTCAGCAGACAGAAAGGAGGGGGATCTGTGATGGTCTGGGGAGCTTTTGCGTTCAATGGGACAACAGATATCGCTTTTCTGCAAGGCAGGCAAAATTCCGAAACGTATCAGGACATACTCAGCAGCCACCTTCTACCGCTTGCCGAAACTTTAGCAGGTGTTAATTATCTGTTCCAGCAAGACAATGCCTCCATCCATCGGTCTGAATCAACTAAAAGCTGGTTTAACACTCATCATGTGACCGTAATGGAATGGCCAGCACTCAGTCCGCATCTGAACCTTATCGAGAACCTCTGAGGTATCCTCGCTCGTGATGTGTATGCGAATGGACGGCAGTTCTTAAGTGTGGTGGCATTGTAAGAACAGATGGAACGACGCTGGTACGTACTCTGTCCAACACACTTGCATCGCTTGTTGGACAGCATGCCCAATCGGTTGTTCAGTGTTATTCGGAACAACGGCTCCACTATTCGTACCAGAGGTGCTCCTAACTAGTAAGTCTTTATATTATTGAGACAGCGTATTTCTGTTTTTTTCATGTACTTGGCGTTGGAATTGTTATGTTTCCGTCAAACTATTGTGTAGCTGCGTGTCCTAAGTATTTTGTTTTTGCTATAAATATGAGGTGTACATTTCAGCTTGTTGTTGTTTCATTGTTATTCGAGAATTTGTTGTCTCTATATTTATGCGACGCACTATATAAGGGAGCGCTTATCACTATAGACAGGTTTATAATTGGTACTGCTCAGATACGAAACAGAAAGTAAATATTTTCCGATAGCTTTCGTAAAATCCGGCCGCTATGCAAACGTTTCTCTTCGTGGAGCGCAGAAAAGTTTGGTCACCATTGGTTCAAATACATCGGCCATTTAAAGGGTTAAAATACAACTAACGTCCAAAAAGTTCCAGGACTGACGCAATAAAGAATGTAAAAAAAGTATCATACCCACACAATTAATGCTGGACACTTTCAAATACCGCCTTAATGAATCAAAACAGAGTTTGCACCGTTTCTAAAGATCCTGAAAACCGTAGTGAAAGGCCCTTTCTGCTATGTCCCCAACTTGCTTTGTCACTGCTGCTTGGATAGATGTAGGGTCTGCATGATGCTGTACATGGGTACCTCTCAATTCAGCGCTTTGTCGATTGGTTTTTGGATCATACTACAGGCACCATGTTCATCTCCTACATTAATTCTGGAGCAAAAGACAGGATCCACAGCTGCATTGCCAGGCAGATCGGAACAAACCAATGAACAAGCCTCCTTTTGGTTATCTTTCAGAATGCGGTGTACCAATCCAGCATAAAGATTTTGCTTACCCAGATCCTCGCGTAGAATCTCAGACAGATAGACTTACTGATGCCCACCGGCTCAGCGAATAGTCTTGGGTATCATCCAGAATGTGGTGTACCAATCTGGCAATTAAGTCTTCGTTTTCCCAGATCTTCGCGTAGACACCCATGACAGATAGACTTACTGATGCCCACCGACTCAGCCAAAAGTCTTGGACATCATTCAGAATGCGGTATACCAATCTGACATTAAGTCTTCGTTTTCCCAGATCTTCGCGTAGAAACTCATGACAGATAGCCTTACTGATGCCCAACGACTCAGCCAAACGTCTTACTGTAATTCGGTGATCCTTTCTCTGATCCCACGCCTCTTCGATAGCTGTCCGCACACTGTAGTGCCGCCCAGATCTCGCATCATCATCAAATGATTTACGCCCGTCACGAAACCGTGCGTACCATTAGAAAACCCTACTGTGGGATAATGCTGTGTCTACATTCTCTTAGTTTGTTGCTAATTTATCAAGTTTAAAAACAAAACCAAAAAAAAAAAAAACCGAATATTTTCTCTCTGCTCTTTAATGACTAAAATTAAATGGCACGAGAATGCTTGCTATGGCTCCCTTAATGCCTGTCGGTACCGGCATAAACCGATTTCCATCAGTTTGCTGATTGGTTAGGAGTGCAGTCTTCACGCATACACGTGGTATTTTTTATTTCAATAGTGTTATGTCATATGTGCAGTCAGTTCTAGCATTTTTTGGACGTAGGCTGTATACACATGTCAAGTGGTCGGCTAGCCCACGTCGCGTTTCCCAGGAACCACGTATTTCATGATTCCTGTCCTTCCGGTGTATTTTACCTAGCAAATTTTCTCAATCGACAGCAGTGGAAAATCAAATATTAAAATTTGTTTTCACCTACACTGGTACGCAAAGAAATTTATAGCTTCTTGTGTGTGTGTGTGTGTGTGTGTGTGTGTGTGTGTCCCTGTAGACCACATATTTATACGGTTGGTGCGAATGAGATGTCCGACAAAGGACCAGCACGTATGTGTTCTGTTCTCGCCGTCTCCTGAAACGAAAAAAAAGTCTTGTGGCTGGAAAAAAAAGTACAAAAAGGTCTTTTGTATATAGTAAAGTACAGAGTCGAAAAAAAAAGTCTTGACGCCATATCAAAAAAAAAAAAAAAAAAAGAAATCTAGTGGTCATAGTAAAAAGAAAAGTCGAAAAAAAAAGGCCTGTGGCCATGATCCCAGAACGAAAAAAAAGTCTTGTGGCTTGGACCTGAAGAAATCATCAACTGTACGTTGAACCTCGTTGTCTGTCATGAACTATTTCCCGGACAGGAAATGATCCAGGCGAAGAAACAGATGATAGTCTGTCGGAGACAAGTCCGGGAAATAGGCAAGATGAAACAGTTCTTCATAGTCTATGGCACTTAGTGTCAGCATCGTTCGTTGGGCGACATAAGGGCGAGAGTTGTCCTAGAGCAGAAGAACACCGTGTCTGTTGACCAAAGCCGATTGTTCCTGCATCAATTTCCGGTGCGTCTGATATAATTCAGAACAATAACGTTCTGCACTGATGGGTTTGGCCTCTGGCCAAGAAACTCCGATGAATTGTCCCGGCCGTGGACCACTATACAAGAACTATCATCTTGTTGGTGTATAGGGGTGGCTTAGGATGCCGTCCAGCAGACTGTGCCTTGCTTAACTATTATGCGGATCGTTTTGATTATCATAAAGCACCCACTTCCGGTCGCAGGTTACGATTCGATGCACAAGACGTTCCTGTTTATTCCTGGCAAGCAGCAACGTGAAGACTTCCAAACGTATAGCTTGTTGGCAGTTATCAACTCATGCGACAGCTACATGTCCAGTTGTTTTACTTTACCCAGCATGTCTTACACCTACCCAGCCCGACATGTTTTTCGGGTGTCTGCTTCAACCACACGTAACAGAACATAGTCATAAACAGTAATAGGTCGGTAACCATATGTTTCGTTTTGCAGGTCCGTATCTCCGCTTCGAAACTTCACAAAACATTGCCGAATGGTTCGTTCGTTATCTGTGTTCTCCACAAATGCTTTGTTAACGTTTCAAGCTGCAGTTCCTGCAGAATTCCATAGTTTAAATTCATACAGGAAGTTAACTCTCAAGTCCGGTTGTGACGTACCTGCCAGCAGGACGCACACGACATAAAGGCAGATAGGAATCAGAATAAAACGTCTGCGTAGCTCAGTTGGTAGAGCGACTTGTTCCGGAATAAGCGGCCTCGGGTTCGAATCCCGGCGTAGACCAAAAATGACGGAGAAATTTACTTCGTTATACGGTGTCTGCATGTTTCCTTTACAAGCCACGTTACGTCCAAACTAACCACGCCTGAGCCCTGTTTTTCACACACATGCTAGCTATTTATAGTAACTCTGTGACGTAATACCCGCAACAACTGTGGGGGACTCCATTCGGCTGTTGTAGAGGCTTGTCTCCACTGCTCGTTCGTGCAGGACATTTCATTCGCAACATGACTATGTTCGCTACGTTCAAATTTTCCGTACGGAATTCGCAAATCTGCGTCAGTTTTACCATCGAATTATGACGAGGGTGAGTTTAAAAGTAAACATGAAATAAATAAGTATTTTTTTTGTTCAAGTTTAGAAATTGTGCCGAACTACTACAAGTGGACGCTTCCTTGACAAATCAGAAATAGAAATGCATTTTCCCTGTTCTGGATGTAATTCTCATACAGAAGTTCGAGTTTCCAATAAAGTTGCCTCATGTGCTCATAGTGCTAATAAAGTTGCCTCATAGTGCTAATGAAGTTGCCTCATAGTGCTAATAAAGTTGCCTCATAGTGCTAATTAAGTTGCCTCATAGTGCAACATTCTTGCGCGACGCTTCCAGCATCGGCTATGTTCTATGGTCGCCTTCCTCCGTGCTACAAGCCTCACCGGGATTTGAACTCGGACGAATGGTCATAAGCCGCCGTTAGACCACTGGCAGCTTAGTCGGGTTGCATAATTGTTGATAATTATGCAAAGATGTGTTCACTTTATGTTGACTGTTCATATGACATCAGTAGTCTTCTTATTTCTGAGTTACTACTTTTGTTTATCATTGCGTCATAATGATATTAGTTGTCTTATTTATCTTTGTACGTGATCCTATCATTAGCTAACTCTAGTGATACAATTTTCACCATTATCTTTTATTACATGATCTATGTGACAGATGTGTTGTCAAATATTTTCTCATCTCATGTGCCAAATGCCTTAAGTGTTGTTTATGCACCATTTTATAACGATATGGCGCATTTTCGAGTTTATATTGGAAATGATATCGTGTTCTCCCATTTTTGTGGGGAGGAATATACACAGAGAGAGACTTTTATGTACGTTATAAATGAGCATTGTGCAGGTGCTTCGGTAGCAGTGGGTATTTTGCTATAGTTATTATGTATTATATACTATTGGGTTGTCGGAAAAGCCATGACGTATTTTGGCACCCGATGACGGTTTTGGAAGAACTAGAGGCATGCGCAGCTCTATTATCGCTATGGCATTCGACAGAAGGTACCAGTTCTAGCTGCAGTCTAAAAGGAATAGTGAGCGATTTGGTTCATTTGCGGAAATTTGACATCAAGTTGAAGATGGAAGACCATACTGCATTTTCGCCATATTTTACTGTTTTACTTCCGTAAAGAGAAAAACGGGCGTCAAGCTTGTGAAAAGTTGCGTAAAGTGTACGGAGTAATGCTCTACAAGAACGTAAGTGCCAGCGGTGGTTCGCAAAATTCCGTGCTGGTGATTTTGACCTCAACGATGCTCCTCGGTCCGGGAGGCCAACCGAGGTTGATGACGACCACATCAAGGCATTGATCGAGTCAAACCCACGTTACACAACACAAGACATTGCAGACACATTGCACATCCATCATTCAAGCGTTCACGACCACCTGAAGAAGCTGGGATACGTAAGCAAGCTCGATGTGTGAGTTCCTCATGAACTCAAAGAAGCTCAATTGAAAGCGCGTATAAACATCTGCGATATGTTCATTAAAAAACGTGAGGAAAACGATCCTTTTTTGAAGCCACTGATAACTAGTGACGAAAAGTGGATTGTGTACAACAATGTGCTGCGCAAACGGTCTTGGTCCCGACGTGCTGCTTCGCCTCAAACGACATCCAAAGCAGACATTCATCAGTGGAAGGTTCTGGTCTCAGTGTAGTAGGATTTTAAAGGTGTCGTGTTTTTCGCGCTCCTGCCACGGAACCCTACAATCAATTCGAATGTTTACTCTCGGCAATTGGACAGTTTGAACGAATCAATCATCCAGAAACGTCCAGATCTCGTTCGTCGTAAAGGTGTTGCGTTCCATCACGACAACGTGAGACCACACACAAGTTTGATCACCCGCCAAAAATTATTGGAGCTTGGGTGGGATGTACTGTCACACCCCGCATAATCGCCTGACCTTGCGCCGTCAAACTTCCACTTGATTCGCTCTCTTCAACAGTCCTTGCGTGGTATAACGTTCAATTCAGATGAGGCTGTAAATCAGCACCTTGTACAGTTTTCCGCCACGAAAGACAGGTCCTTCTATGAACGAGGCATTCTGTAGCTCACTGAAAGATGGCAAAAGGTTACCGAACAAAACGGGCATTGTACCATTGATTGAGTTTTCTTCTTTCTTTCAAAAAATGATCTTTGCAAAACATGGCAAAAATTCGTCATGACTTTTCCAACAACCCAATAGCTTATAGCCCGTCCTAGGACCGTTGTTTTAAAGCTTTAAATAAATATTAATATATAGGGGATGTTTACCGTTCTAAGACGGTGAATTTTTTAATTGAAGCAGATTGAAAACAAATCAAACAGACGCCTACTTTCTTTGTTAAGAACTATAGTAAAAACTTATATAGTAAGAACTCATTCATGTTGGAACTGAACATTATATGCTATTTATTTCCGCTTTCAAAAGATCTCGCGATAAATATTTTGTTCAACAATTTTCCTTGTAGCCCGGCTGTTTTCGTGTAAACTTACTTTAATTAATAACTTTTGCTTTGATTTCTCGCGTTAAATTTACGTTTTCTCCGGCATACGTGTTATTCCGCTCACGGCTTGTTTCAGACTGTCCTATCCGAAGTTTAGTTTGAAGCTTCATACCGAAACTGTTTTTACAAAATAATGCGATATCTGGTATTACAACTCGAAACTATGTAAATTCTAGACAATTTGCTATTGGGGCGACATCTGCTTTTACAGTAGATGCAATTTTGCTCACTTTGACATCGCAAGATTTAAGTTTTTATTCTAAGTTAGAGTGTTTAAATAGATCGATATTTTGCAAAATGTATGATATAATCAGCATTAAACTCCGAAAATTAGTTAATTAAAAAGTAAAAAAATAATAATTAAATCGTACCAATTAATATTCGATTTGTGCTAAATTAATTTAATATACAAACGCAACTTGCTGCAGTATTAAGATTTTAATTCGAATTTTGTAAGTCGGATAAATATAACTCGAATCATTGATAGCCTAATGTTTTTAAATTAGCACGCGATCACCTTGACATCTCAAGTTGATCGCGTGCAAACTCAACTTGCTGTGATATTAAGAACTCAATTCGAATTTTGTAGATCGGAAAAACAGAACCCGAGTCATTAAAAATCCAATGTTATTAAATTAGCACGCGATCACCTTGGCATCTGAAAGTGATCTTGTGCTATTTTGGCATAGCTAAAGCACACACAAATTGATCGATATATGATGACGCAATAAATGCAGACGTTAGTGTGACGTCAAGCGTTCCAGAGAGTTCATATATACACAAACTTAAAACATTAGCACTTTCCAGTTCACTGTGGACCACACCATCTGATGACGGGTTAACAGTGGATTTGAAAGTGCTAATGTTCTAATTTTGTGTATATATATATATTTTTCACTGTAATTTTTAAAATCGTGTATAGAGGGCAATCTGTGTTTTTAATAACTGTTGATTGTTTATAAGCTGTGTGTACTAGTCTTACGCTAACATGGTGCACTAAATTATTTATTTAAATATTTGTACACTGACTTGTATTGCTTAAATTGCTCTAGAACCTTTGTAAATACTCTTCTAATTCTCTTTTGCCCGTATTCTTGTCTGCGTTTCGTACTCAGTGACTCGGAGTCATATTACTTTGTGAGATACAAGGGATTTTCTATAGCTCTGTTTGGTTGAAATTTAATTGTACATAATTGCGATTTTATGCATCTATGATTTTTAATAAGCAAGTATACCTACAGCTTTTATCCCATACTTTAAGGCGAAAAGAACCGCCTGTGGCCCGTGGTAATTTCTTCGAAAGGTGCTGCAACTGTAAAAGCCCATCTCAGTTGAAACAGTGTACTATAACTGGATAACGTGACGACGTTTCTGTAAACATAAATCTTTAATTCATTTTCTTGGGCTGCATCCAACTAGCTCAAATTGTGGGGTCTGCGCAGTCAGAACTTTACAGACTAATGAGGCCCATATTTAATATAAGACCCTCTATGTAATAAGTGATATCATCATCATCATCATTGTCAACCATTATCAATCCACTGCTGGACGAAGGTCTCCCCAAGTTTCCTCCACAACGGTCTGTCTTGTGCCAGTCTCCTCCATGTCACTCCCGCATATTTACGAATTTCATCCACCCATCTCCCATGTGGTCTTTTCTGGGTCTTTTCCTGTCCCTTGGAATCCAATCTAAAATTTCGGCTGTCCATTTATGGTCTGTCCTTCTGGCAGTATGTCCAGCCCACTGCCATTTCAGGGATTTAACTCTGATCATGATGTCTTCCACTCTCGTCATTTTTCGGATCCACGAGTTCCTCTTCTTATCTCTCCTGGTTACACCAAGTATGCACCTCTCCATGCTACGTTGAGTTGTCTGCAGCCTTTGTATGTCTCTTTTAGTTAAGGTCCACGTCTCTGCACCATACGTAAGCACTGGAAGGATGCATTGATCAAACACTTTTCTTTTAAGACATAATGGCATATTGCTCTTGAAAATTATGCTGTTTCTTCCAAAAGCTCTCCAGGCAAGTTTTGTACGCCGATTAATTTCTTCATCAATGTGACCCTCACTTGATATCTGCTGTCCAAGATAAACATACGTATCTGTTATCTCCAGTTTTTCTCCATCAATCGATAAATCTTCATTTCTTGTAAAAGCATTGAACATCACTTTTGTCTTCTGAAAGTTCATTTTTAATCCCACTTCTTTACTCTTGTCAGCAAGTTCCTGGATCATACTCTGCAGCTCTGATGGGGTAGTTGCAAAAATGACTACGTCATCAGCAAAACGAAGGTGGGTTAGATAATCTCCATTAATCTTTATCCCTTTGTTTTCCCAGTTCAGTGATTGAAAGACATTTTCCAATGTGGCATTAAAGAGCTTCGGAGATATGGTGTCACCTTGTCTCACTCCCTTTCCAATTTTTATGTGTGTTGTATTTTCAAACAGCCGAATCTTTGCACTTGCATTTTCATAGATGTTATTAATAATATTAATGTATGCATCTTCAATACCGCAGGATTTCAGAGCCGTGGTAACTGCTGATGGTTTCACCGAATCAAAGGCTTTTTCATAATCGATAAAAGCCATGCACAATGGAAGTTCATATTCCCTCGCTCTTTCAATTAGTTCTCTCAGTACGTGGATATGATCTATTGTGCTGTAGCCACTCCTGAATCCAGCTTGTTCTCTCGGTTGAGCCATGTCCAGTGTTACCTTCAAGCGGTGTGAAAGAACTTTAGTGAAGATTTTATAAACCACTGATAGGAGGCTGATAGGTCTGTAGTTCCTGAGATCCTCAATGTCACCTTTTTTATGTAGCAGGATCATTGTAGCATTGTTCCAATCCTCAGGAATCTTCCCTTCATTAAGGCATCGAGTGAAAATTTGGGCGAGTACTGTTTCAATTTCTCCACTTGCTTCTTGTATGATGTCTATAGTAATTCCATCTTCTCCTGGAGCTTTCCCCCGCTTCATGTTCTTGATTGCATGAGCAACTTCTGCTGGGAGGACTGGAAGAACTCTGGTACCTTTCATGATGTCTGGAGTACATGTATCATCCATTTCATATAATTTGGAGTAGAAATCTTTCACTCTTGTCAAAATTTCGCCTCTATTTCTTGTTATAGAACCATCTTCTTTTCTCAGAGCCATAATCTGTTTTCTTCCCTTACTGAGATGTCCCTTTGCTATCTTAAGGCTTTGGTTGTTTTCAATTGCTTTCCTCACTAGCTCACAGTTAAATTTCCTTACATCTTCAGTGATACTTTTTCGTGTTGTCTTGCATAGCTCTATATATTCCACTTTGGAAGTCACATCTTCTTTGGTTGGCCTCATCTCTCTTCTTTTTTGCATCAACATTTTGGTTTTTCCTGATAATTTGTTCCCATGCAACTTGTTCTTAGACCCAGCTAATTTTGTTGCTGTTTCCATTAGAGCTTTGGTTACTTTTCTGTTAACTTCCGAAATATCCACTTCTTCCGATGTTAGGCCTTCTAAAGCAGAGAATCTGTTCTTCAGTTCCAACTTGAAAGTATTATGGTGTTTTTTAAGGTTGGTTATGTCAATACATTTTGTTTGTCTTATGAGCTTGCCACGTTCCAGTTTAGTGTTGAGGTGCATCTTACATCTCACCAATCTATGGTCACTACCTGTGTTGAACTTGTTCAGCACACTGCAGTCTTCGATGACGAATTTTTTGTTACACATAATAAAATCAATTTCACTTGTCGTCCCAATTGGATGTCTCCATGTCCATTTCCTGTGTGGCTTTTTCTTGAAAAAGGAGTTCAAGATGAAAAAACCTTCTGCCTCTGCAAACTCAACGAGAGTATTTCCACGCTGGTTTCTGTTGCCGTGACCGAATTTACCTACTGAAGTTTCATTCTGTTGCCGTTGCCCTATTTTTGCATTGAAATCTCCCATAATTATCTTCAAGTGCTGCTTACCTTTATTATTTAGATGACGAATTTCCTCATAAAGTTCTTCAATTTCTTCTTCAGGATGACTTGTGGTGGGTGCATAAGTTTGAATAATCTGAGCCTGGTATCTTCTCGAGAGTTGGATAACGAGTCGTGCAGCTCTGTCAGAGGAACTTTCAACTTCTACCACTTTATCCTTCAGTTTCTTGTTTATTATAAATCCAACACCACTAGTTCTGCCAGTATCTGTCCCACGATAATAGAAGAGATGTCCACTTTTCAGTTCAATGAGATCATCTCCTTTTCTCCTTACCTCACTTAGCCCGACGATGTACCACTTGATCCTTTGTAGTTCCTCTTCCAATTCAAGAAGCCTTGAATCAGAAGATAGGGAGCGTCCGTTATAGGTAGCCAAGGTCAGCATCAAATGGCAGCCTAGTCCGGTCCTCCGGGGATTCTTAGCACCCTCTGCCTTCATGTCGCACTGGCCGCTGCCTTGGCCAGGTACATTCCAGCTGCCGGAGACTGAGGGCCAAGATTTAAGTTGTAGAGTCATTTTGGAGGTGTTTGGCCATAACTCACCACGCTGGCCAAGCGGGTTGGTGAGTGTGGGATAGCATTTCCTCTGATCCCGATGGTATAGTTATACCGCTATTGGCGGTCGTCAGAGCCCCTTTAGTGGGAACAGGATGCACTACGAGAAGGCGGGGTTGACATTTGTCAAGGAGAGGCTGTGATGTTACGCATCACCTGACCTTACATCCCTAATAAGTGATATACATATCATAAATAGCTCGTTTTGTAAATTTAAAAAAAAAAAAGCGAAAGACACTGGAAGAATTTGTATCATTTTCTGCATGTTTCAAAATTGGCTGCATAATTTCTTAGAAGTAGGAGTGATGTGCTAATCCAGGCATTCTTTAGAATTCCCCCACCCCCTCCTGAATCCATTACCAGTTTGGTGTTAGAAGTCGTGATGGTTCCGGCCGTTAAGTAGCCCTGCCGCCCAGTAATAATATTATTTACCAGCTTTCTGATATTGCACGTGCAATATCTTCTCACTTGGATGTTATATGCATTTTTCACTCTACAATCGGGAGGTTTTACAATCTGTTTCCGTTCTGCTGCTGTAACGATGTTTATAACATTCTATCCGTTTTTCATCTATCCTGATGCAAACAGTTCCCAGGGACTGGTGTAAAATTCTATTTCTTTCTTAAATACTACATATTGTACAGTACGAAATTATTAAAAATCATATCTGAAGTGCATTTCACATTTGAAACTTTTTCGAAAGTTGCTCATAACTTCCGAAAATTCGTCGTTCTTACTTGTTTGATACAGGAAATGGGGGATTTAGAAGAATGTATATAATTTCGAAACTGCAGCTTGATATACACTGAGTGGCCACTTTATTATGACCACCCCCTCAGTACTTCGTTTGGCCACCTTTTGCTTTTAATACTACGTCGATTCTTTATGGCATGGACTCCACGAGATGTTGATAGGTGGTTTGCAGAATATGAGACCATGCTTGATGAATAGCACTTTCCAGGAGTGTGAAATTACGGGGTTGTGGATCCACCTGTCTGATGGCTCGTTGAACTTCATCCCACAAATTATCAATGGGGTTCAGATCTGGAGATTGTGGGGGGCCACCTAAGCAAAGTAAACTCGCCGGTATGTTGCTGAAACCAATCCTGTACAATACCAGCACTATGGCAGGACGCATTATGTTGTTGAAAGCAGCCATCGCCATTGGGATAAACCACCCACATGACAGGATGCTCTTGGTCCACAACTATGTTTAGATATGATGTGCCAGTCAGACGTTGATAAAGACGAATTAAAGGGCCCAAAGCATGCCAGGAAAACATTCCCCAAACCATAACGTTGCCTCCACCAGATTGATTGGTTGTAGTAATGCATTTAGGGTCCATGCGTTCGTGCTGTTTCCGCCAAATTCTCACTCGGCCACCGGCATGGTGCAACTGGAAACGTGATCCATCGGACCACGTAATTTGTTTCCAATTATCGACTGTCCAATCCTTGTGCTCCTGCGCGAACTGGAGGAGGTTTCTCTTGTTAACTGCAGACAGCAAAGGTGTTCGAACAGGCCTTCGGCAGCCATATCCTATCCGATGCAGTGTACGTCGAACAGTGCGTGCGGAGATCATTTGAGGGGATCCTTGTTTGATGGTCTGTAATTTGCTACGTTGTTGCTCATCTGTTGTCTGTTACCAGTGTGGACACTCTCCGTTCCGTCTGAGCAGTTACTAGTCGATGACGACCACACGTTGCACGTAAAGACCCAGTTTTTTGCTGACAGTCCAGTCTTTAAACACTTTAACAACAGCTGCTCTGGAACATTTCACGAATACGGCGGTTTCGGTGATACTCGCTCCTTGGCTCCGAGCTCCTACAATCTTTCCACGTTGAAAGTCTGTCAAATCGCTATTTTTACCCAATTCGTCACCCAAAAATCACTTCTACTACTGTCGCAAGCACTAAGCTGTCCCTTTTTACACGAGCCACTCCCTCTGACAAAAACAGTGCGCAACCATAGCTCATTTGCTTAAAACTGTCGGGTGTTCATAATAAAGTGGCCACTCAATGTATAGTTTTGTATTATGCATGCAAACATGTATTTTTAGCACGTCTTTCGTAAAAAAAAAAAAAAAAAATTAGCGTGCTTCTGTCACTGTTTGTCCATCCATTTGTCCATATGTGCACACCATATCTTGGCAACTGCTAGTCGATTTCACAAATTCTTTTTGCATTGGGAAGCATGAAATGTGAGAATGATGACCCTTGCATTCAGTTTTTCTTACGATGCACAATTTTGCCACTAGAAAGCGTAAATGCAGATGATATCGAATTAAAAATACATTTATTCTATATATTTGCTTCTAAATATCCGAATGAAGAAAAACCTTTTTCCTGCCGATTCCATTTATATCAAGGACTGTTTTAGACACAGTCAGTTTTTTCAACTTGGGCATAGATTTTCCGCTAGGGGACGAAAAACGTAATTGCACTTTTTCCCGAAATGTTTGCTCTGTAACTCCGATTTGAAAAATTCGTCCAGCACCGGATACAGGGATGTTTTGGTTGTATTTTCTAATTTTTGGTACAGAATGGTTCAGCCACCAGGGGGCGCAAGCTTTAATTTCTGTTTCTGATGTATAATATTTGCAGCAAATTCTGACTTTCTCAAAACTCCGTTGAAAAACCCTTTTCGTGGGCGGATACAGCTGAACTCGGAAAACCTTTTTAAAATACTTTCTTCTTAAAATAGTGCATAGTTTTCCCATCAGGAGGCGTAGATATATATCATACATTTCGTCGACATCTCTGTTGCTCTGAGACCGATTTGAAAAATTATTTTAGTTGGAGAGCGTTTCCAGTGAGATGTTTTTTTGATTGGAGGTTTAACGACCATCACGGTGAGCAACTCAGTGGACTATAAGCCGTTGCTCATCCCTAATTTAGGGCCACTGGCTCCACGGCAGGGAGAGAGATCTAGGGCCGTAAGACAAACACAACATCCATGCCTCACCGGGATTCAAACCAGGACCCGACTCGGACGAATTATCAGAAGCCATGCGAAATGTCTCACATTAATTTAAAACTTTTCTCAATGCAAAGTCTACCTACTACCAGAGGGTATACGTTGAAATTTACATTTACAAGAATATCTGCGGGACTAAGAACCCGATTGAAAATCTTCTTTTTCGGGCAGATGCTACTAACTTATGCTATGCAAAATCTGTGTGTCCTTTATTTCCAAAATAATGCACAGTTTCGCTGCTAGGTGACGCGAATGCTTGATCTGTTTTAATCGATATCTCTGCTCCTACCTGCGCGATTTAAGAAATGATTCCAACACCGGCTGCCATTTGCCTTGTAGAACATATTAAGTTGGAATATGAATAGTTTTTTAGTTCACTGTTTTGTCGCAAAGTGGTGTTTGTGTCTTTGAGTTTGCACCTGTGTCTGCGCATCTGAAAACCCTGTTGAGAATTTTTCTCTTAACTGCATGCTATTTGCTACAATAGAGATGTGAACATTAGCTTCTTTAAGTAATGCAGATATTTCCCGCTAGTAGGGGTATAAAGGTAGAATCCTTTTTCTCGCTATCTCTGCTTTCGTGAAATGTATTTGAAAAGTTATTTTTCCTTATCATAACTTTTCCCACGAAGATATTTTTCGCTTACTTTCAACTTTTCCATTATGCAAAATTCTTCCGCTAGAAGGCGTAGAATTATATAATGTTTCCTCCTACATGTGTATTTCTTCTTTTAACTGCTCAATCTGGAAATCCCATTGTCTCTGATACCTTCGTTGTGCTGTGAGAAACTTTTTGCGCGCCATTTGTTAATTTTCGTAACATACGTTTTAGCCACTGGTTGAAGTAAGTAGTTGTTTCTGTTTCACGATCTTTTATTATAGTTGTAGAAATTAGTTTGATAGTTTTTCCAACCGGTTCCACTGTCTTTGAATAATTTTCATGAAATTAACTCGCGTCGAAAAGGACTCAAAGGATGTGCTCATTACTACCGAAAATTCGGTGTCATCATTCTTGTTTGTTTTTAGATGAGGAAGTAAAAGAAATTTTATGATCGATGAATACGCGATGTTAATACACACAACTGTGGTGCAGTGGTAGCATTTCTGGAGCGTAACTGGAAGACCCTGGGTTCGATTCCCGGTAGCGGCTCATGAGAATTTTTCCGTGACTCACTTATAAACGTGGAAAGAGCGATGACTTCTGTTTGATGTTCCTAATCCACGTCAATTGTGTGTATTAATTATTCATTCACCTCATAGCTATTTGTTCAGTTGCTGCTTACCATCTTTGGTGAATCCCCAGCAATGTGCGGGGCTCCAAGAAGCAACCTGCCATGTGGTTTGGCAGTTAGTCGTTTGTGAGTCTGGATAATTCAAGGTCGCAGTGGTAGCAAGTACGGCGCGTAACTGGAAGACCCTGGGTTTGAATTCCCGTGGCGGCCAATGAGAAGATTACCGTGCCTCACTTAAAAACGTGAAAAGAGCGATAACTTCTGTTTGATGAATACACGATGTATTGATTAACACTTATATGAATTCCAAATGCATCTGTTCTCATTTACTTCCATAATGTAATCTTAATTGGTATTTTAGTGCGTAAATAGCTGTAAGATACACAGAGCCGCCAGATTCCAATTTTTATATTGTTTTTATACATAAAACTTCACTAAAAAAATCTGGAGAATGTTTTCTTTTCGCCAAGGGAGGTAATTTTTATAAGAAAAATAAGTCACTTACAAACAAAGTCTATGGAACACCAAATGCTAAAGGGAAATAATTGGTGATAACTAAACCCAAAAGGAGAAAAAAAGTCCATCTATGCAAATTCAAACTTGAAAAAGATGACAGAATGAAAAAAAATAAAAACACCGAACGTTAAGTGGAAAAAAATGGAGAGGAATATGTATATACACGTGTGTGTGTGTGCGTGTGTGTGTGTGTGTGTGTGAGAGAGAGAGAGAGAGAGAGAGAGAGAGAGAGAGAGAGAGAGCGCTTATGCGTTGTTGTTTTTTTTATGTATGCGTGAAAGTGGAAAAAACCCGAAACGCGGTTTAAAGGAGAGCTGTTCCTTTATCTCTTCACACTGGTGAGGTTGAAAGCACGAGTCAGTCAGCCACAAGTTCATTCTGCTACAAAAAACGAAAGGGGGGGGAGAAGCTAAATTTTAAAGATAAAATTCAAAACTACTCATTGTGATGCCATTTCTGAATAAAGAAAATTTAAGAGAAAGGTTAACATAAAGGAGAAAATTAACTGTAAAGTGAAATTTTAAATATAAAAATAACTAATCAGGAAATTAGCAAAAAAGGAATTATTAGGAAGAGCCAGAAAAGAACAAACATAAACAAAAAAGATCAGGGTGATAAAAAGGAAGCATAATTTTTTTTTTTTTTTTTATCTCCCGATAAAAAAAAATGCTATGAGATATTAGGTTTTGAAAGATTTATTCAAAGAAATACCGGAGAATGATAATGTCTGTAAATATAACGGGGTGAGTTTCCTCCCCGGTCTAAAGAAATAATACTGGGCAAATAGCAAATAAAACCTTTAAGGAAAATGAAATATAAGTAAAGTAAATATATGATAATGAAAAAGCCGATTGTACTTTACAACGAATTTTCATTACCGTAATTGAATTTAAAATGCTGACAAAATCCAAACTTTAGGGAGTGCATTGCAAATATAAAATTTAATTTTGTATTCAACTAATTCATTCATTTATTGGCGCAGTTGTTCCACTTCCAGAGGTAACATAAAAAAAAAGCTATATACAATATTAATAGAACTTCTTTTTTGTAAACCAATCAGTTTGTTTGTTTTCACTGTTATTTCTTGAGTTATGTAACTCTGAAAAGGAAATACGTTTTTTTGAAAATATAAACGGTATAACGCCAACCGTTTATAATAGGTTCCTATTTATAATAAAGAAAGGTGACATTGAATTTTCTGTTGTAATGAGCACGTCTTTTAAATTATTTCCGACGTGAATAAAATTCATCAAAATTTTTCAAAGTAAATGGATCAGATTAGAAAAAGAACCCAACAGGATTTTTACAATAGCTAAAACATTCAGAAATAGAAATATCAACTTAGGTACTTTCACAAGCGGCTAAAATGAATTTTTCGAAAATTAATAAATGGCGCACAACATTTTCTCTTATCGGAAGGAGGGTACCAGAGACAAAACGGTTTTCAAATCAAACAGTTTAAAGAAGAAAAATTAGAAGGAAACATGATATTACTTCTAAGCCCCTGCAAAAGAATTTTGCTTAATTGAAAAGTTGAAAATATGGGGAAAATATTCTTCATGGCAAAATCCATGTATGTCCCCCGGAAGCAGAGATAACGAGAGAAAGGTTTTGACCTTTACACTCCAAAGCAGGAGAGCTGCGCATGATTTAAAGAGGATAATACATCCCATCTTTATTGTTGCTAATAAATAGCATACAGGTGAAAAAAATCTCAATAGGGTTTTTACAAGCGGAGATACAGTTTCAAACAGAAATACACAGCCGCCCCCCCCCGGTGGCGCAGTGGTCTAAGCGATGGCCTCTGATCATTCGTCCCAAAGAGGTCCGGGTTCGAATCCCGGTGAGGCATGGATATTGTGTTTGTCTTTCGGCACTGTCTCTCTCCCTTCCCTGGAACCAGTGGCCCTAAATTAGGGACGGGCGACTGCTTATAGCCCATTGAGTTGCTCACGGTGGTCGTTAAACCTAATAATAAAAAAAATAATAACTCCTCACAAATACTAATCATTTAAGAAGCTGGAACAAAGTAGGCCGAAATCAGCTGGAACAAATATGTTCGCTTCCTAAGAAGTATGCCAAATGCTTTTGGAAGAAGTGAACTACGCTTAAGAAAGCGTTGCTTTTCCCTTACCTTTGTTATTCAAAGTGACCCTTTAGGGTTACTATCGCCATTACTCCTTCCTGATTGATTATTTGCTAAAAGTGCTATAAAAATGGAAGCGTACCTAAGAAAGGCAGCGCTTATCACCATTGAAAGATTTACGGTCGGTACTGCTGAGATTGATTGGAAAAATGATTGTTTCGACGTAGCTTTCGTAAAACCAGGCCGCTTTTTGAACATTTTCGTTTGGGAAGCACAGAAATTTCGAAACACTTTGTTAAGATGCAACGGCCGCTTAAAGGGTTAACACTACTCGAGAAGCGATGTCCTTTGCGTCACATGTTAAGTTTAATCTCGAACCGGTCTCAGTTTGTCGAAATTTAGGTGAATGTTAAAAAGAAATGAATAAGTAACAAGTATTTTATTAAATATTAGGAAACTAATCTTTTGAACATGAAAAGCAAATCCGTAGGGATCCTGGGTATATGTGCTATTTGTCCAGCTGCTGGCCCAGTTAGTATAATGGCTTCAATAATATTATTACGCAGCGCTTTGAGCGGTAATCTTGTACCATTGCACAGGTTTGGAGGATTCAGGTTCCGTAATAGTACTGTAGGAATGCCAACTTTCAATTTTATGCAATGCGGTGGAAGTCCTGAGGGATTTAAAGAATTTAAAAATTCATGTGGATGATGCACTGTATCTTCAAAGTTAACGACAGTGTCGATCGATGTGTTAATTCTGTCGGGAAGTTTTTGCAAATTAGCATCGTTTATTTCATCAACAGATGTATTCTTGGAGACACGATAGCTCGTTCACACATTCAGTTGTGACTATTTTGGAGCAAACGTTTTCTACATTAGGGTACATGTTGTCAACTAATTCATTAATAGATCTTACAATGCTTCCCAGTTTACTATGTACTGGAATCAAACCGTTTTGATTAGGTACTTTGCCATCACCGAGACGTAGTAACCGAGCAGAAAACTGCGATCTCTGCTTCCTAAATGAGGTCTCATATTTGTCCTTAAATGGTGCGTTTCAATATTTTCCACTTTAGTAAAAAAATTCCGTATATTATCGCGAACTAATTTTTAACATGCTGGGTGTATTTAATCAGGGTGTATGTAAACAAAGCGAAACGATACATGGGAAATCGGGAACTACTTGAAAGCGATCTGACTCTGTAGTACAGCCAAAAATAATAAAAAATAAATGAAATAGCCAATGCCCACAGGAAAGTTAAGCTTCCCAAAGGTAAAATAATTATCCAAATCGGTTCAGTAGTTTTCGAGATTGCCTCAAACACGCAAACTTTCTCTCTTTATGTATTAGTTTAGGTAATCACATATTTATTACATTGAAAACTCTATTATACATCCCCCAGACCATGAATAGACCCGAGTTTCCCCGTCACAATAATGAGACCAGCCCAAACTCTTGAGATCTGTAAATAGGCCATATACGTATTTATGTGCTGTTTAGCTTTTCTTGAATGATTTCGATCGTGGACAGAAAAAGCATTTGCGAAGAAGATGAAGCTGTACACCTCGGCGAATGCAGAAAGCTTGGGGTCTGCAGTCGCCGAACTGGAACGGTCAGATAACTGTCCTACACGGAAACATCAAAACTGCAATTTCCATACGATCCCCTAACCTTTTGGCGGTCATTTTCCTGATCTCGCATTTCACTTCAACAGACCCTATAACAAAATCCAAAGCTTTCCATAAAGTGACTCTTTGGTGAAACGAACTTTCGATGAAATGAAATTCCAGGTGAGAAAACCCTTACGTGAATCCAGCAGTCACGCCCTTTCTACGAACGGCGAATCTATAAAACCATTTTTGAACATAAAGTTAAAGAAAGGGAAAAGTATTTATAATGGAAAGAAAAGTATATAATAAAAAAAGACATCGCTCATTCCACCTTTATCAAGACATAGCAACAGAAAAATTGTTACCCTGCCACTGCTGGAATCGTACCCCTGATATCTCGATATCTAGCACCTTGTGCTACAGTGGCCAACAAGTGGCTGAGAACATTCTACGTATTTGTAATGTCATAGGCTCACAGATAAACACACATAGCGCCGTTGATGGCTGGCCACTGTAGCGTAAAGCGAACGAACTCTACTAGATATCGAGAGATCTAGGATACGATCCCAGCAGCGGCCGGATAACAATTTTTCGGTTGCTATGTGTTGATAACCGTGGAAAGTCCGATGCCTTTGTTTATTCACTGACGCGACGTATTTAGAGGGTTTTCATTGGAAAAGAAAGTAATTTAAGATCAGTAGCTTTTTTACGTTTTAGAACAAGGTCATGACATCAATGCATACAGTTTGACGTAAAACGGTAGCTGGCTTTTTGGCGCCCCTTAATTTTAAATCATGATTTCATGGAATTCTTACTTTTAAACGTTTCTGGCATAATTACCTTTAAAACTACCAGCATTTCGATCAGTAAAGCTGAGCCACGCTTTTGAATTTTTCGTTGTCAGACTTTTTAGGTGTAGAAGTAGTGGAAAAATTTAAGCAGGCAATATTCTAAAGTCACCCATATGAATTTTTTTGGAAGGTTCAGGCTTTTCTAGGTGTAGAAGTGGTAGAAAAATTCAAGCAGACGATATATTTCAAAGCCGCCATTTTTTCCCTGATGTTTTTAGTTATCCGGAGCTTAAAACCTGTCAGCATGCCAATTTTCAGATCTCTAGGTCAGTTAGAAGTGGTCGAACAATTTGCGAAAACATTTGAGCAGGCATTATTCCAAAGCCGCCATTTAGATTTTTAGTTTTTTTTTTTTTTTTTTTTTGGACATTTCTAGATATAAGGATGTTAAGACCTATCAGCATTCTAATTTTCAGATCTTTACGTCATTTAGATGTGGCCGAACATTTCGCGGACGGAAGCACTCGCGTGTTCATACATTTTCCTTTATATTCGGTTAATGCATAAGTTCATACCGTTTTATTTCACGAGTGTTTCCCAGGTCAGTAGTGACGGTGCAGATGGCCAGTTGTATATCAAAATGTAGCCAGTAATATCGTTTATCTAAACCATATTACGTTGTGTGATTGTGTCTAATGGTTTTTTTGCTTTCAGGTCCGGAAGTGTGGAGTGTCAAGTAGAGAGGAATGAACATTTCAGACATCAGCTCCTCTACGAGTTTAACAAGGGATCCACAGTCGCCGAGGCTACTCGACAAATTTGTGCTGTGTATGGGGAGGATGCTATTGCTTAGAGAACAGCCCGCAAATGGTTTGAGCGGTTCCGAGGTGGCAAATTTGACCTCAACGACTCTCCACGCTCAGGTCGTTCATCTCACTTTGATGAGGATCGTTTGAACCATCTTATCCACTTGGATCCGCGTCAAACCACACTCGAGTTGGCCACTCAAATGGACTGGGATCAGGCCACAATGGTACGACACCTGTAATTTATGGGAAAGGTCCAGAAATTTGGGTCTTGGTTGCCTCACACTCTCACCGAGGACAAGAATCTGCGTGTTGGCACATGCGGTTCCTTGCTCGGTCTTTATCGAGAACGTTCTCATCTACACAAACCCTTTCTGTCACGTATTGTTACTGGAGATGAAAAGTGGTGTCTGTACGTGAATTACAGGCATCGTAGGGAATCGTTAAGCCCAAACAAAGACGCCCACAGCACGTCCAAAACGTGACCTTCATTCTGCGAAGATCATGCTGTGTGTCTGGTGGGCCATGGAAGACATTATTCACTGGGAAATGCTGCCGATAAATTGGACTATCAACGCTGCACTCTATTGTGTGCAACTCCGCCGTGTGGAATGAGCGATTCCGCAGAAACGATCACATCGGCGCCATGGTGTCCTTCTCCAACATGATAACGCATGCCCTCATAGTGCAAACATGACCAAAATGAACATTCAGGACATGAAATGGGAGATCCTTCCGCATTCGGCATATTCCCCAGATGTTGCCCCCTTCAGACTATCACCTGCTCTGATCTGATTGAATGCACTTCGTGGCAGAACGTTCAACAATGATGTTGATCCCCAGAATTCCTTGATGATTTCTTCGCAGCAAAGACTGCACGTTTTTTCAAGAATGGCATTGCAGACCTATCAAGACGATGGGACACCATCGTAAACAAAGGGGGGATTAGTAGTTGATTGATTTCGGTTTCCATTCTGATGTAATACATTCCTGTAGTGCGGTAAAAAACGGCTTGGACTTATGCATCAAACCAACATACTGTATATAGATGTACCGTTCGATCAAATGATCTTTCGATGAAATATACATTTCAGTCAAGTGACCCTTCGGTGAAATATGCTTTTCAATCAAGCGACCCATCGGTAAAATGTAGTTTTCAATAGATTGACCTTTCGGGAAAATGTCGCTTTGAATGAAGTGAACATTCGGTGAAATGTAGTTTTCAATGTATTGATTTTCTACAACGGATTTTCGGTTGTAGTAACCTTTTGGGCAAGTGATACATAACAGCTTTTTTATTATTACAGCTGCGCAATGAATATTTCCATTTACAAAAAATAAAATTTATATTCGTGGTATACCCATTTTCAGAAGATTAAATCATTTAGGGAAGAGTCACTGAATTAAATTATCACTTTTCTGAGTTATTTATATCATCATCATTATCAATCCACTACTGGATGTAGATCTCCCCACGTCTCTTCCACAACTATCTGTCTTGAGCTATTTTCCATGCTACGCAAGCAGGTTTTCTGATTTCATCCATTCATCTCCCAGGTGGTCTTCTTCGGGGTCTTTTCCTGTCAATTGGAGTCCATCTAAAATTTTGGTTGTGCATCGGTGGTCAATTCTGCTGGGAATATGTCCAGCCCATTGCCATTTCAGGGATTTTTCTCTGATCATGGTTCTTCCACTTTTGTCATTTCCCTCATCCATGAGTTCTTCTTCTTATCTTTCCTGTTACACCAAACATGCATCTCTCCAGGCTTCCTTCCGCTGTCTGCAGCCTTTATGTGCCTTTTTTAGTTAAAGCCAATGTATTTTCTCCATAAGTAAGAACTAGAGGGATGCATCCATCGGTTAAAACCTATTTATTGCTTTTAAAAATTGTTATGTTTCTTCCAAAAGCTCTCCAGCCAAATTTTTGTAGGGAACTCCGGGCCAAGCTCGGCATCATCTTGGTGGGGAGTTTGGCCATAACTTCACCACGCTGGCCAAGCTATTTGGTGAGTGTGGTATAGCATTTCCTCTAATCATTGTGGTATAGTTATACCCTAATGAGGCAGTCGTCAGGACGACGTTAGTCGGAACAAGATGCACCAAGAGAAGGCGGGATGGCGTTTGTCATGGAGAGGCTATGATATGTTGGCGAATCACCTGACCTTGCACCCCTTTATTAGTTTTAGTTTATATATATATATGACAAATGTAGACAAAGAAAGACCCAAGCATAAGCTTCGAAGAAAGTGCCTATGAACAGAAATTAAGGGAATAATACCGAAGAAAGATATTATTATGGTTGCGCTAAGCCGCTAGTTCAAATCTGGCATCATACCTGCAGATATCTCAAATGGAAACCAAGAAAAATCATTAAAATATGCCAGCCCTTAAACTAAAGACATAAAACCTAGAAACGAACCGGACGAAAAAAAAAAAAAACAATGTACACCAAACAGAAATAATAAGAGTATTAGACCACTCGCCAATTGAAGACAAAGCATACAACTCCATAAGCACTCATTACAGATTGCTCAACTCTTACATAGACCTTGCTTGTATAGACAGCCAGAACCGAAAAACCAAAATATGCCGCCTTCATCAAGAGAACACCAACAGATAGGGGAATTTTCTGAAGTCCGCAGAAGGCTGGAATCACCAAAAGCCCGCGGATGTGTTCTCAAAGTCAACATAAAAATAATACTGAAAAAACAAGTGCATCGGAAACACCAAGATTATAAATGGGGTCTCATAAAATTCTTTTCGGGTTGTGTTTTACCAATCCATTCACCGTTAAGGCACTTTTTGATTTAGAAATGCATCACTGCTGTACATGGAATAACCGATTGGTATTCTGTTACTAAAGTTTGTCTTGACTTATTTTGGGTTCACCCGGATTAGTATTCTTAAATCTTTGTGATTTGTACTAACAGGTAATTTTTTCAGTTTTGCACTTTAGGATATTTGGAAGCTCAACTTTAGTCGTATGTCAGGAATTAATTCATTAAATTTCATTCTGTTAATTATTATGCTTTACCTCCTTTTGGGATATTGATTTTCATTAAATTGGGCTTACCTCGTTTCGGGTTACGAAGACTAAGTGCGGGGATAAAATTATTTTGAAAATATTTGTGCGTTTGACACTTCGGCTTTTGCACTTACACGAAACCCGAATCTTGGTTGGGCTTATGGGGAATGGTCGGGGTAATGTTTCCTTGATGAGTTGTTTCCGACCTTTTTTCATGTTTTCCGTTCTGATTAGTTTCAATTTTAGTATTTGCAATTCTAAAGTGTTCTGTTTATTTAGGTGTTGTAATTTTGCTTGTATATACTTTACCTCGTTGCTTTGAATTCCGTTCAACGTCTGGTAGTATGGTACCATTTTAGTACCATACTACCAGCCGTCAAACAGTGATTAGTATTTTTTGGTACCATACTACTAGACGTCAAACAGTGATTAGTTTTTTGTACCATACTACCAGACGTCAAACAGTGATTAGTATTTTTATACCATACTACCAGACGTCAAACAATGATTAGTATGTTTGCACCATACTACCAGATGTCAAACAGTGATTAGTATTTTTGTACCATACTACCAGACGTCGAACAGTGATTAGTATTTTTGTACCATACTACCAGACGTCAAACAGTAATTAGTATTTTGGTACCATACTACCAGACGTCAAACAGTGATTAGTATTTTTGTACCATACACCAGACGTCAAACAGTGATTAGTATTATTTGTACCAGACGTTAAACAGTGATTAGTATTTTTTGTACCAGACGTCAAACTGATTAGTATTTTTTGTATCATACTACCAGACGTCAAACAGTGATTAGTATTTTTTGTATCATACTACCAGACGTCAAACAGTGATTAGTTATGGTACTATACTAATCACAGTTGGCGAAACACAATAAGAAGGTAGCGTAACGAGAAACTTGATATGTAATCCATAATATCCTACAACTGATACGGTTTGCCATATTTTTCAAGTATATTTCTCGATACTTGGAAAATATGCGCGTAGAATTCGCGAAAGGATTCTCAAAAGTTGAATTATTTGGCCCAAAGGGAATGGTTTTAAAATTAAATGTTTCAGCTAGCCAAAATAGTTTTTCGCAAATCATGAAGACTAAAACAAGAGGAGAATGTCTGTGCGCAAATTTTATTTTGCTCCACAGAGATAAATATTTTATGTGATTTTTCCATGATTTACTGTAATACCAAAATGTAGAGTTCTGCTGGCCGATCAAATGTTGAAATTTAAAACTTCCGGATTAAACAGCAGAATGTAGCAGACGTCGGATACCTGAATTTTAGAAAAAAAATCTGTTTTCTCTAAAAATATCGTGATATCTTTTTTGTAGTTATTAAGTTATCTAACTAAATAGCCTGGGTTTTAAATACAACCTTCGCCTGGTCTGTTTTGATAAGGCAAAAGTGCGACTTATTAGTTCTACACACATTTTCCCGTCTTAAAGCAGAAACTAATTGAAATACAAAAATTGCGCTTCAGATTTCTACCAATTACTCATTTTTCATGTTGAAAATTAATTTAATTAGATATGACGCGAAATATTATGCAAACTGGGAAGCAATGCATTTTTTTCATATGCTGCTTCTAGAAACGCTAATTTACTCCATCACAGCGAAATCTGGGCACTCATAATTATTGCAAATAGGAAGAAACCTCCCGAGAGTCTTACAAATGCAAAAAAAAAAAAGGAGGTTGTATATCCTGAATGTAAAACCATTTCTGAGCAAAGATTTGAAGAAAATGTAATCATCTGCATGCATTTTACTTTTCTTCACATATTTTCAGTCCTCTAAAATGGAATATAATATCCTTAATTAATATCATAGTTTTACCTTCGCTCTTCAAAATGCTAAGTTTTCATTTTAAAAACCATCTGCTAAATATTAAAGCGGGTATGCAGATGCTAAAATTTATGCGTTCGACGTCATCTGCTTAGAAACACTTAATTGGAGCTATTGTCGAAACCTTTTTGCGCTACTTATTTGCTTTTCAAAGGAAAATGTCTGTAGAAAAAGCATTTTGCAAAGTACGTCTTATTCTTTAGTCGTTTTAAATGTTTCAAGGAAGTAATACAGGTTGAGCATTAATTACTGAAAATACATCAGGAGTAATGCTTTCAGATTGCAGATGTCCTGTACGTAATTTGGAATTCTTTTTATCATACTGTTTCGTAATGATTCAGTATCTACTTATGTTCTGATTAGGAGATGCGATTCTAATTTACAATTTTTAATTAAATTCGTATTTAATTACAATCGATTTCATATTTTAATTAAAATCGATTATATATTTTAATTAAATATATAATCGCATTAATTAAAATCGATTATATATTTTAATTAAATATATAATCGCATTAATTAAAATCGACTGTTATTACTAAAATCGATTATATATGTTAATTAAATATATAATCGCATTAATTAAAATCGACTGTTATTAATTAAAATCGATTATATATGTTAATTAAATATATAATCGCATTAATTAAAATCTATGATTATTAATTAAAATCGATTATATATTTTATCGATTTATGTTTATATATATATATGATTACATATTTTAATAATATATATAATCGTATTTAATTAAAATCGGTTATATATTTCAATTAAAATCGATTATATATTTTAATTTAAAATATAATCGCATTAATTAAAATCGATGATATATTAATTAAAATCGAAAATAATTTTATCGATTTGTATTTTTATGTACACGATTATATTTTAATAAAATATATATCGTATTTAATTAAAATCGATGATATATTTTAATTAAAATCAATTTTGTTTTATGATTATACACTGCTGGACAATTGCTAAGGACGGATCATAAACGGCTATATAGCGCAGAAAAAAGTAAGTGTGGTTGGATGCCAAGTGAAATAAAATAATGTCAGAATGCCAGGACATTACAAGAAAGACAATTTATTGTGCTCTGAAATCCAGAAGGCTTTGGAACGTGTTCAAGGGACAAACAGGCTATTTTGTGCAGAATACGTAAACGTGAAAAAAATGCAATTACCGTCCGCAGGCGTTCCGGCGTAAGATGTCAATACGGGATATGGCCACCATGGAGGGCGATGCAAGATTCCACACGTCGTGTCATGCTTTGCACAACATTATCAAGCAGCTGTTGGGGTAATTTATCCCATTCCTCTGTCAGTGCACGGATGAGGGTGTCCTTGTTTATTGGAGGGCATTGGCGACCAGCAAGACTCCTCCCCAAAGCATCCCACACATTTTCAATGGGATTCAGATTTGGAGAACGTGCTGGCCATACGAGGCGTTGAATATCCTCGCTCTCAAGACACTCCTGGACAGCGACTGTTCGATGACATGTTGCGTTGTCGTCCATAAAAATGAATCTATAACCGACATCACTACGGAACATGCGAACATGAGGTAGCAGAACATCATTAATGTATCGTTGGCCAGTCATAGTCCCAGTTGGAAGCACATAGAGGGACGTACGGCCATTGATCATGATGCCAGCCCATACCATGACACTACATGTCGGATATCGGTCCCTTTCCTGTATGTTTGCTGGACAATATGCAGTACCACTATCACGCCAGATCAGTTGTCGTCGACAATCAGACGATAGACTGTATCTACTCTCATCTGACAAGAAGACAGCAGACTAGTCGTTATCAGTCCAATTGCGATGTTGATGGCACCATTGCAAACGGGCGGTAGGGTGACGTCTGGACAATGGGATGCACACAACAGGATGGCGGGCTTATAGTCCTCCTTCATGCAAACGTCTGGCGTCAGTTTTTCGGGAGATCCGCTTGCTAGTAGCAGCCATAAACTGATTTGCTACCTCACGAGCTGTGCTGCGCCGGTGTCTTTTTGTTGATAGCACTATGTACCGATCTTCTGCAGGTGTCGTACTGCGAACACGACCTCCCCCGTGACGTTTGCTACACTCTCCATTTGTTTGAAATGATTTCCAAAGCCTTGAAACAACACTGTGGTTGACGTCGACCTCCCTGGCAACATCTGTTATTTTTCGCCCTTCTTCAATCTTGCCAATAATACGGCCACGCGTAAAATCATCTAGGTGATGTCGGGAAGACATACTGAAAATTGCAAGTTCGTCAATTGATTCTTTCCCTTTCAACTTTGCGTTTGAACAACAACGCTCAATACGCGTCAAATCCTTTATATCTCTTATCAGCGCTACGACGTCACGAACAAGTTCGGCAATCCAAAATTTGCATACGCACAACAGGTCTTACTGTATCCCGCACCTATGCTAATTTCCACATTTTCCTGCCTTCCATTTTATGGTTGCTATCGTTGCTATTGTCATCCGTCCTTAGCAATTGTCCGGCAGTGTATTTTGTTTTTCACGTAAATAATAAGAAAAAACAATTATTTGGCCCACAGGGATAAGTGACAAAAGAACAAATATTTTGAGGGCGGTATGACAATCGGTGGTTTGTCACTTCACTTGTACTGCTTTTTCAAACATTAATTCTAGTGTTAACTGCCTCAATCTCAATGTTTTGAACGTCTTTTATTGATTTTAAAAACTGACCTGATTTCTTGTTCCGCCAAAAATGCACACTTTTTTTTTTTTTAGTCTTTCAGTACGTCTGTAGCGTACCTGCAAGATCTTGCTACCCAAACGTTTTTTTTTTTACTCATTTAACAAGAATACCAGCGTTTTCAGTGTTATCGCAACTGTCTTTGTCAAGAACTGTTGGGTGTGTGCAAAAGTTCTGCCCGTTTTTGTAATAGATGCAAATTGCGATTCGAGTAGTAACGTCACAGATGTCGCTGCGATGCCGAATTTTCGGCAATCAAAGGGTGGAGCAGTAGAGCATATAGAGGCACTAGGTTTGTCCGCGTAAGTCTTTCGTTTCGAAAATCACGGACGGTGCAACATGGCCAGCGATAAGGAGCACATTAAGTATTGTTTATTGTGCGAGTCCGATAAAGGCAGTACTCAGCCGTGGCTTGCGGCAACATCTGCCGCAACATCTGTCAAGTGTATGAGGAGGATGTAGTTGATGATAGCTCGTGTCGCCGTTGGTTTTGGAAATTCCGGGACGGAGACAGAACCTGTAAAGATCAACCACGTCCTGGACGTCCATCCGAGGTTTCTGACCAGGATGTGGACCAAGCCATAACAAATGACCCAGATCTGAGCTTTCAGAAATTAGCGGAAACGTTTTCGGTACACAGAACAAAAGTCGAAAGACGGATGCATGCGTTGGGTTTCATCACCAAATTCGATAACTGTGTTTCGCACCAGCTCTCTGCAAAGCAACGAGAGGAGAAAATCCGTACCTGTGTTTCTTGTCTTTCTCATCCCAGAAATGAACCGTTTTTGCGACGAATTGTAACGGGTGAGGAGAAATGGGTACTGTACCGTAATGTAAAGCGTCGGCGGACTCGTATGCCTAGGTACGGAGCCTGCTCCATCAACCTCAAAAGGAGGACTGCATCACAATAATGTTTTGTTGTGTGTTTGGTGGGATGTCGAAAGAATAATCCACTAGGAGGTGTTGGCACCTCACCGAACGATAAATGCTGACCACCAACTGGACAGATTGCGAGAGCAAATGACATCGAAGAGGCCGTCACTCATCAATGGCAATGGCATGATCCTTCTTTATGATATCGACAGACTTCATGCTGGTTTAATCACTCGGCAAAAATTACTGGATTTTGGTTGGGAAGTGTTACCTCACCCGACGTATTTCCCTGACCTGGCGCCTATGGAATACTACCTTTTTCGATCATTACAGAACGCCTTCGCTCTCCAAACTTTCGAGAATGTGAAAGCGGTATTTCATAACTTTTTTACTCTAAAACATACACGTTTTTCCGGCGTGGACTTCACCTACTCATAGACAAATGGCAACAGGTCATGCATAATGATGGTAGCTATGTGAAATACTAGATACTATATTTGTTGTGTTCTCCTATTTCCTTTATAGCCCATAAAAACGGATAGAACTTATGCCACACACCCAATATTTCAGCTCCCCGCTGAATAGAGTTTTCCACGTCAACTTAAGTTTCACTGTTATCATCACGATCGCCTTCATTAAGAACGATTTCGTCCATTTTCACCATGCCACGGGATGAATTTTTCTGCGTCATTTTTACTTTCCCTGTCATATTCAGGATTAATTCCATTCAGAACCATTTGAACTATTTTCTCTATCACTTTGTGTAAGATCCACCTCGTTTTCGCCTTTATTGCTATCATCACGATTGCCTCCATTATTATTATTATTATTTCATCTTGGGCAAATATGCAGATAGCAGAAGTTACAGCGTTTCCCGATAATTTTTCACATTTTATTTTTTATTTTTTTTGTCTTGACATTTCTTTTAACTTTATTATCTTGACTTACTTGCCTTGCAAAATATAGTTTTCTCTCTTAAAATATATTATATGTTTTTTGGCAAACTTTTACATCTCAAAAGCTCATTCCCATAAGTCTCTTGAAAAAAAAAACATTTCTTTTGTACTGTTTTTAAAAATGCCAAAATATCATATTTCAGACATCTTTAATTTTCAGAAGTTTTATGTTGACTTTTTTCAGTAACTGCTTTCTGTTCTAATTATTTGTCTTTGATTTTTAAATGCAACAGCAAATTATTTTCGTTTTAAAGTATAACATATAATTTTTTCTGCAGTCAGAAATCGCTTTTATTTCGCTATTTTTCTAGATTTTTCTCAAATGTTATTCAAAAGCATTTTCTTTCGTTTTCGACACATATGGCGTCGAAGGTTATTTGGAGCCGGCTGTCTCTTATGACCATTACTTGCATACAATGTTAAGGTTGCACCAAAAAGTACTGCTACAGCAGCTGCACCACTTTCTGAGAAAAGAGGCACCATTATGTTCTGCAAACAGAACCCAACAATATGGTGCAACCTCACACCACTTTATTGGGTAAGGTTGCCCCACTTTATGGGATAATTCTGCAACGTTTTATGGGTTAAGATTGCGCCAGAATATGGTGCAATCTTACACCATCACATGTAAGTTTGTGCGATTTTTTAGTGCAACTTTACTCCGTAATATGATGCAAAGTTGCACCACTTGTTGGTGTAATTTTTTCCAAAATGTGGTGCAGCTGATGTAGTTTCACTTATTGGTGAAACAATATTTACATCACTGTTTTATGGATAAAATATTTTGGAAACATTGTTTGTGTATACAGTTCCAAAAAGTTTGTGTGTACTTCATCAATTTAGGAATAACAGGTTGTTCTTCTCTTTTTAAATTTTTTCTCGCACATTCAGAAGATTTCAATCTTCATTGCTTAGCATATATAGTCTGAATTTCAAGATAAATACAATGGGCCAATTAATGCCGCAATTTTAGCTTGTTTTAGTGCATTTTAAGCTACATCCATGTGAACAATCTGCTGAGAAAACCGTAACTATATTGTCCTACATGTAGCTAGGCACATACATAACATCACAAACTTCAACGTGAAAATAATTATGTCAGAAACACTAGATGCCGCCCCGGTGGCGCAGTGGTCTAAGCGATGGCCTCTGATCATTCGTCCGAAAGGGGTCCGGGTTCGAATCCTCTGAGGCATTGATGTTGCGTTTGTCTTACGGCACTGGCTCTCTTCCTTCCCTGAAACCAGTGACTGCTTATAGCCCATTGAGCTGCTCACGGTTATAGTTAAACCTCTAATAAAAAAACACATATATGTATTACTTTATTAACTTGATTAAACACTTCCTTAAAAATTTCCAAATTCGCACTCACTGTGACCACAAAACTAACATGGCGGCACAACACATCTGTTTCTATCAGATGACATGATGACGAAGAGGCATGCGCCGTTTCCTTCACTGCACCTAAATGTGGTGCAAAGTAACGCCTCCTTGGCTCCATTTGGTAACTTGCACGAAAACTTGGTGTAAGTCAAAGGGTTTTTATGCACATTTTACTTTGCAAGTTTGAAAATTTCGCCAGAGCATAGTGTAAGTGTGAGATGCTGCACGATGTTGTGGTGCAACGTTTAACTGAAATTTTTTAACAGTGTAGAAGTAGCAGCGTAAGTATTATTGGACAAGCGCGCCACTTCTGTATTATTCGGAAGTCAACACCAGGAGAAACCGGAAAGATGACACCGAATTTTCGGCTGTAATAAGCACGTCTTTTGAATTCGCTCTGATGCGAATTCATTTTATCAAAGCTATTCAAAGTCAATGGAACTGGTATGGAAAACCATCAACCGGTTCCAACAATCGATAAAACATCTAGAAAAGAAACATCTACTTAGTTCCACCACCAGCAGCTAAAAAATAATTGATACAGACATTTAACGCGGACCAGGAACATCAAACAAAGATCCTCGCTCTTTCCACGTTTATAAGTGAGTCACGGAAAAATTCTCATTGGCCGCTACCGGGAGTCGAACCCAGGGTCTTCCAGTTTCTCGGTGTTTATACCAGTTAAGGTTCGATTCCCGGTAGCGGCCAATGAGAATTTTTCCGTGACTCACTTATAAACGTGGAAAGAGCGAGGATCTTTGTTTGATGTTCCTGGTCCACGTTAAATGTCTGTATTAATTATTCATTCGCCTTCCAATTATTTCTTCAGTTGCTGCTTACCATCTTTGGTGAATCCCCAGCATTGTGCGGTACTCCAAGAAGCAACCTGCCAAATTGGCTTGGCAGTTAGCGTGTGAGAGTCCGGAGGAATTCGAGGCTGCTGTGGTGTTACGGAAGCATATCCGGCGCGTAACTGGAAGACCTTGGGTTCGACTCCCGGTAGCGGCCAATGAGAATTTTTCCGTGACTCACTTATAAACGTAGAAAGAGCGAGGATCTTTGTTTGAAGCTAAAAAATATGTTACGAAGATTAACAAATGGCGAACAAAACGTTCCTCATAGTACAAGGAAGGTACCAGAGATAGATATTTTCAAATCGAACAGTTAAAAGAAGAAATATTGAAGGAAACATGATATAAGTCTACGTCTGCTAGCGAAAAATTTGCATAACGGAAAAATTCGAAATAGTCGGAAATTATTCTTCATGTAAAAAGCTATGCTAAGGGAAAATAGCTTTTCAAATACGTCTCCAGGGAACAAAGATAGCGGGGGGGGGGGGGGTAGTGGTTTCGACCTTTAAGCAGCTAACTGGAAATCTTCGCGTTATTTAAAGAGCGTATTGCTCCACATCTCTGTTGTAGCGAATGCCACACAGTAAAGAAAAAAATTCTCAAAAGCATTTTTAGAAGCGACGATACAGCTGCAAACTGATGAACCCAAACACCTCCTCCCGACAGAACTGTGAACTACAAAATTTCTGATATACTAGCCTAAAGTGTCCTACAAGGTAACTAACATCCGTTGTTGAAAGATTTTTTTTAAATCGCACATGTAAAAGCAATGGTATTTAAAAAGATACATTAAACATTTGTGCAACTAGCGGCGAAATTGTGCACTATTTCCAAAAGAAAATACACACACAGAGTTTGTGTAGTTAGTAATATCTGACTGAAGACAGAAGTTTTTCAATCGGGTTCTTAGCCCCGTAGATACCGCTGTAAACCGAAATGGGAAATTACGCCCTCTGGTGGCAGACTCGTGGGCTAAGAAAAATTTGAAATTATACGAGAAACATTTCGCAGCGGAAACACTCTCCAACGAGGAAATAATTTTTCAAATCGGATTCCTAGAAGCAGATATATCAACAAAAATACGATATGCATTTACGCCCCTGGTGGAAAAACCATGCATTATTTTAATAAAAAAGTATTCTCAAAAGGGTTTTCGATGTGAGCGGTACCGGTTCACGAAATAATTTTTTCAATCCAGTTCCCAGGAGCTGAGCTTTTTTGCAAATACATCACACGCAGAAATTAACACTTACTCCCTCTTGTGGCCAAACCATTCTTTATCAAATATTACAAATTATATGCAAAGCGTTTCCCATCAGGAGCTGTATCCGTTGCAGAAAGAATATTTTTAAATCGGATTTTCAGAAGCAAAGATATCTGGGAAAACGCAATTTGCCTTTGCACCCCCTAGAGGAAAGTTTATACATTACTTGAAAATTTTGAAATGATATGAGAAACATTTTACACCGGAAACGCTCCATAAAAAGAAGGGATTTTTTTAAAATCTGACTCTTAGAAGCAGAGATATTGATAGAAATAAGAAACATACCTACGCACCCTGGCGGGAAAACCACGAATTATTTTAAGAAGAAAATATTTTCAAATGTTTATCGATATGAGGGGTATCGGTCCACGAAAGATTTTTCAATCGAGCTTTTAGATGCTCAGATTTTGCTGCAAATACTTACGAAGCAGAAATTAACACTTACGTCCACTATTTACCAAACCATATTTTATAAAAAAATAGAGTTTGCAATCAAAACATTTCCCACCAGAGCTGTATCTGGTGCAGGAAATAATTTTAAAATCGTAGTTTTAAAAACAGAGATATCAGGAAAAGTGCAAATTACTTTTACTACCTCTAGCGGAAAGTCAATGATTTACTTAAAATTTTTGAAATTATATGAACAGCATGTCGCACCATAAACTCTATTTAATACAGAAGAAAGTTTTCAAATCGGACCATCAAAACAGAGATATTGACAAAAATGAGATATACATCTATGCCCCTGGCGGAGAAATAATACAATATTTTAAGAAGAAAATATTCCGAAAAGGTTTATCGACAGGAGTAGTATCAGTTTACGAAAGAAAAATTTTCAATCGAGATTTTAGAAGCTCAGATTCCGCTGCAAATACATCAGAAGCAGAAATTAACACTTATTCACCCTGGTAGCCAAACCATTTTAGACCAAAAATTAGAAATTGCATACAAATTATTTCCCACCAGGAGCTCTATTCGCCACCGAAAGAATTTTTCCAATCGGAGTTTCAGAAGCTGAGATATCGGGGAAAACGCAAAATGATTTTCCACCCCTAGCGGAAAAACCTGGCGTAACTTGAAAAAGTGAATGTACCTAAAATATTCTTCAACATGAATGGAATCGAAAGGTAAAATAATTTTTTTAATTGGATGTTTAGAAGCAAATATATGAAATAAAATGTATTTGAAATTCGATACCTACATTTACGCCCTCTAGCGGCGAAATTATGAATTATGCATTGTAAAAAAAAAAAAAGAAATAAAGGATCATAATGAAAAAAATAATTTTTCAGTCGGACTATTAGTTGCAGAGATATGGTGCCTACAGGCAGACGGCGATTGCGTCATACTATACGGGCAGCGCATGCGCAGTGTGCTGAACGTTTTAAATGACCTACGTACAATTTTTTTCTCTCTTCGCAGTCCAATGCATTTACTGCTGTTTAAAACCCCAGTGGAATTCGTTTTAAGTAATTTTTCTTTGTTCGTTAAGGTTTCAATTACTACCATGTAAAACAAGTTAGTAAAATCATGCAATGCATTGATTACGATACGCTTTCCAACATACCAGGAACCATTACTCAAGTTATGAGGATAATGGCTGTGTCCTAACCTTTGACGTCATTTCGATGATAGTGCCATAGGACAAACATAACATCCATGCCTCACCGGAATGCGAACCCGGACCTATCTCGAGCAAATGCTCAGAAGCCTGCGCCACAGGGACGGCGTAAACAATATAACTTTCGTGAACAATGTAACTTGTTCACGAAAGAAAATACATAGCAGACGTTTGTGTGCCAGAGGGTTGCTTCACTTGCTGGGAGGTTTGGGACTAGAATGTGTGCCAGAGGTTGTGTTACTTGCTGGGGAGTTTGTGGCCATTGTCTTCATAACTTGACTAAAAATGCTTCTATTGCGACAAAACTTTTGTATGTTGTTCCGGAGGTATACTGAACCGCTTCTGTTTGAAATAGTCGAAATGATGTAAAAGGTCAGGACACAGCCATTAACCTCATAACTTGAATAATGATTCTTGACCTTTGACATCATTTCGATGATATAAAGCAGAAGCGTTTCAGTATACCTCCGGAACAACATACTAAAGTTTTGTCGCAATAGAAGCATTTTTAGTCAAGTTATGAAGACAATGGCCACAAACCCCCCAGCAAGTAACGCAACCTCTGGCACACATTTCTAGCCACAAACTTCCCAGCAAGTAACGCAACCCTCTGGCACACAAACGTCTATGTATTTTCTTTCGTGAACAAGTTACATTGCCTTACGCCATCCCTGTGACGCAGGCTTCTGAGCATTTGCTCAAGATAGGTCCGGGTTCGCATTACGGTGAGACGTGGATGTTGTGTTTGTCCTATGGCACACTGGCTCTCTGCTTTCTCTGGAACTAGTATCAATAATCTGAGACGGTGGTTGTTAAACCCTCGAAGAACAATTAAAACAACTCCACTGCCTTACATCAGAGTAGGGACAATTGCACTTTTGGGACTATCAGTTCTGTGAAGTAGTACTCCTATGACTTTAAAAAAATAAATTTACTCGCCAACTAATTTCACCACTTTATCTTTTTTTAACCTTCGAACATGCTTGATAAATATACAAATTCATTCTTCTGGTCTATTTCTGTTCCATTCAGATTGATATTGCATTCAGTTGCTCTTTCGAAAAGCATTATTTTCGTTCATGGTTCCGTTATTTATATTCATTTTGAATATCTGGTAGAGATCATAGATTGGCATAAATCTCATGGAACTGCGTATTATCTAATTGGAAACTGGCATGTGAAATATCGCGAGACCATAAAACTCCAAAATGTCATCGGCGTGTAGTTGAACTGCCAACGTTTTTTTGAATTACACCAAAATCGGTTGAGTATTGTAATTAATGGCTCTCCACAAGAAAACTTCCATGACGTTGAGAGTGTAGTGTATCTCAACGCAGATCAAGAATCGAAGAATCAAAATTCTGAAACGAAACTTCAGTAACTCTGAAAGCAGTCTTCGATTGCTGGTCCCTCAAAAAAATTGTCTCGCGTATGCAATTCAACCAAATCTTGATTGACAGGAAAGACATAACGCCGTAGGTCCAATCGTCTTGAAATTAGGAATGAACAGATGTTAAGATAGGAAAGCTTTAAAGTAAAATAATACAAAATAAGAGATGGAGTGCATGCATTGCCTCTGGCTAAATGCTTAGTCAGTGAAAAGCTAAGAAACAACTTGCCTCAATAAATGCTCTCTACAACCCACATTGAAATACTCGTAACTTTGATGTCAGCTCTAGTCTATGTTTAAGTATTATGGTTTTGTAATGTATTTTGCTGTAATGTACAAATAAGTTTTAAAGCGTTTTTGTGTGACGTATACCGCTAATTTACATATCCTACATTCCCCCGCGTTGTTGTCATGTGACCATGACTGGTCCAGAGTATAAAATGTGACTGTGTGCACAGAAGATTGCCCAAACGCACTTTCACATCGGTAGATGAAAGATAACAAGTGATACTGCATTTATTCGACACTGCATTTATTCGACACTGCATTCGTTACAAAATTCACCAAGGAAAAAGTGCTGCAAAATCATGTGCATCGATCTGTTCTACTCTGGGGGAGAATATTGTATCGAAAAGCACGTGTCAGGTTTGGTTTAGATTGTTTAAAGCAGGTGATTTTGAAGTTAGCGGTCGAGAACAAAGCGGTGTCCCGTAGAAGGTTGCACATGAGGAATTGCAAGCACTGCTCAACTTAGATTCATATCAAATGCAAAAATAAGTTGCTGAACAACTAGGGGTAACTCAACAATCATTTCCAATCGTTTACGCGCAATGGGAAAGATGCAGAAGGAAGGGTAATGGGTGCCACATGACCTGAGTCAAAGGATGAGCGTGTCATGAAGTGTTTGAATCTGTTGAATAACCAAAAAAAAATCTTGTGGGAAACTCGTTACGGGTGATGAAAAGAGGATATGGTACGACAATACCAAACGCAAGGAACACTGGGTAAACCCCAGTGAATTAACGCTTTGGACACCGAAACGCCATATTCACTCCAAGAAAGTTCTGCTGTGCGTCTAGTGGGATATGAAGGGTGTGCTCTATTAGGAACTATTGGAACAGGGTCAAACTGTTACTACTGATCGCTACGAGCAACAATTGCTGCGATTGAACCAGGAAATCTGTCGGAAACGTCCACTCACAAGCAAAGGATTGCGTCCCTTGAAAGTACTGCATGGCAACCGTAGGCCGCATGTAGCGAAATCGTTCAAGGAAACGTTGTTGACGCTTGGCTGGGAAGTGTTGGAGCACCCGGCGTATAGTCCCGTCATAGCCCCCTCAGACTATCATTTGTTCCAATCAATGCAACATGGCTTGTTTGCTGAACGGTTCCGTATATATGACGAAGTGCAAAAATGGGTTGACGACTTCATCGCGTCACACGACGAAGTGTTATTCATGGCTGGAATCCGTCAGCTGCCCGACCGATGGCGGAAGGTGATACATAATGACGGCGCATATTTTGATTCGTATAGGTATTGTTTTATCTCAAATTACATGTTGCGTTGTCTTAAAACGCTTTAAAACTTATTTGTACACCTAATATTATATGATTTGATCAAGTATCATTTATAAACCGTTCAGTCTTACTACTGTAGCGTAATTGATTTTCTTACTAGCGTTTTCTGTGTGTAACTCTTACTTGCTTTTGCTTGGGTCTGTTAGAGCTGAAAAGCTGCCCTTTGAAAAGCGTGATGAAATTCCAGAAGACACCGAAGGCTTGCATTTGCTTGGATCTGCTAGAGCTTTATAGCTGCCCGTTGTGAAGAAAGTAGAATCCCGTTACTGTCAGCTGAAACGAAAAGATGAGTACCAGATGGGAGCACTGGGCTTGTCAGAATGGAGCGAGAAGAGTGAAACGTGAAAAGAAATCTACGTACGGGGCTGTAATTCCCGGGATACAACGTAACCCATCCTAAAAGATGGTTCACCATGTATGCTTCCACTCATCTTAAAGAATGATGCTCTGAATTAATGTCAGCAGGGGGTGCATACATTGTGTGTTGTAAAGCGAGACGTGAACTCAATGGACTCGTAGTGTATCTTTAAGCAAGTGTGATCCTTTTTATACCCTTATTGTTGCCATATCCCCGTATAGACATTATCTGCCTCCCAACAAAAACGGTTCTCATAAAGAAAGACTGCTTGGTGTCATTCGTCTGCCCAAACATTCTACTGCGGACAATATATCCGTCATTTCTGACGCCAGCTGCTGGCGGTCTGTACGTGCCTTTATTTGGAAACCTCAGGTCTGGCCCAACCCATCTGACTTTCATCACGCGTTCTTTGCCATTTATAGCAAATAACGCAAAGTTGTTTGTAGAGCAAGAATCTTCTAACCGTGTCCTTCATTCTGCTAATGACCAACGGATCACTTTTCAGTGGCCCGAGTAACACTGACCACAGAGGGCATTCTGAAATGTAAAAAATACATCATCGAAAGGATACGAAGTAATTCGTGTGTAAGTCAATTAAGTAAAACAAATGGTCTGCACTCGATAGGCAATCCTTTAATGTTAAAATAACTACACTCACTTCCAAAAGTTAAGCACGGGGCAGCGAGATGTGAAAAAATGGAGAAGTACTGTTTGGATTGACACGAAAAGCGGCAGGAACGTAGGAAATATGTTTATTAATGAATCAAAACAAAGAAATACAGACAGAGATAAAAATAATATTGAATTTTCAGAAATTATAAGATGACGTCAAATTGGAGTCATTTACAAAGTGGGTAATAAAGTCACAACAAACAACAAAACCCGACATTAATAGGGTATGTGAGCACCCCTCATCTGCATACAAAGTTTACAACGTCTGGCCATGCTTTTTATGAGGTGATCAACCACCGCAGTCCCGTAATCGCATTCCTCCTGTAGAGCAGTTTCCAAAGCTGTGAGAGTGTTTGGGGGCGGGAGACGTGGACACACAGCACGGCCGAGGGCATTCCAAAGATTTTCAAAGGGTTTAAAGTCGGGTGAGTACGCCGGCCACTCCATACGCGCAATCCCCTCATTCTCCAGGTAGTCGTCGACAATGGAAGCTCTATGGGGACGCGCATTATCGTCCATTAAAACGAAGGCAAGACCAACTGCTGCAGCGTACAATCGCATAGTGGGGTCTAGGACTTCATCCCGATACCGTACAGCCGTCACAGAACCCCGTCTGTAGATGTGGAGGTCGGTGCGATATCCCACCTAAATTCCTGCCCAGATCATGATGCTTCCACCTCGGAATGCATGATGTTCGGTGATGTTCTGGGGTCGATTGCGTGTGCCTTCTTCCCTCCACACCCGTACACGCTTGCCATCGAGTTGCAGGACAAATCTGGACTCATCCGTGAACATAACGTTGCCCCAATCAGACACAGTCCAATTGACATGTTGGCGACACCACTTTAATTGTGCTCCTCTGGATTGGACTGATAGAGAAACACAAACCCGTCGTACCCGGGCGTACAGTCCCTTCATGTGTAGCCTTCGACGCACAGTAGTGGCAGATATTGTCTTACCAATGCCCACCGTAACCACAGATGTCACACGTGTGGACGTCGCGCATCGATTCCGCTTGGCTACAACAGCAATATATCGGTCTTCCGCGGGGGTCGTGACCCTTAGGTAACCGCCCACAGGTCTGCGGATAACTGTTTGGCTGGTTAGAAATTGTTTCCATAAACGTGAAATGACGGAATGATTCACGCCGAAGAAACCAGCAACATCTGTGATTGACTGTCCTGCTTCAATGCTTCCGACGGCACGCCAGCGCTCAGAATCTTCCAATCGTCTTCTGGAAGCCATAAAATCAAGTCTGTCTTCAAATCAAATCATCTGACAGTTCTCAACACCTTGTATCAGCACTTGCATGCAACTCCTGTACCCCTCCAGAGTGCTGGCTTTTTATACGACTGCCTGTTTTGCATATTTCTCGGCAAGACACCGTGATTCGCTGTTAGCTACCACATTTGCATACTTCCATCTACCGCTGCGGCGAATTGCAGCCTCTCCAATTCCGATTGGCTTCCGGAAAATTAACTTCTCCCTCTGCGTGCTTAACTTTTGGAAGTGAGTGTATATACAATTAAAATTATTAAAAGTATAAAGGTTTAAGATCTTTCGACACCATCGGTGTCATCCTCAGATACCGAATGAAAAACCACTGCATGTAAAGCCCTATATAAATGTAAAAAATGACATTAATGCGCATGCGTGAGATACAAAGATGCTTAAACGAGTCAATGTGTGTGAACTGTAACTCTACAGTTCACGGCCACTCCGGCCGTAGCCCGTCTCAACAGCATTCTCCAAGTTTGGGGAACCAATATTGGTGCATCCTCATTACAACATACTTGTCTACGGTGAACGGTGTTGTAATGAGGATGCACCAATATTGGTTCCCCAAACTTGGAGAATGCTGTTGAGACGGGCTACGGCCCCTCCTACAGTTCACACACATTGACTCGTTGAAGCATATTTGAATCTCACGCATGCGCATTAATGTCATTTGTTATATTTATATAGGGCTCTTCCATGCGGTGTTTTTTTTCATTCGGTTTCTGAAGATGACAACGATGTGGTGTCGAAAGATCTTAAACCCTTATGCTTTTAATAATTTTAATTGTATATAGTTATTTTAACATGAAAAGATTGCCTATCGTGTACAGACGGCATTTATTTTACTTAATCTTCGAAATGGAAATATCTTTGAAATGGAATGAATCCAAGTACCTCGGGTACATGGACTTTGAATTCCAGTATCTGTTCTGCGATAAATTATATAACCGGAACTTTTAAGGAATAGTAAAAAATGTAGGCATATCACGTACCTACTTCGGATTCATTTATAACATACAGGGTGTCCGAATAATGACTGCGCGCTGAATGTACGAATTGCGGTAATATAATAATAAAGAAATTTTGAATGGAATTACTGTAGAAGTGACCCGTCACGTGGAAGTGCTCTGTGTCTGGTAACCTTCATGTCTCCCCACCCTTAGGCGCGCGCAATAGTCATTCCGAGCGGAGAGCATGCGCTACAGCACCGTCGACGGAGGCAAACGTGTCGATTGATCACTCGTCTCGGCACAAAGACATTGTGTGTGGACGGTTGAACAGAGAGTGCTTTTGTTGGAACACGTCTGTCGCCATGACGACAAGTACATGGACGAAGTGCAAAAACTGTTCACTAGGAAAATTTGTGATGCAGACGTTAGCCACCGTAATGCGGCACGTCAGCTCATAGGGAAGTTTGGGAAACTGGCAGTGTTACGGCTGCCTCTCGCCCCGGTAGGCCATCTACGGCGGACGAGACCGTACAGGATATCCAGGACAGCATACAGAGGAGTCCACACAAGTCCGTGACGCTGCTGCCACAACAAGCTGATGTGACGAAGAGTATAGCCCGCGATATTCTGAGAAGAAAGTTGCGTTTCCACCCGCACAAAGTGTCTGTAGTGGATCAGCTGAAAGAAAGAGACCACGTGACTCGTGTTCGGTACTGCAGGCGGTTCCAAGAGTTTGTCTCAAGAAGGTGAGGATATTCTGGACGTGACTTTTTTTACAGATGAAGCATGGTTCCAATTATCCGGGTACATCAACAGCCAAAACACTCGTCTGTGGGGTAATGAAAATTCCCACGAAATTAAGTAAGTGCCTCTCCACAAGCAGAAGGTTGGTGTTTGTGTTCTATGACTCGTTCGACCATTATTGGGATCATTTTCTTCAGTGAAACCATTAACTCAGAACGATACCGTACCCTGATTAGCTAACCATTCACACCCGAACTCGCCGCCCCGGTGGCGCAGTGGTCTAAGGCAATGCCCTCTGATCATTCGTCCGAAAGGGGTCCGGGTTTGAATCCCGGTGAGGCATGGATGTTGTGTTTGACTTACGGCACTGGCTCTTTCCCTTCCCTGGAACCAGTGACCCTAAATTAGGGACGGGCGACTGCTTATAGCCCATTGAGTTGCTCACGGTGGTCGTTAAACCTCCAATCAAAAAAAAAAAAAAAAACACCCGAACTCATCGAACGGAAAATCAAGGAAGCATAGTTCCAGCAAGACAGTGCAACTGCTCACACCGCTGGCACATAAATATAGCTTCTGGAGGGATTCTTTGGAAATCGCATCACCTGGGGTGTGTTTTTGCCGCCCGGTCACCGGATCTGAAACTACCTGACTTTTTTTCTGTGAGGAGCAGTGAAAGGGAAGGTGTACACAGGTTATCTTCATGCACTTCAGGAGCTACTGGATACATTAAAGACCCACATCCAGCAAATCACACCACATACCCTGAGAAAGGTCTTCACCATCAGACAGAAGCGTGTGCAGACATGTCTGGACGTCGGTGAGGCCCATTTCCAACACCTCTGTAGGAACCAGTTCGACAAGGTAACTCTTACTTTTAGTGCACAGTTATGTTTCGGACACTCTATATAGATACCATGTTATCTGCGTCGTTTCAATTTTTCGAATATTCACTTTTAGGATTCAAAACTTGTCTGAAATAATCGATATTCATAAGAAACACATGCATTTTTCTCTTCTTTTTTTTTTCATGTAGCTCGCGAACTCTATTCCATTTTGCCATATTGTCAGCGATTCAGAAAAGGTTAAAATTTCAACACCGGATACCATTTATCATTGTGAACCCTTTTCATGTACTCGTGGATAGAGTAGTTCACAGTTCCTCTGCTAAGTGGCGTTAGCGTGTATTTATGTTCGCAACGGTATATCCGATTCTACAAATCCTATTGAAAAAATCTTTTAATATATGTCATTCGCTGCATTTAAGTGCAGAACATTATCCTCTTTTAACATTACTCATTTTCCCGTTAGGGAGCGTAAATATCAAAACTTTATTTCCTCTTAATTTTTATTTCCAAGAGACGTATTTGTGAAATACTTTTTCTTTAGAATAGTTTCATCTATGTACAGCAGTGGTCTAAGCGATGTCTTCTAATCATTCGTCTGAAAGGGGTTCGGATCCCAGTGAGGCATGGATGTCGTGTTTGTCTTAGGGCGCTGGCTCTCTCCCTTCCCTGGAACCAGTGACATTAGAGACGGCCGACTGCTTATAGCCCACTGAGTTGCTCACGGTAGTCGCTAAACCTCCAATAAAAAATAAAAATAAAAAATCTATGAAGAATACCCTTCCGTTATTCATAACTCTTCCGCATGTATTTCAATTTGTGAATATGTTGATTCGATTCTATCAATCGCTTAGAAACACTCTTGTTTGTGCTACGATACTCTGCATTTCGAGAAATACTTTGTTTCAGACATACTCTATCCTTTAACTCAAAACTGATCGGGAATAAGAAACCTTGAACCTGTATCGGTCCCTTACCGTGTATTCCAGCAATATCGAACTTACTACAATAGTCCTGTCTGAAGCACTCTATGAATATTGGTCTACGCAAGAAAAACCTCTTTGCTCCCATTAGGAAGGACAAAGAACCCAATAATATTTTAACTTCCGCAGGTGTTTGCTTAATTCCCTTGATCAACCAATCTTTATCCACAGAGACAACTGGAACATATTGCGTAGGAAGCACCAAAAGACGTTTGAAAACCAGTCTTTTAGAACATGAGCGGTCAATAAAAAGCCAAGTACGCACTACAGCTCTTGCTAGAACCTGCTTAGATGAGCACCTCGCGCCCAATTGGTCTTGCGTTAAATTAATATCAGGTTACAATAACGAATGGTCTTTGAGATACGGGGAAGCAGTTGTTATCCATAAACTTCCGACTTCCTGCTGTAATGATGAGCATCCTTTCAGCCTGCCCAGTCTTTGGCTGCAACTCTTCAACTCCGCTCAACACTGTCAAACACGATCTCACGTCACCATGGTGATCATCCTTTCAGCCGACCTAATCCTTGGCTTCAACTCCGCTCCACACAGTCAAACACAATTTGACGTCACCATGCAACATCCGAGTCATTCATGACATTTTGGTGTCACATTAACCCGCAACTGTAACTGACTTTGTTTAACCACTTCCTGCCCGTTGTCGTGATGTTCTCTTTCACAGTTGATGATGTAGTCGTCCCATTTATCTTCTAGATGTAGTGTAGCTTTTATAGTTTTACTTTTATCCACCTGATGATGGGACCATTTGGAGTGTCCCGAAAGTACTACTGGTATTTTAATGAATAAAAAATTAACGTGCATCGACGTTACCTCGTATTCACTTTCTGTCCTTTTAAGGTGGGCGTGTTAAGCAATTTTGCTTCCTATACTTCCAATGGAAAAACTTCTGTACACATTTTCTTCCCAATTAATGCGTTCCCAAGGATGCAAATTTGAACATCGATTAAAATAGCTTCATTTTATAACTTGGAATACTTAATATCTTCTAAAACATAACTATAATCATGCAATCCACCATTTGTTTGTCTACTGACGTCATCAAAGTACAGGTCGCGCCATCTTGTTTCTAGTTTTAACAATACCAAAGGAAAGGTTTTTGATTTTTAATATAATTATGGTTATGTTTTAGAAAATATTAAGTATTCCAAGTTATAATATGAAGTTATTTTAATAGATGTTCACAAAAGCTTTTCAATTGGAAGTATAGGAAGCAAAATTACTTGACGTCCACCTTAACCCATTTTCACCTTTAAATAACGCTAATCTTTTTTCTCTAGGAAGCATAAAGTTATATAATGTTTTTCTCTATATCTTTCCTTGTAACTGTTCGATTTGCCTTTTCCCTCTCTGATAACTTCCTTGCTGTATGCGAATTTTCTACGTACAATTTGTTAATTTTCGTAACATATCTTTCAGCCGAGAGAATATGAAAGGACCTATTTCTATATCTGGAGGTTTTATCGATTGCAGAAATCTGGTGGCGCAGAAGTCTAAGCGCTGGCTTATGACCGTTCATCCAAGTGGGTACAGGTTCGTATCCCGGTGGGGCATGGATTTAGTGCATGTCTTACGGCACTGGCTCTCTCTCTCTCTCTCTCTCTCTCTCTCTCTCTCTTGGAACCAGTGGCCCTAAATTAGGGAGAGGCGACTGCTTACAGCCCATTGAGTTGCTCACGGTGGTCGTTAAACCCTCAAGAACAACAACCAAAAAATCTCATTCTTTTAACCTGTTCCATTGACTAGAATAACGCTGCTCACATTACGTATTTTAAATTATGCACAGTTTTCCTCTAAGTGGTGTAATTATATTCTTTTTTCTGCCGAATTGTTTTGAATTTCGAAAAATTTGCTTTGAAAAATATTTTCCGTGATGGAAAGATTTCTACAGATGAGCTCATCACAACAGAATATTTGGTGCCATCTGTCATGTTACAGTATAAGACTTTTGAACTTTCCGGGCTATATCGTACGTCATTCACAATAAACTTTTTCTGCGGAAGATAAGTTTCGATGTAGTAGTCTCTCGGGTGACGAAAAGTAGATATTGCTGTGTGTTAAAATAAAGAAAAACGAGGATGCCTTTGTCTGTTTACATTGTCTCCACGTATTTGGAAGTTTTTGATCATTTCTCTCGCCATTTGGATTTATTAGCTATAATTTAATAGCTTGTGCCGTTAAGCCCCACCAGATGGAGACGTCTCAGTTGCTGAGTCCATTCCTACGGATTTGTGAAGTCAGATGCTGATAGATAAACACATATAGCGCCGTGGGTTGTTGGCCACCGCAGCGAAAGGCGAACGCACTCGGCTAGCTATCGAGAGATCTGGAGTTCGATCCCAGAGGTGTCGAAATACAATTTTTCGGTTGGTGTGTGTTAATTAAAGAAAAATGTGGAAAGAGCGATGACTTTTCCTGTTTAGTAGCTATTACTACATTGCCCTGCCACTCGGTACCAGTGGACTATGTCAAGACCGGAAGCACAGCCAACTCTGCTAAGATGAAGGTCCGAGACAAATGTAATGCTGTGCATTCCGTGGGATTTTGATGGTCCTGTGCACTGCGAACCCGTGCTAGATGGTTACGCTTTATGGATGAATGCAGTGCTTCACTAACCCTTTTCACTTAGAAAAATTATTTGGTTCATAAAGGCCGAGCAACTGCAACGGGTCCGTGATATTCTACGTAAAGATACCTAGCTCTCATCAATCAGAAACGGGTGTTGCTGCGAGAGCATAACGTCCCATGTTACAATTCCATAGTGGACCACCCAAAACTACAGGATGTGGAAGCGATTAAGATCCTACCACATCCTCCATACAGTTCGGAGCTAGCCTCATCTGACTACCCCCAGTTTCGCTCCATTGCCCATTTCCTACAAAGATGGCACTTTTCTTCAGTTGTGGATGTGGAATCTAGAATCAAATATTTCCTGTTCTCGAAACTTGCTGACGCCGTAGGATCGTGGCTTCAGTGGAACGTTTGCTAAGGACTATATAAAACAATGACCTGATATTTGCGGAATGAGTTTAAGCGTCTATGGTTTTGTTGCATCATTAAAATTATTAGCTGCAAAAGGGACTAACTTTTGTTTCAACCTGGTATATGCGCGCGCATTTGTGTGTGTACGCAGATGCCACAAGCCATTAGGAAATACTGGTTTGCACTCCAAAAATTGGAAGAATGTTTTTTTCATTGATGTCCGAGAAGAGTTGGTAGGTCTAAATTCAAAATTTCAAAAGTTTAGCGTCCTAGAAACAAAAATATTTACCCTGCTTTTCTACGTGTAAAGGTTATGAACTAGACAGATCAGGAGACGTATGTGAGCTCGAAGATCTGCGTGTGCAATGTGACTGTCGCCGGCGTCAAGCTGTTCCTTTCATAGATCGTCACGACAAACAATACCACTTTCCTTTCCCTCTGGGCATCGTTATTTCACCAATGGTTGGAATCTGGTGGCAACGAATCTTCGTTACTCTCTGGATTGAATGCAGTGCTTCACTACCCCTCTTGAGTGGGAAAAATTATTTGCTTCATAAAGGATTATACATGGCTTTCTCAAAGTCATTTCATCTTCAGCAACTGAACCTATGCAAACTACAGCAAGAAGGGATTTTTTTCGACCAGCTATGGAAACATAATTTATAAGATGTTGTTCAGATCTTTCACGAAATAATTTTTGCAACTACCCCTCCAGAGCTGCAGAGTATAAACTTGCTGACGAAACTAAAGACGTGGGATTAAAAATGAACTTTCAGAAGACACAAACTGATGTACAATGCTTTTGCAAGAAATGAAGACCTATCAGTTGATGGGGGAAACCTGGAGGTCCCCGATGTTTACATTTGCCTTCAAAAACTGATATGAAGCAAGGGTCACGTTGATGAGGAAATTAATCGGCGTGTAAAGTTTGGTTGGAAAGCTTTTGGAAGAAACAGTGGACTCCAAAGAAAAATATGCCATTATATCTTTAAAAAAAAGGGTTTAATCAATGCATCCATCCAGTCCTTACATATGGAGGAGAGACATGGACCTTAACTAAACAAGTTAGTAAAATAATGCAATGCATTGATTATGATAAACTTTCCAACATACCAGAAATCATTACTCAAGTTATGAGGATAATGGCTGTAGAATAAATCTCGCTCATGTGGCCGGACCTTTGACCCCATTTCAATGATATTAAACAGAATTGGTTCAGCGTACCTCCGGAACAACATACTAAAGTTTTGTCGCAATAGAAGCATTTTTAGTCAAGTTATGAGGATAATGGATGTGACATTAATCTCGCTCCTGCGCCCTGACCTTTGACCCCATTTCGATTATATTCAGCAGAACCGGTTCAGTACATTTCCGGAATAACACGATGACGTTTTGTCGCAATCGAATCATTTTTACGTAAGTTATGATGCATAAGAGCGGTGGAATGGATCACGTCCTATGTCCTGAGGACCTTTGACCGCAGTTCTTCCATTTTCAATACGTTTCTTTCCCAGGTTGTCCCCTACCATATACTAAAATTTTATCGAAATCAAACCATTTGTAACGTACCAGGAGATGTGACGTACCTGCCAGAAGGACGCACACGACATAAAGGCAGGTAGGAATCAGAATAAAATGTCCACGTAGCTTAATTGGTAGAGCAACTTATTCCGGAATGAGTGGACCCGGGTTCGAATCCCGGCGTAGACTAAAAATGACGGGGAGAAATTTACTTCGTTATAATGGCGCCCGAACTATCCGGATGACCCGGCCGTTCAAAATCTCGCAATGGTGTGATGTTATTTCCACACCGCGAGATAGGAAAAATATGAGCAGCACTTCGAAAAAAAAAAAAAAAAAAAAATAAGGGGGAGGTGATGTAACGTACCAGGAGATGTGACGTACCTGCCAGCAGGACGCACACGACATAAAGGCAGATAGTAGTCAGAACAAATGTCCGCGTAGCTTAATTGGTAGAGCAACTTATTCCGGAATGAGTGGACCCGGGTTCGAACCCCGGCGCGGATAAAAATGACGGAGAAATTTACTTCGTTATACATTCTTACGGGAGGTATCGTGCGCACAGACAGATAGACGGAAAAAGCTGGAGCATATACTCTTCTTCAACCTACGGTTGGAAAGCGTAAAAAAGACATACAAAGGCTGTAGACAATTGAAAGAAGCGTCGAGAGATTCATGTTTAGCGTAACCAGGAAAGATAAGAAGTGGAATCTGTGGATAAGGAAAATGACAAGAGTGGAAAACATCATGATCAAAGTAAAATGCCTGAAATGTCAATGGGCTGGAGATGTTACTAGAAAAGCAAACCACCGATGGATACCCGAAATTTTAGACTGAATTACAAGGGACAGGAAGAGACTCCGAAGAAGACTACATGGGAGAGGATGGATGAAATTCGAAAGCATGCCGGAGTAACATGGAGAATATTTGGAGACAGTTGTGGAAGAAACTTATGGAGACCTTCATCCAGCAGTTGATTGATAATGGTTCATGGTGATGATGATCTTATGATTGCGAGTTCGACTTCCTCATTCATGTACTACAAATACTACAGGGTTTCCCACTCGCTACCGAACCCGGCATCTCTTTAATAATATTAACACCAATGAAGATATTAAAACGAAATTTGAAGTGGACTTACCTCATTTCGTGAGAAATGCGATGATATCACAAAATGTACTGGACGTGCCAGACAGCATTAACCCGGAGCTGTCCGCCAACCATCCGGAGTGCTCCTTAGTGGCAGACACATTACCAAGTGTGGCACCACTGAGGTACAGTCAGCCAGCCAACCGGACGCGCCTCTCTGCTGCTTTATGACATTTCGATGAGCGGGTCTGCATTACACGGTTGTTGATAATGAGTGCTCGTGCTCGTGGCTGTTCGCGTACGTGTGAAAAGGTATTGGTATACTCTGGAGGAGCGAGTGTTTCGATAAAGTCTTGTCAACAGCAATTCCTGGAGAGGGTTGCAGGCAAAATCTCCATTAATTGGAATGAAGAGGTTCTTCATGTATCCCACCGCGATACATGAAGAACCCTTACATTCACAGAAAGTTTGTGTTTGGTGTGGGATGACCCGTCGCCGCATAATTGGTCGCATCTTCTTCGATACAACCATCGCAACACCTGCATATATGGAAATCTTCCACACCTTTGTAAATCAATTGGACGTTTCGAAGCGTCTATGTGGCGGCACCACGGCACAGGAGCCGTCGTAATCAGGAGCCGTCAGATTGGCCACCGCGCTCACCCGATCTGACGCCTCCAGATTACTTTCTATGGGGATATCTAAAAGTAAGGGTTTACCAAACGAAACCGCGAAGCATAGATGCATTGAAAACAAACATCACCGAAGAAATACAGGCAGTTACGGCGGACGTACTGCTAAGGGCTTTCCATAATATGGTGAGCTGGTTTCAATGCTGTCTGGAAGCAAATGGTGGCCACTTTCAGCACATGTTGTGATGTCATCACATTTCGCACGAAATTAGGTAAGTCTACTTCAAATTCCCTTGCAATATCTTCATTGGTGTTAATATTATTAAAGAAATGCCGGGTTCAGTTTCTAGTGGGACACCCTGTATGTTTTATGAGCATCTGTAATAAGATTTGCGGAAAAAAAAAGAGGACGGCATACGAGACGAAAATGTTTTGTTGTTAGAAGGTTTAGTGGTTACAACATAGTCATTCACTTCGGTAAAAATTAAAATATACAAACTCCACTCAATATGTTGTACTCCGTAAGGCTTATTTTCAGGCAGTAAATTAAATTGCTTTACGCTCGGAAAAAGAAGGGGAGAAATGTCGTCTTATAGTTGATGCTGCCTTGCGAAATATCCAAATCATACTGAGTACTGCGAAAAACTTTTACAGAAGGGCGTTAACATATGAAGAGTAGACATTCTACGTACGTGTCGTGTCGAAAGTAGTGTTAAAAAAAGTATAGGAGTTATGTTTTCCAAGGTGCACAAAAATCGGATATTCTACATCTCATGAATATCTTAGAGACTAATATTTGACTTAATTTGTCTTGAAGGTAATTCAATGTCTGCAACCGCATACCTAAATTTGTCCATCTCACAGTTTCTGATGTAACTCTAGAAGTCATGTTCCCATCTCTGAAGGGACTTACAAATAAAGCTTTTAGGGTAACTCCGTTTCTTCGCAAATCCCTTCCTCAAGAGACCACTACAATCGGCACAATACTTTCCTTTCGTAGAATGCCTTTCCCGATCGTACACCCCTTACACTCTACTTTCCTCGCTTTTCAAGGAGAGCTGGGCTCCTGAAGGATGATTCAAAGGAGCAAACACACCAGATCATTTTATTGTCCCAGCTGATTTCGAGGATGAGTGATCTTCACTTCTCTATCAAGGAGGGAGTAACTCAGAGGCTGTTTGAGTTGGACACGAAGGGTAGTTTTCTCTGTTTTCAGTGGAATTCGCTTAGAATGTTTGCCTCTTGTTATATGGAACACGAAAGGAGAGGGACTGCTAACTCCAGATATTGATTTTACTCGAGAACAAGGGGGAAACTTGCTTGTCTGCATTTGTATTCCTGGGGGTTGATTCGCGGTCAAGTTTTATTTCGCCCTTATCGGCATTCAAAAAGTCCTTGGCAAATCTAAACCGAGAAGAAAGAGAGTGGGGTGTTGCTTATCATGCGTGCACTGGAGGCCAGTTTTGTCCTCCTCCTCCGCTTTGTCTGCTCTGCTTTGTTGCAAACTCCCCAAAGCTGATGATGTGCATTCAAAGTGACCTATTTTTGGTAGTCGTCCTGTTTTAACTTAATAAATTCCATTCTCTGAAAAGTGGTTTGAGATTAGGTCGAAGAATGCAAATGGCGCAGAAGGAATTCCGTTACGCATGATAAAACTTCTCGACTGGGAGTTAATATATAGATTTTTACGAATTTAAGTGAAAAAGCGGTCACTTTCGAGTTCAATGGAAAGGTACCTGAGCATATCGCATAACTAATAGCAAAACAAAAAGAATAAATCAAAATAAAGGTGACACGACAGACGTGAATTGTTTTTGTTGGTATAGGTGAGTAAATGATTAGTTTGTGAGGGAAATTATTCGGCTCCCAGGTGGCGTGCAGGTGTAAGCGCTGGCTTGTGACGATTCGTCCGAGATGTGTCCGGGTTCGAATACCGGTGAAGCATTTATGTTGCGTTTGTATTAAGGCACTGACTCTCCCCCTTCCTTGGAAACAGTGGCCCTAAATTAGGGACGGGAGACTGCTTATAGCCCATTGGGATGTTGAAACACCTCTGAACAAAAGAACGAAAAACTATTCGCCTTAATTCTTAAAAACAGATAGCAAATTGCCGCCCCGGTGGCGCAGTGGTCTAAGGCGTTGGCCTCTGATCATTCGTCCGAAGGGGTCCGGGTTCGAATCCCGGTGAGGCATGGATGTTGTGTTTGTCTTACGGCACTGGCTCCCGTTCTTCCCTGGAACCAGTGACCCTAAATTAGGGACGGGCGACTGCTTATAGCCCATTGAGTTGCTCCCGGTGGTCGTTAAACCTCCAATCAAAAAAAAAAAAAAAAAAAAAAAGATAGCAAATTCTTCTGACGTTCATATGCACTGAATGGCCACTTTATTATGACCACCTGACAGTCTTAAGCAAATGAGCTATGGCTGCATGCTGTTGCCGCCAGAGGGCGAGGCTAGTATAAAAAGGGAACGCTTAGTGGTTGCGACAGTAGTAGAAGTGATTTTGGGGTGACGAGATGGGTAAAAAATGCGATTTGACGGACTTTCAACGTGAGATGATTGTAGGAGCTCGGCGGAGCCATGGAGCATGTATCTCCGAAACCGCCGCATTCGTGAAATGATCCAGAGCAGCTGTTGATAAAGTGTTTAAAGACTGGACTGTCAGCCAAAAAACTAAGTCTCTACGTACAACGTGTGGTCGTTACCGACTAGTGACTGCACAGGCGGAACGGAGAGTGTCCAGACTGGTAACAGACAACAGAAGGGCAACAGTGCAGCAAATTACAGACCGTCTCAATCAAGGATCCCGTCAAATGATCTCTGCACGCACTGTTCGCCGTACACTGCATCGGATGGGATATGGCAGCCGAAAGTCTGTTCGAACACCTTTGCTGTCTGTAGTTAACAAGAGAAACATCTCCAGTTCACACAGGAGCACAAAGATTGGACAGTCAATAATTGGAAACAAATTAAGTAGTCCGATAAATCACGTTTTCAGTTGCACCATACCAATGGCCGAGTTAGAATTTGGCGGAAACAGCACGAAAGCATGGACCCCAAATGCATTGCTACAACCCTTCAAGCCGGTGGAGGCAACGTTATGGTTTGGGGAATGTTTTCCTGCCATGCTTTGGGCTCTTTAATTCGTGTTGATCAACGTCTGACTGGCACATCATATCTAAACATCGTTGCGGACCAAGTGCATCCTGTCATGTGGATGGTTTATCGCAATGGCTACTTTCAACAAGATACTGCGTCCTGTCATAGTGCTCGTATTGCACAGGATTGGTTTCAGGAACATGCCGGTGAGCTTACTTTGCTTAAGTGGCCCTCACAATCACCAGATCTCAACCCAATTGAGAATTTATGGGATGAACGAGCCATCAGACAGCTGGATCCACAAATCTCACACTCCTGGAAAGTGCTATTTATCAAGCATGGTCTCAGATTTCACAAACCACCTACCAACATCTCGTGGAGTCCATGCCACGAAAAATCGACGCAGTATTAAAGGCAAAAGGGGGCCAAACGAAGTACTGAGGGGGTGGTCATAATAAAGTGACCACTCAGTGTATATTAAGATAATACAACGTTTGTCCCAGATATTTTATTTTTTCAAGTTGACAAAGGTTTTGCTGAGTACTGTCCTAACTTCATCAGGTTTTATTTTTTTACTAACAGGAGTACCCGGTAAAGGAGCGGAGATGGCTGCAAATATGAAAAATAAAAAAAAATGAATTAGTTAATTTTCTTTTACGAAACAAAAAAGAAAGGAAGAGGAATGGAAATACTTACCTACGAGAAGACATCTATAGAACTGCATACTTCTGGCGTGCTCATCTGAGAATCTGAAATGACACTAAATGTAATGCAATGTACCTATGCCCGACACTGAAATGCATTGAACCTATCTATGCCCGACACTGAAATGCATTGAACCTATCTATGCCCGACACTGAAATGCATTGAAACTATGCCCGACACTGAAATGCAATGAACCTATGCCCGACACTGAAATGCAACGTACCTATGCCCGACACTGAAATGCAACGTACCTATGCCCGACACTGAAATGCAATGTACCTATGCCCGACACTGAAATGCAATGTACCTATGCCCGACACTGAAATGTAATGTACCTATGCCCGACCCTGAAATGTAATGTACCTATGCCCGACCCTGAAATGTAATGTACCTATGCCCGACCCTGAAATGCAATGTACCTATGCCCGACACTGAAATGCAATGTACCTATGCCCGACACTGAAATGCAATGTACCTATGCCCGACACTGAAATGCAATGAACCTATGCCCGACACTGAAATGCAATGTACCTATGCCCGACACTGAAATGCAATGTACCTATGCCCGACACTAAAATGAATGTACCTATGCCCGACACTTAAATGCAATGTACCTATGCCCGACACTGAACTGCAATGCACCTATGCCCGACACTGAACTGCAATGTACCTATGCCCGACACTGAAATGCACTGTACCTATGTCATGTCACATGCATGCGACATGACATAGGTACAGTGGCATTGACCATCCTTTTGGTTACCATTTTGAATATGTGGAACTCTCTATTTATATTACATTGTATTTTTTTGCCTGATGAAGCCGCCCGTTGTTGGTGAAAGCAACCTTTATTCATTTGTGTTTTTAATACACCATTAAACTGATATTTTCGCACTTTATTGTTATCTACGGTTTCTAACTTAGATCGGGTATTGGAGTGCTGAGTTGTGTTGCGATTCTTAAAAGAAAAAAGTGGAACTGCCTGTAGTCGCTTAGATGCTGGCTACCTCCTTCCTTGCGCCGATAAACGTGCCCCATTTAAACACGGGCAATTCCTTTCCTTTCCTTTCCCAGAGATGCATGCTGTATATCTTGCACTTCTTCAAGTTCAGTCGGGCTCTCATCAACGTGCTATGGTGTACACCGTTTCTTTAAGTGTTGTGCATTCTGTGTCATCGTTGGACTGTGGTGACCACCCTTTTTCTTTTTTTACGTACGAAGGCTACTTCGTTCTTTGCTCGGGGCCGGTGTCCAGATAGAGTTCTCCTGGATTCGTGGCCATTTTAGAATTCCAGGTAACGAATTTGCTGATGCGGCTGCTAGATCTGCTTCCTCTTTGGTCATCACACCCTTGCCACTGTTTCATCGGGATTTCCGCTTTCTTGTCCATGATCGTATTATGCTTAACGTGGCAGAGTCTGTGGTACCAACAGGTGGAAAATAAGCTTCATCGTATTCAACCGAATCTTGGATTCTGGAAATCATCATGTCGGCGGAACCGTAGGGAGGAAGTTATACTCGCACTTCTCCGCACTGGGCATTGTCGTTTCACCTCTATTTGCTGTATGGCGATACTGCACCTGTGTGGGGGACGTGTGATGTGCCTCTGACCGTCGTTCATATTTTATGTCCATGTCGTCGTTTCAGTCATCAACGTTCTAGTCATTTTCTTTTACCCATTCTACCGGACGACTCAGGAACCCTGAGGCGTCTTTTAAATGATCAGTGTGACGCCTCTTTTGTTTTTGTCTTTTCTTCGTGTTACCCATGTTTTACGTTTTGTGTAGTTTGTTGTTGTTTTGTCTTTGATATACAACGTTTGTCCTTTTCTCGTTCTGTTTTATGGTGTCATTGTTCATTTCTTAACCATGTCATACCATTGTTATCACATTCCGTTACTGTGTTTATCGTTGTATTCGTTATACCGATGTTTCTTATTTGTTAATGTATTACCGGCCTATTATATACCGTCTCTTGTTACCGTTTTATACTTTTTAGCACGTCTTTTGTAAAAAAAACACGACGCTTATGTTATCGGTTTGTCCGTCCGTCCGTCTGTAGATACGATATCTCTGGAACTATAAGTTCAATTTGAAAAAAATATTTTTGCATTGGAAGCTTGAAATGTGCGAATGATGATCCTTTGTTTCGTTTTTTTTTACAATGTACAATTTCGCCGCTGGAGGGGTAAAGAAAGTTGATGTTGAATTCAAAAATACATTTTATTCCACACATTTGCTTCTAATATCTTTCGATTCCATTTATATCAAAGAGTATTTAAGATATAGTTATTTTTTTCAAATTACGCATAGAATTTCCGCTAGGGGGCGTAAAATTAAATTACGTTTTCCTTGATATCTCTTCTTCTAAAACTCCGATTTGAAAAAATTCTACCTGTATGGCATACAACACTTGATGGAAAATATTTTTCATATAATTTCTAAAGTTTGGTAAAGAATGGTTTGGCCAACAGGGGGCATAACTGTTAATTTATGCTTCTGATATATTTGCGTTAAAATCTCGGCTCCTGAAAAATCGACTAAATTTTTTTTTCTCTTGGACCGATACCGCTCATATTGGAAAACCTTTTGAGAATACTTTCTTCCTAAAATAATTCATGGTTTTCCCACCAAGAGGCGTAAAGTCACATCTTATTTTTGTCGGTATCTCTGTTTCTGAAAAATTCTTTCTGTGTTGGAGACGTTTCCGTTGCAAAACGTTTCTCTTATAAATTCATATTTTTCTTTAAGTCTGCAAACACAGGGCGTAAGCTCACGATTCCGTGTACAGCAATATCTGAGGGATTAAAAACCTGATTGAAAAACTGCTTTCTTCCGTCAGATGCTATTGTTTTCCATACCGGTTCCATTGACTTTTAATAGCTTTGATAAATTTAATTTGCGTCAGAACAGTATCAAAAGACGTGCTTATTACACCCAAAAATTTGGTGTCATCTTTCTTGTTTTGTTATGTTCCACTTTTGTTGTTTATTTTAATTTTATTAATCTGACGTGGGCCGCTCCGGCGGCGCAGTGGTCTAAGCGATGGCTTCTTATCATTCGTCCGAAAGGGGTCCGGGTTCGAATTCAGGTCGGGCATGGATGTTTTGTTTGTCTTACGGCACTGGCTCTCTCCCTTCCCTGGAGCCAGTGGCCTTAAATTAGGGACTGGTGACGACTTATAACCCATTGAGTTGCTCACGGTGGTCGTTAAATCTCCAATCAAAATAAAAAATCTGACGTGGCGCTTTTTGGCCCTTCGAGGCCCTTTGCGCCATTAAAATCACACCAACCAACCAACCAACCAACCGACCAAACTTCCCTTTCCCCATTGTATTGTACTGGTGAACTTACAAACCTTACGTACGTTGTCTATACATGTCTCTCGTTTCTTGCGCTGATAGTAATGGTCCATCCAAACTTCGAAAAGTAATTCCTTTTCCTGGTTGCATAAGCTTCGTACTGGCAAAGTCATAAGTCCTACGGTTTGTTTCTTTACTCATTCTACGGTTATGTCACTGCTACGTTCTGCGGGGCGCATTCCCTCGTGGATGGGGGCGTGATTAATATGCCTGCCTCCTTAGTGTACTCACAGAATAGGAAGTGTAACTGCTTCTTTGACAAATAAGCATATATAGTAATGAATGATAAGTTGTATAACCAGATTTGATTATCACCAACTGACCGAAGCATTGTATTTATTTGGTATGGTCGAACGCAAAGGTAAATAGCGTTTTTCATAATTTGCACCCATGAGTAATTGTCGTATCCTTTACAATTTCTCAGTAAGGTGATTCCTTGAAACAATACGTTGCTTTCCTTCCGGTAGAGCGACTTTATCTACACCCAATATCGTGCGGTATTAACTCAAACCCTTGTCTTAACATCGACATTTGCTGTATTCTGCCTTCAAATTTAATATTTCTATTCAGAGGAACTGTAAAACTAAACTGAAGAATGCAATATTTTGAACCCAAAAGAAGATGTAAACTTAAAAAAAAAAGCGAAGCACACTCTGTTGGGAATATTTTGGTGTTATACTGTACGAGATATGCAGGAAAAAATGCAGTGCATTTCTGCAGCAAATAAGCTTTCAGTCGAGCAATCTTATTTCGTTAAAACTGTTTTCATTCCTTTTGTCTAAGCATCCCAGGAAATTTCATACTTGCAACAAATATTTGCCATTTTTTGGTTGTTGTTTATTTTTTAAGAGAAGTTGTCCGCCATAAGCCATTTCACCAAAATAAAGCTCAAGAACATTTCGCAGCGTTGTAACTTTCTTTTAACCGTAAGAATGTCCGTTGAAGCTAAGAAATAAAATCTGGTGAATTCTAGAGCATGAATTTTTAAGTTTTGGTTGCCGTCGGGGAAAATGGGCTGAGAACATTAAAGACTGAATATCTCCGCGAAATGCCTTAGCGATAAAATTTTATAGAGCGTACTTATGAGAGCTTATCCAGGATTTTAAATGATAAGAAAATAAACAACAAAAAAACGTAAAAGTTGCTGCTTCAGCCACAAAGCTCTCTTGAAGTACTTCGGTTATATATTTTCAAAATTGCATGGTGAACAATATGAAGGAGAGTTACGTACTCTGAATTTGATATCATGTTTATCGAATTTAGATGAAATCTTAAAATCTGCTAGAGATGGCAGAAATCTCTACAAGTAATTTCCGAATATTGTTTCATGGATTGGCGTACTCCTTCCCAATATAAAAGCGCATGTTTATGCTTAAAAGAGAAAACTATGTAATCTTTCTTCAACATTAGCTTTTCAGCGTAGTCATTTTATTCGAGGAAAAAAAGGAACGTCTGTAATTTGAAAGGCTGGTATCGGTTGCATGGGTTATTGAGTACTCTGCGGAATGTGGGCAAAAGGCAAAGTGCGCTCTTTTTTTTTTTATCATGTGTTTAAACATCTAGGGAAATACAAAAGGTAAGGTTCCCAATTTTTATTGCTTCCGGAAAGATTCCTGCATTGAGTTTGGAAGCATAGGTTCATTTAGTACATAAATTCACCACCAGATGGCTGTAGCAGACTGCATCTCAAGATCATGTGTACTGACTCTGCAGCAGTTTCAAAATGGTGACGGGTCTGAAAGAGTATATAAAGGGAGAATTTCGTTCTTTAATTCGTGTTTTATGAGCAGAGGCGTAACTGGTTGGGGCAGGTCGGGCGGCTGCCCCGGGTGATGCTCAAGAGAGAGCGCAAAAATCACTGCGTACAATCTGATTAAAATTGGAATTGAAACTTTCGTGCCAGTTTGGCGTACAGAATTTACCTATCTCTCTATGTAAAAGTTTGTATGTTTGTTCCGCATACGTTCCTAAACGGGTTTGATGGATTTTCATCAAAATTGGCATACATACTCTTCATCACCCAGATTAAAATACAAGCGAGACTATTTTTAGAAAATCCACCCCTGAAGGGGTCAAATGTGTTTTTATGGGTCACTATGTAGACTGGGTGCAAGGCGGATGCTGAGGTATTACTCCGCGTGTCAGAGCAACTGTCGTCAGGTGACGCCTCACTCCTCTCAAGCTTCCGCCGTTCAGGCATACGGGGAAGAGTCCGATTTTTGAAAACACAACGCACCGGCAGAACATATTATAAGTATTTTTTTGTTTATGTTACCATGGTATTTTCTTTGTAAGGATTAGGTTTCATTAGACTCCCATCAATTGGCGCAGGAGTCTCAAATATGGGTGGAGCTACAGATTCTCACCAAAAGACGTGTTCTCCCAAATAGCATCAAGGTTAAGTTGAAGTTAAAACACACGGTCTTCTTCATACATAACATTTGAATACAAGATTAGTATTGGTGTTAGTATAGATAAAATAAATAGCCTATGTCCACCGAAAAGAAGTAAGCTTCCCAACGATGAAAGAATTATCCGAATTGGTTTAGTTTTCAAGATTAGTAAAAAAATCCGTATATTATCGTGAACTACATTCTTTCACGTTGGGTGTGATCAGGTTGTATGTAAACAACGCGGAACGATACATGGGAAATTGGAAACTACTTCAAAGCGATGTTATTCGGTAGTACAGCCAAAAATATTAATAAAAATAATAAAAGATAATAATAATAAACGAAATCGGTTTAGTTTTCGAGATTAGTGAAAAAATTTCCGTATATTATCGTGAACTACTTTCTTTCACGTTGTGTGTGACCAGGTTGAATATCAACACTCTAGAAAGTTGAATGCGGGGTGCAGGAAGTGCATTATTGTGCATGTTTGCTATTTCGTGATTTAGGGCTCAGAACGGCCATTATAAATTGTGATTAATATAATAAAATTATCATCATCTATGGTGAAATGCCTCTAAAAGAACGCAAACCCATCGGACAAGTGCAGCCGAAAGCAAAGAAAGTAAAATTACTTCGAGAGCGTGAGACAACCGTACAACGTGATCGAAGACTTATGGATCAGCGGGAAAGAGCCAGTGTATCTAAGGCGGCAGAGACCTTGGAACAGTGCGAAGCCTGACTTGAGCGTTGTTCATCATGGTAAGATTTTTTTCTATACTGCTATTTACATTGTTACTTGAAAACAAACTTTGTCTATCCCGGGTAACGCCGGGTTTCTCTGCTAGTAATTTCTGCTGGCTCGCGTCATTGCTTATGACGTCACGCACATTCACCGCCGTTTGTTTGACAACTGTTTACCACGGTAACCAAGCTGAAACTCGCAAGGAATGCTGGGTAGAACCCTGGATGTTTCCTTATGACGTCAGAGCAGAAGTTTCGCTTTTTCTTCGTGTGCGGTGATGTTTCAAAAAATGAAATCTATGGGTGTGTGTGATATTTCTAACGGAAACCTTTTGCGTGTGAAACTGGTATTTCAATGGACTCGTATCAAAGATACGACTATTTGCATGTGATGTTTTGTGACATGTGCACCGTGAAAACTTAATGCTGCATAAAGCAGGGGCGCCGACTTCTCCAAATTATTGGGAGGGAGGGAAGGGCGGGGGGAGGCGCAAGCGTGAAGAGATCAGACATAGGAGGAGCACGTCTCTTCCATTGTCAGGAGGAAAATAAGGAGGCGGCGCAGCAAAAAAATAAACTATGAGATTCGACGTATATCTTAAAACGCAATTGTAATTGATCCTCAGCAAATGAACAAGGAAAGAGAAATAGTTTTTCTCTGAATATTAATATTTTTATAAATAAAATTCAGCCTGTGATTTTATTAAAGATATCCAGAGAGATTTTATTTTCAACGTTTAGTAAAAAATATGAGAAATTAGCTGAGTTACTCGAACAAAGAACAAGAAGGGAACAAAATAAAATATTTAAATAAAGGCGATAGATTATACTTTTCTGTATTTTATTTATGATGAAATTGTTTTAAATATTTACCACATATCAGGAGAACATGTCTATTAATATTGGCCTGGCATTCTACTTTTTTATCAAATGAGCAATGCTGGGATTGGGAAAAATGTTGTTGTTTCTTTATTTTGTTATTCATTAATATTTTGGAAATAAATCGCTTTGGCCTCATAAAGTGGAGTTTGGCCTATCTTATGATGCTAAAGCAATTATTTAAAAAACGGAACCAAAAATATTGGGTGGGCACTGCACCCCCTCCCCAATAAAGTTATTGCAGGGAAAAGATTCACCTTGCCCCCCCCCCCTATAGTTGGCGCGTATGGTAGAAAATAAAATCATGGTAAGTTTTGGACCAGTTCAAAGAACCAAAAAGAAATGAAGGGCCACAAAATTGAGACTCACGTCGTTCACTGAGAAGTTTCGTCCTCCGGTTTTTATTTTTTTATTTTTTCATTAGTAGTGAACTATGATTCAGTTTTCGGTTTTTTTGGGTGAATATTAAGAAATAAATTTAAAGAAAAGAAATGAGAAAGTATCAACAATATTATTTCCGAAGTCTGTCGCGTGTGAACTTGTATACCGTGGCAAAGCACATATCTTCTTTTGTTATGAAAGCATGGTAGTTCTAATATTGTTCATACAGTGTTCATTATTTGAACTCCAAGTACGCCGACAACTTCTTTCAAAATCTGCAGGGGATGCAAGTTGCTCACAATCAGAAATGACGGTGCGATTGTTCGTACGTTATAAGACCGGCTGTTTTCCATATTTCTTGCAGATTCTCAGGGAGCAATTCAATCATTATTGCCACTTCTGCAACCTGTTAATGTGGAATCCCACTGCTCTCTTCACATTTTATATTTTACTGTTTTAAACGGCGTTCTGCGTACATTTTAGCTTCACCACTCAGAACATCTTTGATGTATCCTATATTGACAAAAGTCACCGAACACCTAGAAGAGAAACACAACATAGCATTTATTGACATATATTAGTACGGTGTCGGTCCACTTTTGTCCTTAATACATGCACTGACCCTTCGAGACATGCTTTCGACAAGGTTTTGGAACACAGCAGTAGGTATGCGCTTCCATTCAGTACATAATCTTGCAGCTAACTGTTGCTTAGCAGTAGGCCTTGGTTCCAAACTTCTTATGCGGCGCTCTAATTTATCTCATAGGTGCTCTATGGGATTAAGGTCAGGGTTGTGTGCTGGCCAGTCCACACAATATCGTCAAATTACGCCGCAACAGTTCTTGCTTTATGGTTCGGTGCATTATCCTGCTGCTACCAACAAGGCTCGGTTCCATAGTATTGTCACAGAGTTCGTAGGGCATAATTGTCCAGAATATCGAGGTAGACGTGCTGGTTAACAAGTTTGCCCACGATAACCAATGCGTCTGGGATCATACCACTAAAAACACCACCACACGAGTACACTACCAGCTCTAAACTTGACCTTAGGAACAGTACACTGTGGTAAATAAAGTTCCCTCGGGTGCCGCGATACCCACACCCGGTCATCAAGCTGATTGATTGTGTATCTAGATTCATCAGTCCATAGGACCCGTTGCCATTGATCTATATTCCACGATAAATGTTCTTTACACCATGCTAAACGACTAGTAGCATTCAGAGTGGAGATGAAAGGCTTATGAGCAGCCGCACGACCGCGGTAACCCATGGAATGAAGTTCTCTGGGAATGGTACGTGTAAATATCGAGGTTCCAGCATTTTTACTCACCTGTACGCTGAGGTCTTGTGCAGTACTCCGTCGATTAGCTGCAACGACTCTCCTGAGTTTTAACAAATATTATTGAACTTTTAGGCATAAAATAATACAGGCGCACCACAAAGTGGGAAAAACAATAATTAAACAGTGAATGAAAGTAATGACATTATCAACAGATGAATGCGGCTACGCCGGTCAAGATAATATGAAAAATGCTAAAAACCACAAAAAGGTGGTAAAATACACGATACACAGATACAGCAAAGTACACTAAAGCTATTACAATTGGCGCTGGCAATAGCCAGGGTGTAATCGAGGAACGCCTAACAACAGAAAAGGACATCCAACACGGCACTCTATTAACAATCAGGAAAACCGGAAATAGAAACAATAAATACAGTAAGCACTGTACACCAACAGTGCGCAACAAACCCGGTAAAATTCACACGAATACCACTCTCCTGAGGCTCCGACGGCCTCTATCACTGAGATTTTCTTTGGTCTGCCGGTACGTTTTCCTGCTTCAGGGCACGCCATGTGCCTTCCACTTATTCAGTACATCCAAAACAGTTTACTTGGGTATGTTTGAACGCAGCTCGGTTTCTCTTATATCATCATCATCATCATTGTCAACCATTATCAATCCACTGCTGGACGAAGGTCTCCCCAAGTTTCCTCCACAACGGTCTGTCTTGTGCCAGTCTCCTCCATGTCACTCCCGCATATTTACGAATTTCATCCACCCATCTCCCATGTGGTCTTTTTCTGGGTCTTTTCCTGTCCCTTGGAATCCAATCTAAAATTTCGGCTGTCCATCTATGGTCTGTCCTTCTGGCAGTATGTCCAGCCCATTGCCATTTCAGGGATTTAACTCTGATCATGATGTCTTCCACTCTTGTCATTTTTCGGATCCACGAGTTCCTCTTCTTATCTCTCCTGGTTATACCAAGCATGCACCTCTCCATGCTTCTTTGAGTTGTCTGCAGCCTTTGTATGTCTCTTTTAGTTAAGGTCCACGTCTCTGCACCATACGTAAGCACTGGAAGGATGCATTGATCAAACACTTTTCTTTAAGACATAATGGCATATTGCTCTTGAAAATTATGCTGTTTCTTCCAAAAGCTCTCCAGGCAAGTTTTGTACGCCGATTAATTTCTTCATCAATGTGACCCTCACTTGATATCTGCTGTCCAAGATAAACATACGTATCTGTTATCTCCAGTTTTTCTCCATCAATCGATAAATCTTCATTTCTTGTAAAAGCAATTTCTCTTATATACAACCCACTAATATTACACTCAACAATATTTCCTTTCTCAAAGTCAGTTCTCTCCCGCAGCGACATTTTCACTCAACCTCACAGTGCGATATGATCGCGGTCAGCAGCAGGCTGGATTTTATACCGTTTGCAGCTGTACCGCGCAGCTTAACAACGCAGCGGATCCGTTCGTTTGCTTTCGAAGGGGTGTCCGGTGACTTTTTTCAATATAGTGTATATAAGGGCAAGAGAAATGCACGAAATCCTTCTGTTGATGCTTGTCCATAATACCTGATTTTTCCCGACGCAATGAATGATGGTAAAATACCATTCCCGACTAGTAGGGATTGGAAAAGACACCTAGTTCCCTGATACCCTGAGCCCATTTAAGAGTGGGGGGGAGGGGAGGCTCTGCAGCACCGGGCCCCGCATTATGAAATGGGCTCTGGAAATATGCAGAACGCTTGAAGAATTCATAGAGTTCTACAGTTGTGTTGTTGTTTTTTTCAGATAGCACAGCAAAAACTATAAGAACTGGCTTATGAAAAAAAAATTATATTTCTTTCTGGCCTTTTTAGGAGGAGCCCGTATAAAATACAGTTTCCTCCAATCCATCCTCAAATCTTTCGAAATCGCATTTTAGAAGGGTTTTTTATGCACATCTGTAATTGCGGGAAATTTGCATACAGTAAGATTTCGTTTGAGTCATATTTGGTTTATATTATTTTATAATTTCAACAAGCTGAAACTATTAGCGGGAAGGGGGATTAAAGTAGAACTGGATTGGTATCAATTTTTCAACCATGCATTTATTAAATTTTCTTGCTAACACTGATTCGTCTATGAAGCATGGGATACACACTTCAATACGGCGGGGATATTTTTACGGCTTCTTCATCATATGTTGGGAATGTTTTCTCCTGGGTATTTTTATTCGTCTATCCATAGTGAAGACCTAGATGTGCCACTAATACTGAAGCCCTAAAATACAGTCGAGACCCCTTGGCCCCCTGTCTCTTTAAATGTTGTTTGCTAATACCTTATTTGCCGTATCATACCCCAATAAAAATATGTAAAAGTTGGTTGTTAAACTACAATTAAAAATATCATACATTCCTAGAGATCTTCCTTTGGTCCGCCGAGAAACTAGACCACTGTGAGTATAAATGACCACTGTGAGTAACAAAGCTAAAGGGATATCACTGCTTTCTGATGCTCAGGTCCACTCGTAACTGCCACGTTTGCCCGATTTTTTAGACAGCGGGTGTATTCGTTAGAGCTGATTCCAGTTCATTCGTTCCAACTGTTAAAGGGTTACATCATTGACAATTGTCACCCAAACGAACATCCAAAGAGGCCAAACCGTAAATCAGGTAAGAACTGCTTGTATCTCTTGCGATTTTGCGTTTGTCTACAAATAAAGTGTTAACAAAATAGAATGGATTAAACAAAAACTAAATGATATACAAATGCAGAAAATGGCTCACTTATTGGATGAAATTGTATGTTTATGATCTCTCACTGTATCGATTTCGCACGTATTTTATATCGATAAAATTCGATATGGTTACATCGATATAATTTTGAGTATCGATAAACGGATTTTCCCACGGTATAGTTTCGAAGATCTTGCGCGACACCATTCCAAGAGTGATAAATATGTAATTCCCGCAGATACTTCGAATAGTAACTTAATGAAAGGGTTCTGTCAAAGCTAGCAGTGGTATTTTTGGTTAAGTGGTCTAGTTAAGTGTTAATATTCATTTCCAGTTAGTGTTCAATGAATCTGTAGCTGGTTTACTCCTAACAAACGGGGCTCATTACCCTGGAAATGCGCCACTGAAGTTCAATGCAAACTACACAGTCGATGCATTATTGTGACTACCTCGTACTTTTGACGTCATCAGCGCGTAATCAATGAAACAAGGCACGCGTCATAGCTGTCTTGGGGGGTATATCAGGTGTGCTATAGTCATTCTGAAAACATATCATTCGTTGCTCTCATGCTTAAAGGAGCTATTTATCAGATTTGCAAATAGGGATGATTATTGGCTTTCGGGCCAAGGGAGGTAGTATTTTTGAAACAGCGCAGTTTGTGAACTGTTCGCGTGCTGCTGTGGTTAAAGTGTATCGTGATTAGAGAAATGGCACCATTGCGAATAAGCGACGTGCCAACTGCGGAGCACCACGTGCCATTGTTGTGAGAGGTGAACGTCGGCTTCGGAAACGCGTCAAGGCCGATCACTACGCTACAGTGGAACAACTCACTGGCAGAATGAACCAGGGGGATACCGGAAGTGTGTCTAAAACGACAGTTCAACGAACCCTGCTGTGTATAGTGCTCCGATGCAAACGGATGATTACTTCACCTATGCTGACGAAGGTGTATCGGCAGAAAAGGCTTACATTTCCACGGCAGTATCGGAATTGGACCTCCACTGATTGGCAAAGGATTGCCTTCTCCATTGAGTCACTATTTCTGCTTCATCGAACGGGAGGACTTTTGAGTATAAGGCGAAAACATCGGTCAACAAACACGCTGGTGGCGGCAGCGTTATTAGCCTGGGGAATGTTTTGGTGGATTCACTAGATACTGCAGAAGGCACTATGGGCCGAATTCGTTATGAATCCATCCTTGTAGACCACGTACACCCATACATGCTGATTGCCTTCCCTGGGACGGATGAGATCTCTGAGAACGACAGGGCGACGTGTCACACAGCTATAAATGTCCGAGAGTGGTTGGAAGAGCATGTTGAAGATTTCAAAGTACTTCCCTGGCCCCCTAATTCCCCAGACTTAAACCCAATTGAGCCTATATGGGACCACCTCGATCGTGTTGTTCGCTCTATGGATGATCCTCCACGCACTCTCCAGCAGCTGTCAGAATCACTGCAGTCAGCATGGCTCCACATACCTGTGAACACCTTGCAGCACTTTATTTAGTTACTCCCAGTTCTTTTAGCTGTGGTCCGCGGCAGTTATTCTGGATATTAGCTGGTTGCCACAATAATGTGACTCGTCCGCCTATATATATATAGCCTATACTAATAACGAATGATCACAACTGTCTCCACGAGTGGACGCGTCCTACATTACGTAGCAGTGAAATGACCGTCTAGATCGGAATATGTATGGACAGTACCGGAAGAGTGTGTCCGTTCGTTCATACGAATCCCGTTCCATGGCATAAAGGAAAAACTTGCCTTAGAATGGAAGGAAAACGGCGATCTGCACGAGAAAAGGTGTGCCCCTGTCATGAATGGTTCGAGGATTATGTCCATACGCTTTGTGTGCTCTTCTGGCCGACAAATCCACCCGATCCTATTTACGTCTGTGGGAATCAGCTGAATGTATTATTCGCATGACCTCGCACGTTAGTGCTCCTTTCCGACGCCACATTTTAGGCCGTCATTCTGTCCAGCTGATATACAGTGTCTGAGGATAGCTTCTGCAGTCTAGTCGAGTCGATTGGAAATATTTTTCTTGCGAAAACCTTCCAACACATTCTTATGTCGTCATAATGTCGTTCTGCTTACATCGTCCTATTCATTGTAGCAAAGCAGAGATAACTTTTGTCACGAATTTTAGATAACAGTAAAAGAGATGATTGATTAGAACGTTTTCACTTAAAATTAATAGAACCTGAAAGAGATACCGAATGCTAAAAATGCTGCATTGAACATATTTAAATGAATCTTTAATAAATGCGTGCTTGTGCAATCTCTTTCTCCATTGTATGAAAGAAAGGCTTATGAAATGAAAGTATGGAAATTCCATGAAATAAAAGCCAAATCTGCGTTAATCTAAATGCGTTGCTCTATTCTGGACATTAAATAATGCAATTATAATTATGCACGCATTTGAATGTGAGAAAAAAAATGAAAAAGTGTAGTTGTCACTTCGGAAAGCTTTTTGGGATACTTATTACCATTGTAATTTATACTTTTTTTTCGAGCATTGCTCGCTAAGACTTCAGCTGCATGGATTGTCATGTTCATCTAGAGATAAAAAAAGACTCACAATAAAACACAATCACAGACACAAAAGCATTTTCTTAGCTCTACGAGTATTTTCCTCTGTCTTGTCTGGAAAATGAGAGGACATATGCAAATTGAATTTTGTTTCTCTAAGAAGAAAGAAAAAAGTCGCAAAATAAGCTCAGGGGGGTTTTTTGTTCCTTAGAAAGAAAACGTGCAACTTCTTTGTCGTTTGAATGGAACTGAATTACTTGAATACAAAACCATTTGAAAAAAAAAGTTCTTTTTTGCAGAAAAGCTAAAAAAAGAATAGTAATCTTGCTTGCTTACCATTTAATTGTTCATCTAAGCTACTGGGATGCAGAGATGGCTAAATTTTTGTATCATTAGGGATCTTTTCATTAAAGCTGGCGCTCTATCATTATTATCGTTAACTTCAGTGAGAACTTCTTTTTACCCGCTTTTTTGGTTATTTTACTCAGAGAGGTTGTCTGCCATCACGCGTCTGAGAGGATTCAATGTAAAAGCTGCAATAAAGGAAATAGTTGCAATTTTTTTATAATAAGCCGCTTTATTTGAATAGCTACAATCATTTAAAAGTTAAAAAATGAACGTTCCAAAATGTATTTGTCTTTGAAGTTTTTAGAATTGTATTAAGCATTATTTTTTTTATAAAGTTTTAATACTGGATTCGATTACAGATTCCCTAACGCAGGTAGTATGCTGTGTTTAAAAAATAAAAAAGACTGTGCTTTGGACAGCCCGCTATGACGTACTGCAGAGGTAACCACGCTTTGTTATGGCTAAGTACATTCTATATTCATAACCAAGCTTTGCTAAGATTAAATACATTCGATTAATACATTTTAAACATAACTTAAATGGTGGCAAGTTACCAGGGCAAAATACGTTCAGATAGTCCAGAGCCAACCCGAACAAGTGTAATTTTCTAACAATTCAGCAACTTTTTCACTTCAACTTGGGTAAAATTATGTGTGACGTACCTGCCAGCAGGACGCACACGTCATAAAGGCAGATAGGGATCAGAATAATCGTCTGCGTAGCTCAGTTGGTAGAGCGACTTGTTCCGGAATAAGCGGCCTCGGGTTCGAATCCCGGCGTAGACCAAAAATGACGGAGAAATTTACTTCGTTATAATGGTGTAGTGGTTGGCATGCCTGGGCGTTTTCTGGGAGACGCGGGTTCGGGTCCCGCTCCGGATCGATGAAATTTTTCGGGTTTTCGGGTGTTGTCTGGCTTGCCATCCTTGTCGCATTTGCGCCGGGGATCGGATTGTCGTCTTCAAGGTTTGTATTATATGGCGTGGTCCCGTGTTTCTTTCATGATTTGTCTGCGTAGCTCAGTTGGTAGAGCGACTTGTTCCGGAAAGGGCGGCCTCGGGTTCGAATCCCGGCGTAGACTAAAAATGACGGAGAAATTTACTTCGTTATATATGTACAAATGAATTAAAATGAACCTTGGACAGGAGCTCATAGAAATTAATACAGATACGCACAGTTATATTATTCATAACCAAGCTTTGTTAAGATTTGCTACACTTAGAGCACAAACTACTAAACAAAGCCTAGATTATTCTGGTCCGGAGTTATGGAACCCTTTGCCTGCAGATTTAATATCTATTAATAACTTCAATTTGTTTAAAAAGAAATTAAAACACTATCTACTTACTAACCGATATCCATTCATTAATACAAGATGGAAAGGTTGATTAATTCAGGGAATATTCTTTTTTTTTTTTTTTTTTTTTTTTTGATTGGAGGTTTAACGACCACCGTGAGCAACTCAATGGGCTATAAGCAGTCGGCCGTCCCTAATTTAGGGTGACTGGTTCCAGGGAAGGGAGAGAGCCAGTGCCGTAAGACAAACACAACATCCATGCCTCACCGGGATTCGAACCCGGACCCCTTTTGGACGAATGATCAGAGGCCATTGCCTTAGACCACTGCGCCACCGGGGCGGCAGAGGGAATATTCGACTGAGGGGGAAGGTGAGAGCCTTACAATATGTGGATTCAGTTACCTAAGGACGGGTATCTCTACAATGAAGATTGGGTAGGGGATGGGGGACAACTCCTTGTTTTTCCTTACTTTAACATTATTTCCCCCTTGATATGCTGTCAATATCGTGCTTAGATATTTAATTTTTTATTTGTTTTCTTTTTCGACTTTGTTGCTGTTATAGGAATGTTCTTGTCTTGACTTAAACCTAGGGAGATCAAGGCTGGTCAGGTCTCCTCGAGGCCTTTTCCTTGATCTACCCTGCTGTTATTTATATGCTTATGCTTAACTGTTCAGAATTATTAATTTTAATATGTGACATCAAGATCAATAAATGAAATGAAATGAATAGGGGACGCACATGCAAAAACGGCAAGTAGCAGTGATAAACCATTGCCGACGTAGATTAATTGGGAAAGCATTCGACTCCGGAGCTGACGCATGTGCATTCGAGTCTCTCCACCAGTAAATTTGGGATTCTCATTGACGCTGTAACGTAAAATGAACCTCCTGGTCGTTCGGTTCTTCAAAAATTTGCGATTTTACTGCCGCACATTGTCTGCAGGGCGGGCTTGAAAAATACCATTCCCGAAATGCTTGGGGGATGTAAATTATTGGCCTGGACACGTAACTAACAAATTTCAAAATAAACAAGAAAGATGGCACCGAATTTTCGGGTGTAATAAGAACGTCTTTTAAATCCGTTGTGACGTAAATTAAATTTAGCAAAGCGATTCAAAGTCAATTGAATCGTTATGGAAAACAATAATATCTGAAGGAAGGAAGAAAGAAGTTTTTCAATCATGTTTTTAATCCCTCAGATATTGCTGTAAACGGAATCGTGAGCTTACGCCCTCTGGTTGCAAACTTGTGCGTTAAGAAAAATGTACATTTTTTCCATAAGAAGCATTTCGTGCTGGAAAAGCTCTCCAACACAGAAATATATTTTCAAATCGGACTCTTAGAAACTCAGATGTCGACAAATATAAGATGTGACTTTACGCCCCTTGGTGGGAATACTATGCACTATCTTAGGAAGAAAGTATTCTCAAAATGTTTTTCGATATGAGCAGTATCGATCCAACAGAAAGAAACATTTTAGTCGACTTTTTAAAAGCCCAGATTTTACTTCAAGCATATCAGAAACACAAATTAACTCTTGTGCCCCCCAGATGGTAAAACCATTCCTTACCGAACATTAGAAATTATATGAAAACTATTTTCCATCAGGTGTTGTGTGCGATATAGGAGGATTTTTGTTCAAATAGGGGTTTTAGGAGCCGAAATAACGCAGAAAACTCAGATTACCTTTGCGCCTCCTAGCGAATCATTTACTTGAAAATTTTGAATTTATATGAAAAACATTTCGCATCGGAAACACTATCCAACAAAGAAAACATTTTTCAAGTCTAACTCTTAGAAGTAGAGATATTGGCAAAAATAAGATGTACACTGAAGAGCAATTGAATTAGAGACATCTGGCGTTATGCAAATGTGGCGCTGTGGGCGGGCTTGTAAACGAAAACGACATGACATATGCAGTAGGGTGGAGTGAAAAACACTTTTTTTTTAAATTTGAAACGTCACCATGTGCAGTAGTTGCGATTTTATTACTGAAATGACCCCTTGAAATATGGATGACATTATTTGATATCTTAGGCTGCCCCAAGAACCTCGAAATTTGAAAGTTATAGGGAAAAATGGTTTAAAAACACCCGCTTGCTCCATTTTGTAAATATAAAAAAATACTGTGTCACCATGTTATTTAATATCACCTTTGAGTGTTATATACACAGGTAAAAATTCAGCAGACGTGAGTTAATTTCTTAGGCTTCCCCAAAGAGCTCAAAATTTGTCATATTTCTCCAAAAATGGCATAAGTTATTTAAATATGATAGACACCAGCCTTACCTAGTAGCATAACTTGAAGAGTGAGTTTACTTCACTTGGAAATCAGACTTTTTTTCGAAACTTGGCATCAGCTTCCTATCCAAAATTTTTGATCTGATGAATCCATTTCTTGCAAGAAAGTCGCACACATGAGCAGAAGAATCTCTTACAATCTTAACCATCCTCTCAACTGCCTGAGAATGGCAAGGTATTTTTGCAAATTCGTGGCAAGAACTTGGATATTTATCCGACTGCAGTAATTCCAGAAGCTCATCGTCTTCCCATTTCCGTGTGATGGAAGGCTCAGTCACATTACACTCTTGCCAGTCAATTAGGTCGATGTAATCATTGCTCTGGAAATTCAGCTTAGGAATCCGAAACTTCCTAATGGTAGCTGTTTGTTCGGAAGATTTCCTGGCCTTCATGATACGTCGAACAGCAAGCTCACGGACATACCTTCTGTCGTCAAACAACATTGCAGCGAGCAAGTTTTCTTCATGGGCAAAATACGCGTTGTCTTGGACGACTCTTTTTACAATATCCTTTAAATTATCTGGAAGCTACTGAAACCTAGATATAAAAAGCTGCAAATTTCTTGGACCATGTTTACAGGTACGGTTACATTTGATCGTGAACCACGATGGTGCATATTCTTTCATTATGAAGGTGGCTGGAGCCGCCACGGTGGCGCAGTGGTCTAAGCGATGGCCTCTGATCCATTCGTCTGTAAGGGGCCCGGGTTCGAATCCCGGTGAGGCATGGATGTTGTGTTTGTCTTACGGCACTGGCTCTCTCCCTTCCCTGGAACCAGTGACCTTAAGTTAGGGACGGGCGACAGCTTATAGCCCATTGAGTTGCTCGGTTGTTAAACCTCCAATCAAAAAAAAAAAAAAAGGTGGCTTGTTAGACAAGTTGTGGTGTTGGATCGCTAGTTCCTACATACAAACGCAGAATGCGCTTTGCGAGGGTCAGCCAACGGGAATGTGCAAGTGCTTCAGGATCCCGATTTGCCGGATCTAGTGGGCAATAACCTGCAGAGACTGTCTTAAAAATTCCCCATAAATAAAGTTGATCCGAGCTAAGATCTCCATAGTTAATGTCGGACTGAAGCGAAAATTCAATTTTCTAGAAATTAACTATAGGAAGGTTTGCGCACGTCTTCAGGCGCTTTCCAATCAATCCACTAAATCCTCTTGAACCTGATGTTTTCCCATCAAGTGCTTCAGTAAGGTGGCGTAAAGGCATTCATTAAAATGAAGCTGACATATAATCCAGTGTACGAGAGAATTGAGCTTCTCTTCAAGGCGCCTAATTACATCTGCATTTGTGCCGGTATTAACCACTTCCAATTAAGACTAACTCCGACAAGTCAAATGCCTTCTGGTTCAATAAGCTGAAGATACCTTCGGAAAAGCCTTTTGCACTCTTGGTCTTCGGTGCAAAATGTCCCAAATAGACTGAACCCGGTTCTTCAACAAGTGTAATATGCTCCTCCCATTCTTTTTGCTTGTGCCACTTGCCATCATCTGTCTGTGTATTCGTAAGAGTTTCATCCCTTCTTCCGTCCAAAAATAAATCTCCAGTCTTTCTACCAGCCAAGTTTACCTCATCTTAAATTGGTTGACGGGTCTTCTTCCTTTCTCGTCGTACTTTATGCCGGTCAATAACGAATACATTACATTCTTTCGAATGAACCGGTTCACTTACATCATGAAGCCACGCCGACGCAAGTTCAGCTGCCGCTCGGTCGCTGATGCCTCGCCTATCGCACTTTCTAGAAAATGCAGACAGTGTCATCTGACGCCTAGGTTTCGAAAAACGACGTGGAGTGAAATCGTAATCTTTCTCCGAGGCCAACAAATGACTTTGACCCGGCTCCTCCTCAGGTTTCCCTGCAGAATTAGTATTTGTATCCTCTTCTGAAGGATCATCCTCGACTCGCAGGGCCGATTTCAGTGATGCAGTTTTCTGTAATTTCCTACGGACATGCTCTTCCCTATCACTCTTTCGAGCTGATCTTTTCTTCAATACACTGGTGGTTTTTTCGTCAAACCCACCTACTATCATTCTTCTGTTTGTTCTCTGGTCCATCAGAAAGTCTCTCTCTTTCACGGGTACCTTTTTTGCAGAGCAGCATTTGCAGGTTCTAAAACATTCGCACTTGCATGAGCATATGTCAAAGAAACGTTGCGAATCTGCAAGAAATGGTTCAATCTTGTTTCGGTAGGTTTCATCCATTCTTGCAGCGTGTTTTTTCAGCTTTCGGATTTCAGTGTTGTATGCGGTAATACGCTTTGCAACAGATTTGTGCAGAGATGTCGGAAGAGATGCTTTCTTCCATATACTTAGCACTTTGTCCGCGATAATACTTGCTATTTCTGCTGCAGCAGGCTCATAATTTGCACCTTCCTGCCTAAGAGTATTCCTCACAAGGTAGTAATGGCACATTACATCTTCGTACGTGGGCAACACATTTTCATGCATCTCCTTATAACTCCCGAGGATAGGGCAATCAGCTTTATTTCATGTTTCAGCCATCCTAAGTAGTTGGACGACAAAGCGAAATTGCCGGTACGATCCAATCAACGTCCCTAGGAGTGAAAGAAACCGTTGCATCATTATGACGCAAACCCACCAACACTCTCTCCCAAAACGGACCTGTGCGACTGTGATGAGATGACTCAGCGAGTTCGCAAACAGAGCTCCGTGTGAGAGAGGAGGGTGGGCTGAGATGAAAAAGGTAACAAAAACAAAGCAGAGCGCAAAACAGCAAGCTATGTTTCTGAAAATCAACAAGAGGTTTCCAGAAAGTATGAGAGAGGGGGAGGGGGATTGTTAATGTTAAGCCCAAATTGGTAACAATAAGCCTGCTTACGCAACTTATCATGCCATTTTTGGCACAAACTACATATTTTAAGGGATCTGGGGAAGCCTAAGAAATTAACTCATGTCTGCTGAACTTTTACCCGTGTTTATACACTCAAAGGTGATATTAAATAACATGGTGACACAGTTTTTTTTTATATTTACAAAATAGAGAAAGCGGGTGTTTTTAAACAATTTTTCTCTATAACTTTCAAACTTCGAGGTTCTTGGGGCAGCCTAAAATATCAAATAATGTCATCCATATTTCGGGAGGTCATTTCAGTAATAAAATTGCAACTATTGCATATGGTGACGTTTCAAATTAAAAATAAAAGTGTTTTTCGCTCCACCCTAATATTTAGCGATCTCACAATTCAATGATGCGACGTGATTCAGTAAGAGTCGGACGCAGTATGGGTAAGAGGAAGGATCTAAGCGCATTTGATCCTGGGCTAATTGTCGGGACCCGACGAATGGGTCACTCCATCTCGGAAGTCGTGCAGGCACTGGGATTTTCACGAGCCACTGTGTCACGGGTGCACCTTGAATACATCGAATTCGATAAAACCATCCCTGCAAGGTGCAACTGCCGTGGACAACAGCGTGTGGATGAGCAGGGTCATCGTCAGCTAGCTCGCATTGTAACAGCGGGTAGACGGGCCACAGTGCAAGAAATCACTCGGCAATTTAACGCTGGTGCACAGAAACGTGTAAGCAGCCACACGATCCAGAACCATCTCCTCGCTATGGGGTACAGAAGCCATCGTCCCACGAGGGTAATGCTGCTGACCACATATCACAAGGTGCGAAGATTAACATGGGCGCGGGAACATCGCCACTGGACCCTAGACATGTGGGAAAATGTTGCCTGGACTGATGAGTCGAGATTCACGTTGGTACATGCGGATGGCAGAATATGAGTACGGCGCAAACCACATGAAGCGATGGACCCTTCTTGCCAACAGGGTACTCTTCAAGCTAGTGGGAGTGGCGTTCTCGTCTGGTTATGTTCACGTGGACTGAAATGGGACCCCTGGTACGTGTGACATCATCCTTCACAGGTCAACGTTACCGGGATATCCTGGACTACAATTTACTCCCGTTTGTGCATCTTCAACATCCTACTGGGGACCTCATCCTGCAACAAGACAATGCACCGTGCCATCGCTCCCGAGTTGTATCCGAATGGTTGGATGAACTCTACACCGACGTGTCCTCGCTTCCTTGGCCAGCTAGGTCGTCTGACCTCAATCCCATCGAGCACATCTGGGATGCCATCGATTGAGATGTTCGAGGCTCTGAACCCCCTTCATCAAATTTTCGTGAACTGTGGGAGCTTGTTCAGGGGTTGTGGATCCGTATGGCTTCTCAAACCTTCCGGTGTCTTGTTGAATCCATGCCGAGACGAATCGCCGCCGTCATCAGGGCGAAAGGTGGTGCTACACGTTACTAGACAGGTACCTCTAATTCAATTGATCTTCAGCGTATACCTATCCCCCTGGCGTAGAAACCATGCATGATTTTAATAAGAAAATGTTTCTAAAAGATTTGTCAACATAAGTAGTATCCGTCAACAAACGACTATTTTTTTCAATCGAGATTTTAGAAGCTTATATTTTGCTACAAATACAGCAGAATTGGAAATTAAGACTTACGACCCCAGGTGGCCAAACCATTTTTAACAAAAATTAGAAATTATGTGCAAAGGATTTCCCCATCAGGACCTGTATCCGGTGCAGGAAGAATTTTTTCAAATTGGAGATTTAGAAGCAGCGCTATACAGGGAAACGCAATTTACCTTTACGCCCCCTAGCGGAAAGTCTATGAATTACTTGAAAATTCTGAAGTTGTAAGAAAAGCATGTCACACCGAAAACTCTATCTAATAAGGAAATAATTTTTCAAATCGAAACATTAGAAATAGAGATAGTGACAAAAATAAAGTATACATCTGCGACCCCTGGAGGAGAAAGCGGGCAATATTTAAAAAAATAAAATATTCCTAAAAGATTTATTAATCTGAGTGGCATCGGTCTACGAAATAATTTTTTCAATATATATTTTAGAAGCTCAGATTTTATGTCATATACATCAGAAGCCAAAATTAACACTTACGTCCCCAGGTCGCAAAAGTATTGTTTGTCAGCAATTAGAATTTAAATGCACAAGATTGTCGATCTGGAACTGTATTCGCTGAGGAAAACAAATTTCAAATCGGAGCTTTAGAAGGAGAGATAGCGGGGAAAACGTAATTTACTTTCACGCCCTGCTGAAGAAAATATATTCGTAACTTAAAAAAGTGACTACACCTAAAATACTCTTCGACATAAATGGAATCGAAGGATAAAATAATTTTTTCAATCGGATGTTTAGAAGCCAAATATGTGGAATATAATGCATTTTTGATTTTGACAATCTCATCATTTACGCCCTCTAGCGACTAAATTGTACATCGTAAAAAAAAACAACGAAATAAATGATCATCATATAATTTTCAAGCTTCGCAATGCAAAAATAATTTTTCAAATCGGACTAATAGTTGCAGAGATATCTTGTCTACAGGCGGACGGACAAACCGATAACATAAGCACGATCTGTTTTTACAAAAGTCGTGCTAAAACGTTTGGAATAAAATTTCCTGCTACAAGTAAAAAAAAAAAAAAAGACAGTTGTCGCATGTCGTGTTTCAGTTCACTGCTCATCACCAGAAATTGTACAAGGGTGCGTCGAAAGTTTTGTAATATTTGTGTAAACGCATGTGCTGTGGCGGGTACGTCACGTGTTTATACTAGTTCCAGTCGCGAACTGCAGTCAGTCAAAAGAGATATAAAGTGGTAGTTGTTGCTGTGAACAGCACTGCATGTCGTCGTTCTGTCTGTGGTTGGGACGATTAAAAGATAAACACCCACAACCGGCTAATTAGTAAACTTTTGATTTAAGAGTTTGAACTCGGCCATAACGCTGCTTAAGCAACACGAAACATTTGTCATGCGAAAGGGGAAGGTTCCGTAGCCACAGCACCGCAACCAGATCGTTCAAGAGATTTCACTCAAGTGACAGATACCTCGAAGATTAGAGAAGGTCAGGTAGGCTGCGAAACGTGAATTCGTAGGCCGTGCGCCAGGTCGCAGAGGCAAATCCGACAACCAGCACTTGAGAGATTAATAGGAAAGCTGGGCATATCACAGACCACCGTGGTTCGTCACTTTCTGGATTTGAGCAAGGTCTAAGGGAACTGCCGCATTGTCTCTCACGAAGTGACACCAGCTGAAGGAAACCTCCGAGTGGAAGTGTGCACGTAACTCCTAGAAAACCCTCGCGATGTACGTTTCTTCAAGGGAATCGTTACGTGCGATGAAAAGTGGGTCTATTTCCGTAATCCTAACACCCAACGGCAGTGGTGGAGCCCGGGCCAACTTCCAGAACCTGTTGCCAAACGTGGGCGCTTAGAGCACTATGGGGCCGCCCCGGTGGCGCAGTGGTCTAAGCGATGGCCTATGATCATTCGTCCGAAAGGGGTCCGGGTTCGAATCCCGGTGAGGCATGGATGTTGTGTTTGTCTTTCGGCACTGGCTCTCTCCCTTCCCTGGAACCAGTGACCCTAAATTAGGGACGGGCGACTGCTTATAGCCCATTGAGTTGCTCACGGTAGTCGTTAAACCTCCAATCACAAAAAAAAAAAAAAGAGCACTATGGGATGCTCCGCGCCTACTGGAATTGCGAGGAGATAATCCATTACGAATTCGTTCCAGACGGTCGAACCATGAACGTCGACTTCTGCTCTGAACAACTGGAGAGGATGTATGCTGTTTTGGAGGAGATGCACCCGGCTATGGTAAACAGAAAGCGCGCTTTTCTGCAGCAGAAGAACTCTCGTCCTTATATCCATGTCTACTTCCTTCGCGGGAGGCATTTCAACAACTAGGAAGAGGTGGCAGCTGCAGTGAAGGAGTTCTTCACCTCGAAGTACAAGAACGGGTACCGCGGCGGAATTTATAGAACTGTCAGACAGATGGCTAAAGACGGTGCAACACGATGGCTTATATTTCGAATGCTAGTCAGCTTTCGTCTTAAAGGTACGTTTGAAGACAAAGTGTTCCAAACATTGCAAATCTTTCAACTCAACTCACCCTCTGTATTATCGTTACGGAGTGCCAAGGACAGAGGAATTAACTTATTTAATTACATTATCATTTAGGTCCAGAAATTGGAACCCTATGTAGTTTTTTTTTCCTCTCTAAATGTGATTTATATAGTCAACGATGGGGTGCATGCCTCACAGAAACTGATACACGATTTGCGCACTGAACTTTTTGAATATAGACCTTAAAACGGATATGCAAAACATGTAAAAGAAGTTCATCATATTTTTTAACTTAGCAAATCAGAACACCCATGTTTAGCACGTCTTTTGCGAAAAAGGTCGTGCTTATGTTACCTGTATGTCAGTCTTAGGACACCATATCTCTGCAACTATTAAAAGGATTTGAAAAATTATTTTTGCACTGGAAGTCTTGACCTTTACATTCCATACTTTTACGATGCACGATTTCGCTGCTAGAAGGCGTAAATGCAGGTGATATCGAATTCAAAATACATTTTATTCCATATATTTGCTTCTAAATATCCGATTGAAAAAAAAATCTTTTTACCTTTCGATTCCATTTATATCGAAAAATATTTTAGGTACAGTCACTTTTTCAAAATATACATAGATTTTCCGCTGGGCGGCATAAAGGTAAATTACCTTTTCCACAATATCTCAACTTCTGAAACGCCGATTTGAAAAATTCTTCCTGCACCGAATACAGCTCCTGGTGGGTAATATTTTCCATATAATTTCAAATTTTTGGTAAAGAATGGTTTCTCCACCAGGGGAGTAAGTTTTTATTCCGGTTTCCGATGTATTTGCAGCAAAATCTGAGCTTCCGAAAACGCAAATGAAAAAATATTTCGTGGACTGATCCCGCTCACCTCGGAAAACATTTTGAGAATACTTTCTTCTTAAAATAATGCATAGTTTTTCCGCAAGACGGCGTAGATGTATATCTTATTTTTGTCGATATCTCTGCTTGTAAATGGCCGATTTGAAAAATAATTTCGTTGTCGGAGAGCGTTTGCCATGCGAAATGTTTCACATATAATTTTAAATTTTTCTTAAACCCTAAGTCTACCACCAGAGGGCGTAATTTCAAATTTCCCTCCACACCAATATATGCGGGACTAAAAATCCGATTGAAAATCATCTTCTTCAATCAGATACAACTGAATATGCACACTCTTTGTGTTTGTTTTCTTACCAAAATAATGCAGAACTTTGACGCTAAGTGGCGCAAATGCCTAATTTATTTTTTTCAATATCTCTTATTCTGCACGTGTGTTTAAAAATTTATTTCACTACCGAATGCCATTTACCTTGTAGAACACGTTATGTCAGTATATAAGGAGTTTTTATAAGTTCACAGTTGTGTAGCAAAATGGTGTTCGTATATTTCAATTTGCAGCTTTATCACCTCTTCTAAAAACGCTATTGAGAAATTTCTTCAATGTATGCTATTCTCTACAATAGAGATGAGGAGCATTATCGTCTTTAAATAATGCAGATGTTTCCCACCAGAGGGCGTAAAGGTCGCAACTTTTTTTTTTTTTTGCTATCTCTGCTTCCGGGAGACGCCTTTGAAAATTTCTTTTTCCTTAGAATAACCTCCTCCATGAAAAATATTTTCCCCCTATTTTCAACATTTTTAATTATGCAAAAATCTTCCGCTAGAAGGCGTAGAGTTATAAATGTTTCCTTCTACATGTGTATTTCTTCTTTTAACTGCTCGATTTTGAAATCACTTTGTCACTGATGTGCTGTGAGAGACATTTTATGCGCATTTTGTTCATTTTCGTAACATAATTTTTAGCCGCTGGTTGAAGTAAATGATTGTTTCTGTTTCTCGATCTTTTATCAGTTGGAGAAATTCGGTTGATTGTTTTTCTAACCGGTTGCACTGACTTTGAATAACTTCGATATATTTAATTTACGTGAGAAAAGGTTCAAAAGACGTGCTTATTACAACCGAAAATTTGCTGTCATTTTTTTTTTAAAGGTAAATTTTCCTGGTCATACAGTTTTTACTACATTAGCAGGTAAATAATCTCTGCTCATGCCCAGCTGGGCATGTAACTTTTCACATATTTTTCAATCCCTGGTCTGGAATTAATGAGAATTCATTTTTCTACAGAGAGTTCGCGGTCGGCCCGCAACCTGCGATTTCCTGCCCCTGCATTTATCAAGGGGAAAACGAAGTATATGGCCGGTGTAGCTGAATTGCGAAAGCATTCGGCCACGGAGCAGGAACGTGCAGGTTCAAGTGACGATACCGGAAAAGTGTGTGTTTCACACGGCTTTAGCTTCATACTAACATACGGAAGGGCAATTCGGGGTGTCTGGCAATACGCGCTTTTTCTGATTTGTGGTGTTGTATTTTGGTGTCGTAGTGGTGAACACCTACAATTACAACTCAAGAAATACACTGGGAAAGAGAGAGAGAGAGAGAGTGAGTGAGAGAGAGAGAAAAAAAGAGCGGGGACAGATGTACTTATTTCTAAATGAATTCGAATACACCTGGTCCCGACGGATGAACAAGTTCATCACACCCACGACGGACATTTAAGTGTTTAAAAAACATTAGCAATCCATCAAGATGAAAAACAAATGCAGTACTGCTCAGTTGTATTGCGATTTGCAACCAAAAGTATAAAAAAAAAAGAAAAAAAAATGGTACATCGCTTTATTATGGTAAGTAATGGTGCGATTTTCAAGCAAATTTAAAATTTTCAAAAACAGGAAAAAATTCAGTAGATAAGTGTTGATGCAACTTTAAAGAAAATTTTAAAAAACGAAAAAAAAAAGAAGAAATATGATACCGTATTTTCGAGTGCAATGAGTGCGACATTTGAATCCTTACCTACGCAAATACATTTTTTAAAAGTTATTCATAGGCAATGGAAAGTGTTAGACAGAAAATCAACCAGATTTCTTCAATCGATGAAACTTCGAGGAATAAGAACTGCTATTTATTTCCACTAACGGCTGAAAAGCATATTAAGAAATTTAACAAATAGTGGGCAAATATTTTCTCATACCAGTGGGAAGATATCAGAAAGGAGAGAATTTGAAATTTCGCAGTGAATCGAAGAAATGTAAAAAAGAAACATTATATAACTCTACGCCGTCTAGCTGAAGACTTTTTAAAAATGGAAAATTTGAAAATATGAGAAAAAACAAAGTATTCTTAATAGCAAAAACTATGTTAAGGAAAAATGAGTTTTCAAATACGTTCATCAAAAGCAGAGACAGAGAGAAGGTTGAGACATTGCATACCATAGCGGGGCAGTTGTGCATTATTCAAAGAAGGCAATAAAAGTGTTCCACAAACTAAACGATATCCGGCGTTATTTTTTTTATTCAGACATATAGAAGCAGACATAACTTTAAAAAAAATCGGATTATATTTGCCCCCACCCCACCTAGAGGAGAAATTGTCCAGTACTTAGAAACGGGAATACACAAAAAACATTTTCAAAATTAGTAGTATATAATCGAAATAATTTTTGTTCAGGTGGGACCTCTAATCCATCAGATTTTGCTTCACACATGCTGTAAACATGAACTTGCGTCCTCTAGTGGCAAACTTTTGCGTTAAAATATTAGAATTTATACGCAGATTATTTCTCACCGAAAATGTTCTCCATTTCAAAAATGTGTTTTTTTTCCAAATCAGACAGTGTTAGAAGCAGAGATATCGTCAAAAATAAAATATGCATGTACCCCCGTGGTGGAAAAACTATGCACTATTTAAAGCAGACGCTATTCTCAAATCGTTTTCAGAACTGAGTGGTACCGGTCCACGAAACAATGTTTTAAACCGAATTTTCAGAAGCGCGAATATTGCTGCAAATGCTTTACAAACAGAAACACATACACCCCTGGTGGTCAATGCATTCTCGACCAAAAATTAGAAATTATAGACAGAATATTTCCCACCAGGAATTGTAGCCGATGCAAAAAGAATGTTTCAAGAGGACTTTTAGAAGCAGAGAAATTGAGGAAATCGCAATTTAACTTTATGCCCCCTAAAGGAGAATCTACACATTATTTGAAAAAAAATGTGTACTCAAAATAGCCTTCATTACAAACTGCATCAAAAAGCACAGGATAAATTTCGCAATCGGATGTTTAGCTTCAATTATAGGGAATAAAATGTATTTTGAAAATGATTGAATTTGCATTTACGTCCTCTAGTAGCGAAGTTATGCATCGGGAAACATTTCTCACATTTCAAGCTTTGGAATGCAATAAAAGTTTTTCAAATCGGAGTAATAGTTGCAGAGATGTGGCGTCCACAGTCGAACGGATGGATAGATGGACGGACGGACAAACTCACTCTATGATTCCGTTATATATATATATATATATATATATTTTTTTTTTACAAAAGACGTGAAAATAGCCTCCTACGGAAGGAAAAGGGACCTAAATTTCGCCACCCCAGTAGCGCGCAGTGGTCAAAGCGATGGCTTTTGAATTATTCGTCCGAGTTTGGTCCGAGGTCGAATCGTGGTGGGGCATGGATGTTGTGTTAGTCTTACGGCGCTTGGTTTTTTCCCTTCCCTTGAAACAGTGGCCCTAAATTGGGGACTACAGACTGCTCATAGCCCATTCAATAAACCACGGTGGTCGTTAAATTTCCAATAAAAAAGAACGTAACTTTCTTTTTTCCATCCTTTTTGTGTAGGTTTGTAAGACTCAGATAAATGGAAGAGTATGTGAAAATCCGCTTCTCCTTTGTGAAAACTACCTATCATTATGACACCTTCAATCTTGCTGCTGAAAGTTTACGACCAGTTTAAATTACTGAACATCTGGAGGCAAATTCAATTATTTACAAAGATTACAAAGATAAAAAACAAATAGGAAGGATAATTATTTTAGTATCCTGTTATTGAAATTTTGTTACTCTCAGAAACCGCATATGCCATGAGTATGATTTGTAGTATTTCAGTAAGAAAGAGTAACTAAGTCTTCGTCAGGATAGGTCTTAAAGGTGACAGTACAGCCTATTTACTAAAATGAGAACAAAGTCTCATGTGCCGTCAAATGGTGTAGAAAAATTGCTAATTTATTTCACTGATCTTTCGTTCGACACCGGGAGATTTATGAAGGCGAAGTGCGTTAATAATACTTCAACCGGCTGGAACGAATTAACTTGGAGTTAGCGAAATGGGTTGAAATCCGATGAAAAGAATTAACTCAGAGTTAGCAAATCAGATGCAACGAATTAACTCGGAGTTAGCAAAATGGATTGAAATCCGATGCAACGAATTAACTCGGAGTTAAGCAAAATGGGGTGAAATCCGCTGGAACGAAATAACTCGTATTTAGCAAAATGGGGTGAAATCCGCTGGAACGAATTAACTCGTATTTAGCAAAATTGGATTAAATCCACTGGAACGAATTAACTCTGAGTTAGCGAAATGGGGAGTAATCCGATGAAACGAATATATTCGCTGTCTTGGTCAAACTCGACTGGAAAGATTGAACCTGCGCAGCGGAAAGCGTGTATTTCCTTTTAGGTTTATTCAAAGCTGCGATTTAGAAAGATGATTGAAACTAGTCCTTCTGACTGATTAGTTGCTGTTAGCCATTTAGCAATGGCGATAGAAAGAAGAGATATGTTTGAGTCACGTGTTTCAATTCAGTGCCATGATGTACATATCAGGGAGACTAGCCCTTCCCCTATATTATGCCTTGGGTCATAAAACAAAGAATAAATAACAAGAAAGTACGACATACCACCTCTAACAGGTTTAAGGAATTGTTTTACAGTAGCTTTAGTATAACCTGGCCGCTATGCGAACATTCCTGTTTGGACAGCACGTAAAATTTTGGGTACAACTTGGCTGAGTTCTATTGGTCGCTTAACGGGTTAACACAAGCATAACCAGTTCTGAGTTAGGACTAAAATCTATAGTACATAACTAGGTTTGAATTCACATAAATCTAGCAATAGAAGCACTTGAATTTTCGAAGGTCTTTACATGGATCTGATATTCACGTAGTGTGATACAACAAAAAACCATCGGTTACGGTCTTCGTTTGGTTTCAAAATCAGTGTTTGTGGATGACGAAATTCCACAGTGATAGTCGTTCTACAGACACGCCACCGTTACAGACATCAGATCGTGTAAGAAAATTTTCTGCTCTCTCTCTCTCATTGTGGTGAGTATGAGTGTGGCGCTAAAACGGCAACCCGTTTCATTTCCTTTCACCGGAGAACCGTTCCGTGATCACTTCCCTTGCTGCTGCAGTCTTTCCTCTCCCCTCTTGTATGTCCCTCATTCACTTCCTTATCATTCATATCCAGAACCCTCCATATCATTAATAATATGATCTACTTTATCTGAGTGTTTGAACCGTTTTAGCGGCGCAGTGGAAAGAGTAATCACAACAGCAATAACCAAGAGAGAAATATTTGTGACGTCACGCTTAGCTTTTCGTGCAGGTGTTCGGTAAATGAAAACTTCTTCCCGGATATAAATATGTAACGACATCACCTTAGCAAAAACTGAGAAATAAATATTCGCGACGTCAAGCTTAAACTTTTCTGTTTTCGGGCAGGTGTTCCGTGAATGGAAGCTGCGAATTACACTATATTGAAAAATCATCCCGGAAACTCTTCAAAAGCAAATGAACGGATCCACTGCATTGTTAAGATGCAAACGGTAAAAAAACAAGCCTGCAGCTGACCGCGATCATATCGCACTCTGAGGTTGAGCGAAAATGTCGCAGCGGGAGAGAACTGACTTTGAGAGAGAGAAAACGTTGATGGGTGTTATATTGGTGGGTTGTCCATAAGAGAAACAGAGTGGCGTTTAAACATTCCCAAGTCAACTGTTGTAGATGTACTGAATTAGTGGACGACACAGGGCGTGCCCTGAAGCAGCAAAACGTACCGGAAGACCAAAGAAAATCAGTGAAAGGTGACGTCGAAGTCTCAGAAGAGTCGTTACAGCTAATCGATAGAGTGCTGCACAAGACCTCAGGGTACAGGTGAGTAAAAAATGCTGGAACCTCGGTATGTACACGTACCATTCGCAGATAACTTCATTCCGTGGGTTACTGTGGTCGTGTGGCTGCTCATAAGCCTTTCATCTCCACTCGGAATGTACTCGTCGTTTAGCATGGTGTAAAGAACATTTATCGTGGACCGTAGATGAATGGAAACGGGTCCTAAGGACTGATCAATTCAGATTCACGATCCATCAGTCTAATGGCCGTGTGTGGGTATCACGGTAGCCGGGGGAACGCTATTTAGTACAGTGTGCTGTTCCTACAGCCAAGTTTGGAGCTGGCAGTGTACTCGTGTGGGAGTGTTTCCGTGGTATGGTCCCGGTCCATTAGTTATCGTGGACAAACCTCTTAACCAGCACATCTACCTCCATATTCTGGACAATTACTGTATGCCATATGAACTCTGTGGCAATACTATGGAACCGAGCCTTGTTGGTACGAGCAGAATAATGCACCGAGCCATAAAGTAAGGACTGTTTCGGCGTGGTTTGATAATAACCCCGTATCGTGTGCAGACTGGCCAGCAAAGAGCCCTGATCTTAATCCCATAGAGTACCTATAGGATGAAATAGAGAGCCACATAAGAAGTTTGGAACTAAGGCCTGTTACTAAGCAACAGTTAGCGGCAGCATTATGTACTGAATGGAAGCGCATACCTATCGCTGTGTTGCAAAACTTTGTCGAAAGCATGTCTCGAAGGGTCAGTGCATGCATTAAGGACAAAGGTGGTTTCAAAATATCTTTATTCAAGGTAGAAATCAGGAGACGAACTAATAAGGACGTCTAAATACAAATAAAATACGATCAAAGATCGTTAAACTACTAAAACCTATATAAAAATATACAGCATAGTGCACAAGTTGAAAAATGGAGCAAAATTACAGCTCGTGATAAATGAACAGCGACAAGCATGTCTGGGCATTGAGGAAGGATTTTAACAAAAAAAACTATGGACCGACACCATACTAATGTATGTCAATAAATGTTATGTTGTGTTTCTCATCTAGGCGTTCAGTGCCAGTTGTCAATTTAGTGTACTTTTTTGGAATTTTTGTAGTTCTTCTAATAGAACAAATTCTTACTAAATCCATTGTAAATAGACAACTATGAAAAATAACATTGTACAAATAGCAAGACAGGATTTTCCTATGTTGTGTGTGAAAAATATGATATGATTTTGGGTTTCACAATAAGAAAAGAAATGGCTTTGTCGACTTCCAGGTGAAGTGAAAAGTATTCTATTGAACATTTTCCTATATTCAGAAATGGGCAATCAGAACCATTTCCTCTTGAAAAGAATAATATGGTTTCATGTTCATGACTGAAACAAAATAGAGAAAAGAAGTAAAAGTATCAGAAATTTGAACTTTTGTATCCGAATGTTGTTCGAAAACAAATATTTGAAGAACTAAATCTCTCTATTCTAAAAAAAAAGTAGCTGCCGTTGTTTCGAAAATTTCGCGACACTCGCGTTTTCCTAGCTCTCAGTGCAAAAAGTATTGAACACGAAAATATGAAATTTAAATCGTTTATAAAGAATTGCTCGGAGAACAAGCTGAAAGAAATCGTTTTTCAATTCTAGCAATACTTCAAGAGCTATTGTATTTCAAAATTAAGGTAAGCAAAAAAAGTGCTATTAGTTCGCGTTACGGACACACACTAGCAGAAACAGAACCACTAAACTTTTTAAGTATGTTGGGCCATGGCCGAAGATGTGCACCTCGTCGCTCCTTTTTTGAATTTCGATTTAGTTTAAGACAAATTAAATTTTTAAATTTTCACAAAATTTTGTATTTCGCGATGATATCCATTTAAAAAAACGGATATATGGAAAAACTATAAATCATAACGCATTGCAATTTTACAGCATAAACTCAGAATAATCGTCCTTCTTTTACAAACATTTGTTATAAGAAAAAGTAATTTTCTGATTTTTAAGCATTTTTTAAACACGCAAAGGAAGGAAACAAATGGCTTACTCTGCCTTCAGCGTTAGCCGCACAGGAAAGTTCTGTTCCCGTGACCTGTTGACATGGTCACGAGACCGAAACTTTCCTGGTCTCGTGCCCATTGCAGCAGGTCATAGACCAGGAAAGTTCTGGTCTCGTGACCATGGCAGCCGGTAACGGGATCATATGTGAGTACCTATGTAAATACAGGCATTCGCCTCGTACATGAAAAGCAAAGATCTAAAATGCGAGTGTGTTCGTCCGCGAATTGTTCGACGACTTCTAAATGACCTAGAAATCTGAAAATTGGCATGCTGATAGGTCTTAAGGTCCGTATACCTAGAAAAGTACAAAATCAAAATGGCGGCTTTGGAAAGTTGTTTGGTTAAATTTTTTGACAAATTGTTTGACCACTTCTAAATGACCTAGAAATCTGAAAATTGGCATGCTGATAGGTGTTAAGGTCCACATACCTAGAAAAGTACAAAAACAAAACAAAATCAAAATGGCGGCTTTGGAGAACTGTTTGGTTAAATTTTTTGCAAATTGTTCGACCACTTCTAAATGACCTAGAAATCTGAAAATGGGCATGCTGGTAGGTCTTAAAGTCCAGATACCTACAAATGCACGGAAAAAAACCAACCCCAGCGCTTTGAAACATAGCTTGCTTGAAATTTTTTCTACCACTTCTACACCTAGAAAAATGTCTGAAAACCAAAAAATTCAAAAGGGTGGCTTAGATTTACTGTTTAAAAAATGCTGACAGGTTTAAAGATAGTTTTGTCAGAATCACTGAGATGCTTTGAAAATTTCAAATTTTGATCTAAAATAAAGGGGCGCCAAAGACTACTCCGGTTTACGCCATACCATATGCATTGACGTCACGACGCCGTTTTAAATCGTAAAACCGTTACGGATTTTAAATTATTTTTCATTTCCTTAATTACTTTTACCTTTCTTTAATTTTATGTTCAAAAAATGATTTTACAGATACACCGTTCGGAGAACGGGAATGATTGCTAGTGTTATAAAAAGTTTTCAGTGTTATATTTATTTACTACAAGCTCAAAACACCACAAAATCCCGAACAGAAAAGGTTTCCAATTTCAAAAATTAAATTTTGGGGTGGAAAGGGTTAATTGTTTTACTCAGAATCTGGATAACTAGCGGTGACACTTCAATCACGTATTTCTTTAGAAAGTTCTTAATAAAAGAATGAGAATCGTGCAACATAGGGTATGCTACTCTCAACATTCACGTTCGGTTCCCTTGCATTGTTTTCCATCAGGCTCCTTTTCAGCTTACGAAACAAGTCACGTAATCCCTATTCTTTGAAACCTCCTAGGATTCCTTTCCTCAGCATATTGGAAATTTCTTGATTTTTTAATCTATCAGTAGAGCTATTACGGCTCTGTGCTGCCATGATCTGAATACGAGCAGTCTTGTAAGATCTCGAGCACGTAGCTGGGCGAAATGAAAACTATCTTTTTTTATTAAACTATTTGCGGATTCGTGAGACTGCATTGTCTTAACTACATAGCTTTCTTTTTTAAATAAGTAGTACCTTTCTTCTTGTGTACGCTTTCCAACCGTAGGTTGAAGAAGCGTATGTGCTCCAGCTTTGTCCGTCTGTCTGCCCGCACGATAACTCTCGTAAAAACGGTTCGATTGGGATGAAAGTTTTCTATGTTGTAGGGGACAACCTGCGGATGAACCCTGTTGAAAATAGGCAAAATGGGGTCAGAAGTCAGGACATAGGAGCGGGATTTATTCCATCGCCTTTATGCGTCTCAGCGTACGTAAAAATGCTTCGATTCCGACAAAATTTTATCATGTTGTCCCGGAGTTATTCTGAACCGGTTCTGTTGAATATCATCGAAATTGGGTCAAAGGTCAGGCACAGGAGCGAGATTTATTCCACAGCCATTATCCTCATAACTTAACTGAAAATGCTTCTATTGCGACAAAACTTTAGTATGTTGTTCCAGAGATATACTAAATTAGTGCTTTTGAATATCATTGAAATGGCGTCAAAGTTCAGGACACAGGAGAGAGATTTATTCCACAGCCATTATCCTCATAATTTGAATAATGATTTCTGGTATGTTGGAAAGCAAATCATAACCAGTACATTTCATGATTTTACTAACTTGTTCTATTTGTACTGCTGGAAATGTTTCGATTCGAAAATAAGAACAGTCGCCAAGATGACATACAGTACAGTGATAAACTCAAAATTGGTTTCCTTTTTCATTTTGACGTTTTGGCATAGAATTCCTTCTACAATTCTGGGCAGTTTCTCAGATATTCTTGTGTGTATTAATGAAATACAGGGTGTCTCAAAAGTCACCATCTATTTTGAAAAATAATGGGAACTAAGAAAAACGGGTTTATTACATGAAAAATATATTTATTTAAAAGTGAATGCCACGAAGAATTAGTGCTATCAAGTCATCTGTCTCCACATGGCGACCATCCATCAGTGTCTCTACAGAGCTCAAACCAAGAAATTGTTTCCCGAAACACACCCTAATACTTGAGGCGTGATTTTCTGAACAGCATCGATAATATGATTTCGAAGTTGGGCTACATTACCATTCTTCCACCAGAGTGCACGTTACACTTAACGAAACACCAGGTGAAAAAAACCTAATGGTTTTAAATCGGGTGAACATGCTGCCCATGGTCGTGTTCCTCCTCTACCAATCTAGCGACCGGCGAAGCGTCTGTCAAGATAATCACGTACAATTATTGCATAATGGCATGGTGCTCCATCCTGTTGGAAAAAATACTGTCACGAATGCCATCTGTAAGAAGTTGAGGTTCGAGGAATTGTTGAAGCATGTCAAGATACACAGTTCCTGCTGCTCTAGCTTCTGCACAGGAGAAAGGTCCATACACCTTTTGACTGAGTCATGCCAAGTTAAACATTCATTCTCGGTGTGTCTGGTTTCCATTCACGAAAATCAGTTGGTTTTGTCATCTGTCCAAATGCATCGATTATCTTTTCCACATGTGTTGAAGGTCGTCGATGAAACTGAACAAAATATTATTGATTCAATCGTGACTCTCAATTAGACCAATAAGCTTAGCGCACACTGCTGCTCTACGTGGATAATCTTCTCCTCGCAAGTTGTAAAACATCTGCATGCGGTACAGCTTTTTATTCAAATTACATCGAAGAATTCTGCGGATTGATGCGCATGGGATGTCTAACACGGTACATGTCGTACGAGCCGATAATTTCGGATCCTCTTCAAATGTCCTCGGACCAATTCTTTTCTTTCTCCAGATTTTCTTGGGCGTCCATTTCTGCTGTCATCATGCACAGATCCGGTTTTCCGAAATTTCGTTAATAATTCACGAATAGCTTTGTCTGGTGGGAATTTCCTGTGAAACTTCCTCTGAAAATTGTCTCTTACTTTCTCGCATTTCATGCCTTTTATGTTGCATGTTACCACAAATACTCGTTCTTTTACGTTCATCATCAGTGATATGGGTCTGAAATGGCAAATTTATAAATTACACAAAATTCTAAATGCAAGTTCACTTATTCTTTAAATACACAAATGCGCACCAGAAGTGCATACATGTATTCCAGTATTTAAAAAAACAACAACATGTCACCGATATAAATTACTTTTAAGACAGACACCCTGTATATCCTGCTAACGTAGGTGTTTTTTCGCCATGTTGGCGAAGAGGTCTAATCGCTCGCTTCTGACCATTCGTCCGATATGGGTCAGGGTTCGATTCCCGATAATACATTAATGTTGTGTTTGTCTTACGGAACTCTTCCTTGGGACCAGTGTCCCTTAATGACAAAAATCAGTCATTTTGTAATGTCTGATCTTTGGTACCCAATGCTGAAAATTATTCTGCCAAAGGAAATTGTGAGTCTGAATTAAAATAAGTTGATAACTATAATCAAGCAACTCTGTGCCCAAATGTTTTTTCTCGGATCAGATAATTTGTTACGATATTTAATGAAAGCAAAATACTGTAGGGTAAATTTGTCCATAAAATGTTAGGTCGATATAATGAGTTAAAACAAGGGTTATAGTATTTTACATATTTTTTTGTTTGTTGTCTGCTAGTGGGTTTAATCCTTTAAGCGGCTGATGTATCCTGAATCAGATGTTGCCCAAATTTTTCTATGCTGTCTATACAAATATGTGTATAGACAAAACTATTCGTGAATTCGTAAACTGTTTTGACAAAAGAAGAGGGGTGATAGTACCCATCAAGACGAACAATACAATAGAACCTAGGGTCGCATTCCACTATGGGTGTCAGAAAAGAGTAACTTCGAAATACGTCCAACAAGGACAAGTCATCACTTCAGATGTCGTTTTTTCTTGCCGGAGAAGTAGCACATCGCCAGAACATCACCGTCAAGCATTTACCGTATGCAAATTACCAGAGAAAAGGAGCAGCATCAACAGTTGCAGCTGATTGGCTTATCAAGGTGCAGTAGACACTTCCTGAATGCCACATATCCCGCACGATGGATTAGACGTGGCGGACCTGTGGCATGGCCTCCACGCTCACCGGACTTAAACGCACTGGACTTCTTCTTCTGGAGGGCACATGACATCATTGTTGTACGAGACGCCTGTGGACTCCGTGGAAGATCTCGGTCGTGAGAATCGTTGTTGCAGCTGACAGCATGATAGGATAAACACGACACTAGTAGTCTTCAAGAGGGCGTGAATTGTACAACGGCACCCGTGGCCGCCACTTTGAGCATCTACTTTGAGTCTGTCCCTGATCTCCATCAATGGGATTGCGCAACTTATGATGTCGTTAATTCTCTTTCTTTGCACTGTTGAAAGTTAAACTTAGACATCTAACTTTACTCTTTTCTGACACTTGAAATGCGACCCTAGGTTCCATTGTAAATATCGTTCGTCTTGATGGGTACTATCACCCTTCTTCTTTTGTCAAAACAGTTTACGAATACCCTGTAGATCGGAAGGATTTTAGGAAAGCGACGGAAAAACAATTCCTTTTTGCCTCTTATCTTGGCACTACAGACTATAAACCTATCACTAGCGACAGTCGTATGCGTCTTGTCCTTTATTATTTGCTCCGTGACCTTAGGCGTAATGGGAAACTGCTAACCGTCCTAACACTGATATCATGCCACTAGGTAGAAATAAGTGACTCAAGTATCTGCTCTCTCTTTCGTTAGGTTCTTTATTTTTTATTTTATTCTTATTTTTTTATTGGAGGTTTAGCGACCACCGTGAGCGATTTGATTGGCTATAAATAGTCGCCCGTCTCTAATTTAGAGCTACATGTTTCATAGACCTGAGAGAACAAGTGCCCTAAGACAGACACAACATCCATGCCTCACCGGTATTCGGACCTAGACCCTACACTCATGAATGGTCATAAGCCCGCGGTTAGGACAGCCTTTTCTTTCTTAGGTTTATCGATATTTTTATAACCTTTTTAGCAGGTAATCAGTCAGAAAATTATTGTCAATCATCCCCTGATATGACCCCTTTTTATAACAAAGCCAAAGAGAAAGCAACGCTTTCTGCTGCCCAGGTTCACGCGCGCTAGCCTCATTCCGACCACTTCTTAGACACCGAATCAAGTGAATGTCAGCCCATTTTTCCCCCGATTTAATGTACTCCAGCCGATTAAAGAGTTAAAGACAACCGTTTGCAATCTAAGTTATTTCCTCATTTCGGGATGAAAGGCTGCTTTTTTAGTCCCTGTGCCTTAATCTGGGAATCTAATTCAGTCCCACCTGGAATGACTAGAGAGCAGCGTCTCTGAATATTCAAGCACGTTGGGGGCTTATTGTTTTCATGTTGCTTCCATATGGATTGACTCCCAGTAATTTTTTTTTTTTTTTTTTGATTAGAGGTTTTAACGACCACCCTGAGCAACTCAATGGGCTATAAGCGGTCGCCCGTCCCTAATTTTGGGTCACTGGTTCCAGGGAAGGGAGAGAGCCAGTGCCGTAAGACAAACACAACATCCATGCCTCACCGGGATTCGAACCCAGACCCCTTTTGGACGAATGATCAGAGGCAATCGCTTATACCACTGCGCCACCGGGGCGGCCCCAGTAATTCGTAGACATCCTTGATGTATTTACTGCGCATACTTTCCCTCGTAGGTAACATTTTAAAAAATGACGTTCCTTTAGGTGAAACAGATTTGGTGCTTGATCTGGTCTTTTCTGTTCTCATGCTGAAACGACCTAATCTTTTGAAGCAGAAATCCGAATCCCATTTATTTCCTTGAATTACATCAAAGCACTTGTCTGAGGTATGAGCTAGATTTTCAGTAAAACTACGGTGGCGTAAGGGTTGTAAATAACAAACTTGTTCTTCAGTCAGTGCTCTCAGTCTTCCGAAGCACATTCTCCTGAAGATACGAGCACGTTATTTCTATATGAAGAGAGGACAAGAAACAAAACTCGTTCACATCGACATTCTGTTCTTTCTGTCCTTCGAGAAGCTTTTCCGTTGTGAAGCCCACCATCGACAAAATGAAATATCTTCTAGACCTCGGATTTATGAAATACAGACCTTTCCTCTATCGATTGCTTGGTACTGAAACAAATATTTCGTACTCCTCGTGGTGATATTTTCTTGAGGGGCAATTGCTGTGAAGAAATACTTTGGGCTGTGGCATAACACATATTCTAAATGTCAGCGAAAGCACATTTTTTTTAACTGAATTTATATTTTTATTAGTGCGGTATTCTGCTGTACACTGAAGTTAAAATTGAAGGATTATCTACAAAACCGTATGTTGTCGCTGATGTACGTTAAATAATGTAGCGAAATTTGGCGATATATACCGGAACTATACCGCATTTAAATTTTGCCGCGCAGACCCTTTGGCGTAGTGGTCTAAGCGCTGGCTTATGACCATTTGATGAGGTCCGTTCGAGGATCTCTTCGAATGGTCAAACGCCAGGGATCGTCTCTAAAGGCCCGGTGAGTCATGGATGTCGGTTGTCAACGTAGTACAATGTATAACTGGATCCCGGTAAGGCACAAGTGTTGTGTTTAGTCTTACGACACTGGCTCTGTCCATTCCCTGCAAACAGCGGCCCTTAATAAGGAAGGAGTGACTGCTTATAGCCCATCGAGCTAAATGCGGTTGTCGTGAAACCTCCGAACAACAACTTTTGCAGCAATTAGGCAGAAATATCACATACACGTACACTGGCGGAAAGTGAAAAAAGAACACAAAGAAGGAATTGGCGGACGATCTGGGATGCCATCGGAAGAGATGGTCGAGGCTCTGACCTCCCTCCATCAAATCTTCGTGAACTGTGGGAGCTTGTTCAAGTGTCGTGGATCCGCATGGCTTTCCAACGGTTACGGTGTCTTGTCGAGTCCATGCCGAGACGAATCGCCGCCGTCATCAGGGCGAAAGGCGGTGCAACACGTTACTAGACAGGTATCTCTAATTCAATTGCTTTTCAGTGTATGTTACAGTGAGGACGGAAACTGGGTTCTATTGTGAGTAGCGTTCGAGGAAGACCACCCAAACGAGGGCGTGTTTTTCGTAACGTACGTGAGCCGAAAAGCTGAATCGGACGAAACTGCCATATACGTGCCCAGCTTGGGTGCGATGAATATTGAGTGTGCGCACTGCCACGTGTTTCATTTTGTTAATGCGGAACCTAATGGCCATTTTAATTCCTGTTGTTACGACGCCCTTATTTTCCTTTTAGAAGTACGGGTAAATACGGCGCTGAAGGACGTACTTCTGAACATCCTGATGTTGTCCAACACATCCCGAAATACAATAGTAAGACGTCATTTGCTTCCCTCTCGGCTACGAAAGAAGGTGATTCCAGCCAATGGTCCGTACTGCTTTAAAATTCAGGGACAGAATCACCGGTAAATCTCGAAAGTGTGACCACCTACTGGAGATAATTGTACTTGTATATCAGTAGCTGCCGAGGAATCTATAAAATACAATTTTCACCGGTCAGAAAGGATAAATGTGATATTGCGTGCGTGTGTTCTCGTTATTTTAATTAGTGAGATTCGATTCTGTTATTGGTGATAAATACTTTCACACTGTATCAAGTACGCAGTTGGTTGATTTTTTTTTACCTTTTTGTTGAACTTATTTATCACTGTTGCCACCAGTCCAGAATGATCGTAAGGCCTGGACAACTTTGCTCCAATTATCATTATAGGCATAGTGAAGGAACACGTTAAAGGTGGTCAGAGATGGTGCTATTAAACAACACAACAGACTTATTTCTATAAAAGGTGAGAGGAAAAATGGCTATTTACAATAATGAATGTGAAGCACCTGTATATGTTGGTGCAACAGCGACAGCTCGCACCTTACTATCTTAGAGTTTTGAAGTGGCGTTTTACACTAGCAGTTGCTTCCACGCGCTTGAAAGAAATGGAGTAGACGTCATGTCGTTGACGAGCCGTGAAGAGTTTCGGTATATGTAAAAGGCTTCAAATATATACAGCTTGATAGTCGATTCAGGTTTATCAATGAGTCCAGCGTGTTTGCAAACAAAAATTTATGGTTATTTTCGTGACAAAGTTGGACTATAGACGACTTCTTCAGTTCATAGTTCCGTACGTGGGTCTTGTGTTCCTTCACACGGATATTTAAAGCCCTGCGGGTCTGTGCTATATATGAAAGTCCACATTCACACGGCATTGTATCTGATAAAGTCCCCAGGAATTTATGTATTCGATGTAGTCTTTTGATGCGTAAAAATTCATGTTGTTTATGAGTTTCAAAACAACTTTGAAATTGAAACTTTTGCGAATTTGTGAAACTATGGAGCAAATTACCAAATATTCTCAAAAGTTTTAATTTCAAAGTTATTTCCAAACGCATAAGGAAGATGAATTTTGGGGCATCAAACAACCACGTCTAACACATACTGTCCTGTAGAATTTTTCAGATACCTTGTGAATGTGGACTTTCATATATAGGACAGACCAGAAGGGCTTTAGGTTTCCATGTTAAGGAACACAATACTTTCGCACGGAACTATGAACTGAAGAAGTCATCAATAGCCCAACATTGTCACGAAAACAACAGTAAATGTTTGTTTGGAAACGCTACACTTATTGACAAACCTGATTCGACTGTCAAGCTTAAAATATTAGCTTTCCACGTATACCGGAACTCTTCACTACTTATCGACGACATGACGTCGACTCCATTACTTTCAAGTGTGTGGAAATAACTCACCAAAACCCGTGACCGCCATAACACTGATGATGTCACAATGATTTGAGTGTTTACGCTCCATTCTTCTTTATGACGCGCAGCGAAACGCTCGGAGAAACTATAGCCGATATATAATAGACATTTCATTGTGAGAAATGTTATTTTTATTCTGTCCTACCACCAAAAGTTTAGTAATCATAAATTATATGTTATAAGAATATCTGTCTTCAGCTGGTGTATTATGCATAATTGTCTATAGCATTCATTCACAGTTACATTTAGGATTCGTCCTTTGTTTGGTGTTTTAAATACAGAAACTATCGTTTCAAATGATTTCAAGCCTTCGAAAGGTATTTCGTATGCGCATAATACTTTTGAGGATTCAAACAGATTTTGTCGTGCCTAGTCAGTAACACTTAAATTAACATTCTTGGACTGTTTTCAGGTAAACGGAGTATTCTTCTATCTACACAAGTTTTCGGAAACAACTGGGTAAAGCTTTTACCACTGTACTGTAAACAAATTCTTGAAACTCACTCTCAAACAGATGTTAAGAATAGAATTTGTTAAGAAGCCTTCTTTTCTAAATAACGTGCAGATATCATTTCGAGCGTAAAAGTGTTAAATCCAGAAGGCCTCAGTCCTAATAAAAATGTTAAAGCCCAAAGAGATGGAGAACTTAAAGTAAGGCAGCAGGTTTAAAGGGTTTTTAATAACGTAGAAAATAATGTTTTCGTTTCTACGTTTAAGTTAGCTTTAAAATTATTACAAGATACGTGTTTCGTAGGTATGAATGAGCACAGACGTGGCTTAGTGAACTGCCGGGCGATTAATGTAATAGTATTAATGATATACCTACTTACAAAACATAGTTTACTCTTTCAGTCGTTCTTGGGAAGTATTTTTTTCTTGGATATTTAACAATACCTATTACAGTCAGTCGTCGTCACAAGCGTGAAATTTTATGCTACGCACTTTTTGGATGCCAAGATCTTTGTGGGCGTGAAATAAAATGAGTGATTCGACGGTATGCATAAACACTATCTACCAACAAGTAATTGGACCCCCTGCAATCGACAATATCTGCGGTCCTGATACACGTCACGGCCGCCGCCGTTAAAGATCGTGTGGGAAACAACAACGCAACCAGTCGCATGCAAGATACCACGCAGTTCGGAGATCTCAGATTTCGAGATTGGTGTAATCGTCGGGTATCGCAGAAATGGCCGATTCATACGTGACATATCCAGCGAGTTGCAGTACCCAAAATCGACAGTGGCCTACGTGATTGGCAAGTGGAAGATCAGAGGTGACTGTCGGAATGTGCCCCGACCCGGCAGACCCACAAAACTGGGAGTTAGAGACCGACGGGTGCTGGCCAGAGAAATTCGAAAGAACCGCACCAAATCGATGGGCCACATCCGCGAGGAGTTTCAACAGGCATCCGGGAGTGTTCTTTGGATGAATACTATCCGTAAGGAAGCCCATCTGTTCGGTTATCATGGACGTGCTGCCGTCCACAAGCCTTTGATCACCAAGTCCAATAGCGCTGCTTGGCTAACGTGGTGCAAAGAACGTCGACAGTGGACCGTTGAACAGTGGAAACAGGTTCTATGGAGCGACGAATCAAGGTTCACCCTCTACCGTTCGGATGGCAGGGTCTAGGTTTTGCGTCTGCCTGGAGAACGCCTCCTGCCGGAATGTATTGTGCCAACTGTGAAGTTCGGTGGAGGTGGAATTATGCTATGGGGTGTTTCTCCTGGTATGGCAAGGGACCGTTGGTCACAATTCCTGGTAGATTCAACGCCGAAACCTACTGCACCATTTTGGATGACCATGCGCTTCCTACGTTGTGGCAGTTTTACGGGGTGTACCCATGTTACTTTCTGGATGGCAATGCCACTTGTCATGTTGCGAGGTCCATCATGGCTTGGTATGATGACAATGGGGTTAATCGAATGGACTGGCCTGCGCAGAGCCCGGACCTTAACCGTATCAAGCACCTCTGGGACGAGTTGGAGCGTCGACTTAGGGGGTGCCCCGCCGTCCGAAATCGGTGAAGGAACTGACCTGTCTTCTCCATGCCGAGTGGAAGAAAATACCGCTAGCCGTCGTACAACGCCTGGTTGAGAGTATGCCCCGGAGGGTCGCAGCTGTAATCGCCGCTCGTGAAGACTCCACCAACTATTGAAGGTGAACAAACTTCGTTTTCCTTTGCAATCACAGGTGTCCAATTACTTGTTGGTAGATAGCGTATTAACAAACAACACGTTGCATTCATTTGCCTTACTCAGGACAACGCCGAGCCGAAGTGCGGTATGTACTAAGTGGAGTTGAATCATAACAACAAGCAAATAAGGTATACTAATCCCTGACATTGAGTGCTACTTACACCGATGCGTCATATGCGCCATTACATTATGACCACCTACCTAAAAAGCTGTACGACCCCCATTACACCGCAAAATAGCTGCTACTCGGCTTGGCATCGGTTTGATGAGGAGGCATAGGTATTCTGGGGTATCTGGTACCATAATGTCAATAGCATGTCCTCCAGTTCCCAAACATATCGTGGTGGTGGTGATATAGCAAAACCAGCTTTTCCAACTCTATTCACAAATGTTCAGTTGGGTTCATATCAGGTAAATTTGAAGGCCAGGGCATAAACAGAAAGTAGTCAGCATGTTCCTCGAACCACTCCTTCACGATTCTGGCAGTGTGGCATGACGCATTAATCCTGTTGGTAACGGCCATAACCATCAGGGAACACAGTCGCCATGAATGGGTGAACATGGCCCGCAACGATGTTCAGATACCTGACAGCTGTCAGAAATTGTGCTATTAGGATAATGGTGCCGAAAGTGTCCCAGGAAAACATCAGCCATAGCCTCCTCTGGTAATCAGCGTGTCCGCGTTCGGCCGTCTGCGTGATGCACCAGGAATCTTGATTCGTCAGACCAGGCCACTCTCGTACAATCATCCTCGGTCCAATCTTAATGATCTGGGGTCCATTTTCATGCGTTGTTGGCGATGACGTGCAGCGAGCATGGGGACCCGTCTGGGTGTTCGGCTAGGCAGGCGAATGAGCAGAAGGCTGCGTTGAACTGTACGCTGTGACAAATTGCCCTGATCACCACTGCTGTAGCTGCGGGTGTTTTGTCGCACTGTGGGCCTTGCGGTCGCTGTTAACAATGCGCTACGGTCGCCTTTCCCGTCCGGCATCAATGAACTGCGGACGACACACAGCTTGACATCTGTGCACCACTATTGATACGTACTCACTACTGCGGCACCTGAACAACTCACAAGCCGCGCCGTTTCCGAGATCGTAGTTCCGGGGCGCCGTGCCGTCACAATTTTTCCTTCATCAAACTTCGAAATTCGGCAGCTTCTCCCACTCTGACTCCGAAAACTCTACTAACCGAAAGCCGGTCCTTGGGTTGTATCTGTTCTGCTCTGTGAACTTCACTTGCATCAGCGTTCGGTCTCCAGACGCGCTCATATCTCTAGGTTGGGAGTGGTCATAATAGCATGGCTCGTCGGTGTAGGTAGGTGGATTAATGAATGTTATTATCATGAGGAAAATCATCTAAATACGTGGCGTCAGTTGAATAAATAAATCCATCGCTCTTTCCTCGCTAAGCAACGCACAGCAACAGAAAAATTGTTATTCAACTGACGCCACGTGTTTGGATGATTTTCACCTTGGATCTCGCTCTTTGGATTATTGCTATAATTATATATATAGGCAGTGCCGTTAATGCCCACCAGATGGAGGCGTCTCAGTAGCTGAGCCTATCTTACAGATTGATGATGTCAGATGCTGACTAAAAAAGAAAAACATACATAGCACCGTGAATTGTTGGCCGCTGTGGTGTAAGGCCAACGGGCTCGGCTAGATATCAAGAGATTCGGGATTCGTTTCCCCGACGGCGGCCGAATAACTATTATCGTGATACCAATGAAAGAAGATATGTGATTCATAAACGTAAATATTTACTAGACTTTGGTGACTGAAATAATAAGAAATTTCATTGCTACGATTTTCTCAAACAATATTTATTGTTATTATTCAGATTTAGACGAACGGAAGAAACCACCTTGACACGAGTAAAATGTGATGTATAGATACAATTAAATGTGATGCAAGCTAAACCTCAAAATAGAAAAAAATGGTGAATCCCAAGGGCGTTAGTGAGGGGGATTTCTAAATTTTGGTCTAAGTTATCTACAAGTTACACCCATATGATGTTATATATCATTTTAAAACTCTCTTCAAAAGTAAATATCTTCATCTGGGGTGGGGTGCGGTAGGATGGGGGTGGGGGGTTAAAGAAAACAAATTTTGCTACGAGGCAGTCGGGAAAGATTCTTAACAATAAAATGCAGGTTTGTAATGGCTTTTATTAAATTAAGCATCGGGTTCTCGTAATTTACGTAGATTGCTGCGTGAAGAAGTAATGTTAGGCGGCGATAGTTTAGTAAAATGTGTTATTCAATGATAATAAAACTACCGTTTTGTCTCTTCATAGGACAAAAATGCTACACAGTCAAATTTTAACAATGATTTTGATAGTGACTCACCTTTACCCATTTTATTTACGTCGAATTTTTTTACATGGAATTTACTTTACTTCTGCAGCGAAAATGCATAGCACTCAAACAGAAGGATTTTAAGTGACACGGGAAAATATCATACATTTGGCAACAAACTACGGGAAGTCCCTGAAAATCATGCACGCGATTCGCCTAGTAGTTAAGTCTAAAATGGGTGAAGTGGGGTCAAAGGTCACGCCATAAGAGCAGGATCCATTCAATTGCCCTTATGCATCCGAATTTGTGTAAATATGGTTCGATTTCGATGAAATTTTAGTATGTGGTAGGGAGCCACTGGGGACGAAACCTATTGGAAATGGGGTCAAAGGTTAGGACACTAGAGTGGGATCCATTCCATTGCCCTTGTGCATCATAACTTACCAAAAGATGTTTCGATTGCGGCAAAACTTTATCATTTTGTTCCGGTGGTATAGTGAACCGGTTCTGTTGAATATCAACGAAATGGGGTCAAAGGTCATTGCACAAAAGCAAAATTTATTCCACAGCCATTATTCTCATAACTTGCGTAAATCTGCTTCTATTGCGACAAAACTTTGGTATGTTATTCTTGAGTTGTACTGAACCGGTTCTGTTGAATATCATCGAAATGGGGTCAAAGGTCAGGACACAAGAGCGAGATTTATTCCACAGCCATTATCCTCATAACTTGAGTAATAATTTCTTGTATGTTGGAAAGCGTATCATAATCAATGCATTGCATGATTTTACTAACTTGTTGTGTAACATATCAATCGCAAAATGGGAATTCTGGAATGACTCGGTTTCGACTCACGTTTTGTCAAAAACTACTAAAAGAGGAATCATTAATTTTTCTAGCTAAAAAGGAAACAAATTTCTGACTCACCCTGCTTTTTTTTTTTTTTTTTTTTTTATATATATATATATATATATATATTGATTAGGGATTTAACACACCGTGAGCAAATCAGTGGACTATAAGCAGTCGCCCGTCCTTAATTTCGAGCCACTGGTTCCGGGGAGGGGAGAGAGCCACTGCCGTAAGACAAACACAACATCCATGCCTCACCGGGGTCCGAACCCGGACCTATCTCGGACGAATGATCAGAAGCCATGGCTTAGACCACTGCGCCACCGGGAGGGCTCACGCTGGTATTAGATGTGTTTACATGAATTCACTGGGGCGTTACCCACATTCATCCCAGCTTTTGCAAATAGTTTTAGGTAAATACTTCATTCCTCAGGTGCGATGCTGTACCACTTTTCTGTACTCAGAAGCTATATAAGTCCTTAAATTAGAAGGCGCTCTTTGGCCACACATGGCCCTTGCGCCATAAAAATTCAATAACAACCTTAAATTAGAAAAGTTTTAATTATCTATGGAAAATGTATTTGCATTGCATTTTAACCTTACGCCTTAAACATGTTTTTTTTTTTTTTTGGCTATAAGCAGTCGCCCGTCCCTAATTTATTTTAACCTTAAGCCTCAAAATATACATTTGTTTTTTGGGGATTCAAACTCAATGGTTTTGAATGAGCCAACTATCTTAGTTTTTTTTTTAATTGAATATTTCATAACCACCGTGAGCAACTCAATGGGCTATAAGCAGTAGTCGCCTGCGACTAATTTTGAGCCACTGGTTCCAGGGAAGGGAGAGAGCCAGTGCCGTAAGCCAAACACAAAATCCATGCCTCACCGGGATTTGAACCCGGGCCCATCTCGGGCAAATGGTACTAAGTCATCGCTTATACCACTAAGACACAGTGGCGGGATCTTAGTTTTCCGGTACTTTAGAACAGTGCGAAGTGAGATTTCTTGAAAGAGATGGTTTGTTCTCCTCAAGAAAGGTATTTATATTGCCGATCATCATTTGAACACTTAAAATAAGGTAATCGACTACATTTAGCTTTCGCTTTTTGCTAAATAGGAAATATTCACCGTAAGCATCGCAAGGAAACAAGTATTAGTACATTTAAATCTGTACATCTGAGCTTGCTTCGTAAATAGGCTTGGAAAAATGGATGAAGAATTCAAAATTTTTAGTGGACTGACGGTTCATATTAGATGTGCTGTTTCTCTGTTGTGATTTGACATAAACATTCTTCGAAGTGGCAACAATTTCGTTAAGTTTATTTGTCACGTTTTCCTATTTGCATAACCAAATTGATTTGCTCCTGAAAACTCGCGAATGCTCCCGGAGAAGTTTGATCGGAAAGTGGAATGTTAAAGTTAAATCTATAAAATGCCTCTCTTGGACGACAGCAGTGACACACGAAGGGTGGCAAGGGAAATTTAATGTTTGTAAGTTCGCCTGAATTATGCTATGTAATTCAGTTTTCCATCTGCAACCGCTAACATTGTGCCTATCAAATACATTGGTGCTAAAAATTAAGAATAATTTACAAAAACTTATATAGCTGCCAATGAATATAAAAAGATGCACTTAAAGTAGGCGAACATGCCAAATTTCGCTATGTTGACAGATGGCTGCACGCGTAAGACTACACGCACGCAGACCGTTATGACTACTTCCCTTAACACCATTGCGTCGTCGACAAAGACTGCAATAATGTCGTGCCGGACTGTGATGGAGCCACTCAGAATGGCCGCCACGGTGGCGCAGTGGTCTAAGCGATGGCCTCTGATCATTCGTCCGAACGGGGTCCGGGTTCGAATCCCGGTGAGGCATGGATGTTGTGTTTGTCTTACGGCACTGGTTCTCTCCCTTCCCTGTAACCAGTGACCCTAAATTAGGGACGGGCGACTGCTTATAGCCCATTGAGTTGCTCACGATGGTCGTTAAACCTCCAATCCAAAAAAAAAAAAAAAAATCCACTCAGAATGGCAACGGGTGATCTTCAGTGACGAGTAATGCTTTTTTTTTTTTGGGAGGAGACGACCAACGAATCCGTGTTTTGGAGCACCGTGGTCAGCGCCAAGACAAACAGTTTGTTGTCCAGCGTCACACGACCAGAAGACCTGGTGTCGTGGTGTGGGAAGCAGCCTACGATGCCAGATCACCTTTGGTGTTCATTACAGGCACTTTGACAGCCCAACGTTATGTTAGTAAGGACCTGCAACCAGTGGCCCTATCTTTCCTGAACGCACACTCCGGTTCGATTTTCCCACAGGACAACGCTCGTCCGCATATTGCTGCTCTCTCGAGAGCTTGCGTTCAAGTCCCTCGCACTCTGCGATGGCCAGCCGCATCGCCAGACCTATCGCCGATTGAAAATGTGTGGGATGCTATTGGACGCGCTATCCACACTCCACCCCTACCGCACAATCTGCAGGAACTGCGTGAGAAGATTCAAGCTGCATGGGTTGGCTTATCGCAGGAAACCATTAGGAACCTGTACAAATCGATGCCGAGACGTCTGTCATGCTGTGTGAGAAAACATGGCGGCAAGACACCGTACTGAGATACACTACTTATTAGCGTGCAGTGCAATAAATATTGTCCATATCAAGCTCAATTTTAAATAATTCATTCTTCCTGGTAACCTTTACCTTTCTCCCGAGTAGCATTGCAATCCGACACGTTCTTCTGGGTGCAACTATTTTTTTGACGATGAGTGAATTTCAAAATATAATTATCTCCAGATGCTTCTTACGTAGATCATACGGCATCTGAATAATTAAACAGCTTGTTGATGACACTGACTGTGAATAACACTTGTAGATGCTATAGGAATTTCTGCAATCTCATAGTTACCAAGGTATGTGTTTTTAAACTTAAAACATCAAATGTCACTTCCTAGCAAGAACACCCTGTATACAAAAATCAGAATGGGCAGTATTCGTCTTACTCATAATAATTGTTCGATGTAAATGTAATTTTGTCGCGACTGAAGTGGAGATACTCATATATCGTGCCTACCGGCAGACAGTGAAACACGTAGAACACATACATATACTCGCACGTGTATTTTACTTTTACGAAGAACGCGCAAATAAGGATAAGATTTTGAAAGCTTTACATCTTATTCATTTTGTTATTTAAAAAATTCCAGATATTGAAGTTTAAAAAGTGTGGCAACTAACTAAGTTTCTCCTTTTTTTTTTTTTTTTTGTCATTAGCATTAAGGGGAAGTATTCTATGTAAAACATGTCTTCGAGATAGGAATTTGGGTTAATTCTTTTTCTATTTTATAACTTTCCTTTTTATTTTATTTTTGCAATTTGAGTTCTGTCGTCGTTTTATGTACCTTTCCCCGCGTACATTTCCGACAGGGAAAAGAACACTGCTTTTGCTCCGTTTTTATGAAAAGAATTTTATCATCACAGAATGTAAAATCCTGGGTGCCCTTTTTTTCTTTTTTATTATTATTTTTTTTTTGCCCTCTCTTCTTTTTTACTTTTACCTGGCACATGAACATAGTGGCTATTAAACAACGCTTTAGACCATGCTATGACAACAGACGATTCTTGGCAAAATTCCAAAATTGCTTTGAGAGCATCTCTTTCGAAGAGAAACCACGGCCTCTATTCAGATAGATCTCTTACTGCATGGAACAGATTTTTTTAAACATAGATTAAACCATATGAAATTAACAACTCACTTCGGATTAAAATGCACGCTTCTTTAAAAAAAGGATTATTTTTGTTGTTAGCAGCAAATTAAAATCAGCTGTCACGCAGTTTGTCACAAGATATATATTTAAGTGGACTTAAAATGTGTGCAACAAATTTGCGCACGAGGATAATCAGTGGTATAGGTATCTCCTGTGCACTTCTTTGTTTAAAATATTTACACCTGTTTCGGAAATGTAAGAATATAAATGTAAATCGAAAATTTCTTTCGACATAAATACCGTAAACTATAAGCTCATCAAACTCAACAATTGGGTAATTTATTTTTTTATCTAAAGTATTTCCGTGATAATACCCATAAACACACTCAGCTTTTAGGAGTTTTTTCTGCTTCTCCAGTTTTCTTCCAAACACCCTCATTCTATTGAATTTACAGGTTTGTTTTTTTGAATACCTTTCTTTTTATATTTTAATCCTTTAAGAAACAAAAGCACGGTGCTTCCCTTCAAGAAAACAATGCCCTGACTAATCTGCATTACCTGAATTATCTTCTAAACATATGGAGAAATAGCATGGTCAAACGCAAAAAATAAGTTAATACTTGCAGAATAATGCGTTTGGCACTTAATTATAAAGGATTTAAGGTTTTGTTTAATTTTTGTCATTTTGGAGAAAAATAACACAAGCACAAAGAGAGAAATAAAAACTAGCTTCAATTTTCGAACAAAATTCGTTTTGCCCAATTTGCATTTCTGTACAATTTCTTGCGTAGCATTTATTTATATGATTTGCATAAATTAATGTTTGACGTATTATGGGAATTGCTCTTAACCCTTTAACGACCATGACCCAGAAATATTTTATCATTCTAAATAGAATAACGCCCGAAACTGTCTGTTTGTTCACTTCGTTGTTTAGTAGCAATATAGTGACTCTGGGTGACTCCAGTGATCCCTCATAGGTCTTCAAAATTTGAAGAACAGGTATGGGTAGGAAATCTGACTCATTATAGACAGGCGTTTTTGTCGTTTAAGGGTTAATCTTTTACTAACACATACGAAACTTACGTATTTTGTCTAACTTACGTAGTTCGTTTTCTTGTTAAAAGTACAACAGATTGTGCTCGATCAAGAAACCTTAGAGCGTAGTGAATTCTGTCTACTTGCGTAAAAAGTACATATATTCGATAATAAAACACCGATGAGACATTTCATTATGACCACTAACTACCCTAGAGAAACAAGCTCGCCTGGAGGCAGAAAGGTAAGGTGGGTGAAGTTCATAGAGCAGCATACACTGAACAGCAATTGAATTAGAGACAGCTGGCGTTTTGCAAATGTGGCGCTGTGGGCGGCCCTGTAAACGGAAATGACATCATGTATGCAGCGATCCGACAATATAAGGAGTGATGCGACATGAATCAGTAAGAGTCGGACGCAGTATGGGTAAGACGAAGGATCTAAGCGCATTTGATCGTGGGCAAATTGTCGGGCCCGACGAATGGGTCACTCCATCTCGGAAGTCGGGCTGGCACTGGGAATTTCATGAGCCACTGTGTCACGGGTGCACCGTGAGTACATCGAATCCGGTAAAACCATCCCTGCAAGGGCCAACTGCCGTGGACAACAGCGTGTGAATGAGCGGGGTCGTCGTCGGCTAGCTTGCATTGTAACAACGGATAGACGGGCCACAGTGCAAGAATTCACTCGGCAATTTAACGCTGGTGAACAAAAACGTGTAAGTAGCCACACCATCCAGAACCATCTTCTCGGTTTGGGGTACAGAAGCCATCGTCCCACGAGGGTACCGCTGCTGACCGCACATCACAGGGTGCAAAGATTAGCATGGGCGCGGAAACATCGCCACTGGACCCTAGACATGTGGAAAAATGTTGCCTGGATTGATGAGTCGAGATTCACGTTGGTACATGTGGATGGCAGGATACGAGTACGGCGCAAACTACATGAAGCGATGGATCCTTCTTGCCAGCAGGGTACTCTTCAAGGTGGTGCGGGTGGCATTCTCGTCTGGGGACTGTTTAGGTGGACTGAAATGGGACCCTTGGTAAGTGTGACTTCGTCCCTCACAGGTCAACGTTACCGGGATATCCAGGACGACCATTTGTTCCCGTTTGTATGTCTTCAACATCCCACTGGGGACTTCATCCTGCAACAAGACAATGCACCATGCCATCGCTCCCGAATTCTATCCGAATGGTTGGATGAACACTCCACCGACGTGACCTCGCTTCCTTGGCCAGCTAGGTCACCTGGCCTCAATCCCATCGAGCACATCTGGGATACCATCGCGAGAGATGTTCAAGGCTCTGACCCCCCCTCCATCAAATCTTCGTGAACTGTGGGAGCTTGTTCAGGGGTCGTGGATCCGTATGGCTTCCCAACGCTTCCGGTGTCTTGTCGAGTCCATGCCGAGACGAATCGCCGCCGTCATCAGGGCGAAAGGTGGTGCTACACGTTACTAGACAGGTATCTCTAATTCAATTGCTCTTCAGTGTATATACAATCCAAGGACCGGCTTTCGGTTAGTAGTGTGTTAGGAGTCTGAATGGGAAAAGCTACCGATTTACCTGAGTTTGATAAAGGACAAATTGTGATGGTACCACCCCTCAGAACTCCGATCTTGGGAACGGCGCGGCTTGTGGGTTGTTGACATGCCGCTGTAGTGAGTACGCATCAAAATAGGTGCACAGATGGCCAAACTACGAACCGTCGTCGAGCCGTATCGTTGAGAGCTCATTGGAGCCAGAGATGAGTGGAGACTGTCGCGTGTTATTCACAGCGACCGCAGGGCGCAGCATACATTTTATCACAGCATTCTGCGCATGGGCCTGCATATCCGAAGACCCAGCCGGGGCCCCATGCTAACTGCACGTCATCTCCAACAACGCATGAAATTGGGCCTAAGATCATCGAAATTTCACCGTGGAAGATTGGAAGAAAGTTGCTTGGTCTGATGAATCAAGATTCCTGGTGCAACATGCCGACGGTCGAGCCCGGATGCGTGAATTACCGGAGGAGGATTTTTTTCCGTGGTACATTTTCGGCGCCATTATCCCAATAGCACAATTCCTGACAGCGGTCAGGTGAACATCGTTGCGGACCAATTTCACCCATTCATTGCGATTGTGTTCCCTGCTGGTGATAGCCATTACCAATAGAATAATGCGCCATGCCACACTGCCAGAATCGGCAAGGAATGGTTCGAGGAACATGCTGGTAACTTTCTGTTTATACCCTGGCCTCCAAATTCACCTGACATGAATTTAATCTAACATTTGTAGTTTGACTTGGAATAGCGGGTTCTTGCTAATTCACCGCCAACCCGAATTGTACGGGAACTGGAGGACCTGTTGTAGATATTTTGGTACCAGATACCCCGGGATCCCTATCGCCACCTAATCGAATCGATGCCTCGCCGAGTGTCAGCTGTTTTGCGGGTTAAAGGGGGTCCTCCAGCTTATTAGGTAGGTGGTCATAATGTAAAGGCTTATCGGTGTATATTATATTATATTATCATTTTGTTGCGGAATAATATTAGAAGAATTTCCCTTTACACGAACTTAAAAGAGACTGTTATCAGGTACAAAGTCGAAATCCACTCCCGCAAACCATAATGCAATGATATAGTCTCTATGAAACTGCCAATGATTTGCATTAAAGGATAGAAACACATCGCAGCACATCTTGTAATGCGTTATAAAAATGAACGTAATACCGCTCGTGATTTCCCTGCATTTTACATCAACCTATTGCCTTGAGAAGGCCTCCCGGTGAAAAGCTTGGAATCTACGTACTTTTTAACCCAGTAAAGAATTGGAGTTGTCTAAGTCAGTGTTCCGAAACCGGTGCGCCCACGAGATGAAAGGTGTGATGCGAACTTTTACCTATCCTATAGTAAGAAATTAATTGTCGAGTTTTATTTTTTAATTTTATCCTAGTTTCATATGTTTGTATTCCGTTCTCCGCCGCTGCAGTGATTAAATAAGATGATGCTCGTTTATTCTTTATTACATGACGCGAATTTTTACGTATTGTAAAAAATTCAATGTAAATTATTTACTAACAGTTGTTATATCGTAGTTTGCTTATTGATATATTTCTATTTTTGCCTCTAACGTTGTGCTACGCGGCTTCTTTGTTACTTGTGCCGCATGTTCTGTGCACGCTTTACCCTTAAAATTGCGGGATTAGCAAAACTTTCCAGGTCTTTTATTATTTTTCTAGCCTGTTGTACCCGTCGTTGACGAGCTTGTGATAGTATAAAGTAAAAGCTATATCGGCAATTAAATTAAGACTGGTAAATCAAGGTTTATACAACTTTGTAGTACAACTTCCCGGAATAGAATATTAAGATGAAAAAATGTATTTAAATTATTTACTAGTTATCACGTCCAATGTAAATAATTTAAAAAGTTTGAAAGCAGAAGGCTTATGCAATGAAATTGATTGAGATGAAAAGTACCTTATTCTTGTAGAGCCTCGGGATATACAGTATTAACAGTCCTTCCATTCGGAGCAAAGATGTAAAGATTTTCCCCATTTCCGACCCTGGAACAACCAACGTACAGTTGATCATGGGAAAAACGTGGACTTTGTAGATCCAGTCCAACAACTTTCAGAGACTGCCCTTGTGCCTTATTGATGCTCATGGCGAAACACAAAGGAATCTGGTATTGAAGACGTTTAAATTGTAAGTCTATGTGAAATCCGACCGACAGTTTCTTTAGATGCAACCTGATCACACCCAACGCAAAGGCGCGAAGATAAGTAGTTCACGATAAATTTGAGCCATTTCTGTTTTAGAATTTCGTCAAAACAACGTTCTATTTTCTAGCTAACAACGTCGTCACAGTATGATGATCTTCTGACGCATGACACTTTTGAATTAATAACGCAGATTGAAAAACAACGTTCTATTTTCTTTATTTTTTCTTCTCCGCCCTCAAGATCATATTACAATCGGCAAACAACGCTTACAAAAAAGGGCGTAATAAATGTATTTACGAATGAAAATAGTCGTAACGGAATTCTAAAAAAGGATACGCCTAAAATGTATAGTGAACTACTTTTTTGCACGCCTTAATGTTCGGTGTGATCAGGTTGATGTCAACAAAGCGGGAAGACACACTCAGATCGGGTAGAAACGCGTAACATTAAATAACTAAAAATCAACTTTAAATAAAACGAAATCGCTTCGAGGTGCACCAGAAGATGTCTACTGGTACCTTCATAACAAATGTCGTCGCTCTAGGTTGTCTATTTCTATATGAAATTGACCGACAGACACACACACAGTCTATTTTATATATGGAGAGAGATTACGTTGTTCTGATATTTGTCCCTGTTTGTTAGTGATTCTTCAACTTTTTAATTGTACCGATGTACCCACCAATTTTTAAACTTTATTTTAAATAAGTCTATGTGTCTCTCTACCTTGAAGAGTATGAGTCCCGCGTCTTACAATTATTTCAGTTCTATCACAGCTCTGCTCTGAAGTAGTCCGAAAATTGTGATTGCTAGTCTGTCTTGCTATTTTCTATTGCTATTAAACTAATGGGTCGTTTGAGATGTTCCCGACTGCATGGCCACTTGCTGACGGTAATAAAGTGGTGATGGATTAAAGAACATATAGAAATCTTACAGCAGAACTTCAGGAAGCATTTTGGAGAGAGTGTTCAAGATTTCGACTGGGTTCGTGATCCATTCGTTGTGAATTCGAAACCTCTTCTGATTAATACACAAGAGGAACTCGCACATTTAAAAGCAGACAGAACATTGAAATTAAAACTTCTCGAAGCGCCTTTAGACTCATTTTGGTTGATAATAAGGACTGAGTACCCGGCTGTATCCGAGATGGCAGTTAATGTGTTATTGCTATTTTCAACTGCATATTTGCGTGAACTGACTTCTCGGCGTTGTCTGAAGTTAGAACATCAGAGAGGGAGAGATTTAAATCCGTTGATGAAGAAATGAGACTTGCATTGTCAACGATTCCGCCGAGTGTGTGCAGCTAAGCAGGCGCAAGTATCACATTGAAGGTATGAGTAGGATTTATTTACTTTAATAGTAATGAAAAATTGTATTTTCTTGTATTTTCTACCGTAAATTAAAGTGCGTAAATTGTTAATAAATGCACGAGTCAACTTCTGTTTAATAATATAATAATATAAAAATAATAATAGGTTGATTACATTACGTATTTATATTAACAGTGTCATATCATACGTTTTTAAGTGGATTAACATTTTGGTGTGTCGTGTTGTGTCATGGACAATTTATGGTGAGCCGCGAGTAGAAAAAGATTGCGGAACACCGGTCTAAGTTATAAGCGGTTTTTGATACTTCGATATTTCGGACACTCCCGAATAGCGGATACCTCCATTTAGCCTACAGTTTCGTGATCAAAAATCATGAAGTATATGCTGTTTTGCAAATTTACTTCCAATTAGTGGAACCTCCTAATAAATGACAGTGATATTCGTCATAAGGCAATAGAAAAAATAAACAGAAACATTGAAAAACGTTAACAATAATTAGCGAATTTTTTTCCGGAAAGATTTTATTTAGCTCCTTTAGATAGGAAAAAAGCATACTTTTTGTCTTTTTGATCCCGTATATAATGATGTCGAAGGGAGGGTCAAAATCTTTTGATATAAACGAATCTCGTTATAGACGGACAAATAAAAAAGAGTTATTTTTGAAATATTACATTATGACACGTTAAAACGATTTAATCATGAATTGTTTATCAATGTATCGAAGATAAATAATACTTGCTAATTGAAAACCACAGCTAACAAATTACACTCGAGGACAATGAAATTTGCGCACCTAGAAGAAAGCATGCTACAACCGAGAAACTTTGCAAATAGATAGAGTGCGCGCTGGTATGCAAATGATCAACGTTTCGTGCGAGTGCGCATGACTGCACACTTTGTGGTGGTGCTGCAAGCACGAACCGGCAGCCTTATAAACCGAAGTGTAATCCGTGCCCCATAAAAGCGAAAAGCACCGGCCGACGCAAGCAACAGTATGGAGTGACAAGAATGCCAGGTAGACCCTAGAAACGTCGATTTACGCAACTTACGGGCTTTGAGAGAGGCCTGATAATCGGGCTGAAAACCACAGGGTGCTCAGCGCGACGTATAGCCCGCCACGTGGATCTTTCTGACCATACCGTCCGACTATGTTGAGAGCAGTTGACACGTGACGAAACTGCCACACGGCGGAGCGGGTCCGGGCGGACCAGGAGGACCACTAGTAGAGGGAATCGGCGGATCGTGCGCCAGGCACGAACGCATCCCAAGGGGACCCTGTCAACTATAAATGGAGGTGTAGCGTCTGCTGTGTGCCCAAGAACCATTTCCAGACACCTCCGCGGAAGCGAATCTGCGATTCCAGCGCCCCTTACGCCTGCTACCATTAGCAGCGGAAAATCGCCTGCACCGTGTGCAGTGGTGCCAGGCCAGCGTGACGCGGAACGCCACAGATTACCGTGTGCATAACTTGTGTTATGACCCTCGTTGTCCTTCTGCCACGGACATCATGCCACTTCTCAGAAACAAGAGACCGAAACATCTCTCTGCTTTCGTAGGTTTGACTCCTTTGTTTAACCCCATTTCGTAGGTAATCACTCAGAAAGGATTAGTGTCAATCATACATGAAAATGACCATTTTTTTTTCTTTTTTTTTTGATTGGAGGTTTAACGACTACCACGAGCAACTCAATGTGCTATGAGCAGTCGCTTGTCCCTAATTTTGGGTCACAGTTTCCAGTGAAGGGAGAGAGCCAGTGCCGTAAGACATATAAAACATCCATGCCCTTCAGGGATTCGAACCCGGACCCCTTTCGAACGAATGATCAGAATCCATCGCATAGACCACTGCGCCACCGGGGCTGCCCATTTTCTTTGAACAACAAAGCTAAGGGTAAAGCAGCGTTTTCTGATCCGCAGATTCTCTTGTATCTTTTTTTAGACAGCGGATATATGCATTGAAGCTAATTTCAGCCCATTTCAATAACCCCGAGTTAATTCCTTCCAGCCGATAAAACGGTTAACAAAAAAATTACATGAATTAGCTTCTAGGCAAGCGTTTTCTAGATATTTTTCTTGGATTTTTTATGCATTTCACCAAGAGATTTTCGCTGTTTTGATGTAAGTTAAAATTATGCAAAAACGTGGAAGATTAAAATAATTAGCTGAAATTAATTTATAGTTGTTAGACAAATCCCGCTTTTTTCCTATATTGCATCAATTATTTGAAAATATAATAATTTAAAAATAACTGGCGCATCCATGCATTAAATATTAATCATCAAAAAGAGTCAAGGGGATAAAAAAAGTCAAGGGGATAAAATCAGGGAGAGGAAGTGGGATCTCCAGATTATGGACGATCTACTACTAAAGCTCAGTGTTTCTCATTCTTGTCGTTAAAGCTCGAAGTGAAGAAAAATATAACCATAGGCACAGACTTCGTGGGTTCGAGCCACTTTTTGAACACCCAATGATTTTGTTGTGGGTTCCTCGAACCCCTAACATTTTTGCTCGTATTTCGTGGGGAAAAAACACGTGCGCGTATGTGCATGAATTTTGATTTTCGTTATCAATTCTTCAAGTTTTTAATTATTCATTCCCCGTTTACTATACATAGAAAGCGTGTATAGAAATTTACCCCTGAGGCTGTTTATTGTGCCTCAAAAAAGAGTTAGTGTTGGTTCGTGCTCATCAAATTTGACGGGACAGACTATACCTTAAGTACCGTTATTTAAGAGCATTTAAAACTACCTCCTTTATAAAAGCAAATTCTTCGGTTTGTCTGGGTTCCCACAAAATACAAAAGTCGAGCAAGAAATTCGGAGACGAGAACCTATATTCGAGGTCTTAGTGATAAAGACGGAAATATGTTGTACAATCAGTTGACACACCCTATCTTCGGACAGTCGGGGACCAAGGAGGTTAAAAGAGAGAGAAGATGCGGCATCAGCAGCGGTTGGTAAAGCCAAATCTGTTCATCTGGTTTCTCTCGTCCTCCGGGTGGGAAGGGTTCAGTGACGTGACGTCATTTAAAGAAGACCTGTGCACAGGTTGATAGCGGCCGTCTCTTACTCTCTGCAGTATTCCCTGAAGATCAACAAGGCTCCCACAGCTTTAGCAAGGCCGTGATTGATTAATACGCAATATGCACTTCCGGTCGACGAAGCATAAATTTGTTTAATTTTTTTAGAAAATACTAAACGGTATTTCTGTAACTTTTTGCAAATTTTTAGTCATGTACATGTATGCTTCGGTCTCATTTTTTTCTGACTGTACATGCTGCACAAGTGCCTCTAAAACCTCTTGAAAGTCAATGATTTCCCCATAGAAAAGTACAGAAGCAGCCAATTTGGGCATACACAGCTGATACGATGTAGAGTCCACGGAAAACGCAGGGCGTGCGGCAGATGCCATGTCATCTCCCTTCTAACCTCCTATTTTTAGTCCGAAATCACTTGAAGAAAAACATTGTTGGCATTTTTTAAAATTGGTAAAAAAAAAAAAAAAAACTTAAAATAAATTTTACATGTTTTTGTTACTTTTATAAGACAACTGAGTTGGAAATTCACACAGTTTCGGTGTATTGTTTATAATAATGTCGCGACTACAAATCTAAATAAATGAAATAAATAATTATCTATGAGAAAAAAAAATCTGCGATTAACTATAACTTGCTTCATTTTAGCATTTCAGCCGTCTTATTGTGCCAGATAATCTGACTGAATGAAATTTAAATTAGACTTAAATACTTAGAAAAATGCATGGATAATTCGATTAAAAATTTCCGGAACCCCCAATAAATTTCAAGTCGGCGCCTATGATTATACCTGTTGGTTTTTAGAAGATTAAATATAAGATAATTGTTATTGCTGGTAATGGAAATATCTGTATTAAATCCCACAAATGCAGTAGATTTCGGTTAAATGGGACAGGTTTTGAGCATCCTAAATTATCTCTTTGGGATAAAGCTGCGCATAATTGGGGCAGCCGCTTTATTGTTCTAACCCCGATGTGTCCCAATTAACCGGAATCTACTGTACATGAATCAAAGAAATTCTGTAAAGCAGAAAGTTCAACAGATCTCATATTTCAGTATTTTGTTTGCTTCTTTCGTTTTGTCATTACTCATGCGATACAGGTGCGTTGGTGTTCTGTAACTTTACAGCAGACTCTTTACAGCTGACGCTTGTACTTTCTGATCAATATTTCTAAAAACGAATCCCACGAATCCATCGGAAAAGAAAAAAAGAGTTGTCTAATGGTTTCAATGACAAGTATAATGTCAGAAAGGAAACATTGCAGCGGAGGGCCACATCTGCTTCCTTTAAAACGAATGTATTACTTCTACAACGAACCACAAATGATATGCTGCTTATAATAGATGTTGGGAGTTTGTATATCGTAAGAAGAGCACTTAGTTTTACAAAACAGGACATTATGCAGATGTTGCCCTCTCTCTAACATCATTGGCATTATGCAGCACGTCTCGGAAGAATCTATACCACATTTAACGACACCAAAACCCGAAACCAAACATGCTAAAAAAAAAAGCTCCTTGGTGATAAGGGACTTAGCAGTAAATATCGCAACTAGCCAAGGATCAGAACGTTTTCTGATTCTTTAATTCACTTGGATTATTTTCTAACGAATATTCTAGGATCTTCTCTTTATAATAACAAAGGTTAAATAAACCGTGTTTAAACTCAATCAGTCGAAAACTTAGATCGTCAAAACATTTCTACAGTTTGATGATGAAGAACTATGATATAGTTGGATAATTCAGAGAAAAATCAGGCTGCCATTTTGCATTTGATTTTTCTTGGATTGTTTTCGAACAAATGTATCCTGGTTATCTGTTTATAATAATGGAATGAAAGGGTGCTTATATTAAGCTATACAGGATGACTGTACAGTCCTTCAACAAAACAAGGGAGGTGATAGTACACATCAAGACGAACAAAATTTGCAATGGAACCTAGGACCGCATTCCACTCCTAGTGCCAGAAAAGAGTAAAGTTACATATCCACGTTGAGCCTTCAACAGTAAAAACAAAGAGACATACCTAATTTATGAGTTGCACAATTCCAATCGCATCAGAGAAAGACTAAAAGGAGCTGCTCAAACTGGCGTCCAAGGGCGTCGTTGCACAGGCCACACCGGCGAATGAAGGACTGTTGTACCCTCTCGTAGACTAACGGTGTAGTGTTGATCTTGTCCGCAGCAACAGCGAATTGCGCCACAAGAACTTCCATGGAGTCCACAGGTGTCTCGTACACCAATGTTTTCATGAGCCCACAGAAGAAAAAGTCCAGTGACTTAAGGTCCGGAGAGCGAGGAGGCCAAGGCACAGGTCCACTGCGTCCAATCCACCGCCCGGGACATGTCGCATTTAAGAAGTATCGGGCCTCGGTGGCGAAGTGTGCTGGGGCCCCATCATGCATAAAGCAAATGTCCCTCAGTGTGGTTAGTGGAACATCCTGCAACAGACTGGGAAGCACTTGCTCCAGTTACGCTGCGCCGGTCAGACGTATACGTCAATTCTCAAGTGATGTTCGTACAGTAATATCGCTGAACGGGTTCGGCTTCGTTTTTAAATGTTTGCTCCTCATCGTCTACGCACGTGTTCAGCGCACCTGATTTGCATCTTGTGTTTCTCATGAACTGGTTGGTACTCAGTGTGCCTGCTGGACGTTTGTTTTTCGAACGTGCTCTTTTCTGGCACTAGGAGTGGAATGCGGCCCTAGGTTCCATAGCAAATATTGTTCATCTTGATGTGTACTATCACCCCTCTTCTTTTGTTGGAGTTTACAATCACCCAATATAAGATGATAAATTAAAATACTTTATTAAGATTAAAATACGAATCAGATCTTTCAGACTCAGACTACAAAGACGAATGGAACAAGGTCGTCAAAGACGTAGTTTTTATAAGTGTGCTGTAACAGAATGAATCATGATATGTGCATATCATGATTTTTTCTGTGATCTGCGCATGTGCAGCTCATGATTCGTTCTGTATTATGCGCATGCGCAGATCATCATGATTCGTTCTGTCACAGCACACTTATGAAAAAAACTGTGTCTTTGGCGACCTTGTTCCATTCGTTTTTTTAGTCTGAAAATGAACCCTGCAGTCGAGGTCCGAAAGATCTCACTTGTATTTTAGTCTTAATGAAGTATTTTAATTTATAATCTCATATATCGTGCTTAGACTGTTTTTAGTCTATCATCATCATATCTTGGTATTCAGCTAACACCGTCATTACCCTACACGGTCGAATTGCTGCCATCGAGTACATGGACATTTTAGGAGATCGGGTGCATCGTATGGTCCAAATATTGTTTCCCAACAATGATGCTACTTTTCAAGATGATAATGCATGGATTCAATGAAAACAATAGAACAGTTTAGAAAAACAACAGTCAGAACAACTTAATCTTGCTTGGAGGATCACCAAGATGAACTTCAACATCTGCTCAATCCAACTCATTGATCTAACTTGAATATCAGGGAACCACTCTTGGCTGTTTTGAAGAGCAAAGTTAGAAACAATTACCTCCTCCAACATCTGTGAAGCATTTGGCCAAAGTTGTGATCGACGAATGATAAATCACTCCACTGGAAGCTATCAAATGCTCTATGAACCTATTCCAAGGTGGTCGAAAACACATCTTATCGATAAAGACATATTTCCTGTTTACCAAGTGTTTACATCATGTTGTTTAATCCATGTATGTATATACACTGAAGAGCAATTGAATTAGAGATACCTGTCTAGTAAAGTGCAGCACCACCTTTCACCCTGATGACGGCGGCGATTCGTCACGGCTTGGACTCGACAAGACACCGGAAGCGTTGGTAAGCCATACGGATCCACAACCGCCGAACAAGATCTCACAGTTCACCAAGATTTGATGAAGGAGGTGGAGGGGGGAGGGGTCAGAGCCTCGAACATCTCTCTCGATGGCATCCCAGACGTGCTCGATGGGACTGAGGTCAGGTAACCTAGCTGGCCAAGGAAGCGATGTCACGTCGGTGGTGTTCATTTAACCATTGGAATACAATACGGGTATTGCATTGTCTTGTTGCAAGATGAGGTCCCCAGAGGGATGTTGAAGACGCACAAACTGGAGCAAATGGTCGTCACAGGTTATCCCGGTAACGTTCACCTGTGAGGGACGATGTCACACGTACCAGGGGTCCCATTTCCGTCCACGTAAACAGTCACCAGACGAGAATGCCACCCCTACCAGCTTGAAGAGTACCCTGCTGGCAAGAAGGATCCATCGCTTCATGTGGTTTGCGCCGTATTCGTATCCTGCCATCCGCATGTACAAACGTGAATCTCAACTGATCAGTACAGGAAACATTTTTCCATATGTTAAGGGTCCAGTGGCGATGTTCCCGTGCCCATACTAATCTTTGCACCCTATGATGTGCGGTCAGCAGCGGTACCCTCGTGGGACGATGGCATCTGTACCCCATAGCGAGAAGTTGGTTCTGGATGGTGTGGCTGCTGACACGTTTTTGTGCACCAGCGTTAAATTGCCGAATGATTTCTTGCACTGTGACACGTCTATCCGCTGTTTCAATGCGAGCTAGCCTACGATTACCCCGCTCATCTACACGCCGTTGTCCACGGAAGTTGGCACTTGCAGGGATGGTTTTACCGGATTCGATGTACTCACGGTGCATCCGTGACACAGTGGCTCGAGAAAATCCCAGTGCCTGCATTACTTCCGAGATGAAGTGACCCATTCGTCAAGCCCCGATAATTTTCCCTCGATCAAATGCGCTTAGATCCTTCGTCTTACCCATACTACGTCCGACTCTTATTGATTCCCGTCGCATCACTCCTTATATTTTCGGATCGCTGTATACGTCATGTCGTTTCCGTTTACAGAGCCACATTTGCATAACGCCAGCTGTCTCTAATGCAACTGCTCTTCAGTGTACAGGGTGCATAGGAAAGTCCCTTAAGCCTGGAATAACTTACGAACGAAGAGAGGTACAGTTATGCAAGTGAGATAACGGAATAGTAAAGCGACTATGCCCAATCGAATGCAACCAACAGCAGCGCCCCTAGTGGTGAAATGCGGAAGATAGCCATTGCAAATCAAAAATGAAAGGAGATAAAACAAAATTTCCAATTACAAAGTTGTAGAGCATCAATTAATTAGACAAAATAAAATTTGTTTTACACGGATAAGATAAATTGTCGCCTGAATACCCTAAAATGTCCGAAATCGATGCGCGACATTTTGTGTGAACGTTTGAAGGGAACATGCATAGGTATGAGCGAATACACACAATTTATTGCATAAATGCGTACTTATGTCAGTATAGTTTGATGACGTCAGACAAAACAAAAGCAAAAAAGGCAAACTCGCGCACAATGGTAAAAAGTTAAATTGAGTATGTTCGAAAAGTTCTCCATTGCCCACGATACACATATGTATTCGTGAAAGCAACTCTGCATGCGCATTCCTCAGCATGGAAGGTGTCGCACACACCTTCCATGCTGGCATCTGTAACACGACGACATAGATCCAGCAGACTGGTAGGCGCTGTTTAGTACCCCTGATTTTTTACGTAACCCCAAAAATTCAAGCTCGCCGTTCACACACCGAGTACGTAGACCTAAACGTCTGCTCAGGGTACATCCTCCTGCTACTGGTTTTTATATCGTAGGTACGGTACAATGTCACAATCTACATTTACACACGGCTACGTTTGCGAAATGTGAATATGCAGATTCGAATCGTCGCACATCGATTTCGGACATTTTAGGGTATTCAGGCGACAATTTATCTTCTCTGTGGAAAACAAATGTCGTTTTGTACTAATTAATTGATGCTCTACAAATGTGTAATTGCCGCCCCGACGCAGTGGTCTAAGCGATGGCCTCTGATCATTCGTCCGTAAGGGGTCCGGGTTCGAATCCCGGTGAGGTATGGATGCTGTGTTTGTCTTACGGCACTGTCTCTCTCCCTTCCCTGGAACCAGTGACCCTAAATTAGGGACGGGCGACAGCTTATAGCCCATTGAGTTGCTCACGGTGGTCGTTAAACCTCCAATCAAAAAAAAAAATGTGTAATTGGAAATTTTGCTCTATCTCTTTTCGCTTTTGATTTGCAATGACTAACTTCCGCATTTCGCCACTAGGAGCGCTGCTATTGGTTGCTTTCGATTGGGCATTGTCGCTTTACTATACAGTTATTTCATTTGCATAACTGTACCTCACTCTCTCCGTTCGCAAGTTATTCCAGGCTAAAGAGACTTTCCTATGCACCCTGTATAAAGTAAAAATGCCAGTAAAAACACGGCAAAACCAAAACATGCTATGAAAGAAAAAATAATATTTACAGAAACCAAAGAAGGAACTCGGGCATAGAAACTACTAATTAAAAACAATGTGAAGCAAGTTGGGAACAAATTAGAAACATACCGAAAATAGTGTAAATAGTGATCTATGGCATCTGCATTTTTCTATTCTCTCAATTTATTTCCAACTTGTTTTCAATTAGTATTTTGATGTTCTTTCTTTGGCTTGTTTAAAACTCGTTATTTTTCTCTTAGAGTAATTTTTTTTTTAATTTTATGGAGTTCTTACCGGCAAATTTATTTTTTAGATATTTTTCTTGAGAATTCTTCTCTACAGCTCTTTGAGCGTTTAGGTGTTCAAAAAATTTCGATTTATTTTTTATTTTAGGGGATTTCGTTCGCCGTCTCACACACACACACGTGAAATAAATAGCTGACTGTAAAAATCATCAGAAAATACATAAATATTTAATTGCACTCGGCATTTTTCTTATGCTGTGCCATACGGGGAAAACTGAGAAAATGTGTGAAATAAATAAATTCATCGGAGATCATCATGCATAAATGGGAAACGAGTTTCTCTAAAGAAATAATTATTCACAAATAAATGGAAGGGACATAAAAACCATAGGGATATGGTCTGTTACAAAGTGCGGAAGAATTCATATAATGAGGTGTATTTCTCAAATGCAGTTCCCATTATGTCAAACCCTATGCACATTCTTTTATGATTGTAATTTAGTTTCACTTCGATGCATGTACTAAAAAACTTATTGCTATCTGGATACTGCAGTAAAAAATATATATAAAAAAAAGATATTTTCCCGGGACTATTTAGTACATAAAACTATTTGTCTTATTGTTGACAACATGCCACTAAAAATATTTATTACTATTTAGTATATAAAATTTTCCAAATGTTCGATGAATTTTTACTAAAATTTGTATACTTAAAATATGAAGGAAACTTCGAGAAAGGATAAATTCTACGTTGAAAAACATGGAAAAGTCAACCCTACCACGATCCTCTCACTTCTGCATGATGTTCGAAATTCGCAATACACACTTCAGTTTCGTTATAAAGCTGTTACGTGGAGGCTCCCAAAGCAAATTAAGGTATATATATATATATATATATATATATATATATATATCTGGGATGTAAGGTCAGGTGATGCGTAACATCACAGCCTCTCCTTGACAAATGTCAACCCCGCCTTCTCGTGGTGCATCCTGTTCCCACTAAAGGGGCACTGACGACCGCAAATAGCGGTATAACTATACCATCGGGATCAGAGGAAATGCTATCCCACACTCACCAACCCGCTTGGCCAGCGTGGTGAGTTATGGCCAAACACCTCCAAAATGACTCTACAACTTAAATCTTGGCCCTCAGTCTCCGGCAGCTGGAATGTACCTATCCAAGGCAGCGGCCAGTGCGACATGAAGGCAGAGGGTGCTAAGAATCCCCGGAGGACCGGACTAGGCTGCCATTTGATGCTGACCTTGGCTACCTATAACGGACGCTCCCTATCTTCTGATTCAAGGCTTCTTGAATTGGAAGAGGAACTACAAAGGATCAAGTGGGACATCGTCGGGCTAAGTGAGGTAAGGAGAAAAGGAGAAGATCTCATTGAACTGAAAAGTGGACATCTCTTCTATTATCGTGGGACAGATACTGGCAGAACTAGTGGTGTTGGATTTATAATAAACAAGAAACTGAAGGATAAAGTGGTAGAAGTTGAAAGTTCCTCTGACAGAGCTGCACGACTCGTTATCCAACTATCGAGAAGATACCAGGCTCAGATTATTCAAACTTATGCACCCACCACAAGTCATCCTGAAGAAGAAATTGAAGAATTTTATGAGGAAATTCGTCATCTAAATAATAAAGGTAAGCAGCACTTGAAGATAATTATGGGAGATTTCAATGCAAAAATAGGGCAACGGCAACAGAATGAAACTTCAGTAGGTAAATTCGGTCACGGCAACAGAAACCAGCGTGGAAATACTCTCGTTGAGTTTGCAGAGGCAGAAGGATTTTTCATCTTGAACTCCTTTTTCAAGAAAAAGCCACACAGGAAATGGACATGGAGACATCCAATTGGGACGACAAGTGAAATTGATTTTATTATGTGTAACAAAAAAATTCGTCATCGAAGACTGCAGTGTGCTGAACAAGTTCAACACAGGTAGTGACCATAGATTGGTGAGATGTAAGATGCACCTCAACACTAAACTGGAACGTGGCAAGCTCATAAGACAAACAAAATGTATTGACATAACCAACCTTAAAAAACACCATAATAATTTCAAGTTGGAACTGAAGAACAGATTCTCTGCTTTAGAAGGCCTAACATCGGAAGAAGTGGATATTTCGGAAGTTAACAGAAAAGTAACCAAAGCTCTAATGGAAACAGCAACAAAATTAGCTGGGTCTAAGAACAAGTTGCATGTGAACAAATTATCAGGAAAAACCAAAATGTTGATGCAAAAAAGAAGAGAGATGAGGACAACTAAAGAAGATGTGACTTCCAAAGTGGAATATATAGAGCTATGCAAGACAACACGAAAAAGTATCACTGAAGACGTAAGGAAATTCAACTGTGAGCTAGTGAGGAAAGCAATTGAAAACAACCAGAGCCTTAAGATAGCAAAGGGACATCTCAGTAAGGGAAGAAAACAGATTATGGCTCTGAGAAAAGAAGATGGTTCTATAACAAGAAATAGAGGCGAAATTTTGACAAGAGTGAAAGATTTCTACTCCAAATTATATGAAAGGGATGATACATGTACTCCAGACATCATGAAAGGTACCAGAGTTCTTCCAGTCCTCCCAGCAGAAGTTGCTCATGCAATCAAGAACATGAAGCGGGGGAAAGCTCCAGGAGAAGATGGGATTACTATAGACATCATACAAGAAGCAAGTGGAGAAATTGAAACAGTACTCGTCCAAATTTTCACTCGATGCCTTAATGAAGGGAAGATTCCTGAGGATTGGAACAACGCTACAATGATCCTGCTACATAAAAAAGGTGACATTGAGGATCTCAGGAACTACAGACCTATCAGCCTCCTATCAGTGGTTTATAAAATCTTCACTAAAGTTCTTTCACACCGCTTGAAGGTAACACTGGACATGGCTCAACCGAGAGAACAAGCTGGATTCAGGAGTGGCTACAGCACAATAGATCATATCCACGTACTGAGAGAACTAATTGAAAGAGCGAGGGAATATGAACTTCCATTGTGCATGGCTTTTATCGATTATGAAAAAGCCTTTGATTCGGTGAAACCATCAGCAGTTACCACGGCTCTGAAATCCTGCGGTATTGAGGATGCATACATTAACATTATTAATAACATCTATGAAAATGCAAGTGCAAAGATTAGGCTGTTTGAAAATACAACACACATAAAAATTGGAAAGGGAGTGAGACAAGGTGACACCATATCTCCGAAGCTCTTTAATGCCACATTGGAAAATGTCTTTCAATCACTGAACTGGGAAAACAAAGGGATAAAGATTAATGGAGATTATCTAACCCACCTTCGTTTTGCTGATGACGTAGTCATTTTTGCAACTACCCCATCAGAGCTGCAGAGTATGATCCAGGAACTTGCTGACAAGAGTAAAGAAGTGGGATTAAAAATGAACTTTCAGAAGACAAAAGTGATGTTCAATGCTTTTACAAGAAATGAAGATTTATCGATTGATGGAGAAAAACTGGAGATAACAGATACATATGTTTATCTTGGACAGCAGATATCAAGTGAGGGTCACATTGATGAAGAAATTAATCGGCGTACAAAACTTGCCTGGAGAGCTTTTGGAAGAAACAGCATAATTTTCAAGAGCAATATGCCATTATGTCTTAAAAGAAAAGTGTTTGATCAATGCATCCTTCCAGTGCTTACGTATGGTGCACAGACGTGGACCTTAACTAAAAGAGACATACAAAGGCTGCAGACAACTCAAAGAAGCATGGAGAGGTGCATGCTTGGTATAACCAGGAGAGATAAGAAGAGGAACTCGTGGTTCCGAAAAATGACGAGAGTGGAAGACATCATGATCAGAGTTAAATCCCTGAAATGGCAATGGGCTGGACATACTGCCAGAAGGACAGACCATAGATGGACAGCCGAAATTTTAGATTGGATTCCAAGGACAGGAAAAGACCCAGAAAAAGACCACATGGGAGATGGGTGGATGAAATTCGTAAATATGCGGGAGTGACATGGAGGAGACTGGCACAAGACAGACCGTTGTGGAGGAAACTTGGGGAGACCTTCGTCCAGCAGTGGATTGATAATGGTTGACAATGATGATGATGATGATATATATCTACCAACAAGTAATTGGACACCCCTGCAATCGACGATATCTGCGGTCCTGATACACGTCACGGCCGCAGCCGTTACATATCGTGTGAAAAACAACAACGCAACTAGTCGCATGCAAGATGCCACGCAGTTCGGAGCTCTCTGATTTCGAGAAAGGTGTAATCGTCGGGTATCACAGAAATGGCCGATTCATACGTGAAATATCCAGCTAGTTGAAGTACCCAAAATCGACAGTGGCCTACGTGATTGGCAAGTGGAAGATCAGAGGTGACTGTCGGAATGTGCCCCGACCCGGCAGACCCGCAAAACTGGGAGTTAGAGACCGACTGGTGCTGGCCAGAGAAATTCGGAAGAACCGCACCAAATCGGTGGGCCACACCCGCGAGGAGTTTCAACAGGTATTCGGAAGTGTTCTTTCGATGAATTCCATCCGTAAGAAGCCCATCTGCTCGGTTATCATGAACGTGCTGCCGCCTACAAGCCTTTGATCACCAAGTCCAATAGCACTGCTCGGCTAACGTGGTGCAAAGAATGTCGACAAGGGACCGTTGAACAGTGGAAACAGGTTCTCTGGAGCGATGAATCAAGGTTCACCCTGTACCGTTCGGATGGCAAGGTCTGCGTTTGGCGTCTGCCTGGAGAACGCCTCCTGTCGGAATATATTATACCAACTGTGAAGTTCGGCGGCGGTGGAATTATGCGGTGCGGGTGTTTCTCCTGTTATGGCACGGGACCCTTTTTCGCAATTCCTGGTAGACTCAACGCCGAGACCTACTGCACCATTTTGGATGACCATGCGCTTCCTACGTTGTGGCAGTTTTACGGTGTGGACATATGTTACTTTCAGAATGACAATGCCACCTGTCATGTTGCGAGCTCCACCATGGCTTGGTACATGGTGACATTAGGGTTAATCAAATGGACTGGCCTGCGCAGAGTCCGGACCTTAACCCTATCGAGCACCTCTGGGACGAGTTGGAACGTGGACTCAAGGGGTGCCCCCACCGTCCGAAATCGGTGAAGGAACTGACCTGTCTTCTCCAAGCCGAGTGGAAGAAAATACCGCTAGCCGTTGTACAACGCCTGGTTGAGAGTATGCCGCGGAGGGTCGCAGTTGTAATCCGCGCTCGTGAAGGCTCCACCAACTATTGAAGGTGAATAAACTTCGTTTTCCTTTGCTATTACAGGTGTCCAATTACTTGTTGGTGGATAGTGTATGTATATATATCATAATCATTGACAACACTTATCAATCCACTGATGGACAAAGGTCTCTAAACCTCTTCCACAACGGTCTGTCTTGTGCCAGTCTCCTTCATGTTACTCTCGCATACTTTCAAATTTCATCCACATATCTCCCATGGGGTCTTATTCTGGGTCTTTGCCTCTCCCTTGGAATCCGTTATAAAATTTCGGCTGTGCATCGTTGGTCTGCCCATCTGACAGTATGTCCAGCCCATTGCCATTTCAGGGATTTTTACTCTGACCATGATGTCTTCCACTCTTATCATTTTCCTGATCCACGAGTTTCTCTTCTTATCTCTCCTGGTTGAACCAAAGATGCACCTCTCCATGATCGCTTGAGTTGTCTGCAGCTTTTGTATGTCTCTTTTAGTTAAGGTCTATGTCTCTGCACCATACGTAAGCACTGGAAGGATGCATTGATCAAACACTTTACTTTTAAGACATAATGACATATTGCTCTTGAAAATTATGCTGTTTCGTCCAAAAGCTCTCTAGGCCAGTTTTATACGCAGATTAATTTCTTCATCAGTGTGACCCTCACTTGATATCTGCTGTCCAAGATAAACGTAGGTATCTGTTATCTCCAGCTTTTCTCCATCAATCGATAAATCTTCATTTCTTGTAAAAACATTGAACATCACTTTTGTCTTCTGAAAGTTCATTTTTAATTCCCACTTTGTTACTCTTGTCAGCAAGTTCCTGGATCATACTCTGCAGCTCTGATGGGGTAGTTGCAAAAATGGCTACGGCATCATCAAAACGAAGGTGAGTTTGATAATCTCCATTAATCTTTATCCCTTTGTTTTCCCAGTTCAGTGATTGAAAGACATTTTCCAATGTGGCATTAAAGAGCTCGGGGGATATGCTGTCACCTTGTCTCACTCCCTTTCCAATTTTTATGTGTGCTGTATTTTCAAACAGCCGAATCTTTGCACTTGCATTTTAATAGATGTTATTAATAATATTAATGTATGAATCTTCAATACCGCAGGATTTCAAAGCCATTGTGATTGCTGATGGTTTCACCGAATCAAATGGCTTTTCATAATAGACAAAAGCCATGCATAATGGAAGTTCATATTCCCTCGCTCTTTCAATTAGTTCTCTCAGTACATGGATATGATCTATAGTGCTGTAGCCATTCCTGAATCCAGCTTGCTCTCTCGGTTGATCCATGTCCAGTGTTACCTTCAAGCGGTGTGAAAGAACTTCAGTGAAGATTCTATAAACCACTGATAAGAGGCTGATAGGTGTGTAGTTCCTGAGATTCTCAGTGTCACCTTTTTTATGTAGCTGAATCATTGCAGCGTTGTTCCAATCCTCAGGAATCTTCCCTTCATTAAGGCATCGAGTATATATCATCATCATCATCATTGTCAACCATTATCAATCCACTGCTGGACGAAGGTCTCCCCAAGTTTCCTCCACAACGGTCTGTCTTGTGCCAGTCTCCTCCATGTCACTCCCGCATACTTTCGAATTTCATCCACCCATCTTCCATGTGGTGTTCTTCTGGGTCTTTTCCTGTCCCTTGGAATCCAATCTAAAATTTCGGCTGTCCATCGATGGTCTGTCATTCTGGCAGTATGTCCAGCCCATTGCCATTTCAGGGATTTAACTCTGATCATGATGTCTTCCACTCTTGTCATTTTTCGGATCCATGAGTTCCTTTTCTTATCTCTCCTGGTTACACCAAGCATGCACCTCTCCATGATCGTTTGAGTTGTCTGCAGCCTTTGTATGTCTCTTTTAGTTAAGGTCCACGTCTCTGCACCATACGTAAGCACTGGAAGGATGCATTGATCAAACACTTTTCTTTTAAGACATAATGGCATATTGCTCTTGAAAATTATGCTGTTTCTTCCAAAAAGCTCTCCAGGCAAGTTTTGTACGCCGATTAATTTCTTCATCAATGTGACCCTCACTTGATATCTGCTGTCCAAGATAAACATACGTATCTGTTATCTCCAGTTTTTCTCCATCAATCGATAAATCTTCATTTCTTGTAAAAGCATTGAACATCACTTTTTGTCTTCTGAAAGTTCATTTTTAATCCCACTTCTTTACTCTTGTCAGCAAGTTCCTGGATCATACTCTGCAGCTCTGATGGGGTAGTTGCAAAAATGACTACGTCATCAGCAAAACGAAGGTGGGTTAGATAATCTCCATTAATCTTTATCCCTTTGTTTTCCCAGTTCAGTGATTGAAAGACATTTTCCAATGTGGCATTAAAGAGCTTCGGAGATATGGTGTCACCTTGTCTCACTCCCTTTCCAATTTTTATGTGTGTTGTATTTTCAAACAGCCGAATCTTTGCACTTGCATTTTCATAGATGTTATTAATAATATTAATGTATGCATCTTCAATACCGCAGGATTTCAGAGCCGTGGTAACTGCTAATGGTTTCACCGAATCAAAACCTTTTTCATAATCGATAAAAGCCATGCACAATGGAAGTTCATATTCCCTCGCTCTTTCAATTAGTTCTCTCAGTACGTGGATATGATCTAATTGTGCTGTAGCCACTCCTGAATCCAGCTTGTTCTCTTGGTTGAGCCATGTCCAGTGTTACCTTCAAGCGGTGTGAAAGAACTTTAGTGAAGATTTTATAAACCACTGATAGGAGGCTGATAGGTCTGTAGTTCCTGAGATCCTCAATGTCACCTTTTTTATGTAGCAGGATCATTGTAGCATTGTTCCAATCCTCAGGAATCTTCCCTTCATTAAGGCATCGAGTGAAAATTTGGGCGAGTACTGTTTCAATTTCTCCACTTGCTTCTTGTATGATGTCTATAGTAATTCCATCTTCTCCTGGAGCTTTCCCCGCTTCATGTTCTTGATCGCATGAGCAACTTCTGCTGGGAGGACTGGAAGAACTCTGGTACCTTTCATGATGTCTGGAGAACATGTATCATCCCTTTCATATAATTTGGAGTAGAAATCTTTCACTCTTGTCAAAATTTCGCCTCTATTTCTTGTTATAGAACCATCTTCTTTTCTCAGAGCCATAATCTGTTTTCTTCCCTTACTGAGATGTCCCTTTGCTATCTTAAGGCTTTGGTTGTTTTCAATTGCTTTCCTCACTAGCTCACAGTTGAATTTCCTTACGTCTTCAGTGATACTTTTTCGTGTTGTCTTGCATAGCTCTATATATTCCACTTTGGAAGTCACAGCTTCTTTAGTTGTCCTCATCTCTCTTCTTTTTTGCATCAACATTTTGGTTTTTCCTGATAATTTGTTCACATGCAACTTGTTCTTAGACCCAGCTAATTTTGTTGCTGTTTCCATTAGAGCTTTGGTTACTTTTCTGTTAACTTCCGAAATATCCACTTCTTCCGATGTTAGGCCTTCTAAAGCAGAGAATCTGTTCTTCAGTTCCAACTTGAAAGTATTATGGTGTTTTTTAAGGTTGGTTATGTCAATACATTTTGTTTTTCTTATGAGCTTGCCACGTTCCAGTTTAGTGTTGAGGTGCATCTTACATCTCACCAATCTATGGTCACTACCTGTGTTGAACTTGTTCAGCACACTGCAGTCTTCGATGACGAATTTTTTGTTACACATAATAAAATCAATTTCACTTGTCGTCCCAATTGGATGTCTCCATGTCCATTTCCTGTGTGGCTTTTTCTTGAAAAAGGAGTTCAAGATGAAAAATCCTTCTGCCTCTGCAAACTCAACGAGAGTATTTCCACGCTGGTTTCTGTTGCCGTGACCGAATTTACCTACTGAAGTTTCATTCTGTTGCCGTTGCCCTGTGTTTGCATTGAAATCTCCCATAATTATCTTCAAGTGCTGCTTACCTTTATTATTTAGATGACGAATTTCCTCATAAAATTCTTCAATTTCTTCTTCAGGATGACTTGTGGTGGGTGCATAAGTTTGAATAATCTGAGCCTGGTATCTTCTCGATAGTTGGATAACGAGTCGTGCAGCTCTGTCAGAGGAACTTTCAACTTCTACCACTTTATCCTTCAGTTTCTTGTTTATTATAAATCCAACACCACTAGTTCTGCCAGTATCTGTCCCACGATAATAGAAGAGATGTCCACTTTTCAGTTCAATGAGATCTTCTCCTTTTCTCCTTACCTCACTTAGCCCGACGATGTCCCACTTGATCCTTTGTAGTTCCTCTTCCAATTCAAGAAGCCTTGAATCAGAAGATAGGGAGCGTCCGTTATAGGTAGCCAGGGTCAGCATCAAATGGCAGCCTAGTCCGGTCCTCCGGGGATTCTTAGCACCCTCTGCCTTCATGTCGCACTGGCCGCTGCCTTGGCCAGGTACATTCCAGCTGCCGGAGACTGAGGGCCAAGATTTAAGTTGTAGAGTCATTTTGGAGGTGTTTGGCCATAACTCACCACGCTGGCCAAGCGGGTTGGTGAGCGTGGGATAGCATTTCCTCTGATCCCGATGGTATAGTTATACCGCTATTGGCGGTCGTCAGAGCCCCTTTAGTGGGAACAGGATGCACCACGAGAAGGCGGGGTTGACATTTGTCAAGGAGAGGCTGTGATGTTACGCATCACCTGACCTTACATCCCTATATATATATATATATATATATATATATCATCATCATCAACCATTATCAATCCACTACTGGACGAAGGTCTCCCCAAGTTTCCTCCACAACGGTCTGTCTTGTGCCAGTCTCTTCCATGTGACTCCCGCATACTTTCGATATATATATATATATATTCTATTAAGAAGAGCATGAAGCAAAAAAAAAATTTGACCCATACCAAGTACAACATAGAAAAGGTTATGTATTGACCGGTGTGAGTAAAAAGAAAAAAAAGAACAACTGAATGTAGAAAGTGTCGAGAATACTGAGCCTTGGCTTTATCAAGGACCAGCAAAAACTCTGCATTTTCTCACTTCCACAAAGACCTATTTGGAAATGGGTTTCTGCAAAGTCATAGATGCAAGTAATAAGCCCACCAAAATTTTTTTTAAATATATATATATATATATATATATATGTCATGACCTCCGTAGAGTTGTATGACCAAGCTTTAGTTAACAATTTAGCTTGCATCCATAACTTTCCTGGCCCGACCCATGCTCTTCATCTGTTACTATTAAGCAGAAAGAAGATGATTATAGAAAACTCAAGTTGTAAGAGTGACATAATGAATCAGAAATAATGTTCAGCAATAACAAATTGCCAAGTTCGCCTGAGAGAGAATTTAAACCTGAATAGCAATACAAAAGTATTACAAATTCTTAACATTGCAATAAAAAAGGAAATATTAATTTTTTTGTAAAGCACAGGTTCTTGAAAGAAAACTGGATTATAAAAAACCCCTACTCCACAACTTCTGACAACACAAAAACGAGAATAAAATGAAGACAAAAATAAACTAAAGAAATGCTTTGTGAAGTTTATGTGACATAAAAAATTAGTTGCAATATGTACAAAGTATTTCAGAAGTGCTTTAAGTGCATAATTAAGTAGTTATTAAGACCTTAACTACATTGAAAACACAGCGCAGACTACAAGAACAGTGAAACGGCCGGCTGCTTGGCCTTAGTTCCCTAAAAAATGCGCAAAGATACCAAGAAAAGAAAGAGTTAAAATCCGCAAAAAAGTTAATAGACTTGCTAGTGCCTAAATGCTTAAAGCAACAAAAAAGAAAAAATGTTCAAGAAGTTCAAATATTGAACCTGGAAAACCTAAAACCCAAAGACAATGAAGAGAGCTTACCTCTTATGCAACTTAACTTCTTCCACTCCTGAGGAAACATGGCCGACCTTTCAACCCAAACTTCCAAACACCACTGCCACTCCCTAGTTTCTGGGGGGCAGTGTGGGTGCGGCTGAAGGCCTCCACACACTGAACAAATCCTACTCGCGGAGATTTTAACTAGAGAAAAAATATAATTAAGATTGTGGGCCTGTATGATCAGAAAGAGCAGAATTAACTCTCCAGAATACATGAGAAATATTATGAAATACACAAGTAGTGTATTTAATAATCTTTGCATGTATTTAATCAACTTAGTGAGCTTCTGTAGGCGATTCAGAATCCTATTAATTTTAATGTTAGTTTTACTATTTTTAGTATAGCTATTCTAGTGAGTGAATAACTAGTTTTCTTTTATATTTATTTTTATTTTATTTTATAAACAGATTTTTTAAGTTTTTTTTTGTGATTTTGTCTATATTATTTAATTTTTTATTTTTAATAGGACCTTCTTATCCATAGCACTAAGGTTCCTTTTTGTAGTTAATAGGCATCCTCTAGCCAACTTTCAAAAGGCTTTCATTGGTCAGAATCATATTATTAACTGTGTAGAAAATTAAAGCAGATCTGCCAACCTTACTCTATTATTCAGAATATTTTTTCTTAAAGTTCTTTTGATGAAAGAAGTAGGAATTTTGTTCTCTAGAAAACTGTCTAATAGTATATTAATGTGGTAATTGAAGTCAATATTGTTGCTGCAAATTCTTGAAATTCTAAGCACCTGAGAAATTAGTACATTCTCAATTACTTTGGTGGATATGTTATTATTCCAGTGTAGATATTTAATTACTTTGAAAGGAAAATTAACTCTTTTATCAAAGAGGCTAATAGATGGGTTACCTCTTTTAAGTTTAATGCTTAAGTCTAGGAACTCAAGTTCCTGATTATTGTGGTTGGTTTTACATAAGTTAAGAGAGCTAGGATAGATATTATCAAAATCACTCTCTATAACTTCTGAATTATTTATACACAGCAGATCGTCAATATATCTAAATGTGTAAAGGTAGTTATCGGAGCAAGTGGAGTGATTTTTAATGAATTTATATTCCTTAAAGAACAGGAATAGATTTGCAATACTCGTGGATGTTGACGTTCCCATAGGGATACCGTTTACTTGCTTATAGAGAGTATTATTATATAAGATATGGTTATTTTTATGCAGCAATTGAGATAAGAGTTCCAGCCTCCTACATTAACAAATTGGTTAAGTTTAAATTCTGCATACAGCTCTTTAAAGGTAGTGATTATATCTGATAGAGGCAGATTAGTATATAGGTTCTCAAAATCATAACTATTAAAATCTAAGGGATTTACTTCGAGTATAGTGGAAATTACTTCTGCATTATTATTAATTATCCAGAAATCTCCGTACTTCAAATTAGTACAGTTACTAATGTGTTTCAAAAATTTCTTCAAGATTTCTTCAAAAGCTAGATCAATTTTCTTTTTATGACTTCTGACTCCACTAGCTATGAATCTGAACTTCACTGGATCTTTATGAAACTTAACAGTTGCAAAAAGAAATGGAAACTCAGGCTCATATCTTCTTATTTGTGGAATTTTAAGTTTCTTGAAGAATGCCTTAAAACGATTATCTAACTGCTTGGTAGAATAACTTACGGGCTCGTAGGTTACTCTATTATTGAGTTCCATAGTTAACAATTCAAAATCGAACTTCTTACAGATAATTGCAAAATTATTGCTAGCTTTATCCGTAGTGGTAAAAATAAATAGGTCTTGTAGTTTGGAGAGTGACCTTTTAGCATCCTCCAGAGAAAAATAGATTTCAATCAAAACAAAAATCAAGACCTGCCAACTCATTAGTGAAGCCATTGATTACATTATATTTTCATTCTGCGAAGGCCTCAATAGGCTGATTGTATGTTAAATTGGTGTTTATAATGTACCTATTAACATCTTGAGTGAAGCTCTCAAGAATCCTCTCTTTGGAGATATGGAAGGAAGGTCTAAATTTAGAACCATACTCTAATAAATTCCTAAGCTTGTCATTTTCAACAAAACTCAAGTTTCCAGTGATAATATGCTTGTAATTCTTATCATAGTGAACTGTTTCTTTATGTTCATCACAAGAACATGTAGTAACTACAGGTATGGAACTCGAAGAATTAAGTTTGTAGTTTTTAACTATTGACCCTAAGGTCTTAACATATTTAAAACTTACAATAGACTGGTGCCTGTGGATGGGAAAAAATTGCATTATTGTAGAACAGCTTCCTAATATTGAGATGATCATAGGTTGTTATTAAGAAACCTGATGGTCACATAATTACTGGAAATTTCTTTAAGAGAAATTTTATCTTTAAGAATATGCTTAAGAATGTCTAGAGCCAAAGCAAAAACATGTTTATCAACATGGTTAGCTGTTTCTTTCCAGAATTTGAAAAACTTTTAAGGACAGAGTGCTTGAAGGACTTAAGTATTTTGTAAGTATTTTTAACAAAATTAGTACAATTTTTAAAACTTTCCAGTTATTTGCAAGTTAGCAAATCATTCCAGCATTTGTTTATTAAATGCCTTATTCTTTTGAGAGTACTTATGTTTTCTTTTTTGCTTGCATTCTTGTTGTTCATCTAAAATCAGTCTCCAAGGGTATGGGCCGCCCTGGTGGCGCAGTGGTCTAAACGCTGGCTTATGATCATTTGCCAGAAAGCGGTTCGAATCCCGTTGAGGCATGGATGTTGTGTTTGTCTTACGGCACTGGCTCTCTCCCTTCCCTGGAACCAGTGACCCTAAATTAGGGACGGGCGACTGCTTATAGCCCATTGAGTTTCTCACGGTGGTCGGTTAACCTCCAATCAAACAAACAAACAAATGGATGTTGTGTTTGTCTTACGGCACTGGCTCTCCCCTTCCCTGGTACCAGTGACCCTAAATTAGTGACGGGAGACTGCTTATAGCCCATTGAGTTTCTCACGGTGGTCGGTAAACCTCCAATCAAACAAACAAACAAATGGATGTTGTGTTTGTCTTACGGCACTGGCTCTCCCCTTCCCTGGTACCAGTGATCCTAAAATAGGGACGGGCGACTACTTATAGCCCATTGAGTTGTTCACGGTGGTCGTTAAAACTCCAATGGAAAAAAAGGGTATGGAATATCTATAGGGAGGTTAACCTTGTTGCAGTTTTTTATTTCTAGTTTTTTCGATAACTATAGCCTCTGGAAATCTTAGTTTATGATGCGAATTTTGATCGGTAATGATTTTAACATTAAAGCTCGTTAGTAGATGGGAGGTATTACAAACGTAATCGTTGCCAGAAATGTACCGGAATTTCACGGTTTCCGTGTAGCAACCCCTTCAGAAAACTTGAAAATTACATTATCCTGGAGCCGGAATCTAACCCGGAGCAACTAAAGCTAAGCAAATGTAGCTTAGAAACGACTAGCGTGAATCTGAACGGTTCTCAGATTTGTAAGCTTTATCTACTTAGCTTCAATTTCTTTGAACTTCCTTGTCGTGGGTGGTGTAACGGATAGCATGTCCGAACAGAAATCAGGGAGACGCGGGTTCTATTCCTGCTCCAGGGCAACCTAATTTTCAAATTTTCTGAAATTGATGCTACATGGAAATGGTGAAAATACGATACATTCGTGCAAACGATTACAAATAAATTCATGAGATAATTTCTGTTTTAGTAAGATGCACCTGAGAAAACAAAAACCTTTTCCGGGATGTCACTTTTAGGTGGTCTTTAATAACACGTTAGTTTTTCAGATTTTATCATATCTAATGCCGTCAAATTCACATCTTTTATTTAATTGTTTAATATATCTTGCTTTTTCTGCTTCTGGAGATTGTTTTTTACTAATTTTCCATTATGAGCTTATCCGTACTCTCTCTCTCTCTGTTCTTTTCATCTTGACTTAAAAGAGGAAGCAAACTCAGTTCACAAACGCATATGAAATCCCTCAAAGGGTGAAAGAAGTAGCTATCTTGTCATACTGCCAAAGAAAATAGAATATGTCGTTAAAAGCTCGAGATGCTGTAAAAAACAAAATTGCGAAAACAGGATCAAATTACAGTTGACATCTTAAAAGCTCCTAGCCTTCAACTCTAAACGCATCGCCTGTATCAATTTGAAATACTGAAAATGAAAACAGAAAAGTTTACAGCACGCTGAAATCCGAATATCTGCTTTATACTAAAACAAGTTTTCCCTCACTGATATGTCTTCTAAGTAAATAGAGAACATATTTCTTGCTACGTTTACGGCAGAGCAAATCAAAAACTACTTAAGAATTTAAATAAAAGTGCATTAGCATTTCTCAAATCGGGAGAAACGAATCAGCAGTTTTGCACAAGATTTAGATTTCGGGGAAACTGAAGTTTAATCGCACTTTAACTTTGTTCCTCTCTCAGATTTGTGAAGAGCAATGTTGTATCATTTAAACGTGAAATTTAATTCAGGAATCGATATGTAATCAAGCTTTTAATCCGTTTCACAGAGATATAATGCGTGCATTGTCCTTTCCGCTTTTACGAATGTGTTACAGTGCAGAAAATAAAAAAATAAATCCACTTTTTTGAAATTTTCTACTACAACTCGCAAGCAAACTGACTTATGAAATTGAAAGTTCTTTTTTTGTTTCGTTGTTTCTGCTACTAAAATTACTGGCGTTCATCAAAGTAATAAATAAATGCATCGCTCTTTCCACGTTCCAGAAACACATAGCAACCGAAAAGATGTTTTCAGCCACCGCCGGGAAATGGAATCCACAGATCTCTCGATAACAACGATATCTAGCCGAGCGCGTTAGATTTACACCACGGTGGCCAACAATCTACGGTGCTATGTGTATTTTTAAGTCAGCTTCTGACATCATAAATCCGTAAGATGGGCTCTTACGGATTTATTTAGAGCCCGTCTTACGGATTTATGATGTCAGAAGCTGACTTAAAATACACAAAGCACCGTGGATTGTTGGCCACCGTGGTGTAAAGCTAACGCGCTTGTCTAGATATCGAGAGATACGTGGATTCAATTCCCCGGCGGCGGCTGAAAACAATTTTTCGATTGCTATGTGTTTCTGAAACGTGGAACGAGTGATGTATTTATTTATTAACTGACGTCCACGTATTTGGAGGAATTTCACCGTTCATCAAAATAATGGAAACACCAATTGCGCTTGGAGTGCAAGTAATGTGTCGTATGCAAATCACAGGGACGACGTCACCCGCGATGTTTTTTTTTTTTTTTTTTTTTGTTTGGAGATTTAACGACCACCGTGAGCAACTCAATGGGCTATAAGCAGTCGCCCGTCCCTAATTTAGGGTCACTGGTTCCAGGGAAGGGAGAGAGCCAGTGCCGTAACACAAACACAACATCCATGCCTGACCGGGATTCGAACCCGGACCCCTTACGGACGAATGATTAGAGGCCAGCGCCTTAGACCACTGCGCCACCGGGGCGGCTCACCCGCGATGTGAGTTGTATAACAAGAAAATGACACCCAATTTTTGGTTGCTATGAGCACATCCTTTGAATCCGTTCTGACTCGAATTAAATTTATCAAAGCTATTCAAAGTCAATGGAACCGGTATGGAAAACAGTGGTATCACACCGAAGAAAGAAGTTTTTCAATCGGGTTTCTAATCCCGTAGATATTCAGTAAACGAAAACGTAACTTACGCCTTCTGGTGGCAGACCTGTGCTTTAAGAAAAAATTGAAATTATAACAGAGACATTTCGCAGCGGAAACAATCTCCAACAAAGAAATAGTTTTTCAAATCGCATTCTTAGAAGCAGAAATATCGATAAACATAAAGTGTGCAACTTCGCCCACTGACGGGAAAACAATATATTATTTTAAGAACACAGTATTCTCAAAAGGTTTTTCGATGTGAGCAGTATCAGTCCACGAAATAATTTTTTCAGTCGATTTTTCAGGAGCTCAGATTTTGCTGCAAAAACATCAGAAGCAGAAATTAACACTTATCGCCTCCAGGTGGCCAAATCATTTTTTACCAATTAGTAGAAATTACACTGAAGTGCCAGAAAAACTGGTACAGACGAGGTTATGCAAAATATATAGAAACGTCACCTATGCGCGTACTCGGTTGCGTCCGCCAGTGCTTATATAAAGCGATAGACATCCATGCCAGCTGTCAGAGCTGTCTTCGGCATGAGAATGACAAGTAATAACGATTTATGCGATTTTCAACGCGGTGTCATAGTTGGCGCTCGTGAGATGGGCCATAATATTTCAGAGGTAGAAACGAAGTTCGGATTTTCACGGACGACCATTGCAAGGGTGTACCGTGACTACAAGAATTCCGGCAAACCTCCAACCTACGATACCAGTGTGGCCGTAAAAAGACATTGGGTGAACGTTACCATCGTCGGCTGACAAGAATCGTTTCACGCGACAGGCGTGCAACACTTTCGCAGGTATCATTGGAATTCTATGCTGGAGCCTCAACAAGTATCAGCGTCCGGACTGTGCAACGTACTCCATCTCCAGTCTCCTTGATGGGTGCACGACACAGAGCTATGCGCCTTGCTTGGTCACGGCCTCTCCGCCACTGGACACATGATGACGGAAAACAAGTAGCCTGGTCTGACGAGTCGCGTTTTCAACTCTATCGGGCAGAGGAAAGGATTCGTGAGTGGCGCTAACCCCGTGAAGCCATGGATCCCGCATGTCAACAGGGACTTGTACCGGCTGGAGGGGTTCTGTAATGGTATGGGGTGTATTTAGCTGGACTTCACTGGGACCGCTGGTACGTCTACAAACGTCTGTGACTGTTCAACGCCATGTGCGCATCCTTTCTGACGAGGTACACCCGTTCATGTCCTGCATTCATGCTGATGGGTTGGGCCTTTTCCAACAGGACAATGCACCTCCACACAAGTGTCGGGATGCAACATTATGGACAGAGGAGCATTCATCTGAGTTTGGGGTGATGCCATTCCCGCCCAAGTCCTCAGATCTGAACGTGATAGAACACATTTGGGATGCCATGCAACATGATATCGAACACAGGAATCCGAGACTTCGGAATACCCCCGAATTGTGGAACGCTCTTCTGGAAGTATGCCTACAGCATATTTCCAGAAGCTAGTGGTGTCCATGCCCCGTCGTATTTCTGCAGTCCTGCGCTCTCGTGGGGGACCTACCAAGTATTAGACTGGTGTACCAGTTTTTCTGGCACTTCAGTGTTTATGCAAGAGTTTTTTCAACAGGCGCTGTATACGATACAGGATGAATTTTTTAAATCGCAGTTTTGGAAGCAGACATATCCGGGAAAACGAAATTTACATTTACCCCCCTCCCCCTAAGGAAAAGTTTATGAATTACTTGAAAATTTTGAAATTATGTGAAAACATGTCCACCGGAAATTCTGAACAACAAAGAAGGGATTTTTCAAATCGGACTTTTAGATGCAGAGATATTAACAAAAATAAGATATATATATCTAAGCCCCCTGGCGGAGAAACCATGCAATATTTTAAGAATGAAATATTCCGAAATGTTTTATCGACGTGACTGGCATTGCTCCACGAAATAATTTTTTGAATAAAGATTCTAGAAACTTAGCTTTTGCTGCAAATACATAAGCAGAAAAGAAAATTGACAATTACGCCCCTTGTGGTCAGACCATTTTTTTTTCATGAAAACTAAAGATTGCATGCAAAATATTTCCCATCATTCTGTAGGCGATGCAAGAACAATTTCTCAAACCGGACTAATAGCTGCAGAGACGTGGTGTCCACACAGACGGGCGGACAAACCGATACATGAGCACGATCACTTTTTTTTTTTACAAAATACGCGCTAAAAAGAGGAGCAGTACGTTCTCGGTTAGCGCGTGTTGCAGGGGAAAGGGTTGTTGTAGAGTAATTGTTGACAATGTCCGAACTCAATGACCTCAAAAAAGGCATGCTCACTGGTAAATGTCTTGCAAGAGCTTCATCAACTCAAAACGTCAGAGATAGCATGTGTAACACGAGGAACTGTCTCGAAGGTTATGACTGTCTATGAAAAAGGACATGGTGTTGCCTCCAAACGTGGAAATTGTGGAATCCATACGAGGATGCCAGAAAGGGATAGGCGGGTGTTGGCATGGGTGACGCGTAGAACCAAATAGCAATAGAGTTGATCACCAGCGGCAATGATCCTGTTTCTGTCATAACAGTGTACGGGGAACTCCATCGTGCCGGGATTTGCAGCCGTGCTGCAATTAAGAAACGTGTGATTATCCACATCAATTTATGAAAACGTGTAAAGTTGTGCAAGGCACATAAAAATTGGTATACTAAAGACGGGCAACGTGTCATCTGGTCTGACGAATTGTGCTTTGCTTAGTTTCTCACCACTGATGAAGTGTACATAATTTAATGTTTTATAAACATCGAATATAGTTTCGCGGAGTGTTTGGCTCGGCATCATCAAGATGAATGGTGCGTAAACATTCAAACCAATGGGACATCGTCGGAGTTCCGACTGTCACGGATTTTGTTGAGTTGTTCCCGCGCGCTTGAAAGAAATGGAGTTATACGCCATGTCGTAGACAAACCGTAGAAAATTCAGGTATACGTGGAAAGCTTCTACTTTATCAAGCTTCATAGTCGAATTAGGTTTATCAATGAGCGTAACGTTTTCAGAAAAAACACACGTTATTTTCCTGACAATGTTGGGCTATGGATGACTTCTTCAGTTCATAGTTCCGTGCGAAAGTCTTAGGTTCCATCACACGAAAACATAAAGCCCTGCGGGTCTGTCCTATATATGACAGTCCACATTCATAAGGTATCTGATAAATTCCCCCGGAATTTCTGTCTTCGACGTAATCTTTTGATCTGAAAAAATTCACCTTGTGTATGGGTTTGAAAATAATTTTGAAATTAAAACATTTGGGTTTTTTTGGAATTCCGAAGCAATTGTGTGGAACAACTGGGATAACCGTCCAATTCGTTCGTATTGGCAGTGAGTGAGCAAGACAGGCTTCGGTTTCCTAACTTTTTGGACAGCTTTGTCTATAAGGGACGGGCTATATTCCCTGTGGAATGCAATTTGTTTAAGATTATATATATATATAGCAGAATCATATATATGATTCTGCTACATAAAAAAGGTGTCATTGAGGATCTCAGGAACTACAGACCTATCAGCCTCCTATCAGTGGTTTATAAAATCTTCACAAAAGTTCTTTCACACCGTTTGAAGGTAACACTGGACATGGCTCAACCGAGAGAACAAGCTGGATTCAGGAGTGGCAACAGCACAATAGATCATATCCACGTACTGAGAGAACGAATTGAAAGAGCGAGGGAATATGAACTTCCATTGTGCATGGCTTTTATCGATTATGAAAAAGCCTTTGATTCGGTGAAACCATCAGCAGTTACAATGGCTCTGAAATCCTGCGGTATTGAAGATGCATACATTAATATTATTAATAACATCTATGAAAATGCAAGTGCAAAGATTTGGCTGTTTGAAAATACAACACACATAAAAATTGGAAAGGGAGTGAGACAAGGTGACACCATATCTCCGAAGGTCTTTAACGATACATTGGAAAATGTCTTTCAATCATTGAACTGGGAAAACAAAGGGATAAAGATTAATGGAGATTATCTAACCCACCTTCGTTTTGCTGATGACGTAGTCATTTTTGCAACTACCCCATCAGAGCTACAGAGTATGATCCAAGAACTTGCTGACAAGAGTAACGAAGTGGGATTAAAAATGAACTTTCAGAAGATAAAAGTTATGTTCAATGCTTTTACACGAAATGAAGATTTATCGATTGATGGAGAAAAGCTGGAGATAACAGACACATACGTTTATCTTGGACAGCAGAAATTAAGTGAGGGTAACATTGATGAAGAAATTAATCGGCGTACAAAACTTGCCTGGAGAGCTTTTGGAAGAAAAAGCATAATTTTCAAGAGCAATATGCCATTATGTCTTAAAATAAAAGTGTTTGATCAATGCATCCTTTCAGTGCTTACGTATGGTGCAGAGACGTGGAGCTTAACTAAAAGAGACATACAAAGGCTGCAGACAACTCAAAGAAGCATGGAGAGGTGCATGTTTGGTGTAACCAGGAGAGATAAGAAGAGGAACTCGTGGATTTGAAAAATGACAAGAGTGGAAGACATCATGATCAGAGTTAAATCCCTGAAATGGCAATGGGCTGGACATACTGCCAGAAGGACAGATCATCGATGGACAGCCGAAATTTTAGATTGGATTCCAAGGGACAGGAAAAGACCCAGAAGAAGACCACTTGGGAGATGGGTGGATGAAATTCGAAAGTATGCGGGAGTGACATGGAGGAGACTGGCACAAGACAGACCGTTGTGGAGGAAACTTGGGGAGACCTTCGTCCAGCATTGGATTGGTAATGGTTTACAATGATGATGATATATGGAATTACTGTAGACATCATACAAGAAGCAAGTGGAGAAATCGAAACAGTACTTGCCTAAATTTTCACTCGATGCCTTAATGAAGGAAAGATTCCTGAGGATTGGAACATCGCTACAATGATCCTGCTACATAAGAAAGGTGACATTGAGGATCTCGGAAACTACAGACCTATCAGCCTCCTATCAGTAGTTTATAAAATCTTCACTAAAGTTCTTTCACACCGCTTGAAGGTAACACTGGACATGGCTCAACCGAGAGAACAAGCTGGATTCAGGAGTGGCTACAGCACAATAGATCATATCCACGTGCTGAGAGAACTAATTGAAAGAGCGAGGGAATATGAACTTCCATTGTGCATGGCTTTTATCGATTATGAAAAAGCCTTTGATTCGGTGAAACCATCAGCAGTTACAATGGCTCTGAAAACCTGCGGTATTGAAGATGCATACATTAATATTATTAATAACATCTATGAAAATGCAAGTGCAAAGATTAGGCTGTTTGAAAATACAACACACGTAAAAATTGGAAAGGGAGTGAGACAAGGGGACACCATATCACCGAAGCTCTTTAATGCCACATTGGAGGGTGTTTTTCAGTCGCTGAGCTGGGAAAACAAGGGATAAAGATTAATGGAGATTATCTAACCCACCTTCGTTTTGCTGATGACGTAGTCATTTTTGCAACTACCCCATCAGAGCTGCAGAGTATGATCCAGGAACTTGCTGACAAGAGTAAAGAAGTGGGATTAAAAATGAACTTTCAGAAGACAAAAGTGATGTTCAATGATTTTACAAGAAATGAAGATTTATCGATTGATGGAGAAAAGCTGGAGATAACAGACACGTACGTTTATCTTGGACAGCAGATATCAAGTGAGGGTCACATTGATGAAGAAATTAATCGGCGTACAAAACTTACCTGGAGAGCTTTTGGAAGAAACAGCATAATTTTCAAGAGCAATATGCCATTATGTCTTAAAAGAAAAGTGTTTGATCAATGCATCCTTCCAGTGCTTACGTATGGTGCAGAGACGTGGACCTTAACTAAAAGAGACATACAAAGGCTGCAGACAACTCAAAGCAGCCTGGAGAGGTGCATACTTGGTGTAACCAGGAACGATAAGAAGAGGAACTCGTGGATTTGAAAAATGACAAGAGTGGAAGACATCATGATCAGAGTTAAATCCCTGAAATGGCAATGGGCTGGACATACTGCCAGAAGGACAGATCATCGATGGACAGCCGAAATTTTAGATTGGATTCCAAGGGACAGGAAAAGACTCAGAAGAAGACCACATGGGAGGTGGGTTGATGAAATTCGAAAGTATGCAGGGGTGACATGGAGGAGACTGGCACAAGACAGACCGTTGTGGAGGAAACTTGGGGAGAGAGACCTTCGTCCAGCAGTGGATTGATAATGGTTGACAATGATGATGATGATGATATAAGGTGTACAAATAAGTTTTAAAACGTTTTAGGACAACGCAACATGCAATTTGAGAGAAAACGACAATACCTTTAGGAATCAAATTATGCGTTGTCGTTATCTATCTTCTTTCGCCATCTGTCGGGCAGCTGCCGAATTCCAGCTATGAAGAATACTTCGTCATGTGAAGCGATTTTTTTTTCAGCTACTCATCTCTTACAGCTACTGGTGGACGACCATAAGTAACATTTACAAGGACCATGTCACCTGCTGGAAACTTTATTCTTCAACTCCTCACTGTTGTAGCTACTGATGGACGACCACGACACACATTTGCAAGGAGCGTGTCTCCTGTTCGGAATGTAATTGTTCAGCTCCAAATCTCTAACAGCAACTGGTGAACAACCACGAGGAGCGTTTACTATGAGGAGTGTCTCCTGTTTGGAATTTTTTCTTCAGCGCCGCGTCTGTTACATTCACTGGTGGACGACCACCAGGAACATTTGCAACGGACCTGTCCCCTGTTTGGAATTATATTCTTCAGGCCCTCACCTGTTAGAACTACTGGTGGACACAGACACGAAGCACATTTGCAAGGGACGTGACTTCTGCTATGGGTTTTACTCTTAGCTGCTCACCTGTGACTGCTACTAGTGGACGATGAAGTGCATTTGCACGGGACGTGTTTCATTTTTGTAATACCACGAACGACCACGAGGCGTATTTACAAAGGACGTGTCTCTTGCTTTGAGTTTTGCGAACCATTTGTGTGTGGTGGTTTGATTCGCCGTGCCGTGCCGAAACGTTGGGTTAATGTTCCGATCGTCCGTACTAGCAAAACGTCTGAGTTTGTGCTCATAATATAAAAATGACGCATTACTAACCTGTCTCCAATGATTCATTTCGACTGAAGCGTAAACACTTGCGGATGAACAATGTCAGGAAATAAGGCATAAAATGCGTACACCAGGTTTATAGCTGCTTTGTGAAGCATGCCATGTGGCGCTAATGTCAGCTTTCAGCGGATGGGCGTTTGCGCCCCTTCATTCGTATGAAGGGGCGCAAATGCCCATCCGCTGAAAGCTGACATTCTTGTGCACAAATCCAGTAAATCAATAAATTTCATAAAAAAATGTGGAGCTGGTAAGTATGGCAAACATATCACTCATGCCTTGTACGGTGAGTAGCTCACACGTCTAATGCCTAATTGAGAAAGTCAGCCAGGAAACCACACCTCTGACTCCTCCGCCACATGGACTGAAATCGTTTTCTGTTGGTTGAATTTCGAAAAAAAAATTTTCAATAGGATTTTATGCAACCACATTTGAAAATGTACTTTAGCATTGATTAAGTATTAGTTCACTGAAATTCAATTTGCTTCCGGCACCAAATTTTCTTTTAGGTGTTCCAATTTTGTTTTAAGTGGACAAATGTCTTTGCTTAAATAATATGGTGGTTTTTCTTTTTTCTGAATAAAATTTTATTTTTAAAATTGTTCAAACAAACTAGAACTTTGTGCGCTTCTGCGCCGTTATGAACGTAATGAGAACAAGTTCACTCCGCCATTTTGGTGACAAGAGAAGGCAGTCTTTCTCTTCCTGCATGCCCTCAATCTTCCAGCTGTTTTCGGGGAAATCTTTGACCCTGTTTTGACTTTATCAACGAGATCTCCAATTCTGCCATTAAAATCACCGTAAGTAGAAATAAGGAGATTATCACTATCCCCCTATAATTACTTGTGCATTACGGAGAACGTTCAAGGTGCCGAGAAAAATGCTCTCCCCGAAATTCTAGCATTGATCAATACAGCTTCCCTAATCCCTTTCAAGTCATTGTCGCATAGGAGATATTTCGTTACAGCAGGCGATCATTTTGTGTCTAGATTGCCTAACAGTCTTAATTTGATTTGCATTGCGCCTAAGCAGGTAATAATACAGCTGGTTGTTTTCAGTAAATGGTGTGGAAATCGTTTAAACTCGATTCTTTTGGAGTTACGTCTATGTTTTACGAGCCATTAAGTTTGAGTAATGGCCCGTGCTAATTTTCATAACTAAAAGCCATAATGGCAAAATGTGAAAGTATTTCAATTTCTGTTTCTAAATCTCTGACGCATGAGAGAGCAATGTCTTGCCCAGAAGAATTTAGTGAGAATTCTAAATCAGAGATTTGATCTTCTTTGCCGTTTGTGATGATATGCGAAACCCATTATGCATTATGTCTCCCGTCCATTTCAATGGGCGAGATTGAATGATGTCCTCAGACGACTGATAACAGTGAAATTTAAAAGTAATTTCGCCCTCGTGTCTCCGAACGGCATAATTTGTTCTGATCATTTATTTAGATATTCCAGCTGGAAGGTTATCGAATTTTTTTAAACCATGTAACATGCTTATTCAGATTTTAGCGCAAATAGCTTGGCAAATTTGCAAGATGCTTCAAAATCTGTTAAAATGAACGATCAAACCAAAGGTATTTACTTCCCTACACAATTCAAGTACACGCAGCTTATATGACTGAAAATGCTCTCCAGCGAAAGAGGAGATATTTAATAGTTTTTGATATCTGTAAGGTGATTTAATCGCAGGCTTGCGCTGTAAATAATTTTTAGAATAACTTATCACTTTTTAATAAATAATAATTAATAAATGGGAAATGTACACCAATTATACTCAAAATAGTATAACTATACTTATTTCGTGACGTAGAATAGCTCAACAGTTCATGGAAATAGCTCAACAGATTGGCAACAGTTTGTTCAGATAGTCGTGTGTTTTAATGCTCCTACTGTAGAGGTTTTCTTCTTTAGACTCCCGATGTGGTGTTGATCTTGTCCGCAGCAACAGCGATTCGGGCGACGTGATCTTCCAGGGAGTTAACAGGTGTCTCGTACAACAATGTTTTCATGTGCCCCCAGAGGACATCCAGTGGATTAAGTTCCGAGGAGGCCAAGCCACATGTCCACCGCGTCCAATCCACAGCCCGGGACATGTCGTATTTATGAAGTATCTGACCTAGGCGACACTGTGCTGGGTCCCCATCACGCATAAACCACATGCCCCTCCGTGTGGTGAGCGAAACATCCTGCAGCACATTGGGAAACACTTGCTCCAGGAACACACGGTACGCTGCGCAGGTCAGACGTATACGTCAATTTTCATGTGATATTCGCACGGTAATATCGCTGAACGGGTTCGGCTGCGTTTTTAAACGTTTGCTCCTCATTTTCTAGGCATGTGTTCAGCGCATCTAATTTGCATCTTGTGCTTCTCATGCACTGGTTGGAATTCCGTGTGCCTGCTGGACGTTTTTCGAACGTGCTCTTTTTTGGCACTAGGAGGGCAAAGTTTCCCTAGGTTCCATTGCAAATATTGTTCGTCTTGATGTGTACTATGGCCGCCCCCCGGTGGCGCAGTGGTCTAAGCGATGGCCTCTGATCATTCGTACGAAAGGCGTCCGGGTTCGAATCCCGGCGAGGCATGGATGTTAGGTTTGTCTTGCGGCACTGGCTCTCTCCCTTCCCTGGAACTAGTGACCCTAAATTAGGGACGGGCGACTGCTTATAGCCCATTGAGTTGCTCACGATGGTCGTTAAACCTCCAATCAAAAATAAAATGTGTACTATTACCCCTCTTGTTTTGTTGAAGGAGTTTACAATCGCCCTGTATAATGAGAGAGCTTGGGGCTGAACTAAGTCTAAACACTAAACTAATTTATATTTCGTAAGATTTAAAAATATTATTAAAATGGAAATCATTTACTGAACCAGATCTGTCAATGAGGAAAACATAGGGATCCGATCCTGGACTGATTTTTACGGAGACACTCTCTGCAGAAACTGTTTACCGGGAGGGCCAACGATCGTCACAAACGCATCCCAAAAAGAAACTATTCTTGGGAGTAATTTACTGCATTCGTTCGCCGTGTCAGAGAAGAAAAATAACGACTCAGTGCGAGTGAGTTGTTTTAGTGGGTGGAATCGAAAGAGTAGACTTGCCGATCGCGAACACAGACCAGAGTTCCACCCAGCGTATCTGAGGTCACTTATCGTAACTGTCCGTGTGGTAAAAGCACAGCGCAACCCTTGGATCATTTTTAGAGCCTTCTGGAATTTTTTATTTGTGACGCCATGTCGACGATCGGAAATGTTTCGAAATTTGGAGCGGTTGTTTCTTTGCAACTTTTGGAAAAGCGATGCTCAAGCTGTGCAAGAAATTTCATTCATTGGGTGACGTAGACTGCCTGTGTAACTTTATGGTTTCGTTGAATTTTCATAATATACAATTTGGGTTGCTTTTTGTTACAGTTCCCATACTGGCCTTTACGTCTTAACTCCCATGAGTTTTCCGTTAAAGATAATGCCTTGTCGAATCCCAAGGTTAGTAGATGACAAGATTATGCTCATCCTGCACTTCCGGTGATTGCTTTGTGACGTCACTGTCCAAATCGCCATCGTAAGACTACATAATCACCCCGTTTGTTTGTATCTGCACCACAAGGTTATGCTCATCCTGCACTTCCGGTAAATGCTTTGTGACGTCACTGTCCAGATCGACATCATAAGACTACCTAATCACCACGTTTGACTGTATCTGCACCACAAGGTTAGATGACAAGGTTATGCTCCTCCTGCACTTCCGGTGATTGCTTTGTGACGTCACTGTACAGATCGACATCATAAGACAACCTAATCGCCACGTTTCTTTGTATCTGCATTATAGCAGCGTGTTGGAATTATTATTCGTAAACCAGCTGGAATAATCGTCATAAATTCTACCAGATTTTTTAATGCATAATGTTTTCAATTTTAAATTTTGAAAATTTGGGGAATGTTGCCGAGATGCTTTTCCTACTCCTCATAAATAAATTCTTTATTATATGACAATAATATATCCTGCTGTGCGTTTTCCCTGCTAAATTTATGTAAAATCAGCAAAAATTCCCCTTGTAACTAAATTAACACTTCAAAGTATAAGGTTTTCCCACTCTTCACGTAACAAAAATGTGCGGGAGGTATTTTTAAAATCTCCGTTACCAAAATATTCACATGACTGTGAATTTCTTCTGTATTTAATGTAAATGTGCTTTTTCCTAAGCCTTTTTTCTGTGTTTGAGTTATAAAAATTGTTCAAAAGACATCTTCCTCCATAGCTACAGGACGGTAATGTCACTCAGTGACGTCACGATTATTCTTCTACGAGAAAGACGGGATGATGATCAAATCATCACATGTAGAGGATTTTAGGAAGGGAGTGTCTGACCGCATATCTTGAACAACCCTTAGAAATAGGAAGCTAGGAGATTTGGGCTAGAGTGGCCGATAGGAAAGTCAAACGGAAGCGAGGTAGAAGACGCCCTTTTTTACTACCGAGGGGCCAGTTCCCGGGATCCGGCGACTTAACGTGCCCATCCGACCCACGGCGGATATTTAGTGGATCTAGCATTCGTACCTGTCTGGGATCGATCCTGAGGTCCTTTCCGCGGCCGTCACGAACGTTGCCCACAAGGCTATACGCGGTCTAAAAGACGTGATGAGAAAATCTCACTGTCTATTAACCTTGATCGAATCCTACCAAAGGCAAAGGGAACGTAAACGTCGTACATCAGCGAGAAGAATCCCCGATAAAAGGTGTCTACGAAGCTTTTGTTCAGTTTTAGCTGCCTTTGCCCTATTTCATCTTGAATATGTCATGATAAACTTTCTGTCAAGTATAATCTACCTTCCCTTTCTCCTTGTAGAAGTTTAATACATCCTTGTGTATGTTCCAAACATGCTAATATTTTTTGTGACTGCGTTGCTTGGTGACGTACCTTTTCTTGGGTTGATTTAACGTTACTTACATTAGTTTAAGAATAATTAAAATATGCTCTCCGTTACCAAGCTCGCGCGCATCTTATCCTTTGATTTGTGACATGCTATTTTTTTTCCTGTGAGATTTATAAGTCAGGTTCGATTGCAAACTTTTGTAATTTAAAAGATAGCCGTTGCAAGTTGTCTTCATTTTATATCCTTGGTGCTACGTCGAATGCAGTAACTCTAGATCTTGCTCTTGAATGTTCACAACATTAACGTTCATCTTTTGCAATTCTATTTCGTGCAATTCATTTATACCTAGGTACATTAAGAGCTCAAATTAAATGCTTAGCGAATTAAACTCTGAACCCCTAGCACTGTACTCCACAATAAAAAATATTAATAATGATATCAAAAATACTTTTGAGATAGCAAATGATGATAGATCGAAAAACGAAATTTGCGTAACTAAAATAATAACGGTTCCGATTGTTTTAGTAATGCCTGTATTTTTAAGTACTATGGGCATACCGAATTTAGTGAACGTTCACCAAATGTATAACACTAAATTTACACGACAATACTGTCAAAATAATTTTTTTCTTTTGCAATTATTGTAAACACTTTGTCATAAAAAAACTATTATTACGTCAAATTGTTATTTAGCTAGCATAATTATAAGCTCCGCCCCCAAAAGCAAGGTTTGAGTGCCGGGATAATGATCACGTGTCTCCCGAATGTTTGATGAGTACAAGGAACAACATTTTAGCGAGTGGGAAGTAGAATTACCACAGCACATGACTGATTGGCTGAATGTCACATGCAATTGCCCAAAGTATCTCAGAGATTACGTTTGTAAACATTTAGATGGGTTAGCGATTGGCCTGAAATATATGTTGAACCACCTGCTGAAGCAAGGAATGTACCATTCGGGGGAAAACGTTAAAGAGGACGGTCAGCAAAGTCAAAAACAGCCTTACTAATTCAATTATTTCTTATTTCACGTTTATTATGTGATTTTTATTTTTAATAATCAGTGAGACTGATCTCTATATCATGATTATTATAATAAAACTTGAACACATTAAAAGTTTAGTTTTCATTGTTTTAGCTTAACACCTATAACTACAAGTATTTACAGGTAACTGCAGGCAGGTACGTGGCTATTGCTACGGTTATTGTTTGGTCAGAAAAAAATTTAGGTTTAGTCATGAATTATTAATTTTAATTTCAGTTCCAATATCATAAGAAATAACATAATTATGATTACATTTTCCCCGTTTCAAAAATATGTGGTCTTACGTTTGATAAATATTATTTTGCTTACAAATGATAAAAGAGACTAACAAGAAGTCAATATCTGGTTATTGATTTAAAATTAGATATCTAAAATTTGGTGAACATTTAGTATTTTTGGGAGACAAAAATATTTTTTTACTGTCAAATAATTTAGGAAAATGACAAGAAATTCATAGCTGGTCATGAAAGAGATACGGGATTACGCCATGTAATACAATTTTTTGAAGATGACAATCCGATTTTTGGCGTAAATGTGACAAGGATGGTAAGTCAGATAATATCAGAAAACTTGAAAATTTTCATCTTACCATCCTTGTCACATTTACTTACCATCCTTGTCACATTTACGCCAAAAATCGGATTGTCATCTTCAAAAATTTGTATTACATGGCGTAATCCCGTATCTCTTTCATGATTTATCTGCTTCTCCGGGCAATCACGGTATAGGATTATTAACCTCCAGATTCGCTAAACATGAATGCCGGTTGCTTCGACTAGCGATTCCTGTGATGGTTAAATTCAAATTGATCGGAAACTTGAAACTTGGTCGTTCTGGGTGGTGTAGTGGTTAGCATACCTAGGCGTTTTCTGGGAGACGCGGGTTCGGGTCCCGCTCCAGGACGATGAAAATTTTCAAGTTTTCGGATATTATCTGACTTACCTACCTTGTCACATTTACGCCAAAAATCGGATTGTCATCTTCAAAAATTCATATCTGGTTTTCACTTTATCCTTATTATGTGGTCTAAAATTTGGTGAACATTTACTGTTTTGGGAAACGAAAGTATTTTTTTGTATGCATATTTTCATTAAATTTGGTAAGCAGTTAAACACAAGCCGTATGTTAAATGCTGTCTGACTAAAACTGTATCTTTCTGTCGTGTAAAAGGCTTTATGTTCATTTTACCTGCACATCCCGTTTTTTATTTTCCATTCGATTAAGTCATTTTAACGTATTTATTTCATAATCTCGACTGCTTTTACCGGTACATTTAGCTTCTTCATGTTGGAAATCAAATCTCTAAACGACTGTATCAGCAGCTTTGCATCAGTCCATAAAGCACATGATAAAAAAGGAATAAAATATTTTTAAGTGTCTCTCTATTATATGTCTTATTAGAAAAGTTGCGTCAATTCTTGGCATGTACGGTTTAAAGACCTTTCATTTGTTGAAGAGATTTAGCGTTGCATTCCGTTATCAATTCATTCTGAAAGTGCATACATTTTAGCGAAATTTTCGCGAAAAGTGCCGCCTTTACCACTTTCTGGTTTGTATGTTTCATAAGTAATATGGATTTTGCGTTTCTTCCAATACTTTTTTATGCAATCGATGAAATGTTTTGATTATTCTTCATCCACCGTTTTTGGTTAATTCATTGTTTATTAGATCTGGACACGCTTTCTCTGCTTTTGTTTAGCTTTCTGATGGCAGTTGTAATTTCGAAAAATGTGTTGTACCATGATATCATCATTATAGAGACCATCATTTTCTTCATCACTTTCATCAACATTTGCTTCATGGTTGTACTACTTACTGTAGTGTTCTCCCTCTTTTATTTTCTCTTTTTAATGCTACATAATCCTTGTGTTCTTCAGTGCTTTTCCTTTTTATTCTTCAGATTCGTTTCCGAATTCCGCAAACGTCATGTTCAAGTTGTTTACCGAGTGCTTGGAAGAATTAACTCTCTTTTTCTCCATCCCATTTTTAAATTTTTTTATCCATTTCCCTCAAGATTCTGTGTTGCTTTTTCCAAATGTAATCGTGGTACACCATTTCGTTTTTCTTTACCTCCTCTTTAATAGTTTGATTAGACATTGGGGTCAATCTCATTTTACCAGTTTTTCTATTCTTTGCTTCTTTCCTTAATGCTCCTTTGCTGCTTTTTTTAATGTTATTTTCTTTTCTTTGCATGTTGTTGATTCTCATCTTCGCTTCATCTAACGGGTTGTCAGAAAATGAAGTCCAAAATATATAGTGTGTATGGTTTTTAATCTTTAATGTTGTAGAATTTCTTCTTTAAACCTGTCTTTTTATCAATGCTCTGTTTAATCATTTTGGATACTTATCATACGTCTTCAAATTTTAGTAGTTATCTTTTGTGCCAGAAATATAATATTATTTCATTGGAATAATATAATATAGACATTATTATCCATTGAAGAAACTGTATTTATATCACATCTGATTACTTTAATTTTCAGGCTGTTTGGTATTAAAGAATATTTCAAGACTTCACAGAAAAAGAGCATTGAAAACAGAACAGCGTTTCATTGATTACAAAGGAGGAATAACACTTCATTTTTATTTTAACAAATAAATTGTATTGAATACATTGGTTTCAGGTGTTTTACAATTTTTTCTATTGCAAAATCTAGGTGAAAAATTTAAGAAAATGTTTGATACCGATATCCGCTTTGCCAGGATTTGTCTCAATAAACAGCATTGGAAGTACAGTTTTTACTCCAAATCGTAATCCAAAATTCTTATCCATTGATGTCGAAGGCATAGCTTTTGAATTTTAAAATGAATTTATTGTATTAAACGATTTGTGAAGTTTAAAGCATTCATAACCTTAAAAATTAATTTAGGAAACAATAAAACTGATTGTTTAAAATTGAGTACTGATAATTTTAGCAAATGATTTTTTATTAAAAATGAATGCAAAACAGAAATTATTTCCGTATTTTTATAGGAATCATCGATTTCCAAAAACCTCAGTTTTAAACTTTAAACAGGTGTGCTATTTTTTTTTTTTTTTTTATTAAAGCCATAGATCGAAGGACTGAATAACTTCAAATCGATTGTTTATTGCAGCATTATATAAAAATTCGCGATTAATATATTTTTTGAAGATTCAGCTATTATTGGGGAATATATATTTCCAAAAACCTACTACAAAAGGCGTGCTACAAACCTACAAACAGATTTGGGCAAAAATAGTCATAAATATAAGACACAACGAGATTAAATAGTTCGAAAGATGAAGGTATAGTAATCAAATTTAGATGATTCGGCCAATTAGAGCGCGTGAACAACCACATAATGCGTAGATACTTTCTTAGGATTTCTACAGATGAATGCCGCCCCAGGGCAAAATTGAGTAGACTTTAGGACGAGATTGTTCAAAATTTGTTCTGGAAAACGTGTAGTTTAGCGTCCTGAATTATTTGGCTGAAAATTTCGAATTTTTTTTATACGCATCTTAAAGTATGTAATTTGATATAAAATGATGACAACATTTCAGCTGGTACAACGCATTTTAAAGAATTTTACCGTAAAATTTACCTGAAAGTAAGATAATGTGAATGCACGCTGCGGTGAGCTTATCCCCAAACACCGCCGGAAAGCCTTGGGAGGCTCTGGTGAAGCGTTAAACTTCGAGTCCTACGGCGGCCATTTTGTGATTTTGTGGATCAACGGAAACTAAAACATCTCTTTTTCTATTTGTTTATTTATTTTTACTTTTTTTAATTTTTGCAATCCACTTAAAAACTGAATTCCAGAGAACAGCAAATTGTTGGAAAATGCAAAGGCTTCCTCCGCCTCGTCGTTTTCCGCCCATAAAGCGGCCGCCACTGCACGAGCCGAAGATCGTTTCGACGACGCGGTGGCGCTGGAAGTAAGGTGGCTGTAGCGCGTGTTTACATCTCCTTACTTGCAGGTCAATTTTACGATAAAAATCTTTAAAATGCCTTGTAAAGCTGAACTTTTTACATCATTTCACATCAAAATACATACTTTAAAATATGTATATAACTTTTTCTTCAAACTTTTTGCCAAATAATTTAGGACGCTAAACTGCACATTTATCTTTGTTCAAACTGGAACCCTATATGATGATTAAATTCAATTTGTGTTGAATTCTCTCCATACTTATAAATATGTTTTTCCACAATAGAAACACTCACGAGTCCGTTCTAAAAAGGTCATGATACCTGCACGGAATAATGTTCCATATTTGTGGGAACATGATTTGCATTGTGCTTTGTTATGACAGTAAGCAGAAATTTTGCGTACCGGTAATAATTGTTTCGAGGTTCCAAAGCTCCCTAGGAGACCTCTTGTGGTCTCCCACTCTCTTAAAATATTTCTAAAGTTACAGCAGGCTTAATGGGCGAGTTGCAACAAATTAATTTCTGCTTGTTTCATCTCCAGGAATCTGCGTGTCATTCTTCGAGTTGCTAGGACTAAATATTAGAGCTACGAGTTTGGCGCCTTCCAAAACTTTCCGCATGCTGAGGTTGACAGCCATATTTTTTGTTCTCTTTCCCCTGGCAAATATTACAGCTGCTGGTGCATATACACAATGCTAGAATTCTGTTTACAGGCGCAGTGTTGGCATTTTCTGAAATGAGATTCTGGCATTCTCTGGTTCAGGGCAATTTACTGCTGGGGCTTAAGGGATGCGCGACCGAGAATGTAAGTTTTATATCTAATAATAAAAGGGGATATTCGCGTGCGTGGATGAGTGTTTGTGTTAGCTTGAGTCAGCTATAAATCATCGGGTGATAGTGGTAAACACTGTAAAATCTGCAATTCTTTGTTTTTAATGTTGTCATAGATACAGTGACCGGGTAAAAATCAGTATTTCAAAAGCGCGGGTAGGCGAGGGGCAAGGTGCTAGCAGCAAAACATATTTTCAGCAAACATGTTTGCTTTTTTCAACAGGAACCAGGAAGAGATGAGGCATCTGAGAACGCATTTGTATTCTAGCACGGGAGTACTCTGCCATTGGGGTCGACGAGAAAAAGCCCCTCTTTGGTGTTCATCACGAAAAGCAAAAGAAATGTATATTTTAGTAACAAATTTTCCCTTTGACATTTTTAATAACAACTTGTGCCCTTTTCCTCGGTTTTTGCCCCCAAATTCCCAATCAATTTATTTTTCTTAACCAATATCGGCCGCCCGGTGGTGCCGTGGTCTAACCCCTAGCTCCTGACCATTCGAAAGAGATGTGTCCGGTTTCGAATCCGGGTTAGGCATCGATGTTGTGTTTGTCTTACGGCACTGGCTCTCTCCCTTCTCTGGAGTCAGAGGCCCAAAATTAGGGATGGACGACAGCTTATTGCCATTGACTGGCCCGGTAATAATAGCTTATTGCTATTATTACCGTTCCAGTCAGGCACAGTTATGTTTTTTCTTTGCAGGTAATAATTTATGTCTTCGATCTGTGGCATGGAGCACCATTATGCATAAAGATTGCGCATCTATGCACTTGCATATGAGTTAACAGCTTCGTGACATTTCCACATAAAAAGGACCAGTCATGGTAGTGGCTATCGACAAATAATATAATGAAGCACTACCGGATTCTGACATAGCACCCAAGATCATCTGTCTGACTAGGCGGATGTCTCATGGTGCTAACGGTGTATTTGTCATTAAACCTTTTGGATTTTGGTCATCGAATACGTGTTTCACGAGATTCCAATTGACGCGCAGTTGATTCGTCGGAAAAAAGAACCAGGCTCCAATTTTCAGTTGTCCACGTTTGATGTCGCTTCGCAAACTGCGTCTCTTCTTTTACTTGGCAGAGTTTAGTTTAGGTTTATGTGCAGGTTTATAAGACTTTAACCCCTAATATTTTGTAAGAGGTTTTGATACAGTGCTGATACTAATATCAGACCCTTTTGAATTGTAGAAAGGCCTTGATAGCTTTGCAAGAACTACTCGCATAACTATTCACCTTTTGATGTTGTCATCACGTAGGGTGTCTTCCTTTTTTATTTTTATTTTTTATTTTGACTGGAGGTTTAACGACCACCGTGTGCAACTCAATGGGCTATAAGCAGTCGCCCGTCCCTAATTTAGGGTCATTGGTTCTAGGGAAGGGAGAGAACCAGTGCCGTAAGACAAACACAACATCCATGCCTCACGGGATTCGAACCCGGACCCCGTTCGGACGAATGATCAGAGGCCTTCGCTTAGACCACTGCGCCACCGGGGCAGCGTCTTCCTTTGTCGTCCACTTCTCTTTTGGTCGCTAAATTCACCTGTATCTCGATATTTCATGATCGCATTATGTATGGCAATCATGCTCACATTCGCCTTTCTGCTTATGCCACGTTCGGAGTGTTCTTCATGATATAAAGTCACTATTTGTGCCCTCTGAGTAACACTTAGTGACGCTTTTTTTTTACGTTTTCCAACCGTGGGTTGAAGAAGCGTATATGCTCCAGCTTTGTCCGTCTGTCCGCGCGGCCGGACAGACGGACAAAGTTCAAATCCCGGTGAGGCATGGATGTTGTGTTTGTCTTACAGCACTGGCTCTCTTCCTAATTTAGGGTCCCGGGAACCAGTGACCCTAAATTAGGGACGGGCGACTGCTTATAACCCATTGAGTTTTTTTTTTTGGTTGGAGGTTTAACGACCACCGTGAGCAACTCAATGGGCTATAAGCAGTCGCCCGTCCCTAATTTAGGGTCACTGGTTCCAGGGAAGGGAGAGAGCCAGTGCCGTAAGACAAACACAACATCCATGCCACACCGGGACTCGAACCCGGACCCCTTACGGACGAATGATCAGAGGCCATCGCTTAGACCACTGCGCCACCGGGACGGCAACCCATTGAGTTACTCACGGTGGTCGTTAAACCTTCAATCGAAAAAAATTATATATAATAAATCGCGTAAAAATGGTTCGATTTCAATGAAAATTTAGTATGTGGTAGGGGACCACCTGGGGACAAACCCTATTAAAAATGGGTGAAGTGGGGTCAAAGGTCAGGACATAGGAGCGGGATACATTCCATTGCCCTTATGCGTCATAACGTGCGTAAAAATGATTCGATTTCGATTAAATTTTAGTATCTGGTACGGGACCATCTGGGAACGAACCCTGTTGAAATGGGTGGAATGGGGGTCAGGACATAGGATCGGGATCGATTCCATTGCCCTTAATTATGCGTTATAACTTACGTAACAATGCTTCGATTGAGACAGAACATTTCATGTTGTTCCGGAAGTATACCTTACTGCTTCTGTTGAAAATAATCGAAATGGGGTCAAAGGTCGGTTCATAGGAGCTATATTTATTCTACAGCCATTATCCTCATAACTTGAGTAATAATTTCTGGTATGTTGGAAAGCGTATCATAATCAATATATTGCATGATTAATGCTAAAAGTCTGTCGTACGAAAGGTCACTATAAAGTAATTCACCGATGCTGTCACACGTACGGTATATATTACAACTAAAATTAAATAAAAAATATTAATATTTAGTTGTAAATAAAGTGTTTTAATCTTGTCTTGCAATTGGAAATTATGTTCGTGAACGACCGTACGTGTGACAGCATTGGTTAATTACTTTATAGTGACATTGCATGATTTTACTAACTTGTTCGTATTTCGTCATATAGAAAATACGTACAAAACCTCTCAGCATGAAAACCAGAAGCAAACTGACGCTCGCACACTTCCCCCAACAGCTGCCACTGTAGGATGATGCAACACCAAAAGGAAGTTGAGTAATACAGACAGTAGCGGACAAAATCGGCAGAAATGTCCTAATACCAATAGGTAGTCTTAAACTTTTGCAAATGACTATTCTGTCTAACCCCTATGAATCAAGGTAAATAATCTTCTTTCAACCTAATGAACGCTTAAAAATATAATATTGGTAGTCCATAAAAAGCATAACGGCAAACACCCTTTCTGTTAACCTCATTTTAACATTCTACTTCGGCGAAAGCCTGTTTTGTGAAAATAAAAGAGGATAGTCAATCGATGTTGTCGCTGATCGTCGTTTTAAATGCATTGAACTGTGTTTGACATTAGTTGATCTGATTTCGAAAATGTACTAAAAATATTTGAGATGGAGTGGACGAACAGCGCCGGATGTTAGAACCGTTGTAAACATTTTATCACGTTTCTTAGAAACATGAATAAAATGTTACCGTGAAGCAGAAATGATTTGTTTCCGGTAATAAAATGTAATGAATTCGGCAGCATACATCTTTCACGCTGTTTATTTACACAATAGTAAAAAAGTATTCGCTGGTTACTCCTTACATCATTGGATCGCAATATAAAGAAAATCGTCCAGGCGCTAGAAAGTTGAAGCGAGGCATTTGTTGGTCAAATATTTCACCTAATGATGACAGCTGCAATGCTGCGTTTGACGGAGAACCATTGAGCAGGAAGCCAGCCTCGGGGCTCATGCCAATCTCCAGGGTAAACCGGTCACCAGGAGCTGAGATATTGCAGCTCTTCTATTTCCGACCAGGGTACGGACAAGAACGTGAAAAGGCTCTTTCACCACAATATGTCACATTTTTCTTCTTCTCCTTCTTTGCACTTTCACACAGAGTAAACACATAAAAAGCACCGAAAGTGTGGTATGTATGCATTATGCATTTAATGCCAAACTGCATTCCCTGGAACAGTTGTATGAATTTTTTAGAAGATATAAAGGGAATAAAGGAGCAACTTTCAGGAGATCATGGAATATGTAAATACAGCTATGCACTCATTTCAAGCTGCAGTGTATGAATGACTGTAGGCAAATTGTGAACTAGTTAAATTTTTTGGGGGGAAGGGATCCAATTTATACAGTAATGGATTTCTTATAATGTTGATTCTAAAATTTCATATTCCAGAATTAAAGCAAACGTGATATTCATTGACAAATTAAAAATAACGGATTTGTATTCAAGAAAAAATTGCGTTACGTTCCAATAGAAATATGAGCCATTTTTAGTAATAGGAATAGGGAAAGTCAAGCAAATTTCATTAATATTGATTTATGTATCCGTTTAACGAGCCCTGTGAGCATCTGTGATTATAAGAATTCAACCTCTTTAATTTGTCACGGTTTATTCTACACTGAAGTGCCAAAAGTCATGGGACAGCAGTATGCAAATTTTTAACAGGCGCTGCCGTCGTACAAAGGCTTCGACGTCATGCCACGATTTTTATCAGTTACCAGGTGTAATCTCGTGAGTCAGGTTGAACAACCGCCAGTAGGATTATGGCAAGCCGACGTGAATTATCGGAGTTTGAACGAGGCATGGTAGTGGGAGCCAGACGGATGGGGCATTCAATTTCCGAAGTTGTGCGAACATTCAAAATTACTCGATCCACTGTGTCACGTGCGTACCAACAGTACAAGACAGGTTGAACAACCGCCAGTAGGATTATGGCAAACCGACGTGAATTATGGGAGTTTGAACGAGGCATGGTAGTGGGAGCCGGACGGATGGGACATTCAATTTTCGAAGTTCTGCGAACATTCAACATTTCTCGATACTCGGTGTCACGTGTGTACCAAGAACATCCTCTCGTTGAAGGCATTACGACCCACCGTGGACAGCACAGTGGCTCATCACGGGTGCAGAATGACCGTGACCACCGGCGTCTGACCAGGAGTGTCCATGCTAACAGACAAGAGACACTGGCTCAAATAACATCCACATTCAATGCAGGTGGTGCCAGAGACGTATCCATCAGGTGAGTGCAGCGTAATTGAGCATCCATGGGGTATGGGAGCAGAAGACGCATAAGAGTGATTTTGTTAACACCACGACATCGCACACAGCGCCTCACCTGGCCTCGTCAACATGGTAATTGAACTCTGAAAGACTGGCAACATGTGGGGTGGTGCGATGAGTCCCACTTCCAGTTGTTACAAGATGATGGTAGGGTTCGGGTGTGGCGCACACCCCCATGAGACCATGGACCCAAGCTGTCAACAAGGCACTGTGCAAGCTGGTGGTGGTTCCATACATATGTGCGGTATTTTTACGTGGCACGGTTTGGGACCTCTGGTCCTCGTAAAAACGTCATTACCCGGTAATCTCTTTGCTACTCGGCTGGGTGACCAATTGCAGCCCTTCATGAGTCCATGAAGGGCTGCAATTGGTCACCCAGCAGAGTAGCCAAAACTGATGGGATCTTCCAGGTGGACAATGCACCCTTTCATCTGTCCCAAGTTGTCCAAAACTGATTCGAGGAGCATTCTGGATAATTCCGATGGATGGTGCGGGTTCGCTCGGCGTGAATCCAATCGAACACTTGTGTAACGTGGTGGAAAAGTCCATTCGCAACCTAGATCCGGCACCTACAAATACCAGGAAGCTGTGGGTGGCTGTTCAGAGGGCATGGCTCAAGATCTCTCCAGAACTCTTCCGGCCACTTGTGAAATCTATGCCGCGTCGAGTTGCTGCACTTCGCTGGCCGGGCTAAAGGAGGTCCTACTCGATACTAGGTATGTATCTCATGACTTTTGGCACTTGAGCGTAGAATCTTCTGAAGAGTAGTGCGGGTTCGGAAAGCAGATTACCATAAAGTTAGGGGATTGTATAAAAACTGCACATTTGATTTCACAGTACCCACTTTCCCGTAAGTCGAACTGTAGAATTATTTACAATCACCTAGGCCTCCTTTTGACATTTTTAATCCTCCGTGCTCTTAGTCACATGGCTTACATAAGAAATAAAGTGAATAACGTTGAATGCTTTCTCAGGCACGAAACACAAATTAAAACGCTCTTGTTCGCCAGCGTATTATTGGTGTTTAATGCCCGAATAAAAGTGCAATACCTTGAATTGCAATGTAAACCTTACGAACTTAAAGTCGGAGAATTAAAAGCTGGTAAAAAGGCCGAGGCTTAGGGCCTCTTAATCGTTTGTGCCGAAGTGTAAGTGTAGCATTATTACAAAGGGGGAGTCGTAAGGTTTGCAATATTTGCATAAGCTCATTTGTTGCAGCAGGTATTTCACGTGTTTAAACTAGTTCAAGTCGCAGACTGAAGTCAGTCAAAAGGCATATAAAGTGGTAGTCGTCGTTGTGAACAGCACTGCATGTCGTCGTTCTGTCTGTGGTTAGGACGCCTAACAGAGGAACAGCCACAACCGGCTAATTAAGGAACTTTTCTTTACGAGTTTGGACTCTGCCATAACGTTGCTCAAGCAACACGAAACCTTTGTCATACGAAATAAGAAGGTTCCGTGGACCACAGCACCGCAACCAAATGGTTCAAGAAATTCCGCTCAGGTGACAGAAACCTAAACGATCATCCAAGGTCAGGTAAGCCGCGAAGAGTGGATTCGAAGGGCGTGCGCCAGGCTGTAGTGGCAAATCCGACAACCAACACTCGGAGATTATCATGCTAGCTGGGAATATCACAGACCACCGTGGTTCGTCACCTTCAGGACCTCGGCAGGGTCTGTAGGAACTGCCGCATTGTTTCTCAAGAACTGACGCCAACTGAAGCAAACCGCGGAGTGGATGTGTATAAGAAACTTGTAGAAACCCCGCCCAATTTGTAATATTGTATTAAGATAATTGTTACGTGCGATAAAAAGAAGGGATATTTTTGTAATCCTGACATACAACGACAGTGGTTGAGCCGGCGCGGGCTTCCTGAACCTGTTGCCAAACCTGGAAGCTTGAGCACAAGGTGATGCTCTGTGTCTAGTGGAATTTCGAGAGGATAATCCATTACGAATTTGTTCCAGACGGTCGGACTATCAAGGCCAACCACTACTCTGAACAGCTGGAGCGGATGTATGCCGCACTGGAGGAGAAGTGCCCGGCATTAGTGAACAGAAAGCGCTCTCTTCTAGAGCAGGACAATGCTCGGCCTCATACAAGGCGATCGACCCGGCAAATTTCGAGGAACTTGAGGGTATCGGACTGATGCCACCCCCAGCATGTACTCAGGATCTCGCCCCGTCAGATTCGTACTTGTGCCGGTCCATGACCCACTTCCTTTGCGGGGGGCACTTGAACAACTTGGAGCAGGTTACAGCAGGGATGAAGGAGTTTTATGCTTCGTAACACAAGAACTGGTACTGCCGCGAAATCTAAGAACTGGTAGACAGGTGGTTAAAGACGGTGCAACACGATGGCATATACTTTGAACACTAGTCAGCTTTCGTCGTAAAGGTACGTGTGAAGACATAAAGTGATCCAAATATTGCAAAACTTTCGACTCACCGTCTGTAGAATCGAAGAACTGGCAGACAGATGGCTAAAGACGATGCAACACGATGGCATATACTTTGAATGCTAGTCAACTTTCGTCGTAAAGGTACGTGTGAAGACATAAAGTGATCCAAATATTGCAAAACTTTCGACTCACCGTCTGTAGAATCGAAGAACTGGCAGACAGATGGCTAAAGACGGTGCAACACGGTGGCATATACTTTGAATGCTAGTCAGCTTTCATCGTAAAGGTACGTGTGAAGACATAAAGTGATCCAAATATTGCAAAACTTTCGACTCACCGTCTGTAGGATCGAAGAACTGGCAGACAGATGGCTAAAGACGGTGCAACACGATGGCATATACTTTGAATGCTAGTCAACTTTCGTCGTAAAGGTACGTGTGAAGACATAAAGTGATCCAAATATTGCAAAACTTTCGACTCACCGTCTGTAGAATAGAAGAACTGGCAGACAGATGGCCAAAGACGGTGCAACACGATGGCATATACTTTAAATGCTAGTCAGCTTTCGTCGTAAAGGTACGTGTGAAGACATAAAGTGATCCAAATATTGCAAAACTTTCGACTCACCGTCTGTAGAATCGAAGAACTGGCAGACAGATGGCTAAAGACGGTGCAACACGATGGCATATACTTTGAATGCTAGTCAACTTTCGTCGTAAAGGTACGTGTGAAGACATAAAGTGATCCAAATATTGTAAAACTTTCGACTCACCGTCTGTAGAATCGAAGAACTGGCAGACAGATGGCTAAAGACGGTGCAACACGATGGCATATACTTTGAATGCTAGTCAGCTTTCGTCGTGAAGGTATGTGTGAAGACATAAAGTGATCCAAATATTGCAAAACTTTCGACTCACCGTCTGTAGAATCGAAGAACTGGCAGACAGATGGCTAAAGACTGTGCAACACGATGGCATATACTTTGAATGTTAGTCAGCTTTCGTCGTAAAGGTACGTGTGAAGACATAAAGTGATCCAAATATTGCAAAACTTTCGACTCACCGTCTGTAGAATCGAAGAACTGGCAGAGAGATGGCTAAAGACGGTGCAACACGATGGCATATACTTTGAATGCTAGTCAGCTTTCGTCGTAAAGGTACGTGTGAAGACATAAAGTGATCCAAATATTGCAAAACTTTCGACTCAGCCTGTTTAACATGACTTGTTTCGTATACTTCGTGAATGTGAGCACGACTGACTAAAATTTGTTAAAACGGCCTAGGTTTGGGGCCTAAAACCTTTTAGTTAATACCTTGTGCCTGAGTAGATGTGCAAAATTATGTATTTATTTTATAAAGCCCAGGCCTATAATTAATGTTAACTAATGTTTTGTTCCTGAGTTAAAGTGCAAGATTATTACCTTGAATTCTTATGAAAATATCAGGAATACGAGCACGGCAATTACGAATTACTGAAAAGACCCACGCCTAGGGTTTCATAATTAGCGTTAGAAGTCTGAAGACCGATCTTCAGCTACATCGACATCAAAAGCACAATTTTTATACTAACCCCTAATGTTTTAATGATCAGTTTTTCGGGTTGCCAGTTTTTCTGTGGGTAGCTTGGCTGTGGCCACTTTTCCTATATCTATGATTACTGTGGCTGGTTGTGCCCTTTGTCTTGTGAACAGAAAAATCATAAATGTGTCCTAATTTCTTAACCAAAATCAGATATTCAAATAATATGTTTTTTGTGTAGAATAATACCGAAATTGAGGGTAATATAGCAACGATAAATTTTTATGTATATTCACAATAACTTCATGGCTCTCAAATTTCACGTGTTCCTTGTCGACAGTTCTCCGCACTCGCATTACACTTCAACAGAAACTATAACAAAATTTAATGTTTACGAAAAACTGACGCTCTTCGATCTTGAAATGATCTTTTCATGAAATTAACTTTTAGGTAAAGCAGTTTATCGGTGAAATGTCTTTTGATCAAGTGACCCTTCTGTGAAACTTTCTTTTCGGTGAAATTATTTTTGGTTAAGCGACACTTCAGGAAAGTTATCGTCGATCAAATGATAATTAACGTTAGAAATCTGAAGGCAATACTTCCGCGACATCGATACAGATGAATCAAAAGCACAATTTTTATACTTACCTCTAACGTTTTGATGGCCAATTTTCCGGGTTGCCAGCTATCCTGTGGGTAGCATTTCTGTGGCCACTTTTTCGTATGGCCACGTTTCTTGTTGCTAGTTGTGCGCTTTGTTTTGTGACAAGAAAAATCATAAAGTGTAATTTCTTAACGACAGTCAGATATTAAAACAAAATGTTTTGGTTAAGCGATAACCAAAATCAGATATTAAAACAATGTGAACGGCAATGTACAAATAATTACCCAAGTTGAGGGTTATATAGCAACGATAACTAAAAAATCACAAGTGCATGATTGCACGAGCGGATATTACGTGGCTAAAGAAATGTACATAACTATAATTTACAGTAGCAAAATGCTGTTCATCACGTGTTTAACTAACAATTTTAAGGAGAAGTCAACAGGTTCCTGGTAATATTAACTAAAAGCAAACTACAAACAGCACAATCAAAAGGACTTACCCCAACTTTGAAAAGTAGGCCTACATCCATTGTCGTCCGGCTTCCTCTGCTAGTGAATGTATATCAGCAGTCGAAAAGACGAATATCACAACGAACAGTAAAAACGTCCTCTGCAAGTGAACGTATGTCAGCAGTCGAAAGGATATGTCACAACGAACGGCAAAAACGACAAATTGAGTAAAACATGAATGAAACGGCACTAAACCGAGCACGAAATTGTGAAATTCAAATGAAACAAGAACATTATAATCGATTGAAAAGTAAAACCAACAGTTAAAAGCTGAAAATGACAAAACCACGGAACCTATTTACACTGTACCCATGCTACAGCTTCCATACATGTTTCGGCAAATATTAAGCCTTCATCAGTGGAAGAGTTCACAAGTGCATGGTCCTCCGTAATCGACTAGATGTAATGATATGCCTGAATGAAAAGACAGTATGTTAACTTCGTCGCATAAACTATAAACACCTATACCTTATCGCGCATTTTTTGTATAGCGTCATGTATGGGGATTTCGCTGACGTATTCGTCCTGCTGATCAACCAAGCCAAGCAAGCAGAGTTTATCTAACTTCCGTTTAATATTACGTTGATTTTCAGAATGTAACAGGTATCTTCATGCGTGTGGAATATCGATAGGGTAATTATTGTTACAACATTTCCCTTTATATTTCAGCAAAATCCCCACAGATAGCATGAGTAGAATGTAAATAGGTTCCGTGGTTTTCAGCTTTTAACTTTGTTGGTTTTACTTTTCAATCGATTTTAATGTTCTCATTTCATTTGAATTTTACAATTTCGTACTCGGTTTATTGCCGTTTCATTCATGTTTTACTCAATTTGCCGTTTTTACCGTTCGTTGTGATATGTCCTTTCGACTACTGACATACGTTCACTAGGAGATGAAGTTTTTACTGTTCGTTGTAATATTTGTCTTTTCGACTGCTGATATACATTCACTAGCAGAGGAAGCCGGACGACAATGGATGTAGGCCTACTTTTCAAAGTTGGGGTAAGTCCTTTTGATTGTGCTGCTTGTAGTTTGCTTTTAGTTAATGTTACCAGGAACCTGTTGACTTCTCCTTAAAATTGTTAGTTAAACACGTGATGAACAGTATTTTGCTACTGTAAATGGTAGTTATTGATACATAGCAACGATAAGCCACTTTTCTAACTTTCTGAAAAGGTCAAAGTCGGGTGGACTGGGATCAGGGCTGTGGGTGGGTGGGATAAAGTTTCCCAGCCATATTTAAACAAAAGTCTCCGTACCGACGCTGCACAATGACAAGATGCGTTTTCATGCAGAAAAATATCTCCCGCTTCCAACAATTTGGGGCGATTTTGGCCAATATTAAGTTTCAACTTTGTCCTCGGATTGTCACGATAATATTGTGCGTTGACAGTTTGCCCTACCGGCACTCGATCAGAGACCACAACACCCTGAGGATCGTACGCAAAAATCATCATTTGCTTCACTTTGGATTGTTGCCGACGACACTTTGAGGGACGTGGGAAACCTGGATGCCTCCATTCTGCTGATTGTGATTTCAGTTCCGGCTTAAAATCAGGGGACTAAGTCTTATCAGTTGCAACAATTCTGTTCAGGAAGGTGTCGCCGTCCTTTTGAAACCTGTGGAGGTGATCCTGTGCGATGCTCACTCTGGCTGCCTTCTGTTCGGGGGTGAGTTGATTGGCCAGCACTCAGCGATTTTTTTTCTCGCAGTGAGTCATTCAATATACGGTGAACATACATGGTGGACAAATTTGCCTGATGAGCAATTTCCTCGACTGTCAAACGGAGATTCCCTTCGAGAAGCGTTGCAACAATGGTGACAGATGATTTGTCTGTCGCCGCTTGAGTTCGGACACCATCTTCGATGCTGCTTCGCTCTTCCGAAACCTCGATGCCCATCGAGAAATTTTGCTTCGATCAAGAGTTCCTTTCCTATAAACTTCTTGCAAGGCAGTGTGGATCTGTGTTGGAGTTTTTTTCCCCTGCAAAGTTCCTATTTTCACTTACGAGCGCTGCTCTAACACCGTGACCCGACACCTGAGGAGCTGCATGATTCAATTTCCAAACCCTGCCGCGTCCACACACAGCAAATTATAGCGCGTCGTTCTGGCACCATTGCGTTGCTGAGAGTCTCACCTTGATATGACGCAATCGTTTTTCCGTTTGCATCATCCACTTCCGTTTTAGATTAACCTGTGCAGAACTTTTGTTATGATTCTCGTATTTGCACAGTCAACGAAGGGTTGAGATTTATAGTCATTGGCTTTCAGAAGCTGATAAAACCGAACAGAATGAGGACTCGTTATCCAGCTGACTACGGATTGCAGTTCCCAAGGTCCAAGTGAATTTTGTAAACAGTCATGTGGCATTCAGGTAGCATTTTCCTTGCTCCATACAAGCGCAAACAAACGAAAATAAATGGAAATGTATTTGAAAATATTTTCACAGCTACAAGGAATTATTTCCCCGCTCTAATGTTTCCACCGCTGTGTTGCATCTCATAGCATAATTGCAATTACTAAAGAGCCTAAAATGTACAAGGCGCAAATTCAGTAATCTTTCAGAAGATTACTGCTGGTAGTTGATTACTCGAATAATAATTTCAGTACTATTTTAAAACATTTGGTGAAATTTCGAGAGAAAATCTCTTATTGCCTACTAGTAGTTTCTACAGTACATATATTTACTTGTAAATTAGATCCCTAATTACTTATATAAGTGGAAACAATTCTACTATTGATAATTTGTTTTTGTTCAATGTTTTCTTTGTAATTTATGGATGCGTTTTATAATTCGTAAAAAGCTTCCTCTGTTTCGAAAAATTTAACTCTGTTCTGTGCTTCCTTCGTAATTTGTGGATGATCTATACGATATGAAAAAATATTCCACAATGCACAATACCATAATTTTGTTTTTTACCTTCTTTGTAATTCGTTGATGCCTTTTTTAATGCGTAAAAATCTCCCTCTGTTCAGAGTAATTTAACTTTGTTTTATACTTTATTTTTAATTGTTTTATGACTTTTACTATATATTAAAAGCTTCTACTACTGACAATAATATAATTCTGCTCATGGACACTTTAATAACACATTTAAAGGTTTCTCGTAAAGAGAATCAGCACTTCGTTTGTAATTTCTGTGATTTTTTTTCTTGTAATATGTAAAAGGCTTCCACCATGCAGAATGATTTTTGTTCATCAGTACTTTTCTTGTAATTTTCGCTTTCCAACCGTAGGCTGAAGAAGCGTATATGTTCCATTTTTTTCAGTCAGTCCGTCGGTCCGCACGATAACTCGCGTCAGAATAGTTTGATTTCGATGAAATTTTAGTTTGTGGCATAGGACAACCTGGGGACGAATCCTATTGAAAATGAACGAAATGAGGTCAGAGGTCAGAACAAAGGAGCGGGATCCATTCCATCGCCTTTATACGTCATAACTTATGTAAAAATGCATGGATTGCGACAAAACTTTATCATGTTGTTCTGGAGGTATATTGAACTGGTTATGTTGAATATCATCGAAATGGGGTCAAAGGTCAGGGCACAGGAGCGAGATTTATTCCAAAGCCATTATCCTCATACACTTGACTAAAAATGCTTCTATTGCGACAAAACATTAGTATGTTTTTCCGGAGGTACACTGAACCAATTCTATTTAATATAATCGAAATGGGGTCAAAGGTCAGGGCACAGGAGCGAAATTTATGATTTATTCCATAGCTATTTTCCTCATAACTTGACTAAAAACGATTCTATTGCGACAAAACTTTAGCATGTTGTTCCAGAGGTATACTGAACCAATGCTGTTAAGTATTATCGAAATGGGGTCAAAGATCAGGGAACAGGAGCGAGATTTATTCCACAGCCATTATCCTCATAACTGGAGTAACAAGTTGAGTAATCATTCCTCGTATGTTGGAAAGCGTATCATCATCCATGCATTGGATGATTTTACTAACTTGTTTGTGGATTATTTTCGTGACATCTAAAAACCTTTTTTTATTCACAATAATATAATTTCACATTCTTTGCAATTTGTGAACTTTTTATAATATGTTTTAAGAAGCTTCCATTGTTCATAATAATTTAACTTTTTTGTCTTCACCTTCTTTGTAATTCGTGGATGATTTTTGCAATGTGTAGAAAACTTTCGCTATTCACAATAACCAAGTTTTTTCATCCCATTCATTGTAATTCGTGGATGCTTTTTATAACATAAAAAGTAATTTTTTTATTCAGAGTAATTTATTTTTGTTCCGTATTACATTTCGACAAAATTTCTTCATATATTCGCTCATATGTTCCTGTATTGTTTAAAGAACTTAACACCCAACATTATCGTATTCACAATGCAAGAATATTTCATCATAACTTATTCCATGTAGATACGGAATTTGGGAATGACATTTATATGTAAAATGCTTCCACAATTCAGATGACCTTTCTTTGTTCTGTATTTCTTTTGTTATTCGTGTTCATTTCCTTTTACTCATAAATCATGCTATATGCATCAAATACCTTTCATTTTCGAACAAAGATTAAGCTGTCATTTTGCAAATAGATGAAACAATTTTGTCGAAATATAATAAGGGTTAAATATTGTTCATACCATTGATTGATAACATTTATTATTTTTAAGGTTTGAAGTCGAGAGAGTTGAATTAATATGGAATTATAAAATTACGTTTTTTCGAATTATCTTTGTTTGAAAGGTTAGCGTCAGTGTTATATTCCTTTACCTGATCACTGCACTGGAGCACGCACATAATACAAAACAGAATTGGTTCGAAGTTTATTGTTCATTTGTCTGACACTGAACTTCGGGAATTTCCCGAGGAACAATTAGTCTTTTGAATCCTAGTGTTCTGAAACTAAAGAATGCTATGGACTGTCCATTGGCCATGGAAAATCAATCCTGCCTTTGACCTTAAGAGTTTCGACTGCCGCGAGAGGAGAGTGCACTCGTGCATCTTTGGACAAAAGCCCAGTCAGTACCAGAGGGAGATATACGATCCGCTCGCACCAACAATTTGTCAACCCACCCATATCTGCATCTCCGTTATTCTGGCATAATGCTGTCGTTTGTTCGGAGAGCAAATATTTTCCACAACAGATAAATTGTCGAACATTACCCGGCGGAGTTTTCGAAGGAACGCCATTTGTTTACAACTTAGTCAAGCGAATCGTTATTCCCATTCCTTCATTCATCTAGTCTTTTATCCAGACAAGCCTGGAAAAGACGGATTTGTCAAAAACTCCATCGAGCACCGCCTGTCCATTGCAACCCACTAATGCTAGAATCACATCGGGGGAAGATGATGAACATGTCTTGGTTCTATTTCTGCATTGTTTAAAGAACTTACAGCCCACATTATCGTATTCACAAGACGCCAGAATATTTCATCATAACTTATTCCATGTAGATGGCATAAGAAAATTCAGATTCTGTTATTATAAAGCATTGATCCGTGCTTCTCATATGGAAAGAGGCTTGGCCAAAATAATAGAATTTTAAAACAAAAGTTCCAAGAAACACCTGGGATTTATTAGAATTATACATACTGATTTTAATTTAAAATATTAAAACATAATAACTGATACACGCAGATAGGTAATTGATCAACTGTCGCACACCATACAACTTCAATTTACAATAACATCTTTTTTGCTGTCTGTTCAACTTTTGTACTTTTAATTTCGCCTTCGAGATTTAACGATCATTCAGGTGTTGTAAATATTGATAGAAAAGATAAAAACCCTCAAATACATCTATTGGCTTAAATAGTATAACTATACTAGATATCCGACATTTTTTTGGTGTAGAATAGAAATCAAAATTTCCGAGCTTTCGCACATCAACCAGATGGCTTTTTCAAGGAAGGTAGACAGCAAACTACTTACTAGAAATGCTTATTAGAATTATGAAAAAATTGGTTAGACTGGATGAAGTTGTATGGTGACCGACAGTTGATCATAGAAATGCTTATTAGAGTTATGACAAAATTGTACAGACCGGATGAAGTTGTATGGTGACCGACAGTTGATCATAGAAATGCTTATTAGAATTATGACAAAATTGTATAGACCGGATGAAGTTGTATGGTGGCCGACAGTTGATCATAGAAATGCTTATTAGAATTATGACAAAATTGTATAGACCGGATGAAGTTGTATGGTGACCGACAGTTGATCATAGAAATGCTTATTAGAATTATGACAAAATTGGTTAGACCGGATGAAGTTGTATGGTGACAGACAGTTGATCATAGAAATGCTTATTAGAATTATGACAAAATTGGTTAGACCGGATGAAGTTGTATGGTGACCGACAGTTGATCATAGAAATGCTTATTAGAATTATGACAAAATTGTATAGACCGGATGAAGTTGTATGCTGACCGACAGTTGATCATAGAAATACTTATTAGAATTATGACAAAATTTGATAGACCGGATGAAGTTTTATGGTGTCCGACAGTTGATCAATTACCTATCTGCATATATCAGTTATTGAGTTTTAATATTTTAAATTAAAATCAGTACGCATAATTCTAAAAATTCAAATTAATGACAAAATTCGATAGACAGGAAGGCAAAGGAATGCAATCTGAAATGGGTATTATTTCTTCTACGATTGTCCATAGGATACATTATCAACAGTTGCTATGGTTCGATCATTTCCTTCTTATGAAGTGTTGTCGAGCAACCTATTCAGCAGGTCTAATACGAAGAACAGAAGGCAAAAGATCGAGACGAGCTGCACATATTTCTCGGCTTCATATCATCAGGCAGACACCTTGGATGGAAATTGCTCAGAACTGTTTCACATAGCTACAGATAGACTACTTTGAAAGTTTGATATTTCAGGAAGACATAACCTGTTTACCACTATCTAAAGTTCAAATTTGAAACCCACATTTCTGATTCCGAAGATGTCCTAACATTTTATAACTAATTCCATGTATACTCCATGTGAGTATTCGGATACCGTTATATACCATCGATTTGCGAGCACCACTTGATAAGTTCAGTTTCGAAATCAACTTTTCAAAATAAGACAATTCGGAAAATTTGTACGAATAAATCTTTGAACCTTCAATTCCGATTCTTCGAAAAAAAATTGGAACGTTTAATTTCCTTTTGTTTTACTTTTATGGAAATACAGTTATTTGCAAAAGTTTAAGACCGCCTGTCAATTTACTGAAAATAAAGATTTTCAAAGAAACTAATTACTGGTCAGAGATATTTGAAAGAAGTTAGTAAACTCATGCAATAGATATTTGAAAGAAGTTAGTAAACTCATGCAATGCATTGATTATAATACGCTTTCCAACATACCAGAAATCATTACTCAAGTTATGAGGATAATGGCTGTGGAATAAATCTCGGTCCTGTGCTCTGACCTTTGATCCCATTTCGATAATATTCAACAGAACTGGTTCAGTATACCTCCAAAATAACATGATAAAGTTTTGTCGCAATCGAAGCATTTTTACGTAAGTTATGATGCATAAGTGCTATGGAATAGATCCGCTCCTGTGTCCTAACCTTTGACCCCATTTTTCCCATTTTCAATAGGAGTCGTCCCCAGGCAGGCCCCTACAACATACTAACATTTCATCCAAATCGAAGCATGTTTACGTACGTTATGACGTATAATGGTGATGGAAGTGATTCGACCCCGTTTCGCCCATTTTCTACAGGGTTTGTCCCCAGGTGGTCCCCTACCACATACTAAAAGTTCATCGAAATCAAAACTTTTTTACGTTAGTTATGACGCATAAGAAAAGTGGAATGGATCCCGCTCCTATGTCCCCATTTCGTTCACTTTCAATACGGTTCCTTCCCAGGTGTTCCCCTACCACATACTAAAATTTCATCGAAATCGAACAATTTTTACTCTAGTTATCGTGCGGACGGACATACGTACACAACGCGTGACGTAATGAGGCAGATGGGACTCGCGACCATCTGCTCTCAAGAGTGTAACGTCAAAAAACTTTAATAGGACCTACACACAACGCGTGACGTAATGAGACAGATGGCGTGACCACACGCCAACATCTCAATCACGAGATTGTGACGTCATAAGATTTCTAAGCATGGGTTACATTAATAGAACGACGCCATGACACTAAAAACGTGGTAATTCGGGGGTGGTTAATTAACCCACTTAACGAATTTTCCTAAAGTTGAGATCAAGCTAAATCGATTTGTAGTACCAGAAAACGGTAGGTTAACGCCTTACAGCAACATTCTTAGAGCCGTTTTCAAAATAAAATTTACATACATACAAGAATTGCTCTTTTAATAGGGTGAAATTTTGAGGGACTCCTCTTATTACCAATTCATGGTGTTGATAAAAATTTCAGCCCGTTTCGTTTAAGATTTCGCGAAGTTTGTTTTTGCATTTTTTTATGCACAGTTCTCAAAGAACAGAAACACCCGTGGATGTGCCGCGGCGATGAAAAATTCGAAAAGATACGTTTTTTTCCTTTTTCAGGTGCTTTCAGGTAACGATGACGTAGCAAACGAAGCTGACTTTATTGATTAGCTTATTAAATAATTTATAACTCGCGAACGGAACAACGCACAGATCCTAAAATAGTTGCGTTGACCTGTGGTTTGAACAGGCAAAAAGAATACCAGATCATAGCCATGGCACGGCTATGATCTGTTGAATTATTAATGGGCAGTCTATAAGATAGGCCACCAACAATAAAACGTTCGTAATATGACGGAAGCCTATTATATAGGTTAATAGATTTTAACCCATTACATGGTCACTGCACATTAAAAATCATATAATGTAAACAATTAGGCAATAAAAATGATGTTAATTAAAAGTGATATGCAATACAAATTATGGAAGATGTATATCATTTCAAATCATCTGGTATTTCATATAATGATATTCCGTATCATACCGTATTTCATTCAGTGATATACAATGTTTTGTGTTATTGTCATTTGATTGTTCAAAATATTTCCTTGCAGTTCAAACGTCGCAGTCAGTTGTTCGAGCTCGTGCGTGTTGCCACAGATGAAGTTATTTATCTAAACTTTATTTTATTTTCCGGTATTTCTCCTTGATCTTGTGCATCGTGCGATAGCGGTGAGCTTAGTTCCGATTTCGGCCACCGCATAAAATAAGGCTGATTCCTTTTCATGAAATTACTCTGCAATTTTATTTCTTTTTATGAAATTACTCTGCAATTTTATTTCTTTTTATGAAATTACTCTGCAATTTTATTTCTTTTTATGAAATTGCTCTGCAATTTTATTTCTTTTTAAGAAATTACTCAGCAATTTTATTTCTTTTTATTAAATTACTCTGCAATTTTATTTATTTTTATGAAATCACTCTGCAATGCAAAGGAAATGAACGGAAACGGGACATAACGCCTACGTAACAGAACAAACGTCGCAGACAGTTGTTCGAGCTCGTGCGTCTTGCCACATATGAAGTCGTTCATCTTACTAACTTTATTTTATTTTCCGGTATTTTTCATAGATTTTACGTACCGTGCAATAGCGGTGAGCGTAGTTCCAATTTCGGCAACCGGATAAAAGCAGATGGCGCTGCAAGTACTCAAACGTCTGAAAGTTGACGTCAGAGCGTTAGGGACAGACGTAGCATATTATATTGGTTTAATGATCTGATAAACTTTTCAGCTTCTCTTAGGGGTAGCAGGGAAGGCTTATTTATAAGAAATTTTGGTATTAAGGCATACCTTTTAGATATTATTACCTCTTTTGGTATTTAGGTAAGTATTATACTTAATGCCAAAACAGTTACCGAGAGCAATTCTTGTAAACTACGAAAAGCAATTTTTGAAACGGAACTGTTTTGAATTGAATAAGGAATGTTCTGTTCAGTAAAATTTTGATTTTGTTTTTCATTAAACGAATTTGTTTTTTAGTTTATTTCACATATTTTATTCAGAGGGTGACAAAGGATTTCTCAAGGGTAGAGAGTCCATGAATAAAACATGCACACCGGTTATTTATTTATTTTGTATGTAAACACTCGGAGAGAAATGCAATATAGTGATTCGCGCTTCTTAATTCAAGCAGAATGTCGATCAAAGTACAGAAAAAATGTTTCCTTTTAGAATATTATTGCCATTCCCGAACAACCTCTGGAATTTGTTTTACACCGAAACACCTAATTTTGCTCACGTAGTTTCTCAGAGTACGATGAAAATGCAGAGGATGAAACTGTTTCCCTTCCACTGCAGGAACATGTTTTTTTTTCTTTACTTTTTGTACGCCGTAACAAATATCTGGAAACATATTTCGTTTACAAAACGCAGGAACTCTTTTTTACCCATCTCTCTCTTCCTCTCTTGTACTGAGCAGAGCAGTTGGAGAGGCGAGCATGAAATTGACCGACGTGTTGTCAGAGTCCTTGTCTGAATTGAATGAGGTATGGGAATTTCCTTCTTGCCAACATCAACTCAAACACGGAGAAGTAAGTGAACAAAAATTGGCAGTGTTTGAAACCCTGTGACAGTTTGCCTGAGGTTTGAGGGAGGGAACGAATTTCATTCCGCACGAGTGGTATTTGCTGCCCTTGCGACATGAGAGGAATCGGAATGTTAGATTCCAGAACCAATACATGACACAAGCAATTCATTCAATTTGTTGGACTGCTATGCTAGGATGCATTCTTTTTGGCAAAAAAAAAAAAAAAAAAAGGAATAACTAACAGATTATTTTGCAATGCAAAAGCCGTTCCTCAATTTACAACATGAATGGAAACATTTTCAACACATCTACCCTGTCACTTTACACAACCATACATGTGATACGAAAAATACATTTTGAAGTTACATTCATAAGAACGTGATGAAATCGCAGTTATTTTCTATGCGGACAGCACTGAAAAGAGGTGAACGATTTCCAATTAATTCAAATGATATTCTTGTTAACCTGTTGACAGGGTATGTAGGCCTCCCCTAGACGTTTCCAACTTCCTCGATTCTTAGCCTCAGTCCACCATTTAACACCTCTAAATTTCTGAAGGTCATTTGTCCGTCTTGTTCTCTGGCGCCCCCTTCGTCTATTTCCATCTTTCGGTTGCCATTCTGTTATTAATCGTGTCCATCTTTCAGTCTTCCAACATGTCAGCCCATCTCCACTTTAATTCTTTTATTATTCTTATAACATATATTATTCCTGTTCATTCTCTTATAAGTTTATTTGTAACTCTGTCTCATCTTGTTATTCCCAACATTTTTCTCTCTAACTTTCTTACTGATAATCTTATTTTTTCACATTGTCGTTCTGTGATACTCCACGTTTCACTTCCAATGGTAATTACGGGGTTAATACGTGCATTGGAGATTTCTCTTTTTAAACACAATGGAAAATCGCCGGTTAAATATTTTCTAAGTCTCCAAAAGTCCGTATTACCTTGGGTAATTCTTCTATTGATTTCTCTTTCTTGTCTTTCTTTAAAACTGATTACTTGACCTAAATAAATGAATTCAGATATTATTAAATGATACTCGTATTATTTGATATCTCATATAATTATACTCGTATTTTTTATAGTATCTCGTATTATTATACTCTTATTATTATTATTTAATGATACTCGTATTATTTGATATCTCATATTATGCTCATATTATTATTTAATGATACTCGTATTATTTGATATATCATATTATTATACTCGTATTATTAATGATACTCGTATTATTCGATATATCATATTTATATATTCGTAGTATTTTATATCATATTATTATACTCGTATTATTATTATTTACTGATGCTCGTAATATTTTATAATATCTCATATTTTTATACTCGTATTATTAATTAATGATATTCGTTTTATTTTATATCTCATATTAATATACTCGTATTATTTGATAATATCAGATGCAATGATTGGTATTATTCACGACTTCTGGATATCGGCCTCTTCCACGATTCAGAGAAAGTAAAACGGAGATTCACTGGGACAATGATACAGGCAGTCTGACATTCCATGCTGGCGAATTGGGTAATCTTTAATGGACTATCGAAGCAGAAACGGGAACCCACAAATTACATAACGGCAGGACCGAATTACGAGGAGGATCTGACAGGGTTATAGCCTAAGGGCCCAGAGCGCTAGTGGCATCATGTCGGTACACCACAAATAATGTATAATTATATCATCATCATCATTGTCAACCATTATCAATCCACTGCTGGACGAAGGTCTCCCCAAGTTTATTCCACAACGATCAGTCTTGTGCCAGTCTCTTCCATGTTACCCCCACATACTTTCAAATTCCATCTCCCATGTGGTCTTCTTCTGGGCCTTTTCATGTCCCTCGGAATCCAGTCTAAAATTTCAGCTGTCCGTCGATGGTCCGTCCTTCTGGCACTATGCCCAGCCCATTGCCATTTCAGGGATTTAACTCTGATCATGATGTCTTCCACTCTTGTCATTTTTCGGATCCACGAGTTCCTCTTCTTATCTGTCCTGGTTACACCAAGCATGCACCTCTCCATGCTTTTTTGAGTTGTCTGCAGTCTTTGTATGTCTCTTTTAGATCAGGTCCAAGTCTCTGCACCATATGTAAGCACTGGAAGGAGGCATTGATCAAACAATTTTCTTTTAAGACATAATGGGATATTGCTATTGAAAATTATACTGTTTCTTCCAAACTTTCTCGAGGCAAGTTTTATACGCAGATTAATTTCTTCATCAATGTGACCGTCACTTGATATCTGCTGTCCAAGATAAATGTACTAGGTATTGGTTATCTCCAGCTTTTCTCCATCAATCGATAAATCTTAATTTCTTGTAAAAGCGTTGAACATCTGACAGAAGGTGGTCGGACCATAGTTACGCCCTGCTATACAAACAATGTAGGGTATCTTCACCATGATTAAAGACCCGCGATATCTCAAATTTTGAGAAAACATTCTGCTCTGCTTTTTCCAAAAAAATCTCGCGCTAGCCAGACGGACAACCACAATATGCCTTTTATCTAACTTCGAAAGATGGTGCATATTTCCCATTGTGATCAACAGCACGGTCGATTACAGCTCAGAAACAGTTCTATTTCTTAGATCACGTTGTAACGCACCTTTGCACGTATTTTTCATACACGCTGCGAAGGTCACGTTTGCGTACATCTGCATAGCTGGTGTGTGCACACGTTTAGTACAAGTTACGACGATGTACTAAGCACTATATTTTGTGCTTTTGCATTTCAAGAGCCAGTAAGTATATTATCTTGAACTTCGTCGTGATTTTTAGTGAAATTTGGTGATATGTTCACTTGTTACTGGTGTCACCGAAGAGTTTTGCGTTGTCTTTATCACGTCCCGGTGGCCCAGAAGTCAAAATTATAGGTTTAGCGCTAGTCTTCTACGCTAAGCCCGGGTTCGAGCTCCGAATGAGACTTGAGAGGTATGTCTGTCTTTGGGTACTGGTACTATCTGTAAGATAGAACCACTGGTCTTACATTATGTATGGAGGTCTGCTTATAGCACTACGTGTTGCTCATTGCCGTCATTAAACCGCGATATAAAAAAAATAATCTGCTTCTCGCCAAGCTGTATTTGATATAATGCAGCGTGTGGTCGATTAAAATCATGTTTACTGTGCATTATCAGTGTCACACTTCATGTTAAGAATTGAAAATTGGTAGGGAAAAATATATCCGCCAATTTAACATATTAAGCTGCGTATCTACACTGCTGGCCACCCAAAATGCAACACCAAGAAGGACACGAGATAGCAAAGCCAGATTTACTGGACACATAACAACAGATACAAAGATGAAACGATTGAGCTTACAGGCCCGTGCGACTTGCGGAACACGCAGACATCAATAGTTCGTGTGGCTCCCATGGCTGGCAATAACGGCCGCTACACGCCGCGGCATCAAACGAATAAGGCTTTGGATGTGGGCTTGGGGTATGTCGGTCCCGGCTGCTTCAACAAGTTGCCACAGTTCATCAGGCGTAGCCGCGGGTGGTGTTTGCCGGGCCACTGGGTTGCGGATCAGCACCCAGACGTGTTCGATGGGTGACATATCGGGAGAACAGGTGGGCCACGGCAGCAATGACGCCTGGTGCGCCGTGAAGAATTGTTGCACGATTCGTGCCACGTGCGGGCGCCCATTGTCCTGTTGAAACGTTTCCACTGGAAGGTCCTGCAGGTAAGGGAGGACTACAGGCTCCAAAACGTCGGAGATGTAGCGGTGGCTATGCGTATTAGAGGGGTGCGGGTGTCATATCCAATTGTGCTCCAAACCATAACGCCAGGTGACGGTCAGGTATGGCAATGCATAATGCAAGCGTCATACAGTCTCTCGCCGTGGTGCCGCCACACGCGGATTCGATCATCGTGGTGTTGCGGAGAAGATAATGTCGGGCCATTCCGTAGTCCAGCTGCGGCGTTCAACGGCCCACTGCCGCCGTACTCGCATATGGTGTAACATCAATGGTAATCGGAGCAATGGGTGTTGTGCGAGAAGTCCCCGCTCCTGCAGACGACGTCGAACGATACGTGCTGACAGAGGTTGTTGCGCAACACACCCTAATTCCTGCGCTAACGTTCGTGATGTGGCGGTGCGAGCCGTCAATGCCCGCCGCACAGCATGCCGGACCTCCCGTTCGGTGGTGTGCCGCGGCTGCGGTAATCGCTCAGGTCGGTCCGTCCGTCCGTCCGTCCGTCCCTTCTGCACGCACCGAATCCATACTCGCCTCACTGTGGCGGAATGTCGTCCCACACGGACGCCGATGTCTCGGTACGATAAACCGCTGTCGCGATAAGCCACTATTCGTTCTCTGTTGAATTCTGAAACGTGGTGGAATGACTGCCGTATTCTGCAACGAGGCATCAGGAAGCTTCCCAAGCACAGGTCCGGCAGCTCTACAAACTTCCACTACTTACACCCCGCCTTCTGTGCACCCTTCTTTATAGTGCTTTTAGGTGGCGTGCCGGGCGCACATGATTTGCATATGCCCTGCAATGTTAATCATTTGCATGTCCTTTCGCGGGCTTCGCATGCTGCGAATTTCAAACCAATCGGATGCTTCCTTTTTGGTGTTGCATTTTGGGTGGCCAGCAGTGTAAGGGAATCGAGCGGTGACCAAAATCTATCGTAATTGGCTGACGCGTTCGTTACAAAATGGGAGAATGTAGTTTTACGAAAGCTCCTTGTTTTCACTACCAAACAATTCCCTTCCCCTGTCATCTCACCGGAATCTACTGTAAGGATATCAAAGGTAATATGCGCTCCTTTCAAATTTTTTCATTACCTGCTCCATGAATCAAGGCATGAATGAAAAATGAACAGTACCTTTGTCACGGATAGCATGCATTAAAACACGTCTCTCCTTTCTTAGATCGTCCCCAGTGATAGACCTCCTTTATGTAATAAGCCAGATGGGAACTGTGCAGTGACTGCTCTTAAAGTAAATTCTACTTAACAAAGCAAAGGGGATAAAGAAGCTTTCTGATGTTCTGGGTTCACAGGTCACTTCGTTGGTACAACTAATCTTACTCCGAAAGAAAACGTTGGTACAACTAATCTTATCCGTTCCAGACAGTCCGTCTGCTGCCCTCGAAAGTGAACCACTCCGTTGAAAAAGTTACCGATGCTGCATAATGCTGGAAACCTTGATTGAACCCGATCTACCACTAGCAGTAGGAGTCAACGAGAAACTCGGAGTACACTGTACAACTATTTTCCCACATCAAACAGCAATAGATAAAGTGAAGAAGATGGAAACACGGAACTCACGTGATTTGATAGAATAATGCAAAACAACGATTCTGTATCTGTTCTTGGGCCATTTATTCTTTATTCGGACAAAACAGCTACACCAGAGAAATAAGTCAGTAGGTTGTAGCACCACCTCTAGCTCGGATACACGGGGTTACATGTCATGGCATAGAGGCATACAATTCACTGATACTGTCCTGGGGTATAGCATTGCCAGATGGACATTCCGGGATGGGCGTATGTGGCATCCCATCATTTTCCAAACATGTTCGATCAGTGAGAAGTCGGGTTAACCATGGAAATGTACCAACATTACAGAGGCATGTCTGAGAGAGCCGTGTCTTGTATTGCGGGGCATTAGCATGTGGAAATATTGTCCTATGATTCTGCGACAGGAATGGCAACACAACAGGTCGTTGAATGTCTTCGACATACTGTTGATTTGGGAGGGAGGGGAGGGTACAGAGGACTTCCAAGTAGGAAATAGCTCCCCAGACAGTCACCCGCAGTGTGCCGTTCCAGGTAAAGACAGGATCCGTCGGCTTGTCTCCAGTTACGTATGCGTTGGTCATCGGCGTCAAGTGCAAAACGTGACTTATCACTGAACACAACAAAACGCCACTGGACACGATCCCAAGTGGATCGGGCCCAACGCCACTGCAACCGTTGCCGGTGATGCATGCTCGTCAGAGGTAGGCGACAGCGTGGCATCTTCGAAAGGTGACCCCGTGCCGCCAGTCATCTGGCAACGGTCCAGATGTCCACTTCCGTATCTGTAACCGACGCCACGTGGCCACAGATGGTTGAGAACGACGAATTCGGTTGGTTGTGTTTGTGCTGCTCGATCGTCACGTTCTGCCACTGCTCTCGGCTGTCCACTGCCTGCGTGCCGACGGTTGTACTCTCTTCGATCCATTAGCATCAACTTCGTCCGATTGCTGCATCGCCGCAACCCAAATGTGTTGCAATACGGCGACTTGACCAACCGGCCTCTGTCAACCCAATTATACGTACTCACTCAGCTGCTCGTATTGTAGACAGATCTGACGTCGAGGCATCCTCAGAGTCGGTGGAGGTCAATGCAACCACAATTGGCTGTCATAATTGTGCTTGCGTGTGAGCTTAGCTCTGGAAAAATGCTCTCCGATGCGCGGGTCCGGTGCCCTCCGGCTGGCCACTATTTGGTCAATGGTCGTTGTTTTTTAATAATTTATGTATTCGGTTCCTGAGGTACTTGCATGCGCAGTTCCATCAGGATCGAACGACTTTTTCGGGGTATTTCGTTCTTTTATTTTTGGCAAAGGGCATATGTACATCATCTTACACACTCAATGGTCAAAACATCAGAGATAAGTATCTAATAGCGTATCGCTTTTCCCAGCCCTCTAGCGCAAATAACTGCCAGTAAACGCCGAGGCATCGTGTCCACCGGGTTTTAGGAGGTAATATTGGCCATGCCTATTGCAGCATTGTCCACAACTCCGCCCGTGACACTGGATCCTTGGATCAGATATTCAGATCCACGGCACAATAGAAAGCTTCGACAGGGGTTAAATCAGGGGACCAATTGATGTTTCAAAACCCAGATGAATGTTTCTTGAGCCGTGCCAGGGTGGTTATGGCCCTCGTTATAACTGCACGTTGTCTTGCTAAGACAGACCATCGGCCATTGGATGCGCGAAAGCCATGAAAGACTTATCGTGGTCAGCCACCTCATTCTGGTAGCACAGAGCGGTTAGGACCTCCCCAGACACACTAAGACACCTAATGTGTCCCATGAGAGGGCTCCTCTAGTCATCAAAAATCAGATGAATATTTCTTGAGCAATGTTTCGTGAGCCGTGGTTCAAAATTAAGATGAACGTTTTTTCAGCGGTGTTTCAATACTCAAAGGAATGTTTCTTCAGCCGTGGTTCAAAACTAAGATGAATGTTTCTAGAGCCGTGGTTCAAAATTAAGATGAATGTTTCTTCAGCCGTGGTCCAAAATTAAGATGAGTGCTTCTAGAGCCGTGGTTCAAAATTAAGATGAATGTTTCTTGAGCCGTGGTTCAAAACTCAGATGAGTGTTTCTTGAGCCGTGGTTCAAAGCTCAGATGAGTGTTTCTTGAGCCGTAGTTCAAAATTAAGATGAATGTTTCTTGAGCCATAGTTCAAAATTAAGATGAATGTTTCTTGAGCCGTGGTTCAAAATTATGACGAATGTTTCTTGAGCCGTGCTTCAAAGCTCAGATGAATGTTTCTTGAGCCGAGGTTCAAAATTAAGATGCATTTTTCTTGAGTCGTGGTCCAAAATTACCATGAATGTTTCTTGAGACGTGGTTCAAAAGTCAGATCAATTTTTCTTAAGCCGTGGTTGGTTCAAAAGTCAGATAAATGTTTCTTGAGCATGCCTGGGTGATTACGGCCCCGTGGTACGGTGCGTTGTCCTGCTGAGACAGACCATAGGATGTGCGGCCATGAAAGCCTGCTATAGGTCAGGCAGCTCTTGCTGGTAGCGCGCATGGGTTCGGATGTCTCCAGTCACACTAAGAGACCTAATGTGTACCATGAGAAGGCTCCCCTAGGATCAAAGCTCAGATGAATGTTTTTTGACATGTATTTCAAACCTCAGATAAGTTTGGGAATATGGCTCAAAACTCAGGTGAATGTTTCTTCAGCCATGCCTGGAGGGAAAAGTGGGTGACGGCACAGTGGGGAGCGCGTTGTTCTTCTGAGACATACAATCGGCCATAGGATGCACGAAGGCCATTAAAGTCTACCGGTGGTCAGCCAGGTCATGCTGCTAGCGCACAGCGGTTAGGACCTCTTCAGACACACTAAGAAACTCAATGCGTCCCATGAAAGGGCCGTCAAAGCCATCACAGAGCCAGCATTGAACAAAGCTGACCCGGCACGATGGGGCCACGGCGTCATGCTGTCGACGCCACACCCGCATCTTCGCGTTATTTCAGTACACGTGAAAACGGAATTCATCTAACCAGATTACGCGACGCCACTCTGACGCAGGTCAAGTTTGGATATTCCCGACACCAGGCAAGGCGTAATTTTCGGTCACCAGCTACAAAAAGTGGCACACGAGTAGGGAGTCTATTGCCGTGGCCCACGATATGCAATGAACACTGTACCGTTCAATCGCCGCTGCTGCTGATTCGGCCTTCGATGTTTAACTAGAATGCGATTTGCGCCGCCGTTGACAAGTGGTCGATGCGTGCGAGCCTAGAAAATGTCATTAACCATGACCGTAACCAGGGGCGTCTGAGCAGGATTGTCCATGCTAACAGACAATCGAGACTGGCTCATATAACATCCACATTTAATGCAGGAGGTACCAGAGACATATCCATCAGGTCAGTACAGCGTAATTTAGTGTCCATGGTGCATGGGAGCAGAAGACACACCAGAGTGCCTTTGTTAACACCAAGACATCGGACACAGCTTCTCACCTTGGCTCAAGAACACGGTAATGGCATCATGGAACACTGGAAACATATGGCGTGGTCCGATGAGTCACGATAGCAGTTGGAAAAAGCTGATGGTAGGGTTCGGGTATGGAGAAGACCCCATGAGGCCATGAACCCAAGCTGTCAACAAGACACTGTGCAAGCTGCTAGTGGTTCCATGCATGTGTGGGGGGTGTCTTTACGTTGCACAGTTTGGGTTCTCTGGTCCTCTTAAACACGTCATTAACCGATAATCGTTTCACTGCTGTGCTGGCTTACTATTTCCAGCCCTTCATGGACTTCACGCATCCCAACAACGATGAAGTATTCCGGACGGAAAATGCACCATATCATTGTCCCTAATTTATACAAAATTGGTTCGAGGAGCATTGTGGACAGTTTCGACCGATGGTGTTAGCACTACGTTCTCCCGACATGAACCCAATAGAGCACCTATGGGACGTGGTGGAAAGGTCCATTCGGATCTATGATTCTGCCCTTAAAATACCAGAGAACTGTGGGCGGCTGTGCACGCGTCTGGCTCAAGATCTCTTCAGAAGTCTTCCGGCAAACTTGCGAAATCGATGCCAATTCAAGTTGCTGCAATTTGCAGGGCTTACATGATGTTAGATAGAATCCGATAACTTTTGGCACTTCAGTTTATTATCATTATTACGCTTTTGAAATGATTCTAGATTTTATTAGAAATATTTGTCTGACAAAATTACATATGCTTGAGATATTTCCCCACATCTCCATGGTGTCTCGGATTTAGCCCAAAATTTATTTTGGCATTATATCTGTCTCAAAATTGCGCAAAGGAAAATATTTTGCTGACATGGAATAATCAATTATTGTCCAAATTTATCAAACCATTTTTACGTGCGACGAATTTGCAAATTATAAAGAATGGATTAGAGAAATCGATTTTCCTCCATTGCATGCATGCTCCACATATTTTTCTTCGAAGTCTTTCTTTTTGGTACAGATTCTATCGAAAGAGGGCATCTCAAAACTCCTTTTTCTTTTGCTATATTTCGAAATTTACTTGGATTTATTTTATAGAGAAATATTTGGACCTTCAAAAATTTTCCATCGCTACTCATCAGTCTCCTGCGTTGGAGAAAAAAATCACGAAGATGGAAAAACTCTTAGCAGACTCCTGTAGGACCGCATTTAATGTGCTTCAGATTTCTTGTTGTCAAACTCTTGTACCATATTATGAAACAAAACAATTCACATTTTTCTCGTTGCCGCGTTCGTTGAAGGCAAAATTTCGTAAACTTTCAGGGTGATTTGTCATCCTTTACTCTGTTCCTTCAACTTCTTCCATTAATGGAATAGGCTCCTGCAGACATTTTTAACAACAGCATTCGTTTATATAAAGCTTCGGTAACATCGTGTGGTACATTTATTTTTCGTCCATAAAACATTCCAGAATCTTAGTGTGTGCTTATTCTGGCATTACGAAATTTGAAATTTTGGATTGGAGAAAACCTATGGATGTCTTTTCAAATACGTAGTTCAAATGGAAATACACTCATTGTCATATAGCATACATTGAAATGATTAAATGAAATACACTCATTGTCACTGAGAGCAGACATTCAAATGATTAAAGTTTCGTGCGATTCCGTATCTAAGATCGGCGCTGCAATAGCAATCCTTAGGGCGTGTAAGGAGACGCGCAGGGGACTCCACATTCGTGTCTAAGTGCACGGTAAGAGTCAGGTGAGATCCCTGAGCGATAGACATGCAGTGGACCCCTCGATGATGCGTGTACGGTCAACTGTCGGAGTTTGAAGGAGGCCGTATCGTAGAGATTAGAGAGGCAGGGTGGCCGGCGCGCCGTATCAGCCGCCATTTGGGCCTGTCGGACTGTACGGTGTGATTGTGTTGGAAGCAATGGACACGGGAAGGCTCCCAGAAACCGCAGACTGGCTATGGGACAACCCAGACACACAACCAGCATAGAGTACCATGGGATCGTGAGAGCGGCACGCACAGATGCATCAACGTCCTTGTTCAATATCCAGAGACATGGGGAGGCTGTACAAAGGATTCTTCTGTCCGTCAGAACCATTTCCAGCCGCCTGACAGAGGCGAATCTGCGCTCTCGACGGCCCTTACGTTTTCTGCCATTAACAGCTAACCATCGTCGGCGTCGACTGCAGTGGTGTCAGCAGCGAGCAACGTGAAATGCTACGGACTGGCAACGCATAGTGTTCAGCGACGAATCCCGCTTCTGTATGGGAACGGACGACCACCATGTCAGAGTATGGAGGACCGCAGGTGAAAGCTATAATCCCAACCTAAATGTACAGCGTTACACGTCCCGAAATGCAGGCGTGATGTTCTGGAGAGCCATCGCGTTTGACAACCGGACTTCCCTCGCAATGATCCGAGGGACGTTGACATCCCAGAGCCACGTACGGGAGATCCTGCCGCCTCATGTGCTGCCTTTCCTGTCGGGACGGCCCGGAGCAATTTTCCGACATGATAACGCCCGTACGTACATGGTTCGGGTTTCACAGGACTGTCTACGTCATGATTCGACGCTTCCGTGGTCTGCCAGATCACCTGATCTCTCACCTAAACGAGCACGTGTGGGTACCAGATGGGACGCCAGCTTTCTCCATGTCCCAGTGTTCGTGATTTAGAGCGTCCGTTGTAAGATGTGTGTGCCAATCTGTCCCACGATAACATACGGCATTTCTCTGACTCCAAGCCGGAGCGTATCGACGCATGTATCCGAGCACGAGGCGGTCCGACGTGGTACTAATTCTGACTGGAATGTGTACCGTATGTCCGCTGGAGATCGCCCTGTTGATGTGCTATTCTAACCACTTCTGTCCTTGGTATGTACCATCTCACTAGTAAAATCTCATTTCAATCCGACGCCGCCATCTTCGTTTGCGGATTTTTAGGACAATGAGGGTATTACGAAGAATATTTCTTCTTTAATTGACTTAGAGTGAAATGTTGGTATTATTGAATAAAGGTGATTTAGAGATTCATACCCGAAATTGTAATGAACCGCCCCGGTGGCACGGCGGTCTAAGCGCTTGCTTCTTATCATTCTTCCGAGTGGCTTGAGTTTGAAACCTGGAAGAGGCATGTGTGATATATTTTGGTTACGGCACTGACTATCTCCCTTCGAGGGGAATCATTGGTCCTAAATTAGAGACGACCGACTGCTCATAGGCCGCAGAGTTGCGTACGGTGGTTGTGAAACCTGAATTAAAAAGTAAGAGTCAATGCAGTGAAAAAAAATAATAAAATAGAATGGAGGGGACGGGGTGGGGGGGGGGCAATGAAGCCCGCCTGTCGGGAACCGCTGGACTGGCTCTGTTGCCGAGGTTGAACGCTTTCTTCCTTCCAAACTGTTCTGACTCAGATTCTTTTTCTTTTTGTGCAATGTAAAGTGTCGCGGAAGGTGTAATGTCCGTAGTAGATCAGCGATTCACTTATACACACGGATTCAGTCACTCATTGGAGGAAACAGTCATGTGCAAACTTACGTCTATTCGAATACCAAAATTAAGCTCTTGTTGATAAACCGTACTATGACGTAGAACGGCATCCAGGTGCGGTTGTAACATTGCCTCGCTCTGACGTAGTTCTATCGAGAACCTCGCTCGTTATCCACGCGAGCTCTCACTGATATCCTCTTGTCGATCAACGAACACCCCACGTGCGCGATGCATGTGTCCTCGGTCAAGCGACCTCAGCTCAGAGCAACCTAACTCCAAACGAACGCCTGGGCCTGCGAACAATGCCCCCTAGACGCCAACTGACCAAAAAAAAAAAAAAAAAAAAAAAAAAAAGACGACCAAACTCCGAAAAGCTCGGAGAAGATAAGATCAGATCAGATCATAGGTACAGGATTTTAGGAAGGGGGTGTCTGACCCCAGGTTTTGAACAACCCTTAGATATAGGAAGCTAGGAGATTTAGGCTCGATTGCCCGATAGGAAAGTGACACAAAAGCAAGGTACGGGGGACGAAGACGCCTTTATTTGTTACCGGGGGTGTGGGGCAGTACCCGGGGTCCGACGGCTTAACGCGCCCATCCGACGCACGGCGGATATTTAGTGTTTCGAGCGTTCGTACCTGCCTGAGATCGAACCCGAGGTTTTCCCAGTGGCAGTCACGAACGTTGACCACTAGGACTCGAGCAACACAGCTGGCCCACGTTTATAGGACTCCTAATCTCTTCCCCTTTCCTCGCCCGCCTGTGGAAGACATTCTATTAAGCAAGGCGTTGGCAACCTTGCCGCGATACATCGATGATTCCGAGACAACATCGCCGTTGGCGATGCGCCTGCTTGACCCGACAACCATGCCGTGTTCGCATAGTACAATGGAAATTTGCCCACGTGTCCACCACGTGCACTTCATCGTTGTTTTACGCAGCGTGCTTAATATTACTTAATGTAAAAAAAAATAATATTACAAATAGACTTCCAGGGCTGAACCACTGTAACCTTACACCACCTGTAATAAGTCCTATAAACCTTATAAGGAGGCAAAGTCACAGAACGGCGTTATGAGAAATGACAAAACGAAACAAGAAAGAGGACCCCAATTTTCGGTGTTTATGAACACGCCTTTATAATCATTTCTAACACGAATCAAGTTTATCAAAATTATTCAAAGTCTGGTTAGAAACGCAGCCAATCGTTTTCCTACAGTTGATAAAATATCCAGAAATAAAAGCGGTTATTTACATCACAGCGGCTAAAAAAGCCTGTTACGAAAATAAGCAAATGGCGTACAAAAATTTCTCATAGCACAAGGAAAATATCAGATACAAAGTGGTTTTCAAATCGAATAGTTAAAAGAAGAAATATGCATGTAGAAGGAAACACGATATAAGTCTACGCCTTCTATCGGAAGAATTTCGCATATTGGAAAGGAAAAAAATAGGCGAAATGTATTCTTCATGGAAAAAGCTATGCTAAGGAAAAATAACTTTTCAAATACGTCTCCCAGAAGCAGAGATGGCGACAACAGTTTTGGACCCTTACGTCCCCTAGCGGGAAATCTGTGCATTATTTGAAGAGTATAATGCTCCAGATCTCTGTTGTATCGAATGGCATACAGTAAAGAATAAATTTCTCTCCAGGGTTTTTAGAAGTGGAGGTACAGCTGCAAACGGAAGAACTGTGAACAATACAACTCCTCATATACTAACCTAAAGTTTTCTACAAGGAAAATGGAAGCCGGTGTTGAAATATTTTTTTAAATTTCACATGTAGAAGCAGAGACATTGAGAAAATCAGATTAAACATTTACGACCCCAGCGGTGAAATTGTGCACCATTTTGGAAAGAAAATACACAAAGAGTTTGCATAATCAGTAAAATCTGAACGAGAAAGAAAATCTTCAATCGGGTTTCTAGTCCCTCATGTATTGCTGTGAACGGAAACTTGAGCTTACGATCTCTGGTGACACTCTTGTGCGTTAAGAACATTTTGAAATTATTGGAGGAACAGTAATTCTTAGTAGGCTTCCTTAAGGTGCATTAGGAAGGTGTTGCCGAGGGCGAGTCAATGGTTTTTCCTATTTGGAGCTGCACTTAATGTTGCTCCTCCATTTTTGTGGAAAATGCGCGCAAGCGTAGACTTGAAGTCGCTGAGATCTGGCGACATCGTACTGAGCCATCATCCCATAATAGCTACAGGCCCGCGCACAGAACACCGGAAGCTAGGTGACGTAGGAAAGGGTGTCTAGTCGAGCTTGCTCGACGATCAACAGCTAACGGACAAATAATTAAATTGTGTTTGTGATACACAAAGAACTACACAAACATAATTATTTGTACATTGGCAGATTTCCTGAATACTTCTTGAAAATCAAATTTCAGGAAATTTATGCCAATAAACACTCGTATTTTGCCAGATAAAAATGAAATGTTTGTATTCTGTCTCCAAATAGTTTTGTTTAATGCAACTAATATACTTAATAAAGATGTTTTAAACTTTGACAAGGTATTTTTTTTAAATAGTGCTCTGGAAAACAAAAATTATAAACTTTATTTTTGCTTACCAAAATGAAGTTGTCCAAAAACGCAAACTACATAGTACTAAAATCAGTAAAACCTGGTACGTTATTGAGTGTCGTTATTGTGCATTTAGTAATGCAACAGAAGTATGCAGTTTCAACGCACTATAAAACAAGAACAATGTTAGATATTTTATGTTGCCTGTAACAGAAGTGTAGGGGGATGTTTCAGGTTTTTTTAGAGACAGTCACAGATGTTATATGTGTGCACCCTTAGTCACACGACACACATCGAGCCGATAATCCATTTCCGCCCAAACGCGATATACGCGGTCGTCCAGGACTTTTAAGTTTGCACAAACTGTATAACGCCGCCCCGGTGGCGCAGTGGTCTAAGGCGCTGGCCTCGGATCATTCGTCCGTAAGGGGTCCGGGTTCGAATCCCGGTCAGGCATGGATGTTCTGTTTGTCTTACGGCACTGGCTCTCTCCCTTCCCTGGAACCAGCGACCCTAAATTAGGGACGGGCGACTGCTTATAACCCATTGAGTTGCTCACGGTGGTCGTTAAACCTCCAATAAAAAAAAAAAAACTGTATAACGAAGTACATTTCTCCGTCATTTCTGTCCACGCCAGGATTCGAAATCGGATCCCCTCACTCCGGAATAAGTCACTCTACCAATTGAGCTACGCGGACGTTTGTTCTGACTAATATCTGCCTTTATGTCGTGTGCGTCCTGCTGGCAGGTACGTCTCATCTCCCCTCCCCCGAAAGAGGGCCGGGGGCATGGCCCACGGGTCAACCGTGACCATGAATCGTTGCAGGCAGCCATCCACTGTAGAACGTGCACTTGAGAACTCCCAGTCAATCTGGTGTGTGGAATGCAACGTCACACACATTTTATTTTTCGAAGCGCTGGAGAAGGGATTCTCTGATTTTTCCAATCTCGCGGTGTGGAAATAACATCACACCATTGCGATATTTTGAACGGTCGGGTCATCCGGATAGTTCGGGCGCCATTATAACGAAGTAAATTTCTCCGTCATTTCTGTCAACGCCAGGATTCGAACCCGGATCCCCTCTTTCCGGAATAAGTCACTCTACCAATTGAGCTACGCGGACGTTTGTTCTGACTACTATCTGCCTTTATGTCGTGTGCGCCCTGCTGGCAGGTACGTCACAACTGTCCGTAGTTTCAAATTTTTCATGCCAATCGCAGATAGATCTTCTGGTTGGAGGTTCTTTTCCGAATCGTGATCGAAAATGCCGTTGCACAACAGTTACAGATTTCGTTTTAACTCAATTCAAGAACACAAAACGCTTTTTCCTCTTCAGACGCTGCCATTTTGACTGACTAGTCACGTGAGGCGCGCTATCGCCTACTTCACTTCCCTCAGTAGTGGGATACAAACTTTATGAGTACATCAATCTAACGGTTCGCAGTTGTGGTCAGTGTTTTGAAGTGTTACTGTTTTACAGCATCTGGAAAATGTATACTTCTTTATGAATCACCCGAACATGATATGAAAATACATTTTCACTGAAGCAGTTATTTCATTACTCAATATCTCGTAGTCGTAAGCTCTCAATAAATAAACAAGAAAGATGACACCGAATTTTCGGGTGTAATAAGCACGTCTCTTGAATCCGTTCTGACGCAAATTAAATTTATCAAAGCTATTCAAAGGCAATGGAACCGATATGGAAAGCAATAGTATCTGACCGAAGAAAGAAGTATTTCAATTAGGTCTTTAATCCCTCAGATATTGGTGTAAACGGAATCTTGAGCTTACAAACTCTTAGAAACAGAGTTATCGATAAAAATAAGATGTGATTTACGTCCCTTGGTGGGAAAACCATGCATTATTTTAGGAAGAAAGTATTCTCAAAAGGTTTATCCATATGAGCGGTATCGGTCCAAGAAAAAAATTTAGTCGAGTTTTCAGGAGCCCAGATTTTGCTACAAATACATCAGAAGCAGAAATTAACACTTATGACCCCTGGTGGCCAAACCATTCTTTACAAAACATTAGAAATTATGTGAAAAATATTTTCCATCAGGTCTTGTATGCGATAATGAAAGAATTTTTCAAATCGGAGTTTTAGGGGCAGAAAACGCAATTTACCTTTATGCGCCCTAGCGGGGAAAGTCTTAAATGATTTACGTGAAAGTTTTGAATTTATAGGAAAAACATTTCTCATCGGAAATACTATGCAACAACCAATGAATTTTTCAAATTGGAGTATTAGAAGTAGAGATATTGACAAAAATAAGATATACGTCTACGCCCCCTGGCGTAGAAACCATGCATTATTTCAAGAAGAAAGTATTTCTAACAGGTTTGTCGACATGGGTAGCATCGGTCAAAACAAATTTTTTTTCTAATGGAGAATTTAGAAGCTCATATTTTGCTGCAAATACATCAGAAGCGGAAATTAAAGTTTACGCCCCCTGGTGGCCAAACCATTTTTTTTACAAAAATTAAAAATTATGTGCAAACGATTTCTTATCAGGAGCTGTGCATTTCACTGGAACTTTCCAGCTGATTATATACCGCTGTATTTATTGGCAGAATTCCATTGTCATGTACATAGAAATGTTATTTTACTGAAGAATAAAGGCAAATTTGAAATGTACCCGGTGCAGAAAGAATTTTTCAAATCGGAGATTTAGAAGCAGAGATATAGGGCGAAACACAAATGACCTTTACGCCCCCTACCGGAAAGTCTATGAATTACTTGAAAATTTTGAAATTATATGAAAAATATGTCACACGGAAAACGTTATCCAACAAAGAAGGAATTTTTCAAATCGGACTCCTAGAAGTAGAGATATTGACGAAAATAAGATATACATGTACGCCCCCTGGCGGAGAAACTGTGGGATATTTTAGGAAGAAAATATTCTGAAAAGATTTATCGATGTGAGAGGCATCAGTCCACGAAATAATTTTTCAATCGATATTTTAGAAGCTCAGATTTTATGGCAAATACATGAGAAGCAAAAATTAAATCTTACGCCCCCTGGTGGCCAAAGTTATTTTTACTAAAAATTCAAAATTATATGCAAAAGATTTTCCATTAGGAGATGTATCCGCTGAAAAAAATATTTTTTAAATCGGAGTTTTAGGAGAAGAGTTATCGAAAAAAATGTAATTTACTTTTACGCCCCTAGCGGAAAATCTATGCGTAATTTTAAAAGGAAACTATATCTAAAACACTCTTCGACATAAATGGAATCGAAAGATAAAAGAAATTTTTCAATCGGATGTTTAGAAGCAAATATGTGGATTAAAACGTAATTTTGAATTTGACATCATCTGCATTTACGCGGCAAAATTGTACATCGTAAAAGAAAAAAACTAAATGAAGGATCATCATTTGCATATTTCAAGCTTCCGAATGCAAAAATTAATTTTTCAAATCGGACTAATAGTTGCAGAGATACCGTGGGTACAGGCGGACGGACGGACAAACCGATAACAGAAGCACGATCTTTTTTTACAAAAGACGTGCTAAAAATCTGATTCCTTAAATTAATCAAATGACATCTTTTGAAACGATGGCGGTACTTTGTAACGGGCCCTCAAACTAATCTTTCAAGTTCAAGAATGACTTATCCGTAAGTACAAGAATGATTCGGTGAACTATGACGACACTATAACTACACGTGAAACTATGACGACAGTTTATAATTTCGATTACAGATATTGTTTATCACTTCCAGCGAAATGACAGCGATGCTTTCATTAAGTTGACGAATCTGTCCTGCTTTCGCTTTTACGTCGAAACTATTTCTACGATAGATTTTACGCTAAAATTTATTTTTCTTCTGTATTTTAAAAGATTATAAAACAAACGTGTAAACTCTGCAGTAATTTAAAAAAAAAACTACCACAGAAGTCCTTATTTAAATACAGTGAAACTCTGATGAACGCGCGACTTGTTTAATTGGTGGGCTCAAAAACGCGTTCACTTCGCACATCGCCGCATCTCTCCCTTTCTCCGACTACGGACTACCATAACCCTCTGTTAAGAAGAGGCCCTGAAACGATTTAGTCATGTGACCAAGAAGGTCTCAACTTCCATGCTCTGAACTGCAGGTGAAGTCCGTTTATATGTTGCTGTGAAGTTATTTATATTTTTTATTTCTGTTATTTTCCTTCCAAAGAAAAACAAATAAACACTCGTAATAACATATAACGTTCATTTACCACCACAACAGAAAACAAATGTTACAGCATTTTTTTTAAATGATTATTTACTTCTTCCTGCTGGTTCCTTCTGTCACTGATATACAAGAAAGATTCCTTTTCTGTCTTCACTAAACTTTGCACGTTATATTACTTATTTATATATACATTGAATAAAGGATTTGTACCTCATATGTTTTGTTGGTAAAGCTATCTCAGTTGTTTTACGGTTTGTATACATCTTACGGAAACGTTTTTTGCACTGATTTTGTTTTCCTTAGTGGTATATTTACTTTGTATGTGCTATAAGTTCAAACGACAAAAGTCCGCCTTTCTAAAAAAATAATGACAGTAGAAAAAAACTCTGAAAATATATTCACGTCAAACAAAAGAAATACAAAAAGTACTTAAGTTTTCTTCCTTGAGTAATCCATGAATAAGTAGCAAAGTGACACCACACACTGGTAATGTTAACAATTACAGGTATAGGCCGAAACCAAACATACTGACGCAGGAACTTTGGCAATGGCGGCGGAGCAAAGTCCTTTGATAAAAATAGAAGGAAATTGAAACAAAATTCGCAAAAAAATCAACAGGGAGTTCACCAGGAGCGAAACAAAAATGTAAACAAGCCGCCATTTTGGATTCGATGCGGACATATGACATCAAAAACATTAAAATATTCGCATTTTCTGCCACAACTTTTTAAGTAATTTGTCAACAAAACAACAGCAGATTTCATTTATTTTGTGCGGGAAATTTCAAAGTTCCCATCAGCTGCAAATCTGAGCGAAAACTTCTCAAATACATTGTCAGCTTCGTTAAAGCATTAGGAATTCTTTCATTTTGTGTAAAACTATCAAAGTAACTTGTGAACTAAATAACAGCACATTTTATACATATTGCAACACAATCTTCGAAGTTTCCATCAGCTCACGTTTTATAAAATTTTCCCGTTATTCTGCCAGCGCATAACTGATATCTGAGACGATGCACTCACGGTAGTGAGACTACGAGCTGGGACTAAGTTGGTCACATGACCTCAATGGTAGCCGTTCGTTTCAGGGCCTTTTGTTTTCAGTGGGCTATGACGGACCACCTGCTGACGTCACAATCCGGTGCGCAGGCCTGTACGCTATAGGGGTGTGATGACTTGGCCCCATTATATACAATACACCTCACAACGCGAGTGACATCGCCCTGGGATTTGCACACGCCGCATCGCAGGTATCGAACGCAATGTCGGTGTTTCTGTTGTTTTGTATATGCTGAGTACAATACGGAAGCTATGTTCTGAGAACGTGGTACTTTATCCTATGCGAATAGAGACTTTAGTCAAACTTGTCGTGTCATTCAGAACGACGTGTTTACTGAAAGAAGATTTGACTTGTTGGCTGGGTGGTTGGTTTGATTTTAATGGCATAAGAGCATCAAAGGACCAATGAGCGCTTGATTTGCTGGCTGAAACGATAATAAATAATAGTTGAACTCTATTTTGTAAGTGCTGTCTCATAACGTAATCTAGTCTTTATTTTGAGGAGTGTCTACTTAGAGATTTATCCATGCTTAATTAAGCTTTCAGTTGTTACAAACGAAACAAACATTTTGAAATAATCAGTGTGAACACAGTAAAATTAAGTCTGCATACTTTAATTCGCTTTTAAAAAAACCTTAAATGCTTTAATTTAAAGTATTTTGAATTAAAACTTAAACCTAATAAATTTCTTCAAGCTATCATACCACCATTTATACTGTCATATATATACATACCGGATGTTTCATTGGATAGTGACAACTTTCCTATGGAATAAATCGTGAAAGAATAACTAGATGGCGCTGTAATTCAGAGACGTCGATCAGCAGGAGACAGGATTTCGTGAGGAAGTAGTGGGACGGTGGACACGCGATTTTGGACATGCAGCGATATACCACGGAAGAAGAGCTTTATTGGTGAAAAATTGCTATGAGGAGGGCGGAACCCTACAAAAGGTGTTACGAAAGCGGTGTACAGCGTTTAAAAATCGTCGTAAGCCATTCCGCGCGTACCTGACGAAATTTGTAGTGAAATTCGAACGAACAGGCAGTGTCACAGATGACGTGGCAAGCATGGCGACGAAAAGAAGAACAGCGCGGACGGCGGGAAACATCGAAGACACGCGAGGACTCCTGTACGAAGAAGTCGATACGTCAACAGGAAGAATTCCGCAGCAACTAGTCGTTAGCCCAACGCCCACATGGCGCATTATGACGTCAGATTTGGACATGTTTCCCTACAAAATTCAGGTGCATCAGCCTTTGAGCACAACAACCGTCCAGCAGCTTTATGAGTTCGCGAATAACAAGTGTTCACTGGTTGATGAGCACAACTTTGATGTGAAGAGCATTGTCTTCAGCGATGAGGCGCGCTTCTGGTTGGATGGCTACGTTAACCGGCAAAATTACCGCATCTGAAGAAGCGAGAAACTGGCGTTCTGTGTTGTGAAGCATCTCCATTCGCTGAAGCTAACCGTTTGGTGTGCAATGATAGGTGATGGCCTCATTGGGCCACTTTTCCTGGAGTCCACAGTTACTACTGCCGCCTACAGCGACCTTTTTGAAGAATCGTATTTCTCCCAATGCAGTCCAGAAAAACTTAATTCACTACCGCTCGTTTCAACAGGACGGAGCACCGCCGCACTCCACAAATGCTGTTCTTGATTTGATTCACCAGCAGTACGGCCCACGTGTCATCGCCAGACGATTCATTCAACGTTTTTCAGCCGGTCTACCTTGGCCTCCGTACAGCCCCAATTGAATGCCGCTCGACATATTTTTTGCGGGGCTATCTGAAAGATCGGGTGTACCAGGACAACCCGCGAACACTGCCTGACCCCTGACGTGTCATTCAACAGGAAATTACACAGATCCCGGCGAACATCTTCCCGATGGAATTGCAAAACTTCGAAGCACGTGTTCGCCGAGTCATGGCAGCATGTGGTCATCATGTGGAACATGTCATCCATTGATTAACTTTTGCCTACTCTTACTCATGTAAACGTCTTTTTCCTCTTCCAATAAAGTAAGTTAACATTATTGTCTCTTTCTTTTGTCACTACCCAGTGAAACACCCTGTATATATATATATATATCATCATCATCATCATCATTGTCAACCATTATCAATCCACTGCTGGACGAAGGTCTCCCCAAGTTTCCTCCACAACGGTCTGTCTTGTGCCAGTCTCCTCCATGTCACCCCTGCATACTTTCGAATTTCATCCACCCATCTCCCATGTGGTCTTCTTCTGGGTCTTTTCCTGTCCCTTGGAATCCAATCTAAAATTTCGGCTGTCCATCGATGATCTGTCCTTCTGGCAGTATGTCCAGCCCATTGCCATTTCAGGGATTTAACTCTGATCATGATGTCTTCCACTCTTGTCATTTTTCGGATCCACGAGTTCCTCTTCTTATCTCTCCTGGTTACACCAAGTATGGACCTCTCCATGCTTCTTTGAGTTGTCTGCAGCCTTTGTATGTCTCTTTTTAGTTAAGGTCCACGTCTCTGCACCATACGTAAGCACTGGAAGGATGCATTGATCAAACACTTTTCTTTTAAGACATAATGGCATATTGCTCTTGAAAATTATGCTGTTTCTTCCAAAAGCTCTCCAGGCAAGTTTTGTACGCCGATTAATTTCTTCATCAATGTGACCCTCACTTGATATCTGCTGTCCAAGATAAACGTACGTGTCTGTTATCTCCAGCTTTTCTCCATCAATCGATAAATCTTCATTTCTTGTAAAAGCATTGAACATCACTTTTGTCTTCTGAAAGTTCATTTTTAATCCCACTTCTTTACTCTTGTCAGCAAGTTCCTGGATCATACTCTGCAGCTCTGATGGGCTAGTTGCAAAAATGACTACGTCATCAGCAAAACGAAGGTGGGTTAGATAATCTCCATTAATCTTTATCCCCTTGTTTTCCCAGCTCAGTGACTGAAAAACACCCTCCAATGTGGCATTAAAGAGCTTCGGAGATATGGTGTCACCTTGTCTCACTCCCTTTCCAATTTTTATGTGTGTTGTATTTTCAAACAGCCTAATCTTTGCACTTGCATTTTCATAGATGTTATTAATAATATTAATGTATGCATCTTCAATACCGCAGGTTTTCAGAGCCATTGTAACTGCTGATGGTTTCACCGAATCAAAGGCTTTTTCATAATCGATAAAAGCCATGCACAATGGAAGTTCATATTCCCCTCGCTCTTCCAATTAGTTCTCTCAGCACATGGATATGATCTATTGTGCTGTAGCCACTCCTGAATCCAGCTTGTTCTCTCGGTTGAGCCATGTCCAGTGTTACCTTCAAGCGGTGTGAAAGAACTTTAGTGAAGATTTTATAAACTACTGATAGGAGGCTGATAGGTCTGTAGTTTCCGAGATCCTCAATGTCACCTTTCTTATGTAGCAGGATCATTGTAGCGGTGTTCCAATCCTCAGGAATATTTCCTTCATTAAGGCATCGAGTGAAAATTTGGGCGAGTACTGTTTCGATTTCTCCACTTGCTTCTTGTATGATGTCTACAGTAATTCCATCTTCTCCTGGAGCTTTTCCTCGCTTCATGTTCTTGATTGCATGTGCAACTTCTGCTGGAAGGACTGGAGGAACTCTAGTACTGGTATCTTTCATGATGTCTGGAGTGCATGTATCATCCCTTTCATATAATTTGGAGTAGAAATCTTTCACTCTTGTCAAAATTTCGCCTCTATTTCTTGTTACAGAACCATCTTCTTTTCTCAGTGCCATAATCTGTTTTCTTCCCTTACTGAGATGTCCCTTTGCTATCTTTAGGCTTTGGTTGTTTTCAATTGCTTTCCTCACTAGTTCACAGTTGAATTTTCTTACGTCTTCAGTGATACTTTTTCGTACTGTCTTGCATAGCTCTATATATTCCACTTTGGAAGTCACATCTTCTTTAGTTGTCCTCATCTCTCTTCTTTTTTTGCATCAACATTTTCGTTTTTCCTGATAATTTATTTACAAGCAACTTGTTCTTAGACCCAGCTAATTTTGTTGCTGTTTCCATAAGAGCTTTGGTTACTTTTCTGTTAACTTCAGAGATGTCCACTTCTTCCGATGTTAGGCCTTCTAAAGCAGAGAACCTGTTCTTCAGTTCCAACTTGAAGGTATTATGGTGTTTTTTGAGGTTGGTTATGTCAATACATTTTGTTTGTCTTATGAGCTTGCCACGTTCAAGTTTAGTGTTGAGGTGCATCTTACATCTCACCAATCTATGGTCACTACCAGTGTTGAACTTGTTTAGCACACTGCAGTCTTCTATGACGAATTTTTTGTTACACATAATAAAATCAATTTCACTTGTCGTCCCATTTGGATGTCTCCATGTCCATTTCCTGTGTGGCTTTTCTTGAAGAAGGAGTTCATGATGAAAAACCCTTCTGCCTCTGCAAACTCAACGAGAGTATTTCCACGCTGGTTTCTGTTGCCGTGACCGAATTTACCTACTGAAGTTTCATTCTGGTATATATATATATATATATATATATATATATATTCTATAAAGAAGATACCTAAGCAAAAAAATACATATATAATTTTGACTCACACCTAGTACAACATAGAAAAGGTTATGTATCTACCTGTGTGATCAAAAGGAAAAAAGGTAAAAAATAATAAAACAACTGAATGTAGAAGGTGTCGAGAATACTGAGCCTTGGCTTTATCAAGGACCAGCAAAAACTCTGCATTTTCTCACTTCCACAATGATATATATATATATATATATACTTAAGAGCAAAACTGAAGACTAAGGAAAAAATTTTTTAGAATTTAAAACGAAGGGTGCAAAATAACCTGAAAATCAAAACGCGCAACGCAGCAGTTTTGAAAATTCAGAATTCACATTCTATAAAGAAGATACCTAAGCAAAAAAATACATATATAATTTTGACTCACATATTGCAACTAACTGTTTAAGGTATATAACTTTCACAAAGTTTTCTTTAGTTAATTATTATCTTTAACTTATTCTCGTTTTCGTGCTGTCATAAGTTGTAGAGTAGGGGTTTTAGACTCAAGTTTTCTTTCAAAAATCTGTTCGTTATAAATTAACATTTCCTTTTTTAATTGCAATGTAAAATTTGGATTTCTTTTGCATTGTTTTTCAGGTTTAAATTCTCTCTCAAACGAACTTGGAATTTCGTTATAGCTGAAAATCATTTCTATTTATTATGTCACTCTCACAGCTTGAGTTCTCTTTAATCTTCTTCTCTCTGTTTAATAGTAACAGATGAAGAGCATGGGTCGGGCCATGAAGGTTAATGGATGCAAGCGAAATTGTTAACTAGTGCTAGGTCATGCTACTCTACGGAGGACATGACTTATATATATATTTTTTAAACTATTTTAGGTGGGAATGTTACTTGCATCTATGGCCTTGCAGAAACCCATTTCCAACTAGGTCTTTGTGGAAGTGAGAAATTGCAGAGTTTTTGCTGGTCCTTGATAAAGCCAAGGCTCAGTATTCTCGACACCTTCTACATTCAGTTGTTTTATTTTATTTTTTTATCTTTTCTCCTTTTACTCACACAGGTAGATACATAACCTTTTCTATGTTGTACTAGGTGTGAGTCAAAATTATATATGTATTTTTTTGCTTAGGTATCTTCTTTATAGAATATACACTGCTGGACAATTGCTAAGGACGGATCATAAACGGCTATATAGCGCATAAAAAAGTAAGTGTGTTTGGATGCCAAGTGAAATAAAATAATGTCAGAATGCCAGGACATTACAAGAAAGACAATTTATTGTGCTCTGAAATCCAGAAGGCTTTGGAACGTGTTCAAGGGACAAACAGGCCATTTTGTGCAGAATACGTAAACGTGAAAAAAATGCAATTACCGTCCGCAGGCGTTCCGGCGTAAAATGTCGATACGAGATATGGCCACCATGGAGGGTGATGCAAGATTCCACACGTCGTGTCATGCTTTGCACAACATTATCAAGCAGCTGTTGGGGTAATTTATCCCATTCCTCTGTCAGTGCACGGATGAGGGTGTCCTTGTTTATTGGAGGGCATTGGCGACCACCAACACTCCTCCCCAAAGCATCCCCCACATTTTCAATGGGATTCAGATCTGGAGAACGTGCTGGCCATACGAGGCGTTGAATATCCTCGCTCTCAAGACACTCCTGGACAGCGACTGTTCGATGACATGTTGCGTTGTCGGCCATGAAAATGAATCTATCACCGACAGCACCACAGAACATGCGAACATGAGGTAGCAGAACATAATTAATGCATCATTGGCCAGTCATAGTCCCAGTTGGAAGCACATAGAGGGACGTACGGCCATTGATCATGATGCCAGCCCATACCATGACACTACATGTCGGATATCGGTCCCTTTCCTGTATGTTTGCTGGACAATATGCAGTACGCCTATCACGCCAGATCAGTTGTCGTCGAGAATCAGATGATAGACTGTATCTACTCTAATCTGAGAAGAAGACAGCAGACCAGTCGTTATCAGTCCAATTGCGATGTTGATGGCACCATTGCAAACGAGCGGTACGGTGACGTCTGGACAATGGGATGCACACAACAGGACGGCGGGCGTATAGTCCTCCTTCATGCAAACGTCTGGCGACAGTTTTTCGGGATATCCGCTTGCCAGTAACAGCCATAAACTGATTTGCTACCTCACTAGCTGTGCTGCGCCGGTGTCTTTTTTTTGATAGCACTATGTACCGATCTTTTGCAGGTGTCGTACTGCGAACATGACCTCCCCCGTGACGTTTGCTACACTCTCAATTTGTTTGAAATGATTTCCGAAGCCTTGAAACAACACTGTGGCTGACGTCGAACTCCCTAGCAACATCTGTTATTTTTCGCCCTTCTTCAATCTTGCCAATAATACGACCACGCGTAAAATCATCTAGGTGATGTCGGGAAGACATACTGAAAATTGCAAGTTTGTCAATTGATTCTTTCCCTTTCAACTTTGCGTTTGAACAACAACGGTCAATACGCGTCAAATCCTTTATATCTCTTATCAGCGCTATGACGTCCCGAACAAGTTCGGCAATCCAAAATTTGCATACGCACAACACGTCTTACTGTATCCCGCACTTATGCTAATTTCCACATTTTCCTGCCTTCCATTTTATGGTTGCTATCGTTGCTATTGTCATCCGTCCTTAGCAATTGTCCGGCAGTGTATATATATATATATATATATGTATGTATATATGGAAGAAACAGTACAATTTTTAAGAGCAGTATGCCATTATGTCTTAAAAGGAAAGTGTTTAATCAATTCATCCTGCCAGTGCTTACGTATGGAGCAGAGACATGGACTTTAAATAAACAAAGATATACACAGACTGCAGACAACTCAAAGATGGCATGGAGAGATGCATGCTTGGTGTAACCAGGAAAGATAAGAAGAGGAACTTGTGGATAAGGAAAACGACAAGAGTGGACGACATCATGAACAGAGTGAAATTACTGGAATCACAATGGGCTGGACATGTAGCCAGAAGAACAGACCCCCGATGGACAACTAAAATTTTGGACTGGATTCCGAGGGACAGAAAAAGACCTAGAAGAAGACCCCATCGGAGACGGATGGATGAAATTCGAAGGCATGCCGGAGTGACATAGTGGAGAAGGCTCAAGACAGATATTTGTGGAAGAAACTTGGGAGGGATCTTCATCTAGCAGTGGATTGATAATGGTTGACAATGATGATATACCATACAAAATAGATAAATGGCTTTTGTTTCCGTACTTCAAAAGTAAACTTTAATATGTAATCTCCAGAAAATATTAGTCACAACAAATTTGGTGCACATTTTCTTTTTCCTTATGAATGCTGGATTCCTAACTAGTAAATCAATTTGTTTGTCTTTCTTTAAATAACAACTATTACTCCCTAAAATGAACTATGTAAACCATTACATGAATTGAGAGCCTAAATAGTTAGTACAAAACTGAATTTAACTGTCAACACATTTGAAAGCATTCAGACATCTTTTCTGTATAAGTATGGAATATATTTACAAAGAAAAGACATTCCACAGAAGTAAAAGTAAATATTCTATCTCACGGAAGGTATCTTCGATTTAACTTGAGAACATGTCTTCAAGAACGTTTCCCGCTAAAGGTAGTCATTGAAAAACTGAGCTTGAATCGCTTACTGCAAACGATAACTAGTAATATGTATTTCCAGGAGCAAAACTCGCTTTCAGTCTCTTGAGGGTATTTGACTTGGCAAGATATATATTCAACTATCAGGAGACTTTTTTGTGTAACTGAAACGCATATTTCCTCCTATGGAGTCTGAGCGAGACAGTAATCCTTTGCAAATGTCTATCACTTTATTTTGTACCCATATCGAAAAGAAAACCGTAGAAGAGGAGTCAGAAATCGAACAGCGCTGAATGTATATCTTAACAGGAGTAAAATATGACTGTCATTTAAAAAGATACATCTTTCCGTAAAATAAAAAGAGCACAAATGTAAAATCAAAAGAAAAGAATTCCCGAAACTGTCTTTGATTTTCTCCGCTGCTCGAGAAAAAAAGAGAACTAGATGGATTGTCGATTTCAACCGTTTCTAACGAAATTGAAAGAGAAGCGTGATTTTCTTCTTTATTCTTCGGTATTACTTTTCCTTTTGCCCTTCCTTCTCCTCCGTTTTCCTCATATTTTGTCTTGTGAGAGCGTTATCAGTAAAGTTCCTTTTTTTTTCAGTGTTTCATCTTTCAACCGCTAAATATTTGAACCTTGGGATCAGACTTCTACCTAAGTTATAAATCACTTTTCCACATTACCCTATTTTACATTGGGTTCTCGTATAAAACGTTTCGTAAGTGCGATTTATCCCGAGCAGAAAATAAAACAAAAACTTAAGTGCCCTTAAAAAAAAGATTCCAGGATTTATCAAATTTTTTCGTACCGTGATCTGTACGATGTGTCTCTTACGATACATCTCAAAGTGAGAGAAAACATTAAATCATAAAGAACTGAAATTTATAAATTATGCGTATGCATTTTCCGAAGCTATAAAATGTTTTTTTTTTCTTATCCACATAATTTTGGATCCTGTAGATTGATAGTGTATCAAGCACTGAACTAGTCTGTTACTACTAATTCTCTGTTACATGAATTTAGTCAAAACAAATCCAGATTCTAATAACTGTACTTTAGAATGATACTTTAGCGTTTGCCAATCTGAATCATATGTCGCGGGATCTGCATGACGTGTCTCTTACGATAAATGCCAAGGTGAGAGAAAACATTAAATCATAAAGAAATGAAATTTATAAATTATGAGTATGCATTTTCCGAAGTTATAAAATGCTTTTATTTTATCCACAACATTTTGGATTCTGTACATTGATAGTTTATCAAGCACTTAACTTGCCTGTTACTGGTAATTCTCTGTTAGATGAATTTAGTCAACAAAAGTCCAGGTTTTAATAACTCAACTTAAGAGTGATACTTTAGCGTTTGCCAACTGATATGTTACAAGGAGTCATCCGTCCCTTATTTTGGGGCAATTGGTCCATGGAAGGGACACTTCAATCTCAGTGGAGCAAGTGTAATACCCATACCTCATACAGGCGTTGAACTCTGAGGATTAGCCAATACCTATACCTCTTATCACTCGGCCACAGGGTGAATTAATGATACTTGAAAATATTTCTTGTTCATAGAGCTCCAGGTCTTTAAGAATGATGCTTTGGCGTTTGTCAACTACTGCCACAAAGATTCTCCCGTCCCTAATTTAGGGACGATTGGTCACAATGGAAATGGCAGAACAATCTCAGTGGAACAAGTGTAATACCCGTGCTTCATACAGGTGTCGAACCCTGAGGATTGGACATTTTTTTCCTTTTCATAGAACTCCAGATCTTCAAGAACGATACTTTAATGTTTGATAACTACTGCTACACGAATTCGCTCGTCTCTAAGTTAGGGACAATTGGTCCATGGAAGAGACAGAGCAAGCTCAGTAGAACAAGTGTTAATACCCATGCTTCATACAGGCGTCAAACTCCGAGGATTAGACATTTTTTCTTCTTCATAGAACTATAGATCTTCAAGAATGATACTTTAGCGTTTACCAACTACTGCTACAAGGAGTCACCCGTCTCTAATTTAGGGACAATTGGTCAATGGAAGGGACTGATCAAGCTCAGTGGAACAAGCCCAAAATCCATGCCACATACGGCCGTCCAACTCCGAGGGTTAGCCAGTAGCCCATGCCTCTTATCACTCAGCCATGGGGCGAATGAATATTACTTGAAAAATATTTCTTGTTCATAGAGCTCCAGATCTTCTACAGAATGATCATACCCATGTCCATTTGAGTCTCTCTTGTGAAATCTGTTTTTCGTTTCTCTGCTGTCTTTCTGTTCTTCAGTTTGCTTTCCCTAATGTAATTATATACACCTTCCTGATAATGAGCTAGTGCTGTGGCAAATTACAACTTGTCTTTGTTAACTGCTAACATCATATTTAAGTGGGGTAGCTAATTCTCTGAAAAGTTGTATCATCGCGATATGAGGATACCAAAACTGACAGAAACAAAGCGGTTCGTTTGTGACAGGTCTCAAGCTCCGACCAAGAAGGGAGTTGGAGACAAGACTACCATCCTAATAAAAAACCATTGCGGAAAACATATGAAATGGTAATGTATGGGGCTCAAATCACATTGGTGAAAAATACGCTGCATCGTGGTTTGAAATTCATCGATGATATATCTGGAAAACTTGATGCACAGAATAAAACATCATTCTCATCATCAACCATTCTCAATCCACTGCTGGATGAAGGTGCTCCCAAGTCTTCTCAGCAACCCTACCTCTTGAGCAATTACCTTCTATGTTACTCCGGTATGTTATCGAATTTTATTTACAGGTTTCACACATGGGCTTTTTCTTGGCCGTTGGTATCCAGCCTAATATGATCGGTTGTCGAACGAAGTCAGTCCTGCTAAGCAATATGTCTATCCCATTACCTCTTGAGTGTCTTCACTCTGATCATTATGACATTCACCATTTTAATTTTCCTGATCCACGAGCTCTTTTTGCCATTTATGTTTAAGGGTATGTGGTTTAATATCAATAATGAGCAACTCATAATATCATATAGAATCAGTCGCCCTTTCCTAATTTAGTGGAAGGTATGCCTGGAAAAACAGACAGCGCCATAGGTCAAACACACCATGTATACCTCATACGGTAAAAAATACTGGCCTAACGCTGACCAATGTTTGGAAATTTGCCCCTCAGGATCCTTGGTCGCTGAGGCAAGTACTTCGTAGCTATTTGTGTACACTAAGCATTCACGATTATGTGCGTTTTCCACAGCGTCTGTATGTCTTTTTAGTTAAGTTCCATGTGTCTGACGCATAAGTAAGATATGAAAATATGCATTGATTTAACACTTGATAAGACATAATGGTAAATTGGTATTGAATATTGTACTGTTTTTCCCATATTCGCTATAGCTATGCTTTGTGCTCCTATTCGTATCTTTTTCGATGTGACCCTTCTTTGATTCGTATTGTGCTAGAAATGTGTTTTGAATATTCCGCAATAATATCTAAATCTTCCGTTCTTGTAAAAAGCACTGCAAATCGGTTTTTCTTTTTGTAAGCTCTCCTTTAATCCCACTTGTCGTAAAATAGACACCGTATATTTGTTCCACGTTCTTAACTTTCCACATGTTTCTGAGAAATATTACACTTCATTTTTCACGTAAAGCTACCTTCCAGTTTAGCAGAGATGTAAAAAACTGATTGCTATTACTCACACATGCAATCACAATTTCAGTTTCTGACATCAGTTTTGAATCCCGTTACATCCTAATCCAGGGACTGGTAATTCAATTAAAGGTACTCTTATAAATTCAAGCTAAATCGTCATATAATTTGTTACGTGACGTGAGGCATTATTTTAATGGCGAGTCTGCAACAAAAAGTAATGTATCCGTTAAATTAGTCCAATAACACGAAAGTTAAGCGAGTTTGATAAAGGCCAAATTGTAATGTCCATGCGACTGCCACAGCACTTTGGAGAAGGCAAGGCTTGCGTGGTTATTTCCTTCAAATATTGGTTCGAGGAGTGAAAATTTACGAATCGCCCGCAAGGTGTGGGCCAATCACGACTCATCGATTCCAGACGTGAGCGAAGGCTATCCCGTATGGTATGGTCCAACAGAAGAGATACTGTGGAGCAACTCGTCAGTAATTTGGATGCTAGGTCCTGAGCGATGAAACGGGGCTGCGTAGCTGGGTACCAGCTACGCAGCCCCATTTCATCGTCGAAAGCGTCTGCAATGCGCACCCGAGCGGGACAAATGAACCTTCGGTGATTGGAGGAAGGTCGTCTGGAGCAATAAATCTCCTTCTCCGTTGCACCAAGTGGACTACCGGATATGTGTGCGTCGTTTACTTGAGGAATTGTTTTCATCAGAATTCACTGTGGGACTGAAAAAAAAAACCGGTGGAAGAACTTTAATGTTTTGGACAATATTATGCTGGTAAGCCCTGTGTCTAGTCATTCGTATGGAGGAAACTATGACGGCTACTACCTAACTAAAAATCACTGCAAATCAGGTACGCCCTTTCATGACAGCAGTGTTTCCTTCTAGAAGGGACTTCTTTCAGTAGCACAATGCGCCGTATCACATTTCTCGGATTGTTTAAGAATTGTTCACGAAACATAAAGACTTTCAGGTATTTCCCAGGCCTTCACATTACCCGGACATTATTACAATCCATAATGTGTGGTTTGCGCTGGAACAGCAAATCAAATGCTGCGATACAACTACGTAACTTACAAGAGTTAAAAGATCTGCTGGTTACATGTTGGTGATACACACCAGAATACATCTTTAGATATACTGTAGCATTTTATCCTCACCAGGTGAAAATATTCCAAATACGTGGCGACAGTTAATAAATAAATACATCGCTCTTTCCACGTTCCAGAAACACACAGCATCCGAAAAATTGTTTTTCAGCCGCCGCTGTGGAATTGAACCAGCAGAACTCTCGATATCTAGCCGAGCGCGTTACATATACGCCACGGTGGCCAACAATCCACGGGGCTATGTGTATTTTAAGTCAGCTTCTGACATCATAAATCCGTAAGATGGGCTCAGCTACTGAGACGTCTCCATCTGATGGGCATTAACGGCATGCCCACCAGATGGAGACGTCTGGTGGGCATTTCGGTTGCTGTGTGTTTCTGGAACGTGGAAAGAACGATGTATTTATTTATTAACTGTCGCCACGTATTTAGATTATTTTCACCTTGGTTCTCGCCCTTTGGATTTAACTGCTATAATATATATATAGCTAGTGCCGTTAATGCCCACCAGATGGAGACGTCTCAGTAGCTGAGCCCATCTTACGGATTTATGATGTCAGAAGCTGACTTTAAAATACACATAGCACCGTGGATTGTTGGCCCCCGTGGCGTAAAGGTAACGCACTCGGCGCGATACCGAGAGTTCTGTTGGTTCGATTCCACAGCGGCGGTTGAAAAACAATTTTTCGGTTGCTGTGTGTTTCTGGAACGTGGAAAGAGCGATGTATTTATTTATTTATTAATCCTCACCAGGTATAACGTTATAGCTTTTCGGTGTAAAACATCGCCGGAGTCCGTAAGTTGTATGAGGGCAATTATCGGCAATTCTGTCGGCAACAAGGTGTGGCATCAATTGGAAAAGTCCCGAGATGGTGTCTTGAGGTAGCGATGACCAGGCGTGTTTAACTTGTGTATAACATGAGTGCAAGGGTGTCGAGCATACGTGTTACGCCGTCGCCTAAAAACCACTCACATGTTCTTTATTGGAGAGAAGTTAGAGGATTGTGCTGGTAAACATAGTACTTGTGTACCTAGTAAACACAGTCTGCTAATTTTGTCAGTTTGCAGGCAGGAGTTTTTTTTGTTAAAACGGGACATCAGGAATAGCGCTGGCATATATGAACAAAACTATCCACTGCACATGCGTATAGTGGTGCTGAAACTGTATTCAGTATGCACACGAGCGGTGAAAGACTGCTGAAACTAATGGATGCCCAAAACCATAACGCCAGGCTGAGGAACCGTATGACGCTCATAGATGGCACCAAAATCATTCCGATTTACATATCCAGACGGCGATCATCGGTGCTGAGACCGATGCGAGAGACATAGCTGAATATGACACGGCTACTTTCGTCCCTACATGTGTATCTGGTGCGGCACCACTGAAACCTTTGTGCCACGATGTGTTATGGTGAATGATTGTCATTGCAATGCGCACAGCTGCGTCAGACAATCTGAGATTCACAGTCCTGGTCGATACCGGGATATTCGTGTCTGCCTTTAGACCTACTCCAGTGTCGCCAACTGTAGACTGAGGGGCTGCTACGTTTTGGCGGCAATCGCATATGGATGTCAGCCTAGGTGTATCAGTCAAACGTCGGCAAAGGACTTTTACCTTACTCCACACTGCCGACATAACCAACTGGCCGTACGTAGCGCTATGTTGAAACCTCAGGTAAAGGCGTACGTGTGTTGGTAGAATACCAAACCTCTGATAAAGGCGTACGTGTGTGTGTGTGTTGGTAGAAGAACAAGCCTCTGATAAAGGCGTCGGTCTGAAAGTAGAAGACCAAGCAGGCGTCCGTGTGATGGTAGAAGACCAAGCCTCTGATAAAGGCGTCCGTGTGATGGTAGAATGCCAAGCCTCCTATGAAGGCATCAGTGTGGCGGTGGAATACCAAGCCTCTGATAAAGACGCCCGTGGGATAGTATAATACCAAGCCTCCGATAAAGGCGTCCGTGTGATGGTAGAATGCCAAGCCTCCTATAAAGGCATCAGTGTGGCGGTGGAATACTAAGCCTCTGATAAAGGCGTCCGTGGGATAGTATAATACCAAGCCTCTGATAAAGGCGTCCGTGTGATGGTAGAATGCCAAGCCTCCTATAAAGGCATCAGTGTGGCGGTGGAATACCAAGCCTCTGATAAAGGCGTCCGTGGGATAGAATAATACCAAGCCTCTGATAAAGGCGTCCGTGTGATGGTAGAATGCCAAGCCTCCTATAAAGGCATCAGTGTGGCGGTGGAATACCAAGCCTCTGATAAAGGCGTCCGTGGGATAGCATAATACCAAGCCTCTGATAAAGGCGTCCGTGGGATAGTATAATACCAAGCCTCTGATAAAGGCGTCCGTGTGATGGTAGAATGCCAAGCCTCCTATGAAGGCATCAGTGTGGCGGTGGAATACCAAGCCTCTGATAAAGACGCCCGTGGGATAGTATAATACCAAGCCTCCGATAAAGGCGTCCGTGTGATGGTAGAATGCCAAGCCTCCTATAAAGGCATCAGTGTGGCGGTGGAATACCAAGCCTCTGATAAAGGCGTCCGTGGGATAGTATAATACCAAGCCTCTGATAAAGGCGTCCGTGTGATGGTAGAATGCCAAGCCTCCTATAAAGGCATCAGTGTGGCGGTGGAATACCAAGCCTCTGATAAAGGCGTCCGTGGGATAGTATAATACCAAGCCTATCATAAAGGAGTCCGTGTGATGGTAGACTACCTTTCTCCGGACATTCTGATAATATTCTCATGCTTTCGCTACGGACATAGTGATCCACAAACCCGTGTGAGAACGGTCAATAGGTGAGGGAGATAAAAGAGCAAACGCCGAGACGTTTTGTTCTTTTATCTCCCTCACCTATCACGTGATTAGTTCGCAAATGATATCGCTTACATAACACAACCATCGACACGTTTCCACCAATCTGCATAGCGCTCCGACCAGTTCTTCTGGTATGGCAGTTTGTGTATCGAACAGTGTATTTAGTACATAACAAGGAAAGAGATTCTAACAAAATACACCCAAGTATTAATGGGCGTTTATTCTCGTCCACTCATTTTTTAATACAGGCATGTTTTGTATTTTTAATTTTTATTCTTTCTTCCATAAGTAAATACCCCGTATTTACTTACGCAAGTGAAACGTGGAGTATCACAGAACGGCAATGTATAAAAATGAGGGTACCGGTAAGAAAGTTACACAGAAAAAGTTGGGTATAACAAGAAGAGACAGAGTTAGAAATGAACTTATAAGAGAAAGAACAATAATAAAATATAGTATAAAAACAATCAAAGAACCAAAGTGGGGATAGGCTAGACATGAAAGAAATCATGAAGAATGTCATCTTCAAAAAAATTTGTAGGCTAGACATGTTGGAAGACTGAAAGATGGACACTATTAAAAACAGAATGGCAATAGAAAAATGGAATGAGACGAATGGGGCGCCAGAGAAAAAAATGAAGAGATGACCTTCAGAAATTTAAAGGTGCTAAATGTTGGACTGTGGTTAAGGATCGGGGAAGTTGGAAAAACTGGGGAGGCCTATAATGTGGGGGTCAACTATACAGTGGGGGTCAACAGGCTAAAAAGAAGAAAAAGGATTATTTCTGGGTTGGCCACAATAAGGAACTACTAGAATTATAAAGCAGTTACCCCTTTCGTATTTATTTCTTCTACTTCTAGGGAAGGTACAGACAAACACATCACCCGTTGTGGCGTATATTCTAAAATAACTCTCATTTTTAGGTCCTTCTCCTAAGCAAATTTGGCTTTGTCCTCCTTTATATTTCCAAACTTAACGTGATATCTTCTCTCGCGAGAATGAGGTTGGCAACACATTTGAGGCCAGAGAGAAAGTGACGTATGAATGTGATAAGAACGATGAACAGAAAGGACTATACAACAGTTGCTCATGGGGATGTGTGTAGATGTTCGATCGCAAAGATAAAAGTGAAGTTTACCTGCTGTGTTATGTGTTGGATCTACTTACAGACTGCTGGACTAATAAAAAGTTATCGTAAGTTGACTTCTGTTTATGTTTCGTCTAGCCGTAAAAGCTTAATTAGGAACTATTGCATCGTATTCTTATTTAGTTCAACATTCTTTATTCATATTTTCAGACATAGCGTAACACCAATCTTACTCACGAAAAATACATTACATTACACCGTACTTCACCGCAGTCTCGAGCTCGATCCCCTGGGCCACCATTTCTAATTTTCCCTGTCTTTATGTAGTAACATAGAAAACCAGCTTAGTGTAGTCTAACAATTTACACCTCTAACATCGTCGCCGTTTTTACCTCTGTCGAAACGATAATGCCATAAAGTTAAATATTGTTAATATCCATGTGCCATCATGTTATATTTTATTCATAATTCAAATTGCGACATGGTCAAACAATTTTCTTCAACTTTTGCTTAATCGTCTAGTTTCAATAATTGTTTTTGTTAGGTATCTGATGATAGGAATCTAAAAAAATGAATAAGTAAAATTGTATGCTAAAAAGAAGGGACTTTGTATTTCACCGAGTTAAACCTTTTACTTTTCGGAAATTTTGCAATGGAACCCGTTTATAACAAACCAGCATTTAGCGAGAACCCGGATTCAACGAACAAACCAGAAACCCCTTTTTTGGTATAATGTTAATTAAAAGCTAATTTGATCGTTTTTAACAAACGGAATTTACTGAAATTCCCTGATTTCAAGAGACAGATAACAGCTAAGATGATCTTTTAACAAGCGAGGCAACAAATTTAAAAACAATTCCATATTTAACGAGGCAGAGAAGACCTGCTGCGTATTGCTCTGACATTGATGGATAGAAATGGTGGCATACGGGATGAAATCTCAACAGCGCGTTGAGATCTTGGTGTGCTAGTAGAAGAATGTTTACAGAAAAGCAATGGGAAGAGAGTACATCAAATGCTCTACAAACTAGTTGTGCAAAAGGATACCCACGACACAAAAGGTACTATGTCTTGGGAGCATTGAGTCAGAAGAGTTGGAAACGTGAGCCCTACTCTTATGTAAAAGTGGATGGGTAGGCTTCCGCAATGTGTTAAGTGGTTTTCTGGGAGACGATTGAAGACAGGAATAGAGGGGGAAATGAAATAAGGATATAGCCTGTGAGGGGAAATAGGAGATAATGAAATTTCGTCATTTTCCTCCTTTCACGCTCCAAGGGAGCATTGCATTTAGATGCTCGCTACTGTTTTTGTTTTCAGGTGCGTCGCGTAACCGTCATGTAGAAAATCCTTAACTTTCATCCGTGACAAAATATCTAAGAGTTATCCGACAAAGTAGCCATTATAAGAGAGCTAGAACTTTTTGCAAAAGTTTTGTCATATGTTATGATGTAATATAAACGTATATGCATATTTTAATATTTATTGGATGTTTCATCCCGAAACGGATTTAGCGAAGATATTCTGCTAGGTGCTCGTTATAATAGGGTTCTACTCTAATTTTTATCGTGAATTTGAATATTTCAACAGATGCCTTGTGAGTCCACCATCCTTAGTGTATTTAACTTGTCTTCTTTCCAGAAAAAATGTTTATGTGAAACCTAGAAACTTTTTATATGCAGTATCACAATCTGAAATTCAGGAACAACGGCAAGTGGAATTTTTTTAGCAATGCCTTTCATGCATTTGTCTTATCTTTAGGTTTCTTTACTCTGAATGTTGTGCTTTTATATAAATAGGTTAATATGATCTCAACCACCGTAGATCATAACGACAAATAGCGCATAAAAAAAGTTGTCTTCAAAACGTAGAAATCCCGATGCTCGAGAAATTTCATAAACCCGTTTCTGATATTTCTTTTTATCTGTATTTTGAAACTTCTCGCGTAAGAACTTTGCAGAAATCTAGAGATCGAAAAAGAGGGCTCGAAAGATTTTCCGATTTTCTCAGCTGTGAATTCCAAACACAGCCATAGAAACCCGGTGAGCATGAAGTAATGCGAAAATGGTTTCGATTCGAGCCTTATTCGGAATCTCTTTCTTCGCCAAAGTATGTTGCTGGGTAAAGATCAAATCAACCATACTGTACAATGATGGTACTATTTCTACTATCACTTCAAAGCAGACAATATTAAAAGCGAATGAATAGCGGTACTGACAACTGAGTACGAAAAATATTATTCTGAAAGTGTTTTCCGAATTAAAGAAGCGTGGTTGGATTTCAGATCACTGAACCCGAAACAAAAAAAAACCTAATATTTTCCCAAATATTAGAGCTTTACTGCTCTATGGACAATCCACTTTTGGATGAAGGTCTCCCTCACGTATCGTCCGCGACAATATCTTGAGCCAGTCTTCTGCAGAACTCTCTAACATCCAAATATATCATTTGCTAGAGTCCTCCTCCACCTGCTCCGTGCCACTTTTTAAGTCGTCATAACAACAACCGAGAAACAAATGGTTGTGACGTCACGCTTAGCTTTTAGTGTAGGTAATGTCATCACCAGGACGTGCACAGTCCACGCTTATATCACTTTGTTCTGTTGTCATAACAACAAAGAACACAACTGCTGGTGTGACGTCATCTAATCCAAATCATTCTCACATGACGTCAGAGATGCGTTACGTCACGCGGTCAAGTCTTCAGAGATACGGAAACTTTACATTAGGAATTTTGGTTCACTACCTAACCGGTCGTTAGATATCTGTATGTGGCAACGTCAAGAGTACGACGATCTGACGACGTCAAGATAGAAATGGTTCACGGAAAAGAACAGGGGAATTTGATATAGGGTTCACAGTCAGTGTATACGCAAAATGTTGTGTACAAGGAAGTACACCAAAAATAACTGAATACTGTCTAGACACGGTACCAAACAATGGAGATGATTGCAAAATTAAAAGATGAACTTTTATTTACAACTTAAAACCATATATACATGCGATATCTTTCAGACCCACTATGGGTCTATCATTAGGCACCGCAGAGGGGTGGTTCCGGGATTATAAAGTCGTATAAAACAACCCACAATGCGTTGGCATGGAGGCGCCGCTCACGCCCATGCATGCGCACTTGTTAGAAATTTAAACATGCAAATTTTATAAACGTACAAGAAACACGATTACGGATTATGATGATATATACAATGTTGTAAAATAAATGTCTCCATGATGAGGGTAATCGTGTTTCTTGTACTTTTATAAAATTTGCATGTTTATATTTCTAACAAGTGCGCATGCGTGGGCTTGAGCGGTGCTTCCATGCCAATGCATTGTATGTTGTTTTATCCGACTTTATAATCCCGGAACCACCCTCTGCCGTGCCTGATGATAGACCCATAGTGGATCTGAAAGATCTCGCATGTAAATGTGGTTTTAAGTTGTAAATAAAAGTTCATCTTTTAATTTTGCAGTTATCTCCATTGTTTGGTACCGTTTTTTTGCATTCAGTTATTTTCGATGTACTTAGTTGGCACGAATAGCACAGACGTTTGTACAAGGAACTGTTAACGAAACGGTGACTAAAGGTTTCACAAAACACATAACAAACAGAAAGCCCGACGTATCAAATTATTCCATAACTGACTGCTCGAGACATTTTCAGAAAGCTGTGAGCCGACCTCGCCATCTATTGACGTGGAACTCAAAAACTCAATATCATAAGTTTTAACTCAAAAACTCAATATCATAAGTTTTAACTCAAAAACTTCTCTATTATAAATTTTATTTTTCCCCGTCATTATTGACCGCCTTTTATCTAGGGTTTAATAATTTCACCCACCCATCTCGCACTTGGTATTCTTGTTGATCTTTTCCTGTCCGTTGTAATTCAGGCTAGTGTTGGGTTGGAAAGAAACTAATGTCTCCAAATTCTAGGCAATAGAAAAGTACTAAAAACCGTATATACAAATACAAATCAGTTTAAATGTAGTCGCCATCGTTTGTCAAGACCTGCTCCTATCATCTGGAAAGCTGTTGGATACCGTCCCTGTAGAATTGTGGCGGCCTGGACGTAAAGCACTGAGTAAACACAAGTTCGACATCGTTGCCCTTGTTAACTGCAGTCCGACCAGGAATTTCTGCAATGGCCAGGAAAGGTGGTAGTCGTTTGACGCAATGTCCGAGGAATTGGCTGGGATCGTCATCAGCTGCCATGCCAGGACCCTAAGTTTGGAACGCCCTTGCGGTTCAGCAGTGGTGGTCGGTTCTATGAATGTGAGCGATGCGCGTAGATCGTCGAGCTGTCGGCAGTAAACATCGTCGGTGATAGTGGTGGTGTCCGGTAGCACGCAAAATAAAACGACACCCATCATATCTTACCTAACAGACCGGTCGGCCAACTGCCACGTTGTCACAAGTTGCTCGGCCTACACTAAGATCTTCAGCATGTCCGTATCCACTGTTGCAGGCCTTCCGGCTTAGGAACTGTCTGACAGGTGAAAATTTCCCTCCGTAAACCGTTCGAGCCAACCAACGACAGCACTTACGATGTGATATGACATTAGGGTACGCACCGGTAATGTTCCTTATAGCATTTGCGATGGTGCTACCTAGACGAAAATCATAGTAGCATGTAACGGCAGATGTGCTCCCTGTGGACTTCTGTGTTAGCTGGCACTTACACTCTTCGTCTTCTGACGGTTAACTGCCACTGACTTAAGCCATCTAACTACAGACCTATCAGCCTACTATCAGTGGTTTATAAAATCTTCACTAAAGTTCTTTCACACCGTTTGAGGGTAACACTGGACATGGCTCAACCGAGAGAACAAGCTGAATTCAGGAGTGGCTACTGCACAATAGATCATATCCACGTGCTGAGAGAACTAATTGAAAGAGCGAGGGAATATGAACTTCCATTGTGCATGGCTTTTATCGATTATGAAAAAGCCTTTGATTCGGTGAAACCATCAGCAGTTACAATGGCTCTGAAATCCTGCGGTATTGAAGATGGATACATTAATATTATTAATAACATCTATGAAAATGCAAGTGCAAAGATTCGGCTGTTTGAAAATACAACACACATAAAAATTGGAAAGGGAGTAAGACAAGGTGACACCATATCTCCGAAGCTCTTTAACGCCAAATTGGAAAATGTCTTTCAATCACTGAACTGGGAAAACAATGGGATAAAGATTAATGGAGATTATCTAACCCACCTTCGTTTTGCTGATGACATAGTCATTTTTGCAACTACCCCATCAGAGCTGCAGAGTATGATCCAAGAACTTGCTGACCAGAGTAAAGAAGTGGGATTAAAAATGAACTTTCAGAAGACAAAATTGATGTTCAATGCTTTTACACGAAATGAAGATTTATCGATTGATGGAGAAAAGTTGGAGATAACAGACACATACGTTTATCTTGGACAGCAGATATCAAGTGAGCGCCACATTGAGGAAGAAATTAATCGGCGTACAAAACTTGGCTGGAGAGCTTTTGGAAGAAACAGCATAATTTTCAAGAGCAATATGCCATTATGTCTTAAAAGAAAATTGTTTGATCAATGCATCCTTCCAGTGCTTACGTATGGTGCAGAGACGTGGACCTTAACTAAAAGAGACATACAAAGCTGCAGACAACTTAAAGCAGCATGCAGAGGTGCATGCTTGGTGTAACCAGGAGAGATAAGAAGAGGAACTCATGGATACGAAAAATGGCAAGAGTGGAAGACATCATGATCAGAGTTAAATCCTTGAAATGGCAATGCGCTAGACATACTGCCAGAAGGACGGACCATCGATGGACAGCCGAAATTTTAGATTGGATTCCAAGGGACTGGAAAAGACCCAGAAGAAGACCACATGGAAGATGGGTGGATGAAATTCGAAAGTATGCAGGAATGACATGGAGACTGGCACAAGACAGACCGTTGTGGAGGAAAATAGGGAGACCTTCGTCCAGCAGTGGATTAATATTGGTGGACAGTGATAATGATTATCTAGCCGTTTTGCCATATTAGGGATTTTGCCTAGATTATGATGTCATCAACTCTCGTTATTTTCTTGTTTCATGAGTACCTATGCCTATCCTTCTTCTTGGTTTTGACAAGGATGCACCTCTCCATGCTTCTTTCATTAGCTTGCAGCCTTTCGATGACTTTTATATTTTAGGTACATGTCTCTGATCCATACGACAAAAATGGAAAGAGTGCATTGAATTAATATTTTCGATTTAAAACATAAAGTTTTATTGTACTACTTCTTCACGCGGAATTCTTTCGAACAAACTTTTATGCGCCTATTGATTTCTTCATAATCGTGGTACTTACTTTAAGGTCTGTTGCCTAAGGTAAATGCAAGTATCGACTGATTTTAGATTTGCAACATATCTCGATAAATATTATATATACTGTAAATATAACAAATCGTAAAAGCATTGTAAATCAGTTTTACTGTCTCTAAGTTCGTTTCTACTCCCACTTATTTACTCTCAGAAAATTCCTGAAGCACAATCCGTGGGCTTGATGGGGTACTACATGAAATTTCTGCGTCGTCAGGGAAACGCGAATGGCTTGAATAATCTCCATTAATTTTTACCCCCTTGTCTCCTCAGTTCATTGATATTTATTCCACAGCAATTATCCTCATAACTTGAGTAATGATTTCTGGTATGTTGGAAAGCGTATCATAATCAATGTATTGCATGATTTCACTAACTTGTTTGTTGCATTAAAGTGTATTGGTGCTAGGCAAAGGTCTTTGGGAAAGAACTGCTAGATATTGTTGGACGGAAAAATCAGCTCGCAAAAGCATTTTCCCTTTCGAGATCGGTAGAAGAAATAATGATACCTTGTGTTTTCCGTTCCATATGTACGTTGACAATGTTAATATGTGATGGTGTTTTATAATATACACACTCAATGGACCAAACATTAGAGATACCGATAGAACAGCATGTATGTCCAACTTTAGCGCGCATAACAGCCTGTACACGCCGAGGCATCAACTCCACCAAGTGGCGTAGTGTTTTCGGAAGAAATGCCAGCCAATGCCTGTTGCAAAATTGTCCACAACTCCGCCAGAGACGCAGGTCCGGGATCCATGGATCTGATGTTACGCTTCACGGCACGACCGACCACCGGACAGTTTTAAGCAAATGAGCTATGGCTGCACGCTGTTGCCGCCAGAGGGCGAGGCTAGTATAAAGAGGGAAAACTAAGTGTATGCGGCAGCAGTAGTAGTGATTTTTTGGTGACGAGATGGGAAAAAAATGCGATTTGAAGGACTCTCAACGTGGGATAATTGTAGGGGCTTGGAGCCATGGAGCGAGTATCGCCGAATCCTCCGCATTCGTGAAATGTTCCAGAGCAGCTGTTGCTAAAGTGTTAAAATACTGGACTGTCAACCAAAAACTAGGTCTCTACGTGCAACGTGAGGTCGTCATCAACTAGTGACAACTCGGGGGGAACGGAGAGGGTCCAGACTTTTAACATACAACAGAAGGGCAACAGTAAACCAAATTACAGACCATCTTCATCAAGGATTCCCTCAAATAATCTCTGCACGCACTGTTCGCCGTACACTGCATCGGATGGGATATGGCAGCCGAAGGCCTGTCCGAACACCTTTGATGTCTGCAGTTAACAAGAGAAAACATCTCCAGTTCACACAGGAGCACTAGGATTGGACAAATTATGTTGTACGATGAATCACGTTTTCAGTTGCATAATGACGATGGCCTAGTGAGAATTTGGCGGCAGCAGCACGAAAGACCCCAAATGCATTGCTCCAACCCTTCAAGCTGGTGAAGACAACGTTATGGTTTGGGAAATGTTTTCCTGGCATGCTTTGGGCCCTTTAATTCGTGTTGATCAACGCCTGAATGGCACATCATATCTAAACATAGTTGCGGACCAATTGCATCCTGTCATGTGGATCGTTTATTTCAATGGCGATGGTTACTTTCAACAAGATAATGCATCCTGCCATAGTGCTCGTATTGTACAGGATTGGTTTCAGGAACATGCCGGGGAGTTTACTTTGCTTAGGTGGCCCCCACAATCTCCAGATTTCAACCCCATTGAGAATTTGTGGGATGAAGTTGAACGAGCCATCAGACAGCTGAATGCACAACCCTGCAATCTCACACTCCTGGAAAGTGCTATTCATCAAGCATGGTCTCAGATTCCACGAACCACCTATGAACATATCGTGGAGCCCATGCCACGAATAATCGACCCAGTATTAAAGGCAGAAGGTGGCCTAACGAAGTACTGAGGGGTTAGTCATAATAAAGTGGCCACTCAGTGTATGTGAAGTGTAAAACTCTCCATGCTATATGTTGGATTTCATCAAATATTGCTGGACCAATAAAAGGTTATAGTAAGCTTGGCTTCTGTATATGTTTCGTCTGGCCGTAAAACCTTAAATTAAAGCTATTTTGTGCATCTATTACATCGTATTCTCATTTAGTTCAACATTTCCTTAGTCATGGTTTTATACATAGCGTAACACCAATCTCTCATACGGAAAAGGGTTACGTTATAAGTGTGGCTTCTATCATCCGTTAGAACTTGGTCAGTGCATTTGACATAACTTCAATATTTCTTTTTTTTGTAAAGTGTATGTCATGTAAATTTTTAATGTATTTAAAATTAAATTGATAAAATAAAATGTTTAAATTAAATCGATAAAATAAAATGTTTAAATTAAATTTTAAATATTAATAGTTTTAATTAAATTGTAAATAATAATAGTTTTTAATTAAATTTTAAAAATTATTTTTTTTAATTAAATTAAAAAAGTAACTTATAAAAAATAATAAAACATTTATAAATTGATTTTTTTTTAATTAATAAATTATAATTTTTAAAAATATTTTTTTTAAATTGGTAAATTAATTTTAAAAAATAATAATAAATTACTTAAAAACTATATAAAAAATAAACTATTTTTTTAATATTTTTTTAAATTAATATAATTTAAAAAATAATAATGTATTACTTTTTTAAAAATTACAATTAAAAAAATCATTTTTTTTTAATTAATAAATTAATAATTTTTAAATTGAATGTTTAAAATTAATTTTGAAAGTAAATGTTTAAAATTAATATTTTTTTAAAACTAAATGTTTAAAATTAATAAGTTTTAAATACATTTGTAAAATTAATAATTTTTAAATAATTTTTTTTATTAATATTGCTTAAATAATTTGTTTAGTTAATAATTTTTAAATTAAATTTCTAAAATTACAATTTTTAAATTAAATTTCTAAAATTGAAATTTTTTAATTAAATTTATAAAATTACTATTTTTAAATTAAATTTTTAAAATTATTAATTTTTAAATTAAATGTTTTTAAAATATAAATTGTGTCATGATAATTTAAAAAAAAAATTGTGTTTGTATGTGAAAGTGGAAAAATTACAAATATAATGGTTCCAAGAAAGAAATCTCACGAAGAACGATTGTGGTAGCAAATTCTGAGAAATGTTACCTTTAAATTTAAAAGTCGTGTTTCGTATATTTTAACTTTCATTTTTAGTTTCTTTTCTTGAAAAAAATTTGAGTTCATTCTGTTCAAGCGTTTCAATCTTAACGTAATATTTTTCTCACTCACAGAATGTTATGTGGCAACAGCTTTGAGGTCAGGTTGAATGAAGTGTGTATATTTGACAAGATAAGGAGGATCTATATAATGTGTGGAGCGGGCAGCTAAAAGTGTGGGAGGTAGATTGTTGTATCTTTGCGTGTACTTGTTAAAACAAACATACAAGTTTGTATTTCGCTGATAAAGAATATATTGTGAATGAGATACTTAGTGACTAAAATTGCAGAGGTTCAGTTGTTGAAATGTTTGGAAGTATGCTGCCGTAATTATTTTTTTATGAGTAGTTAAACTGAAGTGCCTTGAAGTTCCTAGAATAAAGATATTTTATTCGTAAGTGATTAAAAGTTATTTTCTTCTGGCCGTTAGGTCGCAGTAGAAAGAAATCTTGTAACCCTTGATGAGTAGTTAAACTGAAGTGCCTTGGAGTTTCTAGAGTAAAATCCTTTTACTCGTAAATGATTACAAGACTTCTTTCTTTTGCGACCTAACGGCCAGAAGAAATGAGTCTTTGTAACCTTTGATGAGTAGTTAAATTGAAGTGACTTGAAGTTCTTAGAATAAAAACCTTTTATTCGTAAGTGATTACTAGACTTCTTTCTCCTGGCTGTAAGGCCACCTAAAATTTCTCATTGTATAATTAAGGTTTTTGCGCTAGTTATCCAGTGTCTAACATTTAGAAGTTGCTGTCTTACGAAAACCACCGATAGTGCGATAGGTAACGTTTAAGTAAACAGATAAATCAAAAATCATTACAAAGCAACCACTATAATTGAACACATTTTAATACACATATTTTGTCCGTTAAGTAATGAGACTTAAATTTTTTAGAGGACAGCCCTTTGAATAAAAGTAACAAGTGTATTTATAGTTTTGACTGCTAGAGTGTCCTGTAATCCCAGGACCAACTTTCGAGTCGGGAGACGAGGCAGTTTCCGTGTGTTCACCACTCCTCTGTGTAAGATGTTGCGTAATTAAGCAAAAAGTAGTGGTAAAATTTTACTGTAAATTAGGAAAAACTGCCACGAAAGTGTGCTAAGACCAAACAGTTAACGGCGATGACTGTCTGAGCCGTGCACAGAGGTTTCTGCTGGTTTGAAACGTTTAAAAATGGGAGAGAGTCCCTCGGCGATGAACCCCGCACAGGGAGTCCAGTTTGTGCACGGACAAATGAAAATATGGTGAAGTCTAGCGAGATTGTTGCCCATGACAGGGGATTAATCACTAGACTACTCGCTGAACAGCTTGGTTAGGAAACTGCCAGGAGAGTCTTAGAAAAATGTCTTCAAGAGGACGATTTGTTCCAGGTTTGTGCCGCACTTGTCAACGCTCCCGCACACTGTATGCCACCTATGATGCATTTTTTGGCTTCTAAGTCGATCTGTGTGATTGAACATCCAACCTACTTGCCAGATTTGGCTCCAGCGGAATTTTTCCTCTTCCGAAAGGGGAACTGTGCGATATTTTCATTTGTCAGCGACAATGACGACATCCAACGAGGTGTGACCAACACACTGAAGGAGAAATTAAGAAATTAATTGTAAAGAGCAATGTACCAACAGTACTAAGAATACTAAGAATCCGAATTTCTTGGCGAAGAGTTGACATCAAAATTTCCAAGCTTTCGCACTTCAACCAAATGGCGTTTTCAAGGAAGGTGGACAGTGCTGTCTATCTTCCTTGAAAAAAAAGCCATCAGTCTACCTTCCTACAAAAAGCCATGGGGTTGATATGCGAAAGCTTGGAAACTTTGATTTCTACCCTTTCCTTAGAAATTCGGATTCCTAGTATAGTTCTACTATTCTTAGACTGAGAAAGGTTCCGGTTCTGGACTTCCACAGTACGAACGATATCACAATCGTGCAGATTTGGAGGAAGATTATTTTGAATCTGTGGAAGTGGCAATCCAAAATGTAGTTTGTCGTTTTGATATAATTTTTGTTTCGTTAGTTAACGAGCGCACTCTATAGAAATTATGTATGTAGGAGGAATCATTTTAAACCTCTGTACTATACCGTGCAAATTAATTGGGACAAGCTATTTTATTCTCAGAATTGTAATGTGATCGCCAGTTGATATCGAAAACCCACGTAAACCGGTTTTATCAGTTGTGAGGTGGTGTGACTGTTAGAACTTGATAGTAAGAATGTGGTTTGACCGGTTTTAAATAGGAAATAGGTACTTCAGCTTCAGTTGTGAGCTTTCGTGTGTGATAGGTGGATGTTAGTTTTTGCTCTCTGTGAGTACGTGTTGCTTATGTGTATTGAAAAATGGATATTTCCTCAAGGAAGCGTGCAAAAATAAATGCTCTGAAGGATCACACTTCTATGACAGTGAGAGATATCGCTTCTGCAGTAGGTGTACGCAAATCAAGTGTATCAAGACTTCTTACGCGATACAATGCATCTGGATCATCATCTCCAAAAAGGAGAGGTAAATGTGGAAGAAAATGAAAAACAACTCCACGAACCGATACATATCTGATAAGAAATAGTAAAAAGAATCCAAAAAAAAAACAGCAGCGACTTTCAAAGATATTTATTGGCTAGTGGTTGTGATGTAAATGATTCAACTGTAAGCCGTAGGCTTCTGGAATTTAGCTGGAAGGACAGAAGACCAACGAAAAAACAATATTTGAATGCAAAAATGAAGATAAAACATTTAGCATGGGCCAAGAAATATAAATCATGGACTGCTGACGACTGGAAAAAGGTAATTTTCAGTGATGAAACTCATTTATTTGTGCAGGGTTACCGAGCAAATGTCGTTAGACGAAGCAACCGTGAACCCTTAAGACCTGGGCATGTCAAACAAACTGTAAAACACCCTCTGAAACAGATGTTTTGGGGGTTTTTCACATCAAATGGCACTGGAAGCTTAGTTCTTGTTCAAGGTATGATGAATTCAGCCAAGTACGTAGAAATATTACAAAGTAGGATTGTTTCATTCTTGCAAACCTTTGACGGAACATTTCAACATGACTTGGCCCCATGTCACAATTCGAAATTGGTCATGCTGGAAAATCAAATTCATTTGCTTGATTTGATTGGCATGGAAACTCACCAGACTTAAATCCCATAGAAACTTGTGGAATATTTTGAAGAGACGTTTCGGTAAAATGGACTGTACAACCAAAGAACGCATGATAACGAATGCTATAAAAGTGTGGTTATGAAGTCAAAAATATGTGCACTCAATTAGTGGAGTCAATGCAAAAACGAATTCAAGAGGTCATTTCTGCTAAAGGAGGACATACTTCATACTAATACAGGTATTTATCAGTGTATATCAAGGCCTAGAGTGATATGAAGGCATAGTTTCGGAAAAAAAGAGTGATTTTTTACTTTGTCCCAATTAATTTGCACAGTATAGTACTTTCCACAGTAGTTATTTACCTGCTTTTTCATTTCTCAAGTAATCTGAATGTGATTTTGGCTCTGAGCCCGAGAAACATCATGTCGATCAATTGGAATCGGGATGTGTTATAAACAGGAATTTTTGTTTCTGTCAAAGTATGCCTTTTCGAAACATTTGTTGCGAAATTTTGGTTGGCTAAAGCATTGTAGTAGAAGACACGTGATATTTCTTCCTTGCTTTTTTTTTCTGCGTCTGTACAAATCATGTTGGATCTATACTAATGTTAGTTTTAAGTGCTCAAAAGGGTAAAAAAAGAAGATAAGAAGTGGAGGAAAAGAAAGTAGGAAGTGCAAGAAAATATTCCACTCGGGTACTCACTGCTTAGCGCTTCAGCTCCTTGCGAAACGTTGATCTATTGTTTTCGAAGAACGGTCGGATCGTCCAAGCATGCAGCCTTACGGATGGCAACATTGATAAATCTCCTTCGTCTCCTTCATTCCTGGGATACATTGCTCATCGACGACGGAATGCCCTGACAATGACTAAGATAAACGCAAAATAAGAACAAACTAAAAAAAAATCGCCAACTGTAGTGCAGCCACCAAAGAAACAAAACTTGTGAATCGTACATCAAAGTGAATGGGATGCCGTCTAGCTACGCGATATCAATTCACAGGACTTCTTCCATCTGAGTTGGGTGCTTTCGACGGTGGCGGTATTCTAGACAGGTTAGGTTATTTTATCTTGTTACGTTTAGCAATTAATGGGACAAACCTTTGCACGTCAGCGAAGAAACGTTCCCTGGAAGATCATTATTTTAGAGAATCCCCCGTGAGCACGATATCATATCAGATATGCACAAGTTTCCATCTGCACAACGACACAAGGCAATTATAGGAGAGCTTATTTCATTTACTTTATTGAAGGGACCTCTCTCTCTCTCTCTCTCACTCTTCCTTATTCCGGTGCCAGTGCGATCAATAATACCACTGTCGCGTGAGTCTTCTTCAGGGCATCAAACCGTCGAAGCGAGCTACTTTTGTCTGAGAGCATTTCGGACAAATAGCTAAAATTAGTGGGCCACGTAGATAACGGATTTACTCCGCCATCAAGACTACAGAACCTGGGATTGGTTATTTTCTTGTCAACGGATAAGTAATGAAAAACAAAACAAAAAAAATTAATTCCTCTGAAAGCTTTAATTTGTTGAATGTTAAAAATTCTGCCATGCTGCCTGAAATCACTGCCGACAGAGCAAACATTGTGTTAAAAAATTTCAATCATTCCATTATACACAGTGTGGCAAATAATTTTTAAGACTGGGTCTGTAAAATGAAATAGAAACAAGAAATTATAATTTGTTTGGTTTGTTATTCCAAATAAGTCCCTCCAGCTTCAATACACTTGTTGCAGCAATTTAATAATGATTCGAATGCCTGTTCCAGTTAACTTTGCGGAATTGCCTCCAAAGCACGCGTGGAAGCTGTTTCTATGGTCGAAATATCGTCAAAATAACACCCTTTAAACGTCATTTTAAGGTTTGGGAATAAAGAAAAGTCGCAGGGTGCTAAATCAAGCGAATACGGTGGATGATTCAACACACAGACATTATTTTTTCGTCAAAAATCTACGAACAAGAAGTGAGGTGTGACTTGGTGCATTATCGTGCAACAAACACCAACTGCTTTCATCCCGATATTCTGGACGAATGCCACGAATTCTGCCCATCAAACGCCTCAAAATATTTAAATAAAACTCACCAGTAATTGTTTGTTCACTTGGAACAAATTCTTTGTGGATAATACCCTTACTATCGAAGAATGTAATGAGCATTGTTTTGATTTTCGATGGAACGTTTCTTGTTTTTTTGGCTTGTGGTGAGTTTTTTGACTTCCATTCCGCACTTTGTCGCCTTGGTTTAGGATCATATTGAAAACACCATATTTCATCACCTGTAACAATCGATTTTAAGATGTTTGAATCATTTTCAGCGGCTGAAATGATGTCTCTGCAATGTGCACTTCTCCTTGATTTTTGTTCATTGGTTAACGTGTGTGGAACAAATTTAGCACAGACTTTTGTTTTGCTCAAATCTTCATGCAGGATGGTTCGAATCGTTTCTTTGTTGATGTTTAAAGACTCTTCCATCATTCTTAGTGACGCACATCGATTGTTTGCCACGAAATTGCGCACTTTTTCAATATTCTCAGGTGTCCTAGAAGAACTTGGTCTCCCGGTATGCTTATCATCTTCTAACGTATCTCTTCCGTCCAAAAAACGTTTGTGCCCCAGGAAAACATTTGATCTACTTAAACAAAACTCCCGGTAAACTTGTTTCATCATCTGGTACGTTTCCGAGGCACTTTTACCAAGTTTTGCGTTAAATTTAATAACAGCTCTTTGTTCCATCTTAATAATTCAACATGGAAAAATTTTACTTCTCTAATGAACGGCCGTTTCGTTTGAGTTACTTTAACAACTGTGCAGTACTTTTGGCAGAAAGCAAGCAGATGGTCACGGTTTATAACGCATTCGCGATTACACTGGTGGCGCCACCGTAGGCTGAAATCTAGCGCCAGTCTTAAAAATTCTTTGACGCACTTTGTACAAGCTCCTGCTGTGGATATACAATATATCAGGAACTAATGTGGGTTCCATCGTATCTGTACCAGAGTTGGGCAAAATCGTAATTGAATTAATCGGCATGCATTACAGCGTAATGGTAATGAGAACAAGAACTTAGCGTTACCATTACATAGTAATGGTGAACTGGTCATTAGAATTGCATTGTAATTGTAATGACATGTAGCAGTTACCCATTATAATCGAAATGGTTAACTATATGTTAGTAATTAACCAATTACTTATGGGTAACAATATAACGTAAATAAACCAGCAACCAGTAAACCCTTACACGTTATGTAGGTTATTTGACAATTGTTCTACCCCTCGGACTTCAAATGAGTGTATGTAGGTATTGGAGATTGTACGTGCATGACATGAGTAATTGCCTCATCTTCGCCGCAAGTAAAGTGATTTTGAACGAAATAATACATGTACTCATTTATATATGTGTTATTTAATTTATTATGTATTATTGCCGAAATACTCGTTTCGTCCATCTCCAGTAGGGTATACTCGTCCATTACTGTGTAAAATAATTACCCCACTACAGCCACAAGCACATATTAGCACTACACGCACAGTTCGGCAACTCAGGGTGCACTGCAGAATATTACAGAAATTTTAGAACTCTTGACATTTTTGCCGTACCTCTCAAGTGTTGCTGTCCATTACTTGTCCGACGCGAACACTGGAGTAGCGAGCGACTGACTTCTTTATATATACTTCACGAAAGGACCTGAACCTTCTGGAATATTCTTGATTTACATGAAGCTCTCCAACTTCCCACTGCGCGATCATTCTTGAACATTCTAGAAAAGTCTTAGCCCATTCTTGCTGCTGCTAGAATATTCTACACGACACTTCGGTCTCTATCTGGTGTGTTACATGGCCGACGTTTCTAGACATAGCTTTTGGCACATGTACATTTCTATAAAGCATTAGTATGTCATTATTATTTGCAAATTGTGTAATTTCATTATCAGATAATTCCATTGGGTTTGAATGGCGTTATAAAATGACTGAATTATATCCTCTTCATTGTAATGCTTTACAGATTAATTCCATTACCTTGTGCAAACCATACTTGGGATTATCTTGTAATGCATTACCTGTTACTACATCACTTTGTAATGCATTACACATTAATTGATTGTAATCTGTACTTAGCCGCCCCGGTTGCGCAGTGGTCTAAGCGATGGCCTCTGATCATTCGTTCGAAAGGGGTCCGGGTTCGAATCCCGGTGAGGCATGGATGTTGTGTTTGTTTCAACGGCACTGGCTCTCTCCCTTCCCTGGAACCAGTGACCCTAAATTAGGGACGGGTGACTGCTTATAGCCCATTGAGTTGCTCACGGTGGTCGTTAAACCTCCAATCAAAGAAAGAAATCTGATCTGTACAAACTCTGATCGAATCTGATCTGTACAAACCCAACTCTGATCTGTACAATAGAGAGTCAGTGAGCTGGTTAGAACTTACGGCACCTTTCTTTAATATCTTTATTGTTCTTGCCCAAATCCAAGTTTTTATACTTGAAGTTGCAGATACAAAAAGTAAATTAACTAAGGCGCTATGAGCAACAGAATCAAGTAAATATACCACGTGATCCAAAAGTCGCGCAAAATGTAAAAAAAAATCAAAAATTTTCTGAGTTGTGACAGTAGCATAATGCAGTTTGCACGGAGTGACATAGGTTTTTCTTTTTAAACTAAAGCATTTTTACTGGACATTTACTAAATGTTTTATTAACAAATGAGGCACACTTCACTCTCGACATAGCAGTAAACACACGAAATTGCCGCATTTGGGAAACGGAAATTCCCTGGCTGTTACAAAAACTCCGTTCCATCAGCCAAAATCACACTGTGTTGTGGGTTCACGTCGTCCTTCATTATTGGTCCATTTTTCTTAGGAGGAAATCCGGGATACTGCTTTCGAAACAGTGTGTATTATATGCGCGTGTTAATCATAAATTCTACGATACAGCATAATACCCAACTTGCAAGAGAGGAATGTATTGAATGCTGTAACATTCATGCAAGACACATCGCGTCTCCTGTCAAGAAACGTCTGAAGTCAAAGTTCGGGAAAAATCGTATGATCAGCCGTGATTTTTCGACACGAATGGCCACTCAGGTCTTCAGACCTCAAACCATGTGGTTTCTGATTAAGGGGCTATCTGAAATCACGGGTATAATGAGATCGGTCCCACTTCACTGGCGATCTCATAAATGAGATTACTTCTAAATGCAGAAAAACATTCGTGCGCATGAACCAATTAGATGAATACCGTCTTCACACGATTCTAATGATATTAAAATATGAAATATATGTACAATTAAAATACTCTACAACACACTAGCACTTTCAGAGCGACAGTCGCCCCATCACCAGGTGTGATCGGATCTCCCAAACCGTTCACTATAAATATCTGTAGTGCGCCATAACTGCAATCAACGTAACAGAATTTTGCGACATACGCGCCATCTGTTCCGGCGGTTAAACTACGATCAGAGCGACACCACATCACAAATCGTAAACATGATTATAACTGCAACATTAAGTATTAAAGTCTAAAAAAGGAAGATAGTTCTGTGCATTGTCCAACACTTGTAGACAAAAGACGTCTCCAAATAAAACAAAACTCTCAGTTATCAGTAGCATGTGTGTGTAGAGGCTGGGGTTATCAAAATTTTGGCATTGTCCCAATCAGGGATTAAATCTTCTGGATCAATGCACTTGGTAAGGGCTGTACAGATATGGCTTGCTTTTAAACTATATTTGTGTTCCTGCAGCCTGAGGCACAGTTTCCGACGAGTGGAGCCTATGTAATAGTTAATACTCTCATGTGAGCCACTGTCCAAATAGTGGGATGCAATAAACACCCCACCTCTGTGAATCATCAATTCCTTGGCGGTCTTTCCTCAAAACAGATGATAGATTGTTAACACCCACGCCAAAATGTAGCAGGTTTCTAGAGCAAATTTTAGACATTAAAGTAGTAAAACCAGGTAGGAAAACCATTTTTCCAACAAACCTTTTAACAACAGGTGGATCACCGACCAAAGTTGACAGAGATCGACGGGAAGCAAAAACTCGACGAAAATGTTTACAAGCAATCTGTCGAGGATAGCCGAAAGAGTGGGCTAAATCAAAAATGTAATTAATTTCCTGGTTAAAGAAAAACCTGGTGGAGGCATGTGTAAATGCTCTATGAAACAAAGAGTAAAGTGCAGCAACTTTATGTTGCATTGGATGAAAAGAGGCAAATGGGATTAAGGAACCCGGGACAGAAGGCTTACGATAGACCGAAAAAGATAAGTGATTCGAGATTGGGTGCCTGTGAATACAAAAATCTAGAAAAGGAATTTCACAGTTAGACTCAAGTTGTACCGTGAGCTTGATAGTGGGATACTTTGAATAAAGTACGTCGGCGAAACAAAATAAATCATCTTGGGAGTGAGGCCACGCTACCAAGATATCGTCAACGTACCTTAAAAATAAAAGCGGGGGAAGGGGAAAATTCACTAATAACTTTGTTCTCAAGAACAAAGTTATTAAGCGATCTGGTATAATGAGATCGTTCCACTTCTTCTGAGGAAGTGTAATTCAGACTGTATATTTGCATAGGATTTCTAGGGCCTCATCGTACAGCTCGAGGATTTGAACTTGGTCACCAGCACAAGATACAATATATTATCAAAAGTATTCGGACACCATAATGTCCTGGGACAAATGGCGGTATTATCGCAATTTAGTAGTTAGTCGTTCCAACTTTTGCTTGTATGACATCGGCAACATGTCGCCATCAACCAATTTCCGGTGTGTCTCGACATGAATGGCTCGCCATTCGACCTGCAAAGCTGCTGCCACAGCGGAGAGCAGCAAACACTGTTGTTGTGTTGGTTTCGTATCTTTCGCTGCAGTTCATCCAAGAGGTGTTCAATGGATTAAGATCAGCACTCTGGGCAGTTTAGTTTAATAATTCAACCTCAGTTTCAAGAAACCCCTTCCTGCACACGACACGCAACGCGGTAGGTAGCTCAATCGTGTTGGAACAGGCAATGGTCATTTCCATGAAGCCTCCACATTGTTTGGTAGGGCAGAATTATCCAAAACGTCGAAGCACACCTCAGAGTTCATGGTTTGTGGTATGATATCCAACGAACCGAGTTCCATCCACAAAAAACAACACCATATCATGATGAAGCCTCCGCCGAACTTAACAGTTGGAAGAACACAGTTCAACGAAAATCATTCACCGGGCTGTCGCTAAATCCAAACACGCCCGTCAGATTGGAAGAGTGAGACTCATCACTCCAAAGAACAGCTTTTCAGTCGCCCAATGTCCAGGAATGACGGGAGACACACCACTCCAAACGGCGCTTCACATTCACGATATTGATGTGAGGCTTGTGTGCCTCTGCTATTCTATAATAACCCACACTGTGCAACTCTCTGCGGATAGCTATGGTAGTACTAACCGAGCCATTACAAGCATTTCTGACTTCAACAGCAATGGAAACGGCAGAGGAAGAACTCTATTTCTTAACATTTTTTACCCTCGCTCTTCTATCACGTTACAATAGTATGTACGGCCGTCCTGCTTCCATCTCTTCACGACACCACTTACAGTTTTTCGGTATGTTTAGTTCAGCTGCAAGGCTTGTGACGTATATTCCATTTTAATTTTCCATTTTAGTTCCTCTCCTAATTTGAGTTTGTTCACTTTTGCACTTTCCAAACTTAACGGGATATCTTTTCTCTCTCATGAATGGAGTTTTGGCAACACTCTGAGTGGCGTATGAATGTGATAAGAGCAAAACGAGAGATGTCATGGCTATGCAGTAGCTGTGAGAGGAGAATTTTGATGGTGAACGTTAATGCTCCTTTTTGATACGAGACTGCTTAATTGCCATTTAAATATTTCTGAAGGCTACGTGTTCCACTTCAATGATAGTGTTGGGTTTTGTAGTCAAGTGTTATTGTGGATATTTACCCAAGTTTCGTTGATCTCACCTTGTTGAAGTGCAACTGATCAAAAGTACCTATTGGCAGCAATAAAGGTTTAGCTGTAAGTAACAACTTCTCGAACTTTTTTGGGTGACTCGTATTTCACTGTAGTTGAAGTTTTTGATCTATGTACTGTTTTAGCGAATCAGCCGCACACAAACGCTGTAAGGCAGCCCCGGTGGCGCAGTGGTCTAAGCGATGGCCTCTGATCATTCGTCCGAACGGGGTCCGGGTTCGAATCCCGGTGAGGCATGGATGTTGTGTTCGTCTTACGGCACTGGCTCTCTCCCTTCCCTGGAACCAGTGACCCTAAATTAGGGACGGGCGACTGCTTATAGCCCATTGAGTTGCTCACGGTGGTCGTTAAACCTCCAATCAAAAAAAAAAAAAAAAAAAAAAAAAAAACGCTGTAAGCTCCAACTTTGCTCTAATGATATCTTATGACCGGAAAGCTCACGTCCATGCGGCATATCCTCTTCAAAGTTATTGATAACACGTCAGAACATTTCACTTATAGCGCACCTTCGTACGCATGCGTACTTTGCAATTATTCAAATATTTGGTAGTGTTCGAATACTTTTGGTAATGCAGTGTACATTAACTTCCTCGCCGACCATCTACCCCTGATGTGTAACGATTCTTCTTCCGCACAATGATGCTGTCATTCAACAGGACAATGCTACACCCAATATTTTTCAGATAGATACCAGTTCGCTCCAGGAGCATTCAAAAAAGTGCTTACTACACCCGAATGGCCCCGTGGATCTGCAGACCTCAATCCAACTGAGAATTTGTGAGACGAATTGGAAAGACCTGTTCGTGTACTCCATCCTCCATCGGCAATCGTGGATGACCTAAAGTTGCATTTTTTTTAAAACAAAAAAATCTTGGGATACGCATTGTTGCGGCAATATTTCCCTATATCCGGAAATAAATGATACACACGTTGTCATAAAAATCCGCGCGCCAAGAGAAAAGACCGTGCGATTAACGCGAAACTTGGCCAATTGCTACGGGGAGGACAGACATGCAAATGATTAAAGTTTCGTGCGATTCCGCATGCTCGCGCGTTCAAGACCGGCGCTGCCAACGCAATCCTCGGAGCCCATAAAGCGCAGCGCAGGGGACTCCACGTGAGTCCCGTAGTACACGGTAAGAGTTAGGTGAAATTCCTAAGCTATAGACATTCTGAGGAGCCGCCGTAGATTTGCGTACGGGCAACTGACGGAGTTTGAAAGACGCCGTATAGTCGGGATGAGAGAGACAGGGTGGCCGGTGCGCCAAATCGGGCCGGTCGGACAGTACGGTGCGATCGTGTTCGGAGAAATGAACACGGGAAGGCACCCAGATACGGCGGACTGGCTCTGTACGATTCAGACACACCACCAGCAGTGAAGACCGTGGGATCGCGAGAGAGGCACGCACAGATGCAACGACGTCTTTGTCCAATCCTGTGTCCGCCAGAACCATTACCAGAAGCCTGGCATAGGCGAATCTGGACTCTTGACGGCCCTTACGTTTTCTGACATTATCATCTGACCATCGTCGGCGTCGATTGCAGTGGTGTCAGCAGCGAGCAACATGGAATGCTACGGACTGACGACGTATAGTATTCAGCGACGAATCCCCCTTCTGTATAGGAACGGACGATCACCGTGTCAAAGTGTGGAGGACCTCAGGTAAGCGCTACAATCCCAACCTCACACAGCGGCACACGTCCCGAACTGAACTGCAGGCGTAATGGTCTGGGGAGCCATCGCGTATGGCAGCCGGACTTCCCTCGCAGTGATCCGAGGGACGCTGACCACCCGGGGACAAACCCTATTGAAAATGGGTGAAATATTGTCAAAAGTCAGGACATAGGAGCTGGATCCATTCCATTGCTTTTATGCGTCATAACTTGCGTAAAACTGGTTCGATTTCGATGAAAATTTGGTATGTGGTAGGGAACCACCTGGGCACAAACCCTATTGGAAATGGGGTCAAAGATCAGGCAGGGCATAAGAGCGGGATATATTCCATTGCCCTTATGCGTCATAATTTGCGTAAAAATGGTTCGATTTCGATGAAATTTTAGTACGTGGTAGGGAGCCACTGGGAACAAACCCTATTGGAAATGGGGTCAAAGGTCAGGACACTGGAGTGGGATCCATTCCATTGCCCTTGTGCATCATAACTTACCTAAAATGCTTGGATTGCGACAAAACTTTCTCATGTTGTTCCGGAAGTATAGTGAACCGGTTCTGTTGAATATCAACGAAATGGGGTCAAAGGTCATTGCACAAAAGCCATATTTATTCCACAGCCATTATTCTCATAACTTGGGGGGGTCAAAGGTCAGGACACAGGAGCGAGATTTATTCCACAGCCATTATCCACATAACTTGAGTAATAATTTCTGGTATGTTGGAAAGCGTATCATAATCAATGCATTGCATGATTTATTAACTTGTTTTAATTTATGACCACTGATTCCAGGAAGGAACTGAAACAGCACCCATGCCTCACAGCAGATTCGAACCCAGACTCATCTTGCGAGACTGGTGAGAAGCAAACGCAGTGTGTCACTTGGCTCCCGGATCCTGAATATTTAATTTCATAGGATTATATCATTTAATATGTTGCAATATTGTTCATTAATACTTTTATAAATCGTGGATTTCTTTATGCCGTAAGTAACGTGCCAGGTTCCTGATTTTCTCTCCAGTTTGGAATTTCGTCTCTGTCGTGATACTTCGTCTACTCTCATTTGTAACAGCAGTCGTGATGTTCTCAAACGTGACTTCTGTGTGATGCAGTTCAAAGAGTAAAGCAAAAGAAATTATATATGCACTAAGGATGCAGTCGGATTGGAAATGGTGTGATCACTTATGTACAGCTGTTAACGTGCTCCCAACCCTATTATTCAGATCGCGGATTCAACTACAGCAAGCTGTTATAGAAGAAATTAGTATCAAAAGCTGGTGCTATACGATAACCGTAAGCGATCTTCAGAGTGGTTGAAAAATGTTGAACTACCAGAAAAAATCCTAAACCAAGATTGACGCCAAAGATGGTTTTTTTGTAGAGAGTGTGTCAGACTATTCACGGTGTTATACACTACAGGTTCATGAATGCTGGTGAAAGCATTACTTCAGTCATATACTGTGAAGGAATTGACCGAATACACCAGAAGTTGTGTTCCAGACAGCTATCTATAGTGAACAGGAAGTGTCTTATCCCTCCTCCGTGATAACGTGAGACAACACGTGTCACAAATGGCGAAACAGAAACTACACAAACTGAGATTCGAACATCACTCACATCCAGTTTACTCGCCTGAATTGAGACTTACATATTTCCACCTGTTCATGCAATTTAGCAATTACCTCAAGGACAGCAGGACCTTCAGAAACCGAGAGGAGGACGAAATTGCATTCCGGGAATTTCTTGCATCCAGGGAGACAGATGTCTTCCGGACTGGCATCGAAGCACCTGCCACTCACTGTCACAGGTGTGTAGCTGCTGAAGGCGCCTATTTGGCATAATAGGGTAATTTATAATGAAATATACAGTTTCCATATGCTATAAAATAGTAACACTTGAAGACACGGACCACAACTGCGAGCCGTTAGGTAGATGTACTCATAAAGTTCGTGTCCCGCTACTGAGGGAAAGGACGTAGGAGATAGCTTGCGTGTCACGTGACTAGTCAGTCAAAATGGAAGCGTCTGCAGTAGGGAAGGCGTTTTGTGTTCTTGAATTGAGCAAAACGGAATTTGTAACTGTTGTGCAACGGCATTTTCGATCACGATTCGGAAAAGAACCTCCAACCGGAAAATCTATCTTAAATTGGTTTAAAAAAATTTGAAACTACGGGCTGTTTGTGCAAACTTAAGAGTCCTGGACGACCGCGTGTATCGGAAGAAGTCGTCGATAGTGTTTGCACTGCCCTTCAACGAAGCCCGGGAAAATCAACGCGGAGGGTGAGTCGTGAAGTGCAGATTTCACAGCCCACTCTCCGGAGAATTTTGAGAAAGAAGCTGAAAATGATCCCATACAATGTGCATGTGTTACAAAATCACAGCCACTATCACTGCACTTGATTCAGTTATCTTACCTCGCGTTTAGGCGGAAATGGATTACCGGCTCGATATGTGTTGTGTGACTAAAGAGGCACACATAGAACATCTGTGACTATCTCTAAAAAAACCCTGAAACATTCTCCTACAATTCTGTTACTAATGACATAAAATATCTTACATTGTTCTTGTTTTATAGTGCGTTGAAATTGTATACTTCTTTATGAATCACCCTGTACAAAGTTGCGTGCTTTGACGTATGTCTGCTTTAGTTTTACTGTCCAAATCGGCCATTTTCCCCCGAATGATCTGGCATTGGAAGTAAGACTGTGACTAGCTATTACGTCTTCTTCAGAGATCCTGTCGTAAACGGTCATCTTGATCCGGATAAACGTCAGCATTGCTTCAGCGTAACAGTCTCTTGCTTCACTCTGACATGGATATCACGGTTAAGCCCACTGCTCTTGCGTGTGTTTCGCGTTTCTTTATGTTTTCTAGTTATTTTGATGTACGCCGGTGAGCATTTAAGTCTTCAAGTATTCACCTATACCTGATTTACAGTCACTGGATTTAGAAAAAGACGAACACAACATTCATGTCTAGATTGCAGCGTGGAGCAAGCAGTACGAAAACCTAGAACTGTTTCTGTGCTTGAGAATCCACGGAAAAACCAAACATTTATGACCACTTTCCTAATGCGATGCTGGCCCTCCATGTGCCAACAAACGAGCTGTTACCAAGAGAGACATGTACATTAAAATATGTCAAAAGTTGTCTAATGGTATCTGATACCAACACGTTATCAGCAGTTCGTTTAACTCTTGTAAAGTATGTACTTGAGCCACCACAGATCGGATTTGCTGTTCCAACCCCATCCACAAATGCTCGATTGGATTGATGTCTGCAGAATGTGGAGGCCAGGGTTGTACGTGTAATTCTTCTTCGTGTTCCGCCAACCATTCCTGAACCATCCGGGAAGTGTGGATTGGAACATTATGCTGCTGATAGATGACATTACTAGAAAGGAGTATCGTTGCCATGAATGGAGGCATCTGGTCTGCAATGACTTTTAGGTAGGTGGTAGACGTCATAGTTTTCTGCACATGAATGACTGGACACAGGGTTTCCCAGCAGAACAGTGCCAAAAGCATTACACTTCCTCCACGAGACCCTTGCCACCATGTAAAATGCACCTGGTCTGCAATGATGTTTAGGTACATGGTAGACGTCATAGTTTCCTGCTCAAGAACGACTGGATCCAGGTTTTTCCAGCGAAAGGTTGCCCAAAGAATTACACTTCCTCGTTTACGTCCCACGGTGCATCTAGTTGCAAGCACGTCCCTAGGTAAACGAACCACACGTGCTCAGCCGTCGCCCACGTGCAACAGTGACGGATATTGTTCGGACCAGCCGACGTTTTTACATATATTCCAGTTCCAGTTTTGATGATCGGGTGCTAATTGTAGGCGCTTTTGATGGTGAATTGAGGTTAGCATGGGCACTCGGAGCATCTTACTGCTAGGTATCGCCATTTGCAGCAGGGTTCGATGTACTGTGTGTTTTGACACTTGTATTTCTCCAGTCATCAGCATTCAACTTACCCGCGAGTTGCGGCACAGTATCTCTTCTGTTCTCACGTGCCAAACAAGATAGCCTTAGCTTACCTCTACCATTGATGAGCTGTGGTAAGCTCCCATTTTACCGGCGGGTCGTGGCTTTTTCCTCCTGTAACCAGTTTTTGAAGGTTCTCACCAAGGTTGACAGTGATCAACCCACTGGGCTTACCGTCTCGGAGACGCTTTGACCCGGTCGACAGGTCATTACAATTTGGCCTTTGTTATACTCGCTTAATTCCACTGCTTTTCCCATCTGAAGAACAACGCAGATAAAAACAGTGCTAATTATTCCGATTGGTTACTTTTACACGTGCCATCGTTTATCTGTAGTTGCTTAGATTTCCATACAGACGCTCTCGTCACAATGTTTTCGCTATCCGGTGTATGTATGTCAACATAGGCTGCATTGTATTTATATAATATTATTAGAAAGTTTAATATACTGAAAGATGCAAGCATGCAGACACACACACACACACACACACACACACACACACACACACACACACACACACACACACACACACACACACACACGCACACACACACACCACGAAACGCATCTTAAAATTCACGAACAGTCTGAAGTCAGATTCGCCTTATATCATTCGTAATGTTACACCCTGCTTTGAATTTCCGGAACTGAAGGGTGTTTCTCTCCTGGAACATATCTCGATCAACAAACTGATGACACTCCACTGAACAACACAGCACGTCTTGGTCCAAAAGGAACACAGGATTTCTCAAGATCCCAATTTCATTTGCGGTGAACACGTTGGCACCAAGACAATTGACCTTGAGTGAAAGCTACATCAAACTGTTCAGTAGAAAGCGCATTTCCGTTGCTTTTATTGAGAGACAGCGAGAATGGATTTTTCTAGTAAATCAAACACTTTATTGAATACATAATATACTCGAAGATCCAGGCAGAGAACCACACACAATCACGGGCTAGATAAGTAACACAGTAACCATGCCCATGCGTTGCAACTCCATGATAACACATTTCGAATGACAGACGGGCAATATCATTTTCCTTTCCAAAACACTAAATTTAAAGGTACTACTTTCTTCTGCTCGTGTTGTTTCACACCCATTTCTGGAAAACAATGTCTGTTCAAACCATTTCCCAAGTAACTGCGGAAAATCGATGCCAAAAATCTAAGAATTCAGAAATGTTAAGAATTCCTTTTTAGTGGAAAGGCTCCCGTCCTAAAATATCCTTATAGCCGAACAGCTAAGGGCGTGAATTCTAAACAGCAGCTCAAATACAAAGATACTAATGGCTGAGGCGGTCATAGACAAGGATTGGATGAAAAGAAAGGGTCTTTTTATCTCATTTTGTCGTGGATTAGGAGCGATGGTTCTATGTTAGTGGATCATCTGACAACGATTTTTGTTGGTATTTTCTTTACTGGGGGTTTAACGATTATTGTGAGCTACTCGATGGGCTATAAGCAGTCGACAGTCCTTAATTTAGGGCCACTGGTTCTAGAGAATTGGGAGAGCCAAGGCCGTAAGAAAAATACAGCATCCATGTCTCACATAGACCCACCTCAGACGAATGATCAGAAGCCAGCGCTGAGACCACTGCGCCACCAGGACGGCTGCTAATATTTGAGCTACTAACAACCTATGAGCGCATGACGATGTAAGAGTCTCCCTTCCCAAATATCGGACCCTCGCAGTTTTTCGGATGCCACACTTTTAGAAAATGAACATTCACAACTAAAAACATATGATACGAAAAATTAATGAGGTGAAATTCGAAAGGTGAATATAAGTTTCCACACTTAAGGTACATTACTTTTATAAATTAATATATGAAGATAGTTTTAAAATGTAGGTATTTTAATACAAAATTGCTGTGCATTTAGATTTTTCGACGTACCCTCCAGGCACTTCCATTACACCAATCGATATCGAAAGTGCCACAACAGGAAGTACCTGTCCGAGTGTCACGCAAACTGGGGGTATGTGCCGAGAGTTGAGCTATGTAAAGCATTGTATTTGAGAATTACTCACGTGACTGCTCAGGGTGATAAATGGGCAAACCAACTCGGCGTAGCTAAGTTTGGCTGTCCTCACCCGGCAGTGTGGAGCACTACATCGGGGTTATCTCGTTGGTCAAAGGAAGTTTAAGACGTGAGAGTGCTTAGACAACTTCATTGGTAATCACATCATCATACGGTCATCTATAAGAGGAGATCTCATCATGGGGGTACGAACGGCTGTTTACGCACTTAACTGCATCGTGAACAAAATGTATCACGATGCATCAACTGTCGACCGAATGTGGTGACAATGGTTGGAAGACAGTGACGTGAGTCACTGAAATTGTACTGTTGCACTTATGCGGATGTAAGGATGTCTCGATTTCCGCATTCAACAGGGAGATGAAAAAGCCTCACAAACCAAAGCGGACGACATTCGACGAGATGTATAGGCAGGTTTGGGCATAACAGTATAGCCTGTGAATTGCAGATTGGGTAAACTAGGCTTATGCTCTCGTTAGCTATTGCGAAAGCAGCCACTGACCGCAGTGCATCGTCGTGGAAGATTGCAGCTGCGCAGTACCACGAATTGCACCATGTGGTGCTCAGGGACGAGTCTCAGCTACGTCTCAGAACCGATGATCTCCCATTTAAGAATCTGGTGACCACGTGATCGATCTTGTTCCCATATCTGAACGTCATACGGCTACTCATCCTGATGTCACGATTTGGGGCTGTATCAGTTTCAACAGCCTTTCGCCCGTCGTACCTATGGTGTGTCCAATGACGGCACGATGATACGTCGATGACGTGCTGCAGTCAGTTTTGTTGCTACATCTCTGATGGATGCCAGATACCCAGTTACCACAAGATGCCACCCCCCGGCTCGCTGTAACATTAGCAGCTATACCTACAAGGTGTTCTGGTGCTGCCCTGGACCGAGCCATCATCTGACGTCTTCCTATTAGAGAACGCGTGTGACGCCATTGGCAGGCGATTTACAGCTTCTACATGAACCCCTCTCAATTTCGATTAACTATGAATACATGTCAACTACGCATGGTCCGGAGTATTTCAGGAAACACTTCGGGGGCCACTTTGATGGGCATGGTGGACTGGTAGTGCTCTGGCCCGCGCGATCACCAGACTTCTAAATAGAGAACGTGTTGGAAGTTGTTTGTAAAGCGAGCTACCGATTCTGGGCAAAAACCCCGCAATATTTATTAATTATGGATGCATGTCAAGGACGCATGGAACACAGTACCTCAGGAAAACCCCTCCGGTTGCCGCTTTGATAGCGATAGGTGGACTGATGCTGCCCTGTACCGCGCCATCACCAGACAGGACGTGTGGAACGCTATTTACAGACGAGTTAGTGCTTCTGCACAAATTTCTCGTTTAGATGTATCCAAATCAACGTATTATGGATACATCTGAACGATACATGGTTACGAATGCCCCTGGAGACCCTCCGAAGGCCGTTTCGCATGCGCAGTAGTCTAAGAGTTGGTTTCTGACTCTTCGTCGGAGATGTGTCCAGGTTCGATTCCCAGTGAGGCATGAATATTGTGTTTGTCTCTCTTACGAATCTAGCTCTCTCCCTTCTCAGGAATCAGTTACCCTAAATATGGGCAGGGAGACTGCTTATAGCCCATCGCGGTGCTCACGGTATTCGTTAAACGCCTAAACAAACAAACGGAAAAAAGCATCCGACAAATTTGTAACGGCAGCTCGGATTTGCGTCCCAGTGGATGTTCTGCTTGACAACGCCGCTCTTCTTATGCGTCGGTCAGTCCGCTCATCAGTCCGTCTGTGACTCCCGGTTCCACGTCTTCTCGTGTGGGAATGTTCCTCGGGCTATCTACGCCACCATCGTACCACCACCGATACTTCCCGTCCAATTCGCTCCGCAATACGACGATACGACCACCCGGCCTCTCGGAGTTCGACTAGACGACCTCGCTCAAAGTCCGATAACTTCTGAAATCGTACACGTCTACCATGTCCAGGCATTGCAGCTTCTTCAGGGTCTTCGCACGTGTCCGTACGCCGACGACTGATTACGATCACTTCGCCGTACTTCTTAAATACCACCGACGATAATTTGCATATTTTGCCGTGCTGTGGCATAAGCGCTCACCGGTTGGTCCCGAAATTAATATCACACCTACGTAAACTCGACCCCATTAACATATGTAAATTCCATGATCGTTGGCCAATTCCTTCTTGGTGTTCTTTTTCACTTTCCGCCAGTGTATATAGCCCAGCATGGCGGTCACAAACCTTACTGATTCAGCCCATATTGTACTATTCCTTGTCCATTGAATTCATGTAGTTGCACAGAAATTAAATAAGTTCTTCGCCTCGTACTTTTCTACGTAGTTGGTATCATTTTGAGCATTCTTCCATGGGGGGATATTTTCTGTGATTAGTAATGTGCCTCTACCGCTGATATCCTTCATACTGGGGTAGAAATAAGTGTCACTAGAACCTAGCTCTGGAGAAGAAGATGAGTGCTAAAGAACCAAATATTGCTATCTGTATGGCTGTCCTCCCAATCTAGAAGGTGTCTTCCTTCAAGATTGGGAGGACAGCTTATGAAAAATAGACATTTCCACGTCTATTTTTCATAGCTTCACAAAGTTGGTGTAGTGTGCACGAGAGAATATAACACAACTTTCCAGGTAGTCCATCACGATGAAGTTTTGTGCTATATGAAAACCTAATGTCGTCCCCTTGCTGACTAACTAAGCTGCACGAAATTTCTTTGCAGACGGAGAAAATGCATGCTTTCACATTTAACTTCGATTTTTATTCTCCCGGCAAAAGTGGTATAAACACATGTTTCATTCGTTGAAACAATCCGCAACCAGAAATTACTTAGAATGAAAATACCAACGTTTACCACAATAAAAGGTTTATTATACATCGACTACAGTTTCGCAGAGCTTTTGGCTCGGTATCATTAGGACGAATGGCTGGGGGCGTAAGTGTTAATTTCTGCTTCTGATGTATTTGCAGGAAAATCTGAGCTTCTGAAAACTCTACTGAAATGTTTTTTCTTGGACCGATGCCGCTCATATTGAAAAACGTTTTGAGAATACTTTCTTACCATTCGTTCTGATAATGCCGAGCCAAAAGCTCTGCGAAACTATAGTCGATGTATAATTAAACTTTTATTGTGGTAAACGTTGGTATTTTAATTCTATCTCAACACCACAAGTGTGTAGTCACAAATTATATATACAGAAATTACTTTGTCTGTCTCTTTATACGTCAGTCGCCTACAAAAGACTCTACTGAGCTTATAGAGACCCGATATTTGAGAAAAACGGAAAGGGGGTCAAATGGGGTTGTGAACCGCGGAGACCTTTTCCAAAATTCGAATTTGCTGATTTTTAATTAATTCATTTAATTTTTAAGACATTCAACCATTGTTGAAATCTGATCTTCCGGTGGCCTGTCCCATGAAATCACGCAACAATAATTTGTTTCATTGTTACCCAATAATATTTCATTAAACTATTGCCCAACAGCGTTTTATTACGAAATTCAATGGATCCGTACGACAAGTGTTCAGCTAAGTGTGGTGCATTCTTTTATGCCCTGGGATTTGCTCATGAGTCTGCAGTTCTTGGGAGCCAACATGAAGTGGCCTTTTGAATATTCAAAGAATTTGTCGGAAATGAACGAACACTGCCGATTTAAAAGCATACATTCTCAATTGTAAACCGAACAGTCTGTCGTATGTCTTGCATCAAGAGGAAATGCATCCTGTGCTGATGTTTTCTCCACAAATGGAAGAGAGAGAGAGAGGTCATTTAGAACGATATTACATCATCGCTAGATTTACTGCCACAACGGATATCTCTGTGCCACTTCACAACAGTAGAATATGCAAGACCGTTATATACACTCACGGACAATGAAGTTTGCGCACGAAGAAGAAAACATGTTCCAACCGCGAAACTTTGCAAATAGCCAGAGTGCTTGTTGGCATGCAAATGATCCACGTTTGCTGCGAGTGCGCATGACCGCACACCCTGTGATGGTGCTGCATGCACGAACGGAAAGCCTTATAAACCGGCGAGTTGTCCATGCCCTACAAAAGCGAAAAGAACCGGCTGACGCAAACAAGAGTACAGAGTGACAAAAATGCCGGGTAGACGCCAGAGACGTCGATTTACGCAACGTACGGACTTTGAAAAAGGCCATATCATCGGGCTGAAAACCGCACGGTGGTCGGCGCGCGCAGTATAGCAGCGCCTCTTAGGTGTGCTGCCATTAACACCGGAACATCGCTGGCTCCGTGTGCAGTGGTACCAGACCAGAGCGACGTAGAACGCCACAGATTGGCGACATGTGGTATTTAACAATGAATTCCGCTTCATTTTGGGGACAGATGATCGTCGTGTCCGGGTGTGGAGGTTCCCGGGTCAACGGCACAATCCCAACCTCGCTATCGAGCACCACACCTCCTCCCACTGCAGGCATTATGGTCTGGGAAGCTATTGCCTACTATAGCCGATCAGCTGTAGTAGTTGTACGTGGATCATTGACGGACCAGCTGTATGTGGATGAAATCCTACGGCGCCATGTGTCCCCATTCCTGGCCGGGATTCCAAGTGCGCTATACCAGCAGAATAATGCCCGTCGCAAACGGCTCGAGTTGCCCAGGACTGTCTAGACACTTCCATGGTTTACTCTCTCCCCGGCCTCGTTCCCTATCGAGGATGTGTGGGACCAGTTGAAGCACCGGCTACCGCCGTGCCGCACTATCCGGGATTTGGAGCACACCGTCCAACATGTGTGGGCCAGTCTGCCGCAGGACAACATCAGGTTTCTGTTCGCCTCCATGTCAGACCGTTTTGCAGCATGTATCGCAGCACGAGGCGGTGCGACGCGCTATTGAAGATGACCGGACTTCCTGCCACGGATTCATCTGTAATTGTTCTGAAGCTCTGTTTTTGCCATCATGTGTATCACTCATCTGTATCCTTACGTCCATAAAATTTCCATTCAATTCGATGCTTCCCTCTTGGTGCGCAAATTTCATTGTCCGTAAGTGTACGAGGGAGTATCAAAAAGTTCGTACAATCACCAAGAAATAAACAAGCTAGAAAAAAACCTTTTTAATTCAGGTACTTAGTCCTTCTCTACATAGGCACCACCCAGTGCCATGTATTTCTCCCACCTTTGCTTGACCTCCTGTATTCCCTCAGCGTAGAACACTTCAGATTGTGCCTGAAACCACTGGTCTTCCTCAAAAATGACGTCATCAATGTCATCAAATCGCCTCCCACGTAGTGGACGTTTCACCTCGGGGAAGAAAAAGAAGTCACTTGGTGCCATATCAGAAGAATTAGCGGATGACGCAATATATTGTATTAAAGACGACTTGCAGTGACGATGGTGTTGACTGCTGAATTAACTGGTGCGTTGTCGTGCAACAAATGGACAATTTTTGTGATCATTCAGTTTCTTTTGCTTTTAATTTGCTGTCTTAATTTGGTCAGTGATTTGCAATAGTAGTAAGAGGTAATAGTTTGATCCTTCTGAAGGTAGTCTGTTGAAATAATACCTCTTTTATCCCAGAAAACCGAGGGCATCACTTTGGTAGCATACTTTTGAACTTTTGTCTTTTTTGGGAGTGGTGAAGAGGGATGTCCCCAATGTTTACTCATTTCTTTGGTTTCTGGATCACAGAGGTATAACTAATACTCATCCATAGTAATCAAACAGTCAAAACATTCTTCGAAATTCGCGTTACAAAGATTAAACAATATTTGCGCGGATTGTGCCGGAGCTTCCTTTTGGAATGGGGAGAGAAGTCTAGGTGCTCATCGCACTGAGACTTTGGACATGTTCAATTGGTCATGCATGACTGTCCACATTGATCCATAGCTAAGATGAACTTCTTGTTCAATAGGTCATGCATGACTGTCCACACTGATCCATAGCTTAGATGAACTTCTTGTTCAATTGGTCATGCATGACTGTCCACACTGATCCATAGCTTAGATGAACTTCTTGTTCAATTGGTCATGCATGACTGTCCACACTGATCCATAGCTTAGATGAACTTCTTGTTCAATTGGTCATGCATGACTCTCCACACTGATCCATAGCTTAGATGAACTTGTTCAATTGGTCATGCATGACTGTCCACACTGATCCATAGCTTAGATGAACTTCTTGTTCAATTGGTCATGCATGACTGTCCACACTGATCCATAGCTTAGATGAACTTCTTGTTCAATTGGTCATGCATGACTGTCCACAGTGATCCATAGCTTAGATGAACTTCTTGACAAAGCATTTCAATGGTTGTGCGCCTATCTTCAAGGATTAACTTCTCCACTGTGGTCACAAATGTCTGGTCACCTGTCAAAGATGGCCGTTCGGACCTTGGTTTGTCAAAAATGGTCACATGACCACTTTGCCACGGTCACGTAGGCTGGACACTTATTTCCATATACATTTAACATTTCTTGATGGGTATTTTTAGCTGACTTTCCTTGGAGATGAAGGAACTTGATCACACTGCGAAATTCCACTTTGTCCATGATCATGGACTTTTCGATTCCTGAAAAAAAAACGAGTTAGCTAAATATTATTTCTATTGTACAGTAAACTGAATGTATACATAACAAAATAAAACAAAAATGGTTTCGGTAGCTTTAATACTTTTGAGTGATTGCGCGAACTTGTTGAAACCCCCTCGTATATCATATAATATTAGCACTATATCTTCATGATCCTCTTGTGCAGACATTCTTTTCAAAAGATAGGCATTTTATAAACTCCGCGGTTTATTTTTATTCGTTTCGGAAAGTATCTAAGGGTTCTCTCGATAAAAAACCAACTGAAAGAAAGAGCGAATGAATTTACAGAATATGATATTGTTGCAGTGGTGTCTACATACATAGAATAACTTTGTCTCTCTCTTTCTCTGTCAATCGCCTGCAGAAGACACTATTAAGCTTTTAGAGATTTGAAATTTTTGAAAACGAGAAAGAGGGCCAAATGGGGTTGTGAACTACGGAGCCCTTGCTCGGAATTCGAATATGCTGACCTTTAATTAATTAATTTATTTTTTAAGACTTTCAACGGTTGTTGAGATCTGATCTTTGGGGTATGTTGTCAAATGAACTAACTCAACAATAATTCATTTCGTTGTAACTCAATGTTTCATTAAACTCTCGCCCAACAGTTCTTCATTACGTTTTATATAAACTTAACAATACCTGATTGCAATCTTGCGTAAAGTACGAGAACCTGATACCCAAACGTGATAGAAACCATTACAATTTTTTTATTGGCGTAGGAACTTGTCTGTGCGAATTCTTTCGCAAAGCTTCAAGAATTCACCAAAAAAAAAAAAAATTGCACAATTTGATAGCACTCGAAAAAGAATTGAGCCGTTGGATTATGAGAAATGCATTTAAATGGCAGTTGAAAAGTTTCTGATGATACCAAGATGAATCTTTGGAGTTGAAGACTGGTTCGGAATCAAAAGATATGTTCAATGAGAAATCGATCACAGAATTTTGGCGCTTGATGTGCGATTCCTACACAAAAGTGGCAGAAAGAGGTATCCATTCATTGCTTCCTTTGGTGTCGACATGTCTTTATGAGTTAGGATTTTCAACTATGTTGCAAGGGAAAATAAAGCAAAAAAAAATACGAATAGATTCGAGGTTGAAAATGACCTGCGTTTTTCCCTTTCAAGCATTCCTCCGTGTATCCAAGAATTCACGAAGGGAAAACAATCTCAGGTTTCTCATTGACTGTAATCTTCGCCTGAACAAACGTAATTACAATTCCCTGGTATTCTATTCAACGTTTTGTTTATTGAAGTATTCTTCAGTTTAGTCTGTTAAGCGTTAAGTAAATGTTATGAAAATAAAAAAATCCTTTATTCAAGTTTTAAAATATAACAACTTTTTCTGTTGGTATTAAATTTATAAAACTCCACTATAAAAATAATCCAAGTTAATGTATATGTACCAATGAAGAATAAGAGATTTTCAATATCATATGCATGTTATGGAGAAGACACCTTTTGGGTCGAACAGTCTTGTAAAGGGAGGAATCGTATTCTGACTTGTGGTGAATAGGGTACATGGGCAAAAACGTTTGAGAACCATTTCCCTAAAAAAACATATAAACAGAACCAGTGCCCTAGAAAAACATATAACTGCGTTAAGCAAAACAAAATCATACTTTTAGGTTTTGCTACTTCTGTATTGAAAATTATTTTGAGAAACACTACCTAAGAAAAAACGTATAACCGAGGTTTCACTGTGTAACCCAGAAAATAAAACATACATTTCGTTTGTCTACTACTGTATTACAAAAAAGGTTGAGACCCACTACCCTAGAAAATTGTATAACCGAGGTTTCACTGTGTAACCCAGAAAATAAAACATACTTTTAGGTTTTGCTACTGCTGTATTGAAAAAAATGTTGAGAAACACTACCTAAGAAAAACATATAACCGAGGTTTCACTGTCTAACCCAGAAAATAAAACATACATTTCGTTTGTCTACTACTGTATTACAAAAAAGGTTGAGACCCACTACCCTAGAAAGTTGTATAACCAAGGTTTCACTGTGTAACCCAGAAAATAAAACATACTTTTAGGTTTTTCTACTGCTGTATCGCAAAAAACGTTGAGACCCACTGCCCTAGAAATATAACCGAGGTTTCACTGCATTACCCAGAAAATAAAACGTACCATTAATTTGCCTACTGCTGAATTGCAAAATAAAGTTGCTAACCGGTGCCTTAGAAAAACATTTAACCAAGGTTTCACTATATTACCTAGAAACTAAGACACTTTTATTTACCTGCTGCTGTATTGCAGAAAAGTTGCGAACCACTGGCCAAGAAAACCGTATGACCGAGATTTCACTGTGCAACCCAGAAAATAAAGCATATTTTTAGTTTTCCTACTGCTGTATTGCAAAAAAATGTTGAAACCCACTGCCTTAGAAAAACGTATAACCGAGGTCTCACTGTCTAACCCAGAAAAAATAGCATATTTTTATTTCTCTTACTGCTGTATTGTAAAGAAAGTTGAGACTCACTGCCCTAGAAAATCGTATAACCGAGGTTTCGCTGTGGAACCCAGAGAATAAAACTTACTTTTAGTTTGCCTATAATGTATTGCAAAAAAAAAGGGGTTCTGATCCACTGCCCTAGCGAAATGAATAACCAAGGTTTCACTGTGTAATCCAGAAAAAAAAGAATACTTTTCATTTCCCTATGATGTATTGCAAAAAAAAAAAGAAGGTTGAGAAACACTGTCTTAGAAAATCAGTATAACCAAGGCTTTACTGTGTGACCAGGAAAGTAAAGCATACTTTTAGGTTGCCTGCTGGTGTATTGCAAGAAATACTGAGACCCACAGCCCTAGAAAATCGTACGACCGAGGTTACACTGCGTAACTCACAAAATGAAGAATACTTTTAGTTTGCCTACTGCTGTATTTATTGTAAAGAAGGTTGATAACCACTGCCCTAGAAAATCGTATAACCGAGGTTTCATAGTGGAACCCAGAAAACAATTTACTTTTAGTTTGCTTATAATGTACGGCAAAAAAAATTAAAAAAAGTTGAGAAGCACTGCCCTAGAAAAACGTATAACCGAGGTTTCACTCTGCAACCCAGAAAAGAGGACTTACTTTTAGTTTGCCGAAAATATATTGCAATAAAAACGGTTGAGAAGCACTGCCCTAGAAAAATGTATAACCGAGGTTTCACTGTGTAACCCAGAAAATTAAAACATACTTTCAGGTTTCCCTACGGCTGTATTAGAAAATAGGTTGACAGCCACTGGCTGCCCTTGTAAAACGTACAACCAAGATTTCACTGTATTACCCAGAAACTAAATCGTACTTTTATTTTGCCTACTTCTGTATTGCAGGCTGTAAAATGGTAACATTGCTTTGTAGGGGAATGCTCGGCTTCGCAATTTATAAGATGTTCTTCAGTTTTATGGTTTCGTTTTTGGTATTTTGTTTTACAAATGTGTAAATAACAAACCCTAGGTGTAGCTCTGCTGAGAATTAACAATAATCGCTAGAGATAATAACTTTTTCAGAAATTCAGTGTTTAAAACCTTTTGCACAGGAAAGAAAGAATACGTTTTTTTTTTTGCCTATTCATAAACGTTGGAATATTTGTACAAACATAGCTGTAGCTCTGAAAGTTTGCAATGACTCCAGAGGCGGTTTCTTTTTTCCCCCTCGGTTTCACATCTACGTTGCTATAATAAATAGCGACCTTTAGATGTTTGCGAAAGTTTTGCTCTTGTCATTCAGTAAGAGGGCCACGCTATTTTTCTTTCAGAGGCGCTTCACCCCCCCCTTCCAGCACGTTTACTTCTCGATCTTCAGGGCGAAAATGGCGCAAAAGGAAAATATTTCTCATTGCTGTTGATGTCTGAAAAACTCCTTCTCTTTCGCTCAGAATGCTTCAGAAAATCATCCATCATCAACTCCTCGTACGTTCTTTAGAAATCGCTTTCACTGATATTTTCCCCTCGTTTTATTTATTTTATTCGCAAATTTTACTTCTTTCGGAATTCATCTCGGCCGAGGATGCGAAGGACTCTCAACTTTGTATATTTAAATGGAATTTCTTACAAAAAGAAGTGCTCATTTAATTTCTGTGGGTTATTTGTATTTCCATTGATGTTTGCCGTCCTTGAAAGAAATAATTGAAAGGTTCGTATTGTTTAAAAGGAGTTTTGGAAATTTATAACACGATTTCATTACATTTTTTCCACTGGTTTTAACAGCTGTTTTCTGTTGGCACCATGCGTCTGAATTTGCTACAATACCAGATGTTTTCCACTTTCTCTTCAACATATAAAAAAATATTCCTCGGAACAAATAAGTTCTTCGCGTCTTTTTCTATTAAATCGCTCTTTAGGAGCCATTGTTTACATTCCTTAAGACGCAGGTGTTTGTTCAGAAATAATTTAATGATTAAAATGTGTTCATAAAAAAATTACCAGATCTGTTAGCTAAATTATTGAGAAACTCTCGAGGGGAATTTTGCATTCGTATCGCGGTTATATTTAAAATAATATCTTGGAAAAAAATGTTGTGATTCATTGCCTGAAGAGCTTTGAAAGCTCCCAAGGAAGTGAAATGGATTTTCCCAAAGAAAGAATATTTCTCTTGGGTTTTATAAATCCGTCTTCTGCCGTAAAAACAAATAAAATTACTCACGCTTTCATAAACATCAGAAAAATATATTGGATTCTTTTTACAGATTTACAACATTTGTACGAATATCTCTTCTTGAGAGGAAGATTCAATTTTATAAATCCATTTTTACCTAGTGTGGAGGAAAGCATATGTTTTTTCTGATACCTGCGTAATTAGAGTTCTACACAGTATTAAATTTTATAACTTCACATGTTGCCTCTCATAATGTTTCGCACATTTTCATCTAAAAAACATTTCAGAATTTACCAAATGAGAGGCTCGGTATAGCTTCCATAAAAAAAACGGTGTGTGAAATATTTATTTTTTTAACAGAAAAGGTAGTGTACACTCACGGACAATGAAATTTGCGCACCGAGAAGGAAGTATCGGATCGAGCTGAAATTTTATGAACGTAATGATACAGATCAATGATACACATGATGGCAAAAACAGAGCTGCAGGACAATTGCAGAGGGATTTGTGGCACGCAGTTCGGTCATTTTCAATAGTGCTTCGCACCGCCTCTTGCTGCGATACATGCTGCAATACGGCCCGGCATGGAGGCGAACAGACATCTGATGTTGTCCCGTTGCAGACTGGCCCACACGTGTTGGATGGTGTGCTCCAACTCCCGGATAGTGCGACACGAAAGCAGCTGGCGTTTCAACTGGTCCCACATATGCTCCATAGGGTACATGTCCGGGAATTAGGCAGGCTACTGAAGTACCTGAACATGACGTAGGCAGTCCTAGGCAATCCAAGCAGTGTGCGGGCGGGCATTATCGTATTGGTATAGCGCACCTGGAACTCCGGCCAGGAATGTGAGCACATGGGGCCGTAGGATCTCATCCACATACCGCTGGCCCGTCAATGATTCACGTACCACTACTTGAGGTGATTAACTATCGTAGGCAATGGCTCTCCAGACCATAATGCCTCACACTACGGAAGATTTGGAGCTCGATAGTGAGGTTGGGATCGTGCCGTTGACCCCGGGACCTCCACACCCAGACACGATGATCATCTGTCCCCAAAACGAAGCGGGACTCATCGCTAAACACCGCACGTCACCATTCTGTGGCGTTCCATATCGCTCTGGACTGGCACCACTGTAAATAGCGCTGGCGATGTTACGATCTTAATGGCAGCACACGTAATTGGCGCTGGGTTCGCAGATTCCCTTCAGCGAGTGCGTCGGGGAATGGTTCGTGGGCATTCATGAGCCGCTACATCTGCCTGTATAGTGGACCAGTTCCTCGTGAGATCCGTTCGTACTTGGCGCACGATCCGTCTATACTCTCCATCGGTGGTTCTCCTGGTCTTTCCGGAGCCATTCCGCCGTGTGACAGGGCCGTCACGTGTTCACTGCTCCCAACATAGTCGGACGCTATGGACAGAACGATCCACGTGGCGGACTATAGTGCTTGTCGACCACCGTGCGGTTTCCAGCCCGATGATATGGCCTTTTCAAAGTCCGTACGTTGCGTAGATCGACGTCTCTGGCGTCTACCCGGCATTCTTGTCAATCTGTAGTCTTCCTTGCGTCGGCAGGTGCTTTTCGCTTTCATGGAGCATCTACTACATGCCGGTTCGTGCATGCAGCGTCACCACAGGGTGTGCGGTGATGCGCACTAGCACCAAACGTGGATCATTTGCAAACCAGCACACACTCTTAACTATTTGCAAAATTTCGCGCTTGTAGCATGATTTATTCTAGTGGCGAAAGTATTGCATCATTTGCAAAAACCTTAAATTGTTAATTTTAGCTCTTTACCTAACAACATTTCATAGTTAGTTCATCATTTATACGACATTAGATGCGAAATTTAATGCAGATTTTAAAAAAATATCTTAGTGGTCTATGTAGCTCTTAAGATACGTTACAAAAATCATGACCAAGTCGAAATTATTATGAAAAGGATCATTTATCCAATACTCTAGTTTACATCAATAAAGTATTTTTGTTCTTCATATGGAATGAAATAGCATTTAGTTACAGATATATAATGAAGCAAAATTATACAAAGTAACTAATATTTTGGTGCTGAGCCTTTAGCTTTAATAACAGCTCTGCATTTGGATGGCATACTGTGAACAATATTTTGTAAAACATTGGGTTGAACAATAAGATTCCATAAATAATAACACAAGGAACTGTACACCAACTATATATAAGATAGTACAACTGTACTATCTTATATATATTCCAAATTGACATTACATCTTCAATGAGTTGAATTTTGGTTGTTGGCTTAGTTTTTGATAGTTCATACAATACTTTGAACCACAGATTTTCGATCGGTTTTAAGTCTGGTGACTATGGTGGCCAATGAAGATGCTGAACATCTTCTGATTGAAACTACTTGTACACACTTTAGCACGACGACAGCGAGCATTTTCATCTTTAAAAAGTAAAAGTGTGTTCATAAAGTCTTTTAAGTTATTGTAGCATTTTGTTTTCTAATATTCAGATTTATTTCCGAGAAATTACCGTACCATCGACAATATAGATGTTCCCAACGCCATGTCCACACATCCAGCTCCAAACCATGACCTTCACCGGATGCTTAACAGTAGTCACTAAGCAACTTGGACGGAAATCTTCATGCTTGAATCTTGTTACATAGATAGCTCTGATTCGCATAAGAGAAAAATTCTGATTCATCACTGAGCAGAACATTTTCCCATTGCTTGGTTGTCCGTGAGAAATGTTGTTTTGTCCACTGAAGTATACACTTCAAAGCCCACGGTGCCGCCCGGGTGGCGCAGTGGTCTGAGCGATGGCCTCTGATCATTCGTCCGAACGGGGTCCGGGTTCGAATCCCGGAGAGGCATGGATGTTGTGTTTGTCTTGCGGCACTGGCTCTTTCCCTTCCCTGGAACCAGTGACCCTAAATTAGGGACGGGCGACTGCTTATAGCCCATTGAGTTGCTCACGGTGGTCGTTAAACCTCCAATCAAAAAAAAAAAAAAGCCCACGGTTAAGTAAGCCAGCGTAAACCACTGTCTTAACAGTGGTTTACGCTTGCTTTTGTAGCCGTGTAAGTCATAATGAAGCACTCTTCTCCTAACAGTAGCATCAGTCACTTCAAACCATCATTGAAGCAATTTAGGTGAATTGAACCTCTTGACTGCTACGCTTGGCTTTCTGAGCTCTTTGTCATGCCTAATTGTAGTGGATCTATGCTTCCCACTGCGATACACATATTTTTAATATCACCAGTGTCTTTTACCTTCTTCGGTAGCCTAATCACTGTACAGATTGATTACAGTCCACTCTTTCAGCGATTTGCCTTCAAGAATGTCCCATTTCATGCAGGACAAATAATTTTGCCCTATCCGTTGCGGACAATTCCGCAGTTTTAACCATCATTAAGAATGTACACAAATTATACTATAATAACAAAAAGAAGCGACTACTACAGTGCCCTAATAGCTTTGCGTCAACCCTTATAATGACTGGAATAGGATTGGGATAGCATTAGGACGCAGCCAATCAGGTAAAAGAATGTCTATGATTGGCTGAAGCAACTGATACGCAGCTAACGGTAACTTCAACGTGTTTTCCAAACCCCATGTTTTATGTCATATCTTAAGAACAGAAGTAACTGTAGGAAAAACTGAGACATTTTTGAAATTTACATTGAATTTCGCATCTAGTGACATATTAAAGATGACGTAACTATCGAAATTAGTTAGTTAAAAAAAGAGTTAAATTTCAAAATTTACGGTTTCTGCAAATCATGCGATACTTATGCACACCACCGTAATTAAATGAAAATAACATTACGCGTTTACTGCAAGAACAACATGAAAATGTCCTTAATGTTTCTCATTATTCTTTTATGTTTGAGCAATATTAGGAAATAACGGGAAACAATACACCGAAGATTCAAAATATTATCTTTATTCAAATCGAAGCAACGGCTTCTGTGTCAAAGAAGGTTTGGACTCCTACGAGGCATACTTGCAATGACATTGTCGATGCGTGTTGGGTGTAGCTCATCCCATATTATAGACAACACGTTACGAAGGTCCGCCATGTACTGTGGTATGGAACGTGATTATCCAAACGTCTCTGTATAGCCTCCCAAATGTCCTCAATAGGATCAGGAGACCTGGGAGGCAACTGTAACAATTCAATCCCACGATTTTCCATCTCCTGAAACACATTCTAGGCTCGGCGATTGGTTGCATTATTATCAAGGAAAGAGAAGGTATGTCCAACAGTGGCGTGAAACAGTGTCCCAATAGGGACAATGATCTGTTTTCGGTACACTGAGGCATTCATGTTGCTTTGATAAGCATACAAGGACTTACGGCTATTAAAACGCTCTCCATTCCAGATCAGAACATACTTCTGCTTATATAAGGGTTAACGGACTGCGCATAGTGTAGTTGCAGTCGTGTGCTGCATCTCCTCCACACATGACATCGTCCAGTATCAGGATAAAGAGCGAAACGGGATTCGTCTGTGAAAAGTACATGGTTCCAATCTGTTTTCCATTATATGTACTGCTGGACCCCAGTTACTTCTTTGACGACGGTGAGTTGATTTCAATGCTATGCTTCTCCGCAGTGGCGTATCTTGGATTCAAGACCTGGGCTATTGTCCCCTCCCCCCCCCCCCGTCCGCCAAAGTATTTTTTTTTAAATTGCCAAGTTTAATTTTTAATTGCTAAGTAATAGAAGTAAAATATTTTTCTAAATTTTAGGTGTATGCTATTAATAGCATGATACCAAATATTTATGAGGATTACGATTTGAACAATTATTTGTACATGAACGCCATTCTTCTTTCCTTTTGTGTGAATTTGAGTGTTACGTTTTCACAAAAATGTTTCCTCCCAGTACTTTTTCCTATTTAAAAATAATGTTTTTCTGTATTGAAAAACCAGCCAACTTTCTCGATGTTACATGTCATTGCATGGCTGAAAGATATATCTTGATTCTTTTTAATACAGGAAACCTTCTTTCGGCAGTTGCTGCTGTTGATAAAAATGTAATATTAGGTCCACTAATTTGTACACCTCACTAAACATTATGTCCACTTTATTCAACTTTATGTAACAAGTAGTGTTTCTTACTGATTTGTTTTGTATTCATCAAGGAAATAAAACACCTTCGGTTCATATTTTAATCGAGCTGTATCAAAAGTTGAAGCACAGAGTTTTTTAACTTCTGACAGTAGATGTTCAGGTAAGCTTTCACAAAATTTATCTAAACAGTTCGAATCCAGCAAAGCCACGAATTGAAGATATAATATCATTGATTTTAATTCACTGACAGTTCACTCAAACTGAAACAACTATCGCGAAACACGCTCTGTTACAGGTGGAAGCAAGTGACTAAAATAGTCTAAGTCGTCTCCCTTCGGAGCGAACCGTTGCGAAAAGCAATGGTCCATTCCCCTCCATACTCTCATTCATGTTATCATGGAAACGCTAGCAGGCGATCGTATCGAAGGTTTTCTGATCAGAACAGCGAAGACTCTGGAAGATCTGCTTGAGTTATGCCATTGGTCATCGCTCGCCAGACTGATTCTCTTAATCGAAACAAAAGAGTCCGCTTGTGTTTGTTTCGCACCGAAAGAATCGACATATCTTAATACCGTTGATAAATAACTTTTATTAGTGTATATTTAATTGACTTTTATTTGTGTATTCTCTGGGCTTCGCAGCTAGCCTCGAATATACGCCACTGCTTCTCAGATACCTCTTTGCTCTTAGTCCGTAATCGTGAACGCAGTTTTGTACCGTTTGGTAAATACTGTGACTCCAGTAGCAGCTCAAGTGATTTCCGAAGTTTGTGATACTAGAACTTCTCCGAGCACTTACTATCAGGTAGCGATCTTGACTTCTGGTGGGTATCTTCACTCGATCACTCTTGTTTTTTCCTGTAATATTTCCATGCTGTAGAATTCTTCTGTTTAGTCGATGCACTTCGGCAGATTGATGTGGCTGCTGTTTCGGAAACACCTAAAGCAGCATCCACATCGACTTGCCTGCCTGCAACACGCCAGCAGCCCTATTTCTGTTGTCAATACTTAAACGTCGTCTGGACATAATTTCAGGTTAATCCCAAACTGAAGTCAATTCATTCAACAAACTTCTAAACCAAGCTAAGAAACAACTCGTTTTCCACTTCTCGCGAAGTGCTTTTATACACTGACGGAAAAAAATCCCAACACCAAGAAGGGGTTGTGTTAGATAAACGACAGTTGGTAGGCGGTGATAGTACATCTGTAAGATGACGTCTATGCAAATTTCGCGCTCGGCGCATACGTGTGGCGCTAGTAGCGCCCCTCGGAACATGCAAAGCAGGTTTGCTGTAAATACGCGCTGTAACGTTCGTGAGAGTTAGTTATCGTTGAGATTCGACGTAGTGTGTTGATGTTAGTCAAGAATGCCTTTAAGAAGACGAAGAAACCATTATCAACAGCTCACGGAGTTTGAACGAGGCCGTGTAATAGGGCTACGAGAAGGTGGATTTTCTTTCCGCAATATTGCAGAACGACTTGGCAGGAATGTAGCCACTGTGCATGATTGTTGGCAGCGGTGGTCAAGGGAAGGTACTGCCTGAAGAATACCGGGTTCCGGCCGTCGACGTGGCACTACTGAGAGGGAAGACCGCCGTGTACGGCGTATGGCCGAGGCGCATCCTACCGCGTTTGCGGCAGCAATTCGAGCTGCAGTTGTTACCATAGTGACACAACGAACTGTTACAAATCGGTTACTTGAAGGACAGCTCCGAGCCAGACGCCCTGTAGCGTGCATTCCATTTACTCCAAACCACTACCGTTTGCGACGTCAGTGGTGTCAAGCTAGAGCTCATTGGAGGACGGAGTGGAGATCTGTTGTGTTTTCTGATGAAAGCCGGTTCTGCCTGGGTGCCAGTGATGGCCGTGTGTTGGTTAGAAGGAGGCCAGGTGAGCGCCTGCAACCAACCTGTCTGCGGCCGAGACACACTGGACCTACACCTGGAGTTATGGTCTGGGGAAAAATTTCCTATGACAGCAGGAGCACTCTCGTGGTTATCCCTAGCACCCTCACGGCACAGTTGTACGTCGGTCTTGTGACTCAACCTGTAGTGCTGCCACTCATGAACAGCATTCCAGGGGGTGTTTTCCAATAGGATAACGCTCGCCCGCATACCGCTGTTGTAACCCAACATGATCTACAGAGTGTCGACATGTTGCCGTGACCTGCTAAATCACCAGATCTTTCACCAATCGAGCACGTATGGGACATCATTGGACGACAACTCCAGCGTCACCCCCAAATAGCATTAACCGTCCCTGTATTGACCGGCCAAATGCAACAGGCACGGAACTCCATCCCACAAACTGATATCCAGCACCTGTACGACACAATGCATGAACGTTTGCGTGCTTGCATTCAACATTCTGGCGGTTACACCGGTTATTAATGTACCAGCATTTGACATTTAAAACGGCTCTTCTCGCGCTTACAATAAGCTGTGATCTTGAAACCTTAATCGATTAAATATGTTACCTATACAAATGTATTGCCGCCATTTCATTCCTTTACAACTATTTTTTCGTGGTGTTGGGATTTTTTTTTCCGTCAGTGTAGGAGCTCGCACGCTACGTGTTGTCATAATGCTAATTTACATATGACTATATACCCATACAGCAAAAAAAGGTATCAGAAGTGTATCAATAATGTTACAATAACTCATTTTCGTTACAATTTCATAGATATCTTACAGTTACGTTTCAGCAACATCTATTTTGGAACATAACTCTCAGTACATTACGGCTTCGTTAAAAATAGCATTCACTGATACTACTTCTTTATAGTTTCCATTGTACATAATAATTGTTACCTTGGTTGTTACATTCCGGTGATATTTAAGGTTTTTGGTTTGGCAAGGGTGTGGATGCGCATGCGCATTTATGCCATTTCACCGAAGCACTCTCGAAGTCGTATTTCCACGTGCTACTGGGATATTCTTTGGTGATTATAATTTTTAAGTTCCAAAAAGCATTTTATAAAATCTAAGTATATGGCTGTGTTGTTGTATTTCTATACTATACCAGCATGTTTTTTTGTTTTGTTTTATTAAATGCTGCGAAATTTCATATAGGTAAGTATTTAGAGAAATGACGGATTTGATTTTCTTTCTTTTTTTCGCTGAAACATAGTCTATTCCACATATACACTGATGGCCAACCAAAATGCAACACCAAGAAGGAAGCATCCGATTTGCCTGAAATTCACAGCATGCGTCGCCCCGCGAGGGGACAGGCAAACGATTAGCATTGCAGGGTATATGTAAATCATGTGCGCCCTGCACGCCACCGAGAAGCACTATAAGAAGGGTGCACAGAAGGCGGGATGTAAGTAGTGGAAGTGTGTTGTGCTGCCGGACCTGTACGTGGGAAGCTTGCTGATGCCTCGTCGCAGAATACGGCAGTCATTCCAGCACGTTTCGTAGTTCGACAGAAGACGAATAGTGGCTTATCGCGACAGCGGTTTATCGTACCGAGACATCGGCGCCCGTGTGGAACGACATCCAGTCACAGTGAGGCGAGTACGGATTTGGTGTTTGCAGGAGGGACGGACGGACTGACGTGAGCGATTGCCCCAACCGTGGCACACCACGGAAGGAGAGGACCGGCATGTTGTGCGGTGGGCATTGACGGCTCACACCGCCACATCACGAACATTAGCGCAGGAATTAGGGTGTGTTGCGCAACAACTATGCCAGCACGTACCATTCGACATCGTCTGCAGGAGCAGGGATTTGTCGCACGGCGCCCATTGCTCCGATTACCATTGACGTTACACCACCGGCGAGTGCGGCGTCAGTGGCCCGTTAAACGCCGCACCTGAACTACGGAATGGTATGACATTGTCTTCTCCGACGAATCCCGCTTTGCTGCCCCGGTGGCGCAGTGGTCTAAGGCGCTAGCCGCTGATCATTCGTCCGTAAGTGGTCCAGGTTTGAATCCCGGTCAGGCATGGATGTTGTGTTTGTCTTACGGCACTGGCTCTCTCCCTTCCCTGGAAACAGTGGCCTTAAATGAGGGACGGGCGACTGCTTATAGCCCATTGAGTTGCTCACGGTGGTCGTTAAACCTCCAGTCAAAATAAAAAAAAAATAAAAGAGAGAATCCGGCTTCTTTCTGCAACACCACGATGGTCGGATCCGCATGTGGCGGCACCGCGGCGAGAGACTGTATTACGTCTGCATCATGCATCGCCATACCGGTCCGTCGCCTGGCGTTATGGTTTGGGGCGCAATTGGATATGACACCCGCACCCCTCTGGTACGCATCGCCAGTACACTCAACAGCCACAGCTACATCTCCGAAGTTTTGGAGCCTGTAGTCCTCCCTTACCTGCAGGATCTGTCAGCGGCCACGTTTCAACAGAACAATGCGCGCCCGCATGTGGCAAGCATCAGTCAACAATTTTTCACGGCCCACCTGTTCTCCCGATATGTCGGCCATCGAACACATCTGGTCGCTAATCGGCAACCTAGTGGCCCGGCAAGCACCAGCCGCGGCTACGCCTGATGAACTGCTGCAACGTATGGAAGCAGCCGGGACCGACATACCCCAAGCCCACATCCAAAGCCTCTTCCGTTCCATGCCGCGGCGTGTAGCGGCCGTTATTGCCAGCCATGGGGGCCACGCGAACTATTGATGTCTGCGTGTTCCGCAAGTCGCACGGGCCTGTAAGCTTAATCGTTTCATCTTTGTATCTGTCGTTATGTGTCCAGAAAATCTGGCTTTGCTATCTCGTGTCCTTCTTGGTGTTGCATTTTGGGTGGCCAGCAGTGTATTATAGAAATTCGATACCCTCATTTGGGACCGATTTTTATTTCTTTTGTTTTCAACACATCAACGCCGCCGCTGCTCCCAATGGACAGCGGACTGCGTTGAACCTGTGAAAACGTAAACAACTCGTAATACGTCTCTTGTTGCTTTTGAAACAGCTGTTGAGTGTAATACTCTTTATTGTGATTTTACAAAGTTTATTAAAACTATAACGTTCAACGTAGTAAATACGTAACAGTAATATGATGATGTCACAAATACCTTTTAAATACGTAACAGTAATGTAACGAAGGGATGTAAGGTCAGGTGATGCGTAACATCACAGCCTCTCCTTGACAAATGTCAACCCCGCCTTCTCGTGGTACATCCTGTTCCTACTAAAGGGGCTCTGACGACCGCCAATAGCGGTATAACTATACCATCGGGATTAGAGGAAATGCTATCCCACACTCACCAACCCGCTTGGCCAGCGTGGTGAGTTATGGCCAAACCCCTCCAAAATGATTCCACAACTTAAATCTTGGCCCTCAGTCTCCGGCAGCTGGAATGTTCCTGGCCAAGGCAGCAGCCAGTGCGACATGAAGGCAGAGGGTGCTAAGAATCCCCGGAGGACCGGACTAGGCTGCCATCTGATGCTGACCTTGGCTACGTACAACGGACGCTCCCTATCTTCTGATTCAAGTCTTCTTGAATTGGAAGAGGAACTACAAAGGATCAAGTGGGACATCGTGGGGCTAAGTGAGGTAAGGAGAAAAGGAGAAGATCTCATCGAACTGAAAAGTGGACATCTCTTCTACTATCGTGGGACAGATACTGGCAGAACTAGTGGTGTTGGATTTATAATAAACAAGAAACTGAAGGATAAATTTGTAGAAGTTGAAAGTTCCTCTGACAGAGCTGCACGACTTGTTATCCAACTCTCGGAAAGATACCAGGCTCAGATTATTCAAACTTATGCACCCACCACAAGTCATCCTGAAGAAGAAATTGAAGAATTTTATGAGGAAATTTGTCATCTAAATAATAAAGGTAAGCAGCACTTGGAAATAATTATGGGAGATTTCAATGCAAAAATAGGGCAACGGCAACAGAATGAAACTTCAGTAGGTAAATTCGGTCACGGCAACAGAAACCAGCGTTAAAATACTCTCGTTGAGTTTGCAGAGGCAGAAGGGTTTTTCATCTTGAACTCCTTCTTCAAGAAAATGCCACACAGGAAATGGACATGGAGACATCCAAATGGGACGACAAGTGAAATTGATTTTATTATGTGTAACAAAAAATTCGTCATAGAAGACTGCAGTGTGCTAAACAAGTTCAACACAGGTAGTGACCATAGATTGGTGAGATGTAAGATGCACCTCAACACCAAACTTGAACGTGGCAAGCTCATAAGACAAACAAAATCTATTGACATAACCAACCTTAAAAAACACCATAATACCTTCAAGTTGGAACTGAAGAACAGGTTCTCTGCTTTAGAAGGCCTAACATCGGAAGAAGTGGACATCTCTGAAGTTAACAGAAAAGTAACCAAAGCTCTTATGGAAACAGCAACAAAATTAGCTGGGTCTAAGAACAATTTGCATGTAAACAAATTATCAGGAAAAACCAAAATGTTGATGCAAAAAAGAAGAGATATGAGGACAACTAAAGAAGATGTGACTTCCAAAGTGGAATATATAGAGCTATGCAAGACAGTAAGAAAAAGTATCACTGAAGACGTAAGGAAATTCAACTGTGAACTAGTGAGGAAAGCAATTGAAAACAACCAAAGCCTAAAGATAGCAAAGGGACATCTCAGTAAGGGAAGAAAACAGATTATGGCACTGAGAAAAGAAGATGGTTCTGTAACAAGAAATAGAGGCGAAATTTTGACAAGAGTGAAAGATTTCTACTCCAAATTATATGAAAGGGATGATACATGCACTCCAGACATCATGAAAGATACCAGTACCAGAGTTCCTCCAGTCCTTCCAGCAGAAGTTGCACATGCAATCAAGAACATGAAGCGGGGAAAAGCTCCAGGAGAAGATGGAATTACTGTCGACATCATACAAGAAGCAAGTAGAGAAATTGAAACAGTACTCGCCCAAATTTTCACTCGATGCCTTAATGAAGGAAAGATTCCTGAAGATTGGAACACCGCTACAATGATCCTGCTACATAAGAAAGGTGACATTGAGGATCTCGGAAACTACAGACCTATCAGCCTCCTATCAGTAGTTTATAAAATCTTCACTAAAGTTCTTTCACACCGCTTGAAGGTAACACTGAACATGGCTCAACCGAGAGAACAAGCTGGATTCAGGAGTGGCTACAGCACAATAGATCATATCCACGTACTGAGAGAACTAATTGAAAGAGCGAGGGAATATGAACTTCCATTTTGCATGGCTTTTATCGATTATGAAAAAGCCTTTGATTCGGTGAAACCATCAGCAGTTACAATGGCTCTGAAAACCTGCGGTATTGAAGATGCATACATTAATATTATTAATAACATCTATGAAAATGCAAGTGCAAAGATTCGGCTGTTTGAAAATACAACACACGTAAAAATTGGAAAGGGAGTGAGACAAGGTGACACCATATCTCCGAAGCTCTTTAATGCCACATTGGAGGGTGTTTTTCAGTCGCTGAGCTGGGAAAACAAAGGGATAAAGATTAATGGAGATTATCTAACCCACCTTCGTTTTGCTGATGACGTAGTCATTTTTGCAACTACCCCATCAGAGCTGCAGAGTATGATCCAGGAACTTGCTGACAAGAGTAAAGAAGTGGGAATAAAAATGAACTTTCAGAAGACAAAAATGATGTTCAATGCTTTTACAAGAAATGAAGATTTATTGATTGACGGAGAAAAGCTGGAGATAACAGACACGTACGTTTATCTTGGACAGCAGATATCAAGTGAGGGTCACATTGATGAAGAAATTAATCGGCGTACAAAACTTGCCTGGAGAGCTTTTGGAATAAACAGCATAATTTTCAAGAGCAATATGCCATTATGTCTTAAAAGAAAAGTGTTTGATCAATGCATTCTTCCAGTGCTTACGTATGGTGCAGAGACGTGGACCTTAACTAAAAGAGACATACAAAGGCTGCAGACAACTCAAAGATGCATGGAGAGGTGCATACTTGGTGTAACCAGGAGAGATAAGAAGAGGAACACGTGGATCCGAAAGATGACAAGAGTGGAAGACATCATGATCAGAGTTAAATCCCTGAAATGGCAATGGGCTGGACATACTGCCAGAAGGACAGATCATCGATGGACAGCCAAAATTTTAGATTGGATTCCAAGGGACAGGAAAAGACCCAGAAGAAGACCACATGGGAGATGGGTGGATGAAATTTGAAAGTATGCATGGGTGACATGGAGGAGACTGGCACAAGACAGACCGTTGTGGAGGAAACTTGGGGAGACCTTCGTCCAGCAGTGGATTGATAATGGTTGACAATGATGATGATGAATGTAACGAAGTTACAAATATCTTTCAAATACGTAACAGTAACATGAAGTTGGTATGTTGAAGTTACAAAGACCTTTTACTGTAACGTATCGGTTATGTTTCAAAGTTATGTAACGCTTGAGGACATTTTGACGTAACCGTAAGTTTTCTGAAACATTACTGTTACATTGCGCAACGGATCTGAAAAGTATTAATGTTTCAGTGCTACGTACTTGTAACATATACGAAATATTCTGTGCTGTGTGGGTACCTACGCTGCTAACCGATACCCAATAGTCGCAAAAGTTTCCTATCCACGTTTTCCTTTCGAGTCCGCGATATCTCTATCTTTTTTTACCAGAGTATATTTTCAGGTAGGGAACGAGAAAGATTGGCAGACGTCTGGAATATATCGAACCTATCCCTCGAAGACTTAACGATACAATGTCGGGATTAAATTTGTCAGTTATATTTCGTTTGTGAACATATGGCGTAAAGCAATCGCTTTATTTCTCCATCATAATCGCAATATTCTGTCTAACTTAAGCATTCTTCCAGTCTGGAAGAAGTCAAATGTATGACGTAAAATATACGAAAATGGCCTTTCACAGATGATCTTCTGGAAACTCCCTGTTATTAAGGAAGCCATAGTTATTTTGGTTTTAGAGGCAAATAATACACTTGTAAGTTCATCCTAAACCAAATAACTGTATTCACTCTCCCCATACAAAATAGTGATATTTTATTGCGCTTTAAGAGAACGCTCGCCTTGGAAGATCAGCCAAACATAGGATCTACTACTCGCACAATGGTTTTTCGTAACTCCTATGGCATTATTACCTTTTTGTTTTTCCCGTCGCCTTTTATTAAACAGCATGTATTGTTTTCATGAGCTTCTTGAGAGATCTTAGATTAGAACATAAAGCTGAAATTATAACCTAAAATGTGTCCATTGGTGTCTTCCTATCCATATTGCAACACACTTCGTTTCTCACGCAAAAAGTCAACGCACATTATTGGCCTTTAAAAAGGAAACCTCTCACATAAATTCGTTTGAAAATTACATAAAATAAGCTTTTATTGCTTTTTCTCGAATATATCTTTTTATCTCTTGTTTCCCCTTTCTTTGCGTCTTTCCAGTTTTAGCTCATATATGATTGGCGATCAGTAAATATTCATATCCACCTACAGGAACAGGGCCAGATTAAGGCCTTCGTGCGCTCCAAGTCTAACTGCTTTTAGTAGGCCTCAAGGCTAAGACATTTAAGGGAGGCCCCAAAGAACTTATGATGCGAAATTACTGTGGTCCATTAAAACACGAAACTGTAACTACTAAATTATCGGCTGAATTTTCATAATAAGTCACTGTATTTTCCGTTGTTCTCACAGAACATAAGTTAAAAGCTTAAGATTCCTAGATTTTGCCTTGAATTTTCTAATGATTTAACATTGCATCCTTAGTGCATCTTTTTTCTTATGCAACGTGAAGCCACAGGGGACTTCAACCATTAACAGTTCCAAGTGTAAATTGAGAGGCGTGGGTGGATGGTAGTGAAAAATCTGAAACTGTCTCGCCGACCCCTTTGTATACAGTGACATGAAACCTTTACCCATGGTGGGTCACTGTCTTGAAATCTGTTTGTCTTCCAGACTCTGTTTCTGACCAAGTACAAATCATACGAGACAAAAGTAAAACTATTTTTTAAACCCCTCTATCTATCTATTGTGCTCAGGAATGCCTTCTGGGCCCTTTGCCATGGTGGGCCACAAGATTACAACCCCTATAGACCCCTTAATCCGGCTCTGCAAGGGAATAATAGTGTTGGAAAGCTAGAACTCTACACTTTGGTTAATACACTCGCGTACAATGAAATTTGCGCACCTAGAAGGAAGCATCGGATTGAACTGAAATTTGATAAACGTAATGATACACATGAATGATATACATGATGGCAAAAACAGACCTGCCGGACAATTGCAGAGGGATCTGTGGCACGCAGTCCATGCTCCAATACGTCCAGCATGGAAGCGAACAGACGCCTGATGTTGTCCTACAGCAGACTGGCCCATTCGTGTTGGAAGGTGCGCTCCAAATCCCGGATAGTGTGGCAACCGACTTTTCAACCGGTCGCATACATGCTCGATAGGAGACATGTCCGGGGAGCGAGCAAGCCATGAAAGTGTCTGGACATGACGTAGGCAGTCCTGGGCATACCCGAGCCGTGTGTGGGCGGGCCTTATCCTGCTGATAAAACGCACCTGGAATGCCGGCTAGGATTGGGAGAACATGAGGCTGTAGGATCTCGTCCGCACACCGCTGGCCCGTCAATGATCCACATACCACTACTAGAGCTGATCGGCTATCGTAGCCAATCGCTTCCCAGACCATAATACCTGTAGTGGTGAAGGTATGGCGCTTGATAGCGAGGTTGGGATTGTGCCGTCGACCCGGGGACCTCCACACCTGGACGCGATGATCATCTGTCCTCAAAACGAAGCGGCACTCGTCGCAAAACCCCAAACGTCGCCATTCTGTGGCGTTCCACGTCGCTTTGGCCTGGCACCACTGCGTACGGTACCTGTGATATTCGGGTGTTAATGGACGCGCACGTTAGGGGCACTAGGATTGCACATTGGCTTCCGCGAGGCGTCGGGAAATATTTCGTGGGCACACAGGAGCCGCTGCATCTGCCTGTATAGTGGGCCGGGTCCCCGTGGGATTCGTTCTGGCGCACGATCCTTCGATCTTCTCTACCGGTGGTCCTCCTGGTTCGTCTGGAGCTGGTTTGCCGTGTGTCAGTGCGATCACGTGTCCACGTCTCCCAACACAGTCGGACGGAATGGTGAGAACGATCCACGTGGCTGCCAATACGGAGCGCCTACCTACCTGCGGTTTTCAGCTCGATGATCAGGCCTTTCTCAAAGTCCGTACATTGGGTAAATCGACGTCCCTGGCGTCTAACCGGCATTCGTGTCACTCTGTACTCTTGCTTGCGTCGGTCGGTGCTTTTCGCTTTTATGGCGCACAGCGTTAAGCAACATGTCAGGTGATAGTGCAGAAAAAAGATGCCAAATCGACTCCTTTAACGTGGCCAATGAAGTTGGCTGATCTTTGTACACCTTTGACTTCAAGTAGCCCCAGAACCAATCGCAAGCTGTAAGGTCTGGGGACCTGAGAGACCACACATGCGGAAAGGAGCGACTAAGGGCACGGTTCTCCCCAAACGTTGAGCGTAGCAGTTGCTTCACAGAAGCAGCAATGTTCGGCGGTGCCCTATCTTGCATGAATGTGACAATTTGTAGTGATTGCCTATCTTGCAAGTGTGGGGGTAATGCTGTTTTTTAACACAGCTGCATATCGATCGCCTGCGAGAGTACCGGTTTGAAATCCAAGACTGTGGAATTCCTCAAAGAAAAACGGGCCAATAAGGAAAGAAGCTGTGAAACCTCACCGCATGGTAATGTTTGGCTGATGAAGGGTTTTTTTTTATAATTGCAAGTGGTCTTTCTGTAGGCGGAAGTTCTGCATGTTTACACTTGCATGAATTGTGAAGTGAGCTTCATCACTTCACAGGCCCGTTAACAGCCAGACCGCATCATCTTCAATGCGCTGGAACACCCAATTTTCAAAATCTCGCCCCTTCGTGAAATCGGCGTGTTATAGTTCGTGCACGTGTTAATCTTTTTAGCGATATCTCTTAAGAATGATCAGTAGTGATCTCCATAGTTGCCGCCCCGGTGGCGCAATGGTCTAAGCTATGACCATTCGTTCGGGAGGGATCCGGGTTCGAATCCCGGTGAGGCATGGATGTTGTTTTTATATTACGGCACCTACTCTCTCCCTCCCCAGCAACCAGTGACCCTAAATTAGGGACGGGCGACTGCTTATAGCCCATTGAGTTGCTAATGGTAGTCGTTAAACCTTCAATAAAAAATATCTCCACACATTTCCATCCGAAACGTTAGTTCGTCGTGAGCAGTGGCGGCCCGTGACCAAAATTACTGGGGAGGCAAACTACTTTTCAACCTGGATTCAAATAAATTTATTCAAATTTTGAAGGTGACAATCTGATTTTTGGCGTAAATGTGACAAGGATGGTAAGTCAGATAACATCCGAAAACATGAAAATTTTCATCATCCTGGAGCGGGACACCTGCGTCTCGCAGATAGTGCCCGGGTATGCTAACCATTACACCACCCAGGACGATGAAAATTTTCAAGTTTTCGGATATTATCTGACTTACCATCCTTTTCACATTTACGCCAAAAATCGGGTTGTCATCTTCAAAATTTGTATTATATGGTGTAATCCCGTATTTCTTTCTTGATTTATCTGCTTTTCCGGGCAATCACGGAATAGGATTCTTAACATCCAGATTCGCTAAACATGAATGCCAGTTGCTTCGACTAGCGAATCCTGTGGTGGTTATATTCAAATTAATCGGAAACTTCAAACTTGGTCGTTCTGGGTGGTGTATTGGTTATCATACCCGGCCGCTATCTGGGAGACGCGGGTTCGAGTCCCGATCCAGGACGATGAAATTTTAAAGTTTTCGAATATTATCTGGCTTACCATCCTTATCACATTTGCACCAAAATCGGATTGTCATCTTCAACATTTCTATTAAATGCTGTAATCCCGTATTTCTTTCATGATAAATTTATTTAATTTAATGCCATTTTTTTACAATATATTTTTTTTATTTACTTTCTCATGTGCAAAGTACGAAATAAGTAACGTGACCCGTGAAAAGATTTATAAAATTTTACCGGAAACGCACGTTTTACATGACTTACCAACACAAAACCTGTTTATGTAAGGCTCCGGCCCTTCGCCTAAATATATTTTTTTCAGTCTGAATTGTCCTCTTGGACTATTTGGGAACTATTAAGCCAGTTTGAATATGAAATATATTGAATCGAAATAGATTTTTATTAAACAGATCAACATAAGATAAAAAGCAAGACTGAACTATACATCTTTTTCATCTCAAATGAAATTATATTGTCTGTATGCCTCTGCCTTCACTGACACCAAAAGAAAAAAGTCTTGAAGACTTCTGAACACAGCGTTTACCTATACAGCAAGAGAGAAAGCTTACCTTACGCTTATATTGTCTTGTATACGAGATCTATCTTTCGTTCTTTCTGTTTCGCGAAGTGATTTATTATATGGTCATACCATGTCTGTTCTGCTTCCATCCTCTTCACAAGCGCCTTCTCGATGGACAGAACTGATAAACTTGACAACCTTTCTTGCCCAATGGAGTTTCTCTTGTAGTTTTTTATCCTCTTCAGGCACGAGAAACTGCGTTCCACAGAGGCCGATGTTGCAGGAATTGTTACTACGAGGGAATGGAGTCTAAATAGCTCCGGCAGTGACTGTGCTAGATTATGTTTGTATATGGCAGATAGAAGTTCTGTTGTACTTTTGGCATTGTTCCACAGATCTCTGTCTGAATACGGAACCTGCCGCTCACTATGCAGCTTGGTGCTGTCAAAGTATTTTTCATAAGTTTGAAGCAGAGCTTTAAAACAGTGTTCAGGAAAAATTCTAGAATGAGCTTCAAAGCACTGTGCATCGACCAGCTGAAGAAATTTTAATTTCTCAATGTCAGAAAACCGGCATTTTAACAGAGTTGTAACATTGTCTATTACCTCATAATACAGTCTTCTATATTGCAAGGTGGCTGGAATATCATTGCTTCCTTTAAATCTTTCATTTGGAGAACCAACCTCACTGAACACGTTATGATAGAGAATATCAAACTGTCTCTAATCTCGAAGGTACAAGAATTTTTCACATAAGCCAGTAATTCGTTTGTTACAAAATGTAACATCGGAACTATTTGATTGCAGTACAGAGAAAGTAACCTCAGTTAAATCAAATATTTTTTTTATGTGAGAAGAGAAGAAAAACGAAATTAAAATCTTGGAGCCAACGTTTTAGTCCTGCTGTTTAGTGAAATGTCTCATCATCATAGTTGAAATCATCCTCAATTTTTTCAAATACTTAAATTAGCAGGCACCTGTGGTCAGCTATGGTACACAATGAACGAGATTTGAAGTTCCACCTGGTCTGAGATACACGAGGTGGTCTGGGTCCACCAACAGATTCTAGTAAATGAACACGCTTTGTTGATTTGGAAAAGAATGCACAAATTGTATTTAAATTTGCACAAAAAATACGTGATTCCTTCAACACTGACAATGCTCTGCTCAAAACTAAGTTCAGCCTGGGTGCGTAGCAGTGAATAAATAATGCTTGAGGGGCATCACACTTCACTTTTGCTTGCAATAGATTTAGCTCTGATGCCATCACTGCTGCGTCTGTGCAACTAGTTTTTCTTTGTAGCTAAATCTTTCCAGCTCACGATCCAGTAATTCTTTAAGCAAAGTCGCACACCGATCAGAACTTACATGAAAAAATCCCAAAAATATTTCTACTGGTACTCCATCTTTCACGAATCGAACTATAATTGATACTTGTGCATGGGAGCCAATGCCTGTCGCTTCATCAATCTGCCAAGAAAAAAAAAACTAGACATTTTCAATATATGCATTAATTTCATTTCTAACTATATGAGCAACTGATTCGGTTAAATCATTCTGTATTGTTTTTGAAGTTCCTGAATATGTTGTACTATTCTCCATAAACACTCTCAATGTTTCGTCACTTTTGGAGAGTAAATCAATCATCTCGAGGTAATTTCCCCTATTTTCAGAGACTTCGCTCTCATCGTGTCCACGAAATGGGAGCTCTTGCCGCGCCAGTAGTATTGTAATATCAATCAACTTCTTCATTACATCACGATTATTTTTTACTTTTTCATTATGACGTAAGTCACTTGTTCTCTTCACTTCGTTGAGAGAGTACTATCCTTGTTTTGCCTAGCAACTGTAATTTAACAACTGCCAGAATGTGATCTTTACACTTTTTGTGCCTGTCCAAAGCACGTGGTAAATTTTTCAAATCATTGAAGCCTTTGTCTTGCCAGACTTCATTGCCACTCACAGGAAACAGCAAACATGGCCAACAATATAGTTTGTTCGTTGATTCACTACCAGTTAGCCATTGTTCCTTTCTGTACCGGTCAATATTAAAATCTCTGTTTGAAGTTTTGCCCTTTGAAGTCATCTTTTTCATTTCAGGTGTAGGCTTACCATCATTTTTAATTTGATTCTTTTCTTCAAAATCTCTTCTACTGAAAGGCTTTCCCAGTAAGCTATCCACCATATTAGATATGTTTGAAGCAGAGGCCATGGTCTGATAAACAACTCTTCATAAAACATAAATAAAATTAGTTATACAAACATTAGTGTGAAAGAAAAGCAACTAGGAAGAAGACGCTATGTAATGACGCTCGAAGCTGTCCGAATGAGGAGTTAACACAGCGGAGCTGCAGCTTACAGGGAAACGGCTGTTCCTATGAGGCAAGATAGCATCTGCCTCACAGGAAGTCCACGGTGCGCGTGCGCTCTTTGTGTTGGCAGTTCCACCGCCTACCTTCGTATCTACTGATTCAGTGGGAGTAAACAGGTTTGGCGCAAAATGTACGAGAGGCAGTTTGCTTCCTGCCTCAAGGACGGATATCGCAAGCTGAGGACAATTCGCAACTACGCGCTACCGTTGTTTTCGAAACGCGTCAATTTGAAAAACTGAATGAACGCATAGACGACATTTAATTCAAAAGCGTTAACTAGCATAAACGTTTGCTCTCCTATACCCAAAAGTACTGAATGAACAAAACGAATAATTCTAACTAAGAGTCTTAAAATACTGAGGAGGCACTACCTCCCTTGCCTCCTCCCAAAAGCCACCACTGGTTGTGAGCTTTCGCTGGCATTGAATTCCTCATGTGCTGAAGCTATCGATAGGGTTTCGACTTCGTGTTCGACCTCAGACACGATTGCACCAGATGTTCGGGATCTCCTGCTTCTTGGACTTGCTGCCAAAGAACCCGTGACCTCAAAATTTTTCATCATCTGCTCCAGTGCCAAACAAGGCATTGGTCCCTTTTTACGTTTCATAATCCGCACTGAATGAAAAGAGCTGCACTTGCATTTTGCGAGTTCTAATAAAACGAGTTCTGATTGTTGTCAAACGTGATAAAGTTTTGACGACAATCAGAACTCGATTTATTAGAACTCACAGAACTTTACGTGTGTGACGTACCTGCCAGCAGGACGCACACGACATAAAAGCAGATAGCACTCAGAACGAACGTCCGCGTAGCTCAATTGGTAGAGTGACTTATTCTGGAATGAGGGGACCCAGGTTCGAGCCCCGGCGTCGACAGAAATGACGGAGAAATTTACTTCGTTTTAATGGCGCCCGAACTTTCGGGATGACCCGACAGTTCAAGATCTCGCAATGGTGTAATGTTTTTTCCACACCGCGAGATAGGAAAAATAAGAGAATGCCTTCCCCAGCGCTTCGAAAAATAAAAAATTGTGTGATGCTGCATTCCACTCACTAGATTGACTGGGAGTTCTCAATTGCACGTTCTACAGCGGATGACTGCCTGCGACGATTAATGGTCACGGCTGACCCGTGGGCCAGGCCCCCGGCCCTCTTTCGGGGGAGGAGATGTGACGTACCTGCCAGCAGGACGCACACGACATAAAAGCAGATAGCAGTCAGAACGAACGTCCGCGTAGCTCAATTGGTAGAGCGACGTATTCCGGAATGAGGGAACCGGGTTCGAGTCCCGGCGTGGAAAAAAATGGCGGAGATATTTACTTTGTTATACGTGATTAAGTACTAACAGTACTTTACTAAGCATAAGATAAAGTACTGTTGTACTTATTACGTTTGACAACTTATAGCCCGAAAAAGGACTGAATTTCGGCCATAGTGGTGTGTGATGTATGTGATGTCACTCCATCATGCTGGTAATATCCAATGGAGAGTTCTTTGTCGTTCAATTGATCTACAAAAGTGTTGAAGATTTCCATATATGAAGCTGTTGTGATGGTTGTATCGAAGAAGATGGGGCCAATTATGCGGCGCCGGGTCATCCCACAACAAACACCAATTTTCTGTGAATAAAGGGATTTTTCATGTATCATGTTGTGATTTTCACTGGCCCAAATACGGGAATTTTGAGAATTGACGTTTCCGGGCAAGTGAAACCATGGCTCGTCCAAGAGGAGCACTCCGGCTGGCTTGCGGACAGCGCTGGGTTCAATGCTATCTGGACGCAAATGGTGGTGATTTCCAGCACATGTTGTGATGTCATCACATTTCGCATGAAATGAGGTAAGTTCACTTCAAATTTCGTTCCAATATCTTCATTGGTGTTAATATTATTAAATAAATATCAGGTTCAGCAGCGAGTGGGGCACCCTGTAGGTACGACATGTGACACCACTAACCCATTAGCCATGATCATGTTACATTTTTGGTTGACCAGTATCGTAACTGCCGCCCCGGTGGCGCAGTGGTCTAAGGCGTTGGCCTCTGATCATTCGTCCGTAAGGGGTCCGGGTTCGAATCCCGGTCAGGCATGGATGTTGTGTTTGTCTTACGGCACTGGCTCTCTCCCTTCCCTGGAACCAGTGACCCTAAATTAGGGACGGGCGACTGCTTATAGCCCATTTGAGTTGCTCACGATGGTCGTTAAACCTCCAATCAAAAAAAAAAAAAAAAAGTATCGTAACTTGTCAGATCCAGTTGTGTGTGTGTGTGTGTGTGCGCGTAGGGAGTGGATGGATTTTCTTCCAAATTCCAATGTAATCAGTAGTAAACATATTTTTTTCTTTCAGTGTTTCGTGAATAAAATTGCTATCAAAAGATTTACTCTAGCAAAGGTAACGCTTGCCTAGTAATCGCCCACCCGGATTTCAAAGTCAAGCAGCGTCCCTACGCAAGATTTGCACAATTATTGTTTTTACGTTTATTTCCAAAGGTACTGATTTTCAGAAAGTATTGCATATGCAGAAAAAAAAGTGCACGGTTTCTAGGAAACCGAATTAGAATTAATACTTCCACCTCTAAATGAAACTTGTCTTTGGATGTAAGCAACTGTTGCGTTAAAGTACTCGTTCACAATTCTTCCTACGCAGGAAATTGTACGGCGAATCCCTTGATCCATTCCCTTTTGGAACTTCACCCGAAACACTTTTTCATGACGTTAAGGTTCTACATGCACGTGACAGTGCTGTTCATTTCACCATCAAATCAAAAGTTACGACCGGCTGACATTTTTATGTTTCTCGCGAGTGTTTCCTGTTTACACTGCCTATGTGCCCGTAGTTTTTTTCTGTTTCCTTCTGACGAAAAGAATAAGTGCCTCGCTTGTCGTTTTAGGTGACGACAGCGAAAACCAATTTCCTATTATCTCCATGAATGTCGCTTTGAAAGTGCGGTTGTCAGAAAAATTAATTTCAGTAACTAACATGACAGTGTTGCTCAAACTTTTAACTCTGTGTTGTAAAACTCAGTTGCGTTTCTAAGATTAGTTTATAAATTTGTGCTAAGCTTAACTAACGGTGTTTGGGTTTGACGTAGAAACGCAGGTATATGTTATCACTCTTAAAAATTTTTGTTTAGGAAGATGACTTGAAACACACGCACACATACACACGCATCACCTCCATCAACAACCATTATCAATCCATTTCTGGATGAAGGTCCCCCCAAGTTTCTTCAAAAACGGTCTCCCATGTGGTCTTCTTCTGGGTCTCTCCCTGTTCCTTAGGATCCACTCTAGAATTTTGGTTGTTCGTTCTTCTCGCAACAGTTGCACCCATTGCAATTTCAAGGATTTTACTCCGCTCATGATGTCTCCCACTCTTGTCATTTTCCTTATCAACGAGTTCTTCTTCTGATAATTCCTGGTTACATCATTTATAAATTATCGTCAAACCACGCCGTAACAAATTATTACCCCAGTAGCACACGGACATTGGCCAACGGTTGGCCCAATTTTTTTTGCGTCGGCAGCGTTGGGCGAAGGTTGTGTTGTTTATCGAAGATTGGCCAACGGTTTTCCAACCACACATGACCAACCATTTATCAACAAGTGACCACTTAACTGTTGTCCGATGGTTGTCCAACAACACATGACCAACCATTTATCAACAAGTGACCATTTAACGGTTGTCCAACAACACATGACCAACCATGATTGTCCAAGAACACATGATCACATTTCAAAACTGTTTGCAACAGTTTTCCAATGTAGGTTCAACCGTTGAACCAACACATATCCAATAGTTGGCCGCCGAGTCGCCTCGTCGCTGGGCCGACAGTTGAAAGCCCACGGTTGGTCCAACATAATATTGCTACCTGGGTACGTACACTCCGGTGAAAATACGCAAAGCAGCAGGACAGAAACAAATCGAGGTGTGCAGGAAAACCGGTTGCGTCTATAAATAGAGTGGGTGGGTAAGCACAGGAATCCATTCAGTCAAGTGCCAGCATGGGTCGAGGACGAGACTTAAGTGAGTTTGATCGAGGTCAAGTCGTGCCAGCCAGGAAGTCCGGATGTTCAATCAGGGCAACGGCGAAACTCTTAGGAATTCCGCGACGAACCGTAGCAAGTGTGTACCAGGAGTACGTGAAATCCGTCACTTGGCGTTACCATTACATTGTAATGGTGAACTGGTAAGTAGAATTACATGGTAATTGTGATGACATGTAGCAGTTACTCATTATAATCGTAATAGTTACCTACAAGTTGGTAATTGACCAATAACTTATGGGTAACAATACAACGTGAATAAACCAGCAAGCAATGCACCCTTACACGTTGTGTAGGTTATTTGACAATTGTTCCTCCCCTCGGACCTCAAATGCATGTATATAGGTATTGGAGATTGTACGTGTATGACATGAGTAGTTGCCCCGTCTTCGCCGCAAGTAAAGTGATTTGAATGAAATGATACATATGTAGTAAGCATGAATGGGATGTTTATTTTGGTTAGAGAATAGTACAAGAATGAAAGAAATATCAATGCCGTTGCATGTGATCTTAGTCTTTTACAAAGAACAATTCATCTTAGTCTTCAACAAAGAACAATTCATCTTAGTCTTCAACAAAGAACAAGAACATAACGTTTAACCCATTCTTGTCGCTTCTAGAATATTCTACACGACACTTCGGTCTCTGTCTGCTGTGTTACATGGCCGATTTTCTAGACATAGCCTTTGGCATACGTACATTCCTATAAAGAATTATTAGTATATGATTATTATTATCGGCAAATTGTGTAATTTTAATACTAAATAAATCCATTGCGTTGTAATAACATTATTAAATAATTCAATGATATCTTCTTCATTGTAATGCATTACAGATTAATTCCATTACCTTGTGCACACCATACTTGGTATTATCTTGTAATGCATTACCTGTTACTGCATTACGTTGTAATGCATTACACGTTAATTGTAATCTGTACTTGCATTACTTGGCAATGCATTCCTACCCAACTCTGATTGCGACGTACGCAGCTGCAAGTCACGTCCCTGAGAGTGGCGTTCACATTATTCTGTCCAGACCTGTATACCACATATTGTAGGAAGTAAAAAATAGGCTGTCTTCACTGAGGCTGCAGCAGTGAGAATCCCACGTGGATTTAATTGCATAAAATAATTGAAAAATCATGGCAAATTTTCATTGGGGGAGACCATTTAGAAGTTGTTTGCATTTGCTTACATCGGGCATTGGCCATATTTCGAAAACAACAAAACGTGAAAATAAAAAAGGAGAAAAGTTCTGCAAGACGGTTTTAGTGTTTCTGAAAACTGTATTGCAGCAGGCTTAGCGAATACATAAGGCAAAGATTTTTTTTGCGAAGAATATGTCCTCTTTTTATTGAAATAACCTGTATTTTGCACAAAGAGATGGAAAAGGATTATCTCAAGGATTGTCACATCATAAAGGTATACTGGACGTGATAATAAAACGAGGAATACTACTCACTTCAAACAGAGCCCTAAAAGTTTTTCAGAGCTGCTTGGGAAATCGTCTTAAGCGATCTTGGAAACATTTCACATCGAGCTTAAGAAGCACATTTTGTCATGTTTTTCTTTACTCAAGATTTAAATCCAGGGTATAAAAACAAGGAATCCTCTGAAACTGCAAATTGAATTGTGTACTGGACGGGAAAAAACCCTGCAGAATTCGTAAGAGGAGAGAAAACGTAAATGTTCCAGGGAGTAATAAAATTTCGCCACGGTGACATTTTTTCCTGGTTACTTGGAAGACACCCGGAGTTTTATTTATTTTTACGGAAGAAATAAAAGCAGTGTAGTTGCTTTTAATCTAGAGAGGCTATTGGCCTGTTTGCCACTATGATCTTCCAAATCAAATAAATATTTGCTTCCTTGGTTCATAAATTATGTAGGACAATATTTTCTAGCATCATCTTCTCGATCAGTCACGTGTGAGAAAAGGCAGTTATGTGATTACGATGTTCCTCCACAGAATTTTCGATCGAATCCTTTACGTTATCCTTGCAAATAACTAAATCAAATGTTAAGAGGGATGAATGCTCAGATGGGAGAAACATTGTCAAAAACAACAGTATAGCTAGTTTTGTACTTTGCCTGTTGAGCATTCCGGTTGTACAGGATGTGAATCGAAAGTCTTGAAATAGTTGCATAAACGCATGTGCTGCCGTGAGTATGCCACTTGCTTAAACTGATTCGAGTCACGCACTGCAGTCAGTCGAAAGAGATATAAAATGGTAGTCGTTGCTGTGAACAGAATTGCGGGTGGCCTAGTGGTCAGCGTTCGTGACTGCCGTGGAGATGACCTCAGGTTCGATCCTGGGCAGGTACGAACGTTTGAACCACTAAATACCCGCCGTGCGTCGGATGGGCACGTTAAACCGTCGGACCCCGGGTACGGGCACCTCGGTAGTAAATAAAGGGGTCTTCTACCTCGCTTCTGTGCCACTTTCCTATCGGGCACTCTAGCCCAAATCTCCTAGCTTCCTATTTCTAAGGGTTGTTTAAGACCTGGGGTGAGACACTCCTTCCTAAAATCCTCTACTTATAATCTGATCTGATCTGAACAGCATTGCATGTCGTCGTTCTGTCAGTGGTTTGGACGCCTAAAAAATGAACAGCGACAAGGCTAATTTGGGAACTTTTGCTTTACGAGTTTGAGCTCAGTCATAACGCTGTCCAAGAGTCATGAAACATTTGTCTTGCGAAAGGGGAAGGTTCCGTGGACAACAGAACCGCAATCACATGGTGCAAGAAATTTCACTCAGATAACAGAAATCTCGTCGATCAACTAAGGTCAGGTAAGCCGCGAACCGTGGATTCCGATGCGGTGCTGCAGGCCGTACAGCAAATCCAACAACCAGTACTCGATTAATCAGGCTAGCTGAGAATATCACAGGCCACCGTGTTTTGTCACCTTCAGGACCTCGTCAAGATCTGCCGCATTGTCCCTCAGGAACTGACACCAGCTGAAACAAACCGCCAAGTGGAAATGTGCACGTAACTCATAGAAAACCAACGCGATGTAAGTTTCATCAAGACAATTGTTACGTGCGATGAAAAGTGGGTCTATTTCCGCAATCCTAACACACAACGGCAGTGGTTGAGCCCGAGCCAGCTTCCTAAACTTGTTGCCAAACGTGGGTGCTTCGAGCACAATGTGATGCTCAGTCGGCTGGTAGACGTTCGAGGGGATAATCTATTACGAATATGTTCCAGATTGTCTGACCGTCAGCGCCAACCTTTACTCTGAACAGCTGGAGTGGATGTATGCCATTTTGACGGAGAAGTACCACGCACTGGTGAACAGATTGCGCGCTCTCCTACAGCAGGATAACTGTTTAGTGTTACTCCTGCAAAGAAACTCTGTATTATGTTTTAAAAGCAGAGTGCAGGTGTTAGAGAGTATAATTCTAGATCTATGGAAACTAACGCTGTGTGCGGCCTACGCGAATATGCAAATGAAACTTCCAGTGTAGATGGGCATATAAACACAGCTCAGATCCATTAAATAGTAATATTAGTTGAAAGTACACTATATTATGTACAATGGTAAAGCGCTTACGGCGTAGTACAATCGTTTATTTATTGGCGTAAGAGGTATAGAGGTTCGCCAAGCTTTCTCAAGTCAATTGGTAAATATTGCCTGCCTCCGGATCAGTCACTTGTCAGCAAAGGCAGTTTTGTGGTAATGACGTTTCTCCATGGGGTTTCTGATGGAATGTTTACGTTATTCTCACAAATAACTAAATCAAATATTACGCGGGTTGAATTCTCAGATGGACTGCACTTTACATCTACCTGTTGCCTGGAAATTGCCTCCCAGTGGAGAGCAAAAGTTTGGTGAATCTATATATGTATATTTCCGAAGCAAAGTACAGATAGCTCTTCAGCAATACTGAAGGCATGTAAATCCAGGGGGTTTGTGTTTCTACCGAAAGCATCCATGCCGCACTGCATTGTAAATGATAACAGCCATTTCGGAGTAGTTAGCGGTGGGTTCGATTCCCACTGCGGGTAAAAGTAAGTTTGTACGCCATCGTGGCAATCAGTTTTTGATGCTATACATATGTCCCCACAACATTGAGGTAAATGACACGCGTAAAATTTCGATGTAATCGAAATGGGTATCGAAAGTAGTCAAAATTATTGTTGAAATCTGATCGCCGCCCCGCTGGTGCAGTGGTCTAAGCGATTGCGTTTTGATCATTCGTCCAGAAGGAGTCCAGGTCCGAATCCCGGTGAGGTATTGATGTTGCGTTTGTCTTACGGCACTGGATCTCTTCCTTCCCTGGAACCGGTGACCCTAAATTGGGAACGGGCGACAGCTTATTGCGCATTGAGTTGCTCACGGTGGTTGTTAAACCTCCAGCTAAAAAAATAGATATGAGTTTTGAATAATGCCCTATGATGCGATGTAACAATATTTAATTTCATTTTTACTCAAAAATATATTTTGCTAAATTATCAGTGAATATTATTTCGTAACTGTTTTCTACATAATCATAACAATACATCTCTGCAATCTGTGTAAATTAGGAGAACCGGATGCTAAAATGTGATAAAAGCCTTTACAAAAAAGGATTTTGATGTTATACATAATAATCAATGAACAGCTAAAACACGAGGTAGAAATAAAAAGTCGTATTGAACAAGGTAGAAGTGCATTTATAAAATGGAAGTCACTCTTAGCTGACAGGAGCTTAGGAAACGAGCTCAAGTTGAGAACACTTAAATGCTACATATGGCCTATTCTGCTATATGGAGTAGAAGCGCGGACATTAGCATCAACAGCAATCAAGAAGCTACAAGCATTTGAAATGTGGCTATACCATCGAATGTTAAGAATATCTTGGACTGACAAGATAACAAACATCCAAATCCTGCGTAATATGAACACTGTCCAAGAGCTTTTAAAAATAATCATTGAACGGAAGTGTAAATACCTAGAACACATAGCAAGGAATAACAACAAATACAACCTGCTACAAATCATTTTGAAAGGTAAAGTAGAAGGGAAAAGAAGACCTGGCAGGAAAAAAAACTATGTGGATGGACAATAGTAAAAGCTGGCTTGGTCTGACAACTGCGCAAATTCTACACACAGTGCACGATAGATTTAGATACCAACTGATGGTCGCAAACGCCATAAGGCAGCATTAGAAGAAGAAGATATATTTTCCGATAGTAGTACACTATGAGTCGTAGCTAAATTTGAGTTCGTCTCGAGATCCCCTTAAGGAGTGACTACCTGCCATTCACGCAAGTTTTAAAATGATATATAACACGATGGTATGTAGCCTATTGATATCCTAGACCAAAAGTTAAAAACCCCCCTGATTCAGCTTTTTTCTGTCTTGAGGTCACATTTTAGCTTGCGCATGTGTAGGCGAACTTTCGTAGCTACATCACATTTCGTCGGTGTCAGGGTCATTCCTTACTTTGCCGCCCCGGTGGCGCAGTGGTCTAAGCGATGGCCACTGATCATTCGTCCGAAAGGGGTTCGGGTTCTAATCCCGGTGAGGCATGGATGTTGTGTTTGTCTCACGTCACGGACTCCTTTCCCTTCCATGGAACCAGTGGCTCTAAATTAGGGACGGGTGACTGCTTATAGCTCATTGAGTTGCTCACAGTGTTCGCTAAACCTCCAATAAAACAACTCCTTACGTTCGAGTAAATTTGAATAAGTAGACTCGCTCATCCGGACATTCCCTGCACAGAGGGCTGCCGGATTACTTAGAGTGCATAAAAATTCAGTTTAATTATTCATTAAATTTAATGTTACAATTACAAGTTTACTATGTGTAGTACATACGTATTAAAAACACAAATAAGAGACAAGCATATGATAATAGTAAAAGAGCATGATCAGTACGTATTATACTGTCCCATTTACAACAATGAAATTATCTTTTCATGTTATCAGCACAGTAAAGCACAATATGTATGTGTACGTACTATACACAGTAAAAGAAATGTACAATTGCAATACAGCACAGATGAAATCTTGCATTGTCTACTCAGTGTGGTCACTTCGAAACATGTCACAGATTTTTGTCTGCTTTAATGAAGATGCTTTTTGTAATATTCTTAATTATTTGGAGGAAACTTCTTACTTTTACTTTAAATTGAATTACATGGACGTTAGTGCCAATTCAAAACAAAACATAACTTTAAAATTAGAAACTTCACTCGTGTATGAAGTATATAATTCATTCCAGTCTGATTTTAGCACGATTTCTGTAACCAGAAACCACGCAAGGAGAAGGAGGCAGGATTATGGAGAGGCCGGATAATCGAGGGCCCGATGAGCGAGTCTTCCGTAATATGTAATACAATGTAACTTGTCTAATTCGAACGTTTTTAATTCGAATTCTTGGTTAATTCGAATTTTGTAATTAGTCCCTGGAATTTTCTATGTAAACAATGTTAAAAAAACCCTTTAACTCAAAATTGTTTTGTTTAATTCGAAGTAAACCCCATTTTAGTATTCTTAACAATTACCTTTTAAAATGGGTACGTACTGTTCTGGATTAAGTTCAGAGTTCTGGATGAAGCAACAAGTTAAACCTGAAACTTTAGCCAACTGCTTCGGAAAAGCAGGCTCCCAGCACTCCGATGATGTCTCAACTGCATCAAAGTATTGGTGGCGAGGAGATCATACCTACTGTGGAGTACTGGTAAGACGTAGGCCGTGATGTACCATATGAGGCTTTTGTGAGAGTTGATGACAATTTAGCTGTTTGTGGTGAGCTCACAGAGGATGAGATCTTGGCTGATGTTTTGAATAAGAAGACCTGCTGTGTATCTTCAGATGAAGAACTGGGACGGCCAGAAATTCCTGAAGAGCGCCTTCTAAATTCAGCAGAGGACTTGGTTCACCTCCAACAGTTAAGGAAGTTTATTGAGGGACAGCAGAATGCAAGTGACTCTCTATTTCATTCACTCGATAGACTTGAGGAATTTACACTAACCCATAACATAAATTCTATGAGGCAGGCCAAAATATCACGTTTTGTTTTTACAAACAAATTGTTAATTTACCGTACTGTACCTTTTTGTTTTGTATGTTATGAATAAATACGTTGTTTTTTACAGTACTTGAATGTGCCCATATTCAAACTTGCCTAATTCGAATTATTTTTGTGGTTTCTTCAGCTTCGAATTATCAAGTTACACTGTAATAATAATAATATATATGTGTAAAAAGAAATATTGTTTTTGAAAAAATAACCAGTCGAAATACTTACCACTGCCTCCCCCATAGTTCGGTAAATATTTATTTTTATGACTCCCGTATCTTCTTTCATTGGGCTTACGACAATAATATGCATTAATCAATCTATCTGAGTACCGCTCAATGTCAAGAATTACTATTCATTATTGTCTGTTTTGATGATTTAACATTTTAACGACCATGATTGCAAAATATTTTATCACTCCAAATAATATAACGCCCGAAATTGTCCGTTGGTTTACTTCTTTGTTTAATAACAACAATATTGACTGAGTGTTATTTCTGCTGATGCCTGATAGGTCGAAAAAATTTGAAGAACAGGCAAGTGTAAGAAATCTGACTCACTCTAGACACGCGTTTCTGGTGGCTATGGCCATTAATATGCATGGGCGTTTTGGACGTTATGGTCGTGAAAGGGTTAATACCACTTAGTATGTAGCGGACTGTGGCTTTGTGTGATAGTCAGTGACGCGAATAAATGCAATGTATTGCGCATAAAGAAATGTATACCCACGAATCACTGGTTTTATTTCATACCCACAAAGATCTTGGAATGGGAAGATGCACAGCGTATATTATTATCTACACAAAGCACCAGGGTACTGTTTTGGTTTTTTATGCACTAACCATGAACAGAGGTTATCAAAAACTAATCTCATGGTCATTGTTTAATCAAATAAACGATTTAGATCAAAATTAATTGAAAATACCCGCTAACGCTGCTACGTATAACGGCCGTTCCATAAAAACTGTGAGTAAAATCACACAAAATGAAGAAATATAGGCACAGCAAAGTATATGCTATTCCTTCTCAAAGTATCTTCTCTCAGATGATAGGCAACGATCCGAAAGTTAAGTCAACTTTTCAAAGCATGTGGTGAAAGCATTTTGTGGAAGCTGCTTTAGCGACCCCTGTACAGCTTGAATAACGTCAGCATCAGTGTTGCATGTTGCGCCACGGACTTCTTTTTCATTGTTGAAAACAACCGGAAATCGCACGGAACGTGGCAGGATTGTAGACAGGCTGTGGCATGGTTTTAATACTGCATTTCTAGAGAAACTGTTGAACACAAGCAGCCACATGTTGCCGGGCGTTATTATGGTGTAAGGTCCACTTGCCTACCAGTTCCGGTCTCTTAATCGATATGTATCGTCGCAGACGCTTCAAGACTGAAACGTAATACTCAACATTGACAGTAATTTGTGGAGGAACGGCATTCTGGTAGACCACACTTTTATAATAAAAGGAAATTATCATTATCGCCTTCCCAGCTAATTTGGTTTGGCGGACATTTTTCGGAGGAGGCGAGCCTGTGTGTTTTTTAGACACTCGTTGCGAGCTTCGTGACGGAGTCGAAATGGTGTATTCATGTTTCATCGGCAGTTATTACTGTGTTTAGAATGTTTGGATACTTTGCCGTCATTTGTTTCCACTCATGACACACCTGAACTCTGGATAACAATAGTTCTCTCGTCAAGTGATGAGGTTCCCATCTGGAAAACACAAGATGCTGCAGTAATTTGTCCCGTAGAATGCGGAATGCCAATGTTTTTGAAATATTATCTGACGCCGTTACGTCTTCACACGTCATTCGTCGATCTGCTTGCAGGATTGCTCAAACAGTTTTAACAACATGCTCCGTAACAACACTTTCAGGTTGACCAGGTCTAGGATCGAGTTCTGCCGCCAAACGCCTTTATTTCGAAATCATAGTGGCATCTAAAAATCGTTGACTTACCCAAGCATTATTTATCTTTGTAAGCATTTTACAATAACCCAAACTCTAATAAAATTTTATCGCACAACGTGTTTCACTTCTTAACTCAGAATTATTCACCTCCATAGCTGCATGACGAAATGCAGACGTACCTTAAGTAACTGCGCGATAACAAAAGCAGAATCGTCTGCCACGGATAGCAACTGTTGCGATAGATACTTCCTTAATCCAGTTAGTTGTCTGCGTGGTTATATTCCCGGTTCGCACTGATGCCAACTCAAAAAAAATTACTTTCAGTTTTTTGCCTTTGTATATTGAATGTGCTGTTTTACTTCATGCGTTAGTAACAGTTAGAACCGCTAATTTTTTTTCTGCAAATTTCGCGCTCTATAAATATTCGTCTTCGATTTAAACTTCTTATAAGCTTCTTCCTGTAGAACACAGTTATGTTGGAGTAATTAAATTCCGGATTGGCGTTTGCTCTGAAAAATGAAACACTATTGCGGATATACTTCCTATTGTTACAGGAGAAAGGACTCATATGAGAAGAACAGTAAAAATACTTGTCGCTCACCACCTACTGGGTAATATTTCTTCCTTTAGAAACTGTAAAATCCATTGTACCAGAATGAAGCAGATCTGCTTTACCTTTGAATTTCACATTAAGTTCGTAATTGCAAGTACTTAAAATATTTCTCGAAAAGCAGCACTAAAAGAAAGAAAAAAACTAGTGTTACTCCTCGCTATTGCATTTTAATGCTTGAAAATATTTTAATGACCCTCCAGAAATTTTTAGAGTGCAATTTGACAACAGATGAATCCATTTCCATGCGATGCATTGGACTCAAAGCGAAAAAAGAGCGCATCACGGCGGCAAAAATATTTACTTTTATTACCCCATTCATCGTATATTTTATGTGCAGCTGCGTTTCACTTTATTGGGTCATAAATTATAAGAGACTCTTGGCATTGTATTTTTCATTAATGTAGCACTTTGTAGGTCATCGTGTAATTTATGACGCAAAAGGCACTTTTGAGAATCTTATTTGTTAATAATAAAGGATTTGCCCTTAATATAAAACAAATCTTTGGGTGAGAGACGAAACAAATATTACTTTGTCAAGTATGCAAAACATATCAATAAATGATTTTTCATAATTGTATACAATAAAATAACAGGAGTGCAGTGCCTAAAAACATACGTGTTATTAGCGAAATACTGCTGGCCAACCATCAACATCCATTGCAAAACAGGTTATCCACGGGAAAATGGTACAGCTGCTGCTGTGTGTGGTGAGATATGCATGAGGTGCTTGCTGTACTTCGAATTGTTGAAACCGGGCGAAACAATCACTGCACAATGATATAGCGATCAGTTGATGAAACTGAACGCCGCAATCGAGCAAAAACGCCCATGGACAGGTAAAGGACGCAGCCCAGTCATCCTGTCACACGATAATGCCAGACCACATATCAGTGCCACCACAAAATCAACCCTTAAACAGTTACACTGGTCGGTTTTATCTCACCCGGCTTACTCCTCGGACATTGCACCCTCGGACTTTCTCATCTGTTTCGCTCTATGCAACATTCCCCACACTGTTAAAAACTTTTATGGTAGATTGGACCAATAAGTGGTGCTGCACCACATTCTGTTAAAAGATGCAACGTTTTATGGTGCAAACAAAACCCCAAAACGTAGTAAAACCTTGCACCATAATGTGGTGCAACTTTGTATCAGAACGTGTTTCAAAGTTGCACCATGTTGTTGGATTTTGTTTGCACCACACACACTGGTGTATCTTTTCTCAGAAAGTAATGCAGCTGGTGTAGCACCACTTTTTGGTGCAACCTACCACAAAATGTTTAACAGTGCAGCTCAACTGCTGTTCTACACATTTCCACAGGTACAAAATTTGGTTACTGCGTTCTTCAGCTCAAACCCTGAGTCCTTCTATAACAGGGGCATTCATTTGTTGCCTGAAAAATAAAAAAAAATGTCATTGATGCTAACGGCCAATATTTCGTTAAATAAAGGTGTACTGGTTTCCTGATTGTCCCTTTCTTCTTGAAAGAGCGGGAAGTTTTGCACACCCGTAACAGCTTGATCCTTGACCTGGAACAGATGACCTTAAAATAAATGTAAGCAATATGTTATAATCACAGACACTTATGCCATACGTTTAATCCAGAAACAAAAATCCCTTAACCCGTCGTTTGTCGCTACAGGTTGAACAACGCCAGTGATCGCGCGTGAGAGTTTTTCTCACGTTACCTATTTCCGCTGTTTTAAGTAGCCTACTCGATAATAACGATTCACAATTTTTTCTTTGCAAGAAATGTAGTTAATTTATTTATTTTCAAATCAAATTAGGCAAAAAACGCGCTCTTATATAGCGTTATCGATAAAAATAAACAAGAAATTTGGCACCAAATTTTCGGGCGTAATAAGCACGTCTTTCGAATCCGTTCTGACGCAAATTAAATTTATCAAAGCTATTCAAAGTCAATAGAACCGGTATGGAAAACAATAGTATCTGCCGGAAGAAAAGTTTTTCAATCGGGTCTTTAATCCCTCAGATATTGCTGTAAACGGAATCGTGAGCTTACGAACTCTTAGAAACAGAGATATCGACAAAAATAAGATGTGACTTTACGTCCCCTGGTGGGAAAACCATGCATTATTTTAGGAAGAAAGTATCCTCAAAAGGTTTATCCGTATAAGCGGTATCGGTCGAAAAAAAAAAAATTAGTCGAGTTTTCAGGAACCCAGATTTTGCAATAAATACTTCAGAAGAAGAAATTAGCACATATGACCCCTGGTGGCTAAACCATTCTTTACCAAACATTAGAAATTATGTGAAAAATTTTTTCCATCAGGTCTTGTATGCGATACAGGAAGAATTTTTCAAATCAGAGCTTTAGGAGCAGAAATAACGCAGAAAACGCAATTTTGCATTGTGACCCTTAGCGGAATGTGTATGATTTACTTGAAAATTTTGAATTTATAGGAAAAACATTTCGCATCGAAAACACTATCCAACAAAGCAGGAACTTTTCAAATCGGACTCTTAGAAGTAGAGATATTGACAAAAATATGTTATACATCTACGCCCCTAGCGTAGAAACCATGCATTTTTTCAAGAAGAAAATTTTCCTAAAAGGTTTCTTGACATGAGTAGTATCGGTCAACAAACGACGTTTTTTTCAATCAAGAATTTAGAAGCACATATTTTGCTGCAAGTACTACAGATGCGGAAATTAAGATTTACGCCCCCTGGTGGGCAAACTATTTTTTTACAAAAATTAGAAATTCTGTGCAAACGATTTCCCATCAGGAGCTGTATCCGGTGCAGAAAGAAATTTTTAAATCGGAGATTTAGAAGCAGAGATATAGGGGGAAACGCAATTTACCGCTACACCCCTAGCGGAAAGTCTATGAATTACTTGAAAATTTTGAAATTATATGAAAAACATGTCACACGGAAAGCACTATCCACAAAGAAGGAATTTTTCAAATCGGACTCCTACAAGTAGAGTTATTTACCCAAAAATATGTACATCTACGCCCCTGGCGGAGAAACTGTGGAATATTTTAAGAAGAAAATATTCCGAAAAGGTTTATCGATGTGAGTGGCATCAGTCCACGAAAGAATTTTTTAATCGATATTTTAGAAGCTACGTGTAAGGTCAGGTGATGCGTAACATCACAGCCTCTCCTTGACAAATGTCAACCCCGCCTTCTCGTGGTGCATCCTGTTCCCACTAAAGGGGCTCTGACGACCGCCAATAGCGGTATAACTATACCATCGGGATTAGAGGAAATTCTATCCCACACTCACCAACCCGCTCGGCCAGCGTGGTGAGTTATGGCCAAACCCCTCCAAAATGACTCCACAACTTAAATCTTGGCCCTCAGTCTCCGGCAGCTGGAATGTACCTGGCCAAGGCAGCGGCCAGTGCGACATGAAGGCAGAGGGTGCTAAGAATCCCCGGAGGACCGGACTAGGCTGCCATCTGATGCTGACCTTGGCAACGTACAATGGACGCTCCCTATCTTCTGATTCAAGGCTTCTTGAATTGGAAGAGGAACTACAAAGGATCAAGTGGGACATCGTGGGGCTAAGTGAGGTAAGGAGAAAAGGAGAAGATCTCATCGAACTGAAAAGTGGACATCTCTTCTACTATCGTGGGACAGATACTGGCAGAACTAGTGGTGTTGGATTTATAATAAACAAGAAACTGAAGGATAAAGTTGTAGAAGTTGAAAGTTCCTCTGACAGAGCTGCACGGCTTGTTATCCAACTCTCAAAAAGATACCAGGCTCAGATTATTCAAACTTATGCACCCACCACAAGTTATCCTGAAGAAGAAATTGAAGAATTTTATGAGGAAGTTTGTCATCTAAATAATAAAGGTAAGCAGCACTTGAAAATAATTATGGGAGATTTCAATGCAAAAATAGGGCAACGGCAACAGAATGAAACTTCAGTAGGTAAATTCGGTCACGGCAACAGAAACCAGCGTGGAAATACTCTCGTTGAGTTTGCAGAGGCAGAAGGGTTTTTCATCTTGAACTCCTTCTTCAAGAAAAAGCCACACAGGAAATGGACATGGAGACATCCAAATGAGACGACAAGTGAAATTGATTTTATTATGTGTAACAAAAAATTCGTCATAGAAGACTGCAGTGTGCTAAACAAGTTCAACACAGGTAGTGACCATAGATTGGTGAGATGTAAGATGCACCTCAACAATAAACTCGAACGTGGCAAGCTCATAAGACAAACAAAATCTATTGACATAACCAACCTTAAAAAACACCATAATACCTTCAAGTTGGAACTGAAGAACAGGTTCTCTGCTTTAGAAGGCCTAACATCGGAAGAAGTGGACATCTCTGAAGTTAACAGAAAAGTAACCAAAGCTCTTATGGAAACAGCAACAAAATTAGCTGGGTCTAAGAACAAGTTGCATGTAAATAAATTATCCGGAAAAACGAAAATGTTGATGCAAAAAAGAAGAGAGATGAGGACAACTAAAGAAGATGTGACTTCCAAAGTGGAATATATAGAGCTATGCAAGACAGTACGAAAAAGTATCACTGAAGACGTAAGAAAATTCAACTGTGAACTAGTGAGGAAAGCAATTGAAAACAACCAAAGCCTAAAGATAGCAAAGGGACATCTCAGTAAGGGAAGAAAACAGATTATGGCACTGAGAAAAGAAGATGGTTCTGTAACAAGAAATAGAGGCGAAATTTTGACAAGAGTGAAAGATTTCTACTCCAAATTATATGAAAGGGATGATACATGCACTCCAGACATCATGAAAGATACCAGTACCAGAGTTCCTCCAGTCCTTCCAGCAGAAGTTGCACATGCAGTCAAGAACATGAAGCGGGGAAAAGCTCCAGGAGAAGATGGAATTACTGTAGACATCATACAAGAAGCAAGTGGAGAAATCGAAACAGTACTCGCCAAAATTTTCACTCGATGCCTTAATGAAGGAAAGATTCCTGAGGATTGGAACACCGCTACAATGATCCTGCTACATAAGAAAGGTGACATTGAGGATCTCGGAAACTACAGACCTATCAGCCTCCTATCAGTAGTTTATAAAATCTTCACTAAAGTTCTTTCACACCGCTTGAAGGTAACACTGGACATGGCTCAACCGAGAGAACAAGCTGGATTCAGGAGTGGCTACAGCACAATAGATCATATCCATGTGCTGAGAGAACTAATTGAAAGAGCGAAGGAATATGAACTTCCATTGTGCATGGCTTTTATCGATTATGAAAAAGCCTTTGATTCGGTGAAACCATCAGCAGTCACAATGGCTCTGAAAACCTGCGGTATTGAAGATGCATACATTAATATTATTAATAACATCTATGAAAATGCAAGTGCAAAGATTAGGCTGTTTGAAAATACAACACACATAAAAATTGGAAAGGGAGTGAGACAAGGTGACACCATATCTCCAAAGCTCTTTAATGCTACATTGGAGGGTGCCTTTCAGTCGCTGAGCTGGGAAAACAAGGGGATAAAGATTAATGGAGATTATCTAACCCACCTTTGTTTTGCTGATGACGTAGTCATTTTTGCAACTAGCCCATCAGAGCTGTAGAGTATGATCCAGGAACTTGCTGACAAGAGTAAAGAAGTGGGATTAAAAATGAACTTTCAGAAGACAAAAGTGATGTTCAATGCTTTTACAAGAAATGAAGATTTATCAATTGATGGAGAAAAGCTGGAGATAACAGACACGTACGTTTATCTTGGACAGCAGATATCAAGTGAGGGTCACATTGATGAAGAAATTAATCGGCGTACAAAACTTGCCTGGAGAGCTTTTGGAAGAAACAGCATAATTTTCAAGAGCAATATGCCATTATGTCTTAAAAGAAAAGTGTTTGATCAATGCATCCTTCCAGTGCTTACGTATGGTGCACAGACGTGGACCTTAACTAAAAGAGACGTACAAAGGCTGCAGACAACTCAAAGCAGCATGGAGAGGTGCATACTTGGTGTAACCAGGAGAGATAAGAAGAGGAACTCGTGGATCCGAAAAATGACAAGAGTGGAAGACATCATGATCAGAGTTACATCCCTGAAATGGCAATGGGCTGGACATACTGCCAGAAGGACAGATCATCGATGGACAGCCGAAATTTTAGATTGGATTCCAAGGGACAGGAAAAGACCCAGAAGAAGACCACATGGGAGATGGGTGGATGAAATTCGAAAGTATGCAGGGGTGACATGGAGGAGACTGGCACAAGACAGACCGTTGTGGAGGAAACTTGGGGAGACCTTCGTCCAGCAGTGGATTGATAATGGTTGACAATGATGATGATGATGACATCAGAAGCAAAATATCACACTTACGCCCCCTGGTGGCCAAAGTATTTCCTAACCAAAAATTTGAAATTATATGCAAAAGATTTTCCATCAAGAGATGTATCCGCTGAAGAAAAACATTTTTAAATCAGAGTTTTAGAAGTAGAGTTACCGGGGAAAATTTAATTTACTTTTACGCTCCCTAGCGGAAAATCCATGCGTAATTTCAAAAAGTAACTATATCTAAAATACTCTTCGACATAAATGGAATCGAAAGATATAATTTTTTTTCAATCGGATGTTTAGAAGCAAATATGTGAAATAGAACGTATTTTTGAATTCGACATCATATGAATTTACGCCTTCTACCGCCGAAATTGTGCATCGTAAAAAAAACAAAATAAAGGATCATCATTTACATATAGCAAGCTTCCCAATGCAAAAAGAATTTTTCAAATCGGACTAATAGTTGCTGAGATATCGCGGGTACAGGCGGACGGACGGTCGGACGGACACACCGATAACAGAAACACGATCTTTTTACAAAAGACGTGCGAAATGCACAAACACCGGTAGTCGCTTGATGAGAAACGCTTATGAATGACGCAAACGTCAGCGCCCGCTTGACAAGAGAAAGTTTTTTTTTTTTTTTTTTTTTTTGGATTGGAGGTTTAACGACCACCGTGAGGCTATAAGCAGTCACCCGTCCCTAATTTTGGGTCACTGGTTCCAGGGAAGGGAGAGAGCCAGTGCCGTAAGACAAACGCAACATCCATGCCTCACCGGGATTCGAACTCGGACCCCGATCGGACGAATGATCAGTGGCCATCGCTTAGACCACTGCGTCACCGGGGCGGCAGAGAAAGTTTCTCACAAAGCAAAGGGCAGACTGTTTTTCAAGTCAAAGACGTTCCAGGCCTTATTCGAACTGATAACAGATTGTTGAGGAGATTCTGAAAGTAAGCTAGAGCGTAGCGGGTTTCCTCCTGGGTCACTTTCAAATAAATGGCGGTTTTCACACTATATACAAAGCGTGAGAAAAATGCTCATAGCCCGACCCACGACAGGTTAATGTTCTTGGAACAATTAAAAACTTTTACGACTATGAAGTTTGATGAATATTTTACAAAATAATGCATGTTATGAGAGCTTGTAATGTTTTTTTTTATTTTGTTGTTGGGGGTTGAACGACCTCAGTGAGAGACTCAATAGGCTATAAACAGTCGCCTGTTCCTAATTTAAGGTCACTGGTTCGAGGAAACCAGTGCCGTAAGGCAAACACAACATCCATACCTAACCGGCATTCGAACCCGGACCCGACTCGGACGAATGATCAGAAGCCATCGCTTAGACCAGTTCTCCACCAGGACGGCAGGGTTTGTAATATGACTTCTGATATAAAAGGATGACGGGAATTTGTGTCATTATTTAATTTTCACTTAAGTGATTTGTAATGCTGAGAAAATAATGAAAGACGTAGAGTAATGCAGGATACCTTAAATATAAACAGTCAACAACGTTAAATTATTTAGCAGATATTTTTTTTGAGTGTAACACAGGAATTCTCGCGCTGATTCGAGGAATTCATTTTAGCTGTTTTTTATTCAAGGTGAACGGTCGGTAACGCTGGTGTAAGTCTATTGTTGTTGTTAAGTTCTATCGAGTCGGGTTCGGCTCTTGGTCGCGCTTTGAACAAAGGCCCCCATTTCTATCTGTTCTCAGCAGGATCTCACAACTCTTCTATGGTCATTCTGCAAGCGTCTTTGATTCCATCCAACCATCATGTTCTCTATCTCCTTTTTTTTTTTTTTTTTTTTGATTGAAGGTTTAACTACCACCGTGAGCAACTCAATGGGCTATAAGCAGTCGCCCGTCCCTAATTTAGGGTCACTAGTTCCAGGGAAGGGATAGAGCCAGTGCCGTAAGACAAACACAACACCCAGGCCTCACCGGGATTCGAGCCGGGACCTCTTTCGGACGAATGATCAGAGGCAATCGCTTAGACCACTGCGCCATCGGGGCGGCGTTCTATATCTTACCCTTTTTCTGCTTCCTCCAAGTTTGCTAAGCATGATAACTTTTTCAAACTGATTATTGTCACACATCACATGTCCAAATATGTGAGCCTTTGCTTAGAGATCATTGCTCAAGGGAGCAGCTGGGCTGAATTTGGTGAAGTACTGATTGATTAGTTCTTCTTGTCGTCCATGGAATTCTGACTAGTTGTCACCATGTCCATAATATGAAAGCATCTGCCTTCTTACTCTGTGAAAACACAAATTTGTCCGTGACCCCTCAATCCGGAGTAAGTTGCTCTCCCTACTAAGCTACACGGAACGAATGCATCGTTGAAGAGTTATCGTCTTGATACGTGCTTTACCTCTGTAGTACGTTACACCAGCTCCCTCTAATTTTTTTTTTAATTTGAAGCGAAGAACGAATTTTTAATTAATTGTAGACGATGTATGGAACAAATATCACACATTTTTCGAAGAACCCAAAGGCCAGTACGTTTTTACGTTCAGGAGCTAATGCGGAAACGCAAATTTGTCTGCGACGGGATCAAATCTTCGCCCCATCACTCCGGAGTAAGTTGTTCTCCCAATTAATCTACACGGACGGAACGTATCGATGCAGAGGTATCGTCTTGACAAGTGCTTTACCTCTGTAGTACGTCACACCTGTCACTCATCTTCAATGTCCAGCCTTAACACCTACACATGACCTCAGGAAAGACCAATACTTTAATAATTCTGATATTTATCGTTATTAGAAAGATTAACTCTATACGTGCCTGCAAATTCGATAAGCTTCCATTTTTCTAAACGCAAAGTATTTTAATTTTTGAATATTTGATGTTCCTTTAAATGTCACCAACCTAAAACCTCTGAAAATAAAACTAAAACAGGTTAGAGATCGAAACCTTGAATGAAGTTCTAAGTTATCTGCATCTATCTAATAAAGAAACTGATCCATTTAAATTAGGCGATTTTCTCCGCTGTACTTTTTATCAATAGCGACTTACAGAATTCTTATTCTTTCAGAGGAACGTGGCATCTCATTATTGGGTCAGCCTTAAAGAAAGAAAGTATAAGTGACTAAGCATTGATCTGAGACGGTCACTGGTGGGATGAGAAGATTACGTAAAAGAGAACTCCTAGGAGAAGGCGATATTGACTTGAAAAATCTAAAGCAAATAGATCGCCTTTTGAAGATCATTTCGTAATTTACTTTCCAAACATAATGGGATCATTGACAAACGGTGATCCATTTAATCATCAGGCTGAATCGATAAGTCTATGAATTGGCAGTAAAATTAAATCCTAAGCCAAAGAAAAAAGAAAGAAATAAGAAACGTTTATTTTTCGCTGCCTTAAATAAGCTATTCTTAAATTTTCAAGCAAATTTCATTGCTAAAATGATATTCAGGCTAAATTAAAGTATCGAGATAAACTTAATTGAACGCCTGAGATAGCAATTTTCGTCAGATATTTGAAAATGATCTTCGAAGATCGAGCGGAATAACTTAATATAACAAATCTAAAGTAATACATAGTACAGTAATTAAATAATGATACTGATTTGATTATGAAAGAAATACGGGATTACACCATGTAATACAAATTTTAAAGATGACAATCCGATTTTTGGCGTAAATATGACAAGGATGGTAAGTCAGATAATATCCGAAAACTTGAAAATTTCATCGTCCTGGAGCGGGACTGGAAACCGCATCTCCCAGATAGCGCCCGGGTATGCTAACCACTACACCACCCAGAACGACCAAGTCTCAAGTTTCCGATTAATTTGAATATAACCATCACAGGATTCGCTAGTCGAAGCAACCGGCATTCATGTTTGCCGAATTTGTAGGTTAAGAATTCTATCGCGTGATTGCCCGGAAGAACAGATAAATCATGACAGAAATACGGGACTACACCATATAATACACATTTTGAAGATGACAATCCGATTATTGGTGTAAATGTGACAAGGATGGTAAGTTTCAAGTTTTCGGATGTTATCTGACTTACCATCCTTGTCTCATTTACACCAAAAATCGTATTGTCATCTTCAAAATTTGTATACTAATTTGTTTTAAATCTTGGTAACCACACAATTCGGGAAGGTGTGGTTTTTTGATGATTCATTTATCACCTATACGGTGGCAACAGCTTTTGCGTGAGAATTGAGCAGATGATTATTTACGCTGGGCATGACGTCATTCGGTGGAAGGACATTGTCACCACAACTTTGTCACGGAGCAGAGAGAAAATGTCCGGTTGTGTTTGAAAATCAGTAAAACTGCATCTGAGAGATTCCTGAAATCAGAGACTAGTGTATTGTGACAATTATATACTGTATATTAAGATAATACACGGTTTGTCACAATTTTTCTTCAAGTCGACCAAGGTTTTGCTGGGTATCGACCCAGCTTCATCAGGTTGAATGGCACGTAAGTATTCATATTGTACATGATATCGCAAATGGGATTTACAGCCACTGGCTTTGGTTATTTGATCCACGCGCTTGATATAAATAGTGTGGAGGCCATGCCACTAACCAGTTGCGAACAATCCTGATATACGCTGATCGTCAAAAAATAGTTGCATTCAAAAGGACGTGTCAGATTGCAATGCTATTCGGGAGGAAGGTAAAGGTTACCAAGAACAATAAATCATTAAACATTGAGACTGATACGTAGTGCGATCAAAAAGTTCCGAGACTAAGTACGTAACTTCCCAACAGATGGCAGTACGAGGATGCACGAGCAGCGGTCGAGGGTAGTGAGCTTCATGAGTCACTGTACCCGGAGGCCTAGTTCTGTGAACTTCGGGAGCTGTGTTAAACAATATTACCACGTGCAGAACAAAGCTCCGATTTCGGCATGGACTTCAAATTAGAGCAGCGAGCGAACTCTATCAAGATCTTCTTCAGCAGGCGGTGAATGAACCAACGTTCATGTCGCGGGTCATCACTTGGGACGAGACTTGGGTCTACGGTTACGACGCGGACACCAAACCACAGTCGTCGCAATGGAAGAGCCCGGCATCTACACGATCGAAGAAGGCCCGACAGATTCTAAGCGCAACCAAAAGCACGCTCATCGTGTTCTTCCGCATTCGTTGGGTTGTTCACCGCGAATTCGTCCCCCAGAACCAGACAGTCACCGCCCCTTTTTATTGCGATATTCTGTGGCGTCTTAGGGAGGACATTTGCCGCAAACGACCTGAAACGTGGCGCAGGGGCGATTTCTTGCTCCATCACGACAATGCAGCAGCTCACAGAGCGTTAACAACAAGCCAGATTTGCAGCCGCTACAGCATGACTACCCTTCCTCACCCGCTTTACTCGCCGGATTTTACCTCCTGCGACTTCTCTCTGTTTCCTAAGATGAAGCTGAAGGTCAAAGGTAGCCGTTTTGAAACCGTGGGCGAGATCCAACGTGAACCACAGTCGATGCTTGACACGATTCACAAACAGGACTTCCAGGGAGCATTCCAACAGTGGCAAAAACGCCGGCAGCGGTGTATTGCTGCCCAAGGAGACTCGCCCTAGTCTCGGAATTTTTTTATAGGACCTCTCATGGGCAATATTTATTCAGCTATACGCCAGTAAGTAGTGTCTTTCAGCATGGCGTCGGGCCACCATCTTTGTTCACACAGTATGCCAGACGTATCGGGATGGTGGTGTGCAGGTTTCTAATGGTGTCCTACGATAAGCCATCTCATGCAGTTGAATCTTCTCACGCAGTTCCTGCAGATTGTGCAGTAGGAGTGGAGTGTGGATAGCGCATCCGATAGCATCCTACACATTTTCAACTAGCGATAGGTCTGGCGATGCGATTGGCGAATTTCAGATTGTCAGTATCTTGAAGGCAAGCTCTAGAGACAGCTGCAGTAAGCGGACGAGCCTTTCCCTGTTGGAAAATCGCACCGGAGTGAGCGTTTAGAAAACGTAGGGCCACTGGTTGTAGGACCTCTTGATCGGAACGTTGGGCTATTAAAGTGTCTGCAATGAATGCCAAAGATGATCTGGCAACGTAGGCAACTGCACCCCACACCATGACAGCAGGCATTCTAGACGTATAATGCTCGACAACAAACCGTTCATTTTTACTCTGACCACGGTGCCTCCACACACGGATTCGGAGATCGTCTCCTCCAAGACAAAAACGGGACCCCCACTGAAGATCACCCGCTGCCATTCTGAGTAGCTCCATGACAGTTTTGGCACGACACCATTGCAGTATGTATCGACGATGCAATGGTGTTAAGGACAGTCCTGATAACGGTCTGCGTGCGTGTGGTCGTACGTCGTGCAGCCGTCTACCAATAGTGTTTGGCACTAATTGTACGATGCATGAAGGGCACCACTGCACGCTGAATATCGGCAGTAGTGGCTGTTGGGTCACACGGCGCATGTCGGAGAACCCGTGGTTCCTCTCCCTCCGTGGATTCGTCTAGGTGTCCGTATCCCTCCCTGTCACTGCAACGTGCCTTATTCTATCCACTGCTGCCAACAGCGTGCTATGGCGATATCCTGACAACCGAAATGGCGCGCAATACGGAGATAAGACCATCCCGCTTCCCGGTTTCCGATGATGCGATCACCCTAGAACTCCTCCAACTGCTCGAATTGCTACCAAACTTTTCTCTGCAAAGGATGCAACCAACACAACAGCCGAGTCATAATTGCAAGCACGCGCAACGGGACGAACTTATATAGCAGGTCAAGCACAACGCTACGACCCCTCCTTGCTTGCGTTACATTCGCGGCCGATCGTGATACTTGAATCATTTGCATGCCTCACGATGTCATACCTACCCACCAAGTATCTTTCCTGTTGGTTGCTTTCTTCTGGGTGCAACTATTTTTATTGACGATGATTGTACAGTATAAAATAATACAACGTTTTTCACAATTTGGTTTTTTTAAAACGACCAAGGTTTTCCTGTGTATTGACCTAGCTTCATCAGGAAATATTCAAATTCCTGATGAAGTTAGGTGAATACCAACAACACGTAAATATTCTAATTGTACATGATATCGTTAATACTGTTTACGGTCACAGGTTTTGGTTAGTTGCTTTAACGAGCATGATAGAAATGGTGTGGATGCCATGTCATTAAAATTTGCGAAGAATTCTGATATACATGGGAATCTTCAATGTACCGCTCGCTGGTCACGGTTCGGCGACGTTCCATAAAATGAAGGAGAATGACACCCCAGTCATCTCAAAAAACAGTCACCACGACTTTCTGTACTTATCGCTATCTCCTGAACTTCTTAGGCCTAGGTGAAGAGGTGTAACCCCATTCGGTGGATTGATTCTTCGTTTCCGCATCGTAAACATACGTTCACGTTTCATCCATTGTCGTCACGAGATCGAAAAAAAAAAACGTGTCTTCATTTGCTTCAAACGCTTTCAGCAAGTCAGAGCAGACTTCTCCTCCTTCAAATCGGGTTTCAACTGCCGACGTATTCACTTTGCACACCCTTTCCGATACCATAAGTATTCCATCATCTTCTGTATGGCATTTTGAACGCACTTCCGTTGTGCAAGAAGCTCATGGATTGTGACTCGTCTGTCCTCGCTAATCAATTCATCGACTCGCTAATGATTCGCGACAGTGGTCGCAGATGATGGTCTCCCACTGCGTGGTTTGTTTGTAATGCTAGTTTCACCTTCTTTAAACGTCTTCATCTATCTGTGCACATTGCTCCTGCCAATGGTGTCATCTCCGTAAATATTCTGTATGCTTCTGTGGATGTCGGACAGCCTACAGCCTACCTTCGTCAAGAACTCAATGACATCACGTAGCTTCTGCTTGGAATTCCTAATTTGAATTTAGAAGAAGGGTTACTATAGAGGAAAAGTGAGAACTGAGTTTTCCGTTAATATACAAAAGAAACTGCGAAACGGTTTATGGAAAGTGTCGCGTTAATAGATCTTAAAAGCGGAAATTTATCGTCGATATAAGAAAGAAATTGAGGAAAGTTTTCTGAAAATTCAGAATTTTCCTGGCGTACGAAAAATCTAAGGAACTAAGGTGTCTTTCCGACATTTCACGGAAAAGGTTGTATCCGAAATACAGCGATGAGCCGTTCCATTATGACCACCCCCAATCTAGAGAAATGAGCTCGCATGGAGACCGAAAAGTGCCTGAAGTGAAGTTCACAGAGTAGTATATATACAACCCGAGGACTGGGTTTCGGTTAGTAGAGTGTTCATACTGAGAATGGGAAAAGCTGACGATTAATAGAAGTTTGATGAAGGACAAATTGTGATGGAACGGCGCCTCGGAACTACGATCCCGGAAACGGCGCGACTTATGGGTTGTCCATGTGCCTCTGTATTGAGTACGTAACACAAGTGGTGCACAGATGGACAAACGACAAACCGTCGTCCATCCTTTTGTCGTCCGCATCTCTTTCTGTCGCGCATTGTTCACAGCGACAACAGGGCAATAGTGCCATAGTCTCTCAGTTAATAAAAAAAGTTATATCCAGCGTCGCATTACTTTCGGTACAACCTTCCTATTAAGCTTAATAGTCGAATCAGGTTTATCAATAAGTTTAGCATTTTAAACACGAAATGTATGGTTAGTTTTATGACAATATTGGGCGATATACGAATTATTGAGTTCATAGTTCCGTAGTTAGGTTCTGTGTTCCTTCACACGGAAACTTCTTCTGACAATATAGTTTTATGACAGTATTGGGCGATAGACGACTTCTTGAGTTCACATTACCGTAGTTAGGTCTTGTGTTCCTTCACACGGAAACTTCTTCTGACAATATAGTTTTATGACAGTATTGGGCGATAGACGACTTCTTGAGTTCACATTACCGTAGTTAGGTCTTGTGTTCCTTCACACGGAAACTTCTTCTGACAATATAGTTTTATGACAGTATTGGGCGATAGACGACTTCTTGAGTTCACATTACCGTAGTTAGGTCTTGTGTTCCTTCACACGGAAACTTCTTCTGACAATATAGTTTTATGACAGTATTGGGCGATATACGACTTCTTGAGTTCACATTACCGTAGTTAGGTCTTGTGTTCCTTCACACGGAAACTTCTTCTGACAATATAGTTTTATGACAGTATTGGGCGATAGACGACTTCTTGAGTTCACATTACCGTAGTTAGGTCTTGTGTTCCTTCACACGGAAACTTCTTCTGACAATATAGTTTTATGACAGTACTGGGCGATAGACGACTTCTTGAGTTCACATTACCGTAGTTAGGTCTTGTGTTCCTTCACACGGAAACTTCTTCTGACAATATAGTTTTATGACAGTATTGGGCGATATACGACTTCTTGAGTTCACATTACCGTAGTTAGGTCTTGTGTTCTTTCACACGGAAACTTCTTCTGATAATATAGTTTTATGACAATATTGGGCGATATACGAATTATTGAGTTCATAGTTCCGTAGTTAGGTTCTGTGTTCCTTCACACGGAAACTTCTTCTGACAATATAGTTTTATGACAGTATTGGGCGATAGACGACTTCTTGAGTTCACATTACCGTAGTTAGGTCTTGTGTTCTTTCACACGGAAACTTCTTCTGATAATATAGTTTTATGACAATATTGGGCGATATACGAATTATTGAGTTCATAGTTCCGTAGTTAGGTTCTGTGTTCCTTCACACGGAAACTTCTTCTGACAATATAGTTTTATGACAGTATTGGGCGATAGACGACTTCTTGAGTTCACATTACCGTAGTTAGGTCTTGTGTTCTTTCACACGGAAACTTCTTCTGATAATATAGTTTTATGACAATATTGGGCGATATACGAATTATTGAGTTCACATTACCGTAGTTAGGTCTTGTGTTCTTTCACACGGAAACTTCTTCTGATAATATAGTTTTATGACAATATTGGGCGATATACGAATTATTGAGTTCATAGTTCCGTAGTTAGGATCTGTGTTCCTTCACACGGAAACTTCTTCTGACAATATAGTTTTATGACAGTATTGGGCGATAGACGACTTCTTGAGTTCACATTACCGTAGTTAGGTCTTGTGTTCTTTCACACGGAAACTTCTTCTGATAATATAGTTTTATGACAATATTGGGCGATATACGAATTATTGAGTTCATAGTTCCGTAGTTAGGTTCTGTGTTCCTTCACACGGAAACTTCTTCTGACAATATAGTTTTATGACAGTATTGGGCGATAGACGACTTCTTGAGTTCACAGTTCCGTAGTTAGGTCTTGTGTTCCTTCACACGGAAACTTCTTCTGATAATATAGTTTTATGACAATATTGGGCGATATACGAATTATTGAGTTCATAGTTCCGTAGTTAGGTTCTGTGTTCCTTCACACGGAAACTTCTTCTGACAATATAGTTTTATGACAATATTGGGCGATAGACGACTTCTTGAGTTCACAGTTCCGTAGTTAGGTCTTGTGTTCCTTCACACGGAAACTTCTTCTGATAATATAGTTTTATGACAATATTGGGCGATATACGAATTATTGAGTTCATAGTTCCGTAGTTAGGTTCTGTGTTCCTTCACACGGAAACTTCTTCTGACAATATAGTTTTATGACAGTATTGGGCGATAGACGACTTCTTGAGTTCACAGTTCCGTAGTTAGGTCTTGTGTTCCTTCACACGGAAACTTCTTCTGATAATATAGTTTTATGACAATATTGGGCGATATACGAATTATTGAGTTCATAGTTCCGTAGTTAGGTTCTGTGTTCCTTCACACGGAAACTTCTTCTGACAATATAGTTTTATGATAGTTTTGGGCGATAGACGACTTTTTGAGTTCACAGTTCCGTAGTTAGGTCTTGTGTTCCTTCAAACGGAAACTTCTTCTGACAATAAAGTTTTATGACAGTTTTGGGCGATAGACGACTTTTTGACTTCACAGTTCCGTGGTTAGGTCTTGTGTTCCTTCACACGGAAACTTCTTCTGATAATATAATTTAATGACAATATTGGGCGATATACGACTTCTTTAGTTCACAGTTCCGTAGTTAGGTCTTGTGATCCTTCACACGGAAACTTCTTCTGACAATATAGTTTTATGACAATATTGAGCGATAGACGACTTCTTGAGTTCACAGTTCCGTAGTTAGGTCTTGTGTTCCTTCGCACGGAAACTTCTTCTGACAATATAGTTTTATGACAATATTGGGCGATAGACGACTTTTTGAGTTCACAGTTCCGTGGTTAGGTCTTGTGTTCCTTCGCACGGAAACTTCTTCTGACAATATAGTTTTATGACAATATTGGGCGATAGACGACTTTTTGACTTCACAGTTCCGTGGTTAGGTCTTGTGTTCCTTCGCACGGAAACTTCTTCTGACAATATAGTTTTATGACAATATTGGGCGATAGACGACTTTTTGACTTCACAGTTCCGTGGTTAGGTCTTGTGTTCCTTCGCACGGAAACTTCTTCTGACAATATAGTTTTATGACAATATTGGGCGATATACGACTTCTTGAGTTCACAGTTCCGTAGTTAGGTCTTGTGTTCCTTCACACGGGAACTTCTTCTGATAATAAAATTTAATGACAATATTGGGCGATATACGACTTCTTTAGTTCACAGTTCCGTAGTTAGGTCTTGTGATCCTTCACACGGAAACTTCTTCTGACAATATAGTTTTATGACAATATTGAGCGATAGACGACTTCTTGAGTTCACAGTTCCGTAGTTAGGTCTTGTGTTCCTTCGCACGGAAACTTCTTCTGACAATATAGTTTTATGACAATATTGGGCGATAGACGACTTTTTGAGTTCACAGTTCCGTAGTTAGGTCTTGTGTTCCTTCACACGGGAACTTCTTCTGATAATATAATTTAATGACAATATTGGGCGATATACGACTTCTTTAGTTCACAGTTCCGTAGTTAGGTCTTGTGATCCTTCACACGGAAACTTCTTCTGACAATATAGTTTTATGGCAATATTGAGCGATAGACGACTTCTTGAGTTCACAGTTCCGTAGTTAGGTTCTGTGTTCCTTCACACGGAAACTTCTTCTGATAATATAGTTTTATGACAGTTTTGGGCGATAGACGACTTTTTGACTTCACAGTTCCGTGGTAAGGTCTTGTGTTCCTTCGCACGGAAACTTCTTCTGACAATATAGTTTTATGACAATATTGGGCGATATACGACTTTTTGAGTTCACAGTTCCGTAGTTAGGTCTTGTGTTCCTTCACACGGAAACTTCTTCTGACAATATAGTTTTATGACAATATTGGGCGATATACGACTTCTTGAGTTCACAGTTCCGTAGTTAGGTCCTGTGTTCCTTCACACGGAAACTTCTGATAATATAGTTTTATGACAGTATTGGGAGGTAGACTACTTCTTGAGTTCGCAATTCCGTAGTTAGGTCTTGTGTTCCTTCACACGGAAACTTCTCTGACAATATAGTTTTATGACAGTTTTGGGCGATAGACGACTTTTTGACTTCACAGTTCCGTGGTTAGGTCTTGTGTTCCTTCGTACGGAAACTTCTTCTGACAATATAGTTTTATGACAATATTGGGCGATAGACGACTTTTTGAGTTCACAGTTCCGTAGTTAGGTCTTGTGTTCCTTCACACGGAAACTTCTTCTGACAATATAGTTTTATGACAATATTGGGCGATATGCGACTTCTTGAGTTCACAGTTCCGTAGTTAGGTCCTGTGTTCCTTCACACGGAAACTTCTGATAATATAGTTTTATGACAGTATTGGGAGGTAGACTACTTCTTGAGTTCGCAATTCCGTAGTTAGGTCTTGTGTTCCTTCACACGGGAACTTCTTCTGATAATATAATTTAATGACAATATTGGGCGATATACGACTTCTTTAGTTCACAGTTCCGTAGTTAGGTCTTGTGTTCCTTCACACGGAAACTTCTGATAATATACTTTTATGACAGTATTGGGCGATATACGACTTCTTGAGTTCACAGTTCCGTAGTTAGGTCTTGTGTTCCTTCACACGGAAACTTGCATACCTGTGGGCCTGTCGTGTATATAAAAATACAAACTCACAAGGGATCTAATAAATTCCCCAGGAATTTATACCTTTGATATAGTCTTTTAGGTGATGCGTAACATCACAGCCTCTCCTTGACAAATGTCAACCCCGCCTTCTCGTGGTGCATCCTGTTCCCACTAAAGGGACTCTGACGACCGCCCATAGCGGTATAACTATACCATCGGGATAAGAAAAATTCTATCCCACACTCACCAACCCGCTTGGCCAGCGTGGTGAGTTATGGCCAAACCCCTCCAAAATGATTCCACAACTTAAATCTTGGCCCTCAGTCTCCGGCAGCTGGAATGTACCTGGCCAAGACAGCGGCCAGTGCGACATGAAGGCAGAGGGTGCTAAGAATCCCCGGAGGACCGGACTAGGCTGCCATCTGATGCTGACCTTGGCTACTTACAATGGACGCTCCCTATCTTCTGATTCAAGGCTTCTTGAATTGGAAGAGGAACAACAAAGGATCAAGTGGGACATCGTGGGGCTAAGTGAGGTAAGGAGAAAAGGAGAAGATCTCATCGAACTGAAAAGTGGACATCTCTTCTACTATCGTGGGACAGATACTGGCAGAACCAGTGGTGTTGGATTTATAATAAACAAGAAACTGAAGGATAAAGTTGTAGAAGTTGAAAGTTCCTCTGACAGAGCTGCACGACTTGTTATCCAACTCTCGAAAAGATACCAGGCTCAGATTATTCAAACTTATGCACCCACCACAAGTCATCCTGAAGAAGAAATTGAAGAATTTTATGAGGAAATTTGTCGTCTAAATAATAAAGGTAAGCAGCACTTGAAAATAATTATGGGAGATTTCAATGCAAACATAGGGCAACGGCAACAGAATGAAACTTCAGTAGGTAAATTCGGTCATGGCAACAGAAACCAGCGTGCAAATACTCTCGTTGAGTTTGCAGAGGCAGAAGGGTTTTTCATCTTGAACTCCTTCTTCAAGAAAAAGCCACACAGGAAATGGACATGGAGACATCCAAATGGGACGACAAGTGAAATTGATTTTATTATGTGTAACAAAAAATTCATCATAGAAGACTGCAGTGTGCTAAACAAGTTCAACACAGGTAGTGACCATAGATTGGTGAGATGTAAGATGCACCTCAACACTAAACTTGAACGTGGCAAGCTCATAAGACAAACAAAATCTATTGACATAACCAACCTTAAAAAACACCATAATACCATCAAGTTAGAACTGAAGAACAGGTTCTCTGCTTTAGAAGGCCTAACATCGGAAGAAGTGGACATCTCTGAAGTTAACAGAAAAGTAACCAAAGCTCTTACGAAACAGCAACAAAATTAGCTGGGTCTAAGAACAAGTTGCATGTGAACAAATTATCAGGAAAAACCAAAATGTTGATGCATAAAAGAAGAGAGATGAGGACAACTAAAGAAGATGTGACTTCCAAAGTGGAATATATAGAGCTATGCAAGACAGCACGAAAAAGTATCACTGAAGACGTAAGGAAATTCAACTGTGAGCTAGTGAGGAAAGCAATTGAAAACAACCAAAGCCTAAAGATAGCAAAGGGACATCTCAGTAAGGGAAGAAAACAGATTATGGCACTGAGAAAAGAAGATGGTTCTGTAACAAGAAATAGAGGCGAAATTTTGACAAGAGTGAAAGATTTCTACTCCAAATTATATGAAAGGGATGATATATGCACTCCAGACATCATGAAAGATACCAGTACCAGAGTTCCTCCAGTCCTTCCAGCAGAAGTTGCACATGCAATCAAGAACATGAAGCGAGGAAAAGCTCCAGGAGAAGATGGAATTACTGTAGACATCATACAAGAAGCAAGTGGAGAAATCGAAACAGTACTCGCCCAAATTTTCACTCGATGCCTTAATGAAGGAAAGATTCCTGAGGATTGGAACACCGCTACAATGATCCTGCTACATAAGAAAGGTGACATTGAGGATCTCGGAAACTACAGACCTATCAGCCTCCTATCAGTAGTTTATAAAATCTTCACTAAAGTTCTTTCACACCGCTTGAAAGTAACACTGGACATGGCTCAACCGAGAGAACAAGCTGGATTCAGGAGTGGCTACAGCACAATAGATCATATCCACGTGCTGAGAGAACTAATTGAAAGAGCGAGGGAATATGAACTTCCATTGTGCATGGCTTTTATCGATTATGAAAAAGCCTTTGATTCGGTGAAACCATCAGCAGTTACAATGGCTCTGAAAACCTGCGGTATTGAAGATGCATACATTAATATTATTAATAACATCTATGAAAATGCAAGTGCAAAGATTAGGCTGTTTGAAAATACAACACACGTAAAAATTGGAAAGGGAGTGAGACAAGGTGACACCATATCTCCGAAGCTCTTTAATGCCACATTGGAGGGTGTCTTTCAGTCGCTGAGCTGGGAAAACAAGGGGATAAAGATTAATGGAGATTATCTAACCCACCTTCGTTTTGCTGATGACGTAGTCATTTTTGCAACTACCCCATCAGAGCTGCAGAGTATGATCCAGGAACTTGCTGACAAGAGTAAAGAAGTGGGATTAAAAATGAACTTTAAGAAGACAAAAGTGATGTTCAATGCTTTTTCAAGAAATGAAGATTTATCGATTGATGGAGAAAAGCTGGAGATAACAGACACGTACGTTTATCTTGGACAGCAGATATCAAGTGAGGGTCACATTGATGAAGAAATTAATCGGCGTACAAGACTTGCCTGGAGAGCTTTTGGAAGAAACAGCATAATTTTCAAGAGCAATATGCCATTATGTCTTAAAAGAAAAGTGTTTGATCAATGCATCCTTCCAGTGCTTACGTATGGTGCAGAGATGTGGACCTTAACTAAAAGAGACATACAAAGGCTGCAGACAACTCAAAGCAGCATGGAGAGGTGCATGCTTGGTGTAACCAGGAGAGATAAGAAGAGGAACTCGTGGATCCGAAAAATGACAAGAGTGGAAGACATCATGATCAGAGTTAAGTCCCTGAAATGGCAATGGGCTGGACATACTGCCAGAAGGACAGATCATCGATGGACAGCCGAAATTTTAGATTGGATTCCAAGGGACAGGAAAAGACCCAGAAGAAGACCACATGGGAGATGGGTGGATGAAATTCGAAAGTATGCAGGGGTGGCATGGAGGAGACTGGCACAAGACAGACCGTTGTGGAGGAAACTTGGGGAGACCTTCGTCCAGCAGTGGATTGATAATGGTTGACAATGATGATGATGATGATTGGGAGGTAGACTACTTCTTGAGTTCGCAGTTCCGTAGTTAGGTCTTGTGTTCCTTCAGACGGGAACTTCTTCTGATAATATAATTTAATGACAATATTGGGCGATATACGACTTCTTTAGTTCACAGTTCCGTAGTTAGGTCTTGTGTTCCTTCACACGGAAACTTCTGATAATATACTTTTATGACAGTATTGGGCGATATACGACTTCTTGAGTTCACAGTTCCGTAGTTAGGTCTTGTGTTCCTTCACACGGAAACTTGCATACCTGTGGGCCTGTCGTGTATATAAAAATACAAACTCACAAGGGATCTAATAAATTCCCCAGGAATTTATACCTTTGATATAGTCTTTTTGATCCGTAAGAATTCACTTTGTTTATACGTTTGGAAATAACTTTGAAATTAAAACTTTTGAGAACTCTCAGAAATAACGATTTTTTCCCTTAACATAAACAGCATTCTAACTTATGGCGATGACTTAATCTTTGGTTTGGATATGAGGTTTTCGAATATGTTACTTCACGTATAAAATCTGAAGAGAAACAGCTCAGGGTAAAAATAACTGCACTCGAGAAATTTTGAACAAAGAATCACTGGGCGTTAAATTTCAGTATCTGAATATGTATGAGTATTGATGTTCTTCCTGCATGGAACGTTCTGTGTTACTGCGAATAAACCACTTTTATTAAAACATGAGGAAGCACTTGTCGCGTTTGGAGCAATAGTTTTCGAAATATGGATATGCTTCAAACAACCATTTACATTTTTGGTGATGTTGGATTATGAGATAAATTCAGTGAATGTTTCCCTTCAAGAAATTGTAGTTCCAATCGACCATTTCACGAGATAACTAAGTCTTTTAGAAGAAAAGTAAAGCATTTGGAATGTTACGCAGGATATTGTTAAGAAATTAGTCTGATGCTCCATACCTAGTTTACCAGATCTGCTTTAACATATGTATGGGAAAAGAAAAATGAAACTTTTCAACTGTATTGAAGATATCCTGCACTCTTTGAGCATGGCGAGAGTACAAGTGGTTAGTTTTCCTCTTATGGCAATGAAGAAACAAAAAAAAAAAACAATGAATAATTTCAGTGACGCGTTTATTTTCTGGCAAGTGTTAAGCAAATAAACTGTTCGAAAAGCATTGAGGATCAGTGCCGAGACTGGCCGAGCTCAAGCTCGAAGCTGGCTATTATGGCCTTATGAAAGAATGGCCGTAACAATTATAATAATTAGCGTTACGCTTTCCGTCATATTTAATTATATACGTAATTTAAAATCTATTTTTCAAAGTTAATAACGAGTACTGTGACACGTTTCAATCTTGTTCAGCTATATTTTTATTGAATTTAAACAGATTAGAAGGGATAGGTTATGTTAATTTTATCGCAATTATGTCCTTCGAATTCAAATAGCAATAATTGAGCGAGATAAAAATATATCACTATTTACTTTGAAAAGACATTTTAAGCAAATACGACTGCAGCTGATATAAAGTGTGAGGTCACTTTATTAACTGGCATGGCCTTCTCTTCTCGAAGTCCACAATCCGGCTCGGGTGGTCTCGGGCTGTCTCTGAAATTTCTTCTTAACATTTTTTTTTGAATGGTCAATTTATATGATTTAATAGACGAGGCTTTAATTATATATTCGATTTGGTAAAGATAATTATTTTACAACTGGTTCTGGGATGGGAGGGTTAGTTATTTTGGGCTTGTGGAACAAATAATGAACGCTAAGCATCAGTGGATTTCTCAAAGAAAAGGATAAGCTCCTTCAAGAACTGTAGATACTCGACAGTAGATACCACGCCGTTGAAATTAGCCTATATTCCTCCACGCAGCATTTCGTTGTTAATTTTATTGAGCAACGTACGTAGATTCATTTCTAACTAAACCTCCATTCTGAAGGAGTACTTGCACTTCATTTCAAGACTAATTCTATTATCCCTTTGTGAAGTAGTAATTCCTTGTTCTATCACAATTTTCAAAGCACTGAAGCAAGGCTGAAATGTTAAAACGTGAATTTTTTTTTTGAAGTTTCCATAAATTCCTTTACGAAAGTTTAGTGTAAACGTCAAGGACAATGTAAATTGATTGAAAACAAATTTATCATTTCGGTCTGAAATCATCATCATCATCATTGTCAACCATTATCAATCCACTGCTGGACGAAGGTCTCCCCAAGTTTGCTCCACAACGGTCTGTCTTGTGCCAGTCTCCTCCATGTCACTCCCGCATACTTTCGAATTTCATCCACCCATCTTCCATGTGGTCTTCTTCTGGGTCTTTTCCTGTCCCTTGGAATCCAATCTAAAATTTCGGCTGTCCATCGATGGTCTGTTCTTCTGGCAGTATGTCCAGCCCATTGCCATTTCAGGGATTTAACTCTGATCATGATGTCTTCCACTCTTGTCATTTTTCGGATCCACGTGTTCCTCTTCTTATCTCTCCTGGTTACACCAAGCATGCACCTCTCCATGCTTCTTTGAGTTGTTTGCAGCCTTTGTATGTCTCTTTTAGCTAAGGTCCACGTCTCTGCACCATACGTAAGCACTGGAAGGATGCATTGATCAAACACTTTTCTTTTAAGACATAATGGCATATTGCTCTTGAAAATTATGCTGTTTCTTCCAAAAGCTCTCCAGGCAAGTTTTGTACGCCGATTAATTTCTTCACCAATGTGACCCTCACTTGATATCTGCTGTCCAAGATAAACATACGTGTCTGTTATCTCCAGCTTTTCTCCATCAATCGATAAATCTTCATTTCTTGTAAAAGCATTGTACATCACTTTTGTCTTCTGAAAGTTCATTTTTAATCCCACTTCTTTACTCTTGTCCGCAAGTTCCTGGATCATACTTTGTAGCTCTGAAGGGGTAGTTGCAAAAATGACTATGTCATCAGCAAAACGAAGGTGGGTTAGATAATCTCCATTAATCTTTATCACTTTGTTTTCCCAGGTCAGTGATTGAAAGACATTTTCCAATGTGGCATTAAAGAGCTTCGGAGATATGGTGTCACCTTGTCTCACTCCTTTTCCAATTTTTATGTGTGTTGTATTTTCAAACAGCCGAATCTTTGCACTTGCATTTTCACAGATGTTATTAATAATATTAATGTATGCATCTTCAATACCGCAGGATTTCAGAGCCATTGCAACTGCTGATGGTTTCACCGAATCAAAGGCTTTTTCATAATCGATAAAAGCCATGCACAATGGAAGTTCATATTCCCTCGCTCTTTCAATTAGTTCTCTCAGTACGTGGATATGATCTATTGTGCTGTAGCCAATCCTGAATCCAGCTTGTTCTCTCGGTTGAGCCATGTCCAGTGTCACCTTAAAGCGGTGTGAAAGAACTTTAGTGAAGATTTTATAAACCACTGATAGGAGGCTGATAGGTCTGTAGTTCCTGAGATCCTCAATGTCATCTTTTTTATGTAGCAAGATCATTGTAGCGTTGTTCCAATCCTCAGGAATTTTCCCTTCATTAAGGCATCGAGTGAAAATTTGGGCGAGTACTGTTTCGATTTCTCCACTTGCTTCTTGTATGATGTCTACAGTAATTCCATCTTCTCCTGGAGCTTTTCCCCGCTTCATGTTCTTGATTGCATGTGCAACTTCTGCTGGAAGGACTGGAAGAACTCTGGTACTGGTACCTTTCATGATGTCTGGAGTACATGTATCATCCCTTTCATATAATTTGGAGTAGAAATCTTTTTACTCTTGTCAAAATTTCGCCTCTATTTCTTGTTACAGAACCATCTTCTTTTCTCAGTGCCATAATCTGTTTTTTCCCTTTACTGAGATGTCCCTTTGCTATCTTTAGGCTTTGGTTGTTTTCAATTGCTTTCCTTACTAGTTCACAGTTGAATTTCCTTACGTCTTCAGTGATACTTTTTAGTACTGTCTTGCATAGCTCTATATATTCCACTGTGGAAGTCACATCTTCTTTAGTTGTCCTCATCACTCTTCTTTTTGCATCAACATTTTGGTTTTTCCTGATAATTTGTTCACATGCAATTTGTTCTTAGACCCAGCTAATTTTGTTGCTGTTTCCATAAGAGCTTTGGTTACTTTTCTGTTAACTTCAGAAATATCCACTTCTTCCGATGTTAGGCCTTCTAAAGCAGAGAATCTGTTCTTCAGTTCCAATTTGAAGGTATTATGGTGTTTTTTAAGGTTGGTTATGTCAATACATTTTGTTTGTCTTATGAGCTTGCTACGTTCGAGTTTAGTCTTGAGGTGCATCTTACATCTCACCAATCTATGGTCACTGCCTGTGTTGAACTTGTTTAGCACACTGCAGTCTTCTATGACGAATTTTTTGTTACACATAATAAAATAAATTTCACTTGTCGTCCCATTTGGATGTCTCCATGTCCATTTCCTGTGTGGCTTTTTCTTGAAAAAGGAGTTCAAGATGAAAAACCCTTCTGCCTCTGCAAACTCTACGAGAGTATTTCCACGCTGGTTTCTGTTGCCGTGACCGAATTTACCTACTGAAGTTTCATTCTGTTGCTGTTGCCCTATTTTTGCATTGAAATCTCCCATAATTATCTTCAAGTGCTGCTTACCTTTATTATTTAGATCACGAATTTCCTCATAAAATTCTTCAATTTCTTCTTCAGCATGACTTGTGGTGGGTGCATAAGTTTGAATAATCTGAGCCTGGTATCTTCTCGAGAGTTGGATAACGAGTCGTGCAGCTCTGTCAGAGGAACTTTCAACTTCTACAACTTTATCCTTCAGTTTCTTCTTTATTATAAATCCAACACCACTAGTTCTGCCAGTATCTGTCCCACGATAGTAGAAGAGATGTCCACTTTTCAGTTCAATGAGATCTTCTCCTTTTCTCCTTACCTCACTTAGCCCGACGATGTCCCACTTGATCCTTTGTAGTTCCTCTTCCAATTCAAGAAGCCTTGAATCAGAAGATAGGGAGCGTCCGTTGTACGTAGCCAAGGTCAGCATCAGATGGCAGCCTAGTCCGGTCCTCCGGGGATTCTTAGCACCCTCTGCCTTCATGTCGCACTGGTCGCTGCCTTGGCCAGGTACATTCCAGCTGCCGGAGACTGAGGGCCATGATTTAAGTTGTGGAATCATTTTGGAGGGGTTTGGCCATAACTAACCATGCTGGCCAAGCGGGTTGGTGAGTGTGGGATAGCATTTCCTCTAATCCCGATGGTATAGTTATACCGCTATTGGCGGTCGTCAGAGCCCCTTTAGTGGGAACATTATGTACCACGAGAAGGCGGGGTTGACATTTGTCAAGGAGAGGATGTGATGTTACGCATCACTTGACCTTACATCCCTCGGTCTGAAATAAGTATATCTAAATAAATTGCTTACACATCATTTGGGGACAAAACTTCGTTATTCATCGCCCACTTGTTCCACTAGTTGATCACCAATGCTTCATTATTTACGAGGAGATTTAAGCCGCATTACCTTTGCCTGCGGGAGAGTTACGAAGAATCAATGGTCCACTGTTACACAGCATCTGCGTTTTTGAGACACGGCTGCTTTCTCCTCCTTTGAGCTCCCTCGAAAGAATCTGCAAAGTCCCAGCAATGAGGATTATCTAACCAAGAAAACCAGCATAGAAATCAATAAGTGGTCACTTTCGAAAAGAGAATGCCAGGACTAGAAAGAGATACAACAGAACATTACAGTATTGATGATGGGCTACGATGAGCGAAGCAAGCAAATTCCACGAACCAATTACAGGACAGAAAGAACAAAGAAATAAACTTCGACACAGGATTTTCTAAAATTAATCTGTCTCATCCTCAACTTTTAGAAATTAAACCTCCTGCACAAATTGTGGAGTCCAATGTTACGTGCGTATTGCCATAAGCCTCTGAAACCTGGATACTCACCAACGCACACAGTAAAAAAATTGGATATAATTCAAAACAAATGCCTAAGAAGAATTTAATACTGTTCCGGCCAAATACTATCGCAAACGAAGAATTTTTCCAAAAAATTTCTCTAAAACAATAGATGGTAAGATCAGCCTAAGAAGATGGAGATGGACCTGTCGTGTTTTGCGCATGTGGACAAATAGAATTTCCCGAGTAGCCTAGACTTGGGTATCAGCAAGAAGACGTTCTAGAGGTCGCCCAAAATTAACACGAAGGACAAAGATGTACGAGGGGATACTGAAAAGTTTTCGACCTAACCCACTTCCCGTAATTATAGCACTATTTTTTCACTACAACTCGAAAGTGTGTTCTTTTGTATTGTGAAGTGCTAATTTTCTGACTATTAGCTCTTCTTTTTTTTGTAGATGTTTAACTGAATGATGTCAATGTGTTGAATTTTCGAATGTGAAACTCCGGGCTGTCATGAAATTTCTGTTCCTGCAGAAAGAAACTGCAAAGGAAATCTAAGAGCGTATGACGCAAACGATAGGTGACAAGTGCCACTCATATTCCACTGTGAATAAATGGTGTGCAAACTTTCAGCGTGAAGACTTTGAGACCGAAGTTGCACCAAGATCTTGGAGGCCTTCAACAGTGACAACACCCGAAATTGTTGATCGTGTTCATGACTAGATTTTGTCAAATCGAGGAATCTGGGCTAAAACAATAGCTCAGACACTGGAGATATCCAACACACGTGTTGGGTTCATAATTCATGAGAACGTAGATATGCAAAAGATGTCAGCGAAGTGGGTATCTAAATGTTTGAACGCCGATCGCAAACGAAAACGAGTGGACACTTCCAAATCGGTTTTGCAGCATTTTGAGAAATCTGGTTATAATTGTTTGCAACGACTTGTCACTGTTAATGAAACGTGGTTACATCACTACAATCCAGAGACGAAACAACAGCAGTCACTGCAGTGGCGGCACTCGGGTTCTCCCTGGCCAAAGAAATTCAAGACTCAAAGGTCTGCGGTATAGGTCATGGCAACATTTTTTTGGGATTAGGAAGGCGTTTCACAGCCTGACTATCTTCCGAAGGGCCAAACAACAAATGCTGAATACTATCCCAACTTGCATGCCGATTAAAGGAGGCGTTGAAAACAAAATGCGAGAAAAACTGCAGAAAAGTGTTATCTGTTTTGCAGGTGAATTGCCACACAAGTCTGGCAAGACAATGGATGTTTTGAGGGATCTGGGGTTTAATCGCATAGACCGTCCAAGCTACTCAGCAGACCTTGCTCCATCGGACTATTTTTTGTTCCCAAATATTAAAAAAGTTTGAAAGGGAAGCCTTTTCGGAATGATTCGGAAGTGACATCAGCAGCAGAGCAGTATCTGAGTGATCAGCTTCAGAATTGTTTTTTTGTTGCGTAAGATAGCTGCTCTTTTAACTACTCGATGTGGGATCGACAAATCACCCACAGCTACAGCACTGGTGATCAGGGAAATGTGTCACACCACACAACTCATTGCGGCCTTCTACGCATGGCCATGCGTAGCCGAAGACCCAGCCGGGTCCCTATGCTCAATGCACGTCATCGCCAACAACGTATGAAACGGGCCCAAGATAATCGAGATTGGACGGTGGAGGATTGGGAGAAAATGGCCTGGTCTGACGAATCAAGATTCCTGGTGCATCACGTAGACGGCCGAGCGATCATACTGTGATTACCAACGGAGGCTATAGCACCTGGATGCACTGTTGGGCGGAAACAAGCCGGCGGCGTTGGTGTTATGCTGTGCGCAATGTTATCTTGGAACAATTTAGGCCCCAATAGCACAATCTCTGACAGCTGTCATGTATCTGAACATCGTTGTGGACTACGTTCACCCATTCACGGCAACTGTGTTCCATGCTGGTGATGGCTATTACCAACAGGATAATGCGCCATGCCACACTGCCAGAATCGTCAAGGAATGGTTCGAGGAACATGCTGGTGATTTTCTATTAATGCTCTGGCCTCCTTAGTCACCTGACATGAACCCAATCAAACATTTGAGGTTCGACTTGTAAAAGCGTGTTCACGCTAAATCACCACCACCCCGAAATATATGGGAACTGGAGGAGTTAAACAATTTTATTCAGAAAATGAAGATACAAGCGCACCTCGGGCGATGAAAACATAAAAAAGAACAATAAATGACAATATCTACAGATGAATGCATGTAACAAGATAAAACCACTGATGCAGATATAGAACAGAAAATGACATACGTACAAAAATGGCCCGGAAAAATCCGGGATAAATGACATACAAAAAAGACATACTATAAAATCCGATAAGGAAGGAAAGGAAAGTTCAGATAAGCTATAAAACACAGGACTAGTCCAGGAGCAAGGAATAAGTCAGGAAAAGTCCTACTCATCAGCAGGGGAATGACGAAGAAATGAAGCAGAAAGTTGAGCGGTGTCCTCCATTACACAGAGCCGTCGATAACAAGAAAGGAACGTACAGTCAGTCTTGCAAAAAGCCTCAAGGTCAGCTCTTATACGTGTCAGCCGACGACAAACATCATCCGGAGGAAAAGTTGAGTGAGAAAGGTAAGAGGCCATATCAAACGATGGATTCCGGAAGAGCGAAAATAGGCGAAACAGTTGTCTATGGGTAAAGGGTCGAGTGAGCAGAACGGTATCTTGACAAAACTGTTCAAATTGCGCTAGGAGCGCAACCTCTGCGAGTTCCTCTGGATTTTCCGTAAGGCTACACTCCCTGGGGGACGCTGGAGGAGAACGAGTGCTAGAAGATGAGCGAGAGCGAAACACTCGTGGACGTCCACGTTTAGCTGGAGCGCTAGGAGCTTTGAAAACGGTGCGTTTTGCGTATCGGCGACTGGCATCAACAACAATCTCATCAGGAATGGCCAAGTCATCCACACAGGTGGGATCTGTAGTAGGAGTAATAGGAAGATGAAACAGTCCAGGAGTGTCCGGAGCAGTTGTTAAAGCAGTGCGTAATCATCAAGATCTGTTGCCGATGAATCAGTGGTAACCATGGCCACCTCCTTAGAGGGAGCCTCACCAGGAGAAGTAGAAAGCACCACATGAGCAGAAGCGTCCTGCTCAGAAATCAAGCAAGGAGGTGAAAACGGTGCAGGTGAAGTTGAAGAACCAAAGAGAGGAGGAAAGTGAGCTTCAGTAAAATCAGGAGCACTCATGTCAAGCTGTACACGAGAACCAGACGGGGGCGTATCAACAGGCACTGATGTAGACAACAAACCAGAAGAAGGTCCAGGACACTCTTTATAAAAATGCCCCAGGCATTTACACTTGCTGCAGTGGAACTCAGTTAAGAGATCGATGTGTCTCCGTTGACCGTGACAATGGACAGTAAGTTGGGTAGGTAAAGTTGCAATATCATCCTGAGAAGAAAACATGACAGGCACCATGCGACGAGCACCATAAATATGGCGATCCTCAAAGTCGTTGGGCGCTGCCGAGTAGGTTACAACGTCCCCGGCAACGCGACCAAGAGATGAGATAACTAAAAGCAGCATGACATTTGTGAATTCAGGTAGCACCGGGTAAAACGACACGTTAACCGGGCGCTGTATCACAGGTTTGGGCATCAAGAGGTTATTATTAATAGTAATACGTTTCTGCAAAAGAGAGGTCACATAGTCAGGTTGAGAAAGATAAACAACAATAGTCCGAGCCCGACGATAGAGATAAGTAATAGCAGACGGAGATAAAAGCTTCTTAACTGCCGTAGCATAAACTTTCAACTTAGCATCGGGAAGGGCTTTATAAAAACTCCTAAAGCCATATGCGAGGAGAACTTTTCAGCTTGAACAGATGACGCCGGAATATAAAGATGAATAGAGTTGCCGGTGTGACAAACATGAGGTCTCAAAGCATCGACTTGCTGTAACACAATCGAGGATGGGCGATCAGATGCAGAGGTCGCTGCAGCAGAATAAGACGATGGCAATCGAGCTGCTGTGGAAGGTGGAGGAGTGACGTCATCGTGGGTATGCAGTGCATCAGTAAAAGTCACAGTAGAAGCTGAATCAGAGGAGCTGTCTGACTGGGCAGCAGCAGGAAAAGAGGTGCCGAATGACGCACCGGAAAAGGGCAGGTGAACAGTGCCATACGGAGAAGTCAGCGTAGCGGCGCCAGCAGCAGCGTCGCCGGCTACAGCAAGAGTGGAAGTAGGGCTACCGAACATGACATCTCCACCGGAAGCCGTCATTACTATGGCCAGCTCGACCAGAAGGTAAATAAAGCTTGGAATGAAGAAAATATCGTACTTACGAATCGGAACGTAGAACAAAACGATGCACTATACCTTTAAATACACGAAAAACACAAGATTAGAACTGGGAGGGCACTATAAACTGAACTTGAGACTCGAAAATATCGGAGCTGATGCCGAGCACTGGAAGGACCTGCTGTTTACATTATGGTACCAAATACCCCAGTACACCTATCGCCACCTCATCGAATCGATGCCTCGCCCAGTGGCCGATGTTTTGCGTGCTAAAGTGGGGTGGGTCCTACAGTTTATTATGGTTGGTGGTCATAATGTAATGGATAATCGGTGTATGTTATCTTAAGGAGAAATATGAATGCTCGATGCTATAAGGACGATGTCATGAACGCTGTTTTCGCCCTTATGCATGTGTAATGTGATATAAATTTTTCCCACAAGACGATAACTCTTGTTCCCACCAAGACGGATTGGTAGAAAAATATGTTCAAGAGGAGATCTTTTTCTGTATATGTAGAATTCTCAACGCTATTTCCCGTCCTTAATTCGATCAAGCATCTCTCGGATGATCTATGGAAACGCGTTGATGCCCTCAAGGCTCTTTCGCTAGGCCTAGATGGGCTTAGACAAGTTTTACATGAACAATGGTCGTTAGTACACTCTGAGCTCCATGAAACCTTTATCAACACCACTCATCACTGTGGGGGCCTGCTTTGCTTTGAGCTATGACCACATTCCTTGTTGATGTACTTTGGCTATTTCATTTTGGCAATTTGTATTTTTTACGTAATGTTTTAAGATCATTCGATGACATCCGATATGACACAGGTTTTTACCAAATTTTGCAACATTCCATCACGTTTTCATTTATTGCCGTTTTTCTCCCACAATTTATGAGTACCAGCGTAGCTTATATTTCATGTAAATATTGAGAAAATGTGCAGTGTTTATTTTGAAGCGAATTGTCTTTCATGTTTTCATCCTTTTTTCCTGGGAGAGCGAGGAATTTTACTTTCTTTAAGCGTTGTTTGGTTCTTCCTTAATATTAACTTCTAAATAAAATTCTGAGATAAACGAAGAACTTAAGATGGACGACCATTTAACCGTATGCATAATGTTTTTTCGGAGGAGGGGGATTGACCACAATGAACAAAACCTATGGCTATAGATAGTTGCTTGTCCCTAGTTCAAAACCACTGATTTTACGACAGAGGTTGACGTCATGTAATAAACACCATCCATTCCTAATTCGAGACTCGAACTAAGGCGTAATTCGGGCGAGTGGTAACAAGCAAACACCTCAAATCACTCGGCCAAAAGTGCGGCTGGCACATGTACAGTGTTGCCAACAGAAATTTGGTGACAGTAGTAAGAAGGAACATTTTGAGAAATTTAATATCTTCTACAAGAGAAAGACACATGGGAGAAAGTTAAAAAAAATTTGCAAAGGAAAAAGAAAAAAAACAGAAAAAAGAGGAGGGCAAAAGCTAAAAATGGAGAAAGCAAAAAAAGAAAGAAAGAAACAGAAAGTAAAAGGAAAAAAAGAGGATAGAAAAAGGGAGAAAGCAAAAAAGAAAGGAAGAAGCAGAAAGTAAAAGAAAAAAAGAGGATAGAAAAAAGGGAGAAAAAGCAAAGCAAAGAAAAGAAAGGAAAAAAAAAGAGAAGGAGAAAGTTAAAGAAAAACGAGAAAGCAAAATAGGAAAAACGAGAAAACAAAAGCAAAATTGTAAGTTAAACAGAAAGCAAAAGAAAATAGGAGGAAACAAAAGGGAAATAGAGAAAGCAAAAATAAAACAAAAACGGAAAAAGAAACTGAAAATTGTAATACAATTATTTAAATTTTTACTAGAAATGTAACGTTTGTTTAGAAACAGGTTGCTTTTAGTAGATGCTACTAGTTACGTGTTAATCCTTTAACTAAACAGTGGCATGAAGGGAATCGAAGGTGTCGTCTTAAAATTAGATAGACTTTTGTAAAAACTCACGAATGTTTTTACTGTTTCGGAATTGGCTACTTACTATATAACAGCTTGGGTCACTTGTTTCTTAAAATTCACATATTTTCATTATTCTTAGAAGAACATAAATCGCGTTCTGATTTCTCTTCATGCATTTTGTAAATTTTTTTAAAGATAATTCAGTGACCTGGTTCTGTAAATTTCAGTTATCAAGAGAAATTTGTTTTCAGATGCGTAATCACGTTACCAGAAGTTCAAACAGTTCAGTGTCATTCTTAAAATTCGAAAACTATATCTTCATAACAACAAGAGATAAAGGACGCCTGATAGATTTACAAAAACCGTGTCTTAAAGCAATCAATCATCTAAAACTGCACCTCTTTGACACATCACCTGGACCAATTGCTCTGGAAGAGAAAAATATTGATTTACGATTACTTTACTTTTGTCAATACTCGCGATATCACTGAAGCATCTCGCAAAACCTGAAACGCTACAGAATATTTGATGATATCCAATTCTTACTGTTTTTGTGAGTTTATCACTGATCTCTACAATCCTGTATTTCTAGAACTTTACTCTCTATTGACTGCCACATGAGACAGTTTTGTTCCTTGTTATGTTAGCGAAGAACACGCGAAAGAGAAATATCTTTGCGTTCATCTGTCAAATCGTATTCAGCCTAAGTGATGTGTTGAATCATATCTGGGAAAGGAGTGACTTCTGTGTGTTTCGAAATGCTGTTAGATAAACTAAGCAGATTCCTTTTGATATACTAGCAATCATGACCGTTCTCCGAACGGTGAATTTATAAAATTATTTTTTTAAAAATAAGATTAAAGAAATGGAAAAGTAATCAAGGGAAAGAAAGCTAATTTAAAATCCGTAACTGTTTTACGACTTAGAACAGCGTCGTGACGTCAATGTATACGGTTTGGCGTAAAACGAAGCAGGCTTTGGCGCCTCTTAATTTTAAATCAAAATTTGAAATTATCAAAGGATTTTAGTGATTCTGACAAAATTATTTTTAAACGTATCAGCATTTTGAAGCAGTAAAGCTAAGTCACCCTTTTCAATTTTTTGGTTTTCAGACTTTTTTGCTACGTGTAGAAGTGGTAGAAAAATTTAAGCAGACAATGTTTCAAAGCGCTGTCTTTTAAGCACGTCTTTTGTAAAAAAAGATCATGCTTATGTTATCGGTTTGTCAGTCCGTCCGTCCGTCAGTCCGTCCGTCTTACCCACAGTATCTCTGCAACTATTAGTCCGATTTAAAAAATTCTTTTTGCATTCAAAAGCTTGAAATATGTGAATGATGAGCCTTTATTTCGTTTTTTTTACGATGTACAATATTGCCACTAGAGGGCGTAAATGCAGATGATGTCAAATTCAAAAACACATTTTATTCCACATATTTGCTTCTAAACATCCGATTGAAAAAATCTTTAATCATTCGATTCCATTTATGTCGAATAGTATTTTGGATATAACTTCTTTTTCAAATTACGCATAGATTTTCCGCTAGGGGGCGTAAAAGTAAATTGCATTTTTTCCGATAACTCTTCTTCTAAAACTCAAATTTGAAATTTTTTTGCAGCGGATATATCTCCTATTGCACAATATTTTGCATACAATTTTGAATTTTTGGTAAAGAATAATTTGGCCACCAGGGGGCGTAAGTGTTAATTTTCGATTCTGATGTATTTGCCCTAAAATCTGAGCTTCTGGAATATCGATTGAAAAAATTCTTTCGTGGACTGATGCCACTCACATCGATAAAACGTTTCGGAATATTTTCTTCCTAAAATATTGCACAGTTTCTCCGCCAGGGGGCGTAGATGTATATCTTATTTTTCTCAATATCTCGACTTCTAGGAGTCCGATTTGAAAAATTCCTTCTTTGTTAGATAAATTTTTCCATGTGACATGATTTTCATATAGTTTCAAAATTTTCGAGTAAATCATAGATTTTCCGCTAGGTGGCGTATAGGTAAATTGCGTTTTCCCCTATATCTCTGCTTCTAAATCTCCGATCTGAAAAATTCTTTCTGCACCGGATACATCTCCTGATGAGAAATCGTTTGTACATAATTTCTAATTTTTGTAAAAAAATGGTTTGGCCACCAGGGGACGTAAATCTTAATTTCCGCTTCTGATGCATTTGCAGCAAAATATGAGCTTCTAAATTCTCGATTGAAAATAACGTCGTTTGTAGACCGATACTACTCATGCCGGCAAACTTTTTAGAAACATTTTCTTCTTATAATAGTGAGTGCACGGTTTCTTCGCCAGGGGGCGTAGATGTATATCTAATTTTTGTCAATATCTCGACTTCTAGGATCCCGATTTGAAAAATTCCTTCTTTGTTGGATAGTGTTTCTAGTGAGACATGTTTTTTCTATAAATTCAAAATTTTCAAGTAATTCATAGACTTTCCGCTATGGGGCGTAAGGGTAAATTGAGTCCCCCCCCCCTATATCTCTGCTTCTAAATCTCCGATCTAAAAAATTATTTCTGCACCGGATACAGCTCCTGCTGGGAAATCGTTTGCACGTAATTTCAATTTTTGTAAAAAATTGTTTGGCCACCATGTGGCGTAAGTCTTAATTTCCGCTTCTGATGTATTTGCAGCAAAATATGAGCTCCTAAAATCACGATTGAAAAAAGTCGTTTTGTGGACCGATACTACTCATGTCGACAAACCTTTTAGGAACATTTTCTTCTTAAAATAATGCATGATTTCTACGCCAGGGGCGTAGATGTATATCTTATTTTTGTCAATATCTGTACTTCTAAAAGTCCGATTTGAAAATGTCCTTCTTTGTTGGATAGTGTTTGCGATGCGAAATGTTTTTCCTGTAAATTCAAAATTTTCAAGTAAATCATAGACTTTCCGCTAGGGCGCACAATGGTAAATTGCGCTTTCTGCTCCTAAAACTCCGATTTGAAAAATTCTTCCTATATCGCATACAAGACCTGACGGAAAATATTTTTCACGTAATTTCTAATGTTTGGTAAAGAATGGTTTGACCACCAGGGGTCATAACTGTTAATTTCTACTTCTGATGTATTTGTAGCAAAATCTGAGCTCCTGAAAACTCGACTAAAATTATTTTTCTTGGACCGATACCGCTCATATGGATAAACCTTCTGGGAATACTTTCTTCCTAAAATAATGCATGGTTTTCCCACCAAGGGACGTAAAGTCACATCTTATTTTTGTCGATAACTCTGTTTCTAAGAGTTCGTAAGCTCACGATTCCGTTTACAGCAATATCAGAGGGATTAAAGACCCGACTGAAAACTTCTTTCTTCCGGCAGATACTATTGTTTTCCATACCGGCTCCACTGACTTTGAATAGCTTTGATAAATTTAATTTGCGTCAGAACGGATTCAAAAGACGTGCTTATTACACCCGAAAATTCGGTGTCATCTTTCTTGTTTGTTGCTGTTGTGCATTTTCGAGTATCCCAACTTTACGACCTACCGGCATGACAATTTTCAGATCTCAAGGTCATTTAGAAGTGGTCAAACAATTCGGGAAAGTTAAAGCAATGCTCTAAAGCCAACTTTGATTTTTGTTGCTTTCGTACTTTTCTACGTATACGGGCCTTAAAAACTATCAGCATGCCAATTTTCGGTTCTCTAGGTCATTTAGAAGTGGTAAACAAATTTGCGAATTCAAGCACACAATGTTCCAAAGCCGCCATTTCTTTTTCGTAGTTTCTTGGTATACGTACCTTAAAACCTATCAGCATGCCCATTTTCAGATCTCTAGGTCATTTAGAAGTGGTCGAACAATTCGCGCACGAACACACTCGCATTTTCCTTCTTTGCATTCATATGAGGTGAGAGCCTATATTTATATAGGTATTCACGTATGCCGCCGGAAAACGCCGAACTTTAAAAGCGCAGGTACGTCATTAAGCATTCTGTCATTACCAGTTTGATTGAAGCCTGTCCTTTCACCTAATGAGAAGAGTGCTCTAAAAATAGTTGCGTCACCAATGCAGCAGGTCACAGGACCAGAATATTCCTGTGCTGTTAACGCTGAAGGCAGAATAAGCCGCTCGTTTATTTCCTTAGTGTCTTTAAAGAATGCTTAAAAATCAGAAAATAACTTTTTCTTTAAAACACAATTATTTGTAAAAACGGGATGACAGTTGTGAGTTTATGCTGTAAAAATTGCAGTGCGTTATGATTTACAGTTTGCCATATATCCGTTTTTTAAGATGGATCCAATCGCGAAATAGAGAAATTTGTGAAATTTAAAAATTTAAATTTCTCGTAAACTAAACCGAAATTTAAAAAAAAGGGCGACGAGGTGCAAACATTCGGTCATGGCACTACATGCCTACAAAGTTTCGTGATTCTGTTGTTGTTAGTGTGTCCGGAACGTTAACTGATAGCACTTTTTTGCTTACCTTAAATTTGAAATATAATAGCTCTTGAAGTATCGCTAGAATCGAGAAACGGTTTATTTCAGCATGTTTTCCGAAGAGGTCTCCACAAACGACGTAAATTTCATATTTTTGTGTTCAACACGTTTTGCGCTGTGAGCTAGGAAAGCGCGAGTGTTGCGAAATTTATAAAACAGCGGCCACGGCGGTAGGGGCAGTTACGTTTTTTAGAATATAGATATTCTGTTTTCGGTTTAACGATCATGATATATATTTTAATCTGGAAAAAGGTGAGAGTTCTTGGTTTTGGGATACTCTTTCTGGTGAAGGAGAGAAACAACGGTAGTAGTGAAAGACCATTCGTGAACGATTTGTTCACAACGAATGACCCTGAACTGTGAATGATGAGATATCACTCTTGTGAATGATAATTTAATCCGCCGTTAATGTGACAACACGTTTAACTTTATTCAGCCCCCATGAGTTCTGAATCGAATTCCTGATAACAAAAGTAACGTGGAAAATTAATAAGTATCAACCGTTAGGGAAGTGAGCAATCACATAGGAACATTGTGAAACTTTAGAATGGGAACGATACGTGAATCGCATTCATTTGAATCTTGTGTGGGAGTTGTTCGAATCTTACATCGTAAACGTCGAATGATGGAGTTATAGAAAACGAGCCCTTTTCTGCTGGCGCCGAGATTCAAACTTACGTCTTCCTGCTCCACAGCTGGAAGTTTTTCCGATTGAATTAGGCCGGTAAAGCTTATCGCTGCAACTCACTGTTTTGAGTAATTCATCACACGATATCAAGATATCAGGTTCTCGTGCGGAAGGAGTCAATCATAAAAGTTTAAGGTAGCAGTTTTAAAAGCACGATATTTAAACGATGGTCTTTAGGATGACCGAAAGTTCTTATGGCTTTATTTTTAATCTTTTACCTTATACATTAAATAAGTTCTTCACTTCATCGGAAGCTTGCGTAGTATTTTAAATATCGTGCTTTTAAAACTGCTACCTTAAACTTTTATATTCAAGAAACGCATATAGCGTATTAAATCCGTTTATTTCTTATGGTGTGGTAATCACAGAGATTCGCCAAGCTTTCGCAATCCGCTGGGAGGCTTTTTCAAGGCAACGGTAGATATAAAATGGTAGACATTTTTATATCTACCGTTGCTTTGAAAAAGCCTCCCAGTGGAGTGCGAAAGCTTGGCGAATCTCTGTGATTACTACACCATAAGAAATAAACGGATTTAATACGCTATATGCGTTTCTTAAATATTCATATTGTGGTGTATTAAACATAACGTTGAACTTTTATGATTGTGTCACTCATAACCTCAGTGGTACCTTACATTCTCCTCCCCTGTATATGGTTGTCCATAATGAAATGTCCAATTTGTACACTGTTCGTCAATAACACATATCTCAGCACAGGATAAATATGATTAATCGAAAGGAGAACCATTCGATTCAACACATGCTTGCCCACGAGAAGCAAGGTTATGTATTCCGGTAACATAAAAATTAAGAGTTTTGGAAGTGACGAAAGCTTGAAACGCGTTTTGAGCATCAGCGTGGTTGTGGAAAATTTTCCACTGCAAAAATTGGCCCAGATGCTTGAAAAAATGCCAGTTGTTTGGCGAAAGTTCTAGTGAACATGGTGCATGAGGTAGAGTCTCATAGCTCAATTCGTTCAACTTTTGCAGAGTGATACGCACGACGTGCGGTCCGGCGTTGTCGTGCAGAAAAATTGGGTCCTTTCTGTTTACTAATGATGGGCGAATGCGTTGCAGTTTGCGATGCATTTCGTCGATTTGCGGACAATACTTTGCCTCGGTAATTGTTTCGCCCTCATTCAGAAATCTGTAGTGGATTAAACCGGTTGAAGTCCACCAAACAGTCACCCTAACCTTCTGTTGATGGAGTTTTGGTTTGGGGAAATGTTGAGGAGCTTCGTTGTGGTCCAACCACGACGCGGAGCATCGACGATTGTCGTACAGGATCCACTTTATGTTGCGTATCACGATGCTATCGAGAAAAAGATGGGTTTTGTTGCGCAACAGATGTTCAAACGAGACTTCCAAACAACGATTTTGTTGATTTTCGTTCAAGTCATGTGGCACCTATTTGTCAATCTTCTTGGGCTTTTCAATTTGGTTGAAGTACACGGAAACAGCTGATTTGCTTACTCCCAGTTCTCCCGCAAGCTCACGTAGAGTTGTGAGTGAACCTGCTTCAACAAGCGCTTTCAATGCGTCGTCATGGATGACGTTACTCGGTCGTCCACACACTTCTTTGTCGAGGTTCGTGTCACCAAACTTGAATTTTGAAAACCATCTTCGCACAGTACGCTCGTTAGCCGCATCCTCCCCCAAAGCACCGAAAATGTTTCTCGTCGCTTGAGCTGCGTGGTGGCCCAGTTTGAACTCGTAGAGGAAGGTTGCCTGAAAATCACGATTATTCATCTTTCACTGAAACGAAAATATACAGTAGGAAATATTATTTGTTAATAAAGTGAACCAAAAGGTTACAATCTGCAGATTTCAGGTTTTCCAATGATACATGTGTTGTGTTAATACATATTCCCTGTATTGAACACAATGCATTGTCAAAGACTCGAGAGATCAAAAATTGGACATTTCATTACGAACAATCGAAAGGCGAGAATCGCTGATTCCGTGTCCGCCGGCAAACAAAGTTTGAAGGAGCTCGCTGCAGAAGAAGAAATTCTTGTTAATTCCTGATGACGTCTGGAAGAATCGTAATGACATTTTTTTCGTCCATTACATCCGGGAGATTCATTTTACATTCGGGAGCCAATAGAGAGAACTCGCCTTTTTGCTGCCTTTCGTTGGATTCTAACTCACGACTTCCTACTTTGGAGCCTTCTCCAGGATTGAACGTCACCTCAGTTGCATGTCACGCTAAGCTGCTGCAAGAGTCAAAACGGCAACGCCGCCCCGGTGACGCAGTGGTCTAAGCGATGGCCTCTGATCATTCGTCCGAACAGGGTCCGGGTTCGAATCCCGGTGAGGCAGGGATGTTGTGTTTGTCTTACGGCACTAGCTCTCTCTCTCTCTTCCCTGGAACCAGTGACCCTAAATTAAGGACGGGTGACTGCTTATAGCCCATTGAGTTGCTCACGGTGGTCGTTAAACCTCCAATCAAAAAAAACAAAAAAAAAACGGCAACTACATCGGCAAGGCAGCTGCCACTCTCTCGGGCAATTATTCCATTTTCGCTATAACCGCTGTGATTATAAGCACGATTTTTTTCCAAAAAACGATTAACTCTATGAGCATTGTGGTAACCCAGTCGTTTGAATGAGCATTCGTGAAAGACCCCTTTTGCGCTAATCGGGAATGAATTCCAAAGAAGGAATGATTTATTCCATCATAAAGAAGAAAGGACAAGCATAACATTACGTCTCACCTCGATTCCAACCCAGATCGAGTAGTTAAAAGAGCAGCTGCTAGTATCTTACGCTCTAAATCAGAACTGTCGTAACGGGGTCAAAAATGTACACAGATTAGATACATTTTAAATAAAACTACATAGCATATAAAAAGGGCGTCCAATACAAATTAAGAGTATCTTTTTTTGTGAGGGGGGGGTTGGCAACAGTACGAGGGGAAAAATAACAAATAACAACGCAGACGACTAACTGAATTATGGAAGATTCTATGGCAACAATAGCCGTGGTAGACTATTCTGGTTTTGTTATTGCGCAGTTGTTTAAGGTACGTCTGTGTTTTGCAATGCAGCTATGGAGGTGAGTACTTCAGAGCAAAAGTTAAATGCGTTTTTCTATGTAGAGAAAGCAATAGTTATCCTTCTTTTTGGGGGAGGGGGGATATGTAGTGAAACGGGCTGTACTAACCCGAAGTTAACCCATTCCCACAGTTTAAAGAGTTGAGACACGATCATACCTTATCATAGGGTGAAAAATAATATGGGTAAAATAATGTAATCATATACTTTATTGTGAAATGAATATTGACTGTCGCAAATTACTTATTTCATTTTTCTTTTCTTTTGTAGGTGAGTAACATGATTTTCTTCAATCTTCGCATCACTTCAAAAAATAAACTTGTACTAAAGGTAAAAAACCGTACTATTTCCTTTCTCAATTATATATTATTATTTTTGGACATGTTTCCTCACTTTTTAAAGTTATTATTATGTAAATTTGATTCTTGTTTTGAACTTACATTTGATAATATAAATGTTTGAGACGATACGCGTAACAAATACATAGTTATGAAAGTAATAACTGCATTATATTATGTAAAATAAATGATTTGAATATTATTGCCTCTACAATGCAACTGCAGCTTGGGAAGATATCCTGTGCTAAATACATGAATAAATCGTCAGCCGACAGGGATTTTTTTTTATTTGTCGATGTTCATTTTTCACGTCAGTTTCCCGACAAATAGGCACAGTTCGGCGAAAAGATTATTAAAGCAGATTTCTAAACTTAGTTCAAGCAATAAAATTTTGTAAGTTTTTGCCCTTCCCTCTAATTATTGTTCATATCAAGTGAAGAAATTCAAGAGCTATACAGTTTACTTTTAGCTTTGCAACACATTAACTCTGCTGAGTTGTGAATTCTAACGGAAAACTTATTTTATTTGTTGCAATTAGGCCCAACTGTGATTGAATTTCGTTTGAAAGAAACTGATGAATGGTAAAAAGTACACACGCAAACTTAACGTTACCTCATATTGCCATAATATTTCTGTGTGAAAAAGGTGAGAACACGGGGAAACACAGAACACGTCTTCAGCTTACCATAGGTTTTATTAAGTGTCTCAGAAACGAACTTAAATTTTCAGCACGCAAACTGACACGTAAGTTTTATGTTATTTTAAATATGATATTTATTTATTCTTACGAGCATCTGAATCAATGATATTATACAAAACTTATTAGCACCGGTTTCATGGAAGGAAACAAGCCAGACCCCAGGAAAAGCACACTACTCATTATTCGACAGAGATCCTAACCCGGATGCTTTGCCAGATGTCCATTCGACCGCTGTGAACATTCAGTGCATTACTCATTATTCGACAGGGATCATAACCCTGATGCTTGGCTACATGCCTATTCGACACCTGTGAACATTCAGCGCAGTACGCATTGTTCGACTGGCATCTCAACTCGGATGCTTGGCCTGATGCCTATTCGACCTCTGTGAACATTCAGCGCACTACTCATTATTCAACTGAGACCCTAAGTCGGATGCTTGGCCTGATGCCTATTCGACCCCTGTGAACATTCAGCGCACTACTCGTAACTCGAAAAGGCTCCTAACTCGGATGCTTGGCAGGATGCCCAATCGATCGCTGTAAAGTTAAGCGCAGTACTCATTATTTGACAGGGATCCTAATCCGGATGCTTCGACAAGTGTCCATATGACCGCTGTGAACATTCAGCGCACTACTCATTATTCGACAGGGGTCATAACACGGAAGCTTGGCCAGTTGCCTATTCGTCCGCTGTGAACATTCATCGCAGTACTCATAATTAAAAAAGTATCCTAACTCGGATGCTAGACCAGATGCTCATTCGGACCCTGTAAATATTCGGCGCACTACTCATTATTCGACAAGAATCATAATGTGGGTACTTGGCCAAATGCCCACTCAACTGCTGTGAACATTCAGCACACTGCTCATCATTCAACATCGATCCTAACTCGGATGCTTTGTTAGATGCCCATTCGACCGCAGTGAACATTCAGCTTACCACTCATTATTCCACAGGGATCAAAACTCTGATTCTTGGCCAGATGCATTTTCGACCGCTGTGAACATTCAGCGCAATAGTCATTATTCAAATGGGGTCCTAACTGAAATGATTGGCCAGATGCCCATTCGACCGCTGTGAACATTCTGCGCACTACTCATAAATCGACTGGGATCCTAATACTGATGCTTTCCAGATGGCCTTTCGACCCATGTGAAAATTCAGCGCACTCCCCATTATTTGACAGGGACCATAACTCCAATTCTTGACCAGTTGCCTGTTCGAGCGCTGTGAACATTCAACGGACTACTTATAATTCGAAAAGGATCCTAACTCGGAAGCTTTGTTAGGTGCCCATTCGACCGATGTGAACGTTCAGCGCACTACTCATAATTCGACAGGGATCTTAATTCGGATGCTTTGCCAGGCGTCCATTCGACCGCTTTTAACATTCAGCGCACTACTCATTATTCGACAGGGATCTTAACTGGAATGCTTGGCTAGTTACCTATTCGACCGCTGTTAACATTCAGCGCACTACTCATTATTCGACAGGGATCCTAACTGGAATGCTTGGCTTGTTACCTATTCGACCGCTGTGGACATTCAGCGTACTACTCATTATTCGGCAGTTATCCTACCTCAGATGTTTGGCCATTCGACTGCAGTGAATATGCGCATTCGACCGCTGTGAACATTCGGCATGCTAGCGGATATGTCACGTTAACGTGAACTTTCAGATTTCCAGCGTGTGGTGGTCAAAGGATGTCATTTGGGTAAAGTTACCATACGGAGCATTGCAGCTAAACAAAACATACCAAAATTGAGTGTAAGTGACGTCCTGAAGAGATGAAAGCTTGACGGCGCAACCACAAAAAAAAAAAAAAAGTTCAGGTAAACCGCACAAACTGACAGAAAGTGACAGAAGCGCCATGATAAGAAATGTTAAGAAATCTCGTTCTTCCTCAGCAGTTTCCATTGTTGCTGAAGTAGGAAATGCTTGCGATGGCTCGGTTAGTACCATAACTTTGCTGAAGTAGCAAGTGCTTGTGATGGCTCGGTTAGTACCATAACTTTGCTGAAGTAGCAAGTTCTTGTGACGGCTCGGTTAGTACCATAACGTTGCTGAAGTAGGAAATGCTTGCGATGGCTCGGTTAGTACCCTAACTTTGCTGAAGTAGAAAATGCTTGTGATGGCTCGGTTAGTGCCATAACATTGCTGAAGTAGGAAATGCTTGTGATGGCTCCGTTAGTACCATAACGCTGCTGAAGTAGGAAATGCTTGTGATGGCTAGGTTAGTACCATAACGTTGCTGAAGTAGGAAATGCTTGTGATGGCTCTGTTAGTTCCATTACATTGCTGAAGTAGGAAATGCTTCTGTTGGCTCAATTAGTACCATAACGTTGCTGAAGTAGGAAGTGCTAGTGGTGGCTCGGTTAGTACCATTGCATTACTGAAGTTGGAAATGCTTGTGTTGGCTCGGATAGTACAATAACTATCCGCAGAGAGTTGAACAGTGTGGGTTATTATGGTAGAGCAGAGGCACACAAGCCACACATCACTACCGTGAATGCGAAATACCGTCTGGAGTGGTGTATATCCCGTCTTTCCTGGACTGTCGGCGACTGGAAAGCTGTTCTTTAGAGTGATGAGTCACGCCTTTCACTCTTCCGATCTGATGGGCGTGTATGGATTTGGCGACAGCGCTTCGAACGATTTTTTTTTCGCATTGTATTGCTACAGCCGATAAGTCCGGAGGAGGGTCCATCATTCTCTGTAGTTGCTTTTCGAGTATAGGACTCGGCCCGTTAGTTATTATACCATGAACTTTGAAGTGTGCCTTGCCGTTCTAGGCGATTCTTCCCTACCAACAATGTGGCAGTATTATGAAAATGACTGTGGCCTCTTTCAACACCACCGAGGTCTCTGCCAAAGTGCACAGTGTGTGCACGACTAGTTTCGTGAAAGTAAGACGGGATTGTTAGACTAGCCTGCTCAAAGTTCTTAGCTTATTCCCATAGAATACCTCTGGGATGAACGGGAGCGATGTATACGAAATGGACCCCAACGACCGTTTTTGCTCTCCATCATGACAGCTGCTTTGCAGGACGAATGGCCAGGTTGATAGAATGTCGCAATGTGTTGCGGTGTTGCCGCTGCCATACAAGCAAAAGGTGGATCGACTAACTACTAAACGGGATAATAAAGCCATTTGTCCCGAGACACTGTGGTGTCCGAATACTGCAAATTTTGTCTACCCTGATTAAAATTTGTTTGCCAACTAAGGAACATAAAAGTTACATTTTAATTTAACTAGTATTTTGATTGATTTAAGCTTTAGTAATCATTTTTTGCCTTTTCACCTGATTGCTTTCATAGTGTCACAGCCAGAAGTGGATGATATTGTGCAATATCTGGTCCGATATCAATATACTTGTGCAATATCTTCCAGTTCCCCCACTGAGTCTGACAAATCCAAATATAACAAGTTCGCGTAATACGAAATTCCTCATAAAGCGAAGGTTTTATTTCTCCCTTGAATTTCGTTATAATTTCACTTCTTATTTTAACCGCGTATTACGAACAATAACTTTTGGAGAAACCGCATATAACGAAGTTCAGCACCGTTATTAACAAACAAAATAAGTGGCAGTTTTTTCACTAGAAAACAAGGAATTATTTACTGCTAACAAAACCCCGTGGTTTTGCTTGCAGACAGATACGCCATTATGCATGAAGACAAGAATGCTCCAATTACATTTTTTTTTTGCTACCTTCAGCCCTGCGCCCGCCAACTTGTGAAATATACATCTCCTGGATAAATTCTGTCTTTTCTCACCTCCAATCGCCACCTTACAATTACTGATTCTCTGTTTACAAAATCTGATTTTCACCTAGGAACATCTTTATTTATTTTTGTTGTTACATGCTCTTAGAAAGAAAAAGGGGAGAAAAGCATTGACAGTACATAAATGATGAACATAGACTGTAACAACAGGGAAGACAAGGGAAAAGGGCAAAATGGCCTGACATATCCCTATACTCTCAGACAATCAGAAGACGTTTTGCCAATCTTTTCCTATTTTTTTAATTATTGAAGAAGATAGAGTTTGAATTTTTTTTAAATAAATTAAAATTATTTAAGTTAGTCAGGTTGCTAGGTAAAGAATTCCAGTATTGAGGGCCTCTGTAATTTAGAGTAAGTTTAATTGATTCCGTTTTTGGAAAAATAGGTTGAAATTTTATTGTATTCCTTGTTTCATACGAATGTGCATGTGTATTAAGAAATATGAGATCTGAACATAAGTTCTATTTAATTCGTTTGAACTTAATTTTACCTAGATTAAAATAGCATAGTATAGTAATAGTAAGTATATTATATTTATTAGGATATACTTTTGTTCTAATATTTATTATAGGTCGAGTATTAGGATGTGATTTGAGATTAATTAGTCTAATGAATTTATTTTGTAGGATTTGCAATTTATTAATATTTTATTGTGTTGTTTGTCCCCATGATAGTATGCAGTAATTGATATGAGTTTGAAATAGTGTGTAATACACTGGCGTGCAAAAATTAAGGACGAGACGGTGTTTCGAATACAACGTCGTGCAGAAATGCTCCACATTGACTCAAATCATACCATAAGATCCCAAAGATGTAAGAATATGGGACAAGTGAGCAAAACCGTCCAAACAAGAAATCCAAAGGATACAAAGGCACTTTATTGAAAAGGTAGCTTTGAGCACAACTGGACAGAAGACAGAAACGTCCATGTGACAGGCGGCTGCCAAGAAAAATCCAGTCCTTAGTAGGGGATATGATTATCCCTGGTAGCGTTGCAGAATTTACAACGTCTGTCCATGCTGAGGACGAGGTTGTCAAGGAGCTGTTGAGGCATCATCGCGGCCCATTCCTCTTGTAGAGCCAATCACAGCTGCGTAATCGTTGCTGGCGGCTGGTGACGTGCTGCCAAGCGTCTCCCGAGAAGGTTTCCACATGTGTTCGACTGGATTTAGGTCCGGCGACTTTGCGGGCTAATCCATACGGTGGATATCTTCATTCTCCAACAGCTCTGCGACAGCCACTGCACGTTGAGGTGTAGCGTTGTCGTGCATGAAGAGGAACTCAGGACCCACAGCACCTCTAAACATACGCACGTGAGGCAGGAGAACCTCGGTGCAATAGCGGACACCAGTGACTGAACCTCCTTGGAAGATGTGGAGGTCAGTACGGCTACCAAACATGATACCGCCCCAAACGAAAACTCCGCCACCTCCAAACCGGTCCCTTTCGAATATGTTGGAGGTGTAATTGCGTGTTCCCTGCTCTCTCCAGATGTGTATACGCCCAGAATCGCTCGTCAGACTAAATCGGTTCTCATCCGTAAAGAGAACTCGTCCCCATTGCTGTGTGTCCAGTTCTTGTGTTCCTGGCACCAGAGAAACCGCCGTCTCCGATGAGCAGTCGTTAATGGAACACGCCGCACTGGTTGTAGTGCAAATAAACCATCTTTGTGCAGCCTCCTGGCCACGGTAAAATGCGATAACGGACATCCATTTGTCTGTTGCATGTGCTTTGCGATTTCTCCTGCTGCCTGCTGTCTGTCTTTCTCGCCTGTAGGACAATATACCGGTTGTTCGCCGCCGTGGTTGCTCGTGGACGACCACTGCTGAACTCTCGGACAGCTGTTCCTGTCGTTTGAAATGCTCTCCAAGCTCGTAAAACGATGCTGTGAGCGATCACGAACTCTTCGGCCACACTGGTCACACTTCGACCTTCTTCCAACTTCCCAATGACGCGTCCTCCTGTAAAGTCATCCAGTTGTCATCTACTGGATTGCCTGTTGGCCATATCACACGGTGGTTGCAACTCGACCTCGTTCAAACCGATGTACACCGTGCAATAGCTTTCACCGAATTGCTGAGCCGTACATCGCCCGTGTGTTTCATACCCTTCCGACCTCCCCCCACGTCATGCTGCATATATGCGCATGCCCTACCGTACAGGAGCCTAATCTATCTCCTGAATGGTCTTTCTGTCCGTTTTGCCTGCTCGTTCCGCTGTTATGCTAATTTCTGCTCTTCGTCCTTAATTTTTGCACACCAGTGTACAATGAGATCAATGTTTTATTTGTTAGATCAGTCAGGATATTACTCACTATACCAATATTTCTGGATAGTTTAATTAAAATAAAATCAATATGTTTATTCCATTTGAGTAAAACACTGACTAGGTGGTCAAAATAATGACCACCTTGTCAGTGGAAGTTGAAAAATATTTAAAGCAGTGGCTGTGATAAGCACAAAACAAGCAAGAATTGCTCATATATCCGACGTAACAGGTTAAATTTCCAAAACTCGGCAGTAACTTTAAATTTAACATGTATTAAATGTTTTGATCTCACTCATATGATTTTGCTAACTGTAGTTTTCAATTAACAAGTATCCTTTACCTTTGATTAATTGATTAGCAGTTTATGATTGATTGATTAATTTAAGCTTATGTAATACGACAAAAATAGCCCTTTTTTATTTGCCCGGTTATATCGAAGTTCGAATAAATCGAATGTTTTGATTCTCCGTTCATCTTCGTTAAATACGAGTTTCACAGTAGTTTTAGTGTTCAGTTTGTCTAGGTCGTCTTTAACGTATTGATTTCCCTCCCTATTTTTGAACTCTATATTTCCGTGTTCAATATGTAATTGTGAATTTATCACTTCCCATTAGACAGTTCACAACACCGTACATTGCAAAAATACAATGACTATAAGAAAATCACTAAGTAGTGTATACAGCTTTAGTACTATATACCAGCTGTTTAGATTTTTAGTTTTCACCCAATGAACGATATATTAACTTGATACGTTATCGCTATCTAAAATGAACTAGAATATTTCGTTAGTTTACTGTAAAAAATGCCGCAGCTTTATTCTAAAGTAAATTATGCTACTTGAAAAAAAAAGAAAGAAAAAAAAATTGTCATTTTAATTTTGGTGGTCCAATTTGGCCCTTAGTTGTCTCCGATGAGAAGACCACCGAACAATTCGAATGCTGATATCGTATCGCTCCTATATAATGTATGAACAGCGCAAGGGATTTGGTTCAGATGACAATTCCAGCAAGAAATTACGAAACGTCACAATGGGAATGCAAACGGAGAACTTTAGGAAGGTCAAGTTGAAGAAAAGATCGTAAACTTCGCACGTGCACACCGCGCTAATAAATTGACTGTCCCTACAACTGTCAAGGGAAACAGATTGTGGTGCAGTCCTGAAATGAGAAGTGGCCTGGTGCTCCGAAGCGCGGCACAGGGGTTATGGGGGAGGGGGAGATGAAGCCAAGAAACCTTTGAAATTGAATGAATATATATCATCATCATCATCATCAACCATTATCAATCCACTGCTGGACGAAGGTCTCCCCAAGTTTCCTCCACAACGGTCTGTCTTGTGCCAGTCTCTTCCATGTCACTCTCGCATACTTTCGAATTTCATCCACCCATCTCCCATGTGGTCTTTTTCTAGGTCTTTTCCTGTCCCTTGGAATCCAATCTAAAATTTCAGCTGTCCATCGATGGTCTGTTCTTCTGGCAGTATGTCCAGCCCAGTGCCATTTCAGGGATTTAACTCTGATCATGATGTCTTCCACTCTCGTCATTTTTCGGATCCACGAGTTCCTCTTCTTATCTCTCCTGGTTATACCAAGCATGCACCTCTCCATGCTTCTTTGAGTTGTCTGCAGCCTTTGTATGTCTCTTTTAGTTAAGGTCCACGTCTCTGCACCATACGTAAGTACTGGAAGGATGCATTGATCAAACACTTTTCTTTTAAGACATATTGGCATATTGCTCTTAAAAATTATACTGTTTCTTTCAAAAACTCTCCAGGCAAGTTTTGTACGTCGATTAATTTCTTCATCAATGTGACCTTCACTTGATATCTGCTGTCCAAGATGAACGTACGTGTCTGTTATCTCCAACTTTTCTCCATCAATCGATAAATCTTCATTTTTTGTAAAAGCATTGAACATCACTTTTTGTCTTCTGAAAGTTCATTTTTAATTCCACTTCTTTACTCTTGTCAGCAAGTTCCTGGATCATACCCTGCAGCTCTGATGGAATAGTTGCAAAAATGACAACGTCATCAGCAAAACGAAGGTGGGTTAGATCTTCTCCATTATAATTTATTCCTTTGTTTTCCCAATTCAGTGATTGAAAGACATTTTCCAAAGTGACATTAAAGAGCTTCAGAGATATGGTGTCACCTTGTCTCACTCCCTTTCCAATTTTTATGTGTGCTGTACTTTCAAACAGCCGAATCTTTGCACTTGCATTTTCATAGATGTTATTAATAATATTAATGTATGCATCTTCAATACCGCAGGATTTCAGAGCCATTGTAACTGCTGATGGTTTCACCGAATCAAAGGCTTTTTCATAATCGATAAAAGCCATGCACAGTGGAAGTTCATATTCCCTCGCTCTTTCAATTAGTTCTCTCAGTACGTGGATATGATTTATTGTGCTGTAGCCACTCCTGAATCCAGCTTGTTTTCTCGGTTGAGCCATGTACAGTTTTACCTTCAAGCGGTGTGAAAGAACTTTAGTGAAGATTTTATAAGCCACTGATAGGAGGCTGATAGGTCTGTAGTTCCTGAGATCCTCCATGTCAACTTTATGTAGCAATATCATTGTAGCGTTGTTCCAATCCTCAGGAATCTTCCCTTCGTTAAGGCATCTAGTGCAAATTTGGGCGAGTACTGTTTAGATTTCTCCACTTGCTTCTTGTATGATGTCTACAATAATTCCATCTTCTCCTGGAGCTTTTCTCCGCTTCATGTTCTTGATTGCATGTGCAACTTCTGCTGGGAGGACTGTAAGAACTCTGGTACTGGTACCTTTCATGATGTCTGGAGTACATGTATCATCCCTTTCATATAATTTGGAGTAGAAATCTTTCACTCTTGTCAAAATTTCGCCTCTATTTCGTGTTACAGAACCATCTTTTATTCTCAGTGCCATAATATGTTTTCTTCCCTTACTGAGATGTCCCTTTGCTATCTTTAGGCTTTGGTTGTTTTCAATTGCTTTCCTCACTAGTTCACAGTTGAATTTCTTTACGTCTTCAGTGATACTTTTTCGTACTGTCTTGCATAGCTCTATATATTCCACTTTGCAAGTCACATCTTCTTTAGTTGTCCTCATCTCTCTTCTTTTTTGCATCAACATTTTGGTTTTTCCTGATAATTTGTTCACATGCAACTTGTTCTTAGACCCAGCTAATTTTGTTGCTGTTTCCATAAGAGCTTTGGTTACTTTTCTGTTAACTTCAGAGATGTCCACTTCTTCCGATGTTAGGCCTCCTAAAGCAGAGAATCTGTTCTTCAGTTCCAACTTGAAGGTATTATGGTGTTTTTTAAGGTTGGTTATGTTAATACATTTTGTTTGTCTTATGAGCTTGCCACGTTCGAGTTTAGTGTTGAGGTGCATCTTACATCTCACCAAATCTATGGTCACTACCTGTGTTGAACTTTTTAGCACACTGCAGTCTTCTATGACGAATTTTTTGTTACACATAATAAAATCAATTATACTTGTCGTCCCATTTGGATGTCTCCATATCCATTTCGTGTGTGGCCTTTTTTTGAAAATGGAGTTCAAGATGAAAAACCCTTCTGCCTCTGCAAACTCTACGAGCATATTTCCACGCTGGTTTCTATTGCCGTGACCGAATTTACCTACTAAAGTTTAATTCTGTTGCCGTTGCCCTATTTTCGCATTGAAATCTTATAATTATCTTCAAGCGCTGCTTTCCTTTATTATTTAGATGACGAATTTTCTCATAAAATTCTTCAATTTCTTCTTCAGGATGATTTGTGGTGGGTGCATAAGTTTGAATAATCTGAGCCTGGTATCTTCTCGAGAGTTGGATAACGGGTCGTACAGCTCTGTCAGAGGAACTTTCAACTTCTACAACTTTATCCTTCAGTTTCTTGTTTATTATAAATCCAACACCACAAGTTCTGCCTGTATCTGTCCCACGAGAGTAGAAGAGATGTCCACTTTTCAGTTCATTGAGATCTTCTCCTTTTCTCCTTACCTCACTTAGCCAGACGATGTCCCACTTGATCCTTTGTAGTTCCTCTTCCAATTCAAGAAGCCTTGAATCAGAAGATAGGGAGCGTCCGTTGTACGTAGCCAAGGTCAGCATCAGATGGCAGCCTAGTCCGGTCCTCCGGGGATTCTTAGCACCCTCTGCCTTCATGTCGCACTGGCTGCTGCCTTGGCCAAGTACATTCCAGCTGCCGGAGACTGAGGGCCAAGATTTATGTTGTGGATTCATTTTGGAGGGGTTTGGCCATAACTCAACACGCTGGCCAAGCGGGTTGGTGAGTGTGGGATAGCATTTCCTCTAATCCCGATGGTATAGTTATACCGCTATTGGCGGTCGTCAGAGCCCCTTTAGTGGGAACAGGATGTACCACGAGAAGGCGGGGTTGACATTTGTCAAGGAGAGGCTGTGATGTTACGCATCACCTGACCTTACATCGAGAATATATATGTATATATATATATATATATTTGAATGATCTAAGGAGAATTTTGGAATTTTATTTTGAACAGTTTGTTATGCAGCTTGATGTTAAATTTGAATATTGGACAACCTTATGTAATTTTTACATTTTGAATAATTACATTTATGACAACAGACGACTGTACGTACAGATAAAAGGTATTCCATTGGGTTCTTATTGCTCCAGTCTGTTAGCTAATCTTTATCTTCATCACTACGAGGAGAAATTTAGTTCACCTACAATTTTTTCCTTCAGATACGTTGACGATTTAATAACATTTTCAACTGGTACCCCTTCTGTCCGAATTAATGACATCTATCCTCCAGGACTAGTGCTTTGTGAAACGGGATCTAAAGATCATCTGCATTTCCTTGATATGGACCTTCTTCCCAAAAATCAGTATATCATTCTGGATCTTTTCGATAAGAGAACACATTTTAGTTTTGATACCAAATGTTTTAAGTAGCTGGTACTCCAATGTTTCTAAACACGTACTTGGAAATATTATTATTTCCCAATTCATTAGAATCCCAAGAATATGCAATAATCGGTCCAATACCACAAAACAGTTAAAAATGCTTTTTCTTTTTTTTTTTAAAATAAAAATCCGTTAAAATATTGTTTATTTCATTTCGAAAGATTATTGACATCTCTTAATTCGGGAAAATCTTATAAAATCAGATTATGTAACATTACTACCTTTTAAGCTTTGGACTAATTTTTCTTCGGGCCTCAATTGAAAATATCTTCCTCCGAGTCACCCCGGAGCATTTAACCTAACATTTGCCGACATCCATTAAAACACAAAAACAATTAATTTTCGTTACAGTTTTTGTGAATTCCGACAGAGGTCGCCATGGGATATCGTGTGGTTGCTTTCAAAAATTGAAGCTATGTCTGGGAGTGGGTTCGGCGGCTGTTGGTATGTTTTTGCAAGATATGGAGGGAATGTGTTAAGATCGAAGTTTAGATTTATTGGAGTTCAATGGAGTTATAAGGTTTAAAGTTATTTCCTTTCGGGTAAGTTTTTTGTATTTCAGTTCTGTGTTGTTGGTTCAGGTAGGGAAGACCAGTTGTATAACACTAAAGTAAAAAAAAATAACCCTTGTTTCGGAAATCACATATTTCAAAGACACCTGAATAAAACCTGAACCAGGGTTCGGGGGCCGGGGAGTCTTTCCCTGATGAGTGGCTCCCGGTGCCCGACCCCAAGTGTTTAAAATTATTATTATTGTTATTATTATTATTTTTTTTGTGTTGCTTGTGAATTGTGAGAGTTTTGATTTTAGTTTGCGTGTGTTAATTTAGTGGGATTTAGGGATTTCTACTGGAAGTTCTTGGTTGAAGGTGTAGAGAGTTTGACATATATTCCACCAATGGCTTCTTGCTGCAGTGCGCAGTTCCCGGATATGTAGGACAACTTTGTAGTACACCTTTGAAATATGTTATATATATATAGATATATAAATATATATATATATATATATAGAGAGAGAGAGAGAGAGAGAGAGAGAGAAACTGGGAGGAGTTTAAACATACCCAAGTCATCTGTTGTTTTGGATGTACTGAATAAGAGGAATACACATGGCGTGCCTGAAGGATCAAAACGTACTGGCCGACCAAAGATAATTAGTGATAGTGGACGTCGAAGCCTCAAGAGAGTCGTTACAACTAATCGACGGAGTATCTCGGTGTACCGGCGAGTAACAATGCTGGAGCCTTGGTATGTGCACGTACCATTCGCAGAGAACTTCATTCCATGTGTTACCGTGGTCGTGCGGGAGCTCATAAGCCTTTCATCTCCACTCGGAATGCTACTCGTCGTTTAGCATGCTGTAAGGAACATTTATCGTGTACCGTAGAGTAATAGAAACGGGTCCTATGGACTGATGAATCCAACTACAGGATCCATCAGTCTGATGGCATGGCCGTGAGTGGGTATGGCGCCAGCCGCGGAAACGTTATTTACCATAGTGTACTGTTCCTACGGTCAAGTTTCGAGCTGGTTTTATGCTCGTGTAGGGGTGTTTTTCGTGGTATGGTCCCGACCCATTGGTTATCGTGGACAAACCTGTTAACCAGCACATCTACCTCGATATTCTGGACAATTATGACCTACCAACTCTGTGGAAATACTATGGAACCGATCATTGTTGGTACCAGCAGGATAATGCACCGAGCCATAAAGCAAGGACTGTTACGGCATGGCTTGACGATAATTCCGTATTGTGTATGAACTGGCCAGCACAGAGCCCTGACCGTAATCCCAAAAAGCACCTATGGGATGAATTAGAGCGCCGCATAAGAAGTTTGGAACCAAGGCTTACTACTAAGCAACAGTTAGCGGCAGCATTATGTACTGAATGGAAGTATATGGCTGTGTTCCAAGACTTTGTCGGAAGCATATCTCGAAGGGTCAGTGCATGCAGTAAGGCCAAAGGTGGTTTCAAAATATCTTTATTCAAGGTACAAATCAGGAGACGAACTAATAAGGACGTCTTAATACAAATAAAATACGATCAAAGATCGTTAAACCACTAAAACCTATATAAAAATATACAGCATAGTGCACAAGTTGAAAAATGGAGCAAAATTACAGCTCGTGATAAATGATCAGCGACAAGCATGTCAGGGCATTTAGGAAGGATTTTAACAAAAAACGTATTGCTCATAAGTGCATTGCTGTGCGATTAACAAACTTGTTCAAGAAAATATTGAGAGCTTCAGGAGACAACATTTCTCTTGCAAAAAAAAAAAAAAAAAAAAAAAAAAAAGACAGTAAGTTGTAACACATCATAGTTACAAGAATGTACAGTACAAAGCAATTGACAAACTGATCATAAGACAAATCAATGAAATGATGAATATCAGGAGAAGAACAAACTTGGACTTCCTGGTGTAAATATAATATATTACCTGTTCGGCAATATTCAGAAACAATGTACTAGATATACAGCACAGTGCCAACATGTTACAAATCAAAATCGGACCATATACAGAAATGTAACACTATTCTGTTGACCAGATAGAAACAGTAAGTATAATAAGAAAACACACGATGAATAAAGCTTTAACATATTCTCACTATCCATATGTAGTAATAGAAGAATGATAGTACCAAGCATCACCTCACACAAAAGAACAAAATAGGTAAAATGCTTTTCAAAATATATTACTCATGAGTACAACACCATGCAATTGACTAACTTGTGCAAAAATAAATACAGTAAGAATCATTAGTCAACATGTCTCTTGAAAGAAGGTACGATATGACAGTGAGTTTTAACACAACATATTTACAAGGATGTACAGTACTATGCAATTTAAAAAAACTGATTATCAGACAAATCATTGGAATGTTTAAGAACAGGAAATAACTAAACTTGGACATCCTGATGCAAATAAGATGGATTACTTGTTCCGCAATATTTTTAAAACTATGTACAATTATACAGCACAGTGCAAACATGTTCGGGAAACAAAATAGAACAAAATTACAAAAAACTACACTGCAGAAACAATTTATATGTTTATACAGCACTATGCTATTGACTAACTGCAATATTTATACTCAAAATGTAAACTAAAGACGAACTAACTTGAACGTCAATGTAAGAAAAAAAATACAAGATGAGTGTCACAAAAAACAATTTGCTGTGTAAAGACGTACAGCCCTTTATAAAAAAAACCCATGCGGTAAATTTCCAAGCTGTGCAAAGATCGTGAAAACAGATTGTTGAGATTTACATATGCATTTCTGATTCAAAAAGGTCAAATACCAAATCTGCCGACCGTCAGGTACAATGACGCTGGCGAGCTGGTAAACCATGAGGCAGCCGGTGACCAGGTGGCAAGGAACTGGCTCTCCCGACGCTGAGTAACTGCAACAGAATACTCTAGCCGAAGTCGAGATGTCAGACGGTTGCGGAAGTGGCATAATAATGCCGTAGAAGCTTCATGCACAGTCAGAGGAGTAGTCAAATATCTGCAGCGTTGATGAAACACGTAGATTACATGCTTCGCTAAAATTAAAATATAGGCACAGACTGATGGGAGCTTGACTGGGGGATAGTTCTGTAGCAGAAGAGTCCGATATGCATCAAATGTAAGATCTGCTGTAATGGAACATTGGGCGATAGTAAATGCCAAGTTCAGCATTGGGAGTAATATAACACAGTGTTGATAGACATGGGAGACATCAGCCTCCCGAGCACAGAAAGGGCAAAGAGGGGAATCGAGAAGAGACATTCGGAAAAGAACGGAGGGAACAGGAAGGCGGCGATGGAGGAAAAGCCAATGGGTAATAATTTCTAGAGGAGCAGAAAGAGGAGACAGGGCGGCTGACCACACCGTAGCAGTGGCAGCAGGGGGAACATCAGGAATGGGGAGAGGAGGAGAAGAATGGGACATAGAGAGGAACCGATAAAGAGCTGACACCGAGAGAGAAGAAATGGGATGAGCTGAGCCAGAAGTAAGCAAGAAAAGAGGAAATGGGAGAGAAGCAGAAGGAACAAAGGAAAGACCTGAGTGGGAAGCAAGATGAGGAAATTGAGAAATGATAGATGAAAGAATAGAGTCGTAGATGTCACGAGAGGAGGAGGAGAGGAGAAGAGAAGGAGGGAGGCTTACGAAGGGTCGCCAGGAAAGGTCAGGGTTAGTGAGATCTTTAACTGTTACTACACCTGCTCGGAGCCAGGTAGGATAGGCAAAGTACGGAAGATGAGAGGGGTGAAGAATCGAAGAATAAAAGAGGGGTTCAGCAAGGAGCTCAGTTGTGGAATCAGGTGGAGAACGAGAGAGAGGGAGGGAACGAAGGAAAGTTAGAGCTTCACGGTAAACAGGGGGAAGTTGAATGAGGGTGAGGGGTCGGTGGTCCATGAGTAGTAAGGAGAGAAAAGAAAAGTTAGGGTTGCTCGGGGAGGCGATGACGTCCCTAGCTAAAACGGCATCTGGTACTGGCGACGTGAAGAGACTGAGAAAAGTAGTAATTATGACGGCCTTGTAGTACTCCTGTGTATCAATGAGTCCGATGCCGCCGTGATCCGGAGGGAGGCAAAGCTTTGTGACACTGACCCAGTGGTGGCAGGTCCATATCAGAGAAGTAAGACATCGGGTAATTTCATGAAGGCGGAGTTGTAGAGACTTGACACCAAGCCAAGAGTGTGTGCACAAGGAAATCAGGTAAGTTCGAGAGAGGCGAGCTCTCTGGAAGAATGATGAGCAGAACTGGGCTCTCCTCAAGGAGGCAGTTGACCTGAGCAAGCGTGGGTGAATAGCATTCCACGTGTAGAGGGGGGCAGCTTGCAAGGAACCAAGATGAACTCCAAGGAAGCGCTGTGAGATGGACGACCAGCTTGCTCCCCAAGGGGTGTCTACACGATGTGCCCATGAGCCGCACCATAAACCAGTGCTTTTAGATGAGTTGAGCGCTGCACCGGAGCATGAGGCATAAGCTGCGAATAGACGTTGGAGACATGGAAACTGTGAGTCATGACGGATGCAGATGGTGACATCATCTGCGTATGCAACAGAGGTAGTGGCATGATGTCTTGTGCAAGCAGAGAGTGGTGGAGAAACTGCTTTAAAGGATTGGTGTACAGAGCGGAGGAAGGGTTCAATTGCGATTGCAAAGAGTTGTCCGGAGAGTGGGCAACCCTGCCACACTCCCCGGCGGAAGGGAATAGGCGCTGTGAGAAAGGTGGGCAGCTTGACCTGAAGAACGGCGTCTAGATAGAGTGAGAAAAGAAGAGAGACGAAGGAAGGAGGAAACCCGAAGTGAAGCCGTGTAGCCGATAGATAGGAATGTGAGATATTATCAAAAGCGGATTGTTGGTCAAGAGAGAGAAGGGCGAGGGGTTCAGAGCGAGATCGGGCAAGATGGATTAGATCATTTAGTAGATGGATGTTATGAGAAAGTGAACGGCCGGGAACTGTGTAAGTTTGATTTGGGGAGAGAATGTGAGTGAGAATGGGGTTAAGGCGTTGGGAAAGAAGTTTAGTATAAAGTTTATAATCTAGATTTAAGAAGGAGATAGGACGCCAATTCCCCAGGTCAAGGAGATCACCTTTCTTAGGGAATAGTACAACATATGCTACTGTGAATCGCCTTGGTAGAGGGGAGTGATTGAAAGCAGCAGAAAGTGCAGAAAAGAGAAATGGTAGAAGGAGAGGTAGAAAGGTTTTATAGAAGAGGAAAGTGAGGCCGTCCGGACCCGGTGCGGCCCTAGAGTTTAAAGAAGAAAACGTAGAGGATAGTTCAGAGAACGTGGGAGGAAGGAGGAGGGAAGAGGCAAGATGGGGAGGAACTTGTGGTAGGTTAGAAAGAAGTGATGCCAAAGCTGAAGAGGATGGCGGAGGAGATTCACAGAACTTCTCTGTATAGAACTTTCGGACCTGGGAACATAGAGTGAGTGGATCATCAGACACCTCTCCAGATGCGAGGCGAAGGTGCCGAAGTGAATTCGATGCTGTTCGTGTTTTTTCCATGGATGTAAGGAAATCGTAATTGGATGCGTCTGGCGATAGATGTTGTAGCCGGAGACGTCGTAGAGCTTGTTGAGCCAGAGGAAGGAGGATTGATCGCAGTTCTTCTTAATAGTGGCAGAAGAGAGGATCACTTAGGCTTAGGATGGAGAGCATGGAACGGACATGGTTGAGACGCATGTTTCGAAGCGTTTTTGCTTTAAAAGAAAGATTGCGAACGTGGAGAACGAGTTGCTGTTTAATGTCCAACCAAAAAGTCAAACCACAAGGAGCTGATTGAAGTTGAGGTCGTTTGTCCTCAAGGAAGGAGCGTACTGAAGTACAGAAGTCTGGATCTGTAAGAAGAGTGTCGTCAAGAGTCCATGGACGAATTGTACGGGGTTGTGCTGGAACTGCTTGAATAATAAGAACGATGGCACAATGGTCAGAAGAAGCTGTAGGAGTGATAATAGATTCTGTCACAGCTGTAAGCAGAGTAGATGAGGCGTAGTATCTGTCAAGGCGAGCTGTGTACGGATTTTGATTATGTTGCGATCGCCAAGTATGTACAGTCGATGAAGGATGGAAGTGACGGTGAACATCAATGAATGAGTTGTCGGAGACCACTGACTGAAGAAGATTCACCAAGTTAACACGGCGTTCTCTGGTGGAAGGAGATCGGTCCAGGGTAGGATTCAGAGTGCAATTGAAATCCCTTCCAATTAAAACATGATCTATGGGAGGAATGCGAGACAAGGCACGACGAAGGCGAGTAAAAAGTATTGTCAAGTGGGTTGAAGAGCTTGGAATATAAATATTAAATATATGATAAGATGTGGAAGCTATGGTGAATGATGCACACTGTAATAGGTCTCGACATAAGTTTCGAACCGAAAAAGAGGTGATTATGGAGTTGAAAGTATGGCGGATACCTATAGCTAGACCACTATGGGATGATAGTTGGTAGGCGTGGTGAAATGTGTAGTTCCACTGGCGCCATCGTGAGAATATCGTAGTGGATTGGCAATTCGTCTCTTGTAGTAAGAGAAGATCAGCTCCTAACGGAGTGAGGTCTTCATGTACCAAGGCATTAGAAAATGGGGATGCAAATCCTCTGCAATTAAGAGATACAATCTTGAAGACTTTTTTCCATTAATGCTTGCTGAAGAGCCTTCACAACAGGAGGAAATGATTTGAGGCGATTAAAATAGGTTTTAGCCCACGGATGTTCCTTGCGAAGGCGGGAGATGCATTGATTAAGGACTTGGATTTAATCATGCACTAGAGGGAGAAACGATGCATACTTTGAGAGTAAAGCATGCGTTGTGGAGTGGTCTGTCTTATGTGACAGGTATTGATGTAAATCTTCAAATGAAATCGGCGCAGTAGGAACCGAGCCATCCTTAAGGTATTCGACAAGATCGTCAAATTTAAGAGGAGGCTCTTCGTCGGCCTGGACAGAAGAGGTAGCAGCCTTTGATGGAGAATTCTTTCGAGAGGTACTACCAGTACGGGGAGAGGTACGGGGTGATGCGGCAGTCGGCTTCTTCGGTGGGCGTCTTCGAGAAGAACCACGACGTTTCAGCGAAGGCTCAGTTGAGCTCTCATCAACTCGAGATTCGTGGCCAGAAAATCCGTCATCAGCAGATTTAGAAGTATCAATGATAAGGGCAGAGGAGAAACCCCCTGAAGGGGACTCCGCTACAGAATGACGACGCATGGGAAGCGAACAATTAAGTGAGGGAAAATCCAGTTGCTGGTCGAAGGATAAAGGGTCCGTAGACACGCGTTGACCAACTCCTGCAGTCGACGTTTGTGAAAGTTTCGATTCTGAAGCTTTCTGTGCAGTGGAAGAAGGTGTTGCTCGGCTCAGAAGAGGGCCAGAAGTTGTAGGAGAATTATTAGGAGCCTGTGATGCTAGATGTGGGCAATGCACACGTAAATGATTCTCTCCGTGGCAAAAAGTGCAGTGGAGGAAGGCAGTCACTTCAATTCTCCTACGTTGCTGTCCACAACGAACGTTGAGCACCTTTGGGCAGGCGAGCAAATGTTCATCAGATGGAAAGATCACTCTTGCACTTCGGCGAAATCCTCCTATGGATTTATCGTCTGGATCTCTCGGCGCGGCTGAAAGAGTAGTAACTGGCCCAACAACTCGGCCGAACTTACTGAGTACAGTGCACAGCGCAACGTCTGACACCTCAGGTGGAACCGGATAAAATGTAACCTGGATTGGACGCTGAGAGACAGGTTCTAGTAGAAGATGGACGTCTTTGAGGGACAAACCTTCTGTCAAGACAAGATCCGCATGCTCTTTAAGAGCAAAGTACACCAACACAGCTCGAGGTTTTCGAGCCATGTGAGTAATACTGGCTCCAGCTGGAAGTATCTGCTTGAGAGCCATACTATATTCTTTCAACTTTGTGTCTGGGAGCGCATCAAAACACACTCCGAAGTCCATTCTAGAATAGAATTGTTTTCCCGCTGGGGAATCTTCGGGAATATCTATGGTGGCAGTAAGGCCATCAACAATGACGTACGAGTCTGGTAAGACTTCTGCAACAAACTTGGAAGGAGCTTTTGTTCCAGTAAGAGCGGCAGAGTATGCCCTAGGAGCAGGACTCGAGCGTGAGGGCTGCAACGCAACCGGCTGTTTGAACTGAGGTGAAGTAGAGGGTAAATTAGCAGCGCTGTCAGACACATCCATGTCTTCACTTAAAGCAACAGAGAGTTGCGCTGCACTGACGTCACTGGTCGAAGCAGGGCAAGAAGCTTGAGCTGTAGTTGAGGAGTCACTTTCCACATCTAGTGGTTGGGTGACGTCACCTACAAGCATTGGAGGAGATTGGTCTCGTGTCGAGGAGGAGGAGGAGGCTGCAGGAAATGCCTCGCTGATATGGGCGTGGACATCGCTCTTATCAGCAGCAGCCGCCGCCATTGTTAATGACGAGGACTACCTGAGAAATCGACCAGCTCGGTCGACAATTCAAATAATGATAACAGAAAAAATAAACTACTCACCAACTTGGGAGATGTATCAAAACAAAGCACGAACCTTCAGCTTGAAGGAACACGAAAGGAAAATGACGAACCACACGATAAAACACACTAAATAGGCACACAACACGGAGCTCAGAAAAACGTGACTTAGGCCAAAGTTGGACCGACACCGTACTGATGTACGTCAATAAATGCTATGCCGTGTTTCTCTTCTAGGTATCCGGTGACTTTTTTCAAGTATGCAGGGGTGACATGGAGGAGACTGGCACAAGACAGACCGTTGTGGAGGAAACTTGGGGAGACCTTCGTCCAGCAGTGGATTGATAATGGTTGACAATGATGATGATATATATATATATATATATACACTATATCGTGAGCTACTTCTGAAGTGATTTTGGTAAACATGAGGTCTACGGATCGCTGCATATTCACTATAAAAATAAATAAGAGGTGAGATAGAGAGAAAGAGAGGGGGGGGGGGGAGCGGGCAAGAAAAAGTAAGAGAAAGAATTAAATACGTGGTCAAGATCATTTATGTTAAAATGTCTCTATTTTCAATAGGCGGCGATTGAGTAAATTAATTTAAAAAAGTACGATTCAGTTAGGTAAAAGGTAGCTTGGGGTCTACAGGACTTGAATAAAAACGGTCTGGCAGCCCCTGGCCTCGACATGTGTCGATTACACCCCTGGAAAAATCGGATTATCGTAGATCACTTATTTTATTTTGTATGATAGAACCATAGCCAGGAAATACTAGGGCGGTCTTGTTAAAAGTGATTGTGTTATGCTACATTTGAAATATGGGGCTATCGCACGTGTGTTCCTCATAAGGAATATAGTCTTTTGAATATTTTTTTTTAAAACATGTCATACACACAGTGATTCAGACGAACATCCAGAAGCGTATCTCTGTCAGAAGTTCTTAGCCGTATACAGAACGAAAGATGTGCAAGAAAGAGACTAGTGAATTTTTATTTGCTCTGATTACATGGGGTAATCATTTTCAAATAGACGGATTAGATGAAAACCTTAAATTCATTAAAAACAACGCTATACACATATATATACATTTATGTATTCCTCTGCAAAAAAAATTCCCTGTGCCATTAATGCTTACATAACATGATCGTAATATTTCTTTGATTGGATCTAGCCAGCAGAAAATGATTTATTGCACCTTCTTCTGCTAAATGTCATTTTCGCTTCCTTTACAAACTGCAATGCAAGTTGATTCTAAAATAAATTAGATCTCTTAAAATAAATATTCCTTGGTATCACTAATTAAACTGACTTGATGTGTTGGAGAATGCACCAGTATGTGTGCTCATCTTTTGAATAGTTGCTTTTTAGTGCCGTATTATGCAAATGGGAAATAATGGTCACAGTAGCTGTAGGAATTTAAGTGGCAATTTTGTGAATACAGTTACAGTGAAGCAGTGACGCGGTGTCACCTTTTCTTCCATATTAATGCCGGAATCCAACAATATGGGGAATAAGGTGTAATGTAGGGTAATTAAATGCTACCAAAGTTATACTTTATTATTACCCTAATTTTGTAATCACACTAAAGCTGAAAATTATTTTTCGTCTGTAGGATTCGTTCAGCTGTTTATTTCGAAGGGTTCTGTTTGGCATTTTTAAGCACCAATTTTCATATTTTTTTTTTATTTTCAAAAATGTTGCTTTAGAAAAGTACCAAATACAAGCACTACAGCTCAGTACAGATTTTCGAAGCACGACTACTACTGTTCAACCTGCTTGTTCAAAACACAGTTCGGAAAGAGAAATACGTAAGTAATAATAAAAAAGAGTTATCCACATGCAGTAGGTTTTGACCTTGTAGTTTGGAGTCGCAAAACCCTGTTTGTATTGGCTGTGAGAAAAGTGCCTTCAAACACACACACACACACACACACACACACACACACACACACACACACACACACACACAAAGGGTTATTGTCTTTCTCCCAGCTTGAATGGAGAACGTTTGATTATCGTTGTATATCACTCAGTAAGTGGCAGTTCTACAGTACACACGTGTGCCTATATACTGCAATTGTGTAACTTACACCACTGGTACCTGTTCCGAAGAAAGCATGAAGTCAGCGAATTGCTCTTCTCTCGTGAAGACGCAAAAAATGCCGGTAATTACTGCCATTAATACAAATACTGCAAAATTCCTGGTTTATCTACTTTTATTCAAAATATTATTCTTTTGTGCCAAATCTTTATATCGCCTTGTGCGTACTAAATCATTAAAGGATATAATTATTGGATATTTCTCCTGCACAATCAAGGTACGCTATATAAATTTTCTTCGTACAATATTTATTTCAGCAAGATGTGATGGCGTTGTCATAGATACACGCTTCGCCGTTCCGCTGTGCGTTCCTCACAACCTTCATTGTCGGTGTCATTGTATTCCAAAAGTTAGTAGCTCAAGAAACAAAATCCCCGAAATCAAAAATGTGTTTGTGTGTTGGCCGTGGTGGTGGGGGAGGGGGGTATTGAAAAATTAAAAGACGCCATGTAACCAAATCCTGTAATGGTGATAGTCAAATTTCACTCTGAGGGTACGAGACTATCTAAGAGCTCATGCTTTCTCTTCGGCTTTGCGCACAAGCGCAGTGGAAAGAGCTCGCAGTGTTTCGTAACCACAATTGGAAGCGGAGAAACCCACGTTTGATTTTGCTCCAGTTTATGCTCATTCGCAAAACAGAACGGCACACTCTATCTTTCGAGGATCATTATGGAATGTAGGATTTCGGACGTAATCATCATCGCATTACAGTTTCCTATTTGAGAAATCCATTTCATTTATTTAAAACTGTTTTCTGTAATAAAACTGGATACTATCACTCTTAGACCCTTGCTGCAAAGGTGAACTAGACTTGACATGGGATTCACATCAAAGGCATTGAAAGACTGTGTAACGTATTTTTTAGATTTTAAAACTTTCAATACCAATTATCTGTGTGCACTTCCATGAATTTAGGTAAAACATAGAAATGTATTCCACTTACACTTAAAAATACAACCACTTCATACATAAAATGACGTCACCGTCTTTTTTTCTTTGTGGTTTCATGACCACAGTGAGCATATATAGCTGTAATGAGTCACCCTTTCTTTTTTAGAACGGTTTTTCTCACTCTAACCCGAGCCCTTGTTAGATGATAATCGAGAAGTTAGCGCCTTGGACCATCTGGTGGCCAAGAAAAGCCAACTGACGGTACCATATGTTACTAAAGTTTAAGAGAACAACATTGAGATTCTTTTGAGAACAGACCTATTTTCTCTAAACACACACACACACATACAGTAGTGAGAATTATTCGCTACCGAAAGCCAATGTACAAGTTAATGCAATAAAAATTTGATGTGTACAAATCCATTCGCAGTAAATATATAACCATATAAGGAATTGTCGTTATTAAACTTTAAAATGGAATACCCATATTTAGCTGAAGTCACACCTGTCATCTTTATTTAGAAACGAACGATTGATACGACGTGGCGTCATGAATTGAAATTCAGAGTATAATACTTGATTGACACTAATTGTGATCAAGTGAAATTCAGTGTATAGTACTTGACTGACACTAATTGTCATCAATTGCATAATACATTGCGAAATCCTTTATTCAAATTAAGTGTTGTCTTTCTTTTGGTATTACATCGCTCTCAAAACGTGGTGTTTTCCTCCCGGATCGGGGTTCCGCTGAAGTCCAGCCCATTCACACACACACACACACACACACACACACACACACACACACACACACACACACACACACACACACACACACACACACATTGTGTGTGTGTGTGTGTGTGTGTGATGATGTGTATGAATATCATTATCATCCTCAACGATTATCAGTCCACTCCTGAACGAAGGTCTCCCCAAGGTTCTTCCACAACTGTCGATCTTGTGTCTGTTTTCCCCATGTTACTCCCTCATACTTTTGAATTCCATCCATCCATCCATCTCCAATGTGGTCTCTTTCTGGGTATTTTCCTGTCCCTTGGAATCCAGTCTGAAATTTCGGTTGTTCATCGATGGTCTGTCTTTCTGGCAATATGTCCAGCACATTGCCATTTCAGGGATTTTACCCTGATCATAATGTCTTCCACTCTTTTCATTTTCCTGATACACGAGTTCCTCTTTTTATCTCTCGTGGTTGCACCAAGCTTACATCTCTCCATCCTACATTGAGTTGTCTGCAGTCTTTGTACATCTCATTTAGGTAAGGTCCACGTTTCTGCACCATACGTAAGCACTGGAAGGAGGCATAGATCAAACACTTTTCTTTTAAGACATAATGGCACATTGCTCTTGAAAAGTATAATGTTTCTTCCAAAAGCTCTCCAGGTAAGTTTCATACGCCGATTAATTTCTTCATAAATGTGACCCTCACTTGATATCTGCTGTCCAAGATAAATGTAGGTATCGGTTGTCTCAAGCTTTCCCCGATTAATCGATAAATCTTCATTTCTTGTAAAAGCATTGTACATCTCTTTTGTCTTCTGAAAGTTTATTTTCAATCCCACTTTTTACCCCTGTCAGCAGGTTCCTGGATCGTACTCTGCAGTTCTGAAGGGGTAGTTGCAAAAATGACTACGCCATCAGCATTACGAATGTGAGTTAGATAATCTACATTAATCTTTATATATATACGTACACGGAAGAACAATTGAACTAGAGGCAGCTGGCGTTATGCACATAGGGCGCTGTGGACTGCTGTGTAAACGTAAACGACATGGCGTATGCAGCGATCCGACAATATAAGGAGTAATGCGACGGAAATCAGTAAAAGTCGGACGCAGTATGGGTTAGACGAAGCATCTAAGCGCATTTTATCGTGGAAAAATTGTCGGGACCCGACAAATGGGTCACTCCATATCGGAAGTCGTACAGGCACTGGGATCTTCACGAGCCACTGTGTCACGGGTGCACCGTCAGTACATCGAATCCAGTAAAACCATCCCCGCAAGGGCCAAATGCCGTGAACAACAGCGTGTGGATGAGCGGGGTCATCGTCGGCTAGCTAGCATTGTTACAGCGGATAGACGGCCACAGTGCAAGAAATCCCACGGCAATTGACAATTTAACGTTGGTGCACCAAAACGTGTAAGCGGGAACACCATCCAGAACTATCTCCTCTCTATGGGGTACAGAAGCCATCGTCCCACGAGGGTACTGCTGCTGAACGCAAATCACAGGATGCAAAGATTAGCATGGGCGCGGGAACATCGCCACTGGACCCTAGATATGTAGAAAATTTTTGTCTGGTCTGATGAGTCGATATTCACGTTGGTACATGCGGATGGCAGGATACGAGTACGGCGCAAACCACATAAAGCGATGGATCCTTCTTTCCAGCAGAGTATTCTTCAAGCTGGTGGGGGTGACATTCTTGTCTGGGGACTGTTTACGTTGACTGAAATGAGACCTCTGGTACGTGTGACATCGTCTCTCAGAGGTCAACGTTACCAGGATATCCTGGACGATCATTTGCTCCCATTTGTGCATCTTCAACATCCCACTGGGGATTTCATCCTGCAACAAGACAATGCACCGTGCCATCGCTCCCGATTTGTATCCCAATGGCTAGATGAACACTCCACCGACGTGACTTCGCTTCCTTGGGCAGATAGGTCACCTGACCTCAGTCCCATCGAGCACATCTGGGATGCCATCGAGAGAGATGTTCGAGGCTCTGACCTCCTCCATCAAATTTTCGTGAACTGTGGGAGCTTGTTCAGGGGTCGTGGAATCCGTTATGGCTTCCCAACGCTTCCGGTGTCTTGTCGAGTCCATGCCGAGACGAATCGCAGCCGTCATCAGGGCGAAAGGTGATGCTACACGTTACTAGACAGGTATCTCTAATATATTTTATTTATTGTATTGTACTATTAAATTAAAATGGGTGCGTTTACATATATCATCATCAACCATTATCAATCCATTACTAGACGAAGGTCTCTCCAAGTTTCCTCCACAACAGTCTGTCTTGTGCCAATCTCCTCCATGTTACTCCCGAATACTTTCGAATTTCATCCACCCATCTCCCATGCGGTCTTCTTCTGGGTCTTGTCCTGTCCCTTCTAATCCAATCTAAAATCTCGGCTGTCCATCGATGGTCTATCCTACGGGCAGTATGTCCATCCCATTGCCATTTCATGGATTTAAATCTGATTATGATGTCTTCCACTCTTGTCGGATCCACGAGTTTCTCTTCTTATCTCTCCTGGTTACACCAAGCATGCACCTTGCCATGCTTCTTTGAGTTGTATGTAGTCTTTGTATGTCTCTTTTTAGTTAACGTCCACGTCTCTGCTCGATATGTAAGCACTGGAAAGATGCATTGATCAAACACTTTTCTTTTAAGATATAATGGCATATTGCCCTTGAAAATTATGCTGTTTCTTCCAAAAGCTCTCCAAGCAAGTTTTATACGCCGATTAATTCCTTCCTCAATGTGACCCTCACTTGATATCTGCTGTCCAAGATAAACGTAGGTATCTATTATCTCCAGCTTTTCTCCATCATTCGATAAATCTTCATTTCTTTTAAACGTAATGTACATTATATTTGTCTTCTGAAAGTTCATTTTTAATCCCACTTCTTTACTCTTGTCAGTAAGTTCCTGGATCATATTCTGATGGGGTAGTTGCCAAAATGGCTACGTCATCAGCAAAACGAAGGTGAGTCAAATAATCTCCATTAATCTTTATCCCTTAGTTTTCCCAGTTCAGTTGTTAAAAGACTTTTTCCAATTGGCATTAAAGAGCTTGGGAGATAGGGTGTCACCTGTCTCACGCCCTTTCCAATTTTAATGTGTGTTGTATTTTCAAACAGCCGAATATTTTCACTTGCATTTTCATAGATGTTATTAATAATATTAATGTATGCATCTTCAACACCGCAGGATTTCAAACCCATTGTAACTGCTGAAGGTTTCACCGAATCAAAAGCCTTTTCATAATCGATAAAAGCAATGCAAAATGGAAGTTCATATACCCTCGCTCTTGCAATTAGTTCTCTCAGTACGTGGATATGATCTATAGAGCTGTAGCTACTCCTGAATTCAACTTTTTCTCTCGGTTGAGCCATGTCCATTGTCACCTTCAAGCGGTGTGAAAGAACTTTAGTAAAAATTTTATAAACCACTGATAGGAGGCTGATAGGTCTATAGTTCCTGAGATCCTCAATGTCACCTTTTTTATGTAGCAGGATCATTGTAGCATTGTTCCAATCCTCAGGATTCTTCCCTTCATTAAGGCATCGAGTTAAAACTTGCGCGAGTACTGTTTCAATTTCTCCACTTTCTTCTTCTATGATGTCTACAGTAATTTCGTATTCTTCTGGAGCTTTCCCCCGCTTTATGTTCTTGATTGCATGTGCAACTTCTGCGGGGAAGACTGGAAGAACTTAGGTACTGGTACCTTTCATGATGTCTGGAGTACATGTATCATCCCTTTCGTATAATTTGGAGCAGAAATATTTCATTCTTGTCAAAATTTCGCATCTATTTCTTGTTACAGAATCATCTTCTTTTCTCAGTGCCATAATCTGTTTTTGTCTTTTACTGAGATTTTCCTTTGCTTTTTACACTAGTTCACAGTTGAATTTCCTTACGTCTTGAGTGATACTTTTTCGCATTGTCTCGCATAACTCTAAATATTTCAATTTGGAAGTCGCATCTTCTTTAGTTTTCCTCATCTTTCTTCTTTTATGCATCGACATTTTAGTTCTTCATGATAATTTCACATGCAACTTGTTCTTAGACCCAGCTAATTTTGCTGATGTTTCCGTAAGAGCTTTTGTTACTTTTCTGTTAACTTCAGAAATATCCACTTCTTCCGACGTTAGGCATTCTAAAGTAGAGAATCTGTTCTTCAGTTCCAACGGGAAGGTATTATGGTGTTCTTTAAGGTTGGTTATGTCAATATATTTTGTTTGTCTAATGAGCTTTCCACGTTCGAGTTTAGTGTTGAGGTACATCTTACATCTCACCAATCTATGGTCACTACCTGTGTTGAACTTGTTTAGCACCCTGCAGTCTTCAATAACGAATTTTTTGTTACACATAATGAAATCAATTTCACTTCTCGTTTCACTGGGATGTCTCCATGTGCATTTCTTGTGTGGCGTTTTCTTGACAAAGGAGTTCATGATGAAAGACTCTTCTGTCTCTGCAAACTCTACGAGAGTATTTCCTTGCTGGTTTCTGTTGCCGTGACAGAATTTGCCTACTGAAGTTTCATTCTGCTGCCGTTGCCCTATTTTTGCATTGAAATCTCCCATAATTATCTTCAAGTGCTGCTTGCCTTTATTATTTAGATGACGAATTTCCTCATAAAATTCTTCAATTACTTCTTCAGGATGATTCGTGGTGGGTGCATAAGTTTGAATAATCTGAGCCTGGTATCTTCTCGATAGTTGGATAACGAGTTGTGCAGCTCTGTCAAAGGAACCTTCAACTTCTACAAATTTATGTTCAGTTTCTTCTTTATTATAAATCCAACACCACTAGTTCTGCCTGTATCTGCCCCACGATAGTAGAAGAGATGTCCTCTTTTCAGTTCAATGAGAATTTCTCCTTTTCTCCTTACCTCACTCAGCCCGACGTTGTCCCACTTGATCCTTTGTAGTTCCTCTTCCAATTGAAGAAGCCTCGAATCAGAAGATAGGGAGCGTCCATTGTAAGTAGCCAAGGTCAGCATCAAATGGCAGCCTAGTCCGGTGCTCCGGTGATTCTTAGAACCCTCTAACTTCATGTCGCACTGGCCGCTTCCTTGGCCAGGCACATTCTAGCTGCCGGAGACTGAGGGACAATATTTAAGTTATGGATTCATTCTGGATGGGTTTGGCCATAACTCACTACGCCGGCCAAGCGGGTTGGTGAGTGTGGGATAGCATTTCTTCTAATCCCGATTGTATAGTTATATCGTTATTGGCGGTCGTCAGAGCATCTTTAGTGGGAACAGGATGCACCACGAGAAGGCGTGGTTGACATTTGTCAGGGAGAGGCTGTGATGTTGCGCATCACCTGACCTTACATATATATATCAAGAAATGCATTTTACTTTATTGCTTTTGTCTGGTTCCGCTTTCATTAAGCTGAGATGTCAAATGTAAATGACATTCCATAGACACAAGTCGAAAGCAGTGAAAATAAAATGATTAGTAACGCTGCACAGATGCCATCATTTTTGTTCTAGAATAAATATGTTTTCATTTCCTTTGGAAGTAATAAACCTTTATATATAACAGAGGCGGGAGTTCTTCAAAAGTAATTTATGCTTTTTGCTCATAATCAGTTTTTGCTATGGATGGATTTAGATGTTGTCATCTCCAACAGGGTGATAAAGCGTAGTAAAAATCTCGTTTTATTTTTCACTTTTCTTTTTTTTTTTATCTCCATTTTTCTTTCCGTCTTTTTTTTCTGTTAAGAAGTAAGACACGTAGATAGCACTTAAATAGGTCCTTGTTTGCGCAAATGTGCTGATTCTATATAGATAATTATAACAAATGGATTCGTCCCGGTCTTGAACTTCATTCAATCATTCTATTCTCTCTCCCTTTTTTGCGAGATTTTTTCCTCCCTTTTCTTTTAGAAGGTGTTCTTAACCTCGGAGTTTGTCCTCTGTTAAGATCTCGTGTGATGCAATAGAGGTGGGGACGAGCTCTCTCTTTTCCTTTGTCCCTCTGCCATCACCATGCTCTGAAGATCCCGCATCCGAGGATGGCATTCATCTCGTGTCTGGGACAGACGACTTCTCCAAGTCTGCATTAATCTAATGATAGGGCTCAGCCTCATATTTCTCCATTCTTCCATTGAACTTCTATTCTTCTCCTTTTTTTCCTCCTCCCACTTTTCTTACTTTGCCGTACATCCACATTTCTCAAGACTATTTTACTATCTTACTTCATCCTGACATCTGACTTATCTACGATTGAAATGAAGCATCTAAAGTTTTCTCAGGAAGAGCGGTGAAATGAAATGAATTATTTCAAAGTATTGACCACAAAGAGAATTGAAACGTCAAATGCTGTGTCACTCATTGGAAAATTTTGTGGATATCTTAATATCATTTATATTATATAAAACAAATGATGATATAATAAACACAGCACATTTCATATGTAATGATCAAATTGACAGATAGTAATTGAAATATTACATGTTCCATCACACATTCGAAAATAAAATAAAAAATATCAGGTTTACTTTACAATTTTTCTTCTTCATGTTAACTGACTTACTCGCAATTTAAGTGAAGCATTTAAATTTTTCTCAAGAATAGAGCGGTAAAATGAAATGAATAATTTCAAAGTATTGACCAGAAAAATAATTAAAACGTCAAATGCTGTGTCACTCATTGGAAAATATTTGGATGTCTTAATATCACTGATATTAAATAAAACAAAAAAAGATATAATAATCACAGCACATTTCATATATCTAGTGGTCAAATTGGCGAATAATAATTGAAATATTATATGGTGCATCATAGAGTCTAAAATATACGGCAGTTTTAAAATCTGAGATATAAATAAAGACAAACCAAATGTTATAATAAGCATTATTTACTTAAAAAATTCTCAGGATTATTTTCCAATTTTCTTCATTTTGATAATTGACTTACCCGCAATTTTAGTGATGCATGAACATTTTTCTAAGGGGAAGCGTAGAAATGAAATTAATAATTTGAAAGCATTGGCCAGAAAAATAATTAAAATGTCAAATGCTGTATCACTCATTGGAAAATATTTGGATGTCTTAATGCTATTGATATTAATTTATACAAAAATGGTATAATAACCACAGCACATTACATATATCTAGTGGTCAAATTAGCGAATAATAATTAAAATATTATATGGTGCATCATACAGTCGAAAATATACGGCAGTTTTAAAATCTGAGATATAAATAAAGACAAACCAAATAATATAATAGCGTTATTTATTTCGAAAATTCTCAGGAGTACTTTGTATTTTTTTACATTTTGTTTTACATTACATATCACTAACCTGTTGTCTGAGATTCAGAGGTGAACTCCAAAAAGAAATACAAACTACCAGATAATTTTTACATACTGTTGTCGTATCAAACTTCTCCATTTAGAGCTATTTTGACATACAACTCGGGCTTCATTGACATCCATTACACACCGTACACAAGATCTTCTATACTTCATACTCATAATTTGTTTCTCATGCAGACACTCCTGAATCTGATCCTTCCATGACTTCCTTGGCCTTCCTCTGCCTTTCCTTCCAGTCACTTGGGCTTAAAAGATTTTATTAGTAAGCATCTCATCACTCATTCTTTCAACATGGCCAAACCACCGAAGCATATTAGTCTGCACCTTGCTAACAACATTTTGACCCGCATCACACAATTGCGACACATCTTCATTCCTCACACAATCAGCACATAAACGACTTCTAAGTTTCTTCTGCAGTAGCCAAGTTTCACCGCCATATATCAGAGTAGGAACAATTACACTCTCATACACAGCTATGCGGGACTCTAGAGAACCCATCATTCCTTTGAAAACCTCCCAGAGCAGCCATAATTTTCAATGATAAATTCACTCACCTACTAATTTCACCATTAACATCGCAGTAATAAAAAGGATGGTGACGGTCTGGCCCTGGGGGACAAATTCGCGGTGCACAACCCAACAAATGTCGAAGAGCACTGTGAGCATGCTTTTGGCTCAGCTCCGGAGCTGTCGGGCCTTCTTCGGTCGTGGAGTTGCCGGGAACTTCCACAGCGACGATTGTTGTTTGGTCTCCGGGTCTTAACTGTAGACCCAAGTCTCGTCTCTAGTAATGACTCGCGACAGTAACATTTCATGCGTCTTCGTTCCCGATTTGCCGAGTTTGACGCATAATTTGATGTTCGGTGGCTGCTCTAGTTTGCACTCCGTACCGAAATCGCAGCTGTGTTCTGCACGTGCTCACCAAATATCGTGTAACACAGCTCCCGATGTTCACAGAACGACGCCACTTGGCCCAATGAGTCATGAAGGTGACTGCCCTCGACCACTACTCGCGCATCCGCGTACTGCCATCTGTTGGCGCGCTACGTACCTAGTCTCGGATCATTTTGATCGCACTGCGTATTTCAAGTACAGATGTCCCGAATGTTCAGAGTGATGGCTTCCCTCCCCTATGAATTTTAAAACTCTTATGTATTTTGAGACTTTTCTAACACATTGTTCATATTGTGTGAAAGATGGCATTTTTGTATCCTATATCGTGCTTTTTAACAACCCAGTAAGCTCATGACATATATTTAGCTATTACAGCTGTTGTTCCAGCTGCACACCAAGAAAAACTTTTATAATGATTGAATATCTATCGTTTTTTTATATATACTCAAAACGGATCTGATATTGTTGCATTTTGGTTAAATAATAATAGTTTTAGGGGAAAACATTTCGTAGTGTTACGTTAAAGAATAGATGTTCTTAATTGCGCCACCTGTTCTCAATAACACTAACGTGCAAGCTTTTCCTAACTCAGTTTTCTTTAACCTCATGATGTACTTATCATCCGTATCATTATGCGGAAGAGTTTAAAGTGTCTTCGTCATTACATTCCTGTTTGTATATAACTTATTTCCAGTGCTATACAGTTTTAAGTTTTAAGGTGGCGCTATTCGAACCCGGGACCTCATTATATGTTAAGTCATACATTCGACAATATATGGCAGTTTTTAAATCTCATACGTAAGTAAAAATGAGCCAAGTTGGTATAATAAGCATTACTAACTTGAAATATTCTCAGGGTTATTTCACAATTTGTTTTTCATCTTCATATTTAGCTTACCTGGATTTAAGTGAAGCATCAACAGATTACTCAGGAGGAGAGCTAAAATTCGGTAATCTATTTTAAAATATTGACCGATACAGAATTGAAACGTCAAGTATTGCATCACACATTCGAAAAAAATTCGCGGCGTTTTAATATTATAGACGCTAAAAATTCAAATGACATGTAACACCTATTAAATATTTCAAATATGTAGTGATTAAAATGACAAATATTAATTTAAATATTATATTTTGCATGACACATTCGGAAATATATGGCAGTATTAAAATCCGAAACAAATAAAGACAAACTAAAGACTATAATAAGCTTTACACTCTTCAAATATTCCCAGAGTTATTTTACAATTTTTCTTCATCCCGATATTTGACTTGTATACGATTGAAATAAAGAAGCGGTGAAATGAAATGAATTATTAGATGAAATTTGAAGTTGTGATTCCGTCTATTGGTGTAAATTATGACAAGAGCGGTAAGTCAAGTGACATTAAAAAACTTGTAAATTTCATCGTCCTGGAGAGAAAATCGAACCCGCATCTCCCGCTTTGCGCCCCACTATGGTAACCACTACACCACCCAGAAAGACCAAGTCTAAAGTTTCCGAGTAATTTGAATTTAACACATCACAGGAATCGTCAGTCGTAGCAACCGCTTTCATATTTAGCAAATTTTGATGAATAGAACTCATCGTCTCCCGTGATTGCCCGCAGAAGCATATAAGCCATGAAATACGGGATTATACAAGTATATAATACAAATTTGAAGTTGTGATTCTGCCTGTTGGTGTAAATAATGCAAGAGTGGTAAGTCAAAACGATATCCCCAAAATTATAAAATTCATCATTCTGGAGCGGGAATCGAATCCGCCTCTTCCGGTTTGCGACCCATTATGATAACCACTAAACCACCCAGGAAGACCAAGTCTGAAGTTTCCGAGTAATTTGATTTTAACACATCACAGGAATCGTTAGTCGTAGCAATTGCATTCAATATTCAATAGACGGAATCACAACTTAAAATTTGTATTCTATACAGGTGTAATTTCGTATTCATGTTTATCTGCTTCTCCGGGCAATCACAGGGGACAATGAATTCTATTCATCCAGATTCGCTATATATGAATGTCGCTGCTTTGTCTGGCGATGTGTTAAATTCAAATTACTTGGAAACCTGAGACTTAACCGTTCTGGGTGATGTAGTGGTTAGCATACTCGTGCGCAAACCTTTAGACGCAGGTTCGATTCTCGCATCAGGACGATGATATTTTCAAGTTTTTGGATATTATTTGACTTGCCAGTTTTGGCATAATTTACGCCAATACACGGAATCACAACTTCAAATTTGTATTGTATACAGGTGTAATCCCGTATTCCTGGTATCATATAAAGGTATTGACCAGAAAATTATTGAAACGTCAAATATTGAATAACTCATTGGAAAATATGTGGCTATCTTAATACTCTTGATATTAAACGATACAAACTAAATGATATAATAACATTACGCATTTCAAATATCATATGATTCAATCTTCGTATAGTAATTGGAATGCCGTATGTTGCATCACTCGTTCGGAAATATATGGCCGTTTTAAAACCCAAGGCTTAAATAAAAACTAACCAAATAATACAGGGTGTGCCATTTAAAAGAGGTCCGAGTATAATGAACGACAACAGTCAGTCAATGTTACTGTACATGGCAAAGGATAGTTGAAATGACAGAAAACAGGAGTAATTTACTTGCGTTTACAACAATTGCTGAAAGTGCAGTCTTCCGACATCAAGACATAGCTGAACACGACGGAACATGTTGTTCGTAACGCGCCACAACTCATCGGTAGTAATCTGGGCTATGACACCCGTAATGTGCATTTTTAATTCATCAAGTGTGTGTGTGGATTAATTGCGTACACTTTCTCTTTCAATGCTCCCCACAGATAAAAGTCACAGGTGGAGAGATCAGGTGATCTGGGTGGCCATAGTCCATCCGATACAGTTCTGTTTCCCCAAACACTTCATGCACACCACGTAGACTGTTCCGCGTAGTATGCGCCGTTGCACCATCCTGCTGGAAGAAAGGATATGTCCGCTCTTCTTCTGTAAGTGCGGCAACAAATGGTTTAAAACGTTGCAGAACATAGCACTCCGAGTTGATAGTGCCAGTGAAAAAGAATGAGCCAACTATCCTCTTCGCAGACACAGCACACCAAACGCATATCTTTTGGTCATACAGAGGAGTCTCCATTGTCTGTCTGGGATTTGTGTCGGTCCAAATCCTGCTGTTTTGCGCATTGACATACCCGGACAGATGAAACCATGCTTCATCTGCCATGTAATAAAGTGTTGGGTCCATTTCACCGCTGACAATGTCTCATGAAACCACTTAAAATATTGCATCCGTTTCGCATAACCAGGAGTTTTAAGTTCTTGGAGCGCCATAACTTTGTACAGCCGAAAATGCAAATCCAGCTTAACGTATGGCTACGGGGCCTCTTTTATATGGCGCACCCGGTATGATGCGCATTATCTACAGTATTTCAAATGTACTTAAGACAAGTTTACGACTTATTTATTACGACTTTAACTTATATGCAATTCAAGTGAAGCCTTAAAAGTTTTCTAAGGAGGAGTGGTGAAATGCGATAAATTATTTCAATACATTGATCAATACAAAACTGAAATGTCAAGTATTGAATCACACATTCGAAAAACTTTGCGGAGTTTCAATATATTAGTTGTTAAAAAACAAACAAAATGGTATATATAATAACCAATACAAGCTTCTAATATCGAGTGATTAGAGTAAATAAAAAATAATTAGAATATTCAACGTTGAATCAATCCTTCGAAAATATATGATCTTTTTTTAATTCTGCGTATTAAATTCAAAGGAAATTTGATATGTAGAATTTAAAAAAGGTCACATAGTTTCGTGCTATCGTACAGGACAGGGAAGAAGCCGTATCTGTCGTGCATGGAACAGGTCATGGATATTCCGGGAAACATGTGGACGAGCCTTGTCCTGCTGGAATATAGCACCAGGAAAACTCTGAAGGAAGGGTATTACCTCTGTCTCTAAAACCTCCCTGATATATCGCTGGCTTTTTAGGGTTCTCTAAATTTGCATAAGGCGAAATTACGAATTGAACCCAATCGCGTCCCAAACTGTGATGATTTCCGTTGGGGCGGTATGACATGCAAAGTGCCGTTCACCGCGATGTCTTCTACCTCGTATGTGACCATTACGGTGCATCAAACTGAACCGTGACTCGCCGGAAAACATGGCATGTTGCCAATTAGCGCACGAATGTCTGTGTTCGAGAAGCCATTGCAGTTCGAAGCGTCGTTGGCTGAGAGTAAAAGGAATCTGCAGTAATGGGCTGTTCGCGACGAGTCCTCGGTTAAGCAAACGCTATCGAATTGTGCTAGCTGACAACGCCTGTCGTGTGATAATGCTCTATAGCTGGCCTATCACTGTAGACGTCGCTGTGCGATCGAAACCTGCCATGAGGTAGAGTTGTCTATTATCCCGTGAAGTCGTGCGATTTTGCAGTTGGTTTCCTAGATTTTTGTGCGTCCTATCTTTATCTGACCACTGATGCTACGTTTGTATCACCGTTCTGATGTTTCGTCCCGTACGGGTGGCGAATTGCGGTAGGAAAATCAAGATTCTCTCATCCCAACAGTCTTTTCTCGCTCAAAATCTGTCAGGTGTTCATAATGCGATCTTCTTCGGCGGCGGAGCACAGTGAGGCACGAGTATAACCCTTTCGAGTCAATGTCGGTTCTTCACTGGTTGCAACATTTCGTTTGAGTCAGCTCTTTATACCTAAGACTGGACAGTTCAGAGGGCGCTTCTCGAAAACCGCATGCGAGTCTTCACTGACATTTCATTCATTTGCATGCTCTAAATTGTTGTACATGTAAGTTTCAAGCTAATACCAGCAGTCGTTGATGGCGTTGCAATTTTTTACACACTGTGGTATATTTGACACATTTTCTTGTGTTCTACCAACTATGTTTAGCGTTCCAATTACTGTAGCACCAAGACTCATGTGTTTGTTTGAGGTCCCCGAGTTCTTTCAGTTATGACAATTACTCCCCAACAGCTGTTTTACTTGAGACTGCAGCACTTCTACGTGATGTCCGACATCGTAATTCACCTTTTTATGTAACTGACATTGAGGGTGACATCATCATTGTGATTTGAGAACATGCAATGGTGTGATCGCAGTCTTCATTATTTTAATAAACCCCGTACTTCTTTACACCAAATATACACTGGCGGAAAGTGAAAAAAGAACACCAAGAAGGAATTGGCGGACGATCATGAAATTTACATATGGTAATGGGGTCCAGTTTATGTAGATGTGATGTTAATTTCGGGACCAACCTGTGAGCACGTACGCCAAAGTACGGCATAATATGCAAATTATCGTCGGTGGTATTTAAGGTGTACGGCGAAGTGAATGTAATCAGTCGTCGGCGTACGGACACGTGCAAAGACCCCGAAGAAGCTGCAATGCCTGAACATGGAAGACGTGTACGATTTCAGCAGTTATCGGACTTTGAGCGATGTCGTCTAGTCGGACTCCGCGAGGCCCGGTGGTCGTATCGCGGAGCGAATTGGACGGGAGAAGTATCTGTCGTGGTACGATGGTGGCGTAGATGGTCCGAGGAACATTCCCACACGAGAAGACGTGGAACCGGGAGTGACAGACGGACTGATGAGCGGACTGATCGACGCATAAGAAGAGCGGCGTTGTCAAGTAGAACATCCACTGAGACGCAAATCCGAGCTGCCATTGCACCTGAGGTGACTGTGCGAACAATCCGCAACCGTCTACTGGATGCAGGACTACGTGCACGTGTGCCTTTGGCATGTGTAACTCCGACTCCAGCCCACCGTCAGGAACGGCTGCAGTGGTGTCGCCAACGTCTGCACTGGAGAACGCAATGGCGATCCGTCTTGTTCAGCGATGAAAGCAGATTCTGCTTGGGAGCCTCTGATGGCCGTATGCGTGTTCGCAGATGCACAGGGGAGCGTCTCCACCCTTCTTGCATCCGCCAGCGACACACAGGGCCTACACCTGGTCCCCTGGTGTAGGGAGCGATCAGCTTTCACTCCCGTACACAACTAGTGTTTGTACCGGGTACGTTAAACAGCACCTCCTACATCAACAACATCATTCAGCCCATTGTTGTGCCATTTGTTAAGTCGGTCCATCGTGGTGTTTTCTAGCAAGATAATGCACGCCCGCACACGGCACGAGCAACGCAACATGCACTTCAGGGTGTGAGACAACTTCCATGGCCTGCAGGTTCACCGGATTTGTCCCCCATTGAGCACGTGTGGGATTTTATGGGACAACGACTTATCCGGTCTCCACGGCCAGCCACGACCATTACCGATTTACGCGTCCAGGTTGAGGATGCTTGGAACTCAATACTCAAAACTTACATCCAACATCTGTACGACAGACTCCATGCCAGAATTCCACAGTGCGACGCAGTTCATGGCGGTTCAACCTCGTACTAACCATGTTACATGGAAATGTTATTTTTCAGTTTACCAGCAAATACAGCTATATTTTGCCATAATGTTTTGATCACGTTACCCTCTGTATTCCGTTATTATGCTGTATAAATTTCGTTGGTATTAGACGTCTCCTTCATGGTGTTCTTTTTTCACTTTCCGCTAGTGTATTTCGAGTCGGAAGAGCTTTCAAAGTTCAGTTAGCCGCTTGTTCTCATACAGAAAGGTTATGATTTGCATTATTGTGCGAAGAAATATCACTTAGTCAAGACTGATAAAATAGTGACTTTACACCAAGAAGAATACTCGGGACAAACCACGTTGTATTCTCTTAATACGTATTATCGTCACAAGACTGTACTCTTTGAGATCAAGCATCTTTATCCTTGTTTGTGAACAAAACTCAGTACGGAAGTATGTTCTCTGTAAATGTTTGACGAATGTCTTCCAATTAAATTGTATGTTCCGATATTCCTATGAAAATAAAAAAAAAGCAGATGGTCTTAATTTTTTTAATGGCTGTAGAACCAGTAGAAAAGGGCATGTTTATTTTCGAATTCGGTTATGACAAAAAATTAAAACTCTAATTTAACACAATAATTGATTGAAGTGCAATTTTGTCTTCGTCTGTTTCTATCTTATTGCTAATATTAAATGCGAAATCAGGAAACATCCCAAATAGAGGAGACATTTCTAATAGAGGAATGTCTGGTGGCCTTAAACGTTTGCAAATAATTGTAGAATCAGTAAAAAATGCCAGTTCTGTTTTCAAATTCGGTGGTGAAAAAATTGAAAGCTGCAAGCGGAATGCGATTTCGTCTTCTTCATTTTCTATTTTATTGCTAAGATTGAATGCGAAATTGCGAAAACATTCCGAATAAAGTAAAATTTCAGATGCTCTTAAATTTTGCAAATAACTGTAGAATTTGTTAAAGGTGACACTTTTGTTTTCAAATTCGATGAAGAGAAAAATTAATGTAATGTTATCATAAACTTTCTCAAGTGGCTATAGCGCAGTAGAAAGTGGCATGGCATTTTTATTTTAAATTTCGGTAATGACGAATTAAAAGCTGAAATCAAATACAATAATTAATTGTGAAGTGCAATTGTGCTTTTGTCAGTTTCTATCTTATTACTAAGCTCAAAATATAAATCTGGAAAACATTCCGAATAGTGGAATATGTCAGATGGTCTAAAATTTTACAAAAAAACTGTAATGTTAGTAGAAAGCTGCATTTTTTTTTACATTCGGTGATGACACAAATTAATGCAAAATAGTCTTAAACTTGCTGAAATGGCTATAGAACTAGTAGAAAATCGCATGCAAGTTTTATTTAAAAATTATGTGATTACAAATCTTGAAAGCTGAAATCGTATACAATTAATTGTTTGAAGTGCAAATTTATGGTCTTGATTTATGTGATGACACAATTTATTGCAAAGTGGTCAAACGTTTTTCAAATAGCTATAGAACAAGTAAAAAAATGGCATGACCTTTTATTTTCAATTTCGGTGATGACAAAAATTAAAAGCTGAAATCGAACACAGTAATTAATTGTGAAGTGCGATTGTGTTTTTATCAGTTTCTATCTTATTGCTAAGCTTAAAAGGTAAATCTGGAAAACATCCAAAATACAAGAAAATAGCAGGTGGTCTTAATGTTTTGTAAATAACTGTAGAATTAGTAAAAAGTTCCATTTTTACAGAATCGGTGATGATACAAATTATTGCAAAGCGATCTTTAACTCTTTCAAATGCCTATAAAACCAGTAGAAAATGATATGGCATTTTTATTTTCAATTTCTGTGATTACAAAAACTGAAAGCTGAAATCGAATACAATTGATTGATTAAGTGCAGATTTATGTTCTTGCTTTATGTGATGACACAAATTATTGCAAAGTGGTCTTTAACTTTTTCAAATAGCTATAGAACCAGTAGAAAATGGCATGAGATTTTTATTTTCAATTTCTGTGATGACAAAAATTAAAAGCTGAAATCTAAAACAATTAATTGTTTGAAGTGCAATTTCATGGTTTTGATTTATGTGATGACACAATTTATTGCAAAGTGGTCAAACTTTTTTCAAATAGCTGTAGAACCAGTAAAAAATGGCATGGCCTTTTTATTTTCAATTTCGGTGATGACAAAAATTAAAAGTGGAAATCGAATGCAATAATTAATTGATAAGTGCGATTGTGTTTTTATCAGTTTCTATCTTATTGCTAAGCTTAAAAGGTAAATCTGGGAAACATCCGGAATACAGGAAAATATGAGGTGGTCTTAACATTTTGTAAGTAACTGTAGAATTAGTAAAAAGTGCCATTTTTTTAGATTCAGTGATGACACAAATTATTGCAAAGCAGTCTTAAACTCTTTCAAATTGCTATAAAACTGGTAGAAAATCGTATGGCATTTTTATTTTCAATTTCTGTGATTACAAAAATTGAAAGCTGAAATTGAATACGATTGATTGATTGAAGTACAATTTTATGTTCTTGCTTTATGTGATGACACAAATTATTGCAAAGTGGTCTTAAACATTTTCAAATAGCTATAAATCAGTAGAAAATGGCATGGCATTTTTATTTTCAATTTCTGTGATGACAAAAATTAAAAGCCGAAATCAAACAATTAATTGATTGAAGTGCAATTTTATGTTTTTGATTTTCTATATCTTGTTGCTAAGAATAAATGCGAATTCGCGAAAACATTTCAAATAGAGGAAGACTAAATAAAGAGAGACAGGAGCAAACGAAAAACACGGATAGTGCAAAAAAAATATTAAAATAAAGTAAGGTAGCAGCTTTTTTCTTCTCGAACTAAATTCGACTAGCTTGTTTATTTATCCGGATGATGATGTTTATTCTGATTTTGTACATTCCTTTCGTGTGACATTCAAATATCCCAGAGTTATGTAGCCAAACGCAGACAAAAGCGCGGAGCGACATGCAGGTGTACAGAACGTGAGATATATAAAAGGAAGCAGATATTACTTCTCTCGTTTACTCGAAGAACGTTTTATTGAACTGCGACTCGAAGAGGAAAAAGCGGACAAGAACAGTTGGAATTGAAAATCAGTGAAGCGAAATCTCTGCTATCGAAAAAAAAAATAGCGAGAAAAAAGAGGAAAAGTTTTTCCCTCTGGTAGACATGCATCAATTCCAAAGACTTATGAGTCGAAAGAAAAAGATCAGCAGCTCTCTCAATGTTGCCGCGTACTTTTTTATTACTCTCGTTTTTTAGCTTGTCCTTTTCTTTTTCTCGTTTAAACCCCTCGGTTCGTGTCGGTTGCTCGCATTCGTACCTTTGCAAAATTCTTCACAACTAATTTCCTGACAAGATGTTCCACATGAATGAACCGCTTGACAGAGCGTGATTCGGGCCTCAAACCGAGTCAATTTCGCTGGACGTTCTCATGTAAAACGTCGAAGAGATTGCCGGAGCTTTGACACTTCCCTTCAACTGGGATGAGCCCATTCCATTCTCAACAGTGAAACCACTGTAAAAGAAATTTCTTGTGCAATGCGAATCTTTCGTAGGTACGTCGTTGCAATTAAGTTGCTGGCGAGATTTCGTTGAAACGTGTTCTGAAAATCCAATTTTGGCGTTCTTGAAGGAAAGTAAAAGGACGAAAATGCAATTTGGAAGCATCATGTGTTCGCACGGGGTGACAACGTTTTGCGGTTTGTTGTTAGTTTGCCTGTTAAAATTGAATATTTTTAAAATATGCATAGAGGAATAGAGTGGTACCTCGTTTATATTGTTTTTCAAGGGACCAACTTAAATTAGCGCGTATTTTCTAAAACGCATGGCGTTGTCATTCGTATAAGTATGCTAGGTACTACATAGAACGAGGGTTGTACCGAAAATAAAGCAAAAGTGGGCATAACTTTTTTACCATTTCCAACCGTAGGTATGCTCCAGCTTTGTTCGTCTGTCTATCTGCCTGCCTGCCGTTCGATTCCGATGAAATTTTCGTATGTAGTACGGGATAACTTGGGGACGAACCCTATTGAAAATGGGCGAATCGGGGTCAAAGGCCAGAACATAGGATCTGGATCCATTCCATCTCCTTTATGCGTCTTATGCGTCATAGCTTAGGTAAAAATGCTTCTATTACAATAAAACATTAGCATGTTGTTCCGAAGGTACACTGAACCAATTCTGTTTAATATCGTCGAAATGGGGTCAAAGGTCAGGGTAGAGGATCGAGATTTATTCCACAGCCATTATCCTCATAACTTAAGTAATGATTTCTGGTATGTTGGAAAGCGTATCATAATCAATGCATTGCATGAATTTAGTAACTTGTTTATTAACTGATAGAGGTCGTTCAAATTGCACATGTGGGTAGCGTAACTCTTTCTCTATACAAAGGTACTACTCAACATAGTCTCCCTCACAAGCGATGCAATTGCGCAATCGTCGAACCCATCTCTCGAATCCCCTTTGAAAACATTCAGCTGTGGACTGTTGCACCCACTTCTTCACGGCCGCTTTCACCTCGCCTGTTTTATCAAATCGTTGTTCCCAGATACTTTCCTTCATTGGAGCGAACAGGTAGTTGTCGGAGGGCGCCAGATCTGGGTTGTAGGCGCCAGATCTGGGTTACAGTGGATGCGGGACCACCGACCAGACTAATTTGCTGAGCGCCTGATTTGCTGCCAAATATATTTGTGATCTCGCATTGTCATGGTGAATGTGTATCCTTTTCAGATTCTTGTCCGGTCGCTTCCTCCTTATGGCTTCTCTAAACTTCTTGAGTGTCTCATTGTACCGCTTGCTAGTTACAATACGGCCACGTTCCTGAAAATCAAGGAGAATTACATCCCCTTGACATCCCAGAAAACAGTCACCGTGACTTTCTGTGCTGATCGCTGGCTCTTGAACTACTTAGGCTTTGGTGAAGAGGTGTGATGCCATTCCATGGATTGATTCTTCGTTTCTGAATCTTAAAGATACGTCCACGTTTCATCCGCTGTCACCATATAAAAAAAAAACGTTTTTCATTTGCTTCAAACTCTTCCAGCAGATCAGAGCAGACTTCCACACTTCTCTCCTTCAAATTTGCAATGAAAAAGAAGTGTTACTGAAGATGAAGAGTTACCATCCTTGCATATGTAGAATTTTTTTTGATTTGGTCGTGGGTGGTGAAACCCGATAATTTCAGGGGGGGGCGACTAACTTTTCCGAACATTAAAAAAGAGGGAAAAACCATAGGTTATATATGCAAGTAATCTAACAAATCATAGTGAACTATTTTTAATCCACTGCTGGATGAAGTTCTCTTTCATAACTTTTTTTCTCGAACATATCTCTTCCAAGTCACTCCAGTATACTTTCAAATTTCATCCATCCACCTCCAAGGTGGCCTGCTTCTTCTCCTGCGCCATGCTATCTAATATTCAGTTGTTTAACTGTGATTAATAATTTCATATAGCAATATATCCAGCCCATTGTCATTTGAGAATTCTTCAACAATTTTCGTTAAAGTGAAAAAACAGAACGGTGAGAAAACTTTTAAACTTATTTGTGCAAAAATAATTTTCAAATTTGTACTTGAAGCGTTTTACGAAAAAACTGTGGAACGTTGTTGACGGTCTTCATGTTCATTAAAAAAAAAATTATACCATATGTGAACCAGAAATTTGAGAGATGTTTCGTACGAAGAGTGAGGGGGACCATGTAATTCCAAGGGGGCTTCGAACCCACGTGTCCCTTACTTTCTGCCGCCCATTGTTTAGTACCTTCAGTTGTCCTTATTTTCTGAAGGTTTTTTTTATGTTTAAAACTTTTTGATTTCAATCACATTGCATATATAGTTAAAACACTTGTAAATACAGCTCGTATTATACAAACATAAACAAAATAGCATACGAAGGATTCCTACTAATTAATTTACTATTGCTTTTTTTACAAAACAAAATATGATGTACACTGCTAAAAATAATTAGGAGGCATAGGACTTTGACGACATTATGCAAGCCGGTCGTGTAATACACTACCGAAACGTGAAAAATGCAAGCCGAGGGTGAAGCAGATAGCCGAATCGTGTATTTCCTTAAGCAAATTAGCGTCTGTGCTACGATCATTGATTGGGATAAGAACGAAGGTTTTCCGGGAGCTCTCTTATCCTGTAAAAGTTATCGAGACACTTCCTTTCTTGGAGTCTTCGGTTCGAACGACGTCTCAACAGCATGATTTTTCGTAATAAACGACGCGAATTGCTATGACAGACCGGAATCAGATCACACAGGTGGAGTGTTAGCCATTAAGTCACGAAGTGTCATTTCCCAAATGTACGGACGATTTCAGGATACGGGAAGCTTCCGAAGAAAGCAGAGTCACTGCCTTCCTCGAGCGGCTACAGCAAGTGACGACAGTTCTAGTGTTAAGAGCCCGTCAAAATTGGCGGGAAATTTTACTCAGTTCAAGCAAGAGATTCTCGTGTCAACATGACGCTAGTTGTCAACTCTGACTACACACAATCACCTCCACCAAAGTGACTTTTATGTACATACACTGATGTTGGGTGTCCTTTTAACAGCACCAAACCGTACGACTTATAGAAACTGGGGTAAGTAATATGGTGGTTGGGAACACGTCGAGTGGAATCAAGTTCAGATTGTGACGTATACTATAATTAAACTTTCCTTTTTATTTACTTTCACTATTTCAATTTGAGATCATTCTCCTTCGCGTTTTTCTAACGTAACGTGATATCTTCTCTCTTGCAAGAGTATGGTTGGCAACACATTGAGGTCGGAACGTATGACGTGTGTATGTGTCCGATGAGAACTGGTAGATCCATAATGTATGATCAGGAGCAAAGGTGGGGAGATGGTAGCATGATGAAGTAATAGTAGTTATGGAAGTTGAATTACTTGAAGTTGTGATTCATGCAGGTCTCCATATTATACACACTGCTGGCTACCCAAAATGCATCACCAAGGAGGTAGCATCCGATTGGCCTGAAATTCGCAGCATGCGTCGCCCCCGAGAGGACATGCAAACGATTAGCATTGCAGAGCATATGCAAATCATATGCGCCCGGCACGCCACGGAGAAGCACTATAAGAACGGTGCACAGAAGGCGGGGTGTAAGTAGTGGAAGCGTGTTGTGCTGCCGGACCTGTGCGTGGGAAGCTTCCTGGTGCCTCGTAGCAGAATACGGCAGTCATTCCAGCACGTTTCGGCTTCGACAGAGGACGAATAGTGGCTCATCGCGACAGCGGTTTATCGTACCGAGACATCGGCGCCAGTGTGGGACGACATCCAGCCACAGTGAGGCGAGTATGGATTCGGCGGGTGCAGGAGGGACGGACGGACCGACGTGAGCGATTGTCGCATTCGCTGCACACCACCGAACGAGAGGACCAGCATGTTGTGCGGCGGGCATTAACGGCTAGCACCGCCACATCACGACTCAGCAAAAACACAAGTGCTGGGAAACTGCTGGCCACCAGCTGGCAGTGATGGATAAATGCTGGCTGAAATCTGCCGCTCACGGCCCGGTGGTGGTCCGTTGGTGGCAGCGCTATCAGTTGGCGAGCCATTGATGGCCCTGCAGCATCGCCGTAAATTGTGAGCCTCCAAGCAAGTGCCACTAGTAACCCGTTGCTGGCAACCAATGCAACCCCAACAGCAGGTGGAAGCAACGGGACTGCGCATGCGCAGAAGCAACACTTACTGTGTCTTTCATAGTACCAGTTAGTTGAAGACGACGCTATCGCCATCGTGTTATTTTAGTGGATGTTAAGAAAAAAGTCCATATGTAGAGAGGCGAATTAATTTCCTAATGAAATACTACGTCGACGAAGATATCAGATTAAGCCATGAAATACTAGATTACAGCCACGAAATACACCCACTCCATTCCCGTGTATAACAATTCATGGAATGGAGTGTATGAATAACAAGAAAAAATTTGAAACCGCTTGAAACAAATGTCCTGGAAAACCATTAAAACAGCGTTTGTTGAGAAAAAAAAAGAATTATACGCGTACAAAATTTATTAATTATTTGAAAGAAAAAAAAAGCAACGCTATGTGGTGTACTCATCCATAGGTTGAATACACAAGACTGGGAGAAATTCGCTTCTAAAAATAACGTGAAGTAAAATAAAATATCTTTCTTCTTTAAAACAAATGTAGCTTCGGACAACGGAAAGGAAAAGCACAACAATAAAAATGTAACAGAATGTGACATGAACTCGGGTAAATATATATCTATTCAACAATCTCTTTTCAAGACGACAAGGACAGTACAAAACTTTGGAAAGCGACTCTAAGTATGTACACTCCTTGAAAATGAGTGAAGTTCCCTTAAGGTAAAAAAAAACTATATTTTCGTTGAAAAAATTAATTTATGAATTATATGAAACTGACTTTTATGAAAAAATACCTCGCAATATTGTAAAATGAAAGAGAGAATCATTCGATTACACATTGCGTACGAAACAGACAGCTTCAAGCAAATGCTCCAGCATGGCAAATTAGTCCGGGGGTAGAGAGCTCAACTATTACGCCAACGGCCCTGGCTGAAATCCACTGAGATGCAAGCGGGCGTTTTTCCGGTCTGTTGAGAAAATTTCTTCAGCGCAGTGCAATAATTCACAAGTTTCGTAAGGGTAGAAAAAAATTGTAGCTTTGGGAAACTGCGGTTATCCTTGAATTTGTTTTTTTTTATAATTAAAGCTACTACTGGGAAATTGGCGGACAAGGATCGCCAAGCCACCAGCTACGTCACGTGTTTACCGGCTGCCACTACCGACAAACTAGCGGACCACATTTGGCTAGCAATCATTTCTGGTACGTGCTTGCAGGTCCACTTGTGGCAGCTACTGCCTGTGATGGACAACTGATGGCCCTGTTGTGGCATATGACAACTGATGGGGTGCCAACTGTTGGCCGGCTGTTGCCCTGAATTGCTGGTCCTTCTGTTGGCCGCCAGGACATTTTATTGACGGTTCGGCAGCGGCAACATAGTGCTGGGTCATTGCTGACAGTGCTGTTTGCCAGAAATGGCTCAGCAAGACTGTTTTTGCTGGGGAACGTTAGCGCCGGAATAAGGGTGTGTTGCGCAACAACCTGTGTCAGCACGTACCGTTCGATGCCGTTTGCAGGAGCTGGGACTTGTCGCACGGCGCCCATTGCTCAGATTACCATTGACGTTACACCACCGGCGAGTGCGGCGGCAGTGGGCTGTTGAACGCCGCACCTGGACTACGGAATGGCGCGACATTGTATTCTCCGACGAATCCCGCTTCTGCCTGCAACACCACGTTGGTCTGATCCGCGTGTGGCGGCACTGAGGCGAGAGACTGTATGACGCCTGCATTATGCATCACCATACCGGTCCGTTGCCTGGCGTTATGGTTTGGAGCGCAATTGGATATGACACCCGCACCCCTCTGGTACGCATCGCCGGCACACTCAACAGCCACCGCTACATCTCCGACGTTTTGGAGCCTGTAGTCCTCCCTTACCCGAAGGACCTGCCAGCGGCCACGTTTCAACAGGACAATGCGCGCCCGTAGGTGGCATGCATCGTGCAACAATTCTTCACGGCCCACCAGATGTCACTTCTGCCGTGGCCCGCCAGTTCTCCCGATATGTCGCCCATCGAACACGTCTGGTCGCTGATCGGCAACCGAGTGGCCCGGCAAGCACCACCCGCGTCTACGCTTGATGAACTGTGGCAACGTGTGGAAGCAGCTTGGACCGACATACCCCAAGCCCACATCCAAAGCCTCTTTCTTTCGATGCAGTGGCGTGTAACTCCCATTATTGCCAGTCATGAGGGCCACACGAACTAGTATTGATGTCTGCGTGTTCCACAAGTCGCACGGGCCTGTAAGCTCAATCGTTATACCTTTGTATCTGTTGTTATGTGTCCAGTAAATCTGGTTTTGCTATCTCGTGTCCTTTTTGGTGTTGCATTTTGGGTGGGCAGCAGTATATTTAGTATTAGTGTTTTGTTTTTCGTTAAACGTTGTCTCACAAGTAATTGGAATTACTTCACAAATATTGTTGAAGTCTGACTTGCGCTAAATAAGTTTTGACTGAATAAAGGCTAACTGTAAGTAACTATTGTTCAGCGTTTCCTTGAATGACTTCTGTTTCACTGTAGAGGACGTTTTTGAGAAATGATTCATGTAGTGTTCAGTCAGCTATACTCACACGAACGTTTCAACTTCTCTGAGGAGTTGCGATTCAGTCTGGAGTCTCAAAATTGATGAGTCCATATCTGGATGGAATCCCGCATACGAAATTACCCACCTTTTGTGTAGGAAACATCTAATTATTCGGACATGGATTGATGGTCTGGGAATGCATAAGTATCGGTGGACGCACGGATCTGTACCACATCCGAAACGGTAGTCGGACGGCCAAAAAATATAAAGACAAGATTCTCAGACCAATTGTCATGCCATATGCTGCAGCCGTCGATAATTCGTTTCTTTTTATGAACGATAACGCTTGAATTCTTAGAGTTCGGCTAGTGTACAACATACTACAAAAGGAGGGAATCGAGCGCGCGTAGTGGTCAGTATGCTTCCTTGACTTAAATCCAAATGAGCATGCCTGGGGCGCATGTAGTAGACGCATTCCAGCTCGGCCCGAACCTCCGTTGATACTTTGCAAACTGGATATTGCCTCCATTGAGGAGTGGCGAAAGATACCTCTCTAACGTCCTTGATAACCTCGTCACTCCACCACCGGTGTGCGGCGATCTTAGTCATTCGAGAGGACCGCACACTCTACAAAAGGTCAGATGCCACCTTCAGAAATGCATTTTTCTTGTCGCACAGGTACGCATATTGTTGTATAGAACATCGCACCGTGTGAATTAAATGATAAAAATGCATCATCATGCGAATCAATGGATAAAATTGCATAACAGTTCGCTAATTTGCTTTTTCCCACTGAATGTTTTACTGTACCCGCATCTTACATAAGAATAATATTTTAAGTTTAATAACAGTCGCACCTGATGTTCCTTAAAGTAATTATTTCTTGCTGAACAAATTGTTTTGAGCAGTGTATATGGTTTTAAACTCATACATAACCGCAGTAGTACGTAATATGCGTTATGTTACGTAGCACGTTACAAAACATGCTTATTAGGTATGTCTGTAAAACTGCAGCTTCTGTCACAGGAATGTATATCGAGTTCATCACAGTATTTCTCACTGAATATTCCATTTGATTAGAATCTATCATATTGCAATTTTTGGTAAACCTGAGGAAACTGCACTTGTATGAGTTGCAAAGGTGTCGTTGACACTACAGTATAAATTTAATATACCACTTCTTGCCTGCCTTCTTTTCTCAAAGGCGGAGTTTAACGCATAAACGAAAGAAGAGTTTTGAAGTTTGTTTTTAATAACCTGGTTATTTCTGGTGGAAGTCCTGCCCCTAAATCTTTGCTTTTCGAGTTCTGACCGATCCTAGGTTTCGAAAAAATATTGGATTTGAGAATTTCTGGGGAAATTGAGGAACAAAATTCTTGAGACATCCGCAGTAGTAAAATAGAACATTTTTGTTTCATTCACGAGGTGAATGGCATCCGATGTTCAAATTTTTATTTGTATCGGACCTTTTGAACCAAGGATGTCGAAAAAACAGATTAAAAATTTGCGATCCCTAAATGGAGACACTGTGCATTTCTTTGGAGGGAAAATTCACATAAAATGTTTTGATAATTAGTAATACGTAATCGCCAAAGAGGATTTTCAATCGAGCTTCCGGACGCAGAGGTATTGCTATTGCTACAAATGCACTCAGTAGACAAAACATTAGCGATAAAAGTGATGAGAAGTTGGCTGCCTAGTTGCTCAGAGGTCTCAGCGCTGGCTTATGACCATTCTTCTGAGATGGGTATGTGTCAGAGCTGAGACGGGCTGAGCCCGCGCCCGAAGCAGAGCTCCGGCCCGAATCGGGCTCGGGCTGTAGAACATTTACTGAGGTTTGGGCTCTGGCTCTTAGGGAGAGGGAGAACGAAATAATTTTTTTATATAAAAACTAGATAAAAGCCCGGCAATAATGACGGGGAAAATAAAATTCATGGTACAGAAATTGTTGACATTTATTTAGAGTTTTTGAGTTCCACGTCAATAGATGGCGACGTTGGTTCACAGCTTTCTGAAAATTTCTAAAGCAGTCTGTTATGGAATTTCATACGACGGGTTGTCGGTTATGTGTTTTGTAAAACCTTTAGTCCCCATTTCGTCAACACTATCTGGTACACAACATTTTTCGTATACACTGACTGTGAACCCTGTATAAATTTCGCCTGTTTTTTTCGGTGAACTGTTTTTGACGGCTCAACGACATGCAGAGCGGCATCATTAATGCTTTCTTGTTCAACTTCATAAAGCATTTTTTTCATGCGTCAGCAAAAGGAGTATTTTGAGACATCAAAATACTTAACTCTTGCATCAGACTTTGATTGCACTGGTCGTTTTCCCTAATCCTCATTCTTTGATCACCAGCCTCTTCCGGGTCCAATATATACAGTTGAGCAAACTTTCTCTGGTCCCCATTTGCTGGGTGCAAAGCTCCTGCTCGATGGTAAATTTGTCCGTTAATTCGGAAACAACAAGGACCGTATCCAGGTTACGGATAACACAGTTTGAACACCGGAATATAAATGTTCCTCTTTTTCTGTTGAACAGCGTAATAAAGCATATCAAGGGTATATAAATAATAATAATACTGAATTTTATTTTTTGCTGTTACAATGTGAGCTGCAAAAAATAAAATTTGTAATTTTTATTATTATTTATATACCCTATATGAAATAGAATCAAAATTCCTGACGTAAAGTTTTCGAATCTCTAAAGAGTTGACCGTGTGACGTAACGCATCTCTGACGTCATGTGAGAATGATTTGGTTTGGATGACGACACAGAGGGAGCTGTGGTCTTTGTTGCTATGACAACACAACAGAGACATATACGCGTAGAATTTGCGCGTGTATGTGAACACTTCCCCAACATGAAAAACAAAGCGTGACGTCACAAACATTTGTTTCTCGGTTGTTGCTATGACGACTGTTAAAAAGTGGCACGGAGGAGGACTCTAACAAATTGTACAGTATATTAGGATGTGATTTTATATGATTTTGCAAATGAGACACTTTACAGTTGGTAAAGGGAATTCTTCGGCAACTGGTTCTGGTTGGGGAGAGGGCTTTCCAGATGGCTATTTATTCCGGGTTTGGATAGAAAATGGCCTAGGCCGCGCATTAGTTTGTTTCGGCAGAGAAGAAAAAGCTTTTTCAAGAATTATAGATATTGGATAGTTGATAGCATGTTGACGATAATGTACTCCCTATCTCCACGCAGTAGCTCCTTATTAATTCTATTTAGTAATGTACATATTACAGCGCGATAATATTGGCATATTTTGGGCAACATAACAATTGCATCACCGCCCGATCATTTTGGATATCCGACCTCCCGAAGCACATCGGGTAGAAACGAACGGTCAAAGAAAATCGTATAGTGGCACTGTAGAAATAGATAGATGTCCCTTTCCCACTCCCCATTTGAAAAATACATCGGTAAATTGCAGGAGGAAAAGAAAGTGGAAGTGTAGAAAAGGAAACTTTTTTCATTAATGAGTGAGTATGTTAGTCAGTTTTCTAGCTCGTTCTGGCCAGGGCTGTATCTTGCAATATAAAACGCAGGCTCGGGCTCCGAAAACTGAGCCCGAACTCAGCTCTGGTCTGTGTTCCAATCCCGGTGAGGAATTGTTGTTGTATTTGGCTTACGGCACTGGCTCTCCCTTTCCTCTGAAACCAGTGTCCCTAGATTACGTAAGGGGCGAAGGTTTACAGTCATTAAATTGCTTACAGTGGTCGTTAAGTATCCAATCGAAACAAAAAGTGGACAGTTGATCTAAACACCCTCCGCCAAGAGTAAAACACCCCCAATCTGAAGGCAGGGGATAAATAGGAAGACATCCGGGCTTCATAACAGTGTATTGCAATTGACGCATATGGGTAAACGTGGTGATCTAAGCAACTTTGATCTTGAACGCATTGTCGACGCAAGACAAATGGATCATCCTATCACCCGAATGGCAAAGAACCCAAGGTTTCCGGAGGGCAACTGTATCAAGGGTGTGCTATGAGTATACCATCGACGCAAACTATTCATGCGTGTTGACAAAAATTACCAGATACCCATGAAAAAGAAAATGACCTGATCCCCTGCGTTGTTAAGATGCTTGGTACAGCTGCAAACTGTATAAACACAAGCCTGCAGCTGACAGCGATCATATCGCACTGTGATGTTGAGTGAAAATGTCGCTGCAGAAGAAACCTGACTTTAAGAAAGAAAAGATTTTTGGGTGTTATAGTAAACGATTGTCCATAAGAGAAACTGAGAGGTGTTTAACCATACCCAAGTCAAATGTTTTGGATGTGCTGAACATGTGGAAGGCACATGGTGTACCTAAAGCAGCAAAACCTACCGGCAGACCAAAGCAAATGAGTGATAGAGGACGTCGAAGCCTCAGGCTAATTGACAGATTACTGCACAAGACCTCAGTGTACAGGTGAGTAACAATGCTGGAACCTCGGTATGTACACGTACCATTCGCAGAGAACTTCATTCCATGGGTTACCATGATCGTGCGGCAGCTCATAGGCCTTTCATCTTCACTCGGAATGCTACTCGTCATTTATCATGGTGTAAAGAACATTTATCGTGGACCGTAGATTAATCGGAACGGGTCATATGGACTGATGAATCCAGATACACGATCCATGAGTCTGACGGCCACGTTTGGGTATGGCGGCAGCCAGGGGAACGCTATTTACCACAGTGTACTGTTCCTACAGTCAAGTTTGGAGCTGGCAGTGTACTCTTGTGGGGTTGTTGTTTTTCGTGGTATGATCCTGGTCTATTGGTTATCGTGGACAAACCTGTTTGCCGACAAGTCTACCTCGACATTCTGGACACTTATGCCCTACGAACTGTGTGGCAATACTATGGAACCGAGCCATAAAGCAAGAACTGTTACGGCGTGGTTTGACGATAATTCCGTATCGTGTGAGGACTGGCCAGCACAGAGCCCTGATCTTAATCCCATAGAGCACCTATGGGATGGATTAGAGGTACGCATAAGAAGTTTGGAATCAAAGCCTACCGAAAAACATTGCGCGACAGCATAATGTACTGAATGGAAGCGCATACCTTTTGGTGTGTTCCAAAAACCTTGTCGAAAACATGTCTCGAAAGGTCAGTGCATGAATTAAGGCCAAAGGTGGACCGACACCGTACTAATGTATGTAAATAAATTCTCTGTTGTGTTTCACTTCTAGATGTCCGGTGACTTTCGTCAGTATAGTGTATATCTGAGGCCCAAGCAGATTCAGGAAGCGAACGCCATAGCGCACGGGGCATACCTTGGTGTACGGGTGCCGACACGTACTCGTGTGCCACTGTTGTCTGCTTGTGATCAGTCATTACGCGTAGCCTGCTCCCGTGAACATCAAAATTAGACCTCAGCACAGAGGCGCCGCATCGTGTGTTCAGATGAGTCCCGTTTACAGCTGTACCAAGCTGACGGGAGGGTGCAGGTGTGGCGTAGACAGCATGAGATCATGAACTTATCCTGTCAGCTCGGCTTTGTTAAAGGCGGTATTGGATCTGCGATGGTTGAAGGAGCCTTCTCATGGTTCATATTATGTACCTTATTGTGTCTGGAGAGGCCCTTTATCGCTGAACGCTGCCAGTATGTGCTTGAAGACCACATACACGCTTTCATAACCTTCGAGCATCCTGCGGCAGATGGTCTGTTTCAGCCAGCCACCGGGCATCAACCACCCGGGCATGGCTCGAGAAACACTGGTCTGAGCTTGGAACCACACAATGACCCCAACTTTCTAGGATGTAAACCCTATGTAAGATCTCTGGGATGCCGTAGAGAGGAACATTAGATCCGTGGATCGTGGACCGACGTCTCGGGTGGAGTTGTGGACAATGCTGCAACAAGCATAGCTTCATTACTTCTGGAAACCCTGTGGCATCTGGTGGAGTTGAGAATATCAGATCCATGGATCTTGGACCGACGTCTCGGGTGATGTTGTGGACAATGCTGCAACAGGCATGGCCAGTATTACTACCGGAAACCCTCTGACATCTGGTGGAGTGTTGAGAACATCAGATCCATGGTCCCTGGACCGACGTCTTGGGTGGGGTTGTGGACAATGCTGCAAAAGGCATGGCTGGCATTACCTCCGGAAGCCCTCTGGCATCTGGTGGAGTAGAGAATATCAGATTCATGGATCCTGGACCGACGTTTCGTGTGGAGTTGTGGACAATGCTGCAACAGACATGGCTGGCATCACCTCTGGAAACCCTCTGCCATCTGGTAGAGTTGAGAACATCAGATCTATGGATCCTGGACCGACGTCTCGTGTTGAGTTGTGGACAATACTGGAACAGGTATGGCTGGCATTACCTCCGGAAGCCATCTGGTAGAGTTCAGAACATCAGATCCATGGATCCTGGACCAACGGCTCTTGTGCAGTTGTGGAAAATGCTGCAACAGGCATGGCTGGCATTACCTCCGGAAACCCTCTGGTATCTGGTGGAATTGAGAACATCAGATCCATTGATCCTGGGCCGAGGTCTCTAGCGCAGTTGTGGACAATGCTACAGCAGACATGGTTGGCTTTATCTCAGGAAACCCTCCGGCACCTGGTGTAGTTGCTACCTCGGCGTGAATAGGCTGTTATTCGCGATATAAAGGATAAAAACATGCTATTGAGTAGATGTCTCTGAATTTGTGTCCACTGAGTGTAAACTGTAACCGGAAACGTAAAATTACGCTCTCTAGTGGAAAAGTGGTTCGTTAAAAAATTTTATATTTCAGACATACAAGCCGTTCCACACCAGAAACGCTGTCCAACAATGTTTTTTTTTTTTTCAAATCAGAATATTAAAAGCACAGATATCCACAAAAATAAGATGTATGTCTAAATCGCTTGACAGAATATCTGCACATTATTTAAGCAGAAAATATGCGTAAAATGTTTCCATAGTGAGCAGTACCTGACCGCAAAGGAATTTCTTCTGCGGAGTTTTTAGAATCATAGATTTTGCCCCAAATAGCTCCAAAGCGCGGATATGAATGCTTACGCTCCCTACTAGCAAATTGGTTTTATTTTCTGTCCTTAGATTACAAATTATATGCAGAATATTTCGTACCACGAAATCCATCCGACATAAAAGGGATTTTTCAAATCCAACATTTAAGAGCAGAGGTATCCGAGAAATCACAGTTTAATTTTATACCTACTTGCATAAGAAATGTGCATTACTTGAAAAAAGAGATTTTTCCCAAAATCGTGTTAGTTATGAATGCTATCGAAAGAAAGAAAGAAATAGTAAATTGGATATTTAGAAGCAATATTGTGGGAAAAAATATATTTTGAAGCTCATAGCTCCGACATTTTTGCGCTCTATCGGCGACGTTATGCAACAGGAAAGAAACGTAAAGAAAAAATAATCGTTCTCGCATTCAGGACATTCCAATGGCAAAAGACGTTTTCAAAAGGACTAATAGTTTCACAGATATGATCCAGGAAACGGATGGACAGACAAAATGATACACTAAGCACGTTGTTTTTCTACCAGCCAGAAGACGTCAAAAATATTGCAGCAGCAAACATAAGAACATACACTATATTGACAAACATCACCGGACACCTAGAAGAGAAAAACACCATAGCATTTATTTACATACATTAGTGCGGTGTCGGTCCACGTTTGGCCTTAATGCATGCCCTGACACTTCGAGACATGCTTTCGACAAATTTTGGAACACAGCGGTAGGTATGCGCTTCCATTCAGTACATAATGCTGCCGCTAACCGTTGCTTAGTAGTAGGCCTTGGTTCGAAACTTGTTGTGCTGCGTTTTAATTCATGTCATAGGTGATCAATGGGATTAAGATCACGGCTCTGTGCTGTCCAGTCCACACACGATACGGAATTATGGTCAAGCCACGCCATAACAGTCCTTGCTTTATGGCTCGGTGCATTATCCTTCTGGTACCAACAAGCCTCGGTTCCATAGTATTGCTAAAGTGTTGGTAAGGCATAATTGTCCAGAATACCGAAGTAGACGTGCTGGTTAACAGGTTTGTCCACGATAATCAATGACCCGGGACCATATCACGAAAAACAATCCCACACCAGTACACTGCCAGCTCCAAACGTAACCGTAGAAACAGTACACTGTGGTAAATAGCGTTTCCCCGGCTGCCGCTATACCCACACAAGGCCAGCCTGATGGATCATTAATCTGGATTCATCACTGCATAGGACCTGTTTCCATTAATCTACGGTCCACGATAAATGTTCTTCAAATAACGAGTAGCATTCCGAGTGGAGGTGAAAGGCTTATGAACAGCCGCACGAGCACTGTAACCCATGTAATGAAGTTTTTAGCGAATGGTACGTGTACAAACAGAGGCTCCAGCATTTTTACTCATCTGTACAGTGAGGTCTTGTGCAGTACTCCGTCGATTAGCTGATACGAATTTCCTGAGGATTCGACGTCCTCTATCACTGATTTTCTTTGGTGTGCTAATATGTTTTGCTACTTTAGGCACGCCATGTGCCTTTCGCTTATTCAGTACATCCACAACATTTGACTTGGGTATTTTAAACGCTTCTGGGTTTCTCTCATGGACAACCCACAAATATAGCACTGAACAATCTTTCCATTCTTAAAGTCAGTTCTCCCCCGCCGCGACATTTTCACTCAACCTCACAGTACGATATGATCGTATTCAGCTGCAGGGTAGTTTTTATACCGTCTGCAGCTGTACCGTGCATCTTAACAACGCAGCGGATCCGTTCATTTGCTTTTGAAGGGGTGTTCGGTGATTTTTGTCAATATAGTGTACTTAAATTTCACTTCTTTGCTCGGATTGAAAAACGTTATCCCGTATATTAACCCTTTCCAGCCCATTGTTGTTCAGAAAAAAAAACCATATTCTTTGAATTTTTGTAGTACTTCCAACACAACAAATTCTTACTTAGCCTATTGCAGCCGGTTAGACAACTATCCAAAATAACACGGGGAAAACAGCAAGACAGGATTTTCCTGTGTTGTGGGCCAAAAATTTGATATGATTTGGTGTTTCACACAAAAAAACAACAACTGATTTATCAATTTCCACGAGACATACGAAATATTATTCAGAACATTTTCCTGTATCCAGAGATGGGAGATCACAAGATAATTTAGTTTTGAAAAGAACGATGTCGTTTCATGTTCATGAACGAAAGCAAATAAGGGAAGAGAAGTCAAATTATCAGAAATTTCAAGTTTCGTATCGCAATGTTGTTCACAAACAACATAACATTTTGTATTTGAGGAATAAAATGATAGAAAAAGTTTCCAGTGTTATTTCTATTTATTTTCAAGCTCAAAACACCCCAAAAACCGGAAAAAAAAATTCCCACTTCAAAAATAAAATTTTGGGCTGGAAAGGGTTTAAAACCATGCTGATGTTACAATCTTCAACTCAAGAGCACACACACTTCCGTGGTTAACATCAATTTACCCCAAAAATTGTTTATGAAGTTTTAACTAAATAAACAACGCACAAAGTTAAATAATATCTCAAACGTTTTAATATTCCTATCGTGTGATGCTGAATCTTCAAACGACGCTACGTATTAATAAAAATATCGCTTCAAATCCTGGGTTAAACGTAGATTTAAATCGAGGTTTTAAATTAGAATGCCATTCTAATTTCTTTTTTTGTGAGCTGCAAATTAATATCAGGTATAAAATATGTGAAAGTGCGTGAGGGTTTAAGAAATGTCATTTGCTTATAGCAAACACCGAAATCATTAAAGCAAGTGCCCAAAAATAAAAATAAAATTATAAAAAAAAAGCCGTTCCGGCATTTTTACGTCTTTAGCAGATGTTATGTATATTGGATAATCAAATTTCATCAAAGGTCAAAGACGAACCAAAAAACGTTAATGCAAACGTAGAGTTTAAAAGAAAGCTTGATGGATTGTGCGTTGGGTTTTTCACTTCGCAAACTTTCTCGTTTTTGCAGCAATTTTCTGCTGCACACCTTTCGAAGTTACACCTCTCGGTAATGACACTTGAAATTTAACTCTGAATTAAACACCAAAGATTTTAGATAAAAGAGATAGCTGGCGGGAACGACGGAGTTTTCTTTTAACGTTTATTTGCGAAGCGAATCATGGAGGTTTTTCTTTTATTGTGGCTCTTTGAAAATTGACGTTTTCGTTTGTTTTTCTTGTGTTTTTTTTTCAGTTTTGAGAAAACGTATACCTAATGCTATAAGAAAAGAAGCATTAATGTCCATGTCGATTTCTTAGGGTTTATTCAAACACACGTGAAAAAAAAAGAATTTGTTAAAAAAATATTTGTGTACTTTCTAATCCAACAATTATAAGTGTGGTTTAAAAGGCATCTGACGCAAAACAGAAAATCTGCGTCAGTTATTTCGGTCTTTTTAAGAAATACTAACGGAACAATTGTTGTTTTCAATTTCTTGCATTAAAAGCGGATCTTACGAAGACGGTTACATACCTTATCTGACTATTTGTGTCTGAAGGTTTGCTTGAAAATTCACCGAGTCTTAAATTTCAGTTTCCTGATTTTTCTTTTTAGTTTATAGGTACTTTGAAAGAAAACTTGGGAATTTTGAAGCCACTAAAACTGCGCTTTTGAGAACCAACTTATATTTTCAATCATCATCATAAACAATCGGTAATTTTCAATCCACTGCTGAATGAAGTTATCCCAAATTTCACCCCACAACTATCTGCCTTGAGCAAGTTTCATTGATGTCTCTCCAGCATGCATTGGAATTAAATCCACCCACCTCCCACGTGGTCTCTTCCTGGGACTTTTGCTGTCCCCTCTCATCCAGTCTAACATTTACGTTGTTCATCTGTGGTCAGTTCTCATAGCAATATGTCCGGTCCAGTGCACTTTCAGGGATGTTACTTTGATCACGATAGCATCAACTCTTGTTCATTTTCCGGATACACGAGTTTTGAGAATGAGCTTACATTTTCAGTGTTAATAAAACTTTTAGTCAAAAACAACCATTGTCAAACCACTGCTGGATGAAGTTCTCCTCCAGTTCCTTCTACAGCTGACTGTCTTAAGCCAGTCTCTTTCAGGTCACTTTCATGCTTTCGAATTTCATTCAGCTATCTCCCACGTGGTCTACATCTGGGTGTTTCACTGTCCCGTGGAATCCAATCTAATATTTCAGATGTCCAATGGCGGTCAATTCTTCTAGAGATAATATATGTCCAGTCCAGTGCAATTTCAGGAATATTTTTTTTTTTAATCATGATGTCCTCAACTTTTTTCATTTTTCCTGGATCCAGAAGTAACTTTCCTTATCTTTCCTGGTTACACCAAGCATTCCAATCTCCATGATTCTTTCAGTTTTCTGCAGCCTCTACGTGTCTGTCTTAGTTAAGGTCCATGTCTCTGATTCATAAATAAGAACCGAGAAAGGATGCAACAATGAAACACTTTTCTTTTAAAACAATGACAAATTACTCTTGGAAACTATTGTATCTTCCAGATGCCCTGCAACAAGGTTTTATGTCCCGATTAATTTGTCCTTCAGTGTGGTTAATTGATTATTAAATTAATTAGTGATTAAGTTAATGGCGATTACTGATTAAGATAATTATGATCAATGATTAAGAGGATTATGATAAATGATTAAGATGATTATGATCGATAATTAAGATGATAATGATCAATGATTAAGATGATTATGATTCTATGATTAAGATAATTATTATTAATAATTAAGATGATTATGATCAATGATTAGGATGATTATGATCGATTATTAAGATGATTATGATCAATGATTAAGATGATTATGATAGATGATTATGATAAATGGTTAAGATGCTTATGATCAATAATTACGATTATTATGATCAATAATTAAGATGACTATGATCAATGATTAAAATGATTATGATTATATGATGATAACTATGATTATATTACGTAAACATTCCGACTCCCAGCCACCAAAAATATTCATAGTAAACCAATCTGCACAAAAGGTCCTAATGACGATGCTCTGGGCATACATGGCGTTCTGCTAGTGGAGTATCATCCAACGGGTACCACTGTGAATGCTAAAACCTACGCTAACACATCGACAAAGTTGCTTCGAGCCCTACGAGACAAAAGACCCAACAGAGACGCCGCAAATGTCAGACTGCTTCGTGACAACGCTCTCCCACTTGTTGCACAACACGTTCGTGACAAAATTGCGCAACTTCGCTGGGAGGTGCTCCAGCATTCACCGTACAGTCCGAACCTGGCACCTTTGGACTTTCAACGCTTCGATTCAGCTGACAAAGTGAAATCGGTTGTCCGCAGTTAATACACTTTTCTTTTAAAACAATGGCAAAAAATACGCCCAGAAAAGGGTCCTTTATGAACAAGGTATACTAAAACTGGTACCACGCTGGGATAAATGTCTCGAGTGGTTCGGTTCTTATATGTTGAAAAATAGCCAAAAAATGTAGTTTTACTGTGTATATGTTTTCTTTTGCCTATCTATTAAACCGTTGCCAAAAAAAAATAGTGTGCGTTACTTTACGATCCACCCTCTTAAATCTCAAGTAAAAAAATTCGATGTAACGAAAATGGGTAACAGTGCATCATTTGTCCAAAACGCTGTTAAAATCTGATCGTGCAGCATGCTGTCCTCGTGAAGTGACGCAACAATAGTCAATTTCATTGTTACTCAACAATATATCGTTGAACATTGTTTCATCAGGTATTGCATAAACGTAAGTGTACCTGATTCCAATCTGCGAAAATTACGAAAACCTGATGCTAAAAAATGTGGGAAAAGCCGTCACAAAATGCGTATTTGATTATATGAAAACGGTGCGTCGTAGCGACGTTTGTCTTCCTCTCGACCCTGTGTAACCTGCTGTTAACAAGGGCTTTAAAATAACACATAACGCAACGGTGTGTAACTTGTATATATATATATGTCCTAGACCAAATGCTACCGCTCCACCCTCACTAACATACTTGCTATTCAGCATTTCTTTCTAACTTCGGGTCAGGTTTAAGGTTGGACATGCACAGAGGGACTTTCGTAACTATTGGGTTGTCGGAAAAGTCATGACGTATTTTGGCACCCGATGGCGGTTGGGCGATTTTGGAAGTACTAGAGGCATGCGCAGCACTGTTACCACTATGGAATTCGACAGGTGCTAGTTCTAGCTGTAGTCTTAAAAAATAGTGAGCAATTTGGTTGATTTGCGGAGATTTGACATCAAGTTTAAGATAGAAGAACAAACTGTGCATTTTTGCCATATTTTACTCTTTTATTTCCGTAAAGGGAAGAACGCGCGTCAAGCTTGTGAAAAGTTGCGTAAAGTGTACGGTGATAATGCTTTACAAGAGCGTCAGTGCCAGCGGTGGATCGCAAAACTCCGTGCTGGTGATTTTGACGTCAACGATGCTCCTCGGTCCGGAAGGCCCACCGAAGTTAAGGACGACCAAATCAAGTCATTGATCGAGTCAAACCCACGTTACACGACACGAGATATTGCAGACACATTGCACATCCATCATTCAAGCGTTCACGACCACCTGAAGAAGCTGAGATACGTAAGCAAGCTCGATGTGTGAATTCCTCATGAACTCAAAGAAGCTCAATTGACAGCGCGTATAAACATCTGCGATATGCTCATTAAACGTGAGTAAAAGGATCCTTTTATGAAACGACTGATAACTGGTGGCAAAAAGTGGATTGTGTACAACAATGTGTTGCGCAAACAGTCTTGGTCCCGACGTGCTGCTTTGCCAACGACATCCAAAGCAGACATTCATCAGCGGAAGGTTCTAGTCTCAGTGTGGTGGTATTGTAAAGGTGTCGTTATTTTGGAGCACCTACCACAGAACCAAACAATCAATTCGAATGTGTACTGTCGGCAATTGGACTGTTTGAACGAATCCATCATCCAGAAACGTCCACAGCTCGTTCATCGTACAGGTGTTGTGTTCCATCACGACAACGTGAGACCACACAAAAGTTTGATCACCCGCCAAACTTATTGGAACTTGGGTGGGATGTGTTGCCCCACCCAGCATACTCGTCTAACCTTGGGCAGTCAGACTTCCACTTGTCTCGCTCTCTTCAACAGTCTCTGCGTGGTATAACGTTGAATTCAGCACCTTGTACAGGTTTTCGCCACGAAAGACAGGCCCTTCTATGAACGAGGCTTTCTGCAGCTCACTGAAAGATGGCAAAAGGTTATCGAACAGAACGGGCATTATATCATTGATTGATCTTTGTTTTTTCTATCAATAAATGGCCTTTGCAAAACATGGATAAAATACGTCATGACTTTTCCGACAACCCAATACATCATACTTCATCGGTACCAGGGTCATTTTTACGTTCATCTTTTAGATTTGAATCTGTCTCTCTCGTCCTCTTATGGTGGTTTGAGTTCCGCAAAGACGACTATACGCCCTTGAGGATTACTGGCAACTAATGCAGCCGGCTTGCGAATTCCTCCGCTTCTTACGGGTAAGGTACAAAGTGTGTCGGGTGCCAACTTCACGAAAACCATTTACGCATTCGCGTCCTCAAACACAGGGAGTCAGCGGAATCCCCCGGAAAACCCCCAGACTAAATGGTGGACAGGACCGGGATTCGAACACCCCGTCAGAGGCGTGCGCATCCTTAACAGCATAGCGATTTGACAAACTGTGTGAATGCTGGTGGTATCTGAATAATACGTAATAATAACTATCAGGGGTACCCGTCGTTCCCCGGGTAAATATTACTATTTGTGGAATCACCAAGTTCAGCGGGTGACAGTTAATGAATGAAAACAATATTCCTGTAATTTTCCAGTAACTATATTTCAATTCATTTAGGTCATTGCTTTTTTGGTAAACTATGTTTTTGATGTTTCCATTGGGAGCAAAAGCGTATAGAGATTTCTAGAATTGCCAATCATTGAACAGGCGACGTAGGGAAAGCAGGGTTCCTCCAAATTAATGCCAGCCAATGACTGGGTGATGCAGTACCATTTCTGCCAAATAAAAAAACAAGAAAGATGACACCCAATTTTCGGGTGTAATAAGCACGTCTTTTGAATCCGTTTTGACGCAAATTAAATTTATCAAAGCGATTTAAAGTCAATGGAACCGGTATGGAAGACAATGGTATCTGATAGAAGAAAGAGGTTTTCCAATCCGGTTTTTAATCCCTCAGATATTGTTGTAAACGGAATCGTGAGCTTACGCCCACTGGTCGAAGACTTGCGCAAAGAAAAACATCGATTTATATGACAAACATTTCACACCGGAAACGCTCGTCAACACCGAAAGAATTTTTCAAATAGGACACTCAGAAACAGAGATATTACCAAAAATAAGGTGACTTTACGTCTCCTGGTGGGAAAACCATGCATTATTTTAGGAAGAAAGTATTCTGAAAAGGTTTTTCCATATGAGCGGTGTCTGTCCAAGAAAAAAAAAACAACATTTAGTCGAGTTTTCAGGAGCCCAGATTTTGCTACAAATACATCAGAAGAAGAAATTAACACTTATTTCCCCTGATTACCAAACCATTCTTTACCAAACAGAAAGTATGTGAAAAATATTTTCCATCAGATCTTGTATGCGATACAGAAATAATTTTTCAAATCGGAGTTCCAGAAGCAGAAATAACGCAGAAAAACCATTTACCTTGGTGCGCCCTAGCGGAAAGTCTATGATTTACTTGAAAAATTTGAATTTATAGAAAACACATTTCGCATCGGAAACACTATCCAACAAAGAATTTTTCAAATCGGACTCCTAGAAGTAGAGATATTGAAAAAAATAAGATATACATCTACGCCCCCTGGTGTACAAACCACGCATTATTTCAAGAAGAAAATGTTCCTAAAAGCTTTGTCGACATGAGTAGTTATCGGTCAACAAACCACTTTTTTGCAATCGAGATTCTGGAAGCTCATATTTTGCTGCAAATATATCAGAAGCGGAACTTAAGACTTACGCCACCTGGTGGCCAAACCATTTTTACAAAAATTAGAAATTATGTGCGAAAGATTTCCTATCAGGAGCTGTATCCGGTGCAGAAAGAATTTTTCAAATCGGAGATTTAGAAGCAGAGATATAGAGGAAAAAGCAATTTACCTATACGCCCCCTAGCGGAAAGTCTACGAATAACTTGAAAATTTTAGAAATTATATGAAAATCATGTCACACTGGAAACATTATCCAACAAAGAAGGAATTTTTCAAATCTGACACCTAGAATTAGAGATATTGACAAAAATAAGTTATACACCTACGCCCCCTGGTAGAGAAACTGTGGAATATTAATAAAAAAAAATATTCCAAAAAGGTTTATCGATGTGAGTGGCATCAGTCCATGAAAGAAGTTTTTCAATAAATATTTTAGAAGCTCAGATTTTATGGCAAATACATTAGAAGCAAAAATTAACACTTACGCCCCATGGTGGCCAAAGTATTCTTTGCCAGAAATTTTAAATTATATGCAAAATATTTTCCGTCAGGAGGTGTATCTGCTGAAGAATTTTTTTCAAATCAGAGTTTTAGAAGAAGAGTTGTCGGGTAAAATGTAATTTACTATTACGCCCCCTAACGGAAAATCTATGTGTAATTTGAAAATTAACGATATCTAAAATACTCTTCGACATAAATGGAATCGAAAGATACACTATTTTTTTCAATCTGACGTTTAGAAGCAAATATATGTGGAATAAAACGTATTTTTAAATTCGACATCATCTGCATTTACGCCCTCTAGCGGCAAAATTGTATATCGTAAAAAAAACGAAACGAAGGATCATCATTCGTATATTTCAAGGTTCTCAATGCAAAAAGAATTTTTCAAATCGGAATAATAGTTGCAGAAATATCGTGGGTACAGACGGACAGACGGACAAACCGGTAACATAAGCACGATCTTTTTTTACGAAAGACGTGCCAAAAAGGAGCAGGTATGGCTGCAAATCTGGAAAAAAAATGATTTAGTAAATTTATTTTTACGAAAAGAAAGGAAGAGGAATGGAAATATTTACTTGTTTTCGAGGAGACCTCTGTGGAACTGCCGTACATCTGGCGTGCGCTTCTGAGAATCCCGCGACGCTGAAATGCAATGTACCTATGTCATGTCGCGTGCATGCTACTTGACATTGGAATTGATAATTATTTTTTACCGTTTTGAAATTTTTATATGAGGAACTTTCTATTTACATTACACTCTATTTCTTCATGATGAAGCCGCCCGTTGGTGGTGAAAGTAAGCACTTATTAATTTCTGTTTTTAATTCACCATTAAACTGATATTTTTTAACTTTATTGTTATCTACGGTCTCTAACTTAGACCGTAGATCGGATATTGAAGTGCTGAACTAAGTTGCAGTTCTTAATAGTAAAAAATTGAACTTTTTACGAAAATTTTGCATGGGAGCCCTTAGACCATGGGTTCCGACCCCATCCGAAACCCGTCTACGGTCTAAGTTCGGGTACCAGGAGATAGTATACCAAATTAGGTGGTTCTAAATTGAAGACTGTAGATTTGGCGGATATTTTGTGTGGGGGGCCCATTACCCCGGGCTCCGTCCCCTTCCAAAAACCGTCTATGATTTAAGTTAAGATACCATGAGATAGTATACCAAATTTGGTGGTTCTAAATTGAAAACCGTAGATTTTACGGAAATTTGGTGTGGGCTCTGACCCTGGACTCCGACCTATCCTGGGTTCCGACCTCTTCCAAAAACTACCTACGGTCTACGTTAGGGTACCATGAGACAATATACCAGATTTGGTGGTTCTAAATTCAAAACTGCAGATTTTACGAAAATATTGTAGGGGCCCCTTGACCCCGGACGCCGACCCCTTTCAGAAACCAACTACGATTTTTTGAAGGAGTTGGGTGCCCGATTTGTATGGTGGTCCCTTGACTTGAACCCCTACCACTTCCAGAAACTGTCAACGGTTTAACGTAGAAATAGTATACCAAATTTGGTGTTTCTAAATTAAAAATTGTAGATTTGTATAGCGGACATACAAACAAACAAAAGAAAATAATACAGACAAAAGTAATAATAAGTTAGGCCATAGACTATGTCTGTGGTCTAACGTATGAGATAGTATGTCAGATTTGGTGATTCTAAATTGAAAATTGTAGATTTGTATAGCGGACATACAAACAAACAAAAGAAAATAATACAGACAAAAGTAATAATACGTTAGACCGTAGACTATGTCTGTGGTGTAACGTATGAGATAGTATGTCAAATTTGGTGATTCTAAATTGAAAATTGTAGATTTTTATAGCGGTCATACAAACAAACATTCAATTTTGTATATATAGATAAATAAATATTGTTTGAAAAATTAAGCAGTCGAAATACTATTACCGCTGCCACAGTTTAGTAAGTATTTCATTTTATGACTGTCATGTACCCTTTATTTGGTTTTACGACAATAACATTCATTACACCCCCTTCCTAAGTACCGCTTAATGTCAGGCATTGGTAAACCTTATTGTTTATTGTTATGATTTAATAGCACTTTGTATAATCTGTAGTACAGTGTTGTCGTGAGTGACACGAATAGACTCAATGGGCTGTACGTAAATAAATGTATGCTATCTAATCACGCGTTTTATTTCACACCCCCAAAGATCTTGGCATACGATAAAGGCATAGCATAAATTACCCACAAAGAGTACCAGGGGAACCTCTCGATTTTTTTATGGTGTTAAAACATGATTCTGGAGTGATGAATATGCACCTTATCGCACTAATCCACTATGGGCTTTACTTGGAAATTTCAGGACTTTAAATTCGAGTTTGCAAACTATCCACTTAGTTTTAAGCACCAGAGAAAACATAAGAATTTTAAAAACGTTAAACCCACTCTATTGACTTGTGCTCCTAAAGACGAAGAAACAAGCCTCTCAAGATTCATATCGTTTGCATTTGCGGAGACTTCGTCGTCCTTCAACGGTAATCTCTGTCCCTCACGGGCCACTAATTTTCTAACACACCCTTCAGAATGTTTGCATGTGCGCGCTTTCTGCACATCCATGATGAGGGATGATTTGCACGTTTGACAACGGGCAGCGTTGAGTTGCCTGAGGACTGTGCAATTAACAGTTTGTCTCGCTTCGGGTGGCAATCAGATTTCGCTCCCTGATTTGAATATGCATCAGGATTTTGGTCTAATGAATTCAACGTAGACCACTGCGTTCTGGTGACTTTGGTTAAAAGCTCCATTGAACAAGGAAATTGAATTAACAAATCAAATAACCGGGCATCCATTCTTCGCTAAGACCTAAAGCAAATCTTATTCAACCGGAAATTTTCATGGACTGTTTCAACACATGGCTTACATTGGCAATACACTGTAAATTGTGCTATCTGACCTTCTTTCTTTAATAACAAGATGTTAAGACTTAGGAGACATCTTTTTATTGTATCTGTTTCTATGGCACTTTACAGAATCTGAGTGGAGTTAAACAAGGTTGTGTTCCAGCAACGGAATTTAATAGCTTACTTTTCTGTTCGAGGTTTGAAGGAAGTGAGATTAGCAATATATGATCGCAGAAACTCGGTTTTATTAAAAAATAATTTGAGGTTCGGTAGTATTCCTTAACCATTTAAAGTGGGCGTCTAGTGATTTTTCTTCCTATACTTCCAATGGGCAAATTTCTGTACACATTTTCTTCACAATTAATGCTTTCCCATGGGTGAAAATTTCAACATTGATTAAAATAACTTCATATTATAACTTGGAATAGTTAAGATTTGTTAAAACATAACCATAATTAAGCAATCCAACATTTGTTTGTCTATTGACGTCATGAATGCACAGGTCGCACCATCTTTTTTCTGGTCTTAACGCCACCAAAGGAAAAATTATGGATTTTTAATGTAATTATGGTTATGTTTTAGAAAATATTAACTAATCCAAGTTATAATATGAAGTTATTTTAATCGAGGTTGAAATTTTCATCCTTGAGAACGCATTAATTGTGAAGAAAATGTCTACAGAAGTTTGCCCATTTTAAGTGTAGGAAGCACAATCACTAGACGGGCACCATAACCGGATGGAATGAGGGTTACAAAATGTTCTGCAATCTGCTCTAACGAATATATTCGCTGCCAAAGAAATGGACCGAAATAAGGCCTTCCAGAAACTAAATTGTAAAGGCATGACATTAGAAAGATAAGTGCCCTCTTTTTGTGATGTCCCGCGGAAACCAAGGCTCCCGATTGGTTTCCAACGCTGCCATGTATGAATTCAAACACGACACCAACGTATCAAGGCGTCTAACATGGGAGTGACGTCACAAACGGAGGGAACTCGTCCCTTTAATGACATGGCCTCGTACTTTATGAACGGCCTTGGCAGAACACGGCTGTAAAGAGTGAACTTGCTCACCAGAAAGACTTGTTTTCCCTTTAGCTTTGCCATTCAAAGTGATCATTCAGCGAGATGATTGACACAAATCCTTTCTGTGTGATTACCTGTTAAATATGCTGACATCGGCGATGAACGTAAGAAGAGAAAGAGAGATGTTTCAGTAACTTGTTTTTACTCAGTAGCATGATGTATCAAGGGGACTAGCTCTTGCCCATCATGCTTTGCGTCACGGAGTGCAGGATAAATATTACATAGAAGGGAGCGCTTATCACTCGTGACAAATATGTGTCCTTACTACTGAGGTGAGACAGGAAGGATTTGTATCGTTACTGCTGAGATGAGAGGGTGAAAGCAATTGTTTCGTTGTAGCATTCTTAAAACCTGGCCGATATGTGAACATTTCTATTTGGAGAGGCCAGAAATGTTTGGGCAATATTTGGTCCAGTTAGATCGGCCACTCCAAAGGCTTAAACTACAATTTCTAATTTTTAGCGCGCCATCTGAAAAGTGTGTTTTGTATGATTCGGACTACTCGTAAAAATCGTTATGCTACCCATGAAGGTGCTGCCACCTAAAACTTCTGTCGCTCTGTTACCGATGCCTAAACATTTCTAGGCATTTTGTTCGTAATTAATATGTCACCAAGGATGAAATTTTTCAAATTGATAAATATAAATTTAAATCATAGCGCGGAATACCTAATATTTGACAAAATGGATCCACAATTACACTATATGGTCAAACGTCACCGGACACCTAGAAGAGGAAACACAATAGTGCATATATTGACATACATTAATTAGTGCGGTGTCGGTCCACCTTTGGACTTAATGCATGCACTGACCGTTCGGAAAAAGCTTTCGACAAGGTTTTAGAACACAGCGATAGGTATGCGCTTCCATTCAGTACATAATGCTGCAGCTAACTGTTGCTTAGTAGTAGGTTTTAGTTCCAAATCTCCTATGCAGTGCTCTAATTCAGCCCATAAGTGCTCTATGGGATTAAGATCAGCGCTCTGTGCTGGCCAGTCCACACACGATACGGAATTATCGTCAAACTACGCCATAACAGTCCTTTTTTTATGGTTCGGTGCATTATCCTGGTGGTACCAACAAGGCTCGGTTCCATAGTATAGCCACAGAATTTGTAGGGAATAATTGTCCAGAATATCGAGGTAGACATGCTGGTTAACTGGCTTGTCCATTATAACCAATGGGCCGGGACCATACCACGAAAAACACCCCAACACAATTACACTGCCAGATCCAAACTTGACGGTAGGAACAGTACACTGTCGTACATAGCATTCCCCCGGGTGCGCCATACCCACACACGGCCATCAAACTGATGGATCGTGTATCGGGATTCATCAGCCCATAGGACCCGTTTCCATTTATCTACGGTCCACGATAAATGTTCTTTACACCATGCTAAATGACGAGTAGCATTCCTAGTAGAGGTGAAAGCCTTATGAACAGCCGCACGACAACGGTAACCCATGGAATAAAGTTCTCTGTGAATAGTACGTGTATACCGAGGTTCCAGCATTTTTACTCACATGTACACTGAAGACTTGTGCAGTACTCTGTCGATTAGGTGTAACGACTCTCCTGTGGCTTTGACGTCCTCTATCACTGCTTTTCTTTGGTCTGCCGGGTACGTTTTGCTGCTTTAGGCACACCATGTATTCTTCCACTTCTTCAGTACATCCAAAACAGTTGACTTGGATATGTTTAAACGCCTTTCGGTTTCTCTAATCGACAACTCACTAACATAACACCCAACAATCTTTCCCTTTTCAGTCAGTTCTCTCCCGCCGTGACATTTGCACTCAACTTCACAATGCGACATGACCGCTGTAAGCTGCAGACTTGTTTTTATACCGTTTGCAGCTGTACCAAGCATCTTAACAACGCAGCGGATCCGGTCACTGTTGTCAATATAGTGAATGTTAAGAAATCAGTGTTTTTTCCTTGGGTATTGCTGAATCCTGCTGATAGACGTCGCGCACGCCCTGTGGATTGATGACTTCAGTGGACCAAAAAATTTTGATGGCTTATTTCAGAAATATAAATCAGCAGTACCTAAGATTCTGTTGACATTTTCAGCTACATTACTGCCAGAACGTTTAAACTAGTGGACTCAAATCGTTCTAAACTTGCCAGACTATAGCATAGATAAAATCACACTTTGATTCCATTCCGAAAATTAATATATATTTATTGAGAAAAATCAACAGTACTGCAGATTTCTAATTCCGGAATAAGCCATTAAGGTGGACGTCTGAGGATTTTGCTCTTTATACTTATTTCGACCATATTTCCTCAGCAAAGGGAGATTTGCCATTCATCGAAATCGGGCTATTGATAAAAAACAAAGCATCATGACTTACAGTGAGTAATCACTACATTATGACCACCCTAGCCTAGAGAAATGGGCGCCTCTGGAGACCTAACGGCGGCGCCGGTGAAGTTCACTGAGGCGTATATGTACAACTGGAGGGCCGGCTTTCGGTTAGTAGAGTGTTCTGTGTCAAAATGGGAAAAGCCGCCGATTTTTCGGAGTTTGATGAAGGACAAATTCTGAAGGCACGGTGCCTCGGAACTACGATCTCGGAAGGGCACAGTCCGAAAACTCACCCGCATCTACAACAGCGGGGATTAGGGCAATGTGTCACAGCACACAGTTCATCGCAACCTTCTGCGCATCGGCCTTCGTAGCCGAAGACCCAGCCGAGTCCCCATGCTCACTGCACGTCATCGCGAACAACGCATGAAATTGGACCCAAATCACCGAGATTGGACCGTGCATGATTGGAAGAAAATGGCCTGATCTGACGAATCAAGATTCCTGGTGTATAACGTAGACTGCCGAGCGCGGATACGCCGATTACCAATAGAGGCACTGTTGTGATGAAAGAGGTCGGCTGCTGCGGCGGTGTTATGCTGTGGGCGATGATTCCTTGGGACCGTTTAGGCCCCATTACCCCAATAGTACAATCCCTGAGCGCCATCAGATATCTGAATATGATTTCGGACCAAGTTCATCCATTCGAAACAAATGTGTTTCCTTTTGGTGATGGCAATTACCAACAAGATAATGCGGCGTGCAACACTACCAGTATCGTCAAGGAGTGGTTTGAGGAACATACACTGACGGACAATTGCTATGGACGCATGACAATAGCAACGATAGCTGCCATAAAATGGAAGGCAGGGAAATGTGGAAATTAACATAAGTGCGGGATACAGTAAGACGTCTTGTGCGTATACAAATTTTGGATTGCCAAACTTGTTTGTGACGTCATAGCGCTGATAAGAGATATAAAGGATTTGACGCGTATTGACCGTTTTTGTTCAAACGCAAAGTTGAAAGGAAAAGAATCCATTGACGAACTTGCAATTTTCAGTATGTCTTCCCGACATCACCTAGATGATTTTACGCGTGGCAGTATTATAGGCAAGATGAAGAAGGGCGAAAAATAACATATGTTGCCAGGGAGTTCGACGTCAGCCACAGTGTTGTTTCAAGGCTTTGGAAATCCTTTCAAACAAATGGAGAGTGTAGCAAACCAAACGTCACGGGGGAGGTCGTGTTCGCAGTACGACACCTGCAGGAGATCGGCGCATAGTGCTATCAACAAAAAGACACCGGCGCAGCACAGCTAGTGAGGTAGCAAATCAGTTTATGGCTGCTACTGGCAAGCGGATCTCCCGAAAAACTGTCGCCAGATGTTTGCATGAAGGATGACTATACGCCGTCCTGTTGTGTGCATCCCATTGTCCAGACGTCACCGTACCGCCCGTTTGCAATGGTGCCATCAACATCGCAATTAGACTGATAACGAGTGGTCTGCTGTCCTCTTTTCTGATGATAGTAGATACAGTCTATCGTCTGATTGTCGACGACAACTGATCTGGCGTGATAGTGGTACTGCATATTGTCTAGCAAACATACAGGAAAGGGACAGATATCCGACATGTAGTGTCATGGTATGGGCTGGCATCATGATCAATGGCCGTACGTCTCTCTATGTGCTTCCAACTGGGACTATGACTGGCCAACGATACATCAATGATGTTCTGCTACCTCATGTTTGCATGTTCCGTGGTGCTGTAAGTGATAGATTCATTTTCATGGACGACAACGCAACATGTCATCGAACAGTCGCTGTCCAGGAGTGTCTTGAGAGCGAGGATATTCAACGCCTCGTATGGCCAGCACGTTCTCCAGATCTGAATCCCTTTGAAAATGTGTGGGATGCTTTAGGTAGGAGTCTTGCTGGTAGCCAATGCCCTCCAATAAACAAGGACACCCTCATCCGTGCACAAACAGAGGAATTGGATAAATTACCCCAACAGCTGCTTGACAATGTTGTGAAAAGCATGACACGACGTGTGAAATCTTGCATCGCCCTCCATGGTGGCCATATCCCGTATTGACATCTTATGCCGGAACGCCTGCGGACGGTAATTGCATTTTTTCACGTTTACGTATTCTGAACAAAATGGCCTGTTTGTCCCTTGAACACGTTCCAAAGCCTTCTGGATTTCAGAGCACAATAAATTGTCTTTCTTGTAATGTCCTGGCATTCTGACATTATTTTATTTCACTTGGCATCCAACCACACTTACTTTTTATGCGATATATAGCCGTTTACGATCCGTCCTTAGCAATTGTCCAGCAGTGTACTGGTGGTTTTCTGTTAATGCCCGGGCCTCCAAATTCACTTGACATGAACCCAATCGAACATTTCTGGTTCCACTTGGTAAAGTGGGTTCGCGCTAAAATGACCACTACCCTGCAATTTACGGGAAGTGGAAGACCTGATGTTGACATTATGGTACCAGATACCCCGCGGTATGTATCGACATCTCATCAAATCGATGCTTCGCCGAGTGGTCCCTGTTTTGCAGAGTAAAGGGGGTCATAAAGTAATGTCTGTTTGGTGTAGATCGCGCAATCGTTGTCTTTTGAAAATATTTCTTTTCGTGAACTATATTGATAATCAATAAATTTACTTCCATGTAGCGGTAAGGAAGAGTGGCGCCACCTGTAAGCAAATATCACAACTACATCAAATTTAAATCATTGATATTTAATCTAGCTCAGGAATGTTTTTTGTGAAAAACACCGATTGTACAATCTAAGTTAGGATGTTTTTTTATCAGTCGGGCATGGGAAATCTTTATTCGCTAAGGAAATAGGGTGGAAATGTTTTCCACTGGTAGCATAGGGAGCGAAATCCCTAGACGTCCACTTTAAGGGCCAAGAAGACATGCACAAACAGTGGATGGTTTAAGCAACTTTACACCCTGTTGGAAAATGAATCTATGTTAGGATGTTACTGTGAATGGGTGAAGCAACTTGGCACCCTGTTGAAGAACGAATCTAAGTTAGGATGTTACTATAGACATTTGAAGCAACTTGGCACCCTGTTGAAGAAAGAATCTATGTTAGGATGTTACTGTGGATAGGTGAAGCAACTTACTATCCTGTTGAAGAATAAATCTAAGTTAGGATGTTGCTATGGCTAGTTGAAACAACTTGGCACCTTGTTGAAGAGTGAATCTAAGTTAGAATGTTACTGTGGATAGTTGAAGCAACTTGGTACCCTGTTGAAGAATGAATCTATGTTAGGATGTTACTCTGGATAGGTGAAGCAACTTAGCATCCTGTTGAAGAATGAATATAAGTCAGGATGTGACTGTGGATAGTTGAAGCAACTTGGCACTCCGTTGAAGAATCGGTCTAGGTTGGGATATCTACATGGATAGTTGAAGCAACTTGACACCCTGTTGAAGAATGAATCTAAGTTAGGATGTTTCTACAGACAGTTAAAGCAACTTGGCACCCTGTTGAAGAATGAATATAAGTCGGAATGCTACTGTGGACAGTTGAAGCAACTTGCCACCCTGTTGAAGATAGAATCTAAGTTAGGATGTTACTATGGATAGTTGAAGCAACTTGGCACCTTGTTGAAGAATAAATCAAAATTAGAATGTTACTATGGAAGTTGAAGCAACTTGACACCATGTTGAAGAATGAATCTAAGTTAGGATGTTGCTATGGATAGTTGAAGCAACTTGGAACCTTGTTGAAGAATGAATTTAAGTTAGGATGGTACTGTGGATAGTTGACGCAACTTGGCACTCCGTTGAAGAATGAATCTAAGTTAGGATATCAACGTGGATAGTTGAAGCAACTTGACACCCTGTTGAAGAATGAATCTAAGTTAGGATGTTACTATAGACAGTTGAAGCAACTTGACACCCTGTTGAAGAATGAATCTAAGTTGGAATGTTACTGTGGACAGTTGAAGCATCTTGGCACCCTGTTGAAGAATGAATCTATGTTAGGATGTTACTCTGGATAGGTGAAGCAACTTAGCACGCTGTTGAACAATGAATCTAAGTTAAGATGTTTTTTATCGGTGAGCCAATTTTGATGTATGGGAAATCTTTTTTCGCTGAGGAAATAAGGTCCAAATTTCTTCCATTGGAAGTATAGGGAGCAAAATCACTAGACGTCCACTTTAAGCACATGTCTGTCGACTGACGACACCAGTGTACAGGTGGCGCCATCTATATGCAGATCTTAATATTCCCCAATGTTAAGATATTGATATTTAATATATACTCACGGACAATGAAATTTGCGCTCCAAGAAGGAAGCATCAGATTGAACTGAAATTTATGGACGCAATGATACAGAGGAATGATACGCATGATGGCAAAAACACAGCTGCAGGACAATTACAGAGGGATCTGTTGCACGCAGTTCGGTCATCTTCAATAGCGCGTCGCACCGTCTCGTGCGGCGATACATGCTGCAATTCGGTCCGGCATGGTAGCGAACATACATCTAATATTGTCTTGCTGCAGACTGCCCCACACGTGTTGGACGGTGTGCTCCAAATTACAGGATACTGCGGCACGGCGGTAGCCGGTGTTTCAACTGGTCCCACACATGCTCGATAGGGTACATGCCTGCGGAGGGCGCAGGCTATGGAAGTGTCTGATATGACGTACAGTCCTGGGCAACCCTAGCCGGGTTCGGGCGGCCATTATCCGGCTGGTATAGCGTACCAGGAATCCCTGACAAGAATGGGAGCACATCGGGCCGTAGCATCTCATCCACATACCGCTGGCCCATCAATGATGCACGTACCACTACTAGAACTGCGCGGCTATCGTAGGAAATGGATCCCCAGACCAATAATGCCTGCAGTAGGAGAGGTGTGGGCCTCCATAGCAAGGTTAGGTTGTGTCCTTCACCCGGGGACCTGGACACGATGATCATCTGTCTCCAAAACGAAGCGTTATTCATTGCTAAACACCACACGTTGCCCGTCTGTGGCGTTCCACGTCGCTCTGTCCTGGCACCAGTGCACACGGAGACAGCGATGTCCCGGTGTTAATGGCAGCACACGTAAGGGGTGCTGGGATCGCAGATTCGCTTCCTCGATGCGTTTGGAAATGGTTCGTGGGCACACAGGAGCCTCTACATCTGCTTGTATAGTGGACCGGATTCTCGTGGGTTCCGTTCGTACATGGAGCACGATCCGCCGTGTGGCCGAACCGTCACGTTTCCACTGCTTTCAACACAGTCGGACGGTAGGGAAAAAGCGATCCACGTGGCGGGCTACACGGCGCGCCAACCACACTGCGGTTTTCAGCCCGATGATTCGGCCTCTCTCTCTCGAAGTCCGTAAGCAGCGTAAATCGACGTCTCTAGCGTCTGCCCGTCATTCTCGTCACTCTCTAACCTTGCTTGCGTCGTCCAGTGCTTTTTGCTTTCATGGCGCATCGATTAGTCACCGGTTTTATAAGGCTGCCGTTTCGTGCTTCGAGCGCCACCACAGGGTGTACGGTCATGCTCACTCGCACCATACATGGATCATTTGCATACCAGCATGTACTCTAGCTATTTGCAAAGTTTCGTATGTAGCATGTTTTCTGCTAGGTGTGCAAATTTCATTGTCCGTGAGTGTACTTATGGTTACGTTTTAGCAAATATTAAGTATGCCATGCTGCAACATAAAGTTCTATCTCTCTGTATCCCAGTTTTCCTGCTTGGGAACAGCAAAAAAAAAAGTCTGCAGAAGTTTTCAGCATTGAAAGTATGGGGCATAGTTTTTTGGTTAAACCAACTTAAACTGCAGCTCACGTATCTCTTGAGGTACCCAAACCCAACTGTAGCTTACGGAATTGGTGGATAAACATTTTCTGCGTTCCCCAAGGAGAAATTTTCATATAGCCGCTAGGTGTTACGAAAATTGCTGGTTTCCACTGGAAAACAATTCCTTTACCCCCATATCTCAGCAGTACCAGCCACTAACCTGTTAACTGTGATACGTGCTTCCTTCAAGTCCTTTACTCTCTGCTCCATGACCCTAGTCATGATGAAAAAGGCTACATCTCCCTGACACGGACATCATGCCACTGGGTAGAAAGACTCAGATATCTTGTATCTCCTTTCTTAATTCGTCGCCATTGTTAGAGCCTTTTTAGGCGAAAATCAGTAAATAGATCGGTGTCAATTAACTCTAAAATGACCACATTGCACAACAAAGCAAAAAGAGATATCAACGCTTTCGCATTTTTTGTTCTTGCAGGTCACTCCTTCATGCGGCATTTTCTATTCCAATTGGAGTGTTTCCTTCATTCCTATAACCAAGTGTTTATAAAAGGTTATTACATTAGAAACAACATTATTTATAACACATTTTACAAAAACACAACTTTCTTAACGCGATTTTCAAGCCTAACAGTTTCTTTTAAAGGAAATTTCTTATTCCTTCAGAGTGCATTATATGTGCGATAAAAACGTGCTTATGCACCTATTTTACATTCCAATTTTAAGACATTTTAAAAATAATTATATTTTCTACAAGAAAACAAAAAGTTCTTTGGAACCGTTAAACACTTTTCTGTTTTGTTTATAAGTTTCTTGTTGAAGAATCCTACTACTTCAGTAACAGCAAAATTTTAAATGACAGAGCGATGAAAGGAAATCATTTCCTCCAGCTGAAATATCATACATTAACTTTGAGTATCCCGGTAATTGCAAAAATTACGAGCTCTTAAAGCAGCATACAGTTTGTCTCTGGGTAAGTGAACAATCAAGAAAAAAATCAGTTATTATGTAGAAAATTGTCGCGTATAAATTATTAATCTGAAAAATTTGTCGGCTCTTCCATAATAATAATAATATTAAGAATACAGACATGCAGTTATTTAAAAATTAAAATAAAACTAAAGGTTGAAAATATGTTAAGAAAATTTATTTCCAGCCCGGAGCTATGATATTTTCCAGAAAACATGAGTTTATATGAATCAAGTATTTAATCATAATCATATGAACAATCAAGAATAAAATAGGTTATAAAGTAAATATTTTTGCTTATCAAATATTCAGTAAGATTATTTATTTACACTGATCTGCATGTTTTCCATCACTTCGTAATAACTTTAAGGATTCCGAGAATTATTAGAAAAATAAATTAACATTAAAGGTTCAAAATGTATTCAGAAATTTTGTTTGAAGCCCATATTTATGACATTTTTCCAGAAAACTTGAGTATACTGTGTAAGAAGCAAATATTGGATCATAAAGAAACTTACATTTTCATCGAAGTTCTTTAGTTTTACTTGAAAAGATGAAAAGCATGAAACTGCGGTGCAAACTGACTGTTTCAATGAGCTTCTAAAATATCTAATCTGGACTCATTACGTGTAATTTGAAAGAAAGAAATTGCACACACAAAAACGTTCCCTGCACTGATTTTTACTTCCCAGACAGGATAAACATACAAAACTTCAGAATTTAGAAACTCTTTTTATATGCTTGTTCGAGGCTCAGCAGAAGTATTTCCGTTATATCCGATATACCATTGTAATTTTTTAATGTTATATCAAATATAGACCTTTTATATCAATCATATTATCAACATTTCTGCGATTACCTGTCTTCAGAAAACATTTCGATGGTGCGAGCAAATTCACCAATTCTTTTACTAGGTGTATTCAAAACATCGGAAATATATATATATGTCTGGGACAGAGGTGGGGAACCTTTTCATGTTGGAAGGCTGCATTAAATAAGCTGTAATCTAACATGCCCGCATTAAGTAAGCTGTAATGTAATATAGCCGCATTAGGTAAGCTGTAATTTAACATGGCCGCATTAAGTTAGCTGTAATTTAACATGGCCGCATTAGGTAAGCTGTAATCTAACATGGCCGCATTAAGTAAGCTGTAATGTAACATAGCCGCATTAGGTAAGCTGTAATCTAACATGGCCGCATTAAGTTAGCTGTAATTTAACATGGTCGCATTAAGTTACCTAATCTAACATGGCTGCATTAAGTTAGCTGTAATCTAACATGGCCGCATTAAATTAGCCGTAACCTAACATAGCTGCATTAAGTTAGTTGTAATTTAACATGGCCGCATTAACTTAGCTGTAATTTAACATGGCCGCAATAAGTTAACTGTAATCTAGCATGGTCGCATTAACTTAGCTGTAACCTAACATGGCCGCATTAAGTTAGCTGTAATCTAACATGGCCGCATTCAAGGAATTTCAATTAGATATATTAAGTGCACAAATAAGTATTAAAGCATTTTTTATGTGACTTATACCGCTAATTTACATATCCGACATTCCCTCGCGTTGTTCTCATGTGACCGTGACTGGTCCAGAGTATAAAATGGGTCACAGAAGTTTGCCCAATAGTCAAACGCACTTGCACATAGGTAGGTGAAAGATGGCAAACGATACTGCATTTATTCGGCACTGCATTCGTTACGAATTTCATCAAGGAAAAAGTTCTGCAAAAACATGTGCATCAATCTGTTCTGTTCAGGGGCAGAATATTGCATCGAAAAGCACGTGTGTGTTTTGGTTTAGGCGGTTTAAAGTAGGTGATTTTGATGTCTGCGATCGAGAAGGTAGCGGCGCCCGGCAGAAGGTTGCACATGAAGAACTGCAAGAATTGCTGGATGAACATTCATCTCAAATGCAAAATGAACTAGGCTGCCCCGCTGGCGCAGTGGTCTTAGCGATGGCCTCTGATTATTCGTCCAAATGGGGTCTGGGTTCGAATCCCGGTGAGGCATGGATGTTGTGTTTGTCTTACGGCACTGGCTCTCTCCCTTCCCTGGAACCAGTGACTCTAAATTAGGGGCAGGCGACTGCTTATAGCCCATTGAGTTGCTCACGGTGGTCGTTAAACCTCCAATCAATGAAAAAAATGAACTAGCTGAAAAACTGGGGGTAACTTAACAAACTATTTCCAATCATTTGCGCGCAATGGGAAACATTCAGAAGAAAGGAAAATGGGTACCACATGACCTTAGCTAGAGAAACAAGGATGAGCGTGTTATGAAGTGTTTGAATCTGCTGAACAAACAACGCAGAAAGTCTTTCCTGTGGAAAATCGTTACGGGTGATGAAAAGTGGATATGGCACGACAATCCCAAACGCAAAACATCCTGGGTAGACCCCCGTGAAGCAACGACTTCGACACCGGAACGCAATATCCACTCCAAGAAAGTTCTGCTGTGCATCTAGTGGGATATGAAGAATGTGCTTTATTATAAGCTATTGGAAAAGGGTCAAACTGTTACTGCTGATCGCTACAAGCAACAATTGATGCGACTGAACCAGGAAATCTGTCGGAAACGTCCATTCACAGGCAAAGTATTGCGTCTTGGTAAATTACTGCATGGCAACGCTAGGCCGCATGTCGCGAAATCGCAAAAAGAAACGTTATTGACGCTTGGCAGGGAAGTTTTGGAGCACCAGGCGTATATAGTGCCGAAATAGCTTCTTTAGATTATCATTTGTTCCGATCGATGCAACATGGGTTTGTCTGCTGTACGGATCCGGACATGTGACGAAGTGCAAAATTGGGTTGACGACTTCATCGCGTCACACGACGAAGTCTTCTTCATGGCTGGAATCCGTCAGCTGCCCAACCCATAAGGGAAAGTGATAGACTACGACGGCGCATATTTTGATTCGTAAAGGTATTGTTGTTTTCTCTCAAATTTACATACATGCGTTGTCTTAAAACGCTTTAAAACTTATTTGTACACCTAATATTTCGAAACGTACGTTATTTTCTAAAACTCTTATACTATGTGCAAAGTAACTTCAAAAAACGAAAGAAATTGTTAATTCTAAAGTTAACTAACCTTTTAAGAATTTTGCAGTGACTGCTTTATTTTAGAAAGTATTTGAATATTTAGTTGCAACATGGAGGTCCGCACTTTTATCTGATCCTCTAGATGGGTATTCGTCATTTATGACCTTAAGGGTGTCTTGATTTGGGTTAGGTAGGAGAATGTAGATTCGCAGCAATAAGTGATTGAAAAGCAGGAAAGGCATTTTTCGTGCATGTTGAATAAGGCGTCTGTATTCTATTGCATTTTTTTCATATTTCAACTGAATCTATCTTAGCGTCAAATAAGGACCTTAAAATGTCATCTTCTTAGAGTTCAATCAATTCAATCTGTAGTCCTTTAGGGCCCATAGAACGAAAACTCAGCGTAGCAGGTGTCAAAAAATAGGCCCTTATGGCGTACTGTTTTAATTGTATCCGTCAGTCGGGGAGCATTATTTCGTTGAATTTTCTTTTACTCTTTGGTATTTTAAATACGGTCATTTTCAGATTAAAATAAAGATAATAAAAAAACATATTATTAAAAATAAAAGAATTTGTTCTGCAATATTTAAATTCACTCAAAATTCTGTAGGTTCCATATTCATGGTCTGGAATATGGCTGAATATTTTACGATTCCCTGGTGTGTCAGTTTAAATTGAAATATGGCAAATTAATTTTCTCCAAGTATTCGAAATATCCAAGTTTAACGTCTCCGATATGAATCAAATTTGTACGCTTCCCTCTCACTCGTATAAATTAAGAACTGTTAGTTTAAATATTTGCAATTTTTATATTTAAACTATGTGTTTCATTCGCCTCATTCCAAATATCGAAATTTCTTATCTCAGTAAGTTTTAAAAGTTTCCTATCTCCGGTATAAAATTTGGTATGTAAGTTTAAATTGAAGTATTGCAAAAAATTCGAGAAAGTCTTTTTCTCAGGGTATTCGAAATGTCGAAAATATATGTCCGGAATATCGTCGCATATTCTACGGTTCCCAATCTTCTGCATACATTCCGGTGTGTCGGTTTAAATTTAAATACTACAAACATTCGGCATTATATTTTCTTCAGTATATTCGAAATATTAAAATTTCACGTCTCCAATGTAGTAAAAATTTCTACTATTTCGTCTCTTCGGTTTGAATGTGGGTCTGTCATTTTAAATTGAAATATCGCGAAACTTTGGCCGACTTTCCCTCGAAGTTATGAAAATATTGAAATTTTATATCTCGAGCAGAAATTCGAAGTTCTACGATTTCCCGTCATGTTTTTCTCAAAATCCGATTTAAGAATTATTTTTGCGCCGGATGCTGTTCCCCAAGAGAAATGTTTTTCGCGTAGTTCTGGATATTTCATGGTGGAAATGCCTGCCACATGAAGTGGGTTATGCTCAATTTATGAGTGGAACTGTGTCTCCGCTTATGACAATCGGATTGGAAAAATTTAGCTCTTGTTTTGTTTCATTCGCTACCGTAAAGATTGTGAACATTGCCCAGTTTAAATAATGTGCATTTTTCCTACTGAGAACTTACATGGATGCACTTGTCTTGGTGTCTATGTTTATAAAAGACGCAAGTGAAAAATTATATTACCATTGCATAACTCTCGCTGTCGAAATGTTTATCGTATATTTCTTTTTTTCTTAATGTACAATGTTCTGAAGCTAGCAACGATAGTTTATTTTTATACATTCAATAGTAGCTTTGCTTCTGAAAATCACACTGCAAAAGTCCTTTCTCGGTTCTTACTGTAAACTGCAAAAAATATTCTATTTCCATTTTCTTCTTCAAATAAATCTCCGTTTCGTGGATGAGAGGAGAAAAGTCGCCTACGTCTTATTATGCGGCATTAGTTCTTATGATGACAAACTACATTTTCCTCCATATATTCCTCGGGCCTTCCCAGTAACTAAGCGTTCAGGGTGAAGGTAGTTGGTATCTTTCGCACGGCGCTTGTTCTCTCTCTTCTTGGCAGGCCCGACGACAGAAATGTTGGGCCCCTGGGCGATCTTGAGGCCGGGGCCCCCCAATGTTTTTCAGTCCCTCCTCCCCATAAATGTTTTTTTAGAAAAGTTGGAAATTAATATACTTTAGATTAACCACTGGTACAAAACCCTGTACTTGATAAAACACACTTCCAGCAAATTGCTAACATTTTATCAGAATTATTTTATGGTTACGTACAATTCTGAAATTCATCCTTAACTTATACATACACTGTAAAAAATTGTGGTGCGTAGTCTGTATTTCACCCGAATTAAGACAGTTTACAGATCGTAAGCACGCCACCTGGTGGTCAACCATAAATTTTCGGTCAATAAACTATATTTTCACGGTGTTTGAACTGTTACTGTATTTTAATTTTCACAATCTGGTAACGTTTTCTTAAAATGGTTATATACCTGTTTTTTCATGTGCAATCAGTCGACTGGCAACAACACTGTGCGCAACGCGTTTTTATTTCCCGGTCAGTAGACATTTTATTTATTCCCAGCCATTAAGCATATTAATGAGCATTACGGCCTTAGACGTTTTTATTTCCCATTAAACGTGTTAATAAACATTACATGTTTTATTATTTATTTGTCATTAGTCATGTTAATGAACAATTATGGTCATTAGAAGTTTTTATTTCCCGGTCATTAGATATGTTGATGAACATTACGCTAGGGTACTGTAAAATTACGGTTAAGTTTGACTGGTCACTCAGCTGCCAGTGAATCAACCGTAATTTTACCCTGCAATTTTTTACAGTGTAGAATCACTTGGCTTACTCTTAATGCTGAATTTTTTTATTAAATGTTGAGTGCTCACCCAAGTAGCACACTGACATTAGCCAACGGTTGGCCCAATGATATTTTTCCGTCGGCAGCGTTGGGAGAAGGTTGGTTGTTTATCGAAGATTGGCCAACGGTTTTTCCAACCACACATGACCAACCATTTATCAACAAATGACCGCTTAACGGTTGTCCAACGGTTGTCCAATGGTTGTACAACAACACATGATCACATTGGAAAACTGTTTGCAACAGTTTTCCAATGTGGGTCCAACCGTTGAACCAACACATATCCAATTGTTGGCCGCCGAGTCGCCTCGTCGCTGGGCCGACCGTTGAAAGCCCACGGTTGGTCCAACATAATATTGCTAACTGGGCAATATTTGAAAACTAAAACAAACTTACTTTTTTTATGAAATTCGTTATTAATTTACAAAAACACACTTTATAATTAAAAATTTAAAAAGGAAAAAAGATATAATAAGCAAATTTAGTTACCTAATAGTTCTGAACATTACTATAAAATAGCTCTTCTGGTTCTTTTAAATGCAAAGCCGTCAATTACTTCATCAAAATCCAAAGTAAGAAAAAGAACTGCGTCCATGGCAACAGTTGTTAGTCCACACAGTCTCACTCGTCCCATGGTTGATCCATCATAAATGATCCATCATAAATTTGATCCTTTTTAAAACACTGAAAAATCTCTCTGCTCCTGCCACTGACACTAGGAGAGTACAGAATTGCCTAATGGCTATACACACATTTCGGTACAAAGATTCCAGTTCTGTTTATTTGGGGGAGTCAAAAATTTACCTGTTTCCGTTGGTAAAAAAATAGTACAGGTAGTTCCCGTCTTTTTTTTTTTTTTTTTTTTTTTAATTTTTGGAACCAAAGCGCGGCCGCAAATGTTTTAATTTTCTGCTGGACTCTTTCGCTAAAAACTCGTGACAAAAGTCCACTAGGATCGGGCCCTTGGGCAATTACACTCCCTGATCACCAATCTCGTCGGGCCTGTTCTCAGGAACCAGTGACAGACAGTTTGTATCCCTCAGAATTGTTCCTGATTGTCGTTTCACTACTGCCAAATAAATATTCAATTTGCAAAATTATATTTTTTTTGCCTCACATACCTTCAACAATTAGAAATATTTTACGTATAATCTTTAAATTATCAGCGCGTACATTTTTGTACAGAGTGGGGGTAAGTAGTTATTTCTATTTGCGAATGTTTTACCGATTTTAGATGTCCTGTAGATTTTTTTTTGCAACTGGTACTACAAGGGAGGATGTTGCACGCACAATATGTATTTAAATAAGTTTCAAACTATTATGCCAGAACGAGTAAATGCATTTTATGTTTCACTGATTGTCAACTTTCGTAAAATTCTGCTTTAAGGATTTCATTCTGTGACGGAAAGGATTAAAAAGACGTTCTGATAATTGTAAAAGTTCGGGTATACATATAAAATATGCTTTGTAATTATTCTACTTTATTTGAACTCTCGGCAGTGCGTTCTAAACAGCACCAGCCCTAATCGATGACGTACTATCACTTCTCAGAGTTAGATATATATGCAAATAAAATGTTTGACTCACTTTAATATAGCTTATCCGAACCGTAGACTTTAATCGTAAATGAATCGTTGCTACATGAGAAACTGAAAAATTACAAAATGGGAAACACACACACACACACACACACACACACACTCTCTCTCTCTCTCTCTCGCATACGGACACACAATTTCTGAGCACTTCACTGTAAAAACGTAGTACTGTAACTGACTACCACCCTCAATAAACGCAACCGACGAACTTTGTTCTTCTTTGCATGCGTCGTGGAAGCTAAGATCACGTGTCTCATGTCCGCTCTCATCACTGAGTCCAAAGTCTGAAATATAAATTCTTCTCAGCACATTTCCGCTTTGTGCGAATAGAGCGTTACGTATTTTTGTTATTTCGTTAAATCTCCATCACTCCTTACACCCAAGAATTCTTTCGGTTGCATCTTTACTGATTTAAAATCTCACTAAAAGTGCAAGGAAATGGTGTTTTTAGACTGACACGTTGATAATAATTGTACGAATTCTTCAAGTGATAAAACATATTTTTTTTAAATAAATGAAGCTCCTTTAAAGGAGGAGAATACTGCATTTCCGCCGAAATGTTTGCTTTCTTCCTGATGTGAAACTGGAAATATATCGATACTCTCTCTACATTACATTAAAGAAAAGCTATAGAAGAGTAGAGGTCTGCACACAGATTTTTATTTCTTTTCTAAACACTGATGCTATAAATCCGAGCTGTAATATTTACAGCATTCTTAAAATACATCTACAAAATCGAGCGCAAAGGTAAAATTTTCTTTTCCTAAAACGCTACCCTTACATCTATCATAATTTCGACAAAGAAAATCTTTATATCCCTCACGTGAAGGCCATATTCTTGCATCCTGAAGGTCCGAGTCATTTTGTGGAAAGGAATAAAAATAACTTTCTTTTAGGCCCATAAGAATATAGGAATAATGCTTTGGAAAATAAAAAACGCCTATATATATAATTTAATGGATTTTGGAATTTCTCCTTGTGTTCTTACAAACTCCCCCATTTTTAAAATATTTTCGAGTAAGGCATGCACACAAGATACCGCTGAGGATTTTTTTACATCGATTTATGGCGCGCAATCAAGAATGGAGGTCTTACTTAGGAGAAGCAGAATTCCATCGAGTCATTGTTCGTTCTCCAAAGAACGCATGCGCATAAAAGAGGAATTTTTGGCATTCTTTCTAAAACACAGGAGGTACCGTGGTGCGAAGAAAGATAATGATGTGTTCGAAAGCGTTTGACGGCTTAAGCCCTCCGAAACGGTTTGAGAGCGCGTCATATTTTAGTGCTCCTTATTCGCTTTATATGTGAGAAGTGCCGTTTTGTTTTTCAGAGTGGATAACGATATATTAGCACTGAATATTTCATGTTATTTGCTTTTATTTTCGAGAATAATGTTCCATTTTCCTGGGAAAAAAATAATGTGGTGATTCGAGAAGAGGGTATTATTTCCGATTTGAAAGGGTAATGTGGAATTTATGGGCTAGTCCTTAGAATGAAAGATCTCCTCTCAAAAATGGGTAAAAGGAAGAAGTGTTTCTTGAAAATTGACAGTTTTTGTCGTTCACATCATTTACAAACAAGCAGTCGAAAATTTTAAATAAAATGGCTCTTTTCTTTTTTTACTCGTGCTTTAACATTCAACACATTCTTCTGCACTTAAAACACAGCTTATGTGAATGCAGTTTTGGTTTTCCACAATGATATTTTGAATAGTATCGTGCATCTTTCGTATCGTGCGTTTATCCCAAAATGGAAGTAAAACTTATGTGTAAAAATATTTCTTCCATGGATGTGCGAAATTAAGACCAATATTTGAACTAACCTTGAAATCATAGAGTAAGCCATCTGATGCTCGATATTTCAGGTGAAACAACTCTTTAATATTTAAAAATGTTAAAAACACATTAAAATCATTAAAAAGGGACGACATCTTGCGGTAACCGCGTCGGTCTCTTCATCAGGTCATACACACTGAGAAACAGAAACGAAAAGTTATTTGACTTAAATAGAAACGAAAAGTTGGTTGACTTAAATAGAAACGAAAAGTTGGTTGACTTAAATAGAAACGAAAAGTTGGTTGACTTAAATAGAAACGAAAAGTTGGTTGACTTAAATAGAAACGAAAAGTTGGTTGACTTAAATTGAAACGAAAAGTTGGTTGACTTAAATACAGAATGCAGATGTCATAATACAAGTACACTACGCATGTCAAAGAATCAGATTTACATAAAGTGGATACACGGATTCAAGTTCTGAACAACTTGAAGTTATGGTTCCGGTTTTAAAAGAAATTTCAAAGGCAGAGGTACTTGAACAAGGTGTGTCGCCATTGCAACATTTTGGTCCAAACTTATATATCCACAAGCTTTCAGAGAAAAGAGCAGCAAAGCGTGTTGTTGGAGTCGAAAGGATAGTAGTAAGGTTCCAAAGTTGTTCGTGATTACTTTCCGAGCATAATCTGGATAATGCCGTAGCAGAGGAATTTGTTTTTTAAATTGTATTGGTGTTCATATATTCGGCATGTTAAATTTACGAAATGTAGGACCGATATACACTGAACAGCAATTGAATTAGATACAGCTGGCGTTATGCAAATGTGGCGCTGTGGGTGGCCCTGTAAACGGAAGCGACATGACGCATGCAGCGATCCGACAATATAAGGAGTGATGCTACGGGAATCAGTAAGAGTCGGACCCAGTATGGGTAAGACGAAGGATCTAAGCGCATTCGATCGTGGCCAAACTGTCGGGGCCAGATGAATGGGTCACTCCATCTCGGAAGTCGTGCAGGCACTGGAATTTTCACGAGCCACTGTGTCACGGGTGCACCATGAGTACATCAAATCCGGTAAAACCATCCCTTCAAGGACCAACTGCCGTGGACAGCAGCGTGTGGATGAGAATGGTCATTGTCGGCCAGCTCGCATTGTAACAGCGGATAGACAAGCCACAGTGTAAGAAATTACTCGGCAATTTTACGCTGGTGCACAAAAACGTGTAAGCAGCCTCACCATCCAGAACCATCCCCTCGCTATGGGGTACAGAAGTCATCGTCCCACGAGGGTACCGCTGCTGACCGCACATCACAGGGTGCAAAGATTAGCATGGCCGCGGGAACATCGCCACTGGACCCTAGACATGTGGGAAAATGTTGCCTGGACAGATGAGTAGAGATTCACGATAGTGCATGCGGATGGCACGATACGAGCACGGCGCAAACCACATGAAGCGATGGATCTTTCTTGCCAGCAGGGTACTCTTCAAGCTGGTGGGGGTGACATTCTCGTCTGGGGACTGTTTACGTGGATTGAAATGGGACCTCTGGTACGTGTCACATCGTCCCTAACAGGTCAACGTTACCGGGATATCGTGGACGACCATTTGCTCCCGTTTGTGCGTCTTCAACATCACACTGGGAACCTCATCCTTGCAAGAAGACAACGCACCGTGCCATCGCTGCCGAATTGTATCCGAATGGTTGGATGAACACTCCCCACATGTGACCTCGCTTCCTTGGCCAGCTAGGTCCCCTGACCTCAGTCCCATCGAGCACATCTGAGATGCCATCGAGAGAGAGGTTTGAGACTCTGACCCCCCCCTCCACGAAATCTTCGTGAACTATGGGAGCCTTGTTCAGGGGTCGTGGAACCGTATGGCTTCCCAACACTTTCGGTGTTTTGTCGAGTCCATGCGGAGACGAATCGCCGCCGTCATCAGGGCGAAAGGTGGTGCTACACGTTACTAGACAGGTATCTCTAATTCAATTGCTCTTCAGTGTATACAGAGTCTCTTTCATTGGAGTCTATGACCCTTAATGGAATGGCGTAATCTCTGTGACGATAGTCCACATTCATTATATCTCTGTCGTTTCTTATTTACGATATTAAATTACAAGTTGTTACACCAAAACTCATATCATACCTCTTACTAATGTTCTTAAGAATATTGCAAACAACCGGAACATATTGTATTGATTTTTTTTTGATTGGAGGTTTAACGACCACCGTGAGCAACTCAATGAGCTATAAGCAGTCGCCCGTCCCTAATTTAGGGTCACTGGTTCCAGGGAAGGGAGAGAGCTAGTGCCGTAAGACAAACACAACATCCATGCTTCACCGGGATTCGAACCCGTACCCCGTTCGGACGAATGATCAGAGGCCATCGCTTAGACCACTGCGCCACCGGGGCGGCCATATTGTATTGACCCTATATACTTAACTGGGGATCTTTCACCTTTAAGGGTTGTGACAGGCAATTAAAAAAACTTGCAATTTAATATCGCAAATAAGAAACGGTAGGAGTTGAGACAGATAATTGTAAAAACTTGTAATTTAATATTGCAAATAAGAAACGACAGATATACACTGCTGGCCACCCAAAATGCAACACCCAGAAGGAAGCATCCGATTGGCCTGAAATTCGCAGCATGTGTGGCCCGCTTGAGGACATGCAAACGATTAACATTGCACGGCATATGCAAATAATGTGCGCCCAGCACGCGACCGAGAAGTCCTATAAAAAGGGTGCAGAGAAGGCGGGGTTTAAGTAGTGGAACTGCGTTGTGCTGCTGGACCTGGGCGTGGGAAGCTTCCTGATGCCTCGTCGCAGAAAACGGCAGTCATTCCAGCACGTTTCGGAGTTCAACAGGGGACGAATTGAGGCTTATCGGGTTATCGTACCGAGACATCGGCGCCCGTGTGGGACTACATCCAGCCACAGTGAGGCGAATATGGATTCGGTGGGTGACGGAGGGACAGACGTGAGCGATTGCCGCAGCCGCGGCACACCCCTGAACGAGAGGACCGGCATGTTGTGCGGCGGGCATTGACGGCTCGCAACGCCACATCATGAACGTTAGCGCAGGAATTAGGGTGTGTTGCGCAACAACCTGTGTTAGTTCGTACCGTTCGACGTCGTCTGCAGGAGTGGGGACTTGTGGCACGGTGCCCATTGCTCCGATTACAATTGACGTTACACCACCGGCGAGTGCAGCAGCAGTGGGCCATTGAACGCCACACCTGGACTACGGAATGGCACGACATTGTATTCTCCGACGAATCCCGCTTCTGCCTGCAACACCACGATGGTCGTATCCGCGCGTGGTAGCACCGCGTCGAGAGACTGCATGACGCCTGCATTATGCATCGCCATACCAGTCCGTCGCCTGGCGTTATGGTTTGGGGCGCAATTGGATATGACACCCGCACCCCTCTGGTACGCATCGTCGGAACACTCAACAGCCACCGCTACATCTTCGACGTTTTGCAGCCTGTAGTCCTCCCTTACCTGCAGAACCTTCCACAGGCCACGTTTCAGCAGGACAATACGCGCCCGCACGTGGCACGCATCGTGCAAAAATTCTGCACGGACCACCAGGTGTCACTGCTGCCGTGGCCCGCCTGTTCTCCCGATATGTCGCCCATCGAACACGTGTCTGTCGCTGATCGGCAACCGAGTGGCCTGGCAAGCACCACCCGCGCCTACGCCTGATGAACTGTGGCAACGTGTGGAAGCAGCATGGATTGACATACCCCAAGCTCACATCCAAAGCCTCTTTCGTTCGATGCCGCGGCGTGTAGCGGCCGTTTTTGCCAGCCATGGAGGCCACCCGAACTATTGATGTCTGCGTGTTCCGCAAGTCGCACGGGCCTGTAAGCTCAACCGTTTCATCTTTGTATCTGTTGTTATGTGTCCAGTAAATCTGGCTTTGCCGCCCCGGTGGCGCAGTGGTCTAAGCGATGGCCTCTGATCATTCGTCCGAAAGGGGTCCGCGTTCGAATCACGGTTAGGCATGGATGTTGTGTTTGTCTTACGGCACTGGCTCTCTCCTTTCCCTGGAACCAGTGCCCATAAATTAGGGACGGGCGACTGCTTATAGCCCATTGAGTTGCTCACGGTGGTCGTTAAACCTCCAATCAAAAAAAAAAAAAAAATAAAAAAATCTGGCTTTCCTATCTCGTGTCCTTCTTGGTGTTGCATTTTGGGTGGCCAGCAGTGTATACTGAATTTGGGATATCGTCACGGAGTTTACGCCATTCCAATAAGGGCCATAGAGTCCAATAAAAGAGATTTTCTACATTTCATAATCTAAAATGCCGAATATATGAAAACAAATACAATTTAAAAATAAATTTCTCTGCTAGGATATTATCCATATGATGATCGGAAGATAATCTCGAGCCACTTTGGAACCTTACTACTATCCTTTCGTCTCTAACAACACGCTTTGCTACATTACTCTCCGAAGGCTAATGAATATACAAGTATGGACCAAAATGTTGCAATGACGACACACCTGTTCTGATACCTCTCCCGTGGAAATTTCTTCTCAAACCGGAACCATTGCTTATAGTTGTTCAGAACTTGAATTGGTGTATCTACTTTATGTAAATCTCAGTCTTTGACATGCGTACTGTACTTGTATTATGACATCTTAATTCTGTACTTAAGTCACCCAAGTTTTCAATACTGTTGCTCAATGTGTATGAACTGATGAAGGGCTGACGCTTTCACCAAAAGATCACGTCCCTTTTTAAAGCTTTTAATGTGTTTTTAACATCATTTTTAAATATTAAAGCTTTGTTTTACCTGAAAAATCGTGCATGAGACGAAAAGGCCTAGGCCTAACCTAGGGCCTAAGAATTGACGTTCAGTGCCTACGTAAAGGAGCAATATTATTAACTTGATTTGATATGTGAACGTTATGAATATGACATCGTAGAATAAAACCTGTTAAAACGGTCTAGGGCTTATGAATCAATATTTAGTGTCTAAGTGTAAGCGCGATATTGTTAAATTGATTTAATATGTAAACGTTATGAATATGACATCGGTAGAATAATTTTTTTTAAATGCCTAGGCCTTACGAATTAATGTTTAGTCCCTAAGTAAAGGCGAAATATTATTTACTTAATTTGATATGTAAACGTTAAGAATATGGCATCAGTAGAATTAAAAACTGTTTCAAAAGCCTAGGCCTAAGGCATATGAATTAATACTTGGTGCCTAAATAAAAGCGCAATATTATTTATTTGACCTGATGTGCAAACTTTGTGAATATGAGATTGATAGAGTAAAAACTACTAAAAAGGCCTAGGCCTGATGACCTCTTTGCAAGGCATCAGGTAAAGGTGCAATATTATTAACTTCATTTGATATGTAAACGTTATGAATATCACATCGGGAGAATAAAAACTGTTAAAAAGACCTAGATCCGAACCTCGTCCAGTTCTCCAGTGGCCACTTAACGGAAACCCACTGATGCTACGAAAAGAAACTAAAAACTAGCCTCCCAGCTATTATTGAATGCAAGAGAGAAACATCGATATTGATTGAATGGCGCGTACATCAGTAACTTCATACGGTCGCGAGAATAGTTTATTAAGGAACGCGGATTCCGAAAAAATCTATAACCACAATATTGCGCATGAAATGTATCATTGTGTTTTACATTCGTTGGATTAGTGGAAGACAGAATCAGAACGGATAATTGTTTTGCACGAGAAGCTCTTCGAACAGATCAGACGGAATTGGACTTATTGTACCATTGGGCCAATCGTACCATTAGACGAATCGGCATTGGACCAATCGTCGTACCATTGGGCCAATCGTACCATTGGACGAATCGGCATTGGACCAATCGTCGTTGGACGAATCGTACTAGACCCATGTTGGAGGGGTAAAACGTTATTAAATCATTGGGTCCACATTTTTGGCAAAGCTACAGAGATGCTGTCGTTGCAGTGGTCACGGAGAAGTGAAGCCCAATTCCGCTGCCCCTATGTGGGACGGTATTATAAAATTAGCTCTCTACCCTACGGAGAAGAATTACTCTACCCTTCGGAGAAGATCCAAAATTTAGGTCCGATGCCTTAAAACGTTTTCCCTGTTAAACTCCATTGTGACTTCAAATTTAGGAGGCCTGTCTTTATTTAATCATTCTGTATTTGTCCAGTTGAGTCATGTTCATATTTAAATTGCAGCTATTTACTATTCAGTCTGCTTTGCTGTTCGCCTTGAAAAGCTACCCGTTGATGAGAGAAAGTTTGGCAGAGATGTTTGTTAAAATCTGCACACCAATAAACGGAGAGCTACTATGCTTTTTTGTCATGTACTTGCTCAATCAAACTTCATGCCATTATGTCTTAAGAAAAAAAGCGTTTAATCTATGAAACCTTCCAGTTCTTACAAATTAAAAATTCTCCAAATACGTGGCGTCAGTAAATAAACAAATACATCGCTCTTTCCACGTTCCATAAACACATAGCAACCGAAAAATTGTTATTCGGTCACCGCCGGATAACAGTAGCACCGTGGATGTTTGGCCACCGTGGTATAAGGCTAACGCGCTCTGCTAGATATTGAGAGATCCATGGATTTAATTCCCCGGCGGTGACCAAATAACAATTTTTCGGTTGCTATGTGTTTCTGGAACGTGGGAAGAGCGATGTATTTGTTTATTTCTTACAAATGGAGCTGAGACATAGACTTACAAAAGGCTGCAGACAATTGATAGAAGCATAGAGCATGCTAGGTGTAACCAGAAAGATAAGATAAGGGACTCCTAGATAATGAAAATGACAAGAGTGGAAGACATCATGATCAGAGTAAAATCCCAGAAATGGGAATTGGCTGGATATGTTGCCAGAAGAACGGACCACCGATGGATAACCGAAATTCTAGACTGGATTCCAAGGGACGTGAAAAGACCAAGAAGAAAAACACAGCCGCTCCCTGTGGTGCAGTGGTCTAAGCGATTGATTCTGATCATTCGTCCGAGATGTGGCCGGGTTCGAATACCGGTGAGGCATGGATGTTGTGTTTGTCTTACAGCCCTGGCTTTCTCCCTTCCCTGGAACAAGAGGCCCTACATTAGGGACGGGCGACTGCTTATAGTCCATTGAGTTGCTCACGGTGGTCGTTAAACCTCCAATAAAACAAACAAACAAACAAATGGATGTTGGGTTTGTATTACAGCACTGCGTCTCTCTCTTTCCTGGAACCAGCGGCCCTAAATTAGGGACGGGCGACTCCTTATTGCCGCCAACTAGGTTACTCACGGGGGTCGTTAAACCTCCAATAAAACAAGCAAACAAACAAATGGATGTTGTGTTTGTCTTACGGCACTGGCTCTCTCTCTCTTCCCTAGAATCAGCGGCCCTAAATTAGGGACGGGCGACTGCATATAGCCCATTGAGTTGCTCACGGTGGTCGTTAAACCTCCAATAAAACAAACAAACAAACAAATGGATGTTGGGTTTGTGTTACAGCACTGGCTCTCTCTTTCCTGGAACCAGCGGCCCTAAATTAATGACGGGCGACTTCTTATAGCCGCCCACTGAGTTGCTCACGGTGGTCGATGGCTAGATGAAATTCCAAAGCATGCGGGAGTGGTATGGAGGAGACTGGCGCAAGACAGACCATCGTGGAAGAAACTTGGGGAGTCCTTCATCGAGTAGTGGATTGATAATGATGATGATGATTGTAGAAAATATGCAATGATTTATTTTTACAGACAATTGACGTGGATTAAGAATATCAAACAGAAGTCATCGCTCTTTCCACATTTATAAGTAAGTCACGGAAGAATTATCTCTGAAATTAATTTTTCAAAAACAAATTTTCCATGACTTACTTATAAACGTGGAAAGAGCGATGACTTCTGTTTGATGACAATAATTTATTGTTGATTTTTGTTAGTCACTCATTTAATATATATTCATTTATGCTTTATAGTCCTTAAATTTGCAAAATGTTGGGAAAAAGAAAAGTTTCTTCTTTGTTACGTTTCAACAGCTGAAAAAATCGTCAAATGTTTTCTGCTTCTCCATTTGCAACTATTTTGTTTTTGTGATTTGATATATGACGAACTTTGTTTGCTTGACATCTTACATTAAAAGGCATGGACAGATAAATGACGGCTGAAGAAATTTTATTCCGAGGTAATGTCACAAGATAAGGAAAAACGTTCGGTCGGAGACAGAGAAAAAAAAAGAGCATGAAAAGTCCTGGAAAATCTCCTTTGGTATCAGATTTGGCAAGTGAAAGCCATGGTTGAAAGCAAAGATGATGACGAAGTAAGAAGATTTAGGAGGATACGGCTTGCCGGAAGTGACACTGGGGCGGACAGATGAGCTTTCGCATCCGGTCTCTTCACCCAACAAAAGGATGAGCAGGGATTCCGAATCAAACCACGAGTACATGTCAAAGCATCGTAGATGACCGGATATTGTTCAGTCATACATGCTGTATCGGCTGTAATTGTCACGGCGCGCAACAAACAGAGGAAGGAACCAGGATGATGCAGAAAGAAAACGGAGATAAAAGAATAGGGAAAACACGCAGCTCTTTTGTGGAAAATGTGCTGACAACCCTTTTCCACATATCATCATCATACCAGCGCCCGGATTTTCCTGGGCCAGAATCAAAAGCCTTATGAACCGGATTAAGATGTACCACAACTCCATCACTCAACTATTAGGTTTTAAGAGAAACTAGGTAATTTCTTACTCAGTATGTATTCTTGTGTTTGTCTAGATAATTATTTTTGAAGTCTCTTTCAATTTAACAATTTAAAACTAGCCGCTTTTGAAATAATATATTCGAACCCTGCTTGCAGCTTTTAAAAGGGACTAAACAAAATCAACGCATAAACTAACAAGAGCAATTATTTCATCCCTAGATGGCAGCACATTATTCTATTGCAAAGTATGGAATAAAAAATTATATATATATATATATCACCGTTATCAACCCACTGCTGGATAAAGGTCTCAAGTTTCTTCCGCAACTGTCTGTCTTGAGCCACTCTCTTTCATGTTACTCCGGCATGCTTTCGAATTTTATCCAACAATCACCCGTGTGACCTTGTGGGTATTTTTCTGTCCCTTGGAATCCAATCTAAAATTTCGGTTGTCCATCTATGGTCCGCTCTTTTGGCAATATTATGTCCCGCCCATTCATATATATATATATCCGTACCTCACTTCCCGCTAAGAACCTTCATTGAAATCCCCCACTATTTTCTTGGTTTGGAACTTGAAACGTATATGAGAATGAGCCAAAGTAAAAAATCTCACTAACCAAAAATAACACTGGAAATATACTAAGAAAAAACACAAAAATAAATATAAAAACTCGGGTGCCGCAAGCCACTCACCAAGGAAAGACGTCCCGCGACATCCGAGTTAGGTAACCCATCTCCCATGTAGTGTTCTTCTGGGTCTTTTCCTGTCCCTTGGAATCCAATCTAAAATTTCGGCTGTCCATCGATGATCTGTCCTTCTGGCAGTATGTCCAGCCCATTGCCATTTCAGGGATTTAACTCTGATCATGATGTCTTCCACTCTTGCCATTTTTCGGATCCACGAGTTCCTCTTCTTATCTCTCTTGGTTACACCAAGCATGCACCTCTCCATGCTGCTTTGAGTTGTCTGCAGCCTTTGTATGTCTCTTTTAGTTAAGGTCCACGTCTTTGCACCATACGTAAGCACTGGAAGGATGCATTGATCAAACACTTTTCTTTTAAGACATAATGGCATATTGCTCTTGAAAATTATGCTGTTTCTTCCAAAAGCTCTCCAGGCAAGTTTTGTACGCCGATTAATTTCTTCATCAATGTGACCCTCATTTGATATCTGCTGTCCAAGATAAACGTACGTGTCTGTTATCTCCAGCTTTTCTCCATCAATCGATAAATCTTCATTTCTTGTAAAAGCATTGAACATCACTTTTGTCTTCTGAAAGTTCATTTTTAATCCCACTTCTTTACTCTTGTCAGCAAGTTCCTGGATCATACTCTGCAGCTCTGATGGGGTAGTTGCAAAAATGACTACGTCATCAGCAAAACAAAGGTGGGTTAGATAATCTCCATTAATCTTTAGCCCCTTGTTTTCCCAGCTCAGCGACTGAAAAACACCCTCCAATGTGACATTAAAGAGCTTCGTAGATATGGTGTCACCTTGTCTCACTCCCTTTCCAATTTTTACGTGTGTTGTATTTTCAAACAGCTAAATCTTTGCACTTGCATTTTCATAGATGTTATTAATAATATTAATGTATGCATCTTCAATACCGCAGGTTTTCAGAGCCATTGTAACTGCTGATGGTTTCACCGAATCAAAGGCTTTTTCATAATCGATAAAAGCCATGCACAATGGAAGTTCATATTCCCTCGCTCTTTCAATTAGTTCTCTCAGTACGTGGATATGATCTATTGTGCTGTAGCCACTCCTGAATCCAGCTTGTTCTCTCGGTTGAGCCATGTCCAGTGTTACCTTCAAGCGGTGTGAAAGAAATTTAGTGAAGATTTTATAAACTACTGATAGGAGGCTGATAGGTCTGTAGTTTCCGAGATCCTCAATGTCCCCTTTCTTATGTAGCAGGATCATTGTAGCGGTGTTCCAATCCTCAGGAATCTTTCCTTCATCAAGGCATCGAGTGAAAATTTGGGCGAGTACTGTTTCGATTTCTCCACTTGCTTCTTGTATGATGTCTGCAGTAATTCCATCTTCTCCTGGAGCTTTTCCCCGCTTCATGTTCTTGATTGCATGTGCAACTTCTGCTGGAAGGACTGGAGGAACTCTGGTACTGGTATCTTTCATGATGTCTGGAGTGCATGTATCATCCCTTTCATATAATTTGGAGTAGAAATCTTTCACTCTTGTCAAAATTTCGCCTCTATTTCTTGTTACAGAACCATCTTCTTTTCTCAGTGCCAGAATCTGTTTTCTTCCCTTACTGAGATGTCCCTTTGCTATCTTTAGGTTTTGGTTGTTTTCAATTGCTTTGCTCACTAGTTCACAGTTGAATTTTCTTACGTCTTCAGTGATACTTTTTCTTACTGTCTTGCATAGCTCTATATATTCCACTTTGGAAGTCACATCTTCTTTAGTTGTCCTCATCTCTCTTCTTTTTTGCATCAATATTTTCGTTTTTCCTGATAATTTATTTACATGCAACTTGTTCTTAGACCCAGCTAATTTTGTTGCTGTTTCCATAAGAGCTTTGGTTACTTTTCTGTTAACTTCAGAGATGTCCACTTCTTCTGATGTTAGGCCTTCTAAAGCAGAGAACCTGTTCTTCAGTTTCAACTTGAAGGTATTATGGTGTTTTTTAAGGTTGGTTATGTCAATAGATTTTGTTTGTCTTATGAGCTTGCCACGTTCAAGTTTAGTGTTGAGGTGCATCTTACATCTCACCAATCTATGGTCACTACCTGTGTTGAACTTGTTTAGCACACTGCAATCTTCTATGACGAATTTTTTGTTACACATAATAAAATCAATTTCACTTGTCGTCCCATTTGGATGTCTCCATGTCCATTTCCTGTGTGGCTTTTTCTTGAAGAAGGAGTTCAAGATGAAAAACCCTTCTGCCTCTGCAAACTCAACGAGAGTATTTCCACGCTGGTTTCTGTTGCCGTGACCGAATTTACCTACTGAAGCTTCATTCTGTTGCCGTTGCCCAATTTTTGCATTGAAATTCCCATAATTATTTTCAAGTGCTGCTTACCTTTATTATTTAGATGAAAAATTTCCTCATAAAATTCTTCAATTTCTTCTTCAGGATGACTTGTGGTGGGTGCATAAGTTTGAATAATTTGAGCCTGGTATCTTTTCGAGAGTTGGATAACGAGTCGTGCAGCTCTGTCAGAGGAACTTTCAACTTCTACAACTTTATCCTTCAGTTTCTTGTTTATTATAAATCCAACACCACTAGTTCTGCCAGTATCTGTCCCACGATAGTAGAAGAGATGTCCGCTTTTCAGTTCGATGAGATCTTCTCCTTTTCTCCTTACCTCACTTAGCCCCACGATGTCCCACTTGATCCTTTGTAGTTCCTCTTCCAATATATATATATATATATATGTATATAAATTGTGTATACACACGGTCCAGTCACACTATTGTGACCACCAGCTAATATCCAGAGTAACCGTCGTGTGCACAGCAACTAGACTGCCTGGGAGGGACTCAATAAGAGGCTGTAAGGTGTTCACAGGTATGTGGAGCCATGCTGACTGTAATACATCTGACAGCTGCTGGAGGGCGCGCGGTTGAGGATCCATAGCGTGAAGAACACGATCGCGGTCGTCCGACATATGCTCAATTGGGTTTAAGTTTGGGGAATTAGGGTCGAGGGAAGTACTTTAAAGTCTTCATCGTACTCTTCCAACCATTCTTGGGCATTTCTAGTTGGGTGGCACGTCGCATTGCCGTGCTGGAAGATACCACGCGCCCCAGGGAAGACAATCAGCATGTATCGGTGTACGTGGTCTACAAGGATGTGTTCATAACGAAATGGATCCATAGTGCTTTCCACATGTACGAGTGGACCCAGCGGGCGCCATGAAAATATTCCCCAGACCATAAGGCTGCCCCCACCAGCTTGTGTTCTTCCAAAAATGGCTGAAGATTGTTCGTTCTGTGGTGTTTCTCTCTTTATACACCAACGTCCATCCGTTTGATGAAGGAGAAAACGTGACTCATCGGAGAAGGCAATTATTTGTCAAACAGCGGCGGTCCAATTCCGGTACTGTCGCGCAAACGTAAGCCTTTTCTGCCGATGCACCTTCGTTAGCGTAAGTGCAGTGACCAACCGTATGCATTGGAGCCCCATACGCAGCAGAGTTCGTTGAACTGTCGTTGTAGACACACTTCCGGTAGCCCCTTGGTTCATTCGGCCAGGGAGTTGTTCCACCGTAGCTTGTCGATCGGCAATCATGCTCCTTTGAAGTGACGTTCACGGCTCCCATCAATAGCACCTGGTGCTCGGCAGTTTTCACGTCGCGTATTCGCAATGGCGCCATTTCGCCAATCACGACACTCTATAACCACAGCAGCATGCGAACAGTTCACAAACTGGGCTTTTTCAGAAATAATGCCACCCTTGGCCCGAAACCCCGATAATGATTCCTTCTTGCAAATCTGATAAATCGCTCCTTTTGTCCACGACAGCAACGAGTTATATGTTTTCAGAATGCCTACAGCACAACTTATATACCCTCCAAGCCAGCTTACAACACGTGTCTTCTTTCACTGTCTACGCGTTGTTGACGTTAAAAGTAGGAGGTGGTCACAATAATGTGACTCGATTGGGTATATATATATATATATATATAAGACATCATGATCAGAGTTAAATCCCTGAAATGGCAATGGGCTGGACATACTGCCAGAAGGACAGATCATCGATGGACAGCCGAAATTTTAGATTGGATTCCAAGGGACAGGAAAAGACCCAGAAGAAGACCACATGGGAGATGGGTGGATGAAATTCGAAAGTATGCAGGGGTGACATGGAGGAGACTGGCACAAGACAGACCGTTGTGGAGGAAACTTGGGGAGACCTTCGTCCAGCAGTGGATTGATAATGGTTGACAATGATGATGATGATGATGATATATATATATACATATAAATTTATTTATATTGTCACTAATATTTCTTGGATTTTGGGAAGGACGCCTCCGAATGCATTTGACGTGCACGTTAATCTCAAAAAAAAAAAAACAAGAAAAAGAAAGAAAGAAAGTAAAAAAGAAAGGCCGACCACAGAATGTGTTTTGTGAGACCCTACACTAACCTGTAAAACAAAAATTTCAGATAATTAAATTAAAAAGCATTTCTTATGAAAAATTGAAATCTGATTATATGGGTTCGTTAATGTTAGAATTAACGAGTAAATTTTATATTGAATTCAAAAGCATTTCCTCCTCGCCCTTATAAGTGAAAAAAAATCTCATCTCCCATATTAGCGTGATGATTTTGACCAATAAAAGAGAAAGGCTGGTTTTAGTTTTCGAAAACTATCTAATCAGCAGCAGGTGTACCTCTCATAAGAAATATAGAACAAGTGCCGAACAGAAACTTTAAAAGAATGTGTTGTTTTCGCTTTCTATTGCTTGTTATTTTATTGCCAGATACATCGTATTTTTCAGTACCCGTGGTATTTTTTATGACATTTTAATTAAAATCATCTGAAGGGAACTCTTTCCATGGAAAACGAATCGCATTTAATCATGCTCAATGAAAAGAAAGTGAGGAATTCTTTATATGTTTTACAGCTATTTCGCTGCAAAATGAGGGATTGAAAAGTGCATGCAGTTCTGCATTATTTGAAGGAGCGAGAATAGAAATAACATGCTTTTCCGGGATTATCGATAAATGAAATTTCTGAGCTCTCTTTCCATTTTAATCGTGTTTTGAGAGAATTATTGGAAGAACAAAGGTCTCATAATATTCTGAAGTGGTTAAAAGATTTCAGGAGGATTAAAAACATATTGAAGTGGTGAAATTTCACTCATCTGTCTCTAGACTCGCTCTTAAAATATACGCCATTATAGTTTTTATTTAATTTTTAAACAGATGGATGTGAAATTAGATGGAGATTATTGATGAATGGTGCTTATGTATTTCAACAAATACTTTAGATTTTTCAGTGTAAAAGCTCTTTTGATGATAGAACAATTTTTTTCCATTATGCATCTTGCACCTAAAGTGTTTTTTCCTTAAGGTTTCTTCCAGTTCTAATTACTTAAATCACTTTTGATGAAAATCTCAGTCTTATTTATGTCATGTGCATGCAGCTTCATTTATTTTAAATCATTCGTTACGATTATATAAATAAATAAAATATATTCAGATAAAGAGTTTTGTGCATGGCTTTACAGAACAAATTAAAAATTGAGTCTGGCATTTATATATCTGCTGATGTTCAATTTCAAAAATGTTATTTTAAGATGGTATGAATAACGGGCGTTAACTTAAGAAGTAAAGCTGGTTATATTTCTTTGTCGATCATCAAAATAGTAATTAATCATCTGTCATATCTATCTGTCTACCGATACGTGTATTCATGTTCTGTACGACTGGTAATAATATTAGCTTTTCCGTTTTCCCTTTGTGTCATTTTGAAAAAGCATATCAACACGTTTTGCTAATTCTGTATGCTGCGAGTGACAACAATAAGTAAAATCAAATGATCCATTATTATGACTAGTCGAATCTTTAAATTTTTGTTGTTGGTGGACCTAATGGAATTACAAGGAAAGAAATCAGCATTCTTCTTCTTGTACTTCAATATTTTCGCAAGGATCAGAAGTGTCCCTAATCCCTATAAGAAGCCTACTACTTTCAAGGAAGATCTGGGAATGATTATGTGCAACATCGACACATCCGACTTTGTTTTTCTTTTGATTGGAGGTTAAACGACCACCGTGAGCAACACAATGGGCGTAAGCAGTCGCCCGTCCCTAATTTAGGGCCTCTAACTCCAGGGCAGGGAGAGAGCCAGTGCCTTAAGGTAAACACAACATCTATGCCTCACCAGGATTCAAACCCGGACTCCATCTCGCAGCCAATGATCAGGAGCCATCGCTTAGGACCTGCGCCACTGGGGCTGTCACATCCTGTTCAGTACAAGTCGAAATTCGTGCTATTTCTGTACAAGAAAATTAAAAATTTCCAACAAAGTACAGGTTACGTACATATTTTTAAACGAAAGTTTATAAAAGGATACGCTTACAGATGCGGTGGATAATGTACACTCAATGGACAAAACATTAGGAACACCTTCATAATATCGTGCTTGGCCTCCTCTACAGCGAATAAAAGCGAGAGATGGTCAAGGGTTTAGGGGTCGACAATTTCTTGCAGATCAAGTCAAGATGTCCCTGACCCGTTTTCGATGCGGTTTTATTTATGTTCTATTTTTGAAAAGAAAAACAAAATATTTTAAAGAAAAATGCGTTTTGTGAAATTTGGTACTCCATACTGGTGTGAGCGGAGTGAAAACTGATTTGTCATATAAAATATGGCAGTCTCTTTCTTAAAGCAAATACGATTTCCACCTACCCACGATACGGCGCAGACGCCAGCGATACTTATTTGCGTTTGTTTGCAGTGCGATTGTCCGGACAGATATGCAGGGAAACTCCTATCGCCTGCTTTACTTGTGATTCACTTTCTCAAACCCTGCGTGTCACATTGTAAGTCTGAGTGCTATTTTTCGCATCGCATCTTTTGCATTGAGCGTTCAGAGATTTTCGCTTGACGGGCTAACTTCCCGTTCCATTGCATGTCGGGTAGGAATTTAGTGCCTTGTTTGTTAATATGGATGAATGTAATATTAAGAAGATTGAAAAAAGGTATCGAGGTCAAGGAATACGTGCTAGTTTAAAACAGAAAGGGGAAGACTGCATTCTGGAAGATATTTCGTCTTATTAAACAACCAGAATATACTTCGTAGCAACACCAATTTTCACAAGCCTGTGATGAGTTGAAAGTTTGCAAAATGTGAATGTTATTTTCATGACTGTCCCTTCCTTCTAAGGGACAATGATAAAATAATCATTCACATTTTGGAAACTTACAAATCATCAGAAGCTGCTGAAAATTGGTGTTGCTGGGAAACAAATTGTGAAGCTTGATATATTATCGAGAAAACAGCAAAAACTTAAATTAAACATACAAGTTACTGAAATAAAAAATTTCGGCTGCAGCATTACCAAAATTACATAAGTGGAACATCCTTAACATCACTGCGGATGGGCATCTTGACACTCGCCGAGGTGTTTAAAAACATGTGTAAAACAGTTAGGTTATATTAAGGACGACCGTTTCAGAATCTTTCTGTAAACGTATAAATATATACTTCCCCTTAATTTATATGTATGATTTCTATATAGCCTATGATACCCACTGCCAAAAGGCTTTCTGAATGCCCTGTATGGGTATATACACCGAGCGGCCACTTTATTATGACCACCCCTCTCAGTACTTCGTTGGGCCACCTCTTGCCTTTAATACTGCGTCGATTCTTCGTGGCATGGACTCCACGAGATGTTGATAGGTGGTTTGTGGAATCTGAGACCATGAATAGCACTTTCCAGGAGTGTGAGATTCCATGGTCGTGGATCCAACTGTCTGATGGCTCGTTCAACTTGATCCCACAAATTCTCAATGTGGTCGAGATCTGGAGATTGTGGGGGCCACCTAAGCAAAATAAACTCACCGGCATGTTCGTGAAACCAATCTTGTACAATACGAGCACTATGACAAGACGCATTATCTTGTTGAAAGTAGCCATCGCCATTGAGATAAACCATCCACATGACAGGATGCACTTGGTCCGCGACGATGTTTAGATATGATGTGCCAGTCAGACGTTGATCAACACGAATTAAAGGGCCCAACGCATGCCAGGAAAACATTCCACAAACCATAACGTTGCCTCCACCAGCTTGAAGGGTTGTAGTAATGCGTTTGGGGTCCATGCTTTCGTGCTGTTTCCGCCAAATTCTCACTCGGCCAACTGCATGGTGCAACTGAAAACGTGATTCATCGGACCGCATAATTTTTTTCCAGTTATCGAAAGTCTACTCCTTGTGTTCCTGTGCGAACTGGAGACGTTTTCTCTTGTTAACTGCAGACAGCAAAGGTGTTCGAACAGGCCTTCGGTTGCGATATCCCATCCGATGCAGTGTACGGCGAACAGTGCGTGCAGAGATCATTTGAGGGGACCCTTTATTAAGATGGTTTGTAATTTGCTGCACTGTTGCGCTTCTGTTGTCTGTTACCAGTCCGGACACTCTCCGTACCACCCGAGCAGTCACTAGTCAATGATCACCACACGTTGCACGCAGAGACCCAGTTTTTTGGCTGACAGTCCAGCCTTTAAACATTTTAACAACAGCTTCTCTGGAATATTTCACTAATGCGGCGGTTTCGGTGATACTCGCTCCATGGCTCCTAACTCCTACAATCATCCCACCTTGAAAGTCCGTCAAATCGCATTTTTTACCCATCTCGTCACCCAAAAATCACATCTACTACTTTCGAAAGCACTAAGCTTTCCCTCTTTATGCTAGTCTCGCCCTCTGGCACCAACAGCGTGCAGCCATAGCTCATTTGTTTCAATCTGTCAGGTGGTCATAATAAAGTGGCCACTCTGTATATATAAATCATACATAAAATACACTCACGAAGAATGAAATTTGCGCACCAAGAAGGAAGCATCGGATTGAACTGAAATCTTATGCACGTAATGACACAGCTGAATGATACACATGATGGCAAAAACGGAGCTGCAGGACCATTACAGAGGGATCTGTGGCACGCAGTCTGGTCATCTTCAATAGCGTGTCGCACCGCCCCGTGCGGCGATACATGTTGCAGCACGGTCCGTCATGGAGGCGAACAGGCGCCTGATGTTTTCCTGCAGCAGAATGGCTTACATGTGTTGGACAGTGTGCTCCAAATCCAGAATAGTGCGGCACGGCGGCAGCCGGCGTTTAAACTGGTTCCTGTCATGCTCGATAGGGGACATGTCCGGGGAGTGGGCAGGCCATGGAAATGTCTGGACATGACGTAGGCAGTCCTGGGCAGTCCAAGCCGTGTGCAGGCAAGCAAACATCGTGCTGGTATAGTGCACCTGGAATCTCGGCCAGGAATGGGAGCACATGGGGCCGTAGGATCTCATCGACATACCGCTAGCCGTCAATGATCCACATACTACAATTGCAGGTGATCGCCTATCGTAGGCAATGGCTCCCCAGGCCATAATGCCTGCAGAGGGGAGGTGTGGCTCTCGACAGAGAGGTTGGAATTGTACTGTTGACCCGGGGACCTCCACACCCGGAGACGATGATCATCTGTCCCCAAAACAAAGGGGCACTCATCGCTAATCACCACACGTAGCCAGTTTGATTCGTCCGAGATGGGTCCGGGTTCGAATCCCGGTGAAGCAGGGATGTTGTGTTTGTCTTACGGCGGTGGCTCTCTCCCTTCCTTGGACCTAGTGGTCTTGAATTAGGGATGGGCGACTGCCACTGAGTTGCTCACGGTGGTCGTTAAACCTCCAATTAAAAAAAAAGATTTTTTGTTCCCCGATGTTTCTTGCCTCTTACGCCAACGTGCATCCGTTCGATGAAGCAGAAAACGTGACTCATCGGAGAAGGCGATCCTTTGGCAATCAGTGGATGTCCAATTCCGATACCGCTGTGCAAATCTAAGCCTTTTCTGCCGATGCATCTCCGTTAGCATAGGTGCAGTGACCATCCGTCAGCATCGGGGCCCAATACGCAGCAGGGTTCGCTGAACTGCCGTTTTGGACACACTTCCGGTAGTCTCCTTGTTCTTTCGGCCAGTGAGTTTCTCCACTGTAGCCTGTCGATCGGCTCTCATGCACCTTCGCAGCCGACATTTATCTCTCACATCAATAGCACGAGGTGCTCCGCAGTTTTCGCGTTGCTTATTCCTAATGGTGCCATTTCTCCAGTCACAATACAATTTAACCACAGCAGCACGCGATCAGTTCACAAACTGCGCTGTTTAAGAAATACTGCCACCCTTGGCCCGTAAGCCGATAATCATCCCTTCTGCAAATCTGATAAATTGCTCCTTTTATCCGTAACAGCAACGACTGATATGTTTTCAGATTGCCTACAGCACATCTTATATACCCTCCAAGCAAGCTCAGTACACGTGTCGTGTTTCATTGTCTACGATCTCTTGACGCCAAATGTAGAAGGTGGCCACAACAGTTTGACTCGACTGTGTATATGATTATTGTATAATTACAAATTGAGTTTCGAAGCAGATTTTTCCGAGTCAAATCCGGGTCGGGTCCAATTATGTGACGTCCGAGTCTAACATTTTTGACCAGTTTTCAAATTTGATAACAGCGGGTACATGCATGCCGGAGGGTTTCCAAAGCTAAAGCTGCATGGCTACTTTTCAGCCGGAGGAAGGTAAGCAGGCATGCTGCTTTACCGCATTCCGGAGGGTTTTAGTTAGTAAAGTCAGACATGCCTATTGCAGCATTCTTTCGCTCGAGACGCCGGTCCAGAATCAGTGGATCTGATGTTCCACTCTACGGCATCTGAGACGTTTTCTACAGGGTTTAATTTCGGGGACCTTAAGGGGGAGACTGGATGTATCCAAATTAAAATGAGTGTTCCTGAGCCATGAGTGGATGGTTGCAGCCCGTTGAGACTGCGCACTGTCCTTCTGGAATTGAACATCGATGGTAGGACACGCGACGGCCATCGAAACGTGTTGGCGATGAGACAGCAAATTCTGCAACCGCGCAAGGTATAAGGACCTCTCCAAACACGCTGAGAAACATTTTGCGTCGCGTGAGAAGGCTCCCTAAACCATCACAGAGACATCACCGCGTTGAACAGAGCTTACCTGGCTCGGCTGGGTCGTAGTGTGATGCTATGGACACCCCACCAGCTCCATTCCGTCAGTTCAGTACAGCTGATAATGGGATTCATCTGACCACACAACGCGGTGCCCCACTGCAGATTTCCAGTTTGGATGTTCCCCGCACCAGGCTAGGCGTACTGTCCGCTAACGAACAGTAAACAGTAGCACGCGAGGATGCTGGTTTGTTGTGTGAGGCTACAGTAGCACAGGGTATACAGCTTAAGCGTACCTCTCGCCTGCTGACGCCGCTTAAGCCGTACCGCTCGCCTGCTGACGCCGCTGAAGCCGTACCGCTAGCCTGCTGACGCCGCTGAAGCCGTACCGCTCTCCTGTTGATGCCGCTTAAGCCGTACTGCTCGCCCGCTGACGCCGCTTAAGCCGTACCGTTCGCCCGCTGACACCGCTTAAGCATTACCGGTCTCCTGCTCACGCCGCTTAAGCCGTACCGCTCGCCTGCTGACTCCGCTGAAACCGTACCGCTCGCCTGCTGACGCCGCTGAAGCCATACCGCTCGCCTGCTGACGCCGCTTGGGCATCCGACATTTAACCTGGATGCCATTTGTTCCTCCGGTACCAAGCGGTCGGTCTTCACAAGCTTGGATACCCTACCTCTACACCGACCATGAATGGCGTATGGTCGGCCATTGCTCGCTGTCTGGGAGCTGGGCTGGTGGCATACTCGCCACGCAACCCTAATACGGTTACCTTCGGCAACACCAGGGTTCTTACCACTTGGCCGATAGAATAACCCATCAGTCTTGCGCCGTTAATGCGCCCATGATCACAGCCACTCAAATGACCAAATTTACTCATGTTTGTCGATTACGATACACTATTGGAAAGCTCTCCTTTCCGCCTATTTATCGCCTGCTTGCGTTCGGTTTGGGTCGGTTCCACTCTGCGCGGGGGTTGCCAATGTCAACTGCCCGTCACTCTATTATCGATAATCTGTATTCCTTACCTATTGCACGCAGATGCCTTTTAACGGCTTTATCGTTAACATCAAATCACTTGCCTAGTTCCTGGCATGTTTGGTTACTGTCCTGCTGAAGAGCAACTTTGAGAGCTTGTGTATCAAGGCAAACAGGACGATCACTCCGGAATTTTTCTTGAAAGGATTTATTTCCGTCTCTGAATTTTCGAAACCAATTCTGAGTTCTGCGTTCCTTCATTGCATCTGTCCCGAATGCTAAGCAAATGCGACGAGTTGTTTCTGTAGCGGATGAACCGAGTTTAAATTCGTATAACAAACACCCACTAATAATTTCCACTTATACCGCCATTTCAATCGGACGTCTTTTCACTGCCAAACTACCTACTCATCTGATTCATATGCGCAAGGCATATTGGGATTTCGGCTGACTATATACCGTTGGCGAGACGCCATCTCTGTTCGAATTCAAGCTTTAAAATATGCTTCTTCGAGAAACGGCAAAAAGTTTGTAGTTACCTGATAGCAATATTCCAACCCCATTTTCATTTTAGGGATTTTACTTTGATCATCAGGTTTTCCAGTTTTTTGTCTAAGACCTGGAAGATATCATGACCCTTTCCACCTTCGTCATTTTCTGTCACTTGGTATCCAGTCTAATATTTCAGTTGTCCATAGTTCTTCTAGCAATATGTCCACCCCATTTCCATATCAGAGCCGTGACTTTAATCATGGCATTTTCCGTATCTTTTCTGAGAGTTAAAAGACATCATGCTGCTTATATACAATCATCGTCAAAAAAATAGTTGCTCCCAGAAGGACGTGTCTGATTGCAATGCTATTCGGGAGAAAGGTAAAGCTCACTAGGAACAATAAACGATTAAACATAGAGTCCCATTTGAGCAATATTTATAGAGCTACACGCCAATAATTAGTGTATCTCAGCATGGCGCCAGGCCGCAATGTTTGCTCACACAGTATGCCAGATATCTCCGCATGGAGTTCTAAAAGTTCTTAACGATGTCCTGCGATAAGCTTGAATCTTCTCACGCAGTTCCTGCAGATTGTGCGGTAGGAGTGGAGAGTGGATAGCACGTCTAATAGCATGCCACTCATTTCCAACCGGCGATAGGTCTGGCGATGCAGCTCTCCATGGCAGAATGTCAGTCCCTTGAAGGTAAACTCTCGAGACAGCAGCAGTATGCGGTCAAGCGTTGTCCTATTAGAAAATCCTACCGGAGTGAGCGTTCAGAAAAGGTAAGGATACTTGTTGCAGGAACTCATTAACGTAACGTTGGGCTGTCAAAGTGCCTGTAATGAACGCCAAAGTTGATCTAGCATCGTAGGCTGCATCCCACACCATGACACCAGGCATTCTGGACGTGCGACGCTCGACAAAAAGCTGTTCATCTTGGCGCTGACCACGATGCCCTCACACACGGATTCGTTGGTCGTCTTTTCCAAGACAAAAGCGGGACTCGTCACTGAAGATCACCAGCTGCCATTTTGGGTGGCTCCATGACAGTCTGGCACGACACCATTGCAGTTTTTGGCAAAGATGGCATGGTGTTTAAGTGCAGTCTTCGTAACGGTCTGCGTGCGTATAGTCCTACGTCGTGCATCCTTCTGCAAATGGTGCTGGCACTAATCGTGCGATGCTTGAAGGGAACTGATACTCGCTGAATATCGGCAATCATGGCTGTTGGGTCACTCCACGCTTGTCGGACAATCCGTCGGTCCTCTCTCTCCCTCCGTGGTTCGTCTAGGTCCCCCAGACTCTTCCTGTGTCTGCTGCGCGCCTTGTTTTATCCACTGCCGTCTACAGCGTGCTATGGCGATGTCCGCACTACCGGTGTGATGCGCAATACGGCTATAAGACCATCTCGCTTCCCGGAGCCCGATGATGCGGTCCCTCTCGAACTCCTCCAACTGCTCGAATTGCTTCCGAACTTTTCACCGAGGCACATTTCACGCTTGCTTGCCATTCTGACTTGTGCTGTTGTGTTAGGATACAGCTAACACAACAGCACGAGTCAGAATGGCAAGCAAGCGCAACTGGACGACCTTATAGAGCCGGTCGGACACAGCGCTACCTTCCCTCCTTATTCGCGTCGCATGCGCGGCCGAGAGTGATACATCAATCATTAGCATGTCTCACAATGTCAAAGCTACTCACCAAGTTTCATTCCTGTCAGTTGCTTCCTTCTAAGTGAAACTATTTATTTTACAATAAGTGTATATATATATATATATATTCTATAAAGATACCTAAGCAAAAAAAATATACAAATATAATTTTGACTCACACCTAGTACAACATAGAAAAGGTTATGTATCTACCTGTGTGAGTAAAAGGAGAAAAGAAAAAAAAAATAAAATAAAACAACTGAATGTAGAAGGTGTCGAGAATACTGAGCCTTGGCTTTATCAAGGACCAGCAAAAACTCTGCATTTTCTCACTTCCACAAAGACCTAGTTGGAAATGGGTTTCTGCAAGGCCATAGATGCAAGTAACATTCCCACCTAAAATAGTTTAAAATATATATATATAAGTCATGTCCTCCGTAGAGTAGCATGACCTAGCACTAGTTAACAATTTCGCTTGCATCCATTAACCTTCATGGCCCGACCCATGCTCTTCATCTGTTACTATTAAACAGAGAGAAGAAGATTAAAGAGAACTCAAGCTGTGAGAGTGACATAATAAATAGAAATGATTTTCAGCTATAACGAAATTCCAAGTTCGTTTGAGAGAGAATTTGTGGAAGTGAGAAAATGCAGAGTTTTTGCTGGTCCTTGATAAAGCCAAGGCTCAGTATTCTCGACACCTTCTACATTCAGTTGTTTTATTTTATTTTTTTCTTTTCTCCTTTTACTCACACAGGTAGATACATAACCTTTTCTATGTTGTACTAGGTGTGAGTCAAAATTATATTTGTATATTTTTTTTGCTTAGGTATCTTTATAGAATGTGAATTCTGAATTTTCAAAACTGCTGTGTTGCGCGTTTTGATTTTCAGGTTATTTTGCACCCTTCGTTCTAAATTCTAAAATTTTTTCCTTAGTCTTCAGTTTTGCTCTTAAGTATATATATATATACATATATATATAACCCCTTTGTCATTTCAGTGATTTTACTCTGATCATGAATATATATATATATATATATGGAAGAAACAGCATAATTTTCAAGGGCAATATGCCATTATGTCTTAAAAGAAAAGTGTTTGATCAATGCATCCTTCCAGTGCTTACGTATGGTGCAGAGAAGTGGACCTTAACTAAAATAAAAGAGATTTACAAAGGCTGCAGACAACTCAAATGAGCATGGAGAGCTGCATGCTTGGTGTAACCAGGATAGATGAGAAGAGCTACTCGTGGGTCAGAAAAATGACCGGAGTGGAAGACATCAAGATGAGAGTAAATTCTCTGAAATGGCAATGGGCTGGATGGACATACTGCCAGAAGGACAGACCATCGATGGACAGTCGAAATTTTAGATTGGATTCTAAGGGACAGGAAAAGACCCAGAAGAAGGCCACATGGAAGATGGGTGGATGGAATTCGAAAGTAAGCGGTAGTAACATGGAGGAGACTGGCCCAAGACAGACCGTCGTGGAAGTGGCTTGGAGAGACCTTCGTGCAGCAGTGGATTGATAATTATCAATAATGGTTGACAATGATGAGGATGATAATATATATTCTTCCACAAAGGTTTATCTTGCGCCAGTTTTTTCTGTGTCACTCTGGTATGCTTTCGAATCTCATCCATCCATATCCTATGTGATCTTCTACAGGATCTTCTTCTTTTCCTCGGAGTCCAGTCTAAAATTTAGGTTGTCCATTTGTGGTCCGTTCTTCTGGCAACATGTCCAACCCCTTTGTCATTTCAGTGATTTTACTCTGATCATGAAGTATTCCAGTCTTGTCATTTTCCTATCCACGAGTTTCTCTTCTTATCTTTCCTGGTTACGCCAAGTATGCATCTCCCCATGCTTGTTTGGGTTGTCTGCAGTCTTTGTATGTCTTTTTTAATTAAGGTCCATGTCTCTGCTCCATACGTAAGCCCTTGGAAGCATACTTTGCGGGAAGGCCTTGGAAGCACCTTTGGGGTAGGGGGGAGCCCTTGGAATCAAACTTTGTGGGGAAGCCCTTGGAAGCATCTTTTCCAAATACGTTTTCAAGCATTGATTACGTATCCTCCTGTAGTGAAGGAGATCTTGTTATTTATTTTATTTCTTTTTTTTGTTGACTGTATGGGATATTGATATCGTTTCAATTATTATTGATAACCTTTACCGTGTTCTAGAAAATCACAGAAGAATAAACCCAAATTAGATGGAAATTTCAATTTCAACAATTCGAAATATTTTCGCTTAACATTCAATGATATTAAACATTATTTTCTTCCGAAAAGATTTCTTTCGAGATAATTAAAATACTTCACATGAAGTAAAGAGAACGAGAGAGAGAGAGAGAGAGAGAGAGAGGGAGATACATTTTCAAGTAACATGAGAGAAAAAGGAGAAAAATAATTTATGTTGTTTAACTCGGAGGCACAAAACGCATGTCAACAGCATTTATCGCGGTTCCCCATAATTTACTGCGCTGAATTCTTTGTCAAGCACGAGAGATTCGGATTTGGTCAAATCTGTTGTATGACGCTCCAGGCCGTTTCGTCCCTTTTTTATGCAAATTAAAAGACATTCTTTCCAATTCTTTTGATAGAAGGAATTCAGTCGGTACTTTAGATTCTGAAGAGCGTAAATCCTCGCACATCACAATTCATTGCCAGGTGTCCTGAGCATCGAATGTAGGAAATACGTGAATGAAATCTGCTTTGCAATATCTCCTCTTATTAAAGTTTAAAACTTTCAGGACAAATCTGCAAGTTTTTTATCTGTTCAAGATTTAATGTCATTTACGATGCTGTTTCTCTTCGAATTTAAACCAGAATTATTGCTGCAGGTGAAAACATAACACTTTTTACTATATTATCAGTAGTTTCAGTTCAATTTAGGAAGTTTTGCACCAACTGTGGAGATCATTAATTACATCCCTCTTTTAGCTGTAACGTTTAAAAAATCCGTTTACTGAAGCGAAATACATATGAACACAATAAAAATTATTGCACACCTGGCGGGTAGCTACATGAGGCAGTCTGAACAATAATCAGGTGTATTCGTCATCCAGTTGCTCTCTCTAAAGCGAACACTCATCAGGTGGCTTCATCAGGCCGTCGCTTATTCTTAATTTAGCACGCATCATGTGGCTTCATCAGGCAGTCTCTCACTCTGAATTTAGCACTCATCAGGTGGCTTCATCAAGTGAGCTCCCATCAAGTGGATCCATCAGGCAGTGGCTCACTTTAAAGTGAGAACTCATAAAGTGATTTCATCAAGTAGTCGCTCACTTTAAAGTGAGCACCGATAAGGTAGTCTCTTGCTCTAACGTGAGCACTCACTAGGTGGCTTCATCAGGCAGTCGCTCACTCTAAATTTAGCACGCATCAGGTGGCTTCATCAGGACGTCGCTTATTATTAATTTAGCACGCATCATGTGGCTTCATCAGGCAGTCTCTCACTCTGAATTTAGCACTCATCAGGTGGCTTCATCAAGTGAGCTCCCATCAAGTGGATCCATCAGGCAGTGGCTCACTTTAAAGTGAGCACTCATAAAGTGATTTCATCAAGTAGTCGCTCACTTTAAAGTGAGCACCGATAAGGTAGTCTCTTGCTCTAACGTGAGCACTCACTAGGTGGCTTCATCAGGCAGTCGCTCACTCTAAATTTAGCACGCATCAGGTGGCTTCATCAGGACGTCGCTTATTATTAATTTAGCACGCATCATGTGGCTTCATCAGGCAGTGTCTCACTCTGAATTTAGCACTCATCAGGTGGCTTCATCAAGTGAGCTCCCATCAAGTGGATCCATCAGGCAGTGGCTCACTTTAAAGTGAGCACTCATAAAGTGATTTCATCAAGTAGTCGCTCACTTTAAAGTGAGCACCGATAAGGTAGTCTCTTGCTCTAACGTGAGCACTCACTAGGTGGCTTCATCAGGCAGTCGCTCACTCTAAATTTAGCACGCATCAGGTGGCTTCATCAGGACGTCGCTTATTATTAATTTAGCACGCATCATGTGGCTTCATCAGGCAGTCTCTCACTCTGAATTTAGCACTCATCAGGTGGCTTCATCAAGTGAGCTCCCATCAAGTGGATCCATCAGGCAGTGGCTCACTTTAAAGTGAGCACTCATAAAGTGATTTCATCAAGTAGTCGCTCACTTTAAAGTGAGCACCGATAAGGTAGTCTCTTGCTCTAACGTGAGCACTCACTAGGTGGCTTCATCAGGCAGTCGCTCACTCTAAATTTAGCACGCATCAGGTGGCTTCATCAGGACGTCGCTTATTCTTAATTTAGCACGCATCATGTGGCTTCATCAGGCAGTCTCTTACTCTGAATTTAGCACTCATCAGGTGGCTTCATCAAGTGAGCTCCCATCAGGTGGATCCATCAGGCAGTGGCTCATTTTAAAGTGAGCACTCATAAAGTGATTTCATCAGGTAGTCGCTCACTTTAAAGTAAGCACCGATAAGGTAGTCTCTTACTCTAACGTGAGCACTCACTACGTGGCTTCATCAGGCAGTCGCTCACTCTAAATTTAGCACGCATCAAGTGGCTTCATCAGGCTGTCGCTCACTCTGAAGTGAGCACTCATCAGGTGAATCCATCAGACAGTGACTCATTTTAAAGTGAGTACTCATAAGGTGATTTCATCTGGTAGTCGCTCACTTTAAAGTGAGCACCGATAAGATAGTCTCTCACTCTAACGTGATCACCCATCAGTTTGCTTCATCAGGCAGACGCTCACTCTAAATTTAGCACTCATCAGGTGGATCTATCGGGCAGTGGCTCACTTTAAAGTTAGCACTCATAAGGGGATTTCATCAGGTAGTCCCTCACTTTAAAAGTGAGCACCGATTAGGTAGTCTATCACTCCAACGTGAGCACCCATCAAGTGGCTTCATCAGACAGTGGCTCACTCTGAATTTAGCACTCATCAGGTGGCTTCATCAGGCAGTCCCTCACTGTAAATTGAGCACTCATCAGGTGGATTCATCAGGCGATGGCTCTCTTTAAAGTGAGCACTCATAATTGGATTTCATCGGTAGTCTCTCACTTTAAAGGTGAGCAACGATAAGGTAATCTCTCACTCTAACGTGAGAACCCATCAGGTGTCTTCATGGGGCAGTCGCTCACTCTAAATTTAGCACTCATCAGGTGGCTTCTTCGGGCAGTCGCTTATTCTAAATTTAGCACTCATCAGGTGGCTTCATCAGGCAGTCGCTCACACTAAAGTGAGCGACTGCCTGAGGTAGCTACCCACCTGGTGTGCGAAAGCTTGCATTGTGTACTTATAAGTATATTTACGCCACTAAAGGATTTTTTAATGCGTTACTGCTATTTTTTTTATATATTCTATAGCATGTTTGTGGGTAATAAAAGATAAACTCAACATATTAACAAGGAAAATTGATATGCAGACTGACAGTCATTTTGCATCTCTCACCGTGTATTTCAAGACATTTCTTTCTGTCCATTATTGAACATCCACCATTCAACTCTTTGGGATATAAACAATCGCTCATCCTTGATTTAGGGTCTCTGTTTGCTGGATGGAGCGCCATCCATTTCCAATCAGACAACCAGACCACCTATGGTATTTAACGTTCTTATCACATACATACGTCACTTTTGTTCCGACCTCAGATTGTTGCCAACATTATTCTTGTTTGCGGGAAAAGACATAACGTTAAGGTTTGAAAATGTCTAAGAGAACGAACTGAAATTTGTATAGAAAAAGAAACTCAAAAGGAAAGTTAAAATATAATATATACATTACAAGGTCTATATGCAACAACCCTTTATACCAAGTTACTTTCTTTAACACAGGATCTGTACATTTAATGCAAGTTGAAAATACCTGGTACAAACTGTTCTGCATGCGATAAGGTGCAGAATTTGCAATATGTATATATATATATACACACGGTCGAGTCACATTATTGCGACTGCCAGCTAATAACCAGAGTAACCACCTTGTGCAGCGCGGGCAGCATCTACACGGGCTGGAAGTGACACAATAAAGTGCTGGAAGCTGTTCATAGGTAAGTGGAGCCATGCTAACTGCAGTGCATCTGACAGGGGTTGAAGGGGGGGGGGCGCGGTGGAGGGTCCATACAGAGAACAACGCGATCGAGGTGATCCTTCAGATGCTCAATTGGGTTTAAGTGTGGAAAATTAGGAGGCCAGGGAAGTACTTTGAAGTCTTCATCGTGTTCTTCCAACCACTCTCAGACATTTCTAGCTGTGTGACAAGTCGCAATATTGTGCTAGAATATCCCAACCGCCCCAGGGAAGACAGTCAGCACGTATGGGTGTACGTGGTCTACAAGGATAGATTCATAGGAAATTCGGTTTATAGTGTCTTCCACTGGTACGTGTAGTCACAGGGAATGACACGAAACCATTCCTCAGACCATAACGCGGCCCCCACCAGCTTGAGTTCTTCCAGCAATGGTTGAAGAGTGTTTGTTCTCCGATGTTTCTCACCTTATACGTCAATGTCCATCCGTTCGATGAAGCAGAAAACGTGACTTATCGGGGAAGGCAATTCTTTGCCAATCAGGGGAAGTCCAATTCCGATACTGCCGTGCAAATGTAAGCTTTTTCTGCCAATGCACCTTCGTTAGCATAGGTGCAGTGACCATCCGTCTGCATTGGAGCCCCATACGCAGCAGGGTTCGCTGAACAGTGGTTTTACACACACGTCTGGTAGCCCCCTGGTTCATTCAGCCAGATAGTTGCTCCACTGTAGCTTGTTAATCAGCCCTCACGCACCATCGAAGCCGACGTTCACCTCTCACATCAGTGCCACGTGGTGCTCCACGGTTTCCACGTAGCTTATTCGTAATGGTGCCATTTCTCCACTCGCGATACACTTTAACCACATCAGCACGCGAACAGTTCACAAAGTGTGCTTTTTCAGAACTACTTCCACCCTTGGCCCGAAAGCCGCTAAACACCCCTTTTTGCAAATCTGATAAATCGCTCCTTTTATCCATGACAGCAACGAGTGATAGGTTTTCAGAATGCCTGCAGCACACCATATACTGTATACCCTCCAAGCCAGCTCACGACACGTGCTTTCCTTCATTGGCTACGTCCTGTTGACGTCAAAAGTAGGAGGTGGTCACGATAATGAGACTCGATTGTGTGTGTGTGTGTGTGTGTGTGTGTGTGTGTATATATATATATTCTATTAAGAAGAGACCGCAGCAAAAATAATTTTTTTGATTCATACCAAGTACAACATAGAAAAAGTTATGTATTTACCGGTGTGAGTAAAAAGAGAAAAAAATAAAACAACTGAATGTAGAAAGTGTCGAGAATACTGAGCCTTGGCTTTATCAAGGACTAGCAAAAACTCTGCATTTTCTCACTTCCACAAAGACCTAGTTGGAAATGGGTTTCTGCAAAGTCATAGATGCAAGAAATAAGCCCACCAAAATTTTTTTAAAATACATATATATATATATGTCATGATCTCCGCAGAGTTGTATGACTTAGCTTTATATATATATATATATATAGGGTTGTAACTCAGTTATATATGTATATATATATATATATATATATATATATATATAACTGAGTTACAACCAGTAGGAAATGAATGTAGGGATCTGTCACTTCTCAAAAATAAATGGGAATTAAAGGCATGTTAAAGGAGTCATCTGTTTTACATGTTCCAATGCCAAAGATAACCGTAAAATCAAGACTGGCTTAAGAACTTTCTTCTCAGAAAAGAAGATAAGTTTTAAAGGGGAAATCGGAAACTGTACTTTTTTCTTTCAAGGTCAAGCACGTCTTCATAGAAGGAAAATTTTGAAAGGAGCAGATGACAGCCAAAGTCACCTATGTAAGAAGCGATCAATCATATTATTTCAGCATGACTACTGCTAGTTACGTCCAAGGCACAAAAAGTTTTGCGAAACAACAGTAGTTGGGCGTCAGCAAAAGTTTTAGCTTCTTTCGTTTCCGAACAATGGAATTACAAAAACACATTTTTTTTTCATCTGCAGCTATAAATGTAGAAAATGTAGTATATGTTTATAAAATGTTTCTTCTTTTTCTGAATCACCAAAAGAATTTTTGTTTCATTGAACTTGTATGATATGTTTTGTGCAAGCAAACTGCTAATTTCTGTAAAGCTCATAAGCATAACATTTCCTATTAAGACTAATAGATCCCTGCCCGTAGACTAGGACAGTCAGCTGAAACGCAATAATTTTTTCTGTAGTCTATACTACATACCCTAACTCTGCAAAATGCCAGAGCACCTACCTCCTTAGTCAGGAGAGACGAAAATAAACTGTCAGCTTAGGTAGCAAGCACAATATCCGTACAAAATTATTACTTTTTATTACTTTTGTAACAGCACCACTAAGAAAGTAAAACTGATTAATTTCAAACTGGGTATCGAAAAGGGAAAAACCTAAGTTGTGTATATAATTTATGACTACTAAACTTGTGGAGTTAAGATTGAATAGAAATATCAACGGTTTCTCACAATAAAATGTTTATTATACATCGACTGTACAATCTGAACAAAACCAACTTCCCTTTTTGAAAGATTTTCAATAAGACATTATTTTAAGCCACTGACTTACTAAAATATTTAATTTACAATTAAAAGACATAATAATATCGTTGTTTAAAACCATAAGACCTTTCAAGTTCGCTACGAGCTCATCCTCAGATGGGGACTACAAACTTTTTGAACTGGTGTTTAAATATCAAATTCTCCGTCACATGATTGAAGGATGCGCGACAAACATGCGTGCAAACAATCAATGAAAACTGCAAAAATGTTCTAGTGTGAGTTGTCACTTGAGTTCGAATGGCCACTCCAGACAGCTCGTATCCACGAGTCTGGGATAAAGCAAGGGGTTTCTTCATTACAACAGGACAGGCCATATCCACGGATTAATAAACTTTCCGCAAAGAGTGTGGTGAATTTCGTATTCGCAGTGGTGAGGTCACAGAAATCCTCCCAAATTGGTTGACGAAGTGCCGCTTCGGTTTGGGGACAGCTGGTTCCCGGGTTAACGGCACAATCCCAACCTCGCTATCGAGCGCCACACCTCCCACACTGCAGATATTGTGGTTTGGGGAGCCATTGCTTACGATAGCCGATCAGCTCTAGAAGTGGTACGTGGATCTTTGACGAGACAGCGGCATGTGGAGGTGATCCAATGGCCCCATGTGCTCCCATTCCTGGCCGGGAATCCATGTGCGTTATACCAGCAGGATAATGACTGCCCATACACGTCTCAGGCGGCCCAGGACTGCCCAAGCTATGTCCAGACACTTCTATGGCCTGCCCGCACCCTGGATATGTCCCCTATCGAGGATGTGTGTGACCATTTGAAACGCCGGCTGCCGCCATACCCGGGATTGTGAGCACACCGTCCAACACGTGTGGGCCAGTCTGCCGTGAGAACATCATGACGCGTCTGTTCGCCTCCATGCTGGACCGTATTGCAGCATTTATCGCCGCATGAGGCGGTGCGACGAGCTATTGAAAATGACCGGACTGCGTGCCACAGATCCCTGTGTAACTGTCCTGCAGCTCGGTTTTTGCCATCATGTGTATCATTCATCTGTATCAATTACGTCCATAGCATTTCAGTTCAATCCGATGCTTCCTTCTATGTGCGCAAATTTCATTGTCCATGAGGGTACTTTTCAGACAAAGTTGGATGACTTTGGCACTAACAAATTATTGAATAACTGCGGTGTAGATTGATTCTTCTCAATGCGTAACAGCTGTATACGTATTTACAGAGAGAGAAAGCGCGCGCATGTACCTGGTCGCGTGAAACACGAGATCCAAATAATCAAGCGGTGTTTGCCTGTGTGGAGATTTCGCTAGTGAAAATGAAAAAATATCCGGACTATTATTCCATGCTTTCTGTTTCAGCTTAGATGAATATCTGTCTAAGTTGCTTCAGGTGATTTATTTTAACAAGGTAACTCTGTGTGACATCTGAATAAAAATGTGTAGGGATATGGAGTCTTCAACAATCTGTACATGATTTATTCTAAATGACTGTGAGCTTTTTTAAATTCAAAACAATTAAATGTAATGTGATCTTACGTCTTCCTTATTTTAAACGAATTCTGTCGTTGCGGTTTTGGAGGATATATCGCTAATTTGAGACAGCGCTTATATTTATTTTTACCCATCTATCAATACAAGCATAATGTGAAAACACGAGTTTATCTGTGACGTATATCAAAATCGCGCCCTTTCACTCAGGAGTAAGTTGCTCTCCCAACTAAGCTACACAGACGAAATGTATCGCTGCAGATTTGTTGCCTGGACACGGGATTGACCTCTACAGTACGTGACAAGTATTTATTTATGCATCTAACGACGCAAAATACATGGGAGTAGAGAGGATTTTTAATAACCTCGTTTTGATTTATAAGTTTGCATATGAGAAATAAGCGCATCGTTAGGAACTCGTCAGGAAAGAATTTTTAAGCCGAAATTTTTAAAATCCTTGATTTATGGGCGAATTACCTGTAAGATATTACTATGAGAAGCGCACGAAAAAAGAGCTCTCTAGAACACAACTTTGCATCAGTTACTTTATTCTTGGCAATTTATGACATAAATCAAGAAAAAACGGAATGTGCAGCAGAAGAAGTCCGCAAGAGGAAATATTTCTTCTGTAACTACAGAGCGGCATCAGAAAAAGGAATTTGGTGGAAATGTTTTCCTTTTTTTTTTTTTTTTTTTTTTTTTTTCGGAATCATCCGACCGTAATTGGATCTTAATGTGCCTACATTTCCCGAAGACAAACTGCCCTAAATTGGAAATATGTTTTGGCGATAAAAGTGGTATGATCAACAACTACCTCGTAAAAATGACCTACGAAATGCTTCCAAAAGGACTGGGAGAAAAATCCCTTTCTTTGTTTTGAGCAATCCTTCGACGTGATATATTTCAAACTAACAGGCGCCCGTGCAATTTTCTCTCATCCTCCAAAAGTTGTTTCCTATCTTTATAACACCACTTACAGGAAAGTGCATCTTTCACTGCAAAGTGCACTTGGCCAGCAGATAACACGAAGGCGCAAAATACAAGGAGCGACATACAGAAGCAATACCACTAAAACACGTTCTTTTCCGATACTGAGCGGGAAATAAGTTGCTTTTAGTCATGTGGATTCTTTAAGAATACATATACCTAAAAGCTTTTGCATCAGAAAGGAATTCAGTTATTCCATTTTTTTTTTTTTTGAGATTTGCCAAACAGCCGCATAAATTTATTTCAATGGCACGCAGTATATTTAAAATAGAGGATTGTTTAGATAATGTAACACAAATTGGGAACAAGAAAACCCAGTATATATATTTTACCGGGATATGATTGGATAAAAGACGAGGTAAGGAACAAAATGGCTCCATGCCGAAAATCCATGCATGTTTCATATCTATTAAGATCTTCGGAATTGACACAAACCAAATGGATGTGATAATCTTCCTTCTCTCCTTTTCGGGCATTCGTACTTCAAGAATGCCATGTAGCTTTGGAAAAAGGCTGAACTATTTCTTGAGAAGTTATAGTGTGGTGTTGGCGATGAATATTTTTCCTAAAGAGTCTTTTAGGACGTCCTTTTAAAGCGGGCATCAGGGAAGAAGGTAACTGGACATCACAAACAAGGTTAGAAATATATTTCTTTCCACGTTAAGTACGAACGGACAAAGAATGGGGAATCCATTTATATATCTTAAATTTTTAAAGAAAATTAATATTTTGGGGGGAATTTCTGCTTTTATTTTATTAGAGACATTATGAGCTCGCTATCTCTGTCTTTTTTTCTAGTGCAGAGTGCCTTGTGCTGGCGCCTGGCTTGACCCCGCTATAATAAATTTCATATTTTTTTTTCATTACTATAGGGAATTTGAAAGGGTTTAAGCAGTCAGAAGAACCTGTTTGGTCTGTTTTTAAATAAACTAGTGTTTAATTCGTGCCATGCACAGTTGAGAAAACTGTGACTGAATTTTTTTCTTGTCATATAACACGAATCGTTAAAAATGCATAACTACACTGAAGAGCAATTGAATTAAACATACCTCTCTAGTAACGTGTAGCACCACAATTCGTCCTGATGACGGCGGCGATTCGTCTCGGCATGGACTCGACAAGACACCGGAAGCGTTGGGAAGCCATACGGATCCACGACTCCTGAACAGGCTCCCACAGTTCACGAAGATTTGATGGAGGGGGTCATAGCCTCAAACATCTCTCTCGATGGCATCCCAGATGTGCTCGATGGGACTGAGGTCAGGTGACCTAGCTGGCCAAGGAAGCGAGGTCACGTCGTTGAAGTGTTCATCGAACCATTCGGATACAATTCGAGAGCGATGGCACGGTTCATTGTCTTATTGCAGGATGAGGTTCCCAGTGTGATGTTGAAGACGCACAAACGAGAGCAAATGGTCGTCCAGGATATCCCGGTAATGTTGACCTGTGAGGGACGATGTCACACGTAACAAGGGTCACATTTCAGTCCACATAAACAGTCCCCAGACAAGAATGCCTCCCCCAACAGCTTAAAGAGTATCCTGCTTGCAAGAAGGATCCATCGCTTCATGTGATTTGCGCCGTACTCGTATACTGCCATCCGCATGTACCAACGTGAATCTCCACTCATCAGTCCAGGCAACATTTTTCCACATGTCTACGGTCGAGTGGCGATGTTCCTGCGCTCTTGCTAATCTTTGCACCCTGTGATGTGCGGTCAGCAGCGGTACCCTCGTGGGACGATGGCTTCTGTACCCCATAGCGAGGAGATGGTTCTGGATGGTGTGGCTGCTTACACGTTTTTGTGCACCAGCGTTAAATTGCCGAGTGATTTCTTGCACTGTGACCCGTCTATCCGCTGGTACAATGCGAGCTGGCCGACGATGACACCGCTCATCCACACGCTGTTGTCCACGGCAGTTGACCCTTGCAGGGATGATTTTACCGGATTCGTTGTACTCACGGTGTACCCGTGACACAGTGGTTCGTGAAAAGAACAGTGTCTGCACGACTTCCGAGATGGAGTGACCCATTCGTCGGGCCGGATCATTTGCCCACGATCAAATGCGCTTAGATCCTTCGTCTTACCCATACTGCGTCCGACAGTTACTGATTCCCGTCGCATCACTCCTTATATTGTCGGATCGCTGCATACGTCATGTCCTTTCCCTTTACAGGGAAGCGCACAGCGCCACATTTGCATATTGCCAGCTGTCTCTAATTCAATTGCTCTTCAGTGTATAATAGATGGTTGAATTGTTAATGGACAGTCTATAAAATGTGCCACCACCAACAGATATTTCATAATATTCCCATTAATTTTTATTTTTCCAACTGTTCTTATGCGTATTTCGTGATGATGTTCTTCATTATTACATGAATACTGAGAAAAAGCACGAAATAAACAGTTGCCATCACCGGGAATAGGGATAGCATGGCGTTCCATGACAAATCAAAACAACTCTTTACTAAGAGTAATCTTAAACGCATTCACATAGAAAACAAAGTCCAAGGCGCAGCAGTTCCGTCTGACTTTGAACTTTGATTACAACTACATAGTTGATAGCGGATGATTTAGTTCCAAGTCCGATCACCGCAGAAAGGGAGATGGCCCTGAGAGTACTGAAGCGAGAACAAAGACAAAATGACGAACGGAAGATTGTACAAAGACAATACCATGGTAACATAAAAAAATTACTTGTGACAATATAAATTAGCGATGACAAATCTGTGGCTCAGTAGCTTTCATTTAAAAAAAATCGTGAAAGTCGCTCCAGTGGGTGGAGCTGGTGAATTGCAGAAATAAACGGCCTTATGTTTTAAATATACAGAATACTTATGACATTAAAAATTAGCGATGACAAATCTGTCGGTCAGTAGCTTTTATTTTAAAAAAATATGAAAATCGCTCCAGTGGGTGGAGGTGGCGGATTGTAGAAAGAAATTGCCTTGTGCTTTTAATTAAAAAAAATTGAAAATCGCTCCAGTGGGTGGCGGTGGCGGATTGTAGAAAGAAATGGTCTTGTGTTTTAATTAAAAAAAATTGAAAATCGCTCTAGTAGGTGGCGGTGGCGGATTGTAGAAAGGAATGGCCTTGTGTTTTAATTTAAAAAAAATTTAAAATCGCTCCAGTGGGTGGCGGTGGCGGATTGTAGAAGAAAAAAGCGGCCTTGTGTTTTAAATATATAGGTTACTTACGATAGTGCAAATTAGCGATGACAATTTTATGGGTCATTAGCTTTCATGTACCAAAAACAAATTCATAAAAATCGATCCAATGGGAGGCGCTAGGGGATTGTAAAAAGTAACGTCCTTGCGTTTTAAATATATCCCATTGCAATGACACATTCGCTTTGCATAATAAACGAGAGAGAGAGGTCACTGAATTTTTGGTTGGACTGAACACGCCTCTTGAATCGATTTAGAAACTAATGAAATATTTCAAAGTTATTCACAGTGAACGAAATCCGTTACAATTACCGAATTTCTGCAATCGACAAAACATCTAAGAATAAAAATGTCTTCGCTCTCACAATAGCCGCTGAAAAGTGTGTTCCAAAAATTACATAATTGTGCATAAAAATTTAGAAAAGCTGAAGAACGACATCAGACAAAAGGATTTTCATGTCAAACAGTTAGAAAAAGAAATATAGATGAAAACATTATATAATTTTCCACTGGCTTTCAGGCAAAAAGCTTATAAAAAATTGAAAAGTAGAAAATGTGCGTAAAGTATTCTTCATAGCAAAAGCTGTACTGAAGGAAAATATTTTTCAAAAGCGTCTATGGGTAGCAGAAGTAGCGAGAAGGTTTTGACAATTACGCCCCTATCGGGAAAACTGTGTATCATTTAAACAGCATAATGTTTCCCATATTTACCGTAGCAAATGATATTGAATACAAAAAGAAATTTTCCCAAAAGATTTTAGAAGTGAAAATACAGCTGCAAACAGATATAAACACTAACACCACCTAGAGCCTGAATTACGAACTACAAAAAAGTCCATGAACGTGAAAGCAAAGGGATCCTTAAAGTGAATAATACTGCCGCCCCGGTGGCGCAGTGGTCTAAGGCGCTGGCCTCTGATCATTCGTCCGTAAGGGGTCCGGGTTCAAATCCCGGTGAGGCATGGATGTTGTGTTTGTCTTACGGCACTGGCTCTCTCCCTTCCCTGGAACCAGTGACTCTAAATTAGGGACGGGCGACTGCTTATAGCCCATTGAGTTGCTCACGGTGGTCGTTAAAATTCCAATAAAAAAAAAAAAAGTGAATAATATCTTGTTTTAACAATACTTTTGTTTTCCTAAATAGGTCATTCAGAGGCTGTGAAATTGAGAAATACATATCGAATTTTTGAGACTCCTAGCCGAAATATTTTTTCTTATTTTTGGCGAGAAATGCGCAAATTAGGTTTTGGTAGATAGTAGAATCTGACCGGAAAAGCTTTTTTCTCAATCTGTTTTTTTAGACGCGCATATATTGCTGCTAATATGCTGCAAACCGAAATGTTTTTTTATTCAGATTTTTACGAACAAATATAAGATTACAAATACGTTTAAACCAGAAATCCCCTAGCAGCAAATATTTTTCACAAAATAATGTACAATGCATGGAAAATAATCACCGTTATGGATGTATTTAACGCTAAAAAAATTCTTAATCTTTTTTAGAAGCAGAGACTCCGAAAAAAATTCAATATACATTTTATTTCCCCTCGCGGTGAGAGCATGCATTAAATCAAGCGGACACAGGCCGTAAAATGACATTCATGATAAAAGGTATCGGAAGGTAAAAAAAGGTTGCCAATCAGCTCTATGAAGCTCTTTTACGGAGTAAATCGCACACGGGTTTATCAAAATAATGGAAACACCGAATGCAACTCAGGTACACGCAGGGCGCCATATGAAAATCCCAGGGAACGACGTCACCATAAATGTGAGGTATATAAAGAGGTGCAGTAATATGTCGTCTAGCACAGGGCCGCGTGTGGCCTAGTGGCGAACGTTCGTGACTGCAACGGTGAAAACTTTCGATTCGATCCCGCTCTAACAATTAAATATCCGCCGTACCTCAGATGGGTACGTTAGGCCGTCGGACGCCGGGTACTGGGTCCCCGGTAATAAATAAGGGCGTCTTTCTCCCCCGCTCTACCTCGCTTCCGTGTCACTTTCCTGTCGGGCACTCTAGCCCAAATCTCCTAGCTTCCTATTTCTAAGGCTTTTTAAGACATAGGGTCAGATACTCCCTTCCTAAAATCCTCTACATATGATATGATCTGATCTTATCTGTCGTTTAGCACGTAGCTGTGCCGTAGTCGAAGGTGAAACAGATGTTGATTGTCGACGATGTCAGATCTCGGTGAACACAAACAAAGCATGATCGTTGCTGCGCATCTTGCAGGAGCTCAATCAAGTACAACTGCAGAAATAGTATGTTTAACACAAGGAACTGTATCAAAGATAAAAACTTCCTATCAAAAAAGAACACAGTACCTCCAACCGTGCAAATTCTTGACGTTTTATGACGTCAGACATGGATAGGCGAACTTTGGCATGGATTATACAACGGAAACGCAAAACCACGGCACCACAAATAGCGGCAACAGTCGGAATGATTCTGTTTCCGTCATAGCAGCTCGTCGGAGACTCCATGGTTCCGTTATTTGTGGCGGTGCTCCAATCCAAAAACCTCTGATTATCAACATCAGTGTAACAAAACGTGAAAGGTGATGCGAAACCCGTCCCAGGTAGGACAGCCTTGCAATGCAACGTAGGCTCAACACTGAACTACCCTCTTTTAAGAACAGAAGCTGGTGGCACAGTGTTGGGCTTACGTTAAATTGCAAGGCTGTGCTACCTGGGACAAAAACTAAGATGCTGGAGACTGGAAACATATCATCTGGTCTAATGAATCTTGCTTCACATTGTTTCCCACACTGGTAAAGTGTGACCATAGAAACTGGGATGCTAAAGACTGGTAACGTGTCATCTGGTCTGATAAATCGTGCTTGACATTGTTTCCCACCACTAGTAGAGTGTGACCGTAGAAACAAGGATACTGAAGACTGGCAACGTGTCATCTGGTCTGATGAATCGTGCTTCACATTGTTTTCCACCATTGGTAGAGTGTACATCTGGCTAAGTCCAGCAAATGCGAACCATCCCGAGTGTTTGGTTCCGACTATGAATCATGGAGGTGGATCCGTGGTGCTGTGTCGTGTTACATCATGGCATTTCTTAGAACAGTGGGTTATGTTGCAGGATCATGGCACATCTTCAAAGCACGAACACATTCTTGCGAACCACCTGCTTCCAATGTAGCAAGAAATATTCCCTGCCGACAGTTCTGGTTTCAATCAGGATGCTGTACATTGTACGGAACGTGTTTTGATTGAGGGTTCAACGACCACCGTGAGCAACTCAGTGGTCTGTAAGCGGTCGCCCCTTCCGAATTTAGGGTCGCAGGTTTCGGGGAAGGGAGATAACCACTGACATAAGACAAACACAATATCCATGCCTGAACAGGAGCCGAATCCGGGACTACCGTACCTCGGACGAATGGCCAGAAGCCATGTGAAAACATATATTTGTCTGTGATGGGGGACAGAACCGGCACCCGTCATTCCGGAGTAAGTTACTCAAGCAACTTAGAGTGCCGCCCCGGTGGCGCAGTGGTCTAAGCGATGGCCTCTGATCATTCGTCCGAACGGGGTCCGGGTTCGAATCCCGGTGAGGCATGGATGCTGTGTTTGTCTTACGGCACTGGTTCTCTCCCTTCCCTGGAACCAGTGACCCTAAATTAGGGACGGGCGACTGCTTATAGCCCATTGAGTTGCTCACGGTGGTCGTTAAACCTCCAATCCAAAAAAATCCAAAACAAGCAACTTAGCTACACGGACGGAATGTATCGCTACAGATTTGTCGTCTTGGCACGTGATTTGACTCTACGTCACAGCCGTAGCTTACACAACTGCACCACGGGGAGGCAAGTTGTAGTTTCCAAAGAATGAGGATGAGGCACAGCATATACCCTCGTCACCTAAATCTCCAGACCTCTGTATTATTCAAGATTTTTGGAAATATCTGAAGCAAAAGGTGAGGTCACACTTCCGGCTTTCAACATCACTGGCGCAGTTGCAACATATTTAGCAAAACATAATGCTCCTAAATTCCATTATCAGGTATGATACTATACCGTTGGATTCCGAGAAGAAAGAATAATAATATCTGAATCCACAGCGGCGCAAGAAACGTCGACAGTAGGCAAAAGAACACATTGAGTGGAAAGGAGACGGATGGAAGCAAGGTTTTTGGTGCAACGAAGGAAAGATGTCCTTATTGGGTAGCGATGGATGAAAATATGTGATACGTCGAGTGGGAGAAGAGCTACATCCTACTGCATGGAGTCTAATCTGAAGAACAAAACAAGCGTTATGGCATTTATGGCTGCAGATAGTATTGGCTGCCTTCATGTAATCGACAACACTCTGAACTCAAGAAAATACATTGACACTATCTTCGAACAAAAACTGCTACCTTCCATCAAGGATTTCTATCTTAAAACTGCGCCACTTCTTTTTCATTAGGATTCAGCACCCTCCCACACAACACAAATATGCAAACAGTAGTTCATAGTAAAGGCTATTACAGTGTTGACCTGTGCAGGAAACATTCCTGACATGAACGTGATAGGAAATTTGCGGCACCGTTTGAAAATCCTTGTATGAATGAGGCATCAATCTAATAAAAGGGCAGATAATTGAGGATATAATTGCTTCCTGGCACCAAGTAATAGCAAAGGTAGAGCTTCAAACATTTGTTGACTCAACGAGACGTCACTGTGCTGCTATTTTAAACCATAAATGCTACCAAACTAAATATTGATAGTGCAACAGCCGTTCCATAAAAACGGAGACCGAAATCATACAAAATGGAGAAATATAGGCACAGCAAAATATATGTCATTTTTTTCAAAGTATTTTTTCTCGGGTGATATGCGGTCCTATCGTTCAGTCCACTTTTCAAAACATGTGGCTAAGGCTTTTTGTGGAAGCTGCTTTAGCGACCCCTGTACAGCTTGAATAACGTCAGCATCACTGTTATGTTGAATGTTGCGCCAAGGAGGTTCTTCTTCATTGTTGAAAACGAACATCGCACGGGATGACGTCAGAAATGTAGGCATCGCTGTGGCATGAATTCAATACTGAATTTCGTATGAACCTGTTGAACACAGCCAAAGGTGGACGGGCGTTATGATGGTGTAGGGTCCACTTCCCTACCAGTTCCGGTCGCTTAATCGATATGTGTCGACGCAAACGCTTCAAGACTGAAATGTAATACTTAGCATTGATAGAAATCTGTGGAGGAACCGCATGCTGGTAGACTACACCTTTATGGTCAAAGAAAATTATCATAATCACCTTTCCAGATGGTTTGGTTTGGCGGATATTTTCGAAGGAGGCGAGCCTGGGTGTTTCCAGACAACTCGCTGCGCGCTTCGTAAAGGGGTCGAAATAATGGACCCGTATTTAATCGGCAGTTATTACTGTGTTTAGAAAGTTTGGATCCTTTGCAATCATTTGTTTCCACTTATGATACACCTGAACTCTGGCTAACAATTGTTCTCTCGTCATGTGATGAGGTACCTATCTGTAACACACACGATGCAGCAGTAATTTGTCGCGAAGAATGCGGAATGCCGACGATTTTGAAATATCAGTTAACGTCGCCATGTCTTCACACGTCATTCGTCGATCTTCTTGCAGGATTTCCCAAACGGTGTTAACAATGCGCTCTGAAAAAACACTTTCAGGTCAACCAGGTCTGGGAGTGAGTTCTGTGGGCAAACGCCCTTTTTTGAAATCGTGGTGCCATCTAAAATTCGTTGACTCACCCAAACATTGTAAGCATTTTTCATTAAATCAGCTGTGTTTGGAACCGTTTTACCCAAACGATAGCACAATTTTATCGCACAACGCATTTCACTTCTTAACTCTAAATCGTTTACCTTCATAGCTGTATGGCGAAATGCATGCCTAGTTTAAGCAACTGCGCAATGACAAAATCAGAATCGTCTGCCACGGCTAATAAGTGTTGCCATAGATAATTCTTAATTCAGTGAGCCGTCTGCGTGGTTATTTTCTTACTTCGCGCTTTTGCCAAATGAAACAAAAATACTGTGGCATTTTATGGAATGCCTTTCTGCATTGTAGTATCTGATACCATTTAACCCCACTGAAGTGTGGAATTATCATATTTGCAGTATTCGCAGCATAACTTTTTTGTTCTGTATATATTCGAATTGTTTCTGAATTGAATTAAGCATTAAATTATTTTTATTTAATTTATAAACATTTCCATTTGTTGAAACATGGTGTTTCTTTGAAGCGTGCGAAGTTGTGAAACGTGAAATTTTCAAAAGGTGTCCAAAATGTTGGCCACTACTAGTATATACGTCAAACAAGTTGCTAAAATAAATACTTGGTACGACGAAGCATGCTTTTTTTCTTCTTTTGCAAAATGAGGAAGGGCATTTAATTATTCCCTCCCTTGACACATTTCCTTTCGTTTATATTGCACCATTTGTGCCTCAGGAAATTGCACCCAGGATTAAGATGCCGTTTCATTATCTGGAGTGTTGGCAAGCCATCTATCTCATAAACCGCTCCAATGAACAGTAGGTGTGCTTTTTCCCTTCTGAAGTAGGATTTTCATCTTCCAATTTCCCTTTCGCTGATCGCGGGGAGCGAAAAAAACGATCACACACACATACATACACAGTTATTCAGGACAGGACACGGAGGAGATGACCATTGTTATCGGTGCAGGCTCCATGCTTCAACAATTCCTACATTGCCTCTCACGCTTGCTTATCTTCACTGTGGGTTTGCGGCTTCGCTCTGGCCAGAGCATAATATTCATTCTTTGCAAGGAAGCAACACTACTATCCATCGGATTTGTATTTCGGAATCGAAGATCCTCTTTTAATAAGTGCATCTGATTCAGAAGTACAAAAAATGATCACTCAGAATGAAGAAATATCGTACAGTCTCGATTATCCGGACTAGTATGCGCTAATAATTTAAAAAATACACGGATTACCTTAAATATATATTTCGCTGCGTTTATTTTTATTAGATAAGTTGCGTATAGTACGTGCTTTGAAAAAAGTGAGTACATACTTTCAGTGGCGTCTTGTGCCCAATTTGATTGAGTGTGCGCTGTTATGGGAACTATTGTATTATACATGTTTCTTTAGTTTGAGTTCTTTGCTTAATCTTCTATTCTTAAATATCTGGAGTGTTTCTATTTTTCTTCCTATTAGCATTAGTTTTATTTTACTAAAATTCATTATCTTATCATATTTCGTTCTTGTTTGATGCAATTTGGTCAGGATATTTTCTAATTTTTCTTGGCTGTGTCAAAATAGTCAAGATCTTCAGCGATAAGTGCGCTTAGATAATTGATTTTTTTTACATATTCCGTGTTACTGTTTCCTATTTTCATTTGGATTGTTTCTTTTTCTTCCTATAATCATTGGTTTTGTTTTACTAAAATTGATTTTCATATCATATTTGTTGCTTGTTTGATGTAATTTGGTTAGGATGTGTTCTACCTTTTTTTGGCTGTCCTCAGTGACAACTATGTCATCAGCATACATTAAATGTATTGAAAGAAATACGGGATTACGCCAAATAATACAAATTTTGAAGATGACAATCCGATTTTTGGCGTAAATGTGACAAGGATGGTAAGTCAGATAATATCCGAAAACTTGAAAATTTTTCTGGGAGACGCGGGATCGCGTCCCGCTCCAGGACGAAGAAATTTTTCAAGTTTTCGGATATTATCTGACTTACAATCCTTGTCACATTTACGCCAAAAATCGGATTGTCATCTTCAAAATTAAATGTATTATTCCATGCAGTGCAATTTGTTTCAACAAAGTGAAAAACAAACACAAAAAAAATTGTGAAGTAAAGAATAACTGAAAACACTAGCACGTACATAAAAATATACTAGATACTACGTAGTACGAGGAAGATTCAAATTTAACCTGCATTTTTTTAATCAGATATTTATTTACCATACAGCTGATGTTAGATCCCTCTCTTTTCGAAGTAATCTCCTTCGTGGTTCATACAGTTTTTCCAGTGTTCTGAAAGCTTCCGGATTCCAGTTTCATAGAATTCATTGCTATGTTGTTTAAACCATTTGAGGACAACACTTTTCACCCCTTCACTTGATCTGAACTTCTGCACTCCCCAAAATTCCTTTAATAGACCGAACAGCTGGTAATCACATGGTGACATATCCGGGCTGTACGTTGGGTGTGGTACAATATTCCATCCTAATTTCTCCACTATTTGTCACTTTAAAGGTGTGGGGCCTGCCGTTGTAACGGAAAAAACATACTACACTGTTGAGCAGCCCTAGTCCCTTCTTTTTCAGTGCTGCTTTAAAGGAGTTCTTGAGGAGATTGCTGTAATAGGTGGCATTGATTGTTTAACGATCTTCCAGGAAATCCATAAGAATAATACCATTAATGCCGCAAAACACCGTAGCCATTACTTCGTGGGTGATGTCCTAATCTTGAATTTTTTTGTGTGGAGGCGAATCACTGTGTCTCCACTCCATTCTTACACGTTTGCTTTCCGGCGTATAATGATGAATCCATGCCTCATCAACTGTCACCACACGACTGAGAGAGTTGTCTCCTTCTCTCTGATGTCTTCGGAACAACATGTTCGCAATTTGCAACCTGCTGGCTCTCTGCTCGTCGGACAGCTGCTTCGGCGCTGATGTTTAGTGTAGAGCTCAGATAACTTACAGCAATACTTCTGTTGTTCCGTATGAGCTAATTTACGCGCACAGGCATGGCGCCGTTGACAGCAGTTGCCGGTCATGCATTCTGCGGTTCGTTGTCGACGCTTTATCTGCCTTCCTTGAAAGCCTTACACCATTCGAAGACGGATGAATGGGACAGACACGAATCACCAACCTGTGTTTGAAGTCTCTAGGGAATTTCATTGCCATTCGCACCTTCATTTCTAAGTCATTTGATTATTATTCTCTGATGCACCGAAGTCCAAACACCTTCACTCGCCATTTCTCTTTCTGCAAGGCGGGAGTTGTCATGACAACAAAAATTAACGAAACAAGTGGCGTTCTGGTAGCGTGAGATACCAATGCTGCCAAACGCAGCATGATAATGCGCACAGTTTTTCAAACTGATGTATTAGAAACAAAAGTCCAGGTCAAATTTGAAAGCCCGTAATACGTAGTTTGATGATATTAGCGTCCACTACATGCGTTGATGCAGCAATATAGGGACGAAATCGAACCCTTCTTCTTTCATACGTTTTATACATCAATTATAGTTTAATTTTACTTTATCCCTTGTAAACAATATAAGCGGGATACCATTGTATAATAAAGATAATATATATTTAATATACTGCACGTATAATATTCATTCTTACATTACATGAATGATCAAAATCAACAATTTATATGAACTTGTTAAGCAGAATATGCTTATAATACGAAAAGGTGGCAGGGTTAGATACGAAGTAGATAATGGCTATGATTCAACCTACGGCGCGTCAGCGTAAACTGTGTGATTTTCGACAAAATTCATTGGAGCAGCGAAAGAACCCAGGTATCACAGCTTTGCAGTTTAAAAGTGGGCCCAACACTGAGCCAACGTCTTCTCTACATGAAAGACGGTGGTTCAGTGTTTGGTCTACTTTTGAGACACCATGGACTATCTCCAGTTGGGGGATCACTATCGAATGATCCGTCTTTACCGGGGCACTTAAGATTAATTTGGCAATACTCAAGTTGGTGAAAGAACTTGCGTAGATATTTATTCGTATTTACATGAATAAATTATCTACAAATAATTCTTAATCTACTGTCTTACATTATAGGTATTTTCAGTCAGAATTTCATGTTTTGCATGCATACGTTTTTTTTTCAAATTATAGCAACTATTGTAGTCTCACGTCATTGCGACATTCAGACAAAAAAGCTGTCTTATAGAACATTAACAATTCTGGAAATATATGTCCAAAAATAATCAAGAGCGCGTATTAATCCGCTCTCGGGCGAGCTATTACATAACGAAAAAATAACTGGAAATTGTTTGCATCACGCACGATGAGATGACGCCATGAACCTGAATTCAGAAACTTGGAAATAATCTTAGTCCATCAGTTACGGGTAACGCGCTCTCTTCGTGCTGCAACGGAAATGTTATGAACCCCACACTCGTAGACTTTCACTTTCTTCCGGAAATATAGTACTGCACGCAAGTCCCGTGATATTTAAAAGGAGATTAATTATGACCGATATATAAATCGAAAGTATTGCAACGGAAACAAAATGTCTGAAAGCGGAACAAGAGTTTCGCACATAAAGAAAAAAATAGAAAAATAGGTTTATGCCACGCAAGATGCCTATAAATGAAAGTGCGACACGCTCATACTCCAAAAAATGGATGTTCTACCCAATGGAGCATATAAACTCTTATTTTATGTATATAATAGGCAAAATAAACTCTGAAATAGAGAGGGAAAGGGAGAGACAGGAGGACAGAGAGAGAGAGGGACAGAGAGAGACAGTAGGACAGAGAGAGAGAGAGAGAGAGAGAGAGAGAACAGAGAGACAGGAGGACAGACAGAGAGAGAGAGAGAGAGAGAGAGAGAGAGAGGGGGACAGAGAGAGAGACAGAGCTACAAAACGGAACAAACCACACATATAATAGTCCTCCGAGAATGGGAGATATTATTGTACATCCATACCAAACGAAGAAGAACCAACAAGCGCACATTAGTCTTTTAGCCTCTCGATTAAAAAAACGACGCAGATCTATATAATACACGGTCGAATCACATTATTGTGACCACCAGCTAATATTCAGAGTAACCGCAGGGTGTAGCGCGGACATGAGCTAGACGGGCTGGGAGTGACTCAATAAAGTACTGGAATGTGTTCACACGTATGTGAATATATGCTGACTGCAGTGCATCTGATTGTTGCTGAAGGGTAGGTTTTGGAGTATCCACACAGCGAGCAACATGATCGAGGTGGTCCCACACTCAATTGGGGTTAAGTCCAAGGAATTAGGGGGCCAGCGAAGTACTTTGAAGTCTTCATCGTGATCTTCCAACCACTCTCGGGCATTTCCAGCTGTGTGACACTGCGCATGGTCCTGCTCGGAGATCCCATGCGCCCCAGAGAATACAATCAGCATGCATGTGTGTACGTGGTCTGCAAGGATGGATTCATAATTAATTCGGTCCATAGTGCCATCCATAGGTATGAGTGGACCCAGGGAATACCGCGAAAACAATCCCTAGACCATAACGCTGCCCCCACCAGCTTGGTCTCTTCCAGCATTGCTTGAAGAGTGTTTGTGTTCCGATGTTTATCGTCCTATTCGCCAACGTCAATCTATTCGATGAAGCAGAAAACGTGCCTATTCGGAGAAGGCAATCTTCCGCCAATCAGCGGAGGTCCAGTTCCGATATTGCCGTGCAAATGTAAGCCTTTTTTTGCCGATGCACCTTCGTTAGTATTGGTGCAGTGACCATCCGTCTGCATCGAAGCCAAATACGTAGCAGGGTTCGCTGAACTGTCGTTTTAGACACACTTCCTGTAGCCCTCTGGTTCATTCGGCGAGTGAGTTACTCCACTGTAGCATGTCGATCAGACCTCTCGCACCTTTGCAGCCGACTTTCAACTCTCACATCACTGGCAGGTGGTGCTCCTCAGTTTTCAGGTAGCTAATTCGCAACGGTGCCATTTCACCAATCATGATACACTTTTACCACAGCAGCACTCTAACAGTTTCCAAACTGCGCTATTTCAGAAATACCGCCGCCCTTTGCCCGAAAGCCGATAATCATCCCCTTTTGCAAATCTGATAAATCGCTCCTGTTATGCATGACAGCAACGAATGATATGTTTTCAGAATGCTTGCAGCACACCTTTTGTACCCTCCAAGCCAGCTCACGACACGTGCCTCCTTTCATTGACTATGCGCTGTTGATGTCAAAAGTAGTGTCAAAAGTAGTCAATAATGGGGCTCGAGTGTGTATACGATCAAGATATCCGAGCACCCCTTTTTAGAAGTGGATTTGCCAATGTACGTCACAACTATGGCCAAAGTAGGTACAAAATGGCGCACGTGGCCTGGTAAACATCTTATACATATAAGCGTGAAAGTAGAATGGGTGGTATTACAACAGAGCTCATTAACGTTCAATGTTGCACGGTCATTTGATGCCATCTTAGCAATAAGTCAGTTCAGTAAATTCTAGCTTTACTGCTGCTATTCCGATGAACTGTAAGTGATGTTATTATGAAGTGGAGTACCCTAGAAGCAGCAATAGTGAGGTCGCAACTTAGTAGGACACGTAAAATGACAGATCCGTCATGCTAAGGCCGATGATGCGCCAACATTTCCTGTCCTCGGCTGCAACTGTGTTCTAAAAATGCCATTGCAAGTTACTCCACCGTACTAAGGGTTCATCGAGAAGTGAAAGGAATGTGTTTTCATGGTCGAGAAGACACATACACGCCTGAATTCAGCAAGATCAACTCCAAAGTTCGGTTACATTAGTGTTAAGTTCCGCACACCTTTTTTTACGCTTCTTCAACCGTAGGTTGAAGAAGCGTATACGCTCCAGCTTTGTCCGTCCGTCTGTCTGTCGGCACGATACCTCGCGTAAAAATGGTTCGATTTCGATGAAATTTTAGTATTTGGTAGGTGAACATCTGGGGACGAACCCTATTGAAAATGGTTGAAGTGGGGTCAAAGGTCATGACATAGGAGCGGGATGCATTCCTTTGACCTTATGCGTCATAACTTGCGTAAATATAGATCAATTTCGATTAAATTTTAGCATGTCGTAGGGGACCACCTGGGGACAAATCCTATTGAAAATGGAAGAAATGGGGTCAAAGGTCAGGACATAGGATTTGGATCCATTCCATCGTCCTAATCCCATAATATTAAAAGAGCACTTCTTGTATGTATGTAAATTTTATTTTAAAAACGGCTCTAAGGATTTTGATCAAAGTCGTTAACCTGCCGTTTTCTGGTGCTAGAAATCGATTTAGCTCGATCTCGAATTTAGGAAAATTCGTTTAGTGGGTTAAATAACCTCCCCGAACAACCACGTTTTTATTGTCATGGCGTCGTGCCATTAATGTTACCCATGCTTATAACTCTTATGACGTCATATTCTCGCGATTGAGAATGTTGGCGCGCGGTCACGCCACCTGTCTTATTACGTCACGCGTTGTGTGTGGATCCTATTAAAGTTTTGTGACGTCACACTTTTGCGAGCAGATGGTCGCGATTTCCATCTGCCTCATTACGTCACATGTTGTGTGCGTATGTCCGTTCGCACGATAACTCGCGTAACAATCGTTCGATTTCGATGAAATTTTAGTATCTGGTAGGGGATCACCTGGGAACAAACCCCATTGAAAATGGGCAAGATGGGGTCAAATGTCAGGACATAGGAGCGGAATCGATTCCATCGCCATTATGCGTCATAACTTACGTAAAAATACTTTAATTTGGATGCAATATTAGTATGTTGTAGGGACCTGTCTGGGGACGAATCCTCTTGAAAATGGGTGAAATGGGGTCAAAGGTAAGGACACAGGAGTGGGATCTATTCCATAGCCCTTATGCATCATAACTTACGTAAACATTCTTCGATTGCGACAAAACTTCAGCATGTTATTTCGGAGATATACTGAACCGGTTCTGTTGAATATCATCGAAATGGGATCAAAGGTCGGGGCACACGAGCGAGATTTATTCCACAGCCATTATCCTCATAACTTGAGTAATGATTTCTGGTATGTTGGAAAGCGTATTATAATCAATGCACTGCATGATTTTACTAAATTTTTTTTTGATTGGAATTTTAGCTACCACCGTGAGGAACTCAGTGGGCTATAAGCAGTCTTCCGTCCCTAATTTAGGGCCACTGGTTCCAGGGAAGGGAGAGAGTCCGCGCCGCAAGACAAACACAACATCCATGCCTCACTGGGATTCGAACCCGGACCCATGACGGACGAATGATCACAAGATATCACTTATACCACTGCACCATCAGTGCGGCCCGCGCACGTTGACACATGCGCAGAGAAAATGCATTCTCTGGAGTTTTGAATCACGCTGCGCCATCTTGGAAGTCTGAGGAACGAGTCCGGGTGTGGAGGATGGGAAGTGAACACTACCTTCCTTACTCTGCTGTGCTAACTGTGAAGTTTGGTGCAAGTGGCATCACGCTCTGGGGACGATTTTATATGGTTTGTGCTCGGCTCGCTACTTTCAGTGCAACGAAATCTTAACACTGACGCTTGTGATGACATTATAGACAATTCTGTGCTCTCAACATCATGGAGACAGTTTGTTGAGGGCCCTTACCTCTACCAACAGAAAGATGTTCCCTTTCTACAAAGAGAGACCCTTGCGGGAATGGTTTGATCAGATGGGTGGATGGGAATTAACTGGGGAGAGCACCGTACTGGACTCCATGGGTCACGTCTGGGATGAATTGGAATGCTGACTCTCTTGTGGCACAATGGAAGGCAATTCCCGCAACAACGTGCAAAAATCCTGATAAAAGAAATATCTCAGTAGGACAAGTACCTTTAACCCTATAACGCCCAAAACGCCCGTACGTACAAGCGGCCATAGCCACCCGAAACGCCTGTCTAGAGTGAGTCAGATTTCCTACCGTTACTTATTCTTCAAATTTTCTCGACCTATGAGTGATCAGCAGAAGTCACCCTCGGTCACTATTGTTTTTATTAAACAAAGAAATTAAACATCAGACAGTTTCGAGCTTTATGGCATTTAGAGTGATACAAAGTTTTAGGGTCATGGTCGTTAAATGGTTAATAAACACGGTGTCCCACTCGCTAAGAAGCACGGCATTTCTTTAATAATGTTAACACCAATGAAGATATGCAACGAAATTTGAAATGGATTTACCTCATTTCGTGCGAAATGTGATGACATCGCAACAGGTGGTGGAAGTGGCACCATATTGTGGAAGGTCCTCCGCCGTCACTGCCTGAATTTCTTCGGTGATGTTTGCTTTCAAGGCATCTGTGGTTCGCGGTTTCTTTTGGTAAACTCTCCCTTTCAGATATTCCGATAAAAAGTAATCAGGAGGTGTCAGATCTGGCGGGCGCGGTGGCCATAGACCCTTCGAAATGACGCGGTCGCCGAAAAAGGACTGAATTTCGGCCATACTGGTGTGTGATGTCGCTCCATCATGCTGGTGATGTCCAATGGAGAGTTTGTCGTCCTCCAATTGATTTACAAACATATATGCAGTTGTTCTGATTGTTGTATGGAAGAAGGAGGGACCAATTATGCCGCGCTGGGTCATCCAACACCACGCATTAATTTAATTTTCTGTGAATGAAAGGATTCTTCATACATCGCGTTGGGATTTGCATTGGCCCAAATACGGGAATTTTGAGAATGTCGGACTGCTCCTCAGTGGTACCACACTTTGGAATGTGTCTGTCACTGAGGAGCACTCCGGCTGGCTGGCTGGCGGACAGCCCCGGATTCAATGTTGTCTGAATGCAAGTGGTGGCCATTTCCAGCACCTGTTGTGATGTGTTCACATTTCGCAAGAAATGAGGGAAGTCCACTTCATATTTCGTTGCAATATCTTCATTGGTGTTAATATTATTAAAGAAATACTGGGCTCGGTAGCGAAGTGGGACACACTGTATTAAAAATATTCTTTCGTTTTCTCTTTCTTTCACATATATTTTTTCCAACAATCTATAAAAACTGAAGCCATCACCAATGACTTAGTGTCGGCGTCATACGTCGTGGGTAGAATGTTGACATTTCTGAAACACCGAGGTACTGCAGATTATCCGATGATGAACAGTGTTAATTGTTTACTTCTTTTGAAGTTACAGTACAAAAGACCAGTCAGACGGTTTGCTTTTTTCCAATCATGATAGCGTTCCTTTTCCAAAGCTAATGTTTTCGATGGCAGGATGTGAAAGAGAAATCCCATCTCATTGGTATTGCTAATGTTCTTGCAATCGTATCTTTTGTTAATGCTTGGAAAGTTACTCACTGGCGCCCTGGCGGCATGTAGTGGTCTAAGCGATGACGTCTAATCATTCCTTCGAGATGGGTCCAGGTTCGAATCGTGGTGAGGCATGGTTGTTGTGTTTGTCTTACGGCACTGGCTCTCTCCCTTCCCTGTACCCAGTGGCCCTAAATTCGAGACTGGCAACTGCTTGTTACCCACGTTGGTCGTTAAACACCCGATAAAAAAAAAAAAAATCTTTCGTCCATGGTGTCAGAATTAACTTTAGTACTAGAGAAATTTTCCATCTATGCGTTACCGATATTTGAATTGATGAAGCGATCCATCTTTACAATGGTGGTTTTTGTTGCGTTCATTTTCTTTTCGCTACTCCTTGGCCTTTCCAATAGCCACTGGGTTGTTACAGACAAGTCACTGCTGGAAGAATTTGAGATCATTGTCCTCGACTAACGCCAGCTTTCCAGTTTGAACTCTCATTTTTTTTTATGCAGTTGGACCTTAAGAAGTTTCACTGTCCTATATCTCTTTAGTTTGTAAATTTTCGTCGTAAGACTCGAAACCGGAATTCTTAATCTTGCAGCTGAAGCTGTTTTCGTTAATGTGTGAGTTTCATAAACTTCCTACAAAATCTGTATAAATGCTCCCCAGAAATCTCTACGCTTACCAAACAGAAATATTCACATAGCGTTCGAGTTTTACGAAAGCTGCCGTCCAACAATTTCTTTTCCCCTCCCACCTGATCAACACTTGCCATGAACCTGTCACTCTTGATAGGCATACCACTAGTCCATAGTGATATTCATCCCACTAGTCCATTCATCCCACTACTACACTGCTGGACAATTGCTAAGGACGGATCATAAACGGCTATATAGCGCATAAAAAAGTAAGTGTGGTTGGATGCCAAGTGAAATAAAATAATGTCAGAATGCCAGAACATTACAAGAAAGACAATTTATTGTGCTCTGAAATCCAGAAGGCTTTGGAACGTGTTCAAGGGACAAACAGGCCATTTTGTGCATAATACGTAAACGTGAAAAAAATGCAATAACCGTCCGCAGGCGTTCCGGCGTAAGATGTCAATACGGGATATGGCAACCATGGAGGGCGATGCAAGATTCCACACGTCGTGTCATGCTCTGCACAACATTATCAAGCAGCTGTTGGGGTAATTTATCCCATTCCTCTGTCAGTGCACGGATGAGGGTGTCCTTGTTTATTGGAGGGCATTGGCGACCAGCAAGACTCCTCCCCAAAGCATCTCACACATTTTCAATGGGATTCAGATCTGGAGAACGTGCTGGCCATACGAGGCGTTGAATATCCTCGCTCTCAAGACAATCCTGGACAGCGACTGTTCGATGACATGTTGCGTTGTCGTCCATGAAAATGAATCTATCACCGACAGCACCACGGAACATGAGAACATGAGGTAGCAGAACATCATTAATGTACCGTTGGCCAGTCATAGTCCCAGTTGGAAGCACATACAGGGACGTACGGTCATTGATCATGATGCCAGCCCATACCATGACACTACATGTCGGATATCGGTCCCTTTCCTGTATGTTTGCTGGACAATATGCAGTACCACTATCACGCCAGATCAGTTGTCGTCGACAATCAGACGATAGACTGTATCTACTCTCATCTGAGAAGAGGACAGCAGATCAGTCGTTATCAGTCCAATTGCGATGTTGATGGCACCATTGCAAACGGGCGGTACGGTGACGTCTGGACAATGGGATGCACACAACAGGACGGCGGGAGTATAGTCCTCCTTCACCCAAACGTCTGGCGACAGTTTTTCGGGAGATCCGTTTGCCAATAGCAGCCATAAACTGATTTGCTACCTCACTAGCTGTGCTGCGCCGGTGTCTTTTTGTTGATAGCACTATGTACTGATCTTCTGCAGGTGTCGTACTGCGAACACGACCTCCCCCGTGACGTTTGCTACACTCTCCATTTGTTTGAAATGATTTCCAAAGCCTTGAAACAACACTGTGGCTGACGTCGAACTCCCTGGCAACATCTGTTATTTTTCGCCCTTCTTCAATCTTGCCAATAATACGACCACGCGTAAAATCATCTAGGTGATGTCGGGAAGACATACTGAAAATTGCAAGTTTGTTAATTGATTCTTTCCCTTTCAACTTTGCGTTTGAACAACAACGGTCAGTACGCGTCAAATCCTTTATATCTCTTATCAGCGCTATGACGTCCCGAACAAGTTCGGCAATACAAAATTTGCATACGCACAACACGTCTTACTGTATCCCGCACTTATGCTAATTTCCACATTTTCCTGCCTTCCATTTTATAGTTGCTATCGTTGCTATTGTCATCCGTCCTTAGCAATTGTCCGGCAGTGTACTTGGTGATAGACCTTTGTACTACTTGGTGATAGACCTTTGTACTACTTGGTGATAAACCTTTGTACTACTTGGTGATAGACCTTTGTACTACTTGGTGATAGACCTTTCCCACTAGTCCTTTCTTGGTGACAGGCGTTTAAAATTCCTTTTCTCTGCTCCATAACCCAAGACATGACCGTGGCATCATACCACTGGATAATAGCAAATGGCTTGCACATATTCTCTCTCCTTTCTTATGTTCTTGGTCATTGTTACGGGCCTTTTAAAGGGTAATCAGTCAGAAAGGTTCAGTATCAATCATCTCTTTAAATGACCACTTTAAATGACATAGCTAAATGGGGAAGCAAATCTTTCTCATAAGCACGTTGACTCGTTCCAACCGATTTCGGTCCATATCTTAGGCAGTGAATATATCCGTGCTAGCTGATTTCAGTCGATTTTCCTCATCGCGAGTTAATTTGTTCCATCCGGTTAAAGGGTTTAAGACTAAGCTTTACGAGACGGTAGACCCATGGCTGCAAGGCAAGAAATCGAATGCAAACGAAGGTACGAAGGAAAGACTCTGATATGATAAAGCTAGCAAGAGCAAATGTCTAGAGCATAGAAGAACTGAAGCTTAGGAGGAGCACGGGCATTCCGTAGAGCGAGTATTTCAGCATTCGGATTGCTGGAAATAGAGTGAGCGAAAGGTGGAATGGGGAGAAAAGATGGGTAAATAGAAAAAAAGAATTAGCAGCGAAGAGCGAGGGCGGGAAGAGAGTATTTTAAAAGAAAAAGCAAATATGGTAAGAGAGTTTTTTCATTAAATTCTGAATGTGTGTGTGTGTGTGTGTGTGTGTGTGTGTGTGTGTGTGTGTGTGTGTGTGAAATGTCTCGTAGAATTTTCGAAAAAAACTCGTAGAATTATATATAATTCTACGAGTTTTTTTTTTCATATATGTGTTTGAGGAAGAATAAATGTGTTGATAGAAACGAGAAAGGAAATCAGGACAAATAAACAATTCTAACTTCCAAAAAGCTATGCATGGTAGTACGAACAAGTATCCTGAAGACGTAAGGGCATTTAATTGGGAACTAGTGAGAAAAATAACACTAATTAACAAATTCAACATTGTAACTTTTCCTTAGATTTAAAAATAATAATTCAATTACATACGGTGTAGAGTACACAAAAATGATGAAAAAAAATATTGGCTTGGTTATTATTTTTTTAATGAAGGATTTGTTTTTATACGTTACTACAAAATAATATAATTAATTTACAGAATGAGTTGGGTTGGTTGGAAAGCAATATACGATTATGTCGTGAAAGCGAACTGTTTAATCAAAGCACCCGTCTATTTCTTTCTTACGAAGCAGAGAAACGGACCTTGACTAAAAAGGACACACAAAGGTTGCACACTACTGAAAAGAGCATGATGAGATGCATGCTTGGTGTAACCAGGGAGAATAATAAAAGAAACTTGTGGTTAAGGAAAATGACAAGAGTGGAAGACATCATGATCAGAGGAAATTACCTGCAATTGCAATGGGCTGGACCTATGATAAAAAAAGGGACACCAATAAACGACCGATATTTTAAACTGGATTCCAAGGCACACGAAACGACCCAGAAGAAGGCCACGTTTAAGATAGATTGGTTGATAACATTCTAAAGCATGCCGCATTGACGCGGAAGAGATTATCTTAACACAGACCGTTATGGAAGAAATTTGGATAGACCTTCATCCAGCAATATATTGATAACGGTTGACAATGATGTCAACAATTTTGTCTGAGTGCGTTTGTCTTGAAATTATGGTTAAATTCAATTAATGAATAGGAACTGCACACCAACTACTCTCACAATAGTATAACTGTAATACTGATCCGAATGTCTTGGCGTAGAATATAAAACAAAGTTTCTAACATCTCGCACATCAACCACATGAATTTTTCAAGGTAGGTAGACATCAAACTGAAAAAATAGAACACTTCAACAATTTGGACGCCGTGACTTGACTAGACAATAAATGAATAGATGCAAACGTAATTAATCATTCGAATAAACCAGGAGTCATGTTGGTTGGGTACGCGGTATCATGGGGAAAATGCAGCATTATTTGAGGAACGAGCATTTTCAATGTAAAGAAATTAGCCTCCTACTTCACGCCTAAATCTGCTGCCATTTGCGAAACCTTAGAGATCATTACCCACAGTGAGGCTTGCAATGATAGCGTCGTCTCTCTAGATTTGCTACGAATTCGGTACCAGTTTGTCACATAATGCGGAGTTGTTCTACCAACGTGATTTCTAGTTACTTCGCTGGAATAATCACATTTGCACCTATTCGTTTATTGTCTAGTCAGATCACCGCGTTCAAATTGTTGAAGTGTTCTATTATTCAGTTTGAAATCTACCTTCCTAGAAAAAGCCATCTGGTTGATGTGCGAAAGCTTGGAAACTTTGATATCTATTCTGCGCCAAGAAATTCGGATTTATGTTATAGTTACTCAAATGCAATTTTCTCTTAGCGCCACCTACTTTTGTCGCTGTTTCCATAAGGGCCTTTGTAAGGTTTCTTTTTATTTCAGAGATGCTAACCTCTTCTGTTATACCTTCTAGTGCAGAAATGCATTTCATTCATTTTATTAGTTTGTAACGTTCAATATTTTTTGAGTGTGTGTGAGTGTGCTATTTCCATCATGCTCCCATAATTGTTCAATTTTTGTGTACGAACAGAACTACTATTCAGTTCTTGATTATTACTCTTCTTCCTGAAAAGTTTTAAATACCTTTGAGAGGAAAGTGTAGCTTTGCTTTCTGAGCTCTTTTTTTCTCTTCTGAAAACCCAGTTAGGAAAGTTATGTTTCAGTTCCATAGCTGTAGACATGGATATACGTTTTTGTGACTTTTCCAGCATTTTGGATTGAGTTTTTTTATGTGATGACGATTTTTTCGCAGCATAGTGATCACACAGTTTAGAACTGCGAAAATGAAGGAGGGAACTTGGAAATATATTCAACCTAATTAGTCCAAAACCTTTGTCAAAGATGTGCTCATTACACCTGAGAATTTGATGTCTCCCTTCTTATATTGAGCGTGAATTCACATTCCTGAAACTATTCTTCGGGATAAATTTTTTATCATTCAAATAGCTGAATTTCCATCTAGGTTTCCTAAGACTAATTACTTAGAAATACAATTAGCGAAAAGATACCTTTCTCAAATATTTGAAATTCTTTGTAGAAGCACCTCTCTTTTTTGTGGAGTTAGCAGACATCAGAAAAATGCTTGAGACACTGCTTTTGCACGGAAGACACTTTTCTAGAGCAATCTTCCTTTGCCTAAAAAATGGAATCAGTCTTGTAAGGAATATCGGAACAAGAAACGAATATGCTTCTACGTAAATAGTTTTTCCCTTTCTTAGCCTGTGTTCTCGTCGTTTCATCGATAAAGAAAAGAAGATTTTTCTCTCCAAAAAATTCCGAACAAACAGTTCGGCAAACTAATCTGTTTCTCACTCACTGCTGGATGGCCACTAAAGACTCGCAGCAGCAGAAGAAGAAAAGAAAGAAAGAAGGCTTCGAAACACAGCATTCCTTTCAGTAGACTTTCAAGTGTTCCTTGTTGAAATGCTACTAATGGACTTTCATCCATCTCGGTCCAATCAATCATCTCCCGACAATCAAGAACTACGTCGTTGAGCTATCTGTATCCCACTCGTACAGCGAATCCATCAGAGATAACCGACCAAGGACATTTTCATTCCTCCTAAACTTCCCTTTTGCTGATTTTTATGCCTCCTGGTAGTACTGGGTATTCTTTCTTTCCAAGCAATCACAATAGGATATCAGCAATAATATCATTAACTTTGTAAATCATGTAGTAGAACTGCTTTCGCTACATTCAAGGAAATTTTGACTGCTGTGTGCGAACTTTTGCACTCCACTTAAGGGTGATATTCAATGCAAAAGCATAAGGAGACAATATTTTTCATTCATGTATTTAAAATTAATGTTTTTGAGAGTGGGTTTCAAAGAATATTGCACAACAACATATACTCTACCATACCATTAATATCTAGGCACATTCATTTCCACAAGTAATATTTCTTAATTAGTGGCGTATCTTGGGTTCGAGTCCCGGCTATCTCACCCCCACCCCCACTCATATTACTGTTTTTTTTTAAATTGCGAAGTTTTTTTGTTTGTTTTTTATTGGAGGTTTAACGACCACCGTGAGCAACGCAATGGGCTATAAGCAGTCACCCGTCCCTAATTTAGGGTCACTGGTTCCAGGGAAGGGAGAGAGCCAGTGCCGTAAGACAAATACAACATCCATGCCTCACCGGGATTCGAACCCGGACCCCTTAAGGACGAATGATCGAAGTTTTATTTTTAAATGCTAAGTAAGAGAAGTAACAAACTACTGCATGCTGTTGCTAACATGATGCCAAATAATTATGAGGATTAGGATTTGAATACTTTATTTCTTGATGAACTCCCTTTTTCATTCCTTCTGTGTTACGTTTCCATAAAAGTTTCTTCCGAATAATTTTCCCTATTTAAAAAAAATATTTTTTTCTCTATTGACAAATTAGGCAAGTTGTTCGAATGAACATGTCCTTTTGTGGTTTTAAGATATATCTTGATTTTTTTTTAAAGCAGAAAAACATCTTTCGGCATCTGCAGTTGTTGGTCGAAATTTTAATATTAGTTCTGCTAATTTGTACACCTCACGAAACACAAAGTCCAATTTCTTCAACTTTTATGTAACAAGTAATGTCTTTTACTGGCTGGATTTTCTATTGATCAAGGTAATAAAATACCTTCAGTTCATTTTTTAGTCGAGCTGTATCAAAATTTAAAGCATAGAGTTCCTTAAGTTCTGACAGTAGATGTTCAGGGCAGCTTTCACAAAATTTATCAAAATAGGTAGAATACAACTAAGCCACGAATTTAAGATATAATAGCTCTAATTTTAATTCATTGACACTTCACACAAACTGAAACAACTCTCGCGAACACGTGTCGCTAAATTTGGAAGTACAGGGATGACAGAGGAAGTCGAAGTCTTCTCGTTTCTGAGTGAACCGTTGCGCAAAGCAATGGTCCATTCCCCTCCATACTCTCATTCGTGTTGTCATGGAAACGCTAACAGGCGATCGTATCAAAGATCTTCTAAGCAGAACAGCGTAGACTCTAGAAGCGCTGCTTGTGTTATGGCGTTATGGCGTTAGATTCGCTCGCCAACCTGAGTCAAAGAAGTGAATCGGCACGGGGGAGGGGGTGAGCAACGAAAGCATCGGCATATCTTAGTACCGTGGAATTCACTTTTATTTGTGTTAATTTAATTGGCTTTTATTTGTGCATTTTCTGGGTTACGCAGCTAGCCTAGCTAGCCTCAAATATACGTCACTGCCCTTAACTGAAAATTTAATATATTGTAGTGAAGCCTTTGCCCGTCGGCCTCTAGTCTTCTCAAAATACCACACCAGTTTCCTTCTTCTGTGAATGACCGCCGATGTGTTCCTTGCCTCATTCGACCTCCAAAGAAGTGACCGTATCGTCTTGAGTAATTTTGCACGTGTGGCGTTAACTACACGAAGCGATCTGCACAGCGCGCTATACTAGTGTCGTTAAGGCATATAGAAACGGCGTAACTTTTAGGGTGCAAATTACATGAGCTTCCATGGTGCCACTCCTACAAGTCATGGCTTGCAACACCAGCACAAGATACGCAAACATCCACGACAATCATCTGTATCTGTACATCCTCAGCAAAATTTGTTTGCAACGATTCTTGTTCGGACGCCATTTTTCAACAGGACAACACCACACCGCATAATTCACCAGAGGCGACCGACTGGCATCAAGAACATTGAAGTGAGTTTACCGCAATCGAACGGCTTTCGCGATTACCGGATCTCAATCCCATTGAGAATTTGTGGAAGTAACTCTGAAAGATCTGTTTCAGTCCCCAATCACCGTTGGGAACTGTCAGTGCCATACGACATGCGATCCTCTATTCACGGGAGACAATATCAGGTCTTTGATTTTAACACCTTGCCAAGACGTCTTGTTGCTGTTGTGACGTCAAATTGCGCAGCGACACGTGATTTGAAAGGTGTAAATAATAATTTGTCTATTCAGTTTATATTTTATTGGAAACGTCTGGACATTTTGACGAATTATATATATACTCACGGACAATTAAATTAGCGCACCTGGAAGAAATCATGCTACAACCGCGAAACTTTGCAAATAGCTAGAGTACGTGCTGGTATGCAAAGATCCACGTTTTGGGCCATTGCGCATGACCGCACACTCTGTGGTGGCGCTGCAAGCCCGAACGGGCAGCTATATAAGCCGACGGGCAGTCTATGCACCATGAAAGCAAAAAGCGCCGGCCGTCGCGAACAAGAGTACAGAGTGACAATAATGCCGGGTAGATGCTAGAGACATCGATTTACGCAACTTACGGACTTTGAGAGAGGCCTGATCATCGGGCTGAAAAACGCAGGGTGGTCGGAGAGCTTTATGGCCCGCCAAGTGGATCGTTCTGACTCAAATCCTAGATGGCTTGAACGTGAACATTTCCGCAGCGTCCGCACAAATCACTCCGCAGATGTTGGAAAACACGTCTAAAGAATTGAGGACCCGGTGTGAACTCTGCCGGGGTTGTAAAGTGGGCCATATAGAGGCCTAGGCAAACTCTCATTCATAAAGGCAATATCTGTTAAATATTGGCATACTACATCTGTTATAAGCCATGCCACGGCATTTTGAAATTATCCCTACCGAAACGGATAACCCTGTAGTACGCAAGTGGAATAAATTACTGCTTAGTATATTAGTAATGGTAAAAACATTCCTTCTTTGAAGTTCATTCATGCAAAAGAATAATCCACGAATGATAATAGTTCCAGGTCGTAACTACGCTCAGTGGGTAAATTTTTCGTTGGAGGGTAACGTGTTGCACTTTCAGAGCTACAGCTCTTCTTGGCGAACTGACCAAAAAAATCGCGTGGTCTTCAGCCATTCACTGTGATCTATTTGCTACGAGGGAACGATTCGGACACACCATTCAAATAAATGGCACGCACGTATTAATTCCATTCATAACTTTAAGCATTATTTCCCAGCTGACTGCTGATGATCCACTCCCGTAATGATTGACACTCTATATTTCTCGGTATTACTTTTCTGAATGAGAAGTAGTTTCCGATATCATTTGGGCAGAAGGATGTTAGACGAGCTGTGATATTCACAGCGGTGAGTGCGAACCATACACGGTGAAGTCATTCGTTGTGAACGAACCGTTCACGAATGGTCAATCACAACTACTGTTTTGGAAAATTGCAACACCTAGAAAGAATCACGCTATTCAAATGAAATTCTTATCACAGATCCCTCCTGTTACAGGAGATAACTGATTACGCTTGTAGATCTACACAGTTTTTTTTACTTCAAAAGTCAGTATAGTGTTAATCCACCTCTATAAATAAGAGCCTCTACACTACGGCGTGGCGTTGAATGAAAAAGGTTTTTCACATAGATCTGGGGACAAATAGCCTGCCAAGCTGCTTCTATGCTAGATCAGAGTTCATTTGTGATGACTGGCGGAAGGACGTGGCGGTCCTGTCAATTAGCTTCAGTTTCCAGACATGTTCTTTCACGGACATATCCGGCGATCGTGCAGTTTAGGAAAGAAGCGGTATTTGCAGTGAATGGGAGATGTCTTTGTCATTCCGAGCAACATAATGCAGAGCACTTTCCTACTGGAATATAGTACCAGCTCTGCCTCTAAAATATCCTTGATGTGACATTGGCTGTTGAGGGTCCCCCTCAGTTCTTATCAGGCGAATTCGCAATGTGCCGTTCACCACGATGTCTTTAAATGCATATGCGACCATCACGATGCAATACGTTAAATCAAACATCCTTGATGTTACGCTTGCGGCTGAAGGTTCTCTCTGTTCGTATCAGTCGAGATCGCGAAGTGAACCCAATGGCGATCCAAACTGGGAAACGTGGCTTTTGGCCGGTATGACGCTGAAGGTTGCTATTCAGCACGATGTGTTCGAATGCGTATGCGACTACCATGATACATGAAGTTGAATTAAACATCCTTGATGTAACGCTGGCAGTTGAGGGTTCCCTCAGTTCGTATCAGGCGAGATTGGGAAGTGAACCCAATGGGGACCCAAACCGTGGCACGTGGATTTTGCCCGGTATGACGCTGCAGGTTGCTATTCACCACGATGTCTTTGAATGCGTATGCGACCATCATGATATACATTGAAGAGCAATTGAATTAGAGACAGCTGGCGTTATGCAAATGTGGCGCTGTGGGAGTCCCTGTAAACGGAAACGACATGACGTATGCAGCGATCCGACAATATAATGAGTGATGCGACGGGAATCAGTAACTGTCGGACGCAGTATGGGTAAGACAAAGGATCTCAGCGCATTTGATCGTGGGCAAATTGTCGGGGCCCGACCAATGGGTCACTCCATCTCGGAAGTCGTGCAGGCACTGTAATTTTCAAGAGCCACTTTGTCACGGGTGCACCATGAGTACATCAAATCCGGTAAAACCATCCCTGCAAGGGCCAACTGCCGTGGACAACAGCGTGTGGATGAGTGGGTTTCATCGTCGGCTAGCTCGCATTGTAACAGCGGATAGACGAGCCACAGTGCAAGAAATCACTCGGCAATTTAACGCTGCTGCACAAAAACGTGTAAGCAGCCACACCATCCAGAACTAAGACCTCGCAATGGGGTACCGAATCCATCGTCCCATGAGGGGTACCGCTGCTGACCACACATCACAGGATGCAAAGATTATCATGGGCGCGGGAACATCGCCACTGGACCCTAGACATGTGGGAGAATGTTGCCTGGACTAATGAGTCGAGATTCACGTTCGTACATGCGGATGGCAGGATACGATTACGGCGCAGACCACATGAAGCAATGGATTTTTCTTGCCAGCAGGTTACTCTTCAAGCTGGTGGGGGTGTCATTCTCGTCTGGGGACTGTTTACATGGACTGAAATGGGACCCCTAGTACGTGTGATATCGTCCCTCACAGGTCAACGTTACCGGGATATCCTGGATGACCATTTGCTCCCGTTTGTGCGTCTTCAACATCTCACTGGGGACCTCATCCTGCAACAAGACAATGCAGCTGCCGAATTGTATCCGAATGGTTTGATGAACGCTCCACCGACGTGACCTCGCTTCCTTGGCCAGCTAGGTCACCTGACCTCAATCCCATCGAGCACATCTGGGATGCCATCGAGAGAGATGAGCCCCCTCCATCAAATCTTCGTGAACTGTGGGAGCCTGTTCAGGGGTCGTGGATCCGTATGGCTTCCCAACGCTTCCGGTGTCTTGTCGAGACAAATCCGAGACGAATCGCCGCCGTCATCAGGACGAAAAGTGGTGCTACACGTTAGTAGACAGGTATCTCTAATTCAATTGCTGTTCAGTGTATAAAGTTGAATCAAACATTGTTGATGTAACGCTGGCTGTTGAGGGTTCCCTCAGTTCCTATTGGGCGAGATCGCGGAGTGAACGCAATGGCGACCAAACCAAGACACTTGGCTTTTGGCCGGTATGACGCTGCAGGTTGCTGTTCACCACGATGTCTTCGAATATGTATGCGACCATCATGATGCATAAAGCTGATAAGGGCATCATGATGCATAAAGCTGATAAGGGCATCATGATGTATAAAGCTGATAAGGGCATCATGATGTATAAAGCTGATAAGGGCATCATGATGCATAAAGCTGATAAAAGCATCATGATGCATAAAGCTGTACCGTTACTCTTCAAAAAACACGACATGTTATCAATTAGTTCGCCAAAGTGTTTCTTGGGTATCTCATTACAACCTGCCTGGGGTGAATGTGGTTGAGGGTCAAAGGAATGCGCAGCAATGGACTCCTAGCGATCAGTCCTCTGTTAAGCAGACAAAGTCAAACTGTGCAGGAGGACAAAGCCTGACCTATGATAGTGCTCCACTGCTGCGCTGACACCGTGGATGTTGCTGTGCGATCGGTCACTTTCATGAGATAGAGTTGTCTGTCATCGCGTGCAATCCTGGGATTTTGCAGTCCATTTCCCGGATTTCTGTGCGTCCGAGCTAATTCTGTCCATTTACTCCATGTACTGCAATTTCGTCCCGCACGAGTTACAATTTCTTTTTAAGAAAATCCAGCCTCTCATGTCCCAATAGTAACTAAATTCTCGCTCAAAGTCCGTGAGTTGTTTATAAAGCGACCTTTTTCGTCGACGGGGCATAGTTAGACACAAGAAATATCTTTTAACTTATTCTGTTCTAGACTCTTAACTGATTGCAACATCTCGTTTGAGCCAGTTCTTTATACAAAAGACCGAGGGCGCTGCTCCAAAACCGCATGCGCATTTTCACCGGCATTTTAATCACTTGTATGTACTTACCTGCTGTATATATCTTGTGTGTTTCAAGTTAATACCGGCAGTCCTTGTTGTATTTTCCACAAACAGTAGTGCACATGCCCACATTCTATTTGCTGAGGATCCGCATCGCTACATCAAAAGGCGGAGGGCGTTGGTAATTCAAGTAGAAAGCGGGTGCAGTACGCATAACTGAGACGCACAAAATTCAGCATAAACAAAACAAAATGAGATATCCAAACGCTGCCAAACACGGCTATCTATAAATACGCATTAATAACACAAATGGAAATGAATAAATATTACGCCTATTTTATCAAAAATAGACAATCAATACATTACGACAAACAGCACACCAAAAATGTCCTCTTTCCTTTTCACCGAAGGAACAGCATGAATCACTATACCAACTCTTCGTTTTTGTAAGCAATACAATCTGCCATTTTATTTTGAAAAATGGCTTGTAACAATACTATTACTGATAGTCAAATATAATTATTTTACAATTCATATGCTAAATTGTTTACATGTTCACTGACGTGCTAAAATAAACAACTCGGATGGGCGCTACATTTCCATTACGTGCCCCCACACCCGTGCTGTTAATGGTATCGTCCGCAAAAATGGACGATACAATTTACCAATATCTCCGTAATCTCAAGTAGTAGCATTGGCAGTTCAGATGGCAACTCGTCAGTATTTATGCGATTTCGTATGTGGTATGATAGTTGGCGCTAGGTCACTTCACCTCGGAAATTAACACGAAATCTGGATTTACACGGTCAACAATTTAAAAGGTGTACCTGCTATACCAAAAAAAATAAATAAATAAAAAAAATCCAGAATGTGAGGCCACTGTAGCCTCACAAATCACACCGTAATTAAATGTTGGCTCCAGTAATAGCGTCAGCGTCAAGGACAGTGCAACATTTCCTGTGCCCTATGAGGTTCCACAGCCGACGGCCCACCCAAATTGACATTGCTGACCCAACGGCACAAGGCGGTCCGCCTCGAGCGGGTTTGGGAACGCAGCGATCGGACACAAGATCACTAGCAACGTGTAGCCTGGTCCAACGAATGGCTGTACCAGGAGTTTCGGGCAGATGGCCGGCTCCGGGTCTAGCGAAAAAATACCACGAGGTAATGGAAAGTGCAGTCCTGTGGTGGTTATGTTATGGTATGGTGTGGGGTGAGTTTAGGACCCATCATACTTCTGAAGACCGCTCTGATCGGTGGACGATCGGTCATCCTTGGCGATTATTTGCAACCGTTCATGTCATGCAACCGCTTCGCCCTGGTGCGACCTCCTCCTCTACACAACAATGCACCACAGCACAGGTCCACGATCACCAAAAGCATACTCCCCGGAGTGTGGCATCCTGACTTGGCGCCCTCTTTCCCCGGATTTAAACACCAACGAACACATTTGGGATGCTGTTCAAAGTACTGCTAATCAAGAAATCCTCCACCGGCGAATATTATGGAATTGTGGGACGCTCGTACGGGGTTTACAGTCTCCATAGTACTACAGAGAACTCATGGAGTCCGCGCGTTGCCGTTTTGTCTGCTGTTATAGGATCGCGGGGAGGACCAACGCCGCATTAGAGAGCTATCGCAAATAGTTTCGCACTTCAGTGTAGTTTATAAATATTTTCCATTATAAAACCTTAAGATATTTTCTTTAAATTCCACCTCATAACTTTAATGTGTCATCCCAGGGGCTGAGTGATGAAAGGCGTTGCCTATTATACATTCGCTCGACATAGGTGCGGTACCTAATACCTGATGCGGCAGGGATGGTGTGTCTGTCTTATAGCTCTGGGTTTTTCTCTTACGAACGAAAGTCTCCCCAAATTAGGGACGAGCGACCGTTTTGAGTGGCTCTCGGTTGTTGTGTGGTCGATAAACCTCAGAACAAATACAAATCATTCTAGTATACACTATATTGGCAAAAGTCACCTGGCACCTAGAAGAGAAATACAATATAGCATTCATTGACATACATTAGTACGGTATCGGTCCACCTTTGGCTTTAACGCATGCACTGACCCTTCGAGACATACTATCGACAAGGTTTTAGAACACAGCAATAGGTATGCGCTTCCATTCAGTATAAAATGTTGCCGCTAACTGTTGCTTAGTAGTAGGCCTTGGTTCCAAACTTCTTATGCGCCGCTCTAATTCACCCCATAGGTGCTCTATAGGATTACGATCATTGCTCTGCGCTGGCTAGTTCACACACAATACGAAGTTATCGTCAAACTACCCCGTAACGGTCCTTGCTTTATGGCTCGGTGCATTATCTTGCTGGTACCAACAAGGCTCGGTGTTGCCACAGAGTTGATAGGGCATAACTTTGCAGAGTATCAAGGTAGACGTGCTGTTTAACAGTTTTGTCCACGATAACCAATGGTCCGGGACCATACCACAAAACAAACACCCCCACACGAGCACACTGCCAGCTCCACACTTGATCGTAGGAACAATACACTGTGGTAAAAAGCGTTCCCCCTACTTCCGCCATACCCACACACGGCCATCAGTCTGATGGATCATGTATCTGGATTCATCAGTCCATAGGTCCCGTTTCCATTGATCTACGGTCCACGATAAATGTTCTTTGCACCATACTAAACGACGAGTAGCATTCCGAGTGATGATGAAAGGCTTATGAGCAGCCGCACGACGATGGTAACGCATGGAATAAAATTCTCTGCGAATGGTACGTGTACATTCCGAAGTTCCAGTATTTTTACACACATGTACACTAAGGTCTTGTGCAGTACTCCGTCGATTAGCTGTAACAACTATCCTGTGGCTTCGACGTCCTCTATCACTGATTTTCTTTTGTCTGCCGGTACGTTTGGTTGCTTCAGGCACGCCATGTGTCTTCCACTTATTCAATACATCAAAAACAGTAGATCTGGGTATGTTTAAACGCCTCTCGGTTTCTCTTATGGACAACCTACTAATATAACACCCAACAATATTTCCTTTCTCAAAGTTAGTTCTCTTCCGCCGCGACATTTTCACTCAACCTCACAGTGCGATTTGATCGCGGTCAGCTGCAGGCTTGTTTTTATACCGTTTGCAGCTGTAACGCGCATCTTAACAACGCAGCGGATCCGTTCATTTACTTTTGAAGTAGTATCCGGTGAGGTTTGTCAATATATAGTGTATTATAACAATATCAATTGTTGAAATTCAAAATTACCTGGTCCATTTAATATCCTAGTCCGCCCTGGAAATAGGAATTCTTCAGTTCGTGAGCACACAAATCGTTGAGTGGAATTACATATTTCCAGTTTGAGACAAAAATAATCTAAAACATACAAATTAGTTTAATCGTCAAATTGTAAAATACAAATGTATCACCAGAATGCAGAAAACACTTCACTGATCGAGTTCTCAATTCTTCAAATATTAATGTGTAAGATGGTTTTTAAGTGCTTTTAGTCCGATGAACCATTCCATTATGACCAACCCTAGCCTTGAGAAATGAGTGCGCCTGTAGATCGAATGGTGGCGCACGTAAACTCCACGGAGCAGTATATATAAACTGATTTACAAAATTAAGGTCACAAACACATATTCTGTCATATCTTGAAAACTAAATAGTTTACTGCAATGAAATTTGGTTCAGAGACACCTCATACTGTGAGACATCCAATAGAAACATAATAAAATGAACAGGATGTAAAATATGTGCGATATGAAAATTAGACCCAAAACGGGAAAAATATGATGCATCATATCTCGAGAAAGGTCCAGCGAATAAGGAGTGGGGCCACCCAGCAAAGCTTTACAAGTCTCACAACGAGCCCTCATACTGTGAATGAGGTTGTTGATAACAGCTTGTGGCAACAAGTCCCATTCTTCTAAAAGCGCTGATTTTAAGGCCTGGAGGTTCCTAGGAGGGGGTTGACCTTGTGCAATGGCTTTTCTTATAGCATCCCGAACATGCCCTATAGGATTTAGGTCCGGCGACTTCACTGGCCACACCGTACGGCGAATATCCTCCCCCTCCAGAAAATCGTAGACAAGCTAAGCTCTGTGGGACCTCTCGTTATCGTCCATAAAAATGAAGTTCGGTCCAACAGCTCCCCAGAATAGCCTCACATAAGGTTTAAGGATGTAATCGCTTTAGCGCTGTGCGGTCACAATGTCCCCATCGAAGACGTGCAGTGGTGTACGGCTGTCCAACATATTGCCTGCCCACACAAGAATTCCGCTTTTTCCAAAGTGGTTGACTTCCCTTATGTTGGAGGGATGAAAGCGCGTTCTACGCTGTCTCCAGATGAAGGCTCGTCGAAAAGTATTTTGTGTATTGAATCTCGACTCATCACAGAAAACTACACGGCCCCAATCTGGCTGTGTACAAGAAAGATGTGTTTGGCTCCACAGAAGACGGGCTCTCTACTGTGATCTGGTGAGGGGGACCCACACCACTGGTTGTCGGTCGCAAAGGGCCTTCTCTGCTAGGCGTCTGTATAGAGTTTGCCTCGAAGTTGTTGTTCCAGTAACAGCAGCAAAGTTCCGATAGAGGTCTCTAGCAGTCGTCCGTCTATGGCGTTTGACAGTTAATGCGACGTAATGATCCTCCTTAGGTGTCGTGGCTCTTTGGACGGCCTTGGTCGAGCCTCCTGGCGATGATTCACGTTGTTCGGAATTGGTGCCATGACCTGGATACCACCTATCGTGTGACACCTGTAACCATCGAGCGACCACTGTTTGAGACTGGCCAGCTTGAATCCTCCCGATGGCTCTCCACCTCAGTCCATCGTCTAACCGATTCTCAGCACTCATTCCAACTGAAATCAGTCAATCCTGTGCTTTTTCTTGCAAGAAACACAACTCTGAAGACGTAATTCGCAGATGCAGAAAACTGTCATTTTCACTTTCTCTTACCAAACTAACCCTGTCAAACGTTTAGCAAACGGTGGATGCTTACATTAGATTCACCGTTCTTCAAAGTATATAAGACAGCAATTTTAAACATTTTACTGGTTGCTATTTTGAATTGTTGTAAAACATGTGTTTGTGACCTTAATTTTGGACATCAATGTACAACCCGAGGACCGGCTTTCACTTAATAGTGTTGGGAGCCAGAATGAGAAAAGATGCCGATTTATCGGAGTTTTATAAAGTACAAATTGTGATGTCACGGCGCCTCAGAACTGCGATCTCGGAAACGGCGCGACTCACGTGCCGCTGTAGTGGGTACCTATCAAAAGTGGTGCACAGATGGCCAAACGACGAGCCGTAGTCCAGCTGTGTGTTGTCCGCAGCTCATTGATGCCAGAGGAGAGCGGAAAGTTCCGCGCATTGTTCACAGCGACCACAGTGCGACAAATCTCCTACAGCTACAACAGTGGTGATCAGGGCAATGTGTCACAGCACACAGTTCATAACAGCCTTCTGCGCATGTGCCGGCGTAACCGAAGACCCAACTGAGTCCCCAATCTCACTGCATGTCATCGCCAACAACGCATGAAATGGGTCCAAATTGGACCGTGGATGATCGGAAGAAGGTGGCCTGGTGTGAAGAATCAAGATTCCTGGTGCATCACGTAGACGGCCGAGCGTGGTACATCACGTATGACGTCGATTACCAACGGAGAGTACGGCACCTTGATGCACTGTTGGGCACAAACAGGCCCGCGGCGGCGGTGTTATGTTGTGGGCGATGTTTTCTTGGGACACTTTAGCAGTCAGGTATCTGAACATCGTTGCGGACCAAATGCACCCATTCATGACAACTGTGTTACCTTCTGCTGATGGCTATTACGAACAGGATAATGCGAAATGCCACTGCCAGAATCGTCAATGATTGTTTCGAGGAACATGCTGGCTACTTTTGGTTAATGCCCCGCCCTCCAAATTCACTTGACATGAACCCAATCGGGTATTTGCGGTTCGACTTGGAAAAGCTGGTTCGCGCTGAATCATCACTACCCCGAAATGTACGGAAACTGGAGGACATGCTTTTGACTTTATGATACCAGTAACACCAGGATATCAATTACCACCTCATCGAATCGATGCCTTGACAAGTAACCGCTGTTTAGTGGGCTAAATTGGGTTCCACAGCTTATCAGGTAGGTGGTCATAGTGTAATGGCTGATTGGTGTATATCAAGTAAACGATTCATTACCAAAACATTATGGCAAGCAATTACGTTCACCTGCCATGACGATTCCCCTGACTCTGTTTTGAGCTATTGTTCGATTCCTTTTGCCTCTATTGTGCCCAAGATAACGGAATAGTCAATTAGTGTTCCACTGTTATGCTATGCGGAAATCCTAATGCCCATTAATTATCATTTATATAGTATTCGAATGAATTGATCAACCGACGAAGCACAGTGTCCTCTGTTATCTCCATTTAGATCATGACGGCTTTTGAAAACGCCTTAAGCTATTGCGCTTCACATTTCAGGCAGCGGATGTGCCTAAACAAAGTTCTTTACCACACAGAAGCACAACAGACCGTCTCTTACTAAATGGAAGAGAAAATTTGAGATTAGTCGGAACTCACTTTTACTAATGCATTAATTCTGCGTTCAATCTTTTAATTGCCATGGGATAGTTTGATAAAAAGATGGTTTTGCAGTTGTGACTAATCTCCTCCTTACTCAAAAGTTCTAAGACTAAAAGTTTACTCTAGTACTTTTCAGTACGGAGGTAATACTGAAGGTCAATACGATCTGTTTCTCCGATTCTTCGCTCCATGCATTTTTCAAGAAATATTGAATCTTGTTTACCAGATTATACACTTATTTACAAGATATATATGTCACGACTTAATCTCAGCATCTGCATTTCGACAAAGTTGTCACCACAAAAACGCATTTCTTGAAACGACTACCTCTGTTTACCTGACTTCATCATCATCATCATTGTCAACCATTATCAATCCACTGCTGGACGAAGGTCTCCCCAAGTTTCCTCCACAACGGTCTATCTTGTGCCAGTCTCCTCCATGTCACTCCCGCATATTTACGAATTTCATCCACCCATGTGGTCTTTTTCTGGGTCTTTTCCTTTCCCTTGGAATCCAATCTAAAATTTCGGCTGTCCATCTATGGTCTGTCCTTCTGGCAGTATGTCCAGCCCATTGCCATTTCAGGGATTTAACTCTGATCATGATGTCTTCCACTCTCGTCATTTTTCGGATCCACGAGTTCCTCTTCTTATCTCTCCTGGTTATACCAAGCATGCACCTCTCCATGCTACTTTGAGTTGTCTGCAGCCTTTGTATGTCTCTTTTAGTTAAGGTCCACGTCTCTGCACCATACGTAAGCACTGGAAGGATGCATTGATCAAACACTTTTCTTTTAAGACATAATGGCATATTGTTCTTGAAAATTATGCTGTTTCTTCCAAAAAGCTCTCCAGGCAAGTTTTGTACGCCGATTAATTTCTTCATCAATGTGACCCTCACTTGATATCTGCTGTCCAAGATAAACATACGTATCTGTTATCTCCAGCTTTTCTCCATCAATCGATAAATCTTCATTTCTTGTAAAAGCATTGAACATCACTTTTGTCTTCTGAAAGTTCATTTTTAATCCTCTTCTTTACTCTTGTCAGCAAGTTCCTGGATCATACTCTGCAGCTCTGATGGGGTAGTTGCAAAAATGACTACGTCATCAGCAAAACGAAGGTGGGATAGATAATCTCCATTAATCTTTATCCCTTTGTTTTCCCAGTTCAGTGATTGAAAGACATTTTCCAATGTGGCATTAAAGAGCTTCGGAGATATGGTGTCACCTTGTCTCACTCCCTTTCCAATTTTTATGTGTGTTGTATTTTCAAACAGCCGAATCTTTGCACTTGCATTTTCATAGATGTTATTAATAATATTAATGTATGCATCTTCAATACCGCAGGATTTCAGAGCCGTGGTAACTGCTGATGGTTTCACCGAATCAAAGGCTTTTTCATAATCGATAAAAGCCATGCACAATGGAAGTTCATATTCCCTCGCTCTTTCAATTAGTTCTCTCAGTACATGGATATGATCTATTGTGCTGTAGCCACTCCTGAATCCAGCTTGTTCTCTCGGTTGAGCCATGTCCAGTGTTACCTTCAAGCGGTGTGAAAGAACTTTAGTGAAGATTTTATAAACTACTGATAGGAGGCTGATAGGTCTGTAGTTCCTGAGATCCTCAATGTCACCTTTTTTATGTAGCAGGATCATTGTAGCATTGTTCCAGTCCTCAGGAATCTTCCCTTCATTAAGGCATCGAGTGAAAATTTGGGCGAGTACTGTTTCAATTTCTCCACTTGCTTCTTGTATGATGTCTATAGTAATTCCATCTTCTCCTGGAGCTTTCCCCCGCTTCATGTTCTTGATTGCATGAGCAACTTCTGCTGGGAGGACTGGAAGAACTCTGGTACCTTTCATGATGTCTGGAGTACATGTATCATCCCTTTCATATAATTTGGAGTAGAAATCTTTCACTCTTGTCAAAATTTCGCCTCTATTTCTTGTTATAGAACCATCTTCTTTTCTCAGAGCCATAATCTGTTTTCTTCCCTTACTGAGATGTCCCTTTGCTATCTTTAGGCTTTGGTTGTTTTCAATTGCTTTCCTCACTAGTTCACAGTTGAATTTCCTTACGTCTTCAGTGATACTTTTTCGTGCTGTCTTGCATAGCTCTATATATTCCACTTTGGAAGTCACATCTTCTTTAGTTGTCCTCATCTCTCTTCTTTTTTGCATCAACATTTTGGTTTTTCCTGTTAATTTGTTTACATGTAACTTGTTCTTAGACCCAGCTAATTTTGTTGCTGTTTCCATAAGAGCTTTGGTTACTTTTCTGTTAACTTCCGAAATATCCACTTCTTCCGATGTTAGGCCTTCTAAAGCAGAGAATCTGTTCTTCAGTTCCAACTTGAAAGTATTATGGTGTTTTTTAAGGTTGGTTATGTCAATACATTTTGTTTGTCTCATGAGCTTGCCACGTTCCAGTTTAGTGTTGAGGTGCATCTTACATCTCACCAATCTATGGTCACTACCTGTGTTGAACTTGTTTAGCACACTGCAGTCTTCTATGACGAATTTTTTGTTACACATAATAAAATCAATTTCACTTGTCGTCCCAATTGGATGTCTCCATGTCCATTTCCTGTGTGGCTTTTTCTTGAAAAAGGAATTCAAGATGAAAAATCCTTCTGCCTCTGCAAACTCAACGAGAGTATTTCCACGCTGGTTTCTGTTGCCGTGACCGAATTTACCTACTGAAGTTTCATTCTGTTGCCGGTGCCCTATTTTTGCATTGAAATCTCCCATAATTATCTTCAAGTGCTGCTTACCTTTATTATTTAGATGACGAATTTCCTCATAAAATTCTTCAATTTCTTCTTCAGGATGACTTGTGGTGGGTGCATAAGTTTGAATAATCTGAGCCTGGTATCTTCTCGATAGTTGGATAACGAGTCGTGCAGCTCTGTCAGAGGAACTTTCAACTTCTACCACTTTATCCTTCAGTTTCTTGTTTATTATAAATCCAACACCACTAGTTCTGCCAGTATCTGTCCCACGATAATAGAAGAGATGTCCACTTTTCAGTTCAATGAGATCTTCTCCTTTTCTCCTTACCTCACTTAGCCCGACGATGTCCCACTTGATCCTTTGTAGTTCCTCTTCCAATTCAAGAAGCCTTGAATCAGAAGATAGGGAGCGTCCGTTGTAGGTAGCCAAGGTCAGCATCAAATGGCAGCCTAGTCCGGTCCTCCGGGGATTCTTAGCACCCTCTGCCTTCATGTCGCACTGGCCGCTGCCTTGGCCAGGTACATTCCAGCTGCCGGAGACTGAGGGCCAAGATTTAAGTTGTAGAGTCATTTTGGAGGTGTTTGGCCATAACTCACCACGCTGGCCAAGCGGGTTGGTGAGTGTGGGATAGCATTTCCTCTGATCCCGATGGTATAGTTATACCGCTATTTGCGGTCGTCAGAGCCCCTTTAGTGGGAACAGGATGCACCACGAGAAGGCGGGGTTGACATTTGTCAAGGAGAGGCTGTGATGTTACGCATCACCTGACCTTACATCCCCTTACCTGACTTATAAGCCACAAATTCAACTTTGCATCCGCATTTTTTAGAAACAAAATAAACTCAGTTCCTGATTGAAAGCAAATACCTACGTCTTATTTGTAGTGATTTCTTTAATGGTATATCATGCTAGTAAATAATCAAACGAAATAGGATTATTATTGGATCAGTGCAGCGTTTTGATTAAGAGTTAATAGATTATATTTGGCTTTATTTAAGTTTAAAGGAGTTCTCAAACTTTAATACCAGGAACGGCATTAAAGTTTAAGTGCAGTGCAGTGTTTTGATTATATTATGCACTGAGTGGCCACTTTATTATGACCACCCCCTGAGTACTTCGTTGGGCCACCTTTTGCTTTTAATACTGCGTCGATTCTTCGTGGCACGGACTCCATGAGATGTTGATAGGTGGTGTGTGGAATATGAGACCATGCTGATATTGCAGGGCTGTGGATCCAGCTGTCTGATGGCTCGTTCAACTTCATCCCACAAATTCTCAATGGGGTTGAGATCTGGAGATTGTGGGGGCCAGGACGCATTATCTTGTTGAAGGCAGGATGCATTATCTTGTTCAAAGTAGCCATTGGGATAAACCACCCACATGACAGGATGCACTTGATCCGCAACGATGTTTAGATACGATGTGTCAGTCAGACGTTGATCAACACGAATCAAAGGGTCCAAAGCATGCTAGCAAAACATTCTCCAAACCATAACGTTGCCTCCACCAGCTTGAAGGGTTGTAGCAATGCATTTGGGGTCCATGCTTTCGTGCTGTTCCCAAAAATTCTCACTCGGCCATCGGCATGATGTAACTGAAATCGTGATTCATCGAACCACATGATTTGTTACCATTTATCGACTGTCCAATCCTTGGGCTCCTGTGTGAATTGGAGACGTTTTCTCTTGTTCACTGCAGACAGCAAAGGTGTTCGAACAGACCTTCGGCTGCCATATCCCATCCGATTCAGTGTATGGCGAACAGGGCGTGCAGAGATCTAGTCGATGACGACCACAAGTTGCACGTAGAGACCCAGTTTTTTGGCTGACAGTCTAGTCTTTAAACACTTTACCAACAGCTGCTCTGGAACATTTCACGAATGCGGCAGTTTCGGTGATACTCGCTCCATGGCTACGAGCTCCTAAAATCCTTCCACGTTGCAAGTCCGTCAAATCGCATTTTTTACCCATCTCGTCACCTAAAAATCACTTCTACTACTATCGCAAGCACTAAGCTTTCCCTTTTTATACTAGCATCGCACTCTGGCGGCAACAGCGTACAGCCAAACCTCATTTGCTCAAAACTGTCAGGTAGTCATTATAAAGTGGCCATCAGTGTATTTGCTTTATTTAAGTTTTATACCAGCGACCCGGCCCGGTTTCGCACAGTAGCAATTTAGAATTTACGTCGAATTTAGAGAGAGACTATTATTACGTTCAACAGGCAACTGTCTTTCTCTTTGTAAAGCCATTCATTGTCTGGAATTTGCAAATCGAGATTCTGTTTCTTCGAGCGTTCCATTATGACGGGATGAACAAATTCTTTTAGCATCCGATCTATTACGACCTATATTCGATTTTCGTCTCGGCATAATGTTAATACAATATTTAAATTTTAATTAAAGATGTACTCAAAGAGATACATACGTGTGGACGAAAACAACTACGCATTTAGTCATTGCTAGCTCCGATAAACCAATTCTCTTTCAGCGTCCGATGTAACTACGCATTTGGTCTGTGGCCTTATATGCTGTTAGACCGGCCGCCGCGCATCCGCCTCGCGTATTTATCCCAACCGCCGCCGCGCATGCGCTTTGCGCCTTTTTTCCCATTGAGCAAAAGCGTTTCGTAAACCGGTCGCCGCGCATCGTTGTTTAGGCAGTGGAAGCCACGAAGGACTGGAAACGGCGGTTTTTTCTTTGACTTGTCACTAAAACCGTTACTTCTCGGCTCCTTTTGGTCATAGATTAATGTTTCATACACCTAAACCTTCCTCGATCAATGTTCTATGGAATGGTGAAAACGCCGCCCCGGTGGCGCAGTGGTCTAAGGCGCTGGTCTCTGATCATTCGGTCCGTAAGGGGCCCGGGTTCGAATCCCGGTCAGGCATGGATGTTGTGTTTGTCTTACGGCACTGGCTCTCTCCCTTCCCTGGAACCAGTGACCCTAAATTAGGGACGGGCGACTGCTTATAGCCCATTGAGTTGCTCACGGTGGTCGTTAAACCTCCAATCAAAAAAAAAAAAAAAAAAAAAAAAAAAATGGTGAAAACCGCTTCCAAATCCGTCCAGCGATTATCGAGATTATACCGAATAAACAGACATACGCCTTTCGGTGACTGTTTTATACTATGTATAGATGAGTTCTTAAATTTTAATGTCAGGAACGGAAAGTGTTGTGTCGCCCTGGTGGTGACCCTGTCAAAATCACGTGACTAGACATGCTTCAAGTAGTTCATGCGTTAACCGAAGATCAGTAGCTACATTTGTGAGTGAGCAGTTGCGAAAGTAATGCAAGTCTGTGTGTAAATTTTGAGGTAAAATAGATTGAAAGAAATTCAGAGCAGCTTATTAATATAAAATTCTGTGTGAAGACCGGTAAAAGGGCGACTGAAAAGTTAGAGCTATTGAAAGCGCCGTATGGTGAGGATGCTATGAAAAAGTTAAGTGTCTTCGAGTGGCATAACAGCCGGAAAAAAAAAAGAAAAACGCATGTCACACTCGCAGTTCAAGACCACAAATCCGCTCTTTGCTTTCAGAACATCCTCGATTCGATGTGGCGTGGATTTCACGAGGAGATATAATTATTCTGCAGACTAGCCCACAGCCCGTCCTAGGAAGGCTCTTTTGAAGCTTTGAATTAAGGTTAATATAAAGGGTGCATGGGAAAGTTCTTTAGCCTGGAATAACTTGCGAACGGATAGAGGTACAGTTATGCAAATGAGATAATGGTATAGCAAAACGACTACGTAGATCGAATGCAACCGCTAGCAGCGCCTCTCGTGGCGAAATGCGGAAGTTAACCATTGCAAAACGAAAACGAAACAAGATAGAGCAAAATTTCCAATTACAAAGTAGTAGAGCATTAATTAATTAGTACCATACGACAATTCTTTTACACGGATAGGATAAATTGTCGCCTGAATACCCTAAAATGTCCGAAATCGATGCGCGAACTTTTGCGTGAACGTTTGAAGGGAACAGGTATGAGCAAATACACACAATTTATTGCATAAATGCGTACTTATGTCAATACAGTTTAATGACGTCAGACAAAACAAAAACAAAAAAGGCAAACTGGCGCACATTGATAAAAAGTTAATGTCGAGTATGTTCGAAGATTTCGCCATTGCCTACGATACACATTTGTATTCGTTAAAGTGACTCTGCATGCACATTCCTCAGCATGGAAGGTGTCACACTATTGCAAGTATATGTAACACGACGACGTAGATCCGTGGGCAATGGCGAACTCAGACTTGTAGGCGCTGTTGCATGCACCTGATTTTTTACGTAACCCCAGAAATCCAAGCTCGCCATTCTCACCCAGCGTACGTAGACCTAAACTTCTGATCAGGCTACATCCTGCTACTGGTTTTTATATCGTAGGTACGGTACAACGTCACAATCTGCATTTGCATAAGGCTACATTTGCGAAATGTGAATATGCATATTCGAATTTTCGCACATCGATTTCGGACATTTTAGGGTATTCAGGAGACAATTTATCTTTTCCGTGTGAAACAAATGTCGTTTTGTACTAATTAATTCGTGCTCTACAACTCTGTGATTGGAAATTTTGCTCTGTCTCTTTTCGTTTTCGATTTGCAATGGCTAACTTCTGCATTTCGAAACGAGGGGCGCTGCTATTGGTTGCATTCGATCGGGCGTATTCGCTTTACTATACCGTTATCTCACTTGCATAACTGTACCTCTCTCCGTTCGCAAGTTATTCCAAGCTAAAGGGACTTTCCTGTGCACTCTGTATAGTGGAGGTTTCCCATCTTATGACGGGGCGACATTTTCGATTGAAGCAGATAGAAATCAAATCAAGCAGATACCGGCTGTTTGCAAAGAAATATAGGCCGCCCCGGTGGCGCAGTGGTCTAAGGCGCTAGCCTCTGATCATTCGTCCGTAAGGGGTCCGGGTTCGAATCCCGGTCAGGCATGGATGTTGTGTTTGTCTTACGGCACTTGCTCTCTCCCGTCCCTGGGACCAGTGACCCTAAATTAGGGACGGGAGACTGCTTATAGCCCATTGAGTTGCTCACGGTGGTCGTTAGACCTCCAATAAAAAAAAAGAAATATAGTAAAAGTTTAATGACTTTCTCAGGCTCACTTGTTATTCCCTACAAGGCTCGTTTTAGACTGTTCTATTTGATGGTTAATTTGAAACTTCATACCGAAGCTTTTTCTACAAAATAATGCGCCATCTGGCCCAATATTTGTAGGATTTTGACTGTTACCAATGGCCAAAACATTGGTAACCGTCGAAATCCTATCCAGCAAATTGGCATGCGTTGATATAGTCTCTACTGAACTAATAATGGTTTGGCATGCGTTATTTAAAGACAGAAACATATCCCGGCGCACCGTATGATTGCGTGATAAAAATTTATATAATATACTACTGATGTCACCCACGTTATTTTTAAAAACTATCTTCGTTCCTTACATGCTCCAATTCCCTGCATTTTTATGTCTACCATTGCGTTGAAAAAGCTTCCCAGTGGAGAGCGAAAGCTTGGCGAATCTTTGTGCTGACTACAACACAAAAGTAAACGGATTTCAAATGCTATATGCGTTTCTTTATTATTCGGTGGTCTGTACCTGCACACCAAACGGCCACTACCATGACACTTTCAAAGACGCTTAGCCACCCCCATGACGCAGTGGTCTAAGCGATGGTTTCTGTCCATTCGTCAGAGGTGGGTCCGAGTTCGAATGCCGGTGAAGCTTAGATGTTGTGTTTGTCTTAGGGTATTGGCTCTTTTGCAAGTATATCATAGACTTTCCGCTAGGGAGCGCAAAGGTTAATTGCGTTTCCCCCGATATTTCTGCTTCTAAAACTCCGATTTGGAAAATTCTTCCTGTATCGCATACAGCTCCTGGTGGAAAATGTTTTTGATATATTTTCTAATATTTGGCAAGGAATGGTTTGGCCACCAGGTGGCATAAGTGTTAATTTCTGCTTCTGGTGTATTTGCTGCAAAAGCTGAGCTCCTGAAAACTCGACTAAATTTTGTTTTTCTTGGACCGATACTGCTCACATCGAAAAACCGTTTGAAGATAATTTCTTCCTAAAATATTGCATGGTTTTCCAGCTAGGGAGCGTAGATGCATATCTTATATTTGTCCATATCTCTGCTTCAAAGAGTCCGATTTGAAAAATTCTTACTTTGTTGGAGAGCGTTTCCGCTGCGAAATGTTTCTCATGTAAATGCAAATTTTTCTTAACTCCTAAGTCTGCAACCAGAGTGCGAACTATAGCGATTCCGTTTAGAGCAATATCTGCCTGATTAAAAGCCCAATTGACAAACTTCTTTCTTCAGATGCTGTTGTTTTCCATACCGGTTTCATTGACTTTGAATAGCTTTGCTAAATTTAATTTGCGTCAGAAAGGATTCAAAAGACGTGCTTATTGCACCCGAAAATTCGGTGACATCTTTCTTGTTTGTTTCTGTGTTCGTTCGTTTTATTTTTACAGTTAGCAGTCCTAAATTATGGATGGTTCTCCGCAGAAAAAAACAACGACAATCTAGATCCTTGACCCCGAAAACTGACTAAACACTGAAATTTAATCCTTCTGTTTCCTAGCGTAAATACGTGAGTAAATTGCTCTTCGGAAATTGAAAAAAAATAATGCTGAAGAAATTCGTTCTGTATATCTTCGCATCTATGTTCCTTATTCTTTTGTTCTCGTTTAATTTCTAAACCAAAATTCGTTTTATACCCGAATCATTCAATGGCAGTGGTAGTTTTGCAGGCTGCAGCTTCAAAGGGACATCCGCCTGCACTAAATTTACATATCATTAACAAAATTCAAAAGGACCCGATATCTTGTCTCCCTGTATCCCATGATGCAACCGTTCTTTTCTTGCCTGCTTGGCAAACAGAAACGTGCTTCAGGGTAAGCAAAAGCTGCTGTAACTTTCAGATAACCTTAGTTCCATTGAAGATAAATAAGTAATTGATCCCAGTAGTTGGTTCTGTGTCGTGCAGTTAATTACAAGCTTCCCAGAAGACCCCGGCAAGGTCGATTGCAAGGCAACAAGAAATTCGCCGCGGCAGATGCGTTGCCACTATTTGAAGCTAAATGGCAGTCAGTAAATCTAAATTTACCTTGGCCTTCTTGCTTCTTCTTCTTCTCCTCCTTTTCAGAGCACTTCGTTAGCTGTCTATTTTACGCATGGAAAGAACACTGAGAAGCTTAATTGAATTTTCTTCTGATAATCGGGAATTGTATGACAGGAAAGTGCAGAAATCCGCTCTCATTTTAAGTGGAAGCAAAATAATGTAGGATTTTGCTTGAAAACTCATTCTAAATCAATTTAGTGAGCCGTCCGACAAGAAATTTTTTTGTTAACACGTGATACCGAACTGAAATTTTAGCAGGTTATTTTTCCAGCAGTCACAGAAAGGCTGCTAATAAACTCCTTTAACCTCCGCCGCTTTGTTAATGGAGCGCTTAAATTTACTTTTCCTGCTTCGAGGTCTCATTTAGAATACTTTTAGGAGAGACATCTTTTTTGGAACAGCTATTGCGCTTCCCCTCAATGGAGAAACTAAATATATTTTCCTTTCTTGAAGTTGTCATTTGAAATACGTTTAAAGGTGCGATATCGTTTAGGAACTGGCATTTCATTCCACCTCAGTGAAGGTATTAAATTGTTTTGCTAGCTTCCAGGTGTGATTAAGAATATTTTTAATCATAATCGTTTTGGAACAGGCATGCTGTCCACCTTCAGTGGAGTACCTACAGGGTGAGTCAAACGTTTTAGAATATTTGAATCACTTTATGTCTTCATAGGTACCTTTACGACGAAAACTGACTAGCATTTAAAGTATAGGCCATCGTGTTGCACCGCCTTTAGCCATCTCTCTGCCAGTTCTTCGATTCTACAGAGAGTGAGTCGAAAGTTTTGCAATATTTGGATCACTTTATGTCTTCATACGTACCTTTACGACGAAAGCTGACTAGCATTCAAAGTATAGGCCATCGTGTTGCACCGTCTTTAGCCATCTGTCTGCCAGTTCTTCGATTCTACAGAGGGTGAGTCGAAGGTTTTGCAATATTTGGATCACTTTATGTCTTCATACGTACCTTTACGACAAAAGCTGACTAGCATTCAAAGTATAGGCCATCGTGTTGCACCGTCTTTAGCCATCTGTCTGCCAGTTCTTCGATTCTACAGAGGGTGAGTCGAACGTTTTGCAATATTTGGATAACTTTATGTCTCCATACGTACCTTTACGACGAAAGCTGACTAGCATTCAAAGTATAGGCCATCGTGTTGCACTGTCTTTAGCCATCTGTCCGCCAGTTCTTCGATTCTGCAGAGAGTGAGTCGAAAGCTTTGCAATATTTGGATCCCTTTATGTTTTCATGTTCACCAGTGCCGGGTACGTCTCCTCAAAAACGGTGTACATTTGCTCCAGCTGTTCAGAGTAGCGATTGACGTTGAAGGTTCGACCTTCTGGAACAAATTCGTAATGGATTATCCCTTCGAAATTCCACCAGACGCAGAGCATCACTTTGTGCTCGAAGCGCTCACGTTTGGCAACAGGTTCTGAGAGCTGTCCCGGTTTCAACCACTGCCGTTGTGTGAGAGGATTACGGAAATAGACCCACTTTTCATCGCACGTATCAATTATCTTGATGGCACGTATATTGCGCTGGTTTTCTAGGAGTTTCGTGCACACTTTCACTCGACGGTTTGCTTCAGCTGGTGTCACTTCGTGAGAGACAATGCTGCAGCTCCTGTAGACCTTGTCGAGGTCCTGAAGGTGAAAAACCACGGTGGTCTGTGATATGCCCGACTCGCCTGATAATCTCCGAGTGCTGGTTGTTGGTTTTGCTTCAACGGCCTGGCGCACGGCTTCTGAATCCACGGTTCGCGGCATGCCTGATCTTTGCTGATCGTCGAGATTTCTATCACCTGAGCGAAACTTCTTTAACCATCTGGTTGTGGTGCTGTAATCCACGGGACTATCCCCTTTCGCATGACAAATATTTCGTACTGCTTGCGCAGCATTATTGGTCGAGTTCAAACTCATAACGCAAAAATTATCTAATTAGCCGGTTGTGGCTGTGAATGTTTTAAGTTTCCTAGCGACAGACAGAACAACGACATGCAATGCTTCTCACAGCGATAACTATCACTTCATATCACTTTCGACTGTATAACGAAGTAAATTTATCCGTCATTTTTGTCCACGCCAGGGCTCGAATCCGGGTCCCCTGACTCCGGAATAAGTCACTCTACCAATTGAGCTACGCAGACGTTCGTTCTGACTGCTATCTGCCTTTATGTCGTGTGCGTCCTGTTGGCAGGTACGTCACATCTCCCCCCTCCCCCATCGAAAGAGGGCCAGGGGCATGGCCCACGGGCCAGCCGTGACCATGAATCGTCGTAGGCAGCCATCCGCTGTAGAACGTGCACTTGAGAACTCCCAGTCAATCTGGTCTGTGGTATGCAACATCACACACTTCTATTTTTCGAAGCGCTGGAGTAGGGATTCTCCTATTTTTCCTATCTCGCGGTGTGGAAAGAAGATCACACCATTGCGAGATTTTGAACGGCCGGGTCATCCGGAAAGTTCGGGCGCCATTATAACGAAGTAAATTTCTCCGTCATTTTTGTCCACGCCGGGGCTCGAAACCGGGTCCCCTCACTCCGGAATAAATCACTCTACCAATTGAGCTACGCGGGCTTTTGTTCTGACTGCTACCTGCCTTTATGTCGTGTGCGTCCTGCTGGCCGGTACGTCACATCTCACTTCAACTTGAACTATTTTAAACAGGTGACATACCCGCCTCAGCACATGCGTTTATGCAAATATTGCAGAACTTTCGACTCACGATCTGTGAATTTCATTTACTTTCTTCCAGATTCGATTTAAAATATTTTGAAGGGGACGATGTCTCTTAGGGACCGGTAACATACTCCCATCAATAGAGTATTTAAATTTATTTGATTTGGTTCAAAGTCAGCCGCCCAGTGATCTAAGCGCTGGCTTGTGACTATTCGTCCGAGATGGGTCGGGTTCGAATCCCGGCGAGGCATGGATGTTGTGTTCGTCTTACGGCCCTCACTGGCTCTCTCCTTTCTTTAGAACAAGTGGCCCTAAATTAGGGACGGGCGACTGCTTATTCCTCATTGAGTAGTTGCTCATTGTGGTCATTAAACCTCCAAACAAAACAAACAAACAAACAAAAAAAGCTTCAAAGTACCTTTTAGATTTCTTTAAGGGAGTGACATCTTGTAGCAACCTGTAGTGCGCTGCTCTTTAATATCTATAATTCACAAAAAGATTGTTGCGGGATCTTTCTATACGAAGTGGAGGTATTAGTTAACAGTAGCACAGGGCATGGCGTTGATCGACTTTAATTAAATATACATGATGCAGAGTACGAAAAAGCGTCGTCTGGGTTTTCTTAAAATTATGTATTTTTTTAGGTGAGCATTAACTCGCAACGATTTGCAATACGAAAAAAAAAATACTGTCTGCTTTTTTCCGCACATTTCCCTGAGATCGGGGGCTTTAATACGCAGCTATATTAATGAGGTTTTAATTTTATCCAGATGTCAAAAATCTTTTCTGTGAGGTTCACTGCGCATAAAAATGTGGTATTCATACAGTAGAACACACCACACCGAAATAGTCACTTCTGAAAGTCAAAGTATGCATACAGTTTATTTATATCATATAAAAAAAGTAGTAGTATTTTTTGGCGCATTGCCCGAGACTTGAAATTATGAACATATCTCTGTACGAATTAAGCTCGCTTTCGGGTGGAAGAATGTGCTGCCATCTGTATGTTGCGTCTGCTTCAATGCTCCTCATTGTTTAAAATATTTTTTAATATTTTATAAATTTGAATTTGAAGAGGCGCCCGACAAACGGACAGCCCATTTAAAAATTATATATACCTGTGTAAGCCTAAACGTATATAATTTGTTACTTTACTAATTAATACTCATTCCTGGTATTGGATTTTAGCATACGATTTATACCACATCTCCGTAAAAGAATTAGAATGACAAGCAAAGCATAAAATCCCAAGAAATTCATAAGCCCTTTGCAACCTTAGATTTGAGTATTAGCGGAAGACGTTACGCATAATTCTCGGTATACAAAGTTATCCAAAAGTTGCAAGCATATGCAAATCAACTGAAATGTTCCAACTTCCGCCCTAACCGTCAAACACCAGTTCCAATTTCTACCAAAGCTGTATAGGCTGCCAGATTAATTTGGTATGTTAAAATTTATCCTGATACTTATCATAAATTATTTTATGCTTCCTGCTGAGTTTATGATGAAACGCTAAAATACGAACCATTTTTTTCACCGTCATAGAAAAACGTCAGCACAAAACCATTATTACCTAAGCATCATTCAGGGTTCGAAACAAGCCAGAACTCCGCCGATTATCCAGAAGCACCAGCCTTTGACCTGCCCATTATCTAGTTGGCAAAACGGCGACATAAATTTACTTTAAAAGTCAGGATGTTAACATAACTTCCCAGATATTAAATTCTCTCACCCGTTTAAATTATAGGACGGGTTGTTCGAAAGGATATGTGCTCTTTTTGAAAGAAGTTGACATTCAGTTCTCTCGAAACAAGTCAGCGTTTAATTGAATCAGTGCTACTATGTCTTCTTTTTTTTTTTTTGGCGAGCAAATATATAAGTCCCCATAAAAAAAAGCAGCCTCAGCCTTATTTTCCATATGCGTTAATATTTGGATCATAAGCTGATCTTTACTTAGTGCCTAGGTGAATCATGTCATGTGGCAATTCTTGTGCGGAGGAGATGTCACACGCGACAATATACATGTCTGAATAGGTCAGAAATTTTGATATACTGAATTTGTCTCACGGGAAGTAAAAGAACACTTTCTAATTACCATATTTTCTGTTATAGCAAAGCAATGATAATATTTGAGGGTAATTTTTAGTAGTTTCCTTCGTTATAATTAATACTTTCTCAAACAGCGGTCACCTCATGAACGCACTGCAGAAAATAAGTGGTATCAATTCACTGAAAATAATTTGCAGCAAAGTTGGTGCTAGGTTTCCATCTTTTAACAAAATTTCCGTTGTGAAAGTTTTGCATTTTTCCAAAATTCAGTATTTTGGTAGAATTTCCGTAGTTAGTAATTCTGTCTATTTTAAGAAATTCTGTGTTTTTACTGAAGTTTCGCAAAATCTTCAATGCTGACTTTTTTTGGTCAGTTTCTTTCCTAAACTACTAAGTTAAAGATCCCTTCGATATTCGTCCCCGGTGGGATTCGAACCAGTGATTGTCTGAATATGAGGCGCGTGCCTTACCTCGGAGCCATAAACTCCCTTCAAGACGGCTCGCGCGTGAGTTACAACTCTACCCGTTCAATGATGATTTTATCTTGCTATTAATGTTATTGAATTAGCCATCCTATTTTCTGTTGGAGCTTATTATATTTCTGAATACATTTGCAATAAATTCCTTTTTTCCTGTAGAAGAACGTCTTAAAAATTACGTATTTTTTTCATCCTGATTTTTCTAAGAAACAGAATTTGGAATTCGAGATATTTTTAAACTGACAATGACTTTCTATTACCTTTAAGAAAACGTCAAATGTACTGCTTTATAGTATTATTTCACAAAACTCCTATATATAAAATTTACACATAATTGACGTGAATTAGGAACATCAAACAGAAGTCATCGCTCTGTCCACGTTTATAAGTGAGTCACGGACAAATTCTCATATATCATGTCCAGCGCGTAACTGGAAGAACTGGGTTCGATTCTCAGTGGCGGCCGATGAGAATTTTTCGTGGCTCACTTATAAACGTGTAAAGCGCGATGACTTCTGTTTGATGTTCCTAATTCACGTCAATTGTGTGTATTAATTATTCATTCGCCTCCTAGTTATTTGTTCAGTTGCTGCTCACCATCTTTGGTGAACCTCGTATTCTGTGGTACAGTGGTAGCATGTCCGAGGCGTAACTAGAAGACCCTGGGTTCGATTCCCGGTGGCAGCCGATGATAAAGTTTTCGTGACTCACTTATAAACGTCGAAAGAGCGATGACTTCTGTTTGATGTTCCTAGTCCACGTCAATTGTGTGTATTAATTATTCATTCGCCTCCTAGTTATTTGTTCAGTTGCTGGTTTCCATCTTTGGTGAATCCCCAGCACTGTGCGGCGCTCCACGAAGCAACCTGCCATGTGGTTTGGCAGTTAGTGGTATGTAATTCTGGAGAATTCGAGGCCACAATGGTGCAGTGGCAGCATGTCCGGCGCGTACCTGGAAGACCTTGGGTTTGATTCCCGGTGGCGGCCGATGACAATTTGTCCGTGACTCACTTATGAACTCTGATGTATAAAATTTACTCTAGATAGCTATAATAGCTTTTGTCTTACGGAATATACTGAGATACACATAAAGATCATTAAATCAATTTAATATTTAATCAAACCTAAGTGTAGAATGTTCAAAGCAAAATGAATTTGTTTGTATTATTTACTGGTCATCCATGTAACACTTCTCAGAAAACTTATTTCATCGCCCTGCAGAGGGAATCGAACCCCGCATCTCCCAATCACCGGTCGAGTATGCTAACCATTACAATACCCAGCACAGTGAAGCTCCAAGTAACATGAGACATAGAAATCTGAAAGTCCTCAGATTTTCGCTAGTCGAAACATCCCTGCTTCCTCATAGCGCTTTGACCCAATTTCCATTCGGACGAATGTAGGTCAGAGGTCACCAGTACCACAGATAAATCAATGAAGGAAGAAATATTCTTCATAATACATGAAAAATCCACAGATTATTCGAAGCAAACTGAATGCGCTTTTACCACATACTGGGCATCCATGTGACACTTCTCAGAAAACTTGACAATTTCATCGCCTTGGAGGGGGAATCGGACTTGTAGAGTTGCTTGGGACTTCACTGTCCTGGGTTCTGTAATGTTTAACAAACTCGACCCGCAATCAGGAGCTGCGGGGTTCAATTCCCGCTGCATGGCGATCACATTTTCAAGTTTTCTAAGATGTGTTTCATGAATGACCAGTACGTAGTATAAGCAAATTCAGTTTGCTTTGAATATTCTGTAGATTTCCCAGGTATTTTGAAGAATATTTCTTCCTTCATTGATGAACCTCAAGCATTCCACCGAATTGTTCCTATTACCAGAGTTTTTCCATCCTGTGAATACGTAAAATTGAGAACAGAATTTTCTGTGAACATACGAAACGAACTTCAGAAAGGTTTACCGAAAACTTGAAATTTTCAATAAACGCCTCTTAGATAGGGCGATTTACTGTCAATATGAGAAAAAAAATTGTGGAAAGGTTTCTGCAAACTTAGAATTTTCCAGGCTGGCGTATGAAAAATCCGTGAAATTTAAGTCCTTTCACCTCATTTCGCGGAAAAATGTACCAGAACTGTGCTGCATTAATTTACGCAAAGGAACCATGGAAAATGACCAGCGAATTTTAGAATTTTTTTTACAGAGTACCAGTGTCGTTAAATCTATGGGAAAACGGTCGCGATTCGGAGATCCAAACCCTTGTTGTAGCGAGTGACAGATATCGCCCTTATCAAATATATGAAACATTTGAAATCACAGAGGTTCGTCCGGTTAATATGGTGGGGGAGGCAGCTCCACCTAACAGCTCTCCTCAGTGAGCAGCCGAACAATCTGCGACTTGTATATTTGTTGCATTCGAGGACAGGTTTCAGTATACTGTATGATGTCATAGAGCTCATTGTGCGATATGCTCCTATAGAAATGATGTACCCCGCTCTGACGTTATACTGTTGTTCTCATTACATATCTTTCAGAAAGCCACACGGAGAATATACATGCTAACCACCAGTACGGTACTAAGATTTTATTCTCATGCAACTCTGCACGGGGTAAAGAGACAGCAGAAATACAGGACTGTGACTGATGTCGTTCCCTGGATGTGTATATTTCCTCCCATCTTTCGCCCCTAAGCAGAGGAAATCTGTAATAACCCTTTAATTGCGCCGATGCCACACAAGTTTACTACTACAAGCAGAATTCCTACTGTGAGCTGTTTAGTGTGTGCGATACCCACATCGCTTGTTTGCTCAGCACGGCATAAACCGTTGTGTGAGAGGTACGCAGCCATGTGGAAAGGTTATTAAAGACTGCTGTAAGATTTCTTTGATGCGCTTTTTGGCTTGTTGTGTAGAAGTCAAAATCGTTCTTAACATCTTTGTGTATACTTAGGAAATACCATGCCTTCCTCTTATCCTGCTTTATATCCATCTCGAAGTGTCTTTAAGTGATATCCTCCCTTCCTTATACACTCTTGTATGGAAGTCGAAATTGGTCGGAGCATCTTAGAGTATTTTAGGTGATATCCTGCCTTCTTTATATCCATCTTGGAGTGTCTTTAGGTAATTTCCTGCCTTCTTTATATGTATCTTTAGGCAATATCCTGCCTTATTTATATCCATCTTGGAATATATCTAGGTGATATCCTGCCTTCTTTATATTCTCTTGTGTAGAAGTCAAAATCGGTCTCAGCATTTTGGAATATCTTCAGGTGATATCTTTCCTCCTTTATATCTATCCTGGAGTATGTTTAGGTAATATCCTGCCTTCTTTATATCCTTGTTTATGGAGTAACGTCGGCTTTGTATCTTCTTGTGTGGTAGACGAAATCGGTCTCAGCATCATGGGGTATCTTTAGGTGATATCCTGCCTTCTTTATATCCATCTTGGTGTGACTTTATGGGATATCCTGCCTTCTTTACATCCTTTCAGTCAATTATGCAGATCCCTTTTCTTAAGGGTATTTTAACTTACTGCCGTTCACAGAATATTTTGTTCTACGCCTTCTAAATACTGCAGTCAGACACAAAACTGAAAAAACACTTTGTTTTTCTACTATCATTAATAGTCTGAGTTACTCCGTCATTTTTACACGCTAAGGCATGGACTCCACCTGTTGCCGGAAGGTTTGTAGAAGCAATGCCAGCTAGTCATGCATATTACAGCATTGACCACAACTCCGCCCGTGACTGTCGGTCCAGGAACCATGAATCTGATGTTCTCAATTCCACAAGATGCCAGAGGGTTTCCGGAGGTAATGCCAGCCATGTCTGTTGCAGCATTGTCGACAACTCCACCCACGACGTCGGTCCAGGATCCATGGATCTGATTTTCTCAACTCCATCAGATGCCTGAGGGTTTCCGGAGGTAATGCCATCCATGCCTGTTGCAACATTATCCACAACTCCGCCCGAGACGTAGGTCCAGGATCATTGGACCTGATGTTATCAACTCCACCAGATGCCATAGGATTTCTGGAGGTAATGCCAGCCATGCATGTTGCAGTATTGTCCACAACTCCGTCCGAGACTGTCGGTCCAGGATCCATGGATCCGATGTTCTGCTCCACGCCATCACAGAGTTTCCACAGGATTTCAAACCGGTGTCGTTTTAAGGCCCTGGATAATTCCAAACTTACAGGAGTGTTCCTCGAGCCATGCCCGGGTGTTTGTGGCTCGGTGGGGAGCGGCGCATTTTCCTTCTAAAACAAACCATCGACTGCGGGATGCACGAAGGTCATGAAAGGATGTAGGTGATCATCCAGCACAATTCTGGTAAGGCGCAGCGATTAGGATCATTCCAGGCACCGCAAGCTACCTATTGTGTCCCATGAGAAGGATCCCCAAACAATCACAGAGCCTGCACCGCGTTGAGAAGAACCGACACGGTGCGACTACGCCATGGCATCATGCTGTCGGAGCCACAATCGTACCCTCCCGTCAGCTCGAAAGATTCACCGAACCGCACGACCCGGCATCATTCTGCAGAGGTCCAGTTTTGATGTACCCACCACAAGCTTAATTTCCGATGAGGAGCACTCAACAGTGGTACACGAGTAGGGCGTCGGCTCCCGTAGCCCAGATATGAAGAGTGCACTGTACCGTTCACTCGCTGACGCTATTTGGGTTTCCGACATTTAACCTGGATGTGATTTGCGCAGGCGTTGCCACGTTGTCGGTCTGTACGAGCCGGGATAGTATACGTCGACTCCGGTGACAAACAGTGTGTGGTCGGGCACTGCTTTCTATCTGGGCACTGGTACATCCGTCGATGGTATACTCGCGGTACACCCTTGATTTGGTGGGCGATAGAATGACCCCTTCGTCTTACGTCGACAATGCTTCCAGGATGAAAATCGCTCGAATCACCACGTTTACCCATTTCCGCGGATTGTGCTGCTTTGTTGGGAAGCCCTGTTGTCCGAATATTTATTGCCTGTGCTCGATATGAGTCTGTTCCACTATGCGCGAGGAGGGATGTCCATGTCATCTACCCATCACCCCTATCTCTAATACTTTGTCTACTGAGTGTAGATGCACCAACCTTTCGTATGCTCACCATATTGCCTTTCATAAACACGGGTAAATCCTTGGCTTTATCCATCACGTCCGTAACTTTGCTTTCAAATGAATCACAAAACACTTATGCGCACTTCTTTTTACTTGATCAGCCAGATTTTAAGTTTTATAACACGCTTTTAATACTGTTTGTTTGTCTTGTGTCTGGCGCTCTTTGGCCAAACATGGTCGTTGCGCCATAAAAATCAACCAACCAACCAACCAACACTTCTTTTTACCTTCCTCCTGCTTACTGCAGTTGTGGAGGTAATGCGTGAGCGGCGGTAGTCGCAATACTTTGAGAGGCAGTGGTCGCAATTCAGTGAGCATCCAATTTATGTCAAAGGAGTTATTTTAGTATATGATTCATCATTCAAGTACGATCCGAAACCAAATGAAAAATTTCACATTTGCTCAAAGGGATTAATTCTGCCCAATCATCCGCTAATAGAGCTGTGATCGCATATTTACTTTTAAGCTTCGCGTTAACAAGCTTTATTCTGTACTCACTTTGTATTATTAGTATTGGACTTCTGTCCTTACGTTGTTACTCTTTAAAATGAATTTCAGAAAATACTCTGATAAGAAAGTAGCCACATAAACTGAGACAAAGCATAGCTGCGACATGGCCACATAACAGTAGACAAATCATAAAATGCTTTGTCTACTGAGTGTAGATGTACCAACCTTTCGTATGCTTACCATATTGCCATTCATAAACTCGGGTAAATCCTTGGCTTTACCTATCACGTCCGTAACTTCGCTTTCAAATGAATCACAAAACAATTATACACACTTCTTTTTACCTTCCTCCTGCTTACTGCAGTATACATACTTTGAGTGGCGGTGGTCGTAATTCAGTGAGTATCGAATTTATTCAAGTTATCAGTGAGTATCGAATTATTTTCTAGTTTTCTGAGAACTGTTACATGGATGACTTGTAAGTGGTACAGGCAAATTCAGTTTGCTTTGCTTGAAAATTATCCAATTTATATCATTTCAAGTACATGATTCATCATCCAATGATTCAAGTACGACCCGAAACCAAATGAAAAATTTTACATTGGCTCGAAAGGATTAAATTCTCCAATCAGCCGCTCATGGAGCTGTGATCGCCCAGTTTCTTCTTAGCTTCTAGTGAATAAGCATTCATTCAGTACTCGCTTTATGTTATTATTATTGGATTCCTCTTTTTACGTTGTTACTCTTTAACATGAATTTCAGAAAATGCTATTTCTGAAATTCATCTGATATTAGCATTTCTGAAATTCAAAATAGCCACATAAACTAAGTAAAAATTATTTTGAAACCAGATGTTGCGGAATGATAAAAAAATTGTACAAGTCTTATAACTGATTTATAGGAAATCGTATTCAACAAAAGTTGCTTTCTTTTATAAGAACCAACAAAATTGCTCCATGGTGATCAAAAAGAGGCAGGGAGGCAAATGCTTCCTGGTTACAAGACACTCGATTTGAGAAACTAAGTCTTCCTTCTTAAAATTCCCTTTATTTTTAGAGTTTTCTTCAGCTGAAGAAATATGCCGAAAGGAGATACTTCAGCACTTTACTGTAATAAACTGAAAAGTGCGTTTGAGACAGTTAGTTTTACGGGTAGAAATCCCGAGTGAATTTGATCTTTCCGTACAACAGACACGTTCTGAAAATTGAAAAGAAGCTTATTGATAGTAGCTGTTCACGAAGTAAAATATTTCTTTAATAACTTTAAAAATATTCCCAAATCTTTGCACAGTTCTTTGCAGCAAAACAAAGTTTATTCCGAACTGCGTTGTTTTTTCCTCTTTTCTACTCTTTGGAGAAAAACAAAATTTTTCACCGTCGTGCTGATCTAAAGAAGTTAGTAGAAGGAAAGATAAGTTAGTTTTGAGAAGCATTTTTATGCCATCGTTCTCGCCCTGTTTCGATAGCTTGAGTCCCAATGGTATTGCAAACAAAGTAATGGCGTTATCTTCTTCTCCCTTTGAATACCCTAAGAGTGATTAATGTCGGAATCTGGCTTAAGTTCTTTTGGTGGTGATTCTCCAAAGCGTGTCTCTGATAACCGATGCTAAGATTACGGCTCTTCACTAAGAACTTCACTCAGTCTTATAAGCTATCTTTGACATTTGATACGAGGTGCGCTTATATTTTAGATTAGCTTCTTTATTTCCATCTAAATAAAAGAGGAGATCCACCGTGATTCCCTTTTCGAAATAAACGACAGTGGTGTTAAAGGGTGAAAAAAGTATTCTAGATATGCTAAAGAGTTCCCAGCGTAAAATTTACAGCTTGGTAGAACGTCGAGAGAAAATTCCTCATCTTAATTGTTGTTCGACAAAAGGTACAGGTTAAATTACTTTCAGGCCATAATTAAAGAATCACTTGTATTTCAAAGATTCTGTATTTTTACCCTTTGGCATTTACCTCCTACCTTTGACATTCATGTGCAGGTATTTGGTATGGCATCATAATATTTTAAGAGAAACGCCTACTGGGAATACCTGTGTAAAAATGAAGTGCTTATTTTGTATGTCTGTGTTTCTGGAGTAATTTCAAATTAAATTCCTTTCCTAACATATATTGAATAGCTCAAGAAAAAATGTGTCTTATATTCCTTTTCGGCGACCGTATAACAGAGCAGAGGTTTTTTTTTTTTTGGGGGGGGGGGGATGATCAGTTTGGATTCAGGAAAGATAGAGGAACTAAGGATGCAATAGGAGTAATGGGGACCATATACGAAAGGAATATAGAAATAAACAAAGAAGTTTATATTTGCTTCGTCGACGTAGAAAAATCGCTCGGCATGGTGAAATGGGAAAAGCTGATGGAATCGCTAAGTAAATTAGGAGTAGATTGGAGAGACCGAAGGTTAATATCTGAATTATACATGAACAAGACTGTGATAATAAAGGCACAAGTGGGGAAAAACTAAAACCTATGTGATTGGAAGTGGTGTAAGAGAAGATGCTGTCTGTCACCAATGCACTTCAATATTTCTGCAGAAGTCATAAAAGAAACATTTGATGAAGATAAAAGAGGAATCACTACAGGAGGAATAACAATACAAAGTATTATATTTGCAGATGACCAAGAAATACTAGCTAATACTGAAGATGAAGTACAGCATCTAATGCAAAAATTTGAAAATGTATGCAAAAATTAACACAAAGAAAAAAAAAACGATGAGAGTCTCAGGAAACCAGAAAATGTTAAGGTGATGATGAATGGAGAAAGCGTAAGGAAAAAGTGAGACTATACAAAAACATTAAATAGAAGGCATCGCTCTTTCCACGTTTATAAGTGAATCACGAAAAAAATTCCCATCGGCCGCCACCGGGAATCGAACCCAGGGTCTTCCAGTTACGCACCGGATATGCTTCTACCGGGGTTCTTTTCAGCCAGTGGAAGCATGTCCGGTGCGTAACTGGAAGACCCTGGGTTCGATTCGCGGTGGCGGCCGATGATAAATTTTTCCGTGACTCACTTATAAACGTGGAAAGAGCGATGACTTCTATTTGATGTTCCTGATCCACGTCAACTGTGTATTTACTATACAAATACCTTGGTAGTATAATCCAAGAAAATGGAAAATATCATATGGAAGTAAAGGAAAGAATTAGTAATGGAAAATATGCATTTTATAACAAGAAACCTTTGTTTATTAATAAAATGAATAAAAATTTACATAAAGGCTTATTAAGTGCTATATTTGAAGTATAACTTCATATAGGGCGGAAAAGTGGACAATTAGAAATAAGGAAGCTTAAATGTTGGAGGCATTTGAAGTGTGGTTATAAAGAATGGAAAAAATAAAGTTGATTGAAAAAATTACCAATGATCAAATATTGCAAAAAGTTGAATTTACTAAAGACCTTAAGAAAAAGGAAATATAACAGGGCAGGGCATGTTTTAAGAAGAGACTGCCTTTTTAAAAGAATAATAGGAGGGAAACTTGAAGGAAAGCGACCAAGAGGAAGTAGACGACTAATGATGCTTGATGATATAATGGGCACAGGAAGCTATGAAGAAATGAAGGAGGAAGCAACGTTCAGAGGAAACTGGAGGAAAATAACGTGCTGTGATACTGTTGGACCTGTCAAGGGACAGAACACAAATGATGATAACATTCCTTTTACATTTTCCTATTAATCTACATTCGTTTGATATGCTAAAGCGGAAATTCCTCTGTTTTACGTGCATCAAACAAAGGTTTATTATCTTACGTTCATCGCATTATCTCAGGAGAAGAACTTTTTGAATGTATTTGTACATGCCTTCGGTTATAATGACTATTTTGATAATTAATAGAAAACCGTCAAGGAAAGTCGTGATTACTGGTATATACAAAGGTAGATAAAATTTATATTATGTGAGTGTTTGTGACTTACCCTGAGCTTACGGCAGAGCTTTGATAAAGTTAACAAATTTTCAGTTTTGCTTCAAGAAAGAAAATTCGCAGATTTCATGAGAACTTCTGTCGAAAAAATGGTTTGTCATGTATTCAATTAATTCTTTAACCAGATGAAACGACATAAATCAGGCTTAGAAAAATATGCTGAAATCTGCTCAAACGAATATATTCGCTGTCTAAGAATTTGGCCAGACATTGCTAGAATGATAGAACCTGCGCATCAGTTAGCGTTGCTTTCCTCTTAGCTTTGTTATTCATCGAAACGGCGCCCCTCACTCCGGAGTAAGTTACTCTCCCAACTAAGATACACTGACGGAATATATCGCTGCAGATTTGCCTTCTTGACACGGGCTTTACCTTCGTAGTGCGTCACAGAGGTATTATTATTGAATTTGAATTTATTGTAATTTTTTGCTACACCACGCCAAACAGCGTTAAATACCTCAAACATTACAAACTGGAAAGTGTCCACAACATAATGTGAATACATCAAGAAAACCAAGTCATTTGCGACACTTATTAATGAAGGAAATTACAAAACAATGAGTGATAATACAATTTAACTATAAGTAAAATACAATAAAGATAGTTGGTTTGTTTGTTCCACAGTCATAATAAAGGAGAAGAATCTATTAATGCCAACAAATAAATACAATAATATCAATACAGGTACCATCAGAAGCACAATTTATGTAATTCAAAAACGTATGATATAGTATACAGCAAAGGGCCAGGGAAAATGGCTAAATTATTTAGCCTGACAAGTTCCTGAAACCCAACGGATAATATGACAAGTCAAGACATCTTCAAGTTCAGTTTGACTATCAACTGTTTAAAAATAAATATTTCTGTATTATCAGAACAATATTTAACCAAACAAAAAGAAACGCCTCAACATTCTTTTAAAAGCAGTGTAGTTTATTATACATCTAATATGTAACGGCAACTCGTCCGACAAACGAGGACAGGTTGCCTAAATATTATTGAACAACAAATTTGTGTGTGCTCAAACTTAGTGCATCCTCGAGTGTCACAAACTTAGTGCATCATCGAGTGTCACAAAGTTAGTGCATCTTCGAGTATCGTAAAAATGAGAAACATAATGCAATGTTATTAGATTAGATTACATACTTGCATAAACTTTCTCACGCATAAAAAACAAAAGTCTGAAATTATAGAATTTATCAGTAGATAGTAGATGATAACAAACAAAAAGAATTTCAACATCAATCGACAAATTTATCAAAAGAATTTTCTTTTGAAGAGAAGAAATTGTGTTAACATTACGCCTCGTTGTCTGGCCCCCAAGCAAGGATACAATAATGGATAAATAAATGAACACTACAAGCCCAACTTGATCCTAACCGCCAAATAACTCGAGATTCTAGCAATTACACCGATGCGAGATCTCAGACCAGCCGCCAAGTGATCAACATGCGAGTCCCAACGTAAATTCTCATGTAAATGAACACCCAAGAATTTCACTGATGTTTGAAAGACCAAGGGAACCCCATTCAAGACAACACCAGAAGGAGTAGATAACTGAAATCGGCGACCCTTATAGAATATACAGTTTGTTTCAGTACATTTATGGTAAGATAATAATAACAAGACCAACTAAAGTACTCCTGAATGTCCAAATTAACACGAGGCAGCAACTCAGGCACAGAATTCCCAGAAAAAAACTGGTATCATCTGCAAATATAACCTAGTGTGAACTAGTGGAAACATTAAAAATGTCATTAATATGAATCAAAAAAAGAATAGGACCCAGAACTGAACCCTGAGGGACATCATAATGTACTAGATGAAAACTAGAAGAAATACCATGTATCTGAACAAATTGTCTCCTACCAGAAAGATAGTTTCTAAACAATGTAAATGGTACTCCCTAATCCCAATATTGTGTGACTTGGTTAACAAAATATCATCACGAACGGTATTGAATGCCCTAGACAAATCACAACAAGTTAGTAAAATCATGCAATGCATTGATTATAATACGCTTTCCAACACACCAGAAGTCATTACTCAAGTTATTACTCAAGGTATAAGGATAATGGCTGTAGAATAAATTTCGCTCATATTACCTGACTTTTGACCCAATTTCGATGATATTCAACAGAACCGGTAAAGTATACTTCCGAGACAACATAAGGTTTTGTCTCAATCGAAGCGTTTTACGCAAGTTATGACGCATAAGGGCAATGGAATGTATTTCGCTCCTATTTCGTGACTTTTGACCCCCACTTTACCCATTTTCAAAAGGGTTCGTCCCTAGGTGGCCCCCTACCACATACTAAAATTTCATTGAAATCGAACTATATTTACGCAAGTTATGAAGCATAAAAACAATGGAATGCATTCCGCTCATATGTCGTGGCCTTTGACCCCATTTGTCCCTCTTTCAATAGGGTTCGTCCCCAGGTGGTTCCCTACCACATGCTAAAATTTCATCGAAATCGAGTCATGTGTACGTGAGTTATCGTGCAGGCGGACGGACAGACGGACAAAGCTGGAGCATATATGTTTCTTCAGCCTACTGATGAAAGCGTAAAAACCTGTCCATGACGCACCTTCCACGATCAATATTAGAATGTAAGTAATTTAAGACATCCAGCAACCCTGTCTCAGTTCAATAGCCTTTACGAAAGCCATGTTGATTCCGATGTAAAATTATGTTAGTATCAAGAAAGAATAAGAACCTATTCAAAATAAGCATTTCCAAAATGTTTTCGAATATAGAAATACTAGATATAGAACAGTAATTAGCCACCTCAGTTGTTGAACCCTTCTCATGAATTACCCTAACCCGACTCAAAATTAAAGGAGAAGGAATACTCCCAGTGAAAAAAATTGAATTACAAATATCACACAGTGGAACAATCAGATGCCGGGAAACATACTTTGCAACCCTTGGCTAGACATCTTTAGGGCCTGCACCCTTGGATGAACCCAACTCTTTCAAAACCAACAGAAGATCGTGTGTAACTGGATTAAGAAACATTGAAGAAAGCACTGGTCTTGACAAGTAGTAAGTAAACTGGCCACTAGACACAGGTATATTAGATAACAAATCTCCCGGAAAATCCAAAGGAATGCATTAAATATACATACAAACAACCTGGTTTAAGTTAGACGTCCTAGTTCCCCAATGATCTATTTGAATAGGACCATCCGAAGCTCTCGATTTTGTTAATAGTTCATTAATTGAGTGCCATATATTTTTATAATTTACAGTGTTAGCAAACCGATTTAAATAATAATTGTTCTTAGTAAATCTCAATTTGGAATTAAACCAGTTTCGATACCTACGAAAGTTTGCCAAATCAACAGGACCTCTAGAGCGCAGAAATATCTTAAATAAATTGAAATCGATGAACAGTACACCAATTATATAGAGTATAGTAACACTATACTAGTCGACGTGGTTTCCCTTTACCCTTCAATCCCCGTTCCGGAAGCCATCAGAACAATAAAGGAGGCCATATCAAATTCAGCATATAATACGTAGGAGTCATGTCTCAGCATCTTCAAATGAATAGACTTTGTCTCTAATACTAGCCTCTACAGTTTCCAAGGAAAAGCATATAGACAGAATAATGGCATTCCTATGGGATCCTCACTTTCACCCGTCCTTGCAGAAGTAATACTTCGCCCAACGGAGAGTGAATATTTTCTCCAGAATTAACCCACGGCCTATCACCTGGCTGCGTTATGCGGACGAGGTATTTTCCGTGTAACCTCACGGAAAAGAGACTCTTCCAATTTTACTTGATAAAATCAATGATATGTATCCTACGAACAGTTTCACGATGGAGCTTGAACACAACCATACTTGGAGGGTGATGGCTTCCTGGTCCGATTCTGTTGGGTTCCTGGCCATGTTGGGATCCGGGGTAACGAGCTGGCAGATCTCTCTGCCAGGTCTGTTTCCTCCATGTCGCCAGCTCGGCTGCCACTGTCTTTCCGCGATTTTAGACCTTTTATCCAGACATTTCTCCTGGACGAGTGGCAGTCCCTGTGGTCTCAGCAGTGCAGCAATAAGCTGCATTCTATCAAACCACAGATCGGACTATGGAAGTCTAGTTTGCGGAAGACCCGTCGTGCGGAAGTTGTTCTTGCACGTCTCCGCATTGGGCATTGTCGTTTTACTCACCGCATTTTGCTGTGTGGCGAGGGTGTCCCGGTGTGTGAGGCGTGCAACTGTCGTACCACTGTCCTTCATGTTTTGTGTACTTGTGTTCGTTTTTGCAATCATCGTTTTCGTCATTTTCACTCTCATCTGTTGGACGAAGGAGCAGCTACGCTGCAAACCATTATTGGCGAAGCCTGCGACATGAAAGCAGTGTTTTCGTTTTTAAAAGATATTGACTTTTTTAAACTTATCTAGATTTTACCTTGTTCACTATCATTTTTCATTTTTACCACATCAGCCTGTTTTTAACCTTGTGTACGTTTTTTTATTGATTTTGTTTTGATGTCTTTTGTTTGGCGCTCTTTGGCCAACCATGGCCCTTGCGCCATTAAAATAAATTAACCAACCAACCAACCCACCACAACCATACTCTTCCTTATCTGGATGTTTTATTGAAAAAATCGCCTGACAACCGCCACGGTACTCACGTCTACTATAAACCCACGTCTGTCTCCAAGCTGATGCTCTGAAGCTCTTTCTGTCGCGCAGAATACAAAACAGCTATCTTCCGTTCTCGAATTAGAATAGCCTTCGCCATCTCCTCCTATAACCATTCTAAACAACACGAAATTCAAAGTGTCATCAAGTCGGCCACTGATGCAGGATATTCATTGAATCAGATACGTAACTTCATCCAAAAAGACAGGGTCAAACATTCTAATATTTCTGTGACGCAGCTTCGTTATTTAGGCTCAATTTCATACATATCAAATGTGTCTTACAAACCCAAGAACGCCCTGAAGAAGATGAACTATGGCGTTCGCATAAGGTCCCCTGCATCTTTATATACTATGCTAAACAGAAATACTGAAAAACCACCTCTTTTCAGCGGAGCACGTTTTTATGCGATCCCCCTACAGTATCCGGATGGCTATAAACGATGCTACTGTACATTGGAATGACCAAGCGTTTGTTTTTTAATCCGAGTCAAGGAACAGAAAAGGGACACAAAATGCGGTAACGTAGCCACGGGACTATCCAGAGAAGTCAAATCCAAGTTAGCTACTCCTATGTGAGATGATATAAAGAAATTAGTTACCTCCTCTACCCCTAAATGTACAGTCATTTGGGAAACCTTAAAGGCCGCCCCAGAGACGCAGTGGTCTAGGCGATGGACTCTGATCATTCGTCCGAAAGGGGTCCCGGTTCTAATCTCGGTGAGGCATGGAAGTTGTGTTTGTCTTACGGCACTGGCTCTCTTCCTTCCCTGGAACCAGTGACACTAAATTAGGAACGGGCGAGTACTTATAGCCTGCTGAGTTTCTCAAGGCGGTCGTTAAAACCCCAATCAAAAAAAAAAAAAAAAAGAAAGAAACCTTGGAGATTAATACCAACAGCGATACTTGTAATGATAGCGTCTCACTCGAGTTGCCACGAATTTGGAACCAGTTCTTCAAGTAACGCCTTTTTCCTACCAGGATGCTGGGTGCCCAACCAACTTGGTACCTCGTATCTTTAAATGAATATAACGTCGTATCTACACTAGCGTGCAAAAATTAATGGACGAGACGGTTTTTCGAATGTAACGTCGTACAGAAGTGCTCCACATCGACTCAAATCATACCATAAGATCCCCAAGATGCAGAATATGGGACAAGTGAGCAAAACCGTCGAAACAAGGAATCCAAAGGATACAAAGGCACTTTATTGAAAAAGTAACTTCGAGCACAACTGGAAAGAAGATAGAAACGTCCATGTGACAGGCAGCTGTCAAGAAAAATCCAGTCTTTATAAGGGAATATGATCGCCCCTGACTGCTATGCAGGATTTACAACGTCTGTCCATGCTGAGGACGAGGTTGTCGAAGAGCTGTTGATGCATCATGTCCCATTCCTCTTGTAGCGCCAATTGCAGATGGGGAATCGTTGCTGGCGGCTGGTAACGTGCTGCCAAGCGTCTCCCGAGAAGGTCCTACACGTGTTCGATTGGATTTAGGTCCGGGGACTTTGCGAGCCAATCCATGCGTTGAATATCTTCACTCTCCAACAGCTCTGCGACAGCCACTCTACGATGAGATGTAGCGTTGTCGTCCATGAAGAGGAAATCAGGACCAACAGCACCTCTAAACAAACGCACGTGAGGCAGGATAAGCTCGGTACAATATCCGACACCAGTGACTGAACCTTCTTGGAAGATGTGGCGGTCAGTACGGCTACCAAGCATGATACCGCCCCAAACGAGAACTCCGCCACCTCCAAACCGGTCCCTTTCGATGATGTTGGAGGTGTGATTGCATGATCCCTGCTCTCTCCAGATGTGTATACGTCAAGAATCGCTCGTTAGATTACATCGGCTCCCATCCGTAAAGAGAACTCGACCCCATTGCTAATGTGTCCCGTTCTTGTGTTCCTGGCACCACAGAAACTGTCGTCTCCTGTGAGCAGGTGTTAATGGCAAACACCGTACTGGTCGTCGTGCAAATAGACCACTATTGTGCAGCCTCCTGGCCACGGTAAAACGCGATAACGGACGTCCAGTTGTTTGTTACATGTGGTTTGCGATTTCTCCCGCTGTCTTCCGTCTGTCTCTTCTCGCCTGTATGACAATATACTGGCCGTCCGCCGCCGTAGTTGCTCATGGACGACCACTGCTAAACTCTCAGACAGCTGTTCCTGTCGTTTGGAATGCTCTCCAAGCTCGTGAAACGATGCTGTGAGTGATCCCGAACTCCTCGGTCATACTTCAACCTTTTTCCAACTTCCAAATGATGCGACCTCGAGTAAAGTCATCTAGATGTCGTGTACTGGATTGCCTGTTGGCCATATCACACGGTTGCAACAACTCGGCATCGTTCAAACCGATGTACACCGTGCAATAGCTTTCACCTAATTGCTGAGCGTACACCGCCCGTGTGCTTTATATCCTTCCGACACTCCCCCCCTCCTACGTCATGCTGCATATATGCGCATGTCCTACCGTACCGGACCCTAGTCTAGCTCTTGAGTGGTGTTTTGGTCCGTTCTGCCTGCTCGTTCCGCTGTTATGCTAATTTCTCTTCTTCGTCCTTAATTTCGCGGTCAAATTCTTAAGTGTTCTCTTATCCAGTTTGTAGTTTCTAACTTAATTGAAAAAGCCATCTTGTTAATGCGCGAAAGCTTGGAAACGCTTATGTACATTTTCCTGCGTCAATAAATCGGATCTTTAGTATAGTGTTACTGTATTCTATATCTTAAATAATCTACTTTTCTTATTCAAGCACCTTAGTGAACCAAGACTTTATACATCGAGGAGTACCACTAACAACCGAAATAGGAAAGAATGAATGATAATAACTCCAAGAAGTCTTCAAAAAAGCGTCATAAGCACAGGTGGGATCATCAGTCTGTAACACAGGTGACCAATCGGCTCTCGACATAGCTAAATCAAAAGACCGCAGACTGTCTTGACTATAATTACGCATCATACATATAAGGTCGAATATGGAATGCGTTATTGCCAACAGAACAGCTTGACATACAAAAGATCGGTAAATAGTCTGTAACGTACCAGGAGATGTAACGTACCTGCCAGAAGAACGCACACGACATAAAGGCACATAGCAATCAGAATGAACGTCTGCTCAGCTCAGTTGGTAGAGCAACTTATTCCGGAATAAGCGGACTCGGGTTCGAATCCCGGCGTAGACTAAAAATGACGGAGAAATTTACTTCGTTATAAGTCACTAATGTGAAAAGAAAGTTTATCTTTTTATTTTTTTCATTTTCATTTTTAACTAAATATACGAAATTATTCAAAATGTGTGTTTGAGCAAAGCATTTTGTGCAAGAGACCTCAACTTTTGGATTTATCCTTACCATTGCTGGCAATGAAGATTTCCAAAAAATAGTGCGATCCATAATACTCGTCTAATGGCAAAAACAAAGCCGCAACGGTAAAAACCATTTTTAAGCGATCGCTGATTTTTTTCTTTTTTTATATTTGCAAGAAAATCCGTATTTGATATCACCCGTCAGCTGTTTAAGCTCATTAATACAAAGCAAATACCCCATCATCCAATTCAGAAAAGCGTTTGGGATTTTCAATACTGTGCACACGAAGTAATCTCTGCAGATTGTTTTAGAGATGGGGAAAATTTCCAGTTTTTCTTTTTTATCTTCAATAAATCATGCACAACGAAGGCGTTCTTTTTAATACAACTGTGGCCGTATTGTTAAAACACTGGAAATTGAGATTTGTTGAAGCGCGCAAAGAGAAAAAAAAACTTCTTGAAAATTCATTTCACATTTTGGTTTCTTTTGAACACATTATTAAACATAGTATTAAGTTAAAGCCTAGCATCCGTTTCTCATATTAGAAATTCACCAGGGTAGCTTATGTTTTAAAATTTATAGCTTTGTAATTAGTGTACTAAGTACAAAACGTCTACAAAAGATAAGCTGATTATTTTTCTTATGTTTAGTAATTGTATAAGGAAAACACAAAATGAACCATCTTATTAAATAATAATTTTCTTATTTGGAAGTTTATTTTCTTGCTCGGCATGACGTCATGCCTGAAGCCGATTGTGTATGTTCTGAGATGAAGGCTGCATGAGAAAACCCTCGACATCTGTTTTTCTTTTTTCATGGATTAACGATCACTGTGAGCAGCTCTGAAGGCTGTAAAATTCCCCCGTTCCAAATTTCCGATCATAGAGTCCAGTAAAGGGAAAACACCAGGGCAGTAAGACAAACACACGACCCATTCCTCATTAAGGCTTAAACTCTGGCGAACGGTCAGAAGCCATCCCTTAGACTACAGTTCAACTGGAGCGGTGATCACTTTTCCCCACGGTAAACGGTAAACAGGGACTACTAGGAGAGAGGAATGAGTGACAGAAAGAGATAGTAGAAAAAGGAGTGGGGACAGAAGTATCGAAAAGTTGAGCTACAGTTAAAAATAGTATGAACTTCCCCGTGTCCAATTGGTCAAAGACGCTGGTTACTGGCTGGTCGTCGTAGATTCACAAGAGAACAGTGCCGCCCCTGTGGCGCAGTGGTCCAAGCGATGGCCTCTGATCATTCGTCTGAACGGGGTACGGGTTCGAATCCTGGTGAGGCATGGATGTTGTGTTTGTCTTATGACACTGGCTCTCTCCCTTCCCTGGAACCAGTGACCCTAAATTAGGGGCCCATTGATTTGCTCAAGGTGGTCGTTAAACCTCCAATATAAAAACAAAAAAAAAAGAGAGAGAGAGGGAGAACAGTCGCAAATTAAGTATGACTGATGAGATTGTTTCACAGCGTTGGGTCTTTGCTCTTCCAGTAATCAGTGGACCCAAATTAGAGACGGCTGACTGCTCATCGCAGAATGAGTATGGCGATCATTAACGCTTTGACCCGTTTGGAATGGATGAACTACGGGTTAGAGAAATGGTCTGAAATCAGATCGAATGAATATACATTGTCTGAACAAAAACATCAGAGTAATGTCTACTTTATCCATTCCACACGGTTCAAAGTGTTAATTATCTGACCGGTTTGGAACATCAGTTTTCAATAGAGATAGTGTAAATATTTTTGGCTCCTATTTCGATTACTTAAAGAGAAACTCAGAAACATCATATTGACAATACTTATCAGAATAGAATAAAAAAAGCAACGTTTCTCACAATAAAATGTTTATTATGCATTGACTATAGTTTCGCAGAGCATTTGGCTCGGCATCATCAAGACGAATGGAGCGTAAGCATTTAAATCATTGTGACATCATCAAAGTTCTGGCGGTCACGGGTTTTGGTGAGATTTTTCCACGCGCTTGAAAGAAATGGAGTCGACGTCATGTCGTTGACAAGCCGTGAAAAGTTCCGGTATATGTGGAGAGCTTCTAATATGTTAAGCTTGGTAGTCGAATCAGGTTTGTCAATAAACGTAGCTTTTCCAAACAAAATTTTGTCTTTTTTCGTGAGAATGTTGGGTTATAGACGACTTCTTCAGTTTCTGTGAGAAGGAACACAGTACGTAGGTCTTGTGTTCCTTCACAAGGAAACTTAAAGCCTTGCTGGTCTGTCCTATACATACAGAGTTGCAAGGAAAGTCCGTGATCAGGCCAAGATCTCACGAGCTATGGCAGTTATCGATTGGTTTCTTGTGCAGTTGTATAGGAAAATCCCCTATGGAGCCCACAATAACACCACGAGGGATCCCCTCGCCCCCTGTTTTGGGGTATGTGGGGGGTATCGTGCCCCCTTTGCAGATAGGGCAAAAAACGAGAATTACAAACTGGTTTAGCGAGGCAAAAATAGTACATAAATGCTATCGTTCCTTAACAAAAGATACAAGGGGACTCCTCAAATGCGAAAAAAGCGGAAAGCTATCTGAGTCGCTGTGTCCGAAGCATATATGCATAGATGTTTTAAAATGTTGTGCTTTCTGCTCTGTAGTCATAATACAAACAAGTTAGTAAAATCATGCAATGCATTGATTATGATACGCATTCCAACATACCAGAAATTATTACTCAAGTTATGAGGATAATGGCTGTGGAATAAATCTCGCTCCTGTGTCCTGACCTTTGACCCCATTTCGATGATATTCAACAAAACCGGTTCAGTTCACCTCAAGAATAACATACTAAGGTTTTGTCGCAATAGAAGCAGTTTTACTCAAGTTATGAGAATAATGGCTGTAGAATAAATCTTGCTTTTGCGCAATGACCTTTGACCTCATTTCGTTGATATTCAACAGAACTGGTTCACTATTCCTCCGGAACAATATGATAACGTTTTGTCGCAATCGAAAAAATTTTTGGTACGTTATGATGCGCAATGGAATGGATCCTGCTCCAGTGTCCTGACCTTTGACCCCATTTCGCCCATTTTCAATACGGTTTGTCCCCAGTGGCTCCCTACCACATACTAAAATTTCATCGAAATCGAACCATTTTTACGCAAGTTATGACGCATAAGGGCAATGGAACAAATCCCGCTCTTATGTCCTGCCTGACCTTTGACCCCATTTCGTCCATTTTCAATAGGCTTCGTGCCCAGGTGGTTCCCTACCACATACTAAAATTTCATCGAAATTGAACCATATTTACGCATGTTGTGACGCATAAAGGCAATGGAATGGATTCCACCTTTATGCCCTGATCTTTGACCCCATTTCGCCCATTTTCAATTGGGTTCGTCCCCATGTGATTCGTTACCAAATATTAAAATTTCATCGAAATCGAACCGTATTTACGCAAGTTATGACGCATAAGGGCAATGGAATAAATCCCGCTCTTATGCCCTGCCTGACCTTTGACCCCAATTTGCCAATTTTCAACAGGAGTTGTGCCCAGGTAGTTGCCTACCACATACTGAAATTTCATCGAAATCGAACCATATTTACGCATGTTATGACGCATAAAGGCAATGAAATGGATCCCGCTCTTATGGCGTGACCTATGACCCCACTTCATCCATTTTGAATAGGGTTCGTCTCCTGGTGGTCCCCTACCAAATACTAAAATTTCATTGAAATCGAACCATTTTTACGCAAGTTATGACACATAAGGGCAATGGAATAAATCCCGCTCTTATGCCCTGCCTGACCTTTGACCCCAATTTGCCAATTTTCAACAGGAGTTGTGCCCAGGTAGTTGCCTACCACATACTGAAATTTCATCTAAATCGAACCATATTTACGCATGTTATGACGCATAAAGGCAATGAAATGGATCCCGCTCTTATGGCGTGACCTTTGATCCCACTCCACCCATTTTCAATAGGGTTCGTCCCCTGGTGGTCCCCTACCACATACTAAAATTTAATCAAAATCGAACCATTTTTACGTGAGTTATCGTGCCGACAGACAGACGGACGGAAAAAGCTGGAGCATATACGCTTCTTCAACCTACGGTTGGAAAGCGTAAAAAAGACATGCGTGGTTTGTATACCATCACTTCATAAACCAGTGACGGGAAGTCGAAAGCTTTGCCACGTACGCAAGTCAAGTAGATGTGCATATAGTTTTCCTATTGGATGAGTGTTTCGCCCCTTTATGCTATTTCTCCTTGTTCCAGTGTATTTTTTACTGCGTTAAACATCAAAGTCTGACATTGAATGTGTCAAGCAACTGCGTTTTATTTCAGAACAAGAACGGTTGATAAGGTTTGTAGGCAAAGTTTTCAATTGTGCTTTCATTTACTTAGAACTTACCACTTTAGAAGGTTAGCAAGACGCTGCCGTCAATCTGTAAACTTTATACGTAAAGTACAAACACTGATGTTGGCGTTTACGAACGAGTAATGGTGCGAAATGATCCTGATTTATGGCGAGTGAAACAGGATTGCTCGTGCAGCAGCCACCGCTCAGGTATAGGCAGGCCAAAGCGAGACGATACGGATATTCTGGCATACGTATTTGCACTTCCCCACAGCAGCACAAATGAAGTTGCCCGGGAAAGTAGATTAAGCGACCAGCGTGTACTACAAATTTTGCACAGGAACCTTACGCATCCGTATTCGGATGTTGTGATTTCCTTTAGGCCACATTCCACTTCCATCTCTTGTTATGGGACAAAAAACATTTATGTACTATTTTTGCCTCGGTGAACAAGTTTGTAATTGACTTGTTTGCCCTATCTGTAAAGTATGGCGCGATAGCCCCTTCATCCCCCCAAAAAAGGAAGCGAGGGGATCCCTCGTGGTGTTATTGTGTGCGCCGTATGGTGTTTCCTATACAACTATAAAAGAAGTAATCGCTAACTGCCATAGTTCTTGAGATATTGGCCTGAGAAAAGACTTTCCTTGTAACCCTGATTAAGCATATATATGAAAGTCCACATTCACAAAGTATCTGATAAATTCCGCAGGAATTTGTCTTCTACGTAGTCTTTTCATTCGTAAAAATTCATCTTGTTTATGGGTTTGAAAATAACTTTGAAATTAAAACTTTTGAGAATTTTTGAAGTTCCGAAGCAAATCTGAGGATCAAATGGGATAACCGCCAAATGCTTTCGTACTGGGAGGTCTATTGGCGTGAGCGAGCAGACTCCTAAATTTTTGGACAGCTTTGTCTATATCTACTGTACGGTTCCGGACAAGTGACGAAGTGCAAAATTGTGTTGACGATTTCATTGCGTCACACGACGAAGTATTTTTCATGGCTGGAATCCGTCAGCTGCCCGACCGATGGCAGAAGGTGATAGATCATGACGACGCATATTTTGATTCGTAAAGGTATTTTCTATTCTTTCATAATTACATGTTGCGTTGTCCTAAAACGCGTTAAAACGTGTTTGTTCACCTAATATATGCGCCACCTCTGCATCATCTGGATTCGCTTATTACATTATTTGTTGAGATTAAATTATAACCAACTGAATTCTGTGCCTAATTATCTTGTAAATACAATACAGTAGATTAACTATTGTTATTGGTACTGTTTCACACGTTGTACGTTATATTGTCTTCGGTGTGGGACGCTATGCAACAAAAATGACGAAGTTAACATTATGATCGATCATCTGAACAATAAGCATGAAACAAATTGACGGAACTCACAATAGCATTGTCCTACCAACTCCCGACGAAGTATAATTCGTATTTACGATATCGTTCCCTCACTCTGGTGAGAATGCCAAATTTTTGCTATTTCTTGAAGATCTATAGAATAGAATACCGGACTGAGGAGCTAATATCGTAAATACGAATGATACTTCGTTCGGAAGTTGGTAGGACAATACTATTGTAAGTTCTGTCATTTTTTTCATGCGTATTGTTCAGATGACTGCATAGCGTCCTACACCGAAGACAATATATCGTATAACGTGTGAAACAGTACCAGTAACAATAGTTAATCTATTGTATTTATAACATCCGGATTCGTACTTAGAAATAAAAGAAAGTCTCCTACTGGGCAATACAGGATTGTAGGAGGATTTTCTTCATAATATACCTAATGAGACCCAAGAATGTCTCTTCGGAATAGCAAATAAGCATAGAAAGTTCTCTGAGTATTACTTTTCGAACGATTTTCTTCTACAAAACCTGTCAAATATAGAGCTCATGTCTGCTGGTGATCATTTTTATTTCATAAATAGGATATCACATGATATTTTTGTAAACTAGCGCCGGGGCCAAAACAGCTTTTCTCTAGTGAATAGCTTTTCTGTTCATACAAGGTAAGGTTTACGCGTGTTTTATTGTATTAATATTTATATGTAGAATTTAATATTTGCATTAAACTACATTTACGTAGATCTTGAGATTTTTCAAAAAAATAACTGAGAGATAAAAAAATTATTTGATTTTTCTATATGTGTGTGAAAGAATGGATATTTTATCGCCATTAATGAAATGAGTACTGTTTACTCAAACATACTTTTTTTTTCCTTTTGTGCCGAAAGTCAAACATTTCGTGTACTAGATTTGTCTGAAGTGCATCAAAATAATTTAATTAAGAATATGGAAACCAAATCTCTCAGTGGAGTCTTCAATTTACGGAATGCGAGTTTTAAGCATCTCACTCTTTAACGAACTCAAATCTCCTCTGTTTATGCAATTATTGGCTGCAATCCATTCATCTCTTCTCCTCTGATTCTGTATACCATAACTCTGGCATTCCTTGTGAGTTCTACGAAGACTAATTACACATTAATCATCATAGGTTTCCGAGTAATGATCTCTGAAATGCAACCGATTTCCACAATTAATCATTACTGAAATAAATATTTTGATACCAACATTTTGGCATATGATGAGACAACTGGAGATCCATGATGTTACATATACTTGCACCATGTTATTTTTTTTCAGTGTCTTATGTTTATCGGTCCTGTTTTGCTTTTTTGGTAAATTTTGTAATTAAGGCTCCAACTTTTGCCATTTCTAGCAAAAATCAGAACCTTAGTATCATGTCGGGCAAGTATAGCATTCCAATCAGCATGTTGATCACTAAAGCGTCCGAAATAAGGAAAACAAAATAGGTGTTGAAATATGTCACAAAAACGCATCTGCCTTCCAATTTTATTAAGTAAACTGTTGCATTTTCTCTATGGAAGGGAACGATGCAGGTAAGTGTGAAATTGGAAGAGTTTAAAAACACTTAATGCATGAATGATAGAAATTAATGAAGAAGTACATTGTACAAGGCGAAAAATAACGTCATACTACACTGAAGAGCAATTGAATTAGAGATACCTGTCTAGTAACGCGTAGCACCACCTTTCGTCCTGATGACGGCGGCGATTCGTCTCGGCATGGACTCGACAAGACACCGGAAGCGTTGGGAAGCCATACGGATCCACGATCCCTGAACAAGCTCCCACAGTTCACGAAGATTTGATAGAGGGAGTCAGAGCCTCGAACATCTCTCTCGATGACATCCCAGATGTGTTCGATGGGATTGAGGTCAGGTGACCTAGCTGGCCATGGAAGCAAGGTCACGTCGGTGGAGTGTTCATCCAACCATTCGGATACAATTCGGGATCAAATGGCATGGTGCATTGTCTTGTTGCAGGATGAGGTCCCTAATGGGATGTTGAAGACGCACAAACGGGAGCAAATGGTCGTCCAGGATATCCCTGTAACGTTGACCTGTGAGGGACGATGTCACACGTACCTGGGGCTCCCTTTCAGTCCACGTAAATAGTCCCCAGACGAGAATGCCATCCCCACCAACTTGAAGAGTAGCCTGCTGAAAAGAAGGATCCATGGCTTCATGTGGTTTCCTTCGTACTCGTATCCTGCCATCCGCATGCACCAACGTGAATCTCGACTCATCAGTCCAGGCAGCATTTTTCTACATATCTAGGGTGCAGTGGTGATGTTTCCGCGCCCATGCTAATCTTTGCAGCCTGTGATGTGCGGTCAGCAGCGGTACCCTCATGGAACGATGGTTTCTGTACCCCATAGCGAGGAGATGGTTCTGGATGGTGTGGCTGCTTACACGTTTTTGTGAACCAGCGTTAAATTGGCGAGTGATTTCTTGCACTGTGTCCCGTCTATCCGCTGTTACAATGCGAGCTAGACGACGATGAACCCGCTCATCAACAGCGCCACATTTGCATAACGCCAACTGTCACTATTTCAATTGCTCTTCAGTGTATATCTCCAAATGTCTTCAATGCCACATTTTAGAATGTTTTTCGATCACTCACCAAGATGACAGAAATCAATGGGGATCAGTTTACTAACCGCCGTTTGTCCAAAGATATAAATACTTTTGCAAGCATGACCTCAGCACTGCCGAGCATGTTCCATATACTTCAGAGGACGGAAGTAGGCCTACAAACGAACTTACAGAAAATAAAACTGATGCACAATGCTTTTTCAAGAGCTGAAATTATCGCGATTGATGTAGCAATTCTAGAAGTAAGTATGCCTACATGTACTTTACACAACGGATGTCATGGAAAGAGCACATCAAAGAAGAAGTTCATTGCCATTCAAAACTTGGTTGCAGAGCATTTTGAAAAAAACAACAATATAGGTTTCTAGAGCATTTTACAATTATGTTTTAAGAGAAAAGTATTTAATTAATGCATCCTTACCGCTCTTACTTGTGCATCATAGACATGGACGTAAAGGACATCAAGAGCTTTCACACTAGGGAAATAAGCATGAATCGGTTAATATTTTACCTAACCAGGAAGGATAGGAAGGGAACTCATGGATCAGGAAAATGACGAGAACTGATGACAAGTAAAGTCTAGAAACATTGACCAACGTTGAATAACTGAAATACGAGACTGGATTTTAACGGACAGGAAACAATCAATAAGAAGACCATATGATAGATAGGAGGATGAAATTCGGAAACATATCTGAAGTGACATTGAGGAGACTGGTTCAAGGCAGAAAGTTGTGAAAGAAATTGCAGAACTTCATCTAACAGTAGATAGATAATGGTTGCTGATGATGATGAGCTGCAACACACTCATCATCATCATCCATTCGCAATGTACTACTAGATGAAAGTCTCTCTACGTCTCTTCCACAATCCTGGGTCAATCTCTTCCAGTCACTCCGGCATGCTTTCGAATTTCCTACACACATTAGCCACGTGATCTTTTGGGTAATGCCCGTTCGATTAGATTCCAGCCTGGTGTTCCCTTCCTTTTTCTTTTTTGTTTGGGATTTTAACGACCACCGCGAGCAACTCAGTGGGCTATAAGTAGTCGCCATCCTTAATTTAGGGCCATTGGTTCCAGGGAAGGGAGACATCCTCTGCCCTAAGACAAACACAATATCCCTATCTCACCAAGATTCGAACCCAGACCTATCTCGGACGAATGATTAAGAGAAATCTTTGAGACTACTGCGCCACCGGGGTGGCGTTTCGATTTTCCAAAGGTGGTTAGTTCATCTAGAAATATATCCAGTCCATTACCACCGGTCTTTACTTTGTTAATGATATGCTTACATGCATACATACATACATACATACATATATATCACTAAGCTGTTCTCTTAGATTCAGAGGTTAGCTCCAAAAAGAAATACAAACTTCCAGATATTTTTACTTATTGTTGTCGTATCAAACTTCGCCATTTACAGCGATCTTGACATACAACTCGTGCTTCACTGATATCCATTACACGCCGTTCACAAGATCTTTTATACTTCATATTCATAATCTTTTTCTCATGAAGACACTCCTGAATCTGATCCACCCATGTCTTCCTTGGCCTTCCTCTGCCTTTCTTTCCTGCCACTTGGGCTGAAAATATTTTCTTAGTAAGCATTTCATCACTCATTCTTTCAACATGTCCAAACCACCGAAGCATATTGGCCTCCACCTTGCTAACAACATTTTGCTTTACATCACACAACTTCAATACATCTTCATTCCTCACACAATCAGATCGTGTCTTGCTACAAACCCCACGTAAGTAACGCATTTCTCCAGCACACAAACGACTCTTATGTTTCTTCTGCAGTACCCAGGTTTAACTGCCATACATCAGAGTAGGAACAATTACTGTTTCATACACGGCCATGCGGGACTCTCTAGAGAACCCATCATTCCTGTGAATACCTCCCAGAGCAGCTATGATTTTCAAAGAAGAATTCACTTGCCTACTGATTTCACCATCCAACTTGTTCTCTCGGTCAAACATGCTTCCTAAATACACAAACTCTCTCACCTGGTCAATCACAGTGCCATTTATACTTACATTACATTCAGTGCTACCCATTCCTCTCTCAAACACCATAACTTTTGTCTTTCCCTTATTTATACTCAGTTTGAATATCATGCAAACTTCGTGCATCCGAGTCAACATACTCTGCAACTCACTTTTGCTCTCTGCCAACAGGACAGTGTCATCAGCATACAGCAATCTGCACACACGGATATCACCAAGACATAAACCACTATTATCTATTTTGGCCTCACGCATGCATGCATCCATAAATATATTAAACAGCCATGGTGACATTACACAAACTTGTCTAACTCCTGCACCAATGGAAACCCATTTTAATAAAACACCATTCACTCGTACACAAGCTCTACTACCAGCATGCATGGCTTTTACACTATTAAGTAGATTCCCAGTAACACCATATTCATTCAATACCTTCCACAAAAGTGTCCTATTGACTTGGTCGTAAGCTTTCTCTAAATCTATGAAGGCAGTAAAAGCTTTCTTCCCAACAGCCAGATACTTTTCAATCATCATGCGTAATGCAAAAATCTGGTTAGTGCAGCTTTTACCAGGCATAAAACCACTCTGAACATCCCACACTTTCTCTGATGTAAGACCCAGTACTTTTTCAATAACAACCTTACCAAACACTTTCCCTGGCACACTCAGTAGGCTAATACCACGATAGTTCTTGCATTCAGTCTGATCACCTTTTCCCTTATACAAGGGAACAATGATAGCATCCTTCCAATCCCGAGGGACCATTCCTAACTCCCAGCACAACTGGAAATTTTCAGTTAACCAGTCAATTATAGAGTCACCACCATACTTCAACATCTCTGCAGTTATGCCATCAACTCCTGGAGCCTTACCATTCTGAAGAGATTTTAAAGCTTTACACACTTCTTCTCTTGAGATCCCTCCTGTGCTTTCATCCCTCATTGTGACATCATCTGCATCTGTCTCAGAATCATTTTTGCTCTCCTGATCTAATAACTCACAGAAGTATTCGCCCCATCTCCCACTTAACTCATTGGGCTCCCATATCATTTCCCCAATCTCATTCTTCGCACAACTTTGTTTCCCCTATTTTTCCTGAGTCTCATGTACTTCCAGAAGGACTTTCTATCTTTCCAAAAAGTCAGTTCATGCCTTTCCACTTTCTCTTTCCTATCTTTTGCCTTACTGTGGCGAACCAGCTTAGCAGCTTCACGCTTCTTTGAGCGATATTCATCCACAGAGACTCTACCTTGCAAAATCCCCAAATAGGCTTCCTTCTTTTTCTTTACTGCCTCATCAATCTCACTATTCCACCAAGCATCACCTCTATTGTTACCCACTATTGTGGTGCCACAGACCTCTTTAGCAGCAGTAACAACACAGTTCTTAAAACATTCCCACTTCTTTTCTACATCCCTCTCACAAGATTTCAGATCCTTCAGTCGTTCTCTGAGTAAGTCAGAATACCGCTGATGATCTTCAAGGAGCCTATCAACCTTTATTCTTTCTATCCTGGGTCTCTTCCTATTCCTTGTCCTCCAACCAACATCAAGTTTCACTCGTGACACTACCAAGTAATGATCAGAACCAACATCCGCACCTCACATCACACGGGTGTCAACAACTAAGTGTTTCAAGCGCTAATCTTAAACAACAAAATATATCACTCTTTTGACCAAGAGTACGATTTTCCCAAGTCATCATCATCATCATTGTCAACCATTATCAATCCACTGCTGGACGAAGGTCTCCCCAAGTTTCCTCCACAACGGTCTGTCTTGTGCCAGTCTCCTCCATGTCGCTCCCGCATACTTTCGAATTTCATCCACCCATCTTCCATGTGGTCTTCTTCTGGGTCTTTTCCTGTCCCTTGGAATCCAATCTAAAATTTCGGCTGTCCATCGATGGTCTGTTCTTCTGGCAGTATGTCCAGCCTATTGCCATTTCAGGGATTTAACTCTGATCATGATGTCTTCCACTCTTGTCATTTTTCGGATCCACGTGTTCCTCTTCTTATCTCTCCTGGTTACACCAAGCATGCACCTCTCCATGCTTCTTTGAGTTGTCTGCAGCCTTTGTATGTCTCTTTTAGTTAAGGTCCACGTCTCTGCACCATACGTAAGCACTGGAAGGATGCATTGATCAAACACTTTTCTTTTAAGACATAAATTACGCTGTTTCTTCCAAAAGCTCTCCAGGCAAGTTTTGTACGCCGATTAATTTCTTCACCAATGTGACCCTCACTTGATAGCTGCTGTCCAAGATAAACATACGTGTCTGTTATCTCCAGCTTTTCTCCATCAATCGATAAATCTTCATTTCTTGTAAAAGCATTGTACATCACTTTTGTCTTCTGAAAGTTCATTTTTAATCCCACTTCTTTACTCTTGTCAGCAAGTTCCTGGATCATACTCTGTAGCTCTGATGGGGTAGTTGCAAAAATGACTATGTCATCAGCAAAACGAAGGTGGGTTAGATAATCTCCATTAATCTTTATCCCTTTGTTTTCCCAGTTCAGTGATTGAAAGACATTTTCCAATGTGGCACTAAAGAGCTTCGGAGATATGGTGTCACCTTGTCTCACTCCTTTTCCAATTTTTATGTGTGTTGTATTTTCAAACAGCCGAATCTTTGCACTTGCATTTCATAGATGTTATTAATAATATTAACGTATGCATCTTCAATTCCGCAGGATTTCAGAGCCATTGCAACTGCTGATGGTTTCACCGAATCAAAGGCTTTATCATAATCGATAAAAGCCATGCACAATGGAAGCTCATATTCCCTCGCTCTCTCAATTAGTTCTCTTAGTACGTGGATATGATCTATTGTGCTGTAGCCACTCCTAAATCCAGCTTGTTCTCTCGGTTGAGCCATGTCCAGTGTCAGCTTCAAGCGGTGTGAAAGAACTTTAGTGAAGATTTTATAAACCACTGATAGGAGGCTGACAGGTCTGTAGTTCCCGAGATCCTCAATATCACCTTTTTTATGTAGCAAGATCATTGTAGCGTTGTTCCAATCCTCAGGAATTTTACCTTCATTAAGGCATCGAGTGAAAATTTGGGCGAGTACTGTTTCGATTTCTCCACTTGCTTCTTGTATGATGTCTACAGTAATTCCATCTTCTCCTGGAGCTTTTCCCCGCTTCATGTTCTTGATTGCATGTGCAACTTCTGCTGGAAGGACTGGAAGAACTCTGGTACTGGTACCTTTCATGATGTCTGGAGTACATGTATCATCCCTTTCATATAATTTGGAGTAGAAATCTTTCACTCTTGTCAAAATTTCGCCTCTATTTCTTGTTACAGAACCATCTTCTTTTCTCAGTGCCATAATCTGTTTTTCCCCTTACTGAGATGTCCCTTTGCTATCTTTAGGCTTTGGTTGTTTTCAATTGCTTTCCTTACTAGTTCACAGTTGAATTTCCTTACATCTTCAGTGATACTGTTTCGTACTGTTTTGCATAGCTCTATATATTCCACTTTGGAAGTCACATCTTCTTTAGTTGTCCTCATCACTCTTCCTTTTTGCATCAACATTTTGGTTTTTCCTGATAATTTGTCCACATGCAATTTGTTCATAGACCCAGCTAATTTTGTTGCTGTTTCCATAAGAGCTTTGGTTACTTTTCTGTTAACTTCAGAAATATCCACTTCTTCCGATGTTAGGCCTTCTAAAGCAGAGAATCTGTTCTTCAGTTCCAATTTGAAGGTATTATGGTGTTTTTTTAGGTTGGTTAGGTCAATACATTTTGTTTGTCTTATGAGCTTGCTACGTTCGATTTTAGTGTTGAGGTGCATCTTACATCTCACCAATCTATGGTCACTGCCTGTGTTGAACTTGTTTAGCACACTGCAGTCTTCTATGACGAATTTTTTGTTACACATAATAAAATCAATTTCACTTGTCGTCCCATTTGGATGTCTCCATGTCCATTTCCTGTGTGGCTTTTTCTTGAAAAAAGAGTTCAAGATGAGAAACCCTTCTGCCTCTGCAAACTCTACGAGAGTATTTCCACGCTGGTTTCTCTTGCCGTGACCGAATTTACCTACTGAAGTTTCATTCTGTTGCCGTTGCCCTATTTTTGCATTGAAATCTCCCATAATTATCTTCAAGTGCTGCTTACCTTTATTATTTAGATGACGAATTTCCTCATAAAATTCTTCAATTTCTTCTTCAGGATGACTTGTGGTGGGTGCATAAGTTTGAATGATCTGAGCCTGGTATCTTCTCGAGAGTTGGATAACGAGTCGTGCAGCTCTGTCAGAGGAACTTTCAACTTCTACAACTTTATCCTTCAGTTTCTTGTTTATTATAAATCCAACACCACAAGTTCTGCCTGTATCTGTCCCACGAGAGTAGAAGAGATGTCCACTTTTCAGTTCATTGAGATCTTCTCCTTTTCTCCTTACCTCACTTAGCCCGACGATGTCCCACTTGATCCTTTGTAGTTCCTCTTCCAATTCAAGAAGCCTTGAATCAGAAGATAGGGAGCGTCCGTTGTACGTAGCCAAGGTCAGCATCAGATGGCAGCCGAGTCCGGTCCTCCGGGGATTCTTAGCACCCTCTGCCTTCATGTCGCACTGGCCGCTGCCTTGGCCAGGTACATTCCAGCTGCCGGAGACTGAGGGCCAAGATTTAAGTTGTGGAGTCATTTTGGGGGGTTTGGCCATAACTCACCACGCTGGCCAAGCGGGTTGGTGAGTGTGGGATAGCATTTCCTCTAATCCCGATGGTATAGTTATACCGCTATTGGCGGTCGTCAGAGCCCTTTTAGTGGGAACAGGATGTACCACGAGAAGGCGGGGTTGACATTTGTCAAGGAGAGGCTGTGATGTTACGCATCACCTGACCTTACATCCCTTTTTCCCAAGTATATGTGTGTATATACTGGTGGCTGAAAAATGTATTAGATACACACAAATCATTCTCAATGCAGAGTTCAATTAATCTTTCACCATTATCATTCACACAAGGATCACTAAACTTACCCAGAACATTGTCAGAAATTGCATTCTGCACACCTACTCTAGCATTGAAATCCCCTGCTGTTATAACTTTTCTTTAGCACCAAACTGGCTCAAAACAGCTTTTAGCTCATTCCAGAAATCTTCTTCCTTATCAGAAGGTTCCGAGTCACAAGGAGCATACACTACAACAATTACAATTCTCTGAAGTTTCACTTTCAAACGAATCCAGAGAATTCTTTCACTTATGCAACTATAGTGAATCAAGTTGTTTTTCAACTTTTCACTTAAAATCACACCTACACCAGCCTGCCCTCTCATATTATCCAATACTCCAGACCACACACTCACCGTGCCATTCACTTCTTCTACCCCAATTTCCTTCTCTTTGGTTTCACTTTACACACAGCACATCCAGTCTATACTTATTCATCTCCTCAATTACCTCACTCATTTTGCCATTTATACCTCTAGTATTCCATACACCAATCTTACATTCACTCAGCCGAGATCGCTTTCTTATACGCCGTTCAAAAGGTCCAGGTCGATTCCGTGGTGGACCGTCCTTCTCAAGTGTGGTAGGTCCACCATATCCCACACTTGAGTCATTCTTAATATTTAATTTTGTCTTTTTAATCAGGTAAGTACATCAGTGTGGGGGATTAGCCCACAGCTGAGGGTTCCTGTTGGTCATTCAACCTAAGGATTCTGGAACAAAACCCAGTGAGTTGGGGTCTTTTCGCCAATGTCACACAGAACTAGCTTGCACCTCTTCAAGATTCACAGAGTCCCTAGTTGCTGTTGTGTGTGCCATTGTTACCACGGAGCGCCCCGAGGAGGCAAACCCATCGCTCACTACGACCTTACATGCATACAATAATACTAATTTCCGTAGAAAGAGGGGCCTTAACTGCACTGTTTTCTGACTTATTTTCTGAGGAACTTTGAAAATTGCACTTATCATCTTTGAATCAACCCCATCCCCAGATTCATATTCAAGTACTCTATGGTTGCGTTGCTCAGGAAAATAATTTCAACTTAGGAATATACACAAACTTTGGATTATTGCTAGTTGAAATTGAAATGGCTCTTCGTGGCGTCGACCGTTCAAAACAAAGAAAAGGTTCAGGTCGTATTTGTTACTACAGTATATCAGAGGTCATTATAGTAATTAGTAGAGAAATACCATGAAACACAAGCCAGCACATTATTATATTGTTGAAACTTGGCAATGATTTTTAAAGTTGTCTGCAACGAATCAATGTGAAACTTTATCCAGGCCAGTTAATTAAGTACAGTAGATGCCAATTAATTGAGACACAGCGGGACTAAAAAATTTGGCCTAATAAAGAGGCTGCAAATAATACAAAGTTAATTAGGCAGCAATTCTGTTGGTCTAGTTTGAGCTTTGAGCAAATTGAAGAACATCCCAAAGAATTAATTTTGGATATTCCTCAAGAATTATCTAAAATAAATGGCTGCTCCGATTAATCGGTGGCTCAGTTAACTGGAATAGAAGGTTAACTTACCCACCGATTAACTGAGCCACCGTAAAAGAAGGAGAATCGTATCCATTTAAAGGAAATTACCAACCAACGATGCTTTCGCGCATTCGTGGTCTTGGAATTCAAAAAACAAATTCGTAACTTTTCTGTTTGGCCTGTGCGGGAGAGAGCCATTTCGCTCTCTGCTAACTAAACGCGTTGATACAAACATAACGAAGTCGTAGAGTTACGCGACGAGACGAGAAAATGTGAATTCTAAGAATCCTATGTACTGTGGGTAGTGTGACCTTTTCTCTAAGGCCACTCTCTAACCCGGGACTACCTATGGCCACTACTCGGAAACCAAGGCTTCTGATCATTTGGTCACCTGAACGGGAAACCGTCATCGAAACAAAAATAAATAAGGCAAGAAAGAGTCACTAACAAACACATGGACAATTCTTAAGATATCTCAAAATGATATAGAGGCGGTGGGGTGCCCATGAAGTTCGGAAATTAACCCACCTGCGATTTTTGCCACACAATATTGCACAGTCGCTTTTTCAAAAACGTTCACCGCAATTTTAATTTTCTGTGCCCACTTTCGTTCCATTTCTACTAAACCTTGTATTTAGCACAGGCTTCTACCCATTCTTCGGAGATGGATCCGGTTTCGAATTCCGGCCGGTGGGGCATGTATGTTGTGTTTGCTGAGCCATTCCCTGGAACCAATGGCCAAATGCCTTGTCACGCCAATGAAGCCACGTATATGTGATTTTCTATAGCCCGCCTGCGTTTCTGAAACGCGTTTAATTGCTCTCGATACGAGCAACTCATATAAGATGGCGGAGATTATCCGTAGACCATCACAATGCATTCGTGAATATTTGGCATATCATTCCTTTTCTTTTCGTTAAAAATTCTAACACTTTTCACGCATTAATTTGCATTTCCTCCAACAACTACTTACCAATTAAAGAAATGTAATTACATACATTTAACAAATGGTGTTAAATTCTTGCGCAGCTGAGTCTATGAAACTTGTCTGGGAACTTGTGAACATAAATTATAAATATAAAGCGCTGGTAAATATACTCGTAGAAATCACTAAATTGAATCAATGGGAATAGCTTTCATGAGACCCAGAACGGTTAGAAAAACGCTAGACCGAATATAAACTTTCTGAATAAGATAGTACAACTATATTAGTTATCCGAATTTATTGGCGTAGATAAAATTAAGGTTTCCAAGCTTTCGCACATCTACCAGATGGCTTTCTCAAGGAAGGTAGACAGCAAACTGGATAATAGAACGTTTCAACAATTTGAACGCGGTGACTTGACAATAAACGAAGAGATGCAAACGTAATTATTCAATAAAATGAGAGGCATCATGTACGTTTTGCACGCGGAATTCTTGGAGGAAAACAAAAGGCATTCATTATTTGAAGAATTGGTTCCAAATTCGTGGTAATTCTAGCGAGACGCTATCATTGCAGGCCTAGTCGTTGGTAATGATCACCAATGTTTCCCGGATGGCAGTGGATTTAGGAGTAGAGTAGGCAGCTAATTTCTTTATCATCCCAAATAGGATCGGTGGACTTGAACTGGACTTCTCTGGATAGGGCCGTGGTTAATTTGCCGTTCTTTATGTTCCTCTTATGCTCGTTGATTCTAATTCTAAATAAACGTTTGGTCATCCCAATGTAGTATCGCTGGAAGCCATCCGGATATTGTAGAGGGATGGCATAAACACCTGCTCCGTTGGAAAGCAATTCATATAATTCTCAGAATATAAAGTTATATGAATCTAAAAGTTATAGAATATATTCATATAACTTTTAGATTCACATGACTTTCATAATCACCAGATGTGTCTTTAACTAGTCGCTACATCTAATACACTTCTAACAAGTCACTACATCAAACGCACTTCTAAGTCTCTATATCAAATACAGTTCTAAGTCACTATATCAAATGCACTTCTAAGTAGTCGCTATATCAAATGCAATTCTAACAAGACGCTACATGAAATGCACGTCTAACAAGTTGCTATATAGAATTGCTCTTCTAACAAATCGTTCTATCAAATGCGCATCTAACAAGTCGCTAAATCAAATGCAATTCTAGTAGGACGCTATATCAAATTATTTATAACAAGGCGCTATGTGAAATGCACTTCTAATAAATCACTATATCTAATGCACTTTTAAAAAGTTGCTACATCTAATGCACTCCTAAAACGTCACTACATCAAATGCACTTCTAAGTTGCTGTATAAGATGCACTTCTTTGTCGCTGTATAAGATGCAGTTCTTTGTCGCTATATCAAATGCAGTTTTAGCAAGACGCTACATCAAATGCACTTCTAAGAAGTCGCTTTATCAAATGCGCTTCTAAGAGGTCACTATGTCAACTACCTCTATCGCAATGCTCCTCTGACTAACACATTCCCGTCACAACTGTACTCTTTTATAAGGAATGACTGCACAAATGCATTATTTCAGCATTTAGCTTTCGCGTTATTTGACCTTTGACCCACTGTCAGTGATGCAACTGAAAAAGCTTTTTTAGGGAAAATATGTGTCGTTCAGTCAGAAAACGTTTAACGAAAGTAAACCAAATTAACACAAAAACACAGGAACTCAAATGGAAAGATTAATTAGTTGTATGCGGCACATAATATCGGATGGATGTTTAATTAATAATTTTGCGGATAAATCAGTGATGGCAGTGTATAATGGGAAAGATTTCAGTGTTCATTTTTAAGAAGTAAAAGGAAATTTTATACCTTGCTAATTTTTCATTTAACTGTCTTATCCGGAAAAAGGTTGAACGGCGGTAGCTTTCCATATTGCGCTTTTGATTTGTTAATTACTGAAAGATTGTAATCTTTTAAAATCGATAGCGCAAACGTGGAATATTTTATGACTGATCCTGTATAATAACACACCCTCCGTTTTCGGTCTATCTCAGCTGCCAAGCACTCGTTCGTCGCCTTTGTGCGTCTTAATTATCGTCTTTTCACGGATGGATCGGAAAGCCGACCACTTCCGAGTGTTCTTTTAAATGCTAGGTGCCCCGTTTTGTTTCAAATCTCGGTACGTGTCAGTTTGGTTTGTTAACCCCGCATTATCCTCTTCTTTTTATCAGCCTCAGGGAACGTGACCAGTGATTATCTGCAAACGTATGACTTGCGCAGATCGTCTCATTCTGAGAATATCACTGACTGTTTATCGAAAGCCTCATTATTGATTAGCATCGAACGAATGGGTATTAAATTCAGAATTTGCGGCATACTTTCTCCTAAAAATTCACCTAAATGTAATCCTACATTCATGTGAATAACTTTCAACAAAGTAAGGTTATAAGTTACTAAAAAAATACACTCATGCCTCATGAAGGTTGTAATACCGCTACAAGATCAGTTAGTCTATTAATGCGAATAAGGACTTAAATTAAAATATTCTTTTGAACTCTAGCTGGCATGACAGAACACTTTGAACACAGAAACATAAAAATCCATGGTTTTTGAAATGCTCTAATTTAATCATTCTTTTATAAGCACCATATCGTAGATACGTATTCGTGCTAGCAAATGTGTCCCCAGATTTAAATCCCATTGAAAATGTGTGGGATCATTGGGAACAGAAGGTGAAAAGCTGGAATAGACACCCACATACTCTGGCGGAACTTCGGGACCAATTGACACACGAGAGGCTGCAAGTAAATGTTCATTACACCCACAACATCGTGGAGCCTCTACCACACCTGATTCAAGCTGTTATCAAGGCAAGATGCGCCGTCACCCGTTGTTAGGTAAGTTCTGACAGGGGTGACTAAGTTCTTGTCCGGTGTGCTTATGAAAACCTGGTATGTCGTCATCATCATGAGGCATCTTGAAACCACTCCTGGGTACAAGTTTCCGCAGTTCTCTTACGCAACTCTCTGCCTAGAGCAATTGTCGTGAACGGCAATCTGGTATGTTTTCCAAATTTATCCATCACCACCCACGTGATCTTTTTCTAATTATTTTCTTTTCTTTTTACATCCAGTCTAGCGTTTCAGTTATTGCAACAGCGGACGGTTATTCTAAGAGTAATAGCACCGAACTTCAACTACAACTTCATGGTTTTCACTTTTGTCATGATGTAATGAACTTCATTTAAGTTCCATTCGTCTGCATTCCAGGGAGGCATGGATTTTGGTTCGCATTCCGGTGAGGCATGAAAGTTGTATTCGTCTTAATGGTTCCCTCCTTAAGACTTATGTATGCTCTCTCTCTCTCTCTCTCTCCTCTCTCTCTCTCTCTCTCTCCTCTCTCTCTCTCTCTCTCTCTCTCCTTCCTCTCTCTCTCTCTCTCTCTCTCTCTCTCTCTTTTGCTCTCTCTCTCTCTCTCTCTCTCTCTCTCTCTCTCTCTCTCTCTCTCTCTCTCTCTCTCTCTTTTGCTCTCTCTCTCTCTCTCTCTCTCTCTCTCTCTCTCTCTCTCTCTCTCTCTCTCTCTCCTTCCTCTCTCTCTCGCTCCTCTCTCTCTCTCTCTCTCTCTCTCTCTCTCTCTCTCTCTCTCTCTCTCTCTCTCTCTCTCTCTCTCTCTCTCTCTCTCTCTCTTTCTCTCTCCCTCTCTCTCAAGCACTACACCCAAGTCGTGGAGTGTCAACTGCTTATAGTGTATAGAATTGCTCACGTTGGTCGGTAAATCCCCAATTGAAAAAGAAATCTCTTGTAATTATCCAGATATACGAGATACATTACAGATCTCTCTGGGATACCATGACTTCACCATGCTCCTTTGAATTTTTTGTTGCCTGTGAACGTCATTTTTTACGCTTTCCAACCGTAGGTTGAAGAAGCGTATATGCTCCGGCTTTTTCCGTCCGTCGGTCCGTCCGTCTGTTGGCACGATAACTCAAGTAAAAATGGTTCGATTTCGATGAAATTTCAGTATGGGGTAGGGGACCACCCGGGGATGAAACTTGTCGAAAACCGTATAAATGGGGTTTAAAGGTCACGACATAGGAGCGGGATCCATTCCATTGCCCTTATACCTCATAACTTGCGTAAATATGGTTCGATTTCAATGAAAATTTAATATGTGGTTGGGGACCTCCTGGGAACGAAACTTATTGAAAATGGGTGAAGTGGGGTCAAATGTCAATGTATAGAAGCGTGATGCATTCCATTGACTTTATGCGTCATAACGTGCGTAAAAATGGTTCGATTTCGATGAAATTTTAGTATGTGGTAGGAGACCAACTGGGGACAAACCCTGTTGAAAATGGGCGATGTGGGGTCAAAGGTCAGGACATAGGAGCGGAATCACTTCTATCGCCATTATGCGTCATAACGTACCTAAAAATGCTTCGATTTGGATGAAGTGTTAGATATGTTGTAGGGGCCTGCCTGGGGACGAATCGTATTTAAAATGGGCGAAATGGGGTCAAAGGTTAGGACACAAGAGCGGGATTTATTGCATAGCCCTTATGCATCATAACTTACGTGAAGATGCTTCGATTGCGACAAAACTTTATCATGTTATTTTGGAGGAATACTGAACCGGTTCTGTTGAATATAATCGAAATAGGATCAAAGGTCAGGGCGCAGGACCGAGATTTATTCCATAGCCATTATCCTCATAACTTGAGTAATTATTTCTGGTATGTTGGAAAGTGTATTATAATCAATGCATTGCATGAATTTACTAACTTATTTGTTAAGCTTCATATCTTCACACAACCGTGAAGATTACATTGACTTAACACTTTCCTTTAAATGAGTAATGCTTAGTTTGTGGAAAGTTGTACAACTTTTTTCCAAATGCATACCAGAGAGAGAAAGCTAAGTTTTATAAGCCTGTTAATGCGTTCTTTTATGTGTCTGCCGCTCGATATCTATTATCAAAAGTAGATGTAAGAATCATTAGGTACGTAGAAGTACATAAATTTTGCAAGACACTCAAATACGTTACGCCAACTACTGGAAAACTGTGCATCAAGAAAATTATAACATTCCTTAATCGGTATATATCCTTGCAATTTCTTTGGATAACTAGCAATCATGCAAGTTCTCCGAACGGCGAATCCATAAAATCATATTTTGACCATAAAATTAAAGAAAAGGATACGTAATTAAGGGAAAGAAAGGTAATTTAAAATCCGTAACTGTTTTGCGATTTATAACAGCGTCGTGTTGTTAATGCATACAGTTTGACGCCACTTAATTGAAAATCAAAATTTGAAATTTTCAAAGCGTTTCAGTGATTCTGAAAAAATTATCTTTAAACCTATCACCATTTTGAAACAGTAAAGCTAAGCCACTCTTTTGAATATTTTAGTTTTCAGACTATTTTCTAGATGTAGAAGTGGTAGCAAAATTAAAGAAGACAATGCTTTCAAGCGCTTTTTTTTTTTTTTTCGTGCATTTGCAGGTATCAGGACTGTATGACCTATCAGCACGCCAATTTTTTAGTTCTCTAGGATATTTAGAAGTGGTCTAACAATTCGCGAAAAATACAAGCAGACAGTGCTCTAAAGCCGTCATTTTGTTTTGTTTTCTGTTTTCGTACTTTTCTAGGTATACTGACCTTAAGACTTATATGTATGCTAATTTTCAGTTCTCTAGGTCATTTAGAAGTGGTCAAACAATTTGCGAAAAATGCATTTTGATTTTGTTTTTCTTTTTCGTACTTTTCTAGGTATACAGACCTTTAAGACCTATCAGCATGTCAAATTTTACACCTCTCGGTCATTTAGAAACGGAGGAACAATTCGTGGACGAACACATTCGCATTTTCCGTCTTTGCTTTTTATGTACTAGGCGAAAGCATGTATTTTCATGGGCATTCACGTACGCAGGCGGAAGAGGTAGAATCTTAAAAGCGTCGCTACTCCATTAAGCATTGAGTAATTACCAGTTTGATTGTAGCCTGTCCTCACCCAATGAGAAGAGAGTGCTAAAAATATCTGCGTCACCATGGCAGCGGGTCACGGGACCAGAACTTTCCTCTGTGGTTAACGCTGAAGACAGGGGAAGCCGCTTGCTGTGTTTCTTCGCGTCTTTAAAAATGCTTAAAAATTAGAAAATGACTTTTTCTTAATTAATTTTTGTAAAAGAGGGACGATAGTCGTGAGTTTATGCTGTAAAAATTGCAATGCGTTATTATTTATAGTTTGCCCTATATATCCGCTGTTTAAAATGGATCCCATCGCGAAATAGAGAATTTTGTGAAATCTAAAATTTCAGTTTTCCGTAAACTAAATCAAAATTCAAGAAAACAAGCGACGAAGTGCGAAAATTCAGTGATAGCGTTACATGCCTACAAAGTTTTGGGGTTCTGTTGCTCTTAGTGTGTTCAGTACGCGAACTGATAGCATTTTTTTTGCTTACCTTAACTCTGAAATACAATAGCTCTTGAAGTATCGCCAGAATCGAAAAGCAGTTTATTTCAGCGTGTGTTCCAAACAAATCTCTACAAACGATGTAAATTTCATATTTATGTGTTCAATACTTCTTGCGATGCGAGCTAGGAAAGCGCAAGTGTGACGAAATTTCTAAAACAGCGTCGGCAGTAGTTACTTTTTTTTAGAATAGGGAGATACGGTTTTGCGGTTCAAACGCCTCAACAGACTGAAGAACAGACCTACAGAGAGACAAAGCATATCAGCACGATCACTCCATCGTATCATCAGAACTTACTTTATTAAAATTTTAAAAGGAGATGAACAACTCGTTTGAAGATGGTGGTGTTTTTCGTCTCTCCGAGGGACACCAGCTGGCGTTTGGTATCATACAGCAAAATATAATACAAAACGTGAACTGCACTATATTGACAAAAGTAACCGGATACCTAGAAAAAAAACACAACGTAGCATTTATTGACATACATTAGTACGGTGTCGGTCCACCTTTGGCTTTAATGCATACACTGACCCTTCGAAACATGCTTATGACAGGGTTTTGGAACACAGCGATAAGTATGCGCTCCCGTTCAGTACATAATGCTGCCGCACTCTGTTGCTTATAGTAGAAGGCCTTGGTTCCAAACTTGTTATGCGGCACTCTAATTCATCTCATAGGTGTTGTATGGAATTAAAATCAGGGCTCTGTACTGGCCAGTCCACACACGATACGGAATTATCGTCAAACCACGACGTAACAGTCCTTGCGTTATGGCTCGGTGCATTATCCTGCTGGTACCAACAAGGCTCGGTCCAATAGTATTGCCACAGGGTTGGTAGGGCATAATTGACCATAGGAACAGTACATTGTGGTAAATAGCGTTCCCCCGGCTGCCGCTATACCCACACACGGCTATCAAACTGATGAATCGTGTATTTGGATTAATCAGTCCATAGGACCGTTTCCATTGATTCACGGTCCACGATAAAAGTTCTTTACACCATGCTAAACAAAAAAGTAGCATTCTGAGTGGACATGATAGGCTTATGAGCAGTCACACGACCACGGTATCATATGGAATGAAGTTCTCTGCGAATGGTACGTGTATACCGAGGTTCCAGCATTTTTACTCAGCTGTACACTGAGGTCTTGAGCAATACTCCGTCGATTAGCTGTAACGACTCTCCTGAGGCTTCGACGTCTTCTATTACTGATTTTCGTTGGTCTGCTGGTACGTTTTGCTGCTTCAGGCACGCCATGTGTCTTCCACTTATTCAGCACATCCAAAACAGTTGACTTGGGTATGCTTAAACGCCTCGCGGTTTCTCTTATGGACAACCCACTAATATAACACCCAACAATCTTTTTTTTTTCTCAAAGTCAGTTCTTTCCCTCCGCGACATTCTATTTCAATCTGACAGTGCGATATGATCGCGGTCAGCTGCAGGCTTGTTTTCATACCGTTTGTAGCGGTACCGCGCATCTTAACAAGGCAGCGGATCCGTTCATTTGCTTCCGAAGTGGTGTCCGGTGACTTTTGTCAATATAGTGTAAATCTCGCATTTTGTTTTAAATTAAAGCTCGAATGAAATATAACTGAAGTTGAACCTAGATGTTTCAGAATTTATGGACCAAATCCTTCCTTACACTTTGGGGTAGGTTGCACCAAAAAGTGGTGCTAACCCAGCTGCACTGCTTACTGAGAAAAGATACACCGTTGTATGATGCAAACAAAAACCCAATAACTTGGTGAAACCTTGCAACATAATGTGGTGCAACCTTGTTCCGTAACATGCTGCAAAGTTGCACCATGTTGTTTGGTTTCGTTTGCACAACACAATGGTGTATTTTTTCTCAGAAACTGGTGCAGCTGGGGTAGCACCACTTTTTGGTGCAACCTACCACTAAATTTTTAACAGTGTAGAAGATGACGTATTTCCCTGAAAAAGCTTATCTGTTCCCTTATGCCCGTAATTCCTTCAGCCGTACATATAGCTTAATGCAATCAAACATTCCTAAAAAATGAGATAGAATGAAAATATAAAAAAGCCTAGAATAACGTCAGTTCTTGTTTTTATTTGATAAAACCGACATAAAGTTATTTAAAAAAAGAAAAATCGATTCTAAGATTCAGATAGTTTGATCTGCGTGATTCACTGATAATATTAAATAATATGATTCAAAGTAATTCCGGTTAAAAGCTTCATAATGTACAGAAAAATGAAAAAATATGTATCTGGTTTTGTGCAGTTCGATCACCTCAAATACTCGCAATGTACTGTGATGCAACCACTTTTGTTTCAGTAAAGTGCTTGATTTTTGCCCCTTGGGCACAATAAAGAAGTTCAGAAGAATAAGTGAAGCGTAACGGATGCTTAAGTGCGGGCAGGTCTCACTCTGTCTGAAGCACGAACGAAATGATGTCTTCGTCGCTTAGGAAGAAGATATCATTTCGGACAGAGGAATTCAATTGCACAAACATCGCGTCGAAAAAAATAATAAACAGAAATTTAAAACGAAATAAAATGAAAGAAAATAACACTCTAAAGAAATCTTTACTCAAATGCTCTCCAGATGATGAGCACCCTAAAAAATAAGAAAGGGTTTTATGTGGAAGTTTGTAACCTACATTCGGTTGCGGGATGATTTCAAGAGATATTATTGAGAATATCTGACAAACCCCTGTGTGTGTGTGTGTGTGCTCGCGCGCCTCGCCCTTGTGGTGCGGTGTTCTAAGCGATGTATCTCTGATAATTCGACCGAGATGTGTCCGGGATCAAATCCCGGTGAGGCATTGGTGTTGTGTTTGTCTTACGGCGCAGTCTCTCTCCCTTCTCTGCAACAAGTGGCCCTAAATAAGGGACGGGTGACTGCTCATAGTCCAATATGGTCGATAAACCCCCATTCAAAGAAACTTATATGTGTGTGTCCTTCCGCCTTACTTGCTTCCAAGACGGACTTGGTTAGTACTTTGCGAGTGTCCTGTAGACTTTCGCAAATTCCTAAATGCTTGTATTAACCCTTTAACGAAGATAACTTCCAAAACGCCCTAACACCAAAACTACGACGACCACACGAAACGCCTTTCTAGAGTGAGCAGGATTTCTTATCCCCACGTGTTCTTTGAATTTATTGAATTTACACGGTCTCTACGGGTTTCGCAGAAGTAACGTTCAGTCACCATTATTGTCGTTAAACAAATAGGTAAATCAGTTGTTGGAATAAAGTAAGCGTTGACACAATATTTCAGGAACCTGGCCGTTAAAGGGTTAAACAACAGGGTGCCGCCCCGGTGACGCAGTTGTCTAAGCGATGGCTTCTGATTATTCGTCCAAGATGGGTCCGGGTTCCAAACCCGATGAGGCCTGGATGTTGTGTTTGTCTTACGGCACTGGTCCTCTCCCTTCCGAGGGACCAGTAGCCCTAAATTAGGGACAAGCGACTTCTTATAGCTTATTGAGTTGCTCACAGTGGTCGTTAACCTTTAAATAAAGAAAACAAGCAAAAAAAACTGGTTTCTAATCTATGTGCTTTCGGTGCTGAACACTTCTCGGAACAACTGAAGGCCGAACACTCTGTGATGATTCAATAAACGCTATGCAGAACTGGTGAACAGAAAGCAGGCGCTACTCCAGCAACGAAATGACACTGCAAGTCGAACTGAAAAACATCTTCGCCAACAGGAATATAAACTGCTTCCCCATCAAATGTGTAGTTCGGATCAACATCCACCGGACAAACACCACTATCCAGCAAAAGCACAAATGTTGGGAAACTGTTGAACGCCAGCTGGCGGTGATGTGTCATTGCTGGCTGAAATCTGCCGCTCACCGTACGCTAGCGATCCGTCGGTGACAGCGCCATCAGTTGGCAATCTCTAGCATACAGATGATGGTGCTGACGCATCGCTGTGAATTACGGCCCTCCAAGCTGACGCCACGAGTGGTCCGAAACTGGCATCTGAAGCAACGCCAACACAAGGTGCTAGCAACTAGCTGAAATGTCGCGTTGAAGAAGATTAACGTCACAGAAAAGCTACATAGTAAATACTTAATAAAAGTTAAGAAACATTCAATTACTCTCTTGTATTTGTAGAAACTAATTTCACAGCAAAAGATCCGTGATGAGTCGGTGTAGCCATCCTGTTCCGCCGTGACGGAAGCACCAAATACAAATCATCAGCGGAGGTCGTCGCCCTTGACCTACCCTTGCTGTACCTTCGTGAAGCTGCACCCGTGGCTTGGACGTACTGCCACATCCTGCTCAATACAGAACAATCGACGTTGAGCCATCTTGCGATGTCTGCCTGCCGTTGTCTTGCTTCGACTCGGTCTATCGCTGTCAAGCGTAATTCTTTTTTCTCTTTCTTTTTTTTTAATTCCGCTGGTAAATGACGTCTCAATGCCATGCTAACAAAATCGCTATCTCAAAATCTTGGCATCAAAAGAAAAAACCAAGGAAGATGACACCGAATTTTCGGGTCTAATAAGCACGTCTTTTCAATACGTTCTGACGCAAATTAAATTTATCAAAGCTATTCAAAGTCAATGGAACCAGTATGGAAAACATATATCTGACGAAAAGAAGAAGATTTTCAATCGGGTTTTTAATCCGTCAGATGCTGCTGTAAACGGAATCGTGAGCTTACGAACTCTTAGAAACAGAGATATCGACAAAAATAATATGTAACTTTACGTCCCCTGGTGAGAAAACCATGCATTATTTCAGGTAGAAAGTATTCTTGAAAGGTTTATCCATATAAGCGGTATCGGTCTAAGAACAAAAAATTAGTCGAGTTTTCAGGAGCCTAGATTTGGCTACAAATACATCAGAAGGAGCAATTAACACTTATGATCTATGGTGGCCAAACCATTCTTTACCAAACATTAGAAATTATGTGAAAAATATTTTCCATCAGGTCTTGTATGCAATACAGGAAGGATTTTTCAAATCGGAGCTTTAGGAGCAGAAATAACGCAGAAAACGCAATTTATCTTTGTGCGCCCTAGCGGTAAGTCTATGATTTACTTGTAGATTTATAATTTATGGGAAAAACATTTCGCATCGGAAACACTATCCAACAAAGAAGGAATTTCTCAAATCGGACTCTTAGAAATAGAGACATTGACAAAAATAAGATATACATATACGCCCCTTGGCGTAGAAACCATGCATTATTTCAAGAAGAAAATTTTCCTAATAGGTTTGTCGACATGAGTAGTATCGGTCAACAAACGACTTTTTTTTTAATCGAGAATTCAGAAGCTCATATTTTGCTGCAAATACATCTGAAGCGGAAACTAAGAATTACGCCATCTGGCTGCCAAACCATTTTTTACAAAAATTAGAAATTATGTGCAAATCATTTCCCATCAGGAGCTGCATGCGGTGCCGAAAGAATTTTTAAAATCGGAGATTTAGAAGCAGAGATATCGGTGTAAACGCAATTTACATTTACGCTCCCTAGCGGAAAGTCTATGAATTACTTGAAAATTTTGATATTATATGAAAAACATGTCACATGGAAAACACTATCTAACAAAGAAGGAATTTTTCAAATCGGACTCCTAGAAGTAGAGATATTGACAAAAATAAGATGTACATCTACGACCCCTGGCGGAGAAACTGTGGAATATTTTTGGAAAAAAAAATATTCCAAAAAGGTTTATCGATGTGAGTGGCATCAGTCCACGAACAACTTTTTGCAATCGATATTTTATGAGCTCAGATTTTATGGCAAATACATCAGAAGTAAATATTAACCCTTACGCCCCCTGGTGGCCAAAGTATTCTTTACCAAAAATTTGAAATTATATGCAAAATATTTTCCATCACGAGATGTATCCGCTGAAGAAAAAATTTTTCAAATCGGAGTTTTAGAAGAACAGTTGTCGGGGAAAATGTAATTTACTTTTACGCCCACTAGCAGAAAATCTATGCGTAATTTGAAAACGTAACTATATCTAAAATACTCTTCAACCTAAATGGAATCGAAAGATAAAATAATTTTTTCGATCGGATGTTTAGAAGCAATTATGTGAAATAAAACGTATTTTTGAATTCGACATCATCTTCATTTTAAACCGAAATGAAGGATCATCATTCGCATATTTCAAGCTTCCCAATGCAAAATGAATTTTTAAAATCGGACTGATAGTTGCAGAGATGTCGTGGGTGCAGGCGGACGGACAAACTAATAACATAAGTACGATCTTTTATTAACAAAAGACGTGCTAAAAAAGCAGTCCTTTACAAACCCGATCCGCCTCCCCTCCTTCCAAAGGAACAAAATCACTGTGAATGTTAAAATGCCCACATGGGAATTCGCCTACGCATTTAATTTTTATATTTATTTGGTAACTGATGGTTTGTGTTGCGCAAAGATACAGTATATTGGTTGCGCCTCCTTAAGTAGATGTAATTTTTAAGCCTATCCGTTAATTTGACTCTTCAAAAAATACTGTTAAGTTGTTGATTATATTTTTTAAGATAAATGTGGGAGTGACACGGATTTTGTTTTTATCAAGTCAGTAGGCTATAAGCATTCGCACGTCGCTAATTCAGTACCACCGGTTCCATGGAAGGGAGAAAGCCAGCGCCGTAAGGCAAACACATCATCCATGCCTCACGGGATTCGAACCCGGACCCATCTCGGACGAATGATCAGAAGCACGCGGATTTCCGAATTACTCTGCCAGAGAAACGCTTTGGCCTTTGTGTTCTATATCAAGCTACAGATAAGGGCGTGGGGATGAGAGTATATCAGAATGGGTACTGGAGGCTCCATAAGATTACAAATGGAAGGCTCGACCAACCAATGATCCCAATCTTGACGTTCAACGACTGACTTCTAAATGTAGTTAACTTTAGCGTAAATAATTTGAAACAGCATGCTTTGTCCAGCTGGAGTTTTCTCGCACAAGTAAAGTGAATTTTGCGATGTCCTTTTTCTTTCTTAGAGAACCACTTCACAAATAGAAATAAAGCTTAAAGGAAGTTAACGATTATTATTCATGAGTAACAAAATAACTATTCATTCTTTCCAAAGCATCCAAAGAAAAAGATTAAGAGAAAACAAGTTAGTAAAATCATGCAATGAATTGATTATACATGTAATACGCTTTCCAACATACCAGAAATCATTACTCTAGTTATCACTTAAGTTATGAGAATAATGGCTGTAGAATAAATCTCGGTCCTGTGCCCTGACCCTTCATCTCATATTGATGATATTTAACAGAACCGGTTCGGTGTAACTCCGAAATAACAAGATAACGTTTTGTCGCAATCGAAGCATATTTACGTAAGTTATGATGCATAAGGGCTATGGAATAGATACCGCTCCTGTGTCCTAACGTTTGACCCCATTTCGCCCATTTTCAAAAGAATTCGTCCCCAGGCAGGCCCCTACAACATACTAAAATTTCATCCACATCGAAGCATTTTTACGTAAGCTATGACGCATAATGGCGATGGAAGTGATTCCGCTCCTATGTCCTGACCTTTGACCGCATTTCGCCCATTTTCAACAGGGTTTGTGGCCAGGTGGTTCCCTACCACATACTAAAATTTCATCGAAATCGAACCTTTTTTACGTTAGTTTTGACGCATAACAGCAATGAAATGGATCCCGCTCTTATGTACTGACTTTTCACCCCACTTCGTTCACTTTAAATGAGGTTCCTTCCCAGGTGATACCCTACCAGATACTAAAATGTCATCGAAATCAAACGATTGTTACGCGAGTTATCGTACGGACGGGCATAAGCACTCACCGCGTGACGTAATGAAGCAGATGGGAATCGCGGCCATCTGCTGGCAAGTGTATGACGTCATAAAACTTTAATAGTATCCACACACAACGCGTGACGTAATGAGACAGATGGCGTGACCGCGCGCCAACATCATTCTCAAACGCGAGATTGTGACGTCATAAGATTTCTGAGCATTGGAAACATTAATGAAACGACGCCATGACACTAAAAACGTTATAATTCCGGGTGGTTATTTAACCCACTAAACGTATTCTCCTAAAGTCGAGATCAAGCTAAATCGATTTCTAGTACCAGGAAACGGTAGGTTAACGACTTTCATCAAAATTCTTGGAGCCGTTTTCAAAATAAAATGTACATACATACATAGAGGAATTGCTACTTTAAGGTGGACGTCAAGTAATTTTGCTTCCTATACTTAAATTGGAAAACTTCTGTACACATTTTCTTCACAATTAATGAGTTCCCAAGAAGGAAAATTTGAACATCGATTAAAATAGCTTCATTTCATAACTTGGAATACTTAATATTTTCTAAACCATAACCCTAATAATATTTTCTAAATCATAACCGTAATTATGCAATCCAACATTTATTTGTCCACTGACGTCATCAAAGTACAGGTCGCACCATCTTTTTTCTGGTTTCAACACCACCAAAGGAAACGTTATTGTTTTTTAATATAATTATCCTTATGTTTTAGAAAATGTTAAATATTCCAAGTTATTCATGTAGTATGAAATTATTTTAATCGATGTTCAAATTTCCATCTTTGGGAACACACTAATTGTGAAGGAAATATGTACAAAAGGTTTTCCATTGGAAATATAGGAAGCAAAATTACTTGACGTCCACCTTAATAGTGTGGGATAAGGGCGATGGAATGGATCCCGATCCTATGTCCTGAACTTTGACTCCATTTGTCCTATTTTCAATAGGATTCGTCCCCAGGTGGTCCCGCACCACATACTAAAATTTCATTGCAATTGAACAATGTTTACGCAAGTTATGACACATAAGGTCAATTGAATGGATCCCACTCTTATGGCGTGACCTTTGACCCCCTTTCACCTATTTTCAATAGGGTTCGTCCTCTGGTGGTCCCCTACCACATACTAAAATTTCATCGAAATCGAACCATTTTTACGGGAGTTATCGTGCAGACAGGCGGACGGACAGACGTACGGAAAAAGCTGGAGCATATACGCTTTTTCAACCTAAGATTGGAAAGCGTAAATGAGCCATTTGTCGAGTGGTGCCCAATCCGCTTGTGTGCCCTGTAGATGGCAAGAATTACTGAAAATTAATGTTGCGTACGTAAATAAATAAATTCACAATAATATGCACAAATTTTGCTTTTCCGTAAAGAAATAGTTCCCATGAGAATTATATCGCTTCATCCATGTACAGAAAGTTCTCTTTTACATTTTCAAGTCTAAAAATGTTCATGCACGATATAATAGTTTGAAAAATATTTCTTTTCGTGTGGTTTATTTATGTACTGTATTTATCTGCAAGGCAAACTCCTGGGTTCAAAGAAAAAGAGCCACTGTGCACTTCAATTTAGAAATAAGGAAAATATATCACTGAAGAAGAAAATCGTTAAATAAAACGCCTTCTAAACTCTTATCACTGAAATAGCAATTTTAAAGATAAAAGCAAAGAAGAGCAGGGAATTGACTATCCTGCTAAACATAATCACAATAAAGAAATGTTTCCCATGTGGGGTCTATGTACGTTTTAAAGGAAATGTGATATCTTCAGCGTGAAAACAATAATACTGACGCAAACGACTACACGAACTCCATTTATGAAGGTTAAAGTTTTTACGACAGTAGGAAAACTTTACTGATGGGGTAATATAAAAATCTAAAACAGAAACATCATTACCATGATCGCGTAAAATGTAATGAGAGAACTAAAGTTTATGTAACCGGTGCCAAAATATACGTAAACATAAAACTTGAGTATGGAAGGAAATTGTGTTTTTTCAAGTATTTTTTAGGTTGCTATGCTAGGGTAATTATGCTTTTATCCTGAAGTTACTGCTCTTGATTTTTTATTCATAAATGGATTTAGGCGTTTATGAACCAAATAATCGGGAAAATGAACTAAATTTGCTTCGTTCAGTAAAAAAGTTAGTTTGAAATGTATTTTGTTTTTAAAAATGTACTTGTGTCACGCTATACTTTGTAGATGAGAACACAAAAAAATGACAAAATTGCGATACAATGCAGCTTGAATTTCTTGGGCGAAGCACACGCTATAAAAAAAAACCTGGAATAGAAGATACATTTTTCGTGGTTTCGTTCTGAATTAATGAAGCATATTCTTGATACGATCGTTTCCGTGAAATGTCGTGGAAAAACTGGAATTTCTCGGAGTATTCCGAATTCTCTGAAACCTTGCGCAATTCCTTTGGTATTTTAACGATAAACTGTCACTTTTAAGAAATGGTAACGGAAAATTCCGAATTTTCAGAAACCTTTCCTTAATTCGTATATTGACGGGAAAAAATTTGGTTTGCATTTTTCGGCATTTTGTTCACCAACTACTGTATTTTGTTAATACACACAATTCAGGTAGACTAGGAACATCAAACAGAAGTCATCGCTCTTTCTACGTTTATAAGTGAGTCACGGAAAAATTATCATTGGCTGTCACCGGGAATCGAACCCAGGGTCTTCCAGTTACGCGCCAGGCATGCTTCCACTGCACCACAGCGGTCTCGAATTCTCCAGACTCTCATACGACAAACTGCCAAACCACATGGCAGGTTGCCTCTTGGAGCCCCGCACAATGCTGTGGATTTAACAAAGGTGGAAAACAGCAACTGAACAAATAACTAAGAGGCGAATGAATAATTAATACACACAATTCCGTGACTCACTTATAAACGTGAAAAGAGCGATGACTTCTGTTTGATGTTCCTACTCCACGTCAATTCTGTGTATTAATTATTCATTCGCCTCCTAGTTATTTGTTCAGTTGCTGCTTACCATCTTTGGTGAATCCTCAGCATTGTGTGGGGCTCTAAGAAGTAACCTGCCATGTGGTTTGGCAGTTAGTCGTATGTGAGTCTGGAGAATTCGAGGCCGTTGTGGTGCAGTGGTAGCATGTCCGGCGCGTAACTGGAAAACCCTGGGTTCGATTCCCGATGATGGTCTATGATAATTTTTCCGTGACTCACTTATAAACGTGGAAAGAGCCTTGACTTCTGTTTGATATTGTATTACCGTAAAAAAATGGGTACTTAAATTATTGTAAAGGTGATTATATAATGCCTACGTATCCGTTTCTGGACCCCTTAATACTAAACCTTAAACAGCTATCAAGAGAACATTTTAAACAGGGATTGTCCCGAAACAACTAACAATGTTTTCATAAAAAATATGTGCACCTTAATTATCAAGGAAGTGGTCATGTTTTTCGAAATACTGTCCATTGCATCTAACACAGGTCCCCCAACGTTTCCTCCCACTTGACGAATGCCTTCTGGAATTTTTTTCTGAAATGCTGTTGAAGCACCCCTGATCAGCTGTAATAAGTTGTTGATGAGTCTCAAAATATCATCCCTGTAATGTCTTTTTTAAAATGGGGAATAACGAGAAGTAATAGGGCAACAAGTCTGTACCATATGCAGAGCGGGACATCAACTTAATACTAATTTTCTCCATCGGACAGTACAACGAAGAGCTCCGACGAGTTTTTTTGGTGATTGCATTTCCTTATGCGCAGAAGTTTTCGAGTAATCCACACTTACGTTTTCCAAGGTATTTGACGTTTTTCGTGTTTCTTTTGTTCCTGGGTCATGTCGTCTTGTACATCTTAATGCAAGATAATTTCAACGTTGTTACATTTTATAATCTCTTTTGTCAAGATTTTAAAGTTTTCACGGTTCTTTTAGTCTTGTATTACGATAATTTTAAGTTTTCATAATCCCTTTAGTCTCTCGACGTAGTTTTCACAACTCCTTTGTCTTCATGTGCCTCTCGTATTTCAACTAAAATACACTGATGTTCAAAATTAAGAGAATTTGCACATTTTGTCGAATTTCTGAAACACTAATGGACACATTTTAATGAAATTTGGTATGGATACACAGTTATATAAGAGAAAAAGTATACCATACAACAGTCATGGTACGTTTTCATGATCATCAGTAAGGCTCATCAGCACAGGAATGCCCAAAATCCACGTTTCAAGATCGAACATAAAATGACTCTAATATGGGGTATGGTCTCCTCTCACTGTCATGCAGCTCTCACAGCGTGACGTCATACTGGAAACGAGGCAGTTGATGAGTCCCTGTGGCAGTCGGCCCCACTCCTACAGCAACGCAGTTTTCAGCTCCTATGTGGTTTTCGGAGGGGTATGGCGAGCTGCAATTGCCCTCCCAAGAGCGTCCCAGACATGTTGGATATGGTTTAGGTCTGGCGATCTGGCTGGCCAATCCATCCGGCAAATATCCTCACTTTCAAGATTATCGTCGAGAAGGTGAGCCCTATGTGGAATATCGTTGCCGTCCATAAAAAGGAACCGAGGGCCAACTGCGTTCCTGAAAAGTCGAACATAAGGCTGTAAGATCTCATATCTATACCTCTCAGTAGTCAGGAAGCCTCAGTGAAACACATGAAGAGGTGTGCGGCCGTCTAACATGATGCCTGCCTAGACCATGACACCTCCGCTGACATAGCGGTCTCTTAATAGTATCAGGTCCCGGGTTCTCTCCAGAAGAAGGTACGTCGAAAATCAGTGTCCAGGCTGAATTGCGACTCGTCTGTGAAGAGAAAGTTACCCCACTGAAATCTGGTCCAAGGCTGATGCAGTCTGCACAAGCGCTATATCATAATATGCTTTGCATTTAAACATTTATGTTATCGTTTGACATATCAAACATCAAGGTTTTTTGAGTCAAAATCAAATTACCAACATTCGTTTTCACCGAAGCAACGGTGACGTCATATAAGTGGTAAGGTGACTGCAATAAATATGAATATGCGGGTAGATTTTCATAGTAATTGAAATTTGAATAAAAATAAAGTTTCCCCCCTTAAGATATTAGCGATGGCGACATAATTTTACTCACGCTTCCAAAAACATCTGACTTGCTAGCTTTTAAATGTACAATTTCGAACGCAATTGTTTACTAAATACACAGTTGACGTGGACCAGGAACATCAAAAGAAGTCATCGCTCTTTCCACGTTTGTAAGTGAGTTATGGGAAAATTCTCATCTGCCGCCACCGGGAATCGAACCCAGGGTTGTCCAGGTACGCGCCGGACATGCTTCCACTGCACCACAGCGGCGTCGAAATACTCCAGACTCACTAACGACAAACTATCAAACCACATGGCAACAAGGTTGCTTCTTTGGAGGCCCGCACAATGCTGGGGATTCCCCAAAGATGAACAGGAGCAGCTGAACAAATAAATAGAAGGCGAATGAATGATAAATACACAGTTCATGTGGACCAGGAGCATCAACCGTGGAAAGAGCAATGACTTGTATTTGATGTCACTGGTACACGTGAACTGTGTATTTATCATTCATGCGCCTTCTAGTTATTTGTTCAGTTGCTCTTGTTCATCTTTGATGAATCCCCAGCATTGTGCGGAACTCCAAAAACGCAACCTGCCATGTGGTTTGGTAGTTTGTCGTTAGTGAGTCTGGAGTATTTCGACGTCGCTGTGGTGCAGTGGAAGCATGTCCGGCGTGTGACTGGGACCCTGCGTTCGATTCCCGGTGGCGGCCGATCAGAATGTTTCCGTGACTCACTTATAAACGTGGAAAGAGCGATGACCTCTATTTGAAATTGTTTACGAAATTGTTTATAAGCAGGGTTCTTTTTACATTTATGCTGAAAGTAAAAACGTATTTTGTTCTGTTTTCTGTTATTATTTTGTTCTGTTGTCTTAATATTTTAAGGATGAAAGCGAAGAGTAACGACGTATTTTTACTTGTTTTGTGTAGGCTTGAAGTTTCAAATTTACATTATGAACGAAATTGCTTATGTGTCGTATGGTAGAATAATTCAGGCAGACATGTTTCCCAACAGAGCGAAGAAATATGAAGTGTATGGCCATTTCAACTGTATATCGATACTATAACATCTGTTTTTCAACTGTATTTTAATATCATCACGTTAGAAAAACGGATATTTAGCTAGTCTTACTATATAGCAGTATATTTCATCGTTCCTTTAAGATAAATGAAAGTCGCTGCAAAGTTTAAAAAGTTGTGAAGTTCCAAAGCACTATATTCCCTCCGAAAATCACGATGAAAAAAAATGTTACTTGTAATAAGCTCTACAGCAAAATTGAAGTTATTACAAACATTTTCAGAGAAATAATGACCTCCAACAGAGAATAAAATGACTTAATATATCCGAATTAATAGTTGGGGCAGCAAATATGAATGGGAAGTTTAATGGAGATGCTACAAAATTCAAAGAGGAAGAACCAAGAGATTTATACCCACACACTTATATGCTCCCTTTTAGATTTGACTGTGATTCGTTTTTGTGCGGAAGCAAAAATACGGCAATATGATATTAATACAGAGAACTCATTATATAGCATTATTCATGTATCAGTGAAAAAAAAATTGAGAACAGAAAAAGTAGTTTATTTTCAGAAAACTTAGCATCTTGTCAAAATACGCTCGGCATTTGTCATCCTTCTTTAACATCAGTGATTGAAGAGCATAACAAAATGTTATGCACTTAGAAGACCCACATTTTCTGACATTTACGAAAAGACTGTTTCCGAGGACGACTATTCGTCCACCTCCCGCTAATTGTTTGATCACGCTACGTCTATGACCATCTGCGTTGTGCGGATAACACAGTCTTAATTTTTAGTAGCAAAGAGAAATGGGATAAAGACAAAATAAGCTGCAGAAATGAGTGTGAAAGAAGAACTGCCCATGAAAAGGAACTAAAAACACGAAAAGGTGCAAATGCCGCTTCTTTTCAAGGCAAGATAAATTAGCAAGAAATTATTGAATAATAATAGTGTTGTTTATACAGTATAAGGTCGAAAATAAACATAAACATCCCTTGTTAAACGACGTTCGGAAAAGCGATGCTATAGAAACAAGATTGGTTTACGATTTTAAAAAGTTGTGGAAAAGTAAAGTTATGTCCATCAAAACGAAACAAAGGATTCTAGATTGAATAATTTTTTTCAACGGTAACTTATGGGAGTGAAGGCTGAAACCTCCAAGACACAGATAAAAAAATTCATTTGAAATGTGTAGTTATGAAAAAATGTTTCGAATTTCTTTTATATTTAGCCCGAGCAATAAATGAATGTTAATCACGGTTTGTAAGCCTCAGATTTCTCTTTTTATCGCGGAATAAAAAGGCAAGGACTTGTTTAATTTCATCCCATAGCCAGGAGCAATGATCATCTGTTGAAGGCAATCATGAAATTCGAAAATAAAGAAATAAGAACACGTGACTGACTGTCGGCAATGTGAAAAGATGGATTCAGAGACACGCTGAGACTAAATATTATGGAAGCCCCAGGTGCAGTCCTGAATTTTAGTATTTCTCTGGTTTCCTTACGGTGACAAACACTATTGAAGGAACTTACAAATCCCTTTATTATAAAACAAGAAAGTTGACACCGAATTTTCGGGTGTAATGAGCACGTCTTTTTAATCCGTTCTGACGCAAATTAAATTTATCAAAGCTATTCAAAGTCAATGGAACCGGTATGAAAAACAATAGATCTGACCAAAAAAGAAGATTTTCAATCGGGGTTTTTAATCCCTCAGATATTGCTGTAAACGGAATCGTGAGCTCACGAACTCTTACAAACAGAGATATCGACAAAAATAAGATGTGTCTTTACGTCCCCTGGTATGAAAACCATGCATTATTTTAGGAAGAAAGTATTCTCAAAAGGTTTATCCGTATAAGTGGTATCGGTCGAAGAAAAAAAAAATTAGCCTAGTTTTCAGGAACCCAGATTTTGCAACAAATACTTCAGAAGCAGAAATTAACACATATGACCCCTGGCGGCTAAACCATTATTTACCAAACATTAGAAATGATGTGAAAAATATTTTCCATCAGGTCCTGTATGCGATACAGGAAGAATTTTTCAAATCAGAGCTTTAGGAGCAGAAATAACGCAGAAAACGCAATTTACCTTTGTGCCCCCTAGCGGAAAGTGTATGATTTACTTGAAAAATCTAAATTTATAGGAAAAACATTTCGCATCGGAAATACTATCCAACAAAGAAGGATTTTTTTAAATCCTACTCTTAGAAGTAGAGATATTGACAAAAATAAGATATACATCTACGACCCTTGGCATAGAACACATGCATTTTCTCAAGAAGAAAATTTTCCTAAAAGGTTTGTCGACATGAGTAGTATTGGTCAACAAACGACTTTTTTTTCAATCGAGATTTTAGAAGCTCATATTTTGCTGCAAATACAACAGAAGCGAAATTTACGATTTACGCCCCCTGGTGGCAAAACTATTTTTTTACAAAAATTAGAAATTATGTGCAAACGATGTCCCATTACGAGCTGTATCCGGTGTAGAAAGAATTTTTCAAATCTGAGATTTAGAAGCAGAGATATAGGGGGAAACGCCATTTACCTTTACGCCCCCTAGCGGAAAGTCTATGAATTACTTGAAAATTTTGAAATTTTATGAAAAACCTGTCACACGGAAAACACTATCCAACAAAGAAGGAATTTTTCAAATCTGACTCCTAGAAGTAGAGATTTGACAAAAAAGATGTACATCTACGTTCCCTGGCGGAGAAACTGTTGAATATTTTAAGAAGAAAATATTCCGAAAAGGTTTATCGATGTGAGTGGCATCAGTCCACGAAAGAATTTTTTAATCTATATTTTATAAGCTCAGATTTTATGGCAAATAGACAGAAGCAAAAATTAACACTTACGCCCCTTGGTGGCCAAAGTATTCTTAACCAAAAATTTGAAATTATGTGCAAAAGATTTTCCATCAGGAGATGTATCCGCTGAAAAAAAAAATTCAAATCGGAGTTATAGAAGAAGAGGTATCGGAGAAAATGTAATTTAATTTAACGCCCCCTAGCGGAAAATCTATGTGTAATTTGAAAAAGTAACTATATCTAAAATACTATTCGGCATAAATGGAATCGAAAGATAAAATAATTTTTTTAATCGGTTGTTTAGAAGCAAATATGTGGAATAAAACGTATTTTTGAATTCGAAATCATCTGCATTTACGCCATCTACCGGCGAAATTGCATATCGTACAAAAAACACCAAATAAAGGATCACCATTTGTATATATCAAGCTTCCCAATCCAAAAAGAATTTTTGAAATCGGACTAATAGTTGCTGAGATATCGTGGGTACAGACGGACGGACAAACCGATAACAGAAGCACTATCTTTTTTTACAAAAGACGTGCTAAAAAAAAGTAACTGCCGCCGCCGCTGTTTTAGAAATTTCGCGACACTCGCTCTTTCCTAGCTCGCAGAGCAAAAAGTATTCAACCCAAAAGTATGAAATTTGCATACATCGTTTGTAGAGAATTGCTTAGAGAACACGCTGAAATATATCGTTTTTTCGATTCTAGCGATACTTCAAGAGCTATTGTATTTCAAAGTTAAGCTAAGCAAAAAACTACTATCAGTTCGCGTTCCAGACACTCTAACAGCAACAGAACCTTGAAACTTCATAGGCATGTAAGGCCATGGCCGAACGTTTACACCTCGTTGCTCTTTTTTTTTTTTTTTTTTTTTGAATTTCGATTTAGTTTACGAGAAATAAAATTTTTAAATTTCACAAAATTCTCAATTTCGCGATGGGATCCTTTTTAAGAAACGGATATATGACAAACTATATATGACTCATAACGCATTCCACTTTTTACAGCATGAACTCACAACTCTCATCCCTCTATTAAGAAAAAATAATTTCCTGAATTTAAATATTTTTAAAGACGCAAAGTAAAGAAACGAATGGTGTCCTCTGTCTTCAGCGGTAGCCACACAGGAAAGTTCTTGTCCCGTGACCTGCTGCCAAAGTGACGCAGCTATTTTAAACGGTCTCGTCTCACTGGGTGAAAGACAGGCTACAATCAAAATGGTAATGACGAAATGCTTAGTGACGTAGCGACGCTTTTAGAGTTCGGCGATTATAACATAAATACCTATGATAATATAGGCTTTCGGCTCCCGCTTTCCTAGCTCGCAGCGCAAAAAGTATTGAACAATTGGGAGAAAAGTTTCATTTCGTCTTCAACCTACGGTTGGAAAGCGTAAAAAAATATCGGTACGTAAAAAAATGAGAAGAATAAGATGTATAGGAAACAGGATTTGCGAACGTGAAGAAGATAAGTTAGAACACACACGTACGTCAGAACATCGATAAACGATTTAAAAAATTACTCTACATATCTTATATTACCTCGTCCTTTTTGACGGACTTTCACCTATGGTCTTAAAAAACGTTATTGTATATAAAGTACGTACATGTAGCGCCTATACTTGCGTAGAAACTTAAATCTTTTTGGAAGAAATGGCTTTTGAAATGAAGAAGATGTAAATAATAACACAAGGAACTTTACACCAACTATACATAAGACAGAATAACTATACTAGTGATCCGAATTTATTGGCGTAAATAAAAAACAAAGCTTCAAAGCTTTCATACATCAACCAGATGGATTTTTAAAGGAAGGTAGACAGAAAACTGCCAACTGTGTGAATAATAGAACGCTTCAAAAATTTGAATGCGGTGACATGACTTGACAATAGACGAAGAGATGCAAATATAATTACTCAATTAAACACACGAGGCATCATGTTCACTTTGCACGCGGAATACTTGGAGGAAAAAATGGTATGCTTAAGGGAAATTCTGACAAGTCCCCACTTTCCAACGAAACTAGAGTTTATGCCATACTTTTACAATATCCGGACGGCTCCAAGTGATACTACATTGGAATGACCAAACTTTCATTTAGAACTAGAGTCAACGAGCATAAAGAATGGCAAATTAACCTCGGCCTTATCCAGAAATGTCCAGTTCAAGTCCGGTGATCCTATGTGGGATGACATAAAGAAATTAGCTTCTTTCTCTACTCTTAAACCCACTCGCATTCGGGAAACTTTGGAGATCATTACCAATAATGAGGCCTGCAATGATAGCGTCTCGCTCGATACGGATTTGGAACCAATTCTTCAAGTAGCGAATGCATTTTGTTTTCCTCCAAGGATTCAGCGTGCAAGACGAACATGATGCCCCATGTCTTGAATTGAATAATTACATTTGCATCTCTTCGTTTATTCTGAAGTGACCGCGTCCAAATTCTTTTAGCGCTTTGATATCTACAGTTTGCTGTGTACCTTTCTTGAAAGAGTCGTTTGGTTGTTGTTCGAAAGCTTGGAAATGTTGGTTTTTATTTACGCCAGTAAATTCGGATCACTAGTATAGTCATACTATTTTATGAAGAAGACGGCGTATACACGTCTCAGTTAAAAATGTAAATAATGGGACATACATACTGCAGCGAGCCCGTGGTTTCATTTAATGAACTATCCGCATCTTTCCTACCCAAAAAATTGCCGCTAATATGATAAAGTGCGAAACCTAATCCCGTTTGAAAGTAAGACCACGGAATCTCCTGCTGCTCAAAACGAAACGATTCGATCTTGCGTGACAGTGAGCATGTCATCCTGCCTTTGGTACGGGAGTAACCATGAAACATTAGATAAATAACTTCCACTTTGGGTAAAGGTGCAAAGATTCAGCATCTCTGGTGTTTTCACAGCAAGCGTGGCCTTCCCTACTTGCAACTACTCGCGGGGTCGTTGTTACGGTAGAACAAATTCATAATGTTTTCAAAAATTCTACAAAGGTAATTCCATGAATAGTATAGAAAAAGATTTGGCGTATGATGCAGATTGTAAAAAAACCAACACCTATGACGAATATGTTTATAATGATGACGCAACTTGAGCGGAAATCGACTTATATGAATGAACTATTTGAAAATTCCGATAGTGGATCGGACTTTGAAAGAATTTAAAGAAGATGATTTTAGAAATTTACATCAAATAATTTCAGTACATATTATGGTTTCCGAACTATTAAAATTTGCTGCCACTTTACTCGCATTGTGTTTCCAGACTTTAACTGATTTGAGTTCCCTTCTATCGCCAATAACAGCCTGTACACGTTGAGGTATCAACTCCACCAGATGCCTGAGGGTTTCAGGAAGTAACGCCAGCCATGCCTGTTGCAGTATTGTCCACAAATCCGCCAGAGATGTCGGTCCAGTATCCATGGATACAAAGTTCAGCTCCACGGCGTCACAGAGGGCTTCCAAAGGGTTTAAATCGTGGAAACCTGGGGTCCACTGGATGACTCCAAACTCAGATGAGTTTTCCTCGAGCCATGCCAGCTTGGTTACGGTACGCTGGGTGCGGCGCATTGCCCTCCTGAAAAAGACCATCGCCGTCAAGATGCACGAAAGCCATGAAAGTGCGTAGGTGATCAGGAAGCACATGCTGGTAGCGCGCAGTGATTTAAGACCTCTCCAGGCATAATAAGGTACCTAATGTGTCCCGTGAGAAGACCCCGAAGCCATCGCGGAACCACCAGACCTTGAGCAGGGCCGGTCGGGCACGACGGGGCCATAGCCTCATACTGTCGACCCCACACCCGTACCCTCCCGGCAGCTCTGTGGAGATGAAAATGCGATTCATCTCGCCACAGGAGCTAGCGCCACCCTGTAAAGATCCAGTTTTTATGTTCTAGGCACCAGTGGAGGCGTAATGTCTCATGACAATCAGTCAACAGTGTCCCCCGAATATGGCGTCGGTCCCGTAGCCCAGGCGTGCGTGGTACCGTTCGCTCGATGTCGCTGCTTAGGTCTCCGACATTTAACCCAAATGCGATTTGCGACGCTGTTGCCCAGCTATCGGTTTGTATGATCCTGTGTGGTCTACGTCGAACCGGGTCTTCAATAGCGTACGGTCGGCCACCGCTAACTCTCTGCGCGCTTGTACCTTTGTCGATGGCATACTAGAAATTACATCCTTGATACAATTGCCCTCGGGAAGTCAAGGTTTCTCACTACGTAGGCATTCGAACGACCCATGTATCTTGCGCGGACAATGCGTCCGTCCACGATCAAGGGCACTCGGAACACCACGTTTACTCATGTTTGTTCATTGCAATACACTGTTGGATAACTCTGCTGTCCATCTCTTAATCGCCGCGTTGTTTGGGTCTGTTCCAATTTGGGCGGCGGGTTGCCAATGTCAACTGTTCATCCCCCCTATCTCTAATGTTTTATCAACTGAATGTATATACACTATATTGAGAAAAGTCACCGGATACTCCTTCGAAATCAAATTAACAGATACGCTGCGTTGTTAAGATGCGCGGTACAGCTGCAAAACAAGCTTGCAGTTGACCGCGATCATATCGCACTGTGAGGTTGAGTGAAAATGTTGCAGCGGAAGAGAACTGACTTTGAGAAAGGAAAGATTGTTGGGTGTCATATTAGTGGGTTGTCCATCACAGAAGCCGAAAGGCGTTTAAACATGCCCAAGTCAACTGTTTTGAATGTGCTGTTTTGGATCCATCTTTCTGATGGCCTTGTGTGGGTGTGGGGGCAGCCGGGGGAACGCTCTTTACCACTGTGTACTGTTCCTTCGGTCAAGTTTGGAGCTGGCAGTGTACTCGTGCGGGGGTGTTTTTCGTTGGTATGGTCCCGTCCCATTGGTTATCGTGGACTTACCTGTTAACCAGCACGTCTACTTCGATATTCTGGATAATTATGCGTTACCAACTCTGTGGCAGTACTCCAGAAACGATCCTTGTTGGTACCAGCAGGAAAATGCACCGAGCCCTAAAGCAAGGTTTCAAAATCGCTTTATTCTAATTTATCATAAGAAAACATAAGAGGGAGACGTACAGTATTGGGCATCTCACTGGGGACTGTTACGTCATGGTTTGACGATAGTTCCATATCGTGTGTGGACTTGCCAGCTCAGAACCCTGGTCTTAATCCCATAGAGTACCTATGGGATGAATTAGAGTGCCGTATAAAAAGTTTGGAACCAAGGACACCTACTAAGCAACAGTTAACGGCAGCATTATTTACTGAATGGAAGCTCATCCCTATGGCTGTGTTCTAAATAAAACCTTGTCGAAAGCATGTCTCCAAAGGTCAGTGCATGCATTAAGGCCAAAGGTGGACCGACACCGTACTAATGTATATTAATAAATGCTATGTTGTGTTTCTCTTCTAGTTGTCCGGTGACTTTTGTCAATATAGTGTATAACAAGAAAGGTGACACCGAATTATCGGATGTACAGAGCACGTCATTAAAATCCATTCTGACGCGAATTACATTTATCGAAGCTATTCAAGGTCACTGGGACCGGTATGGAAAACAATAGTATCAGACCGAAGAAAGAAGTTTTCTTAGCAGGTTTTTAACCGCACAGATATTGCTGTTAACGGAATCGTGAATTCATGCTGTCTGGTGGCACACCTGTGCCTTAAGAAAATTTTTAAATTATATGAGAAACATTTCGCACCGGAAACGCTCTCCAGCGAAGAAAGAATTTTTCAAATCAAACTCTTAGAAGCAGAGATATCGATAAAAATAAGACCCGCATCTACGCCTCTGGCGGGGAAAATGTGCATTATTTCAAGAAGAGAGTATTCTCAAAAGATTTTTCAATGTGAGCGGTATCGGTTCAGCAAAGAATGTTTTCATTCGAATTTTCAGGAGCTCAGATTTTGCTGCAAATACATCAGAAGCAGAAATAAACACTAATGCCCCTTGGTGGCCAAACCATTCTGTACTGAATATTAGGAATTATATGATAAACATTTCCCACCAGGAGCTGTATGCGATCAAGAAAGAATTTTTGAAATCGGAATTTTAGAAGCAGAGATAACGGGGGAAACTCGATTTACCTTCATGACCCCTTGGGGAAAGTCTAAATATTACTTGATAATTTTGAGATTATGTAGAAAACACGTCTCACGGGGAACTCTATCCAGTAAAGAAGGAATTTTTCGAATCGGGAAATTAGAAACAGATATATTAACAAAAACCAGTTATACATATACACTCCCTGGTGAAGAAACCACGCATATATTTTAAAAAGAAAATATTCCGAAAAGGTTTATCGACGTAAGTGGCACCGACACACAAATGAATTTTTCAGTCGAGATTTTAGAAGCTGAGATTTTGTGGGAAATACATCAGAAGCAGAAAATGACCATTACGCCCCCTGTTGGCCAAATTATTCTTTACCAAAAAACAGAAATTATATGCAAAACATTTCTCATAAAGTGTTGTATCCACTGAAGAAAATATTTTGCAACTCGGAGTTTTAGAAATAGAGATATCGGGGAAAACGCAATTTAATTTTACGCCCTCTAGCAAAAAATCTATGCATAACATGAAAAAGTAGCTATATCTAAAATTATCTTCGACATAAATATAATCGAAAGGTTAAAAGGAGTTTTTCGATCGGGTGTTTAGAAGCACATACATTGAATAAAATGTGTTTTGAATTCGATATCATCTGTATTTACGCCCACTAGCAGCGAAATTGTACATCGTAAAAAAAAAAAAAAAAAAAATGGTAATCAATCGCATATTTCAAGATTTCCAATGCAAAAAGAATTTTTCAGATCGGACAAATAGTTGCATAGATACGGTGTCCACAGACGGACGGACAAACCGATAATAAAAGCACTGTCTTTCCATTGCCCTTATGCGTCATAACTTAGGTGAAAATGCTTTGATTGCGACAAAACTTTAACATGTTGTTCCGGAGGTATACTGAACAGGTTCTGTACAATATCATCGAAATGGGGTAAAAGGTCAGGACATAAGAGCTTGATTTATTCCACAGTCATTATTCTCATAACTTGAGTAATGATTTCTGGTATGTTGGAAAGCGTATCATAAGCAATGCAGTGCATGATTTTACTAACTTGTTTTAGGAAAGACGTGCTAACAAGAACAAAGAATAAGGTTTAAAAATGAATTTACAGAAAATAAAATCGATGTACAATTCTTTGACAAGAAGTAAAGATTCAGTGACCTTGGACAACTGATATCAAACGAGGGTCATGTAGTAGACAAAAGAAACACGTGTATAAAACATGGTTGGTAAGCTTTTGGAAAGAAAAGTAAAATTGTGTGCATCCTTCGAAATTTTTGCTTATGGATCAGGGACATGAATTTAACTAAAATATATATTGGCTGCAAGAAATATAGAGAGATGTATGCTTGGTTTAACAAGGGAGTATAGGACGACGCACGCACAAGTGAAAAAAGGTGAAAATATTTAAAAACATGATGATCAAAGCGAAGAACATCGAAGTGGCAATGGATAGGACATATTGCTAGAAGAATTGATCACAGTTGGACAGCTGAAACAATAGATTGGATAGTAAGGGACAGGAAAAGACCCCGAAGGCGGTCACGTAAAAATTTGGGAGGATGAAATTCGAAAGTATGTTGCAGTTAATTGCAAGAGACAGTCTCAAGACAGCAATCAAAGAGAAGTCATCGGTCTTTCCACGTTTATAAGTGAGTCACGGAAAAATCCGCATTGGCCGCCACCTGGAATCGAACCCAGTTCTTCAGTTACGCGCCTGATATGTTACCACTGCACCACAGCGGCCTCAAATTCTCCAGACTCACATACGACTAAATGCCAAACAACATGACAGGTTGCTCCTTGGAGCCCCGCACAATGCTCGGAATTCGCCAAAGAGGGTACGCAGCAGTTGAACAAATAACAAGGAGGCAAGCGAATAATTAATACACACAATTGACGTGGATTAGGAACATCAAGAAGAAGTCATCGTTCTTTCCACGTTTATGAGTGAGTCACGAAAACATTCTCATTGGCCACCACCAGAAATAGAACCCAGGTCTTCCAGTTATGCGCCGGACATGCTACAACTGCACCACAGCGGCATCGAATTATCCAGCCATCTGGTTTGACAGTTAGTCGTATGTGAGTCTGGAGAATTCGAAGCCGCTGTGGTGTAGCGGTAGCATGCTCCAGCGCGTAACTGGGAACACCTGGGGTCGATTCCCGGTGGCGGCGAATGATAATTTTTGCGTGACTCACTTATAAACGTGGAAATAACGATGACTTCTGTTTAATGTTCCTAATCCACGTCAATTGTGTGTATTAATTATTCGTTTGCCTCCTTGTTATTTGTTCAACTGCTGCGTACCATCCTTGGCGAATTCCCAGCATTGTGCGGGGCTCCAAGAAGCAACCTGCCATGTGGTTTGGCAGTTAGTCGTATGTGAGTCTGGATAATTCGAGCCCGCTGTGGTGCAGTGGAAGCATGTCCGGCGCGTAAATGGAAGACCCTGAGTTCGATTCCCGGTTGCGGCTGATGATAATTTTTCCGTGACTCACTTATAAACGTGGAAAGAGCGATGCCTTCTGTTTGATGTTCCTAATCCGCGTCAATGTGTGTTATAATCAAGACAGAAAGTTGCTAAAAATACTTGGGGGAGAACTTCATCCTGCAGTGGATTAATAATGGCTGAAGATAATGATATCTAAACTTGTGCCAGTCCATAGGAATATCTTTTGAATCGAGGACCTAAAATCCTCTCTCAGTATCTGATGATATTCTACTCACATTCACCGTTAGAAAGGAGACAAACTCCTAAAATTTGCCTTTTACAGCAGTTCACCATATTACATAAAGTTACCAACGTTCAAGTAATAAACGTTCGCTTCGTGAGTGACGACAACACGAGAACGATTGCTTCGAAATGTGTTACACTCAGCAATAAATGGCTGTAGGCGATCGAGCTGCAAAATACAAGTACTATCCATTTGTCGATGGCACAGAATGCGCTCTGCCATTTTGTCAAGGACCAGAGCAAGTTCAATCATTCCAAATGTTAACATTAGATGAAAATTAATTCCACTCTTAACCGACACTCTGTAACGAGGTTTAGGGTGAAATTAATCAGTAAGCTGCATTCTGCATACACCACCCCTTTAATCTCACAAGCACTGATCTCAGGCAGAAATACGAGGTAGATGTTCCTGTTTCATAAAATATGCCAAATTTATAGAGCATCGATCTCTTTAACGTACTAATATACGACGTGAATTCTTTATGTAATTACAGATTGCAAGCACATGCCGTTATTTCCACAATTCAATATTCATCGCTAACAAAGGCACATATAAAAGCTGCATTTGCTTAATTAGAAGAATAGGATGATTTAAATAATTTCTGTAGATTGTATCTTAAGACGACTAAGCGAAAGAACTAATGACTATGAATTACTTCTTTTCACTTTAGTTTTGTTTAAGGCTCCTGCCCACGAGCAAAAAGGCGTCCTTAATCATTTTCTGTTCACTACTACAGTGAGTCCTTACTCTCAATTATCTATGCTCTGTTTTGTATCAAATAGTGCTAATTAATTTATCAATATGATTTGTTTATTAAATTAGAACAACCAGCGCAAAAGCCCCTTTACTTCCCAACACTACAGAAGTGTATCGCAGGCTTGACCCGGTGAACAAGTATTCTGAGTCATTGTTTTCTGACCATTCATCCGACACGGACAGAGGTCCAAGTGCCGGGTGGAATATGGGTGGTGTGTTTTCCTACTGACGCTGGGCTTCTATATTCGGTTCCTGTGGAGTAAAGATATGCATTCTACGGGTAGCTACAGAGGTGAATACGCTTCCAGTTGTTATGTTATTATTAGAAGTTACCAACAATCAGGTTTTATTACCTATTGATCACGGTTCGTAAATAAAATACTTTAACGTTATTTTAAATACACCAGACCGTGAATACTCAAGAGACGCTCATAGCAATGGACGATGTCATCGCTCCGTCCACGTTATTTTATAAATAACGCATAGCAACTGAAAAATTGTTGTTCCGACCCCGCTGGGATCAAACCCTAGATCTCTCTATAATTAGTACAGTATTTCGCATTTAGGTTACGATGTCAACAATTCTCAGCGGTGTCGGGAAAACTATTTTTCAGTTGCTATGCGCTGTTTATAAAATAACGTGGACAGAGCGATGACATCGTCTGTTTACATTATCTCCATATATTTGGTATACACCATATTGACAAAAGTCACCAGACACCTAGAAGACAAACACAACATGGCATTTATTGACATACATTAGTACGGTGTCGGACCACCTTTGGCCTTAATGGATGCACTGACCCTTCGGTACCTTCTTTCGACAAGGTTTTGGAACACATCGATAGGTATGCGCTTCCAATCAGTACATAATGCTGCCGCTAACTGTTGCTTAGTTGTAGGCCTTTGTACCAAATTTCTTATGCGGCGCTCTAATTCACCCCATATGTGATCTATGGGGTTAAGATCATGGCTCTGTGCTGGCCAGTCCACACACGATAGGGAATTATCGTTAAACTACGCCACCTTAACAGTCCTTGCTTTATGGCTCGGTGCATTATCCTTCTGGTACCAACAAGGATCGTTTCCATAGTATTGCCACATAGCTGGTTGGGCATAATTGTACAGAATATCGAGGTAGACGTGCTGGTTAACAGGTTTTTCCAAGATCACCAATAAGCCGGGACCATACTACGAAAAACACCCCTACACGATTACATTGTCAGCTCCAAACTAGCGTTCTCCCGGCTGCCGCCATACCCAAATACGACCATCAGATTGATGGATCGTGTATCTGGATTCATCATTCCATAAGGCCCGTTTCCATTGATCAACGGTCCACGATAAATGTTCTTTACACCATGCTAAACGACGAGTAGTATTGCGAGTGGAGATGAAAGTCTTCTGAGCAGCCGCACGACCACGGTAACCCATGGAAATGAAGTTATCTGCCAATAGTACGTGTACATACTGAGGTACCATCATTGTTACTCACCTATACGCTGAGGTCTTGTGCAGTACTTAATCGATTTGCTGTAACGACTCTCGTGAGGCTCCAACGTCCTCTCTCACTGATTTACTTTGGTCTGCCGGTACGTTTTGCTGCTTCAGGCACGCCATGTGTCTTCCTCTTATTCAGTACATCCAAAACAGTTGGATTGGGTATGTTTAAACGCTGCTCCTCAGTTTCTCTTATGGACAACCCACTAATATAACATCCAAGAGTCTTTCCTTTCTCAAAGTCAGTTCTCTCCCTCCGCGACATTTGACATTTTCACTCAATGTCACAGTGCGGTATGATCGCAGGCTTGTTTTTATACCGTTTGCAGCTGTACCGCGCATCTTAACGCCACGAATCCGTTCATTTGCTTTTGAAGGGATGTCCGGTGACTTTTGTCAATATAGTGTTTTTTCACCAACGTTTATAGCGTAGTAAATCCATTTATTTTTGTGGTTTAATACGCATAAAGTTTCGCCAAGCTTTCGCTCTGCACTGCAAGGCTTTCTTCAAGGAGATGATAGACATAAAATGACATTTTATGTCTACCATTGATTTAAAAGAGCCTCCAAGTTGAGGTACATTTATATCTACAAGGCAATGGTAGACATTTATGTCTACCATTGGCTTTAAAATTCTTCCCAGTTGAGAGCGAAAGCTTGGCGAACGTTTATTCCCATTAAACCACAAAAATAAAAAAAGATTAAGTAAGCTATAAGCGTTTCTTGAGTATTCGAAAATACTTTGCATAATATTCAAAGAATACAGGATTCTCGAGAGAACAGAAGGAAATGCGTAAAGAGGAAAACCGGAAAAGGAAGGAAAATAATCCCTGCATCGTAAACCATTTTATCTTTCTCCTCAAACTAACACTTCGTTGCCTCTTTCATTTCCGAATCATCATCGAAATGAATATCCCGCAAACCCTTTTGTTTCAGATATTTTAAGTGGAAGAAATCATTAGAAAACGAGTCAGGTAAGTACAGTGGGTGGAAAAACAGTGGATGTCATTCTGTCACAGCAAATAGAAATACCTGCAGTGTGGATTGGAGCATAGTCCAGCAGAAGCAGAACAACGCGTCGCAAATTTCCTTGCTGCCTAATAGGCAGCATTGGTAGTCATTTTCTGATGCAAGTAATCAATTAACAGTAACAATTCTGAGCACCCCAAAAATGGTGCCCTTAATTTTCCCTGCAAATGATTGTTTTTGATTTTTGTTTTGTTTTGGTGGTTGTGATCGATGAAATTTCCCGTGCATACTCTTTTCTTTACTATCACGGTCCCAAAGGTAAAGTCATGTCTCATCACCAGTCACAGTGCCAGAAAACGGTCATCTGGGTCACGGTTAATGCTGTAACGTTCAAACCGATTTGCTTCAACACTACCAATCTTCATCTCAAGTGTCAACATTCCAGTAACCCATCTAGCACAGACATTTGACATACCTAACCTCTCACGCAAAATGGTGCAAACACTGCCTCTACTTAACTTTAATTCCTAAGAAATATATGCGACACGGATTCGACGGTTTGGCATCAACACGTCCTTCACTTTCTGGAACATTTCATCTGTGGCCACCTCCACTGAGCGTCCCTTGCCAGGGTCGTCTCCGAACGAGTCTCTTCCCCGTGAAATCTGAGGTCACTTCTACTGTGCGTCCCTTGCGAGGGTTGTCTTCAAACGAGTCTCTTCCCCAGTACATCTGAGGTCACTTCCACTGACGTACCTTCCTAGGGTCGTCTTTGAACGAGTCTCTTCCCCGTTAAATCCGAGTACTTCCACTGAGCCTCCATTGCGAGGGTTGTCTTCGAACGAGTCTCTTCCCCGTTACATCTGAGGTCACTTCCACTGAGCGTCCCCTCCGAGTGCCGTCTTCGAACGAGTCTCTTCCTCTTTACATCTGAGGTCACTTCCACTGAGCTTCCCTTGTGAAGGCTGTATTCGAACGAGTCTCTTTCCCATTACATCTGAGGTCACTTCGACTTAGCGTCCTTTGCGATGGTCGTTTTGGAACGAGTCCCTTCCCCGTTACATCTGGTGTCACTTCCACTGAGCGTCCCTTCCGAGGCGAGGGTCATCTTAAAACGAGTCTCTTCTCCGTTATATCTCAAGTCACTTCCACTGAGCGTCCCTTGCGAGGGTCGTCTTCGAACGAGTCTCTTCCCCGTTACATCTGAGGTCACTTCCATTGAGCTTCCTTTGCGAAGGTCGTCTTCGAACGAGTCTCTTCCCAGTACATCTGAGGTCACTTCCACTGAGCGTCCCTGGCGTGGGTCGTCTTTGAACGAGTCTATTCCTCGTTATATCTGAGGTCACTTTCACTGAGCTTCCCTTGTGAAGGCTGTATTCGAACGAGTCTCTTTCCCATTACATCTGAGGTCACTTCGACTTAGCGTCCTTTGCGATGGTCGTTTTGGAACGAGTCTCTGCCCCGTTACATCTGAGGTCACTTACCACTGAGCGTCCCTTTCGAGTGTCGTCTTCGAATGAGTCTCTTCCTCGTTACATCTGAGGTCACTTACACTGAGCTTCCCTTGCGAGAATCGTCTTCGAACGAGTCTCTTCCAGGTACATCTGGTGTCACTTCCACTGAGCTTCCCTTGCGAAGGCCGTCTTCTAACGAGTCTCTTTCCTGTTACACTGAGGTCACTTCCATTTAGCGTCCCTTGTGAGGTTCGTCGTCCAACGACTCTCTTCCTCGTATAAAGAGAGCAGCCCATCTTTTGACTGTGACATATCAAAGTTCACCATCGACGTAAACACGGACTATCCGTTCATGAATACTGCACGGCGTTTCATCTCCTTCATCAAAAGTTCAATCACCACTAGGTTCCACAATTTCATCTGTCGCTGATCCATTGTCACCGTATAGACTACAATGTACTGTGGCTCCGTATCAAATGGTGTAACACAGAGACGTGGCGTGGCTGTTACAAAACTGAAGTAGTGATGCAATATTTCAAGTAATTGCATCAGCTATAAACCACTATTTTCAAAGTCAAGTCATAGAACTTATTGAACGGCTTCGTTCAGTGGTTAGAATTAAACCTCTAAGATAATGACATGTTGAACATTAAACTTTCTTTGATTACAGTGCTTGCGATACTAAGATGGAGCAATACAACAGCCTTTACTCATAATTAATTATTGTATTATGCGATCTACTATAGATTCGCTGAGCGTTTGGTCTGGCATCATTAGAACAAACGGAGAGTAAATATTTAAATCATTGTGACGTCATCATGGTTCTAACGATCATATATTTTGGTGAGTTCTTTTCATGCCCTAAATAACAACTCACCAAAATATGTGATCGTCACAACGCTGATTATGCCACAATGATTTAAATGTTTACCTTCATTTACCTTGATGAAGCCGAGCTAAATGCTCTTTTAATTATAGCAGTTCTTAAAATACAACCTGCGTCAGAAACGTCCCAGGACTAATGCAATAAAGAATATAAAAAAGTACCATACTCACAGTTAATGCAAGCCACCTTCAAAATCAACAAAAAGATTTCAGTGTTTGGGGAGATCCTGAAGACAGTTCTGCAAGACACTTTCCGGGATGTTCGCCAGCTGTTTTGTCACGTCTGCTGGGATAGGTGTAATGTCTGCAAGATACTGTAATTTTAGTGCTCGTTTTATCCTGGGAAAGGGTCCCCAGGTTTGTGGATTGCAGGTACTATCTTTCATCTCCTGCAATAATTCTGACTCAAAAATCAGGATCCTCAACTGCAGTGCCCAGAAGATCAGAACAGATCGATGAACGAGCCTGCTTTTGGCCATCATTCAGAATGTGAGTTACAAGTCTGGCATTAAGTTTTCGTTTTCCCTGATCCTCCCGTAGAATCTCATGATAGATAGACTTGCTGATGCCCACCGACTCAGCCAAACGTCTCATTGTAATTCGGCGATCTTTCTTTAACTCATTGCACTACTCTTCGATTTTTTCCGCTGTCCGCACAATGGAGTGAGTTCGAGATCTCGGATCATCATCGAAGTATTCCCACCCGTTAGAAACCGTTCATACCATTCGTGTCTCCATACCCTTCTTCTAACATTCTGTAAGTTTCAGTAGCTGATCTACCAAGTTTCCAACAAAAACCAGATGCTCTCTCTCTCTGCTTTTCCATGGCTAAAATGAAATGGGATGGGAATGCATGCTAAGACTCACTTAACGACCGTCTGCCGCCTGTCGGTATCGGTATACACTGAAGAGCAATTAAATTAGAGATACCTGTCTAGTAACGTGTAGCACCACCTTTCGCCCTGATGACGGGGGCGATTCGTTTCGGCATGGGCTCGACAAGACACCGGAAGTGCTGGGAAGCCATACGGATCCACGACTCCTGAACAAGCTCCCACAGTTCACGAATATTTGATGATGGGGGGTCAGAGCCTCGAACATCTCTCTCTATGGCATCCCAGATGTGCTCGATGGGACTGAGGTCAGGTGATCTAGCTGGCCAAAGAAGCGAGGTCACGCCGGTGGAGTGTTCATCCAACTATTTGGATGCAATTCGGGAGCTGCATTCTCTTGTTGCAGGAGAAGGTCCTCAGTTGGATGTTGATGACGCACAAACGGGAGCAAATGGTCCTCCAGGATATCTCGGTACCCTTGACCTGCGAGGGACGATGTCACACGTACCAGGGGTACCATTTCAGTCCACGTACTCAGTCCCCAGACGAGAATGCAACCCCCACCAGCTTGAAGAGTACCCTGCTGGCAAGAAGGATCCATCGCTTCATGTGGTTTACGCCGTACTCGTATCCTGCTATCCGCATGTACCAACGTGAATCTCGACTTATCAGTCCAATCAACATTTTTCCACATGTCTAGGGTCCAGTGGCGAAGTTCCCGTGCCCATGCAAATCTTTGCACTCTGTGATGTGCGGTCAGCAGCTGTACTCTCGTGGGACGACGACTTCTGCACCCCATAGCGAGGAGATGGTTCTGTATGGTGTGGCTGCTTACACGTTTTTGTGCACCAGTGTTAAATTGCCGAGTGATTTTTTGCACTGTGGCCCGTCTATCCGCTGTTACAATGCGAGCTAGCGGACGATGACCCCGCTCATCCACAAGCTGTTGTCCACGGCAGTTGGCCCTTGCAGGGATGGTTTTACCGGATACGATGTACTCACGGTGCACCCGTGACACAGTGGCTCTTGAAAATCCCAGTGCCTGCACGACTTCCGAGATGGAGTGACCCATTTGTCGGGCCCCGGCAATTTGCCCACTATCAAATGCGCTTAGATCATTCGTCTTACCCATACTGCGTTCGACTCTTACTGATCCCCGTCGCATCACTCCTTATATTGTAGGATCGCTGCATACGTCATGTCGTTTCCGTTTACAGGGCCACCACCAGCACCATATTTGCATAACGCCAGCTGTCTCTAATTCAATTGCTCTTCAGTGTAAACCGGTTTTCAGCTGTTCGCTGATTGGCAAAACATACAAGTGCCATTTTTATCCCACTACTGTTTCGTCAGTTATGCTGCCAGCAGGGTTGTACAATTACGCGCATAAAAAGGTTTTCTACGTGACACGTAGATAACGCGTAAGAAACGCGTAAATTACGTAGAAAACCTAAAATACGTGAAAAAAGCGTAAAATACGTAACAAAATTAAAAAAAAAACATTTCTTTGTGCTGTTAATTAACTTGCTGTGAACAAATCAAATACCACAAAAAACTGAGATCCTTCAAAAACCAACATACCCTTCGGTGTTTTTATATGATCTTATTGGAACAGTGCAAACTGCCACGTCCATGTGACATACCACCAGGATACCACATACACATCTGTATCACGTCATATTTTTTTCCCCTATCCTTCATATTCACACTGGGAAATCATTTTCTTTATGATAATTGGTGTGCGGCCTACTGTTAAATATTAAGTTCGGCAAAGGAAGTCAGAAACCACGCCGTGTTGTAGTTTAAAGTGAAATGAGACAATAGGAATAATCAAAATGAGACGTTGCCTCGCGGCTCGCCTTTGATATACACGTGCTTGCTGCCGGCTGGCGACTCCTGTCTCTACAGGGATTCACTGCTAGGCAGACGCAGAAGTTCAACAACGTCAGCAACTTCTCGTTGACTCGGCGGTAAAACTGTAACTATGCGAACTACACATTGTTTCTGTTATTTAAATGCGGGAGGCTTCAGTTCAAAGCTAAGAGCGTTCTTAATAAACACCGTTTTTCTCCAACCTCAGTAGTCGTTGAAGGAGGCCCAACATTCTAATTGAAGACTCTTCCCAGTATGAATCGCGGCGGTCGACCTCTTCATAATCTTGAATTCTATTCAATATATATTCTGATTTTTATCGATGCTAGTACAAGAGGAAGATTATTTTCTCCATTTTTAATATACAAGAAAGAACAGATTTAATATAAAAGAAATCTGTTTTTTAATATAAAAGAAATCTGCTAATAGGTGGCTGAGCTGAATGAGCAATCTTAAGAGAATAATGATTTCGTAGTGAAATGTACAAGAAATTTTAAGTTTGAAATGTAATATAATTCAAGTGGTTTTTATATTATTGTATTTATACAAACATGAAAGAAAATTAGTTCTTTACGTCTGCGTAAAAAATGGTTTTCTATGCCAAGTAAATTACCTGTATATTACGAATAATTTACGTAAAATACGTAACGAGAAAATTACCTTGTCAACCCTGGTTCCCAGTTCTTGAACTTATTGGGCGTACGCTGTAAATTATATTTTTTTAAATAAATGATGAACATATCGCCAAATAAATATACCTACCAACGAATATGCGCATTGTTGAGTCATTAGAAGAAGCATTCACAAGTTACAGACTAAAATCAAGAGACTGCAGTTTGCGTCAGGTTTTATTGAAAACAAAATTTGTTGAAAGTGGCGGAAGATATAAATTGATGGGCAAATATTAGCTATGATGTATTTGAAAGAAAAAGTGAAATTTCAGGTTCAGATTCTCATAATGATTTCAGAAAAGGTCATTTATTTATATTAAGATTATACAACGTTGTTTGTCTCAAATATTTATTTTTTTCAAGTCAATCATGGTTTCGCTGGGTAATGAACTAGCTTTATCAGGACGAATGGCACGTAAATATTTATTGTATATGATACCAGGTGCGCCATATAAAAGAGGCCCCTTGCCCAGACGTTGTTAGGCGGGTTAAAATTATTTGGCGGGTTTCCAGTTAAAACCGCTTTGTTCCACTTCTAACCGGTTTCTGCGTGTACAGCTTCAAAGGAATTCTCCGGAGTGGTTAGTCACAGCCAGAGCAGTGTAGGCACGCGGTCATAAGTGTAAATGACGAGAGAACGAAGACCACGAAAACGAAGTGTTTAGGGAGGACAGAACTGTATCGAAGGGACTACGGCCACCCAAATCACACGAAATCTCCACCTGTGACTTTTATCTGTGGGGAGCATTGAAAGGGAAAGTGTACGTAACGAATCCGCACACCCTTGATGAATTAAAAGTGAACATTACGAATGCCATAGCCCAGATTACTACCGATGAGTTGTGACGCGTTACGGACAACATGTTCCGTCCTGTGCAGCTGTGTCTTGATGTCGGAGGACAACACTTTCAGCAACTTTTGTAAACGCAGGTAAATTACTCCTGCTTTCTGTCATTTCAACTATTCTTTACTATGTATAGTAACATTGCGTGGCTGTTGTCGTTCATTATACTCGGGCCTCTTTTATATGGCACACCCTGTATCATGAACAGAGTCTGCAGTCACGGGTTTTGTCTAGTTGTTTCCACTCGCTTGAGAGAAGTGAGGTGGATGCCATGTCATTAACAAGTTGCGAAGACTTCTGATTTATATGGAAAGCTTCCAAAATATCAAGTTGGGTGGTTGAATCTCGCTTGTCACCAAACTTGATATTTTGTTACCTAACTTGATAATCTGGCTTGTCCCCAATCTTGATATCTTGGAAGATTTCCATATTATCAACTTGATAATCTGGTTTGTCCCCAATCTTGATACATAATCCTAACTTGATAAACATTCTTGATACAGAATCCTAACTTGATAAGCATTCTTGATACAGAATCCTAACTTGATAAACGTTCTTGATACAGAATCCTAACTTGATAAACGTTCTTGATACAGAATCCTAACTTGATACCGAATTCTATTCTTGATACATAATCCTAACTTGATAAACGTCATACAGAATCCTAACTTGATAAACGTTATACGGAATCCTAACTTGATAATCTGGCTTGTCCCCAATCTTGATATCTTGGAAGATTTCCATATTATCAACTTGATAATCTTGACTAACTTGATAATCTGGCTTGTCCCCAATCTTGATACAGAATCCTAACTTGATAAACGTTCTTGATACAGAATCCTAACTTGATACAGAATCCTAATCTTGATACAGAATCCTAACTTGATAAACGTCATACAGAATCCTTATTTGATAATCTGGCTTTTCCCCAAACTTGATATCTTGGAAAATTTCCATATTATCAAAAGTCTCTGCAAATTGTTAATGACATGGCATCCACCACATTTCTATCAAGCGCGTGGAAGGAACTAACCAAAACCCGTGATTGTGAAACACCATTTATGATATCACTAGCTTTACTACACGGTTTTTCACGGTACAGAATGTATGGAATCTGCGGAATCAAACGGACCAAAAGCGTTACGAATATTATTTAACACGCGTCCATGAGACACACCATTGGAACACTGACTGAACAAAATTCGTTAAAAATTTGTTATCTACGATCAAATGCATCACGTGCTTTCCCTTTCAGACGTCTTTGAGAGGCGAATCTCTGAGATAAAAAAGTTAAAAACGTATCTTTGCGAGTATTTTATGAAACTGGTTGAAATTTTAATGAACACCATACATCGTTTTTAGGAACATGACTTCCAAATTTCGCCTGGATCGGTAAAACAACTTTTTAAATTAGCCGTTAAAATTTTATTGACCGTTTCTGCGTATATATTTCTGTTTACCGATGAATTAAAAATGTCCTGTCTATTTTAAAAGGTTTTGACCGGATTCCGGTCAAATTTTGAGGAACTCCTATTTTATTACCAATTCATGGTGTTGATAAACATTTCAGCCCTCTTCGTTAAGATTTCACAAAGTTCGCTTTTACATTTTTTTATAAGTTCTCGAAGAATAGATACACCTGTGGATGTGCCGCGGCGATGAACGCAGTCGTGTACTTTCAGATTTGGAACAGGATGGCGTAGCAAACGACGCTGACTTTATTGATTAGCTGATTAATTAATTCATACTTGCGAACGGAACAAAGTAGCCATCTTAAGATAGTTGCGTTTACCTAGAAATTCCAGTATTAATAAGCTATGCAAATTTCACAATGCCACAGCTCGGCATTCGAAAGTTTTTGCTGCTTCACACAAACAGACGTTTTGTATTTTATATATAAGTAAGTATACAATTTGAATATTTACGTGCCATTTGTCCTGAGGAATATAAGTAAATACTCAACGAAACCATGGTCGAATTGAAAAAATAAATATTTGTGACAAACAACGTTGTATTATCTTAATATATATAATCGTCATAAGACGATTATATATATTAAGATAATACTTTGAGATCAACGTCATTTATTAAGATGGTTCCACCTAAAATATCTGTCTTGTGCTTCCAATGGTAAAACTTCTTTACATATTTTCTTCGCAATTAATGTATTCCCAAGGATGAAAATTTACACATCGATAAGACTAACTTTAAGTTATAACATGGGATACTTAATACTTGCTAAAACATGAGCATAATTTAGCAAACCAACATTTGTTTGTCTACTGATGTCATCAATTTACAGGTAGCGCTATCCTTTAACAGGTCTGAATATTACTCAAAGAAAAATGAGTGATTTTTAATATAATTATGGTTATGTTTTGGAAAGTATTAAGTACCTCATGCTGTAACTTAAACTTAGTTTTATCGATGTGCAAATTTTCATCCTTGGGAATACATTAATTGCGAAGAAAATATATAAAGAAGTTTTACCATTGGAAACATAAGGCAGAGATTTTAGGTGTAACCACCTTATGTGTTGGGACTATCCAGTTCTCACGCCTCAAAAACTACTATAACGTAAACCCCATATAGCCAAAGACACAATATTAAGCTTACAATATAATACTGACGTACTTATCTATATTTCGCATGGGAGAGTACAAGCAATAAAAGATTTCAACATGCGCTCAGAATATAAAGCAATATTAAAAAATGACGTAAAATTATAAAATTTGAATTATAAGTCTTAAATGAAATCTTTAAGAACCAAAAATCAATTGACAATTCATTCAGAGTGGAGTAGCATAAAAAGAATAAGCAAAATAATGAGTGTACCTGCTGCGAAACCACTAGTTTTGAAATGGCCAAATTTCAACATTATGGACCCACGATGACAAAATTGGAGAGAAGGATGAGAAGTAGATTTTCTCCTCGAACCGCAATACACGAGCTTGAGCATTTCTTTAATGAGAAATAATCTAATACTTTTCTCAAGAATGTTTTGGATTTATTTGAATTTACACAAGCTGTTTTGAACGCAAAGACTAGTAACCATTGAAGCATAGCTCTACTCACAGCTGGCCCTATCATTTCCTCCACCTCCTGTACATTACATAAAAATTGAAAGTTATAATAAATATAATATTCAACGGGAAAATTATAATAAAACGCAAGCTTCTGGAAATTCGTTTATCCGCTGTCTCCAAAAAAGCAATGACAAGAAAATGAAATCTGTAAACAGAAGAAAATTAATATTTAGAAGAGAAGGAAAATTCCTTATCGTATAATGAATAAATGACTGAGTTAAATAAAAGAAATAGAAAGAGCCGATTCATAGATACAAACAAATATTACCAAGATCCAACTGAAGGTTTTTAATCAAACAGAATTAAAATTTAAAGATCAAACATCAGATCCAATTAATTAATGAAGTGCAAAAAAGTTATGTTAGAATCTAATCAAGTTTCGTTCGCGTACGCGTGAGACGAACAGACAGTAAACAAACGAATGCAATCAATGTTTTTCAAATTATCAAGTTCTTTTTATTTTCTTTGTCCTGTTTTCAACATTCATTGCACAATTCTTTTTGGAATAATCAGGGTTGCTTCGTTATTTCTCTATATTATGATGAAGTTAAGTCATGCATTGATAAGATTGATGAAAAATATAACATATTCCTCTATCGCTGAAATTGATGTACATTAAGGTGATGCTCCCTCTAAGATTTATCGTCATACCATTTTTCCATAAAAACAGTTCGTAAAATCTTAGCAGAAAAATAACGCTAATTAATTTTCGTAGGCTTGGAAGACAACATGAAGTTCTGTTTTGAAGTTCTAAAAAGAAAATACTTTTAGTAATTTTGTCCATTTTTGGTTATTATTTACTTCAATTCCCCAGAGGTATTGGTTTCTGGCGAGACTTTCCTGCTATCAGATGCGTAGATCGAAGCTCGTAAAGTGGTGTCTCTTCCGACAGTTCATTGATGGTTTCACCGATTTCTTTATTCACTTACCTATTGTTCATCATCATTATCATAAACCATTATCAATTTGCTCCTAAACGAGGGCTTCCCCAAATTTCTTTCTTAGGTGTTTATCGTGAGACAGTTCCATTCATGTCATTCCAGGATGTGCTTCCGAATTTTATACACCCATCTAATACGTGGTCTTCGTCTGATTCCCTTTTCTGTCGTTTGTTGTCCAGTTTAATATTTCAGTTGACGATCCGTGGTCAGTTCTTTTAGCAATAGCTCCACTCCACTGCCATTTCAGGTATTTTTATCTGGTCATTACGTTTTTTAATGTTGTCCTTTTCCTTACCCACGAGATTTTCTTTTTCTCCTTCCTGGTTACACCAGGTATGGAAATTTCCATGCGATGTCTGCAGCTTCCGCATGATATTTTAGTTAAAGTCCATGTGTTTCTGGTATTATTTTTGGATTGAAGGTTTCACGACAACCCTGAGCAACTCAATGGGCTATAAGTAGACGTCCATCCATAATTTAGGGTCACTTACTGTAGGGAAGGGAGAGAAACAGTTCTCTAAGAAAAACACAGCATCAGTCATATTTAATTGCGAGACGAATTTCCCCGAAGAAATAATTCCTCATAAATACATGGTAGGCATTTTAATGCTATTATCGGCATATTTTCACTGTGTTCAATGTAACCACTTCCTTCAGAAGACATGAAAATGTTCATCGACCTGGAGCGGGAATCGAACCCGCATCTCCCGGACCTACTGGTAAACGAACTGACCACCGATATTCAACTGAAAGATTAGACTGGACAACAAGCGATAGAAAAAAAGAATCATACAAAGACCACGTATAAGATTGGTGGATGAAATTCGAAAACACATCCTGGGATAACCTGAATGGAACTGTCTCACGATAAACATTTATGGACTGAATTTTGGGAAGCTATTGTTCAGGAGCAGATTGATAATGGTTTAGGAAAATGATGATAATTGTAACTGAATTGAGAAATCGGTGAAACCATCAATGAACTGTCAGAAGAGAGACCACTTTACGAGCTTCGATCTACGCATCTGACAGCTCGAAAATCTCTTAATGCCCTAGCACTCTCGCTTCCCTGGAACTAGTGGCCATAAATTAGGGGTGGGCGATATGTATCCCACTGAGTTGCTCACAGTGGTCACCAAATTTCCGATCAATCATTAAAAAAAAGAATTAGGGCCTCTGGCTCCAGAGAAGGAACAGAAGTAGGGCCTGCAACCAAACACACGACCAATGCTTCATAAGGAATTTCAACCAAGCTGGAACTGTGAGGGTTTATGTAAACCCAAGCCTCGTATAATTGATTTTCAGTAATTATGTATAATAATTGATATACACCGATAAGCCTAATAAGCAGATAAAGCAATAGGACCCCCTAAAACAGCAGCCACTTGGCGAGGCATCGATTCAATGAGGTGGCGATGGGTATCCTGGAGTATCTGGTACGCTAATGTCAACAGCAGGTCCTCCAGTTCCCGTACATTTCGGGGTGGTGGTGATTTAGCGCGAACCGGCTGTTTCAAGTCGAAACACAAATGTTCAATTGGGTTCATGTCAGGTGAATTTGGATGCCAGGGCACTAACACAAATTTACCAGAATTTTCCTCGAACACTCCTTGCAATAAAGGCAGTGTGGCATGGCGCATTATCCTGCTGGTAATGGCAATCACCAGGAGGGAACACAGTTACCATGAATGGTTGAACTCGGCACGCAACGATGTTCAGATACCTGGCAGATGTTAGAGTTGTTCTATTAGGATAATAGGGACTAAAGCGTCCAAAGAAAACATCGCCCACAGCATAACACAGCAGCCGCCGGTCTGTTTCCGCCCAGTAATGCATCCAGGTGTCATAGCCTCCGTTGGTAATCGGCGTGTACACACTCGGCCGTCTACGTGATGAACCAGGAATCTTGATTCGTCAGACCAGGCCACTTTCGTCCAATTATCCACTGTTCAATCTTGGTGATATCCAGCATATTTCATGGGTTGTTGGCGATGACGTGCAGTGAGCGTCTGTACTCGGCTGTGTCTTCAGCTGCGCAGGTTCAGGTCCATGCGCAGAAGGCTGCGATAAACTGTGTGCTGTGACACATTGTTCTGATCAGCACTTTTTGTAGCTGCGGGTGGTTTGTCACACGATGGCCTTGCGGTCGCTGTGAACAATGTGCGACAGACTCTGCTCCTCTCTGAAAGCATTGAGTTACGTACGACACACGAATGGACTACAATGTTGTCCGCAGCTAATTTTGGCCAACTGTGCACCACTTTTGATTCGTACTCACTACAGCGGCACGTGAACAACCCACAAACCGCGCCGTTTCCGAGATCTTAATGCCTCCAAGTGCCATCGCCTCCGTTGGTAAGGCAATGGCACCTGGATGCACTATGCCTCCGTTATCACTTTATGGCTTCATACTAACCTTTACAACGATAGCTGACTAGATTACAAAGTACAGGCCATGTTGTCCCACTGTCTTTATCCATCTGTCTGCCAGTTCTTCGATTCCGCGGCGGTACCAGTTCTTGTACTTCGAGGCGAAGAACTCCTTTACCCCAGCTGCCACCTCCTCCTGGTTGTTTCTCGTGAAGGAAGTGGATCATGGACCGGAACAAGTATTAATACGACGGCGCAAGATCCAGACTATATGCTGGATGTGGCATTAGTTCAATGCACTTAAGTTCCTGGGGTTTTCCCCCTGATAGTTTTCTCGGTATGAGGCCGAACGTTGTCCTTCTGTAGGAGAGCGAGCTTTCTGTTCACCATTGCTGGGTACTTCTCCTTTAAAACGGCATACGTCTGCTCCAACTGTTCAGAGTAGAGGTTTGCGTTGATGGTTCGACGTCTGGAACAAATTCGAAATGGATTAACCCCTCGACATTCCACCGGACGCAGAGCATCACCTGGTGTTCGAATATCCTACGTTTGACAACAGATTCTCAGAAAGCTTGGCCGTGATCAACCACTGGAGTTGTGTATTAAGGTAACGGAAATAGACCCACTTTTCATCGCACGTAACAATTATCTTGATGAAACGTACATCGCGCGGAGTTTTAGGAGTTCCGTGCACACTTCCGCTAGGCGGTTTAGTTTATCTGGAGTCAGTTCGTGAGGGAGAATGCGGCAGCTCTTGTAGAACTTGCCGGGGTCCTGAAGGTGACAAAGAACGGTGGTTTCTGATATTCCCAGCTCGCCTGATAATCTCCGAGTGCTGGTTGTTGTATTTGCCTCCACGGCCTGGCGCACGGCCTCCGAATCTACGGTTCGCGCGCCCTATCTGACCTTGGCTGATCGTCGATGTTTCTGTCACATGAGTGAAATTTCTTGAACCATCTGATTGCGGTGTTGTGGTCCACGGAACCTTCCCTTTTCGCATGACAAATGTTTCGTGTTGCTTGAGAAACGTTATGGCCAAGTTCAAACTCGTAAAGCAAAAGTTACCTAATTAGCAGTTCATCCTTTAGGAATCCCAACCACAGTCAGAACGACGACTTGCAATGCTGTTCACATCAGCGACTACCACTTTTTATCTGTTTAGACCGATTCCAGTGCGCGGCTTGAACTAGTTTAAACACGTGGCATATCCGTCGCAGCACGTGCGCTTATGGAAATCTTACAAAACATTCAATTCACCTTGTGTATATGTGTTTTTCCGGTTTATTATTAGGTATAACAGCAAACAGTACATATTCTTTAATCATTCTTGAATATAAAGGAAATGCGTCACAAAAACGCGTCAAAGGGAGGAACAGCAAGAGCTTTTGAGGGACCAGGAAATGAATGCCCTAGAGATGAGGATGTAGTGCTCTGAATGGCTTTTTGTTTAAATCTTTCTTCTGGAGTTACATAACTCATCTGCAATGGTTTTTGTTGTCTCTGATTTCAAAAACTTACATTTTTTTTTACGTTTATCGACCACCATGGGCAACTCTATGATCTATCAGCAGTCCTCCATTGTTAAATTTGGCCACTAATTCCAGGGAAGGTAGATAGTCTATACCGTTCGACAAAAACATCACACGTACTTCATCCTGGACTCGGTTCAAAGCCCGCTATCACGAACATTTCTACGCGAGCGCTTTGACATGACCGGGGCGTCAACTGACATGATTTCGTGTTTCATCATGACAGCCCGCTCCTTTAGTCCCTCACAATGAATTAAGGTTTAAGTTTTCAAGATAGTTTTGTTAAAATAATAGTCACTTAAATACTAAATGCTTATCGATAACTCCTAAATGACAACTAACTGTCAGAGGAATCGTTGCAGCAAGAAACGGCACCTAAATGCATCTGAAAATCTGGTTTATTCGGCTTTCTCTTTGCCGACTTACAGCCCCACGTTTCTGAAATGCAACATAGTTTTGACAGAAGCACGATTTGTTTTTTAACAGCTAAAACAGCCACCTAGAATGAATCACATGATCTACGAATATAACACATATTCTGTATACAGATCGTCAAGATAACATGCTTTCCCACTTGAGAAAACGCAGTATATGGTTTCACAATTACACACACACGCATGCGCGTCTGTTTACATTTACATCTGTCTCAGTGTCAGGCGGTGCCTAAAGATATGAGGAAACTCAGACGATTTTACGTGCCATTCAGAAAGAAATATAAATTTGACGAGCCGTTCAGGTAGAGATATAACAAAGAAGTAACGCTATATTTGCATGAGAACTCAAATTCAAACAGGAAGTTTTATTTAAGATATACGCCACACCATCTGTGAAGCCGTTAGACATTTCCATCATGTGGTCAATGAGCAGATTTTCCGCTCTGTTATTAGTGTCGTTTTTATCTTCACGATTATCTTGATTCAGCATAGTTATTTGTAGTCGTTGACAGACATTTTATGCCCTTGGAATTCTGTCGACACCCGAAGAAGAGTGCAGATTTAAAAATTTTCCGGATTTCAAATACTTTTGGAATTTCTTGTTAATGCCACGCCGTAGCAGAAGAAATCCGCATACGTAATTGTCGGAGGTTGTTAGCTGCCGAATTGTAGGAAACCGGATTGTCTTTCCGCGATATCGTCAGCATTGTTAAAAGAAATGCAAACCCAGTGATGCTAGTATTGTGGTCGTGAAAAGACGAGGGTAGGACACACAGACTTGAGGATACGGAGCCCAGCGTTGCATGAAAATCTCCTGCTGTACCTTATGGCTTAAGAGAACATCACAGCTACGTTCCAAATATCGGCACAATACAGCAGGTCTGCCGTAACTGAGGAGACGTCCACGTGCTCTGTTCGACGTCGTTTCCTGCAGAGACGATTCATCGCTCGCCGTCCGGTGCTGCAACTCCTACTGACCTTACACCATCGATGTCAGACTGCAGTGGCGCCAAGAACAGTGACACTGGCGTTACCATTACGTATCATAGTCTTGAACGACAAGTTGCGGTTTACCCTTGCGTACCATAGTGTTGAAGGACGAGTTGCGGTTTACCCTTGCGTTGAAGGACGAGTTGCGGTTTACCCTTGCGTTGAAGCACGAGTTGCGGTTTACCTTTGCGTACCATAGTGTTGAACGACGAGTTGAGGTATACCCTTGCGTACCATAGTGTTTAACGACGAGCTGCGGTTTACCCTTGCGTACCATAGTGTTGAACGACGAGTTGCGGTATACCCTTGCGTACCATAGTGTTGAACAACGAGTTGCGGTTTACCCTTGCGTACCATAGTGTTGAACGACGAGTTGCGGTTTACTCTTGCGTACCATAGTGTTGAACAAAGAGTTGCTGTTTACCCTTGCGTACCACAGTGTTGAACGACGGGTTGCGGTGTACCTTTGCGTACCATACTGTTGAACGACGAATTGCGTTTAACCTTTGTGTACCATAGTGTTGAACGATGAATTGCGTTTAACCCTTTGCGTACCATAGTGTTGAACGACGAGTTGCGGTTTACTCTTGCGTACCATGATAGATTTGAAACTTCTGCAGAAAAGCTCTGGTGAACGCATTCTGAAAGCGTGAACTTCCGGGCATTAAACAACTCCTGACCAGAGTTGGGCAGGAATGCTTTACAAAGTAATGGAAATACAGATTACAAGTAACGTGTAATGCATTACAAGGTAATGCAGTAACAGGTAACGCATTACAAGGTAATCCCGGGTATGATTTGCCCAAGGTAACGGAATTATTCAGTAATGCATTACAATGAAGAGGGTACAATTATTTAATAAGGCCATTCCAACGACATTTTTTTATTTTGTAATGAAATTACACAATTTGCAAATTGTAATTACATACTAATTGTTTATAGAAATGTACGTGTACCAAAAGCTCTGTTCAGAAAGGTCGACCATGTAACACAGCAGACAGAGAATAGCAGTGAATTACTCTTTGCGGAAGACTAAGATGACATGCAACGGCATTGATTTTCTTTTTCGTTTTTATACTATTCTCTAACCGAAATAAGCATCCTTTTCGTACTTAATTCATATGTATTATTTCGTTTATATCACTTTACTTGCGGCGAAGACGGGGCAACTACTTATGTCATACAAGTACATTCTCTAATACCTACATACACGCATTTAAGGTCCGAGGGGTGGAACAATTGTCAAATAACGTACACAACGTGTAAGTTCTGGTTTATTCACGTTGTATTCTTACCCTTAAGTTATTGGTTAATTATCAACATATATTTAACCATTAACCATTACAAGTGTAACTGCTACATCTCATTAGAATTACCATGTATTACACTGCTGGACAATTGCTAAGGACGGATCATAAACGGCTATATAGCGCATAAAAAAGTAAGTGTGGTTGGATGCCAAGTGAAATAAAATAATGTCAGAATGCCAGGATATTACAAGAAAGAAAATTTATTGTGCTCTGAAATCCAGAATTCTTTGGAACCTGTTGAAGGGACAAACAGGCCATTTTGTGCAGAATACGTAAACGTGAAAAAAAAAAAGCAATTACCGTCCGCAGGCGTTCCGGCGTAAGATGTCAATACGGGATATGGCCACCATGGAGGGCGATGCAAGATTCCACACGTCGTGTCATGCCTTGCACAACATTATCAAGCAGCTGTTGGGGTAGGTTATCCCATTCCTCTATCAGTGCACGGATGAGGGTGTCCTTGTTTATTGGAGGGCATTGGCGACCAGCAAGACTCCTCCCCAAAGCATCCAACACATTTTCAATGGGATTCAGATCTGGAGAACGTGCTGGCCATACGAGGCGTTGAATATCCTCGCTCTCAAGTCACTCCTGGACAGCGACTGTTCGATGACATGTTGCGTTGTCGTCCATGAAACCGAATCTATCACCGACAGCACCACAGAACATGCGAACATGAGGTAGCAGAACATCATTAATGTATCGTTGGCCAGACATAGTCCCAGTTGGAAGCACATAGAAGGACGTACGGCCACTGATCATGATGCCAGCCCATACCATGACACTACATGTCGGATATCGGTCCCTTCCCTGTATGTTTGCTGGACAATATGCAGTACCACTATCACGCCAGATCAGTTGTCGTCGACAATCAGACGATGGACTGTATCTACTTTCATCTGAGAAGAGGACAGCAGACCAGTCGTCATCAGTCCAATTGCGATGTTGATGGCACCTTTGCAAACGGGCGGTACGGTGACGTCTGGACAATGGGATGCACACAACAGGACGGCGGGCGTATAGTCCTCCTTAATGCAAACGTCTGGCGACAATTTTTCGGGAGATCCGCTTGCCAGTAGCAGCCATAAACTGATTTGCTACCTCACTAGCTGTGCTGCGCCGGTGCCTTTTTGTTGATAGCACTATGTACCAATCTTCTGCAGGTGTCGTACTGCGAACACGACCTCACCCGTGAAGTTTGCTACACTCTCCGTTTGTTTGAAATGATTTCCGAAGCCTTGAAACAACACTGTGGCTGACGTTGAACTCCCTGGCAACATCTGTAATTTTTCGCCCTTCTTCAATCTTGCCAATAATACGGCCACGCGTAAAATAATCTAGGTGATGTCTGGAAGACATACTGAAAATTGCAAGTTCGTCAATTGATTCTTTCCCTTTCAACTTTGCGTTTGAACAACAACGGTCAATGCGCGTCAAATCCTTTGTCTCTTATCAGCGCTATGACGTCACGAACAAGTTCGGCAATCCAAAATTTGCATAAGCACAACACGTCTTACTGTATCCCGCACTTATGCTAATTTCCACATTTTTCTGCCTTCCATTTCATGGTTGCTATCGTTGCAATTGTCATCCGTCCTTAGCAATTGTCCGGCAGTGTATACCTCTGATGACCAATTCAGCGTTACCATGTAATGGTAACGCTAAATTTTTGTTCCCATTATCATTACGCTGTAATGCATTACCGATTAATTCAATTACGATTTCGCCCAATTCTGCTCCTGATAGAGAGAATCATGGTGAGAGGTCCTATTGTGCATAGTTCACGTATCCGCCTCAAGCACTTTACCAGGATCCTGAACGGCCAAGGGTGCACCGCGGAAATTTTTAACGCAGAAGCTCTAATGTTACATGGAGGAGGAGTTTCTTGGTTTCACCTTTCAACTAGACAATGCCTGGCCACATGCGACATGGATATGATAAATACATGGATGTCCTTTCTGCCTCAGCCTGCACATTCGCCAGATTTGCCGCATATCGAACATGTCTGGGACAAGGTACCTCGGTAACGGGACCCCTTCGGGCCTCGCCGATATCTAGAAGCATCTACTATGGGGCCGAATAGATGCAACATAGGAAAACCATTCCACAAACAGATATTCAGAACGTCGTTTGCAGTTCAATGCCACGAAGTGTATTCCTCTGTATCGCCGCGCGTGTGATGCATATATTGAATAATATATATTCCTCTGAGCCTACAACATTGTACATCAATCGTTCATTGAGTAACCTTAGATATAAATTCCACTTCTTATCTCATGCTTATGTTGTTATTGCGGTTTCCATAAAGAGCAGTAGCTTTTGTCTTTAAATTTCGAAATCCTATAAATGTTATTACATTCTAAGCAAGGTTTTACTTCTCCGTAACGTTCTTTAAAGAGGCAGCTTTGCTTTGTACTCGTATCATCTTGATACGTGACTCTTTTAAACCAGAAATGTTTTTAGGAAAATCGGGTTTCTTTTATGTTCTCTCATTTTTTCTTTGTTTTAAAGTGCAGTGCTTGAATTTTTCCCGGCTGCAGGATATTCCTTATTCAATCGTTCTTTTGAAGATGCATTTGCAAAATATTCCTATGAAACTGCATATCAAATTTTGCACATCTGAGAGTTGTCTCGTAGCGCGACATTTTCTCTGGAATACCTTATTCCTTTTCCTCAAAGGCATATATCCCTGCTGGCAAACAGCGATTTATACTGAACATTTCTTTGACAAAGTAGACCTATTTTACTTTTCAAATTGGAAGAAAATGCGTACATTTTCTCCCTATCTATGGTTTAAACATTTGCATTTCAAACATGATTTATAGTAACCTATTTTTCTAATAAAGAGGCAGACAAAATTGAAAGTATATCTGAAACTGTATGCGAACACGGAATGAATTTTCTCCAGAAACTACTCTGAAGACGAAATTTATTGAAAAAAATGAGTAAAGTATTTCAAAATCAAGCAAGACTTCATAAATAAAATACGAGATTACACCATATTATACAAATTTTGAAGATGACAATCCGTTGTTTTGGTATAAATATGACAAGGATGGTAAGTCAGATAATATCCGAAAATTTGCAAATTTCCTCGTCTTGGAGCGGGAATCAAAACCCGCGTCTCCCAGACAGCTCCCGGGTATGCGAACCACTACATCACCCAGAACGACCAAGTCTTAAGTTTCCAATTAATTTGCATATAACCATCTCAGGATTCGCTAGTCGAAGCAACCGGCATTCATGTTTAGCAAATCTGGAGGTTGAAAATCCAATCCCGTGACTGCCTGGAGGCGCAGATAAATCACGAATGAAATACGGGATTACACCATATAATACAAATTTTGAAGATGACAATCCATTTTGTTCTGTAAATATGACAAGGATGGTAAATCAGATAATATCCGAAAAGTTGAAACTTTGATGCCCCGGCGGTGCAGTGGTCTAAGCGATGGCCTCTGATCATTCGTCCGAAAAGGGTCCGTTGTCGAATCATCCCGATGAGGTATGGATGTCGTGTTTGTCTTACAGCACTGGCTGTCTTCCTTCTCTGGAGCTAGTGACCCTCAATTAGGAACGGGCGACTGCTTATAGCCCATAGAATTGCTCACAGTGGTCGTTAAACCTTCAATAAAAAAAAGCAAAAAAAAAACTTGTATATTTCGTCTTCCTAGGGCGGAAAATCGAACCCGCGTCTCCCAGATAGCGCCCGGGTATGTTAACCACTACACCACCCAGAACGACCAAGTCTAAAGTTTTTGATTAATTTGAGTACCTGGGAGACGCGGGTTCTATTCTTCTATTCCATTTCCTTTACGGATATTACCTGACTTACCATCCTTGTCATATTTTCACCACAAAACGGATTGTATCTTCGAGATTTGTGTCAAACAAGAGTTATATAAAAAATACTGGAGCGTAAGTTATAAATGAAATAAAATCTGCTTTTTTAACATTGCACAGTTTCTGGTGTTAATATTAAAAAATACAAGAGTCATCTCTTGACGAAAGTACCGAAGAGAGCGTTCAGAAAATTTACGTGATATTGACAGATATTAGCGAAAGTTTCTCATTGTCACCATTTTGTAAGAGCAATTACACTGAAGTTCCAAAAACCGGATACCTCTTTTGTACCACGTTGGTCCTCCGCGCAATCGGATAACGGCAGCAACGCGAGGGACCATGAACTCCATGAGCTCTCTGACGTACTGTTAAGACAGTGCACACCATGCTTTCTGTCGAACGTCCCACAATTCCCTCATATTCGCCGGTGGAGGATTCCTGGCATTGACCGTACGTTAAACACCATCCTAAATGTGTTTGATGGTGTTTAAATCCGGCAAACGATGGGCGCCAAATGAGGATGCCAAATCCCGTGAAATGTTCCTCCAGCTATAATCGGGCAACTGTGGAAGTGTGGAGTGGAGCATTGTCGTGTTGAACGAGGTTGCATCCGTCGTAGTAGTTGCATGACATAAGTGAGTGCAAATGATCCCCAACGATGGTTTCGTAGCATCCACCGGCCAAAGCGGCCCATAGACGTGTGAGGGGTCTTAGTTCGTGCTACCTGAAGCACTCCACAGCATAACAGAGCCACCGCCGGCCTGCACTCTTCCTTGTAGGCATGCGGGATCCATTTCCTCGTGGGGTTGTCGCCCCATCCGGAGTCGGCCATTTGTCCAAAATAGGTGGTACCGCGATTCCTCGAACAGGCTACATGTATCTATTCTTCTTGCGTTTAATGGCAGTGTTCCCGAGCCCAGGTGAGGCGCACAGCCTCGTGTGGTGGGGTTATCAATGACACCCGGCTGGGTTGTCGGCTCCAAAACCACATAGAACAAAGGATCTTTGCACTGTCTAAACGTTGAAGCTACTACTGGTCCTAGCACTGTATTGCGCAGTGCTTTGTCGCAATGTTGCACGCCGAGTGGATGTTACCAGACTCCGCTGTCCATAATCGCCCAGGGCTTTTCTACGGCCACACAGGCATCGTACTTTGGATCTTTTTTTGAGTTTGTGTAGTCTAAGTACACCCTTTGAAATTGTTGACCGTGTAAATCCAAATTTTCGTGCTAATTTTCGAGATAAAGTGACCCATATCCCCGGCGCCAACTATCATGCCACACTCGTAATCGCTTAAATGCTGATAAGCTGCCGTCTGAATTGCAATTTCTACTACTTTAGCTTGCGGAGATATCTGCCTCTATCAGTGACGTATATTCTAGGCTAGCTGTGGAACCCAGAGATTGTATGAATAAAAGCCAATTAGATATACACAAATAAACGCCAATTGTCAAAGCTATTAAGATATGTCAATGCTTTCGCTGCCAAAAAAAAAAAAAAAAAAAACACGTGCGAATTCGATTCTTTTCACTAGGAGAATCAGTCTGATGAGCAAAGACCAACGGGGCTCCTAACGGAATGCTGGTCTCATCGTAACGCAACCCGCTCTACCAGACTTCGCTGTGTGATTCGAAGACTTTCAATTCGATCGCCAGCTAGCGTTTCCATTGCAATATGAAGAAGCGTGTGAAGGGTGTCATTGCTTTGGACAAGGTTCGCTCAGAAAAGAGAAGCCTACCATTAATCATTCGCACGCTCCCGCCCCTAATAACACGTGTTTCGCGAGTGTTGTTTCAGTTCTGTGAGGTGGCAATGAATTAGAATCACTGATATTATATCTTGAATTCGTAGTTTTGTTGGATTCGAAATGTTTTGATAAATTTTGTGGAAGCTTTCCTTAACATCTACTGTAAGAACTATAAATTGAATAAATTTAACATTGCGTTTAGTGCGGTATACAAATTCGCATACTTAATATTAAACTTTGCGTGAACAACTGCCACTTCCGAAAGATGTTTTTCTGTTTTAAAAAGAACCAAGACATATCTTAGAGCCACACAAGGTTATGTAAACTTGCGAAACTTGGCTTTTTTGTCAGTAGAGAAAAACATTATTTTTAATTATGAAAAAGTACTCGGAAGAAACTTTTTATGAAAACGCAACACTGAAGTTCGTACGAAAGGAAAGAAGAATGGAGTTCATGTGTAAATAAAGTATTAAAAAGGTAAATTGTTAAAATCCTATTCCTAACAATTATTTGGAATAGCATGTATCTTATGTATTTAGAAACATTACTTCAATTATTGAATAACTGAAAAATAAACTTGCAGTCTAAAAAAACCACAGTACTTGTGGCGCGAAGGGGGGGATAAATAGCTCAGGTCTCGGACCCAAGATAGCAAGTATGAGTCATTTTCTTGTAGGACGTCCGTCCACAGTGAGTAGATTTTAGGTCCCAGCCACCTACAGCGAGTTCGCTTTTTGGGCAGGACACAGAAACGGAAGTAATGAGAGCAAGTCTAGCGATTTTGACAGAACAGTTTGTAGTGAGATTAGAGTACAGTAGATGGCGCCTCCGTACAAGTATGATGCTGAACATAGAGGGGTGAGAGAATTTCAGGGTGGGGGCATAGGAAAGGATACCCATTTAACCAGTGGGTCCAACCTGGGGGCCGTCACTTAATGTGCTCGTCCGATGCACGGCGAATATTCAGTGATTGTTAGCAAATCACACCACCTCCGCAAGATCAGCCCAGGAACGCACCTGAGGACCTTGCACTGGTAGTCTGAACTGCTAACCACTCAGCCATTCGTGGCTTCTCGTACCCAAGATACGCCACTGGCCTCCATATATACGTCGTTTGCGAACGATTCCACTTACTGCATGGGTGTGGTGGCATGTAAGAGAAATGGTAGTGCCCATCGCAGTTTATTTTAGCACCACAATGCAATTTATCTTCGTTTATTTGCTACGTGTATGGACACCGTTCTTAAAATCCTGGAAGAAATTCAAACTACCATTAGCAGAGATCCGTGGAATTAGTCAGAAGCTTTTGGAAGATATTTTCAAAGCTTCCAAAGCGTTCATTACGAAGTAAATTTGTTTTTAATCGCAAAACCATGAAGTACAATTGAAGGAGAGTAGATTATAGGACCTGACGTCCATATTTCTTCAAAGAGTCAACAAATTGAAGCACAAAATGAGAAAACCAAACGCAAATACTTCAAAACTTCTATTCCTACATTTTGGTCTTTCCGGATGTTGCAGAACCTGCATGTACCTCGTCTCTGTCGGAGTTGTGTGTGGAACAATAAAGAATTAAAGAAAATTTTAAAATAATTAAATATTTATAATTGTTTCGTTAAAACCCGAAACAATAAAAACAAATTATCTTTATATTATAATTTAAAAAACTGTCCAACACTCTACTGATGATGGGCCAGACTTAAATTGATTACCTACTGAATATTCAAATCAAACTGAATTTGCTTGTGCCACTTACTGATCATGCATGTAACACTTGGCAGAAAACTTGAAAATTTTCATCGATTGACAACTGAAATATTAAATGCTTTGACTAGCGAAAATCTGAGGACTTTCAGTTTCCTATGTCTCCGTTTCTTGGAACTCCACTGTCCTGTTTGGTGTAATGGTTAGCATACTCAATCGGAAGATGCGGGCTTCGATTCCCGCTCCAGGTCTATAAAATTTTCAAGTTTTCTGAGATGTGTGTCATGGATGACCAGTAAGTAGTACAAGCAAATTCAGTTTGCTTTGAAAATTCTGTAGATTTCCCATGTATTATGAAGAATATTTCGTCCTTCATTGATTCACTACGATCATGTAATCGCCAATCATTATAAATGCACTGCTGAATAAAGGTCTCCACATGTTTCTTCCACAACTATCTTTCTTTAGGCAGTCTCCTCCATAGCACTTTAGCATTCTTTCATCAACGTCTCTCCGACGTGACCTTCTTCTGAGTTTTTTCCGGTCCCTTTTTATCCAGTCTAATATTTCAGTTGTCCATCACTGATTAGTTCGTTTAGCAACATGTCCAGTACTTTGCCATTTCAGGGATTCAAATTCGATCATGATGTTTTCTACTGTTATCACTGTCCTCATCCACGAGTTCTTGTTCTTAACTTCTCTGCTTTCACCAAGCATTCATTCATATCTTCATGTTTTTGTTCCAGTTGTCTGCAGCCTCTATATGAATATTTTTTAGTAGAGGGGTGTCTCTTGTCCATAGGTTATGACGAAATAAATTTCTCCATCATTTTTTATGCCAAGGGCTGGATTCGAGCCCACAACTCTCAGCTCCGGAGCTCCGAGTGCTATCCACTGTACTACACTGGCATGTGCTCTAACTGCTATCTGTCTTTCTCTCATGTGCGTCCTGTGGGCATGTGCATCCTGTGGGCATGTGCTTCCTCTCATGTGCGTCCTGTGGGTTTAGAACAACCAAATCTAAATAAATGAAATTGGATTGTTGTTTGTTTGTTTGTATGTACGCTATACAAATCTACAGTTTTCAACATACAACCACCAAATTTGTTATACCATCTTATGGCAATCTATGTTAGAACATAGAGGCTTTTGGAAGGGGTTGGGGCTTGGGGTCAAGAGGTCCCCATACAAAATTTTCGTAAAATCTACAGTTTTCAATTTAGAACCACCAAATTCGGAATACCATCTCATGGTACCCTAACTTAGACCGTAGGCTCTTTTTGAAAGGGGTCGGGGTCAAGGAGGCCGTATACAAAAATTTCCGTAAAATCTACAGTTTCCAATTTAGAACCACCAAATTTGGTATACTACCACATGGTACCCTAACTTAAACCGTAGGCGGTTTCTGGAAAGGGTTGGAACCCAAAGTTGATTGGAGCCCAAAGTCGATTGGAGTTAGGGGTCAAGGGGGCCACCCACAAAATTTCTGTAAAATCTACATTTCTCAATTTAGAACGACCAAATTTGGTATACTATATTGTGATAGACCAACTCAGACTGTAGACGGTTTTTTGGAAGGGGTCAGAGCCTCGGGTCAAGAGGCCCCACCTAAAATTTCCGTAAAATCTACAGTTTTAAATTTAGAACCACCACATTTGGTATACTATCACACGCAGACGGTTTTCGGATGAAGTCCGAGACCTGGATCAAGGGGCGCCCATACACAATTTTTGTAAAACGTTCCATTTTTTACTTTTAAGAACTGTAACACAATTCAGCACTAAAATACCCGATCTACGATAGTAAGTTAGAGATCGTAGATTACAATAAAGTGCAAAAATATTCGTTTAATAGTGTATTAAAAACACAAAAGAATAAACATTAGCTTTCACCACCAACGGGAGGCTTCGTCAGGCAGATAAACAATGTTATGCAAATAGAGAGTTCCAGATATTCAAAATTCAAAACGGTAAACGAAAGAATGATTAGTGCCAATGTAATGTTGCATTCACGCGACATGACATAGGTACATTGCATTTCAGTGTCGCGGAATTTTGAGAAGCGCACGCCAGATATCCGGCAGTTCTATAGATGTCACCTCAAAGTTGAGTATTTCCATTCCTCTTCCTTTCTTTTTTGTTTCGTAAAAGTAAATTAACAAAATCAATTTTTTTTTTGGCAGAAATATTACTGCGTCAGCCACTTATTGGCAGTGGGTGGTATTAATTTGGAGGAACCCTGCTTTTCACACGGACAACTCTACGTCGCCTGCTCAAGGGTTGGCAATCCTAAAAATTTCAAAATTTTTGCTCCCAATGGAAAAACCAAAAATATTGTTTACCAAAAATCAATAACCTAAATGAATTAAAATAAATTTACTGGAAAATTACAGTAATATATGTTTCATTCATTAACTTTCACCTGCTGATTCCACAAATAGTAATAATTACTCTGGAAATACCGGGTAGCCCTGCTAGTCACAAAAATATAAACAATTATTACGCCATACAGTTGTTACGTTACATGCTTACATAATTCTTAGTTCCCATTCACAGAACACCTGCCTGTCAACACGAAAAAGTAAGCGTAACGTCGGAAATATTTCTCTCTCAGTTGGTGCCATGCTGATGACGCTACATAATTACATCTGGGAAGCAGTTTCTCTTCATTAAACACCTGCACGACACGGGTGGTGACGTCTCATAATTTAACCAGAAAAGCAGTTTCCAGTCATTGGACACCTGCGCGAAAACACGAAAAGCTAACCATGACCTCAGAAATATTTCTTTCTCGGTTGTTGCTATGGTGATGAAATTTTCCACTGCTATACTAAAGTGGGACAAACGTTCAAGAAAAGCAAATTATATTTTTTGAGATACTGTCATTAACCCTTTAACGACCATAAGCCAATAATCTTGTATCACCCTATGTACCATAATGCATGAAACTGTCTATTGGTTCACTTCTGTCTTTAGTAACAATAATAATGACGGAGGATGACACCTGCGGATCCCTCATAGGTCGTGCTAATTTAAAAATCAGGTAAGGGCAGAAAATCTGACTCATTCTAGACAGGCATTTCGAGCTGCTACGGTCGTTTGCATGCAGGGGCGTTTTGGGAGTTATGGTCATTAAAGGGTTAATAAACCGCTGGGGAAACAACAACCGCAATGTGCTTAATTTTTAGAATAAAATGGTAACTTAATACTTCAAATCGCGGTGGATTCCAAGGGTTACATGTACCGAATTATATGTAATTTTCCTTGTTCTTAGGTGTTTAATATACTTCGTACGCTTCTAAGGCTATAAGTGGTATTGCGTTCCTATTTTAGGGACAGTCGTTCCTGGAAGATAGAGGACTGAGGCTTAGGGCTACAGTATCGCCAATGTCTAATCCGGGATTAGTGCGCAGAACCTACCTCAAACAAACAACCGTAAGCCAGAGCCTCTGACCACTCGTGCACCCATATGCATTAAAATGTTTTAAGTATTTACAAACAATGCTTCTCAAAACGGAAACATATTGTATTTCTCGGATGAATATTTTGATTCGCACCTCTCGATGCCCATGAGTTTACGCTAAGCATTCCGTTGTGGGTGAGAAAGCACTTATCATTTAGAATATCTAAAGCTTGATTCATCTACCAGAAATTTCAAAAGACGCGTGCTTCGGCAGTTAAGAGCAGTATGCAGCGTCAGGTATAACGTTGTCAGAAGTTGAAATATTGATTGTAAACACACATTAATTCCGTGGATATTCCTTTGCGGAATCTAAGAATGTCCACGCAATTAATGCGCGTTTAAACACATTTAGTAAATCATAACTTGATTTCGAAATACTCTCTACATCAGACAACTAAACATTCATGTGAAAGACAGGTTGCACTTGAAGTGTAAAATGGTAGGTTATTTCTCAATTGTTAATAATGCAGCATATCGGAGCAATATATGCTTAAACTTGAGTTTCATTTGAAAGATATTCGCAGTGATGTCTTCTGTCGGCATACCGTTCCACGTTATATTATAAAAAATCAAACATCATCATCATCATCATCATCATCATTGTCAACCATTATCAATCCACTGCTGGACGAAGGTCTCCCCAAGTTTCCTCCACAACGGTCTGTCTTGTGCCAGTCTCCTCCATGTCACTCCCGCATATTTACGAATTTCATCCACCCATCTCCCATGTGGTCTTTTTCTGGGTCTTTTCCTGTCCCTTGGAATCCAATCTAAAATTTCGGCTGTCCATCTATGGTCTGTCCTTCTGGCAGTATGTCCAGCCCATTAGCATGCAGTAAGTAAACGAAAATTCAAATCAATCAATTTCCCTTTATAAGAGGAATTTCGAAAAACGCTAATTATAGTTGTAGTATTAGCAGCGAATACAGTCACAGGCTAGTAAACTAGTCCATATGACAGTACAACATATTGACAAAAATCACCGGACACCCCTTCAAAAGCAAAGGAACGGATCCGCTGCGGTGTTAAGATGCGCCGTACAGCTGCAAACGTTATAAAAACATACCTGCAGCTGACCGTGATCATATCGCACTGTGAGGTTGAGTGAAAATGTCGCGGCGGAAGAGAACTGACTTTGAGAAAGGAAAGATTGTTGGGTGTTATATTATTGGGTTGTCCATAAGAGAAACTGAGAGGCGTTTAAACATACCCATATCAACTGTTTTGGATGTACTGAATGAGTGGAACACACATGGCGTGCCTGAAGCAGCAAAACGTACCGGCAGACAAAAGAAAATCAGTGATAGAAAATCAGCTAATCTAAAAAGTACTGCACTGGACTTCAGTGTGTAGGTGAGTAAAAATGCTGGAACCTCGGTATGTACACTTACCATTCGCAGAAAACTTCATTCCATGGCTTACCGTGGTCGTGCGGCTGCTCATAAGCCTTGCATCTTCTCTCGGAATGCTACTTGTCGTTCAGCATGGTGTAAAGGACATTTATCGTTTTCCGTAGATTAATGGAAATGGGTCCTATGGACTGATGAATTTAGATACACGATCCATCAGTTTGACGGCCGTGTGTATTTATGGTGGAAGCAGGAGGAATGTCATTTACCACAGTGTACTGTTTCTACGGTCAAGTTTGGAGCTGGCAGTGTACTCGTGTGGGGGTATGGTCCAGGCCCATTGGTTATTGTGGACAAACCTGTTAATCACCACGTCTACCTCGATATTCTGGAAAATTGTGCCCTACCAACTCTGTGGCAATATTATGGAACTGAGCCTTGTTTGTACCAGCAGGATGATGCACCGAGCCATAAAGCAGGGACTGTTAGGACGTGGTTTTACGATAATTTCGTATCGTGCGTGAACTGGCCAGCACAGAGCCTTGATCGTAATCCCATAGATCACATATGGGATGAATTAGAACGCCACATAAGAAGTTTGGAACCAAGGCCTACTACTAAGCAACAGTTAACTGCAGCATTATGTACTGAATGGAAGAGCATACCTATCGGTGTGTTCCAAAACCTTGTCGAAAGCATGTCTCGAAGGGTCAGTGGTGAGGCCAAAGGTGTACCGACCCCGTACTAATGTATGTTGTGCTTCTCTTCTAGGTGTTCGGTGACTTTTGTGAATATAGTGTATATCCTAAGGTAGATCCATACGCCAAAAATCCCCTAGCGCATCTTAATGATACAATATTATTAACATACCATACGATGATATTTGTTCGTGTGTTCAAGGGTGTGGAATTCCAAATTATTTTTCCATGCTTGGGTACAACATATACACTCAATGGACAAAATATTTGAGATACTTACCTAAGAGCGTGTTGGTCCTCCTCTAGCGCGAATAACAGCTTGTACACGCCGAGCCATCGATTCCACTAGATGATGTAGGGTTTTCGGGGAAATGAAAGACATGCGTGTTGTAGGATCGCCCACAACTCCCCCATAGACGTCGGCCCAGGAACCATGGATCTGATATTGAGCTCCGCGGCATCCGAGGGGAGCTTCCACAGGGTTTAAATTCGGGGGAGCGTTGGGGCCACTGGATGGTTCCAAACTCACATGAGTGTTCCTCGAACCATGCCTGTGTGGTTGCGGCGTTTTGTCTTTCTGAAACAGATCATAAGCTTCAAGATGCGCGAAGGCCATGAATGCCTACAGGTAATCAGCCAGCACATGCTAGTAGCGCGAAGCAATTAAACAGACACACTAAGGGACCAAATGTGTGGCATGACAAGGCTCCCCAATTCATCACAGCGCCGACAAAGATTTGAACAGGCCGACCTGGCACGATGGGGGCCATGACCTTTTTGCTCTCTACGCACCCACACTCTCCCAGAAGCTTGGTACAACCGAAAACTGGATTCATCTGACCACAGGACGTAGCGCCACTCTGCAATGGTCCATTTTTGAGGTTCTCGGCATCAGGAGAGGCGTAGTGTCCAGAACCAGCAGTTAACAGTGACACTCCTGCATGGCGTTGGTCTTTATATCCCAGAATATGCATAGTGTGTTGCACCGTTCGCTCGCTGACGTTGCTTGGGCCTCCTTTATTTTACCTGGACGTGTTTGGGAAGTTATTCCCAAGCGGTCTGGATATACGAGACTGGAAAATCAACGCCGATCCCCATCATCAGTGGCGTGTGGTCATCTACCGCTTGTTCTCTGGGCTCTTGTACCTCCATCTCTGGTATACTCGGGGTACACCGTTTAATACAGTAGCTCTCGGGACCCATACGTTTCTAACCACCTGGGTGATAGAATGACCCATTTGTCTTTCGCCGACAATGCGTCCGCATCAAAATTGCTCAGATAACCACGTTTACCCTAGTTCGGCGTTTGCGATAAGCTGTTTTTCGAAGGCCTTCTATTTATGGTTGTATTCGGTTTGCGTCTGTTCTACTCAGCGCGGAGGATGCTGATGTTAATTGCCCATCCCTCTATCTCTAATGTTTTGTCTACTGAGTGTATTTTCCTTTTCCTTACTAACTAACCGGTTCCTTCCTTTCCATGGAATCCGTTATCGTAAAAGAATGAGCGACTCCTTTTGGACGTACATGATATTGAGGATAGTAGACTTGAACATGAAATACCATTACCGCATTTTTTTTCCTTAAAGGTAGTTAAAATATTGACGAAACTAATTCTAGCGGCATATCGTAACCCATTTTGAATCATTGAGTTGAATATTACAAACTGGTCATAAACAACTTGTTTTAAAGATGAAATAATAAAATAACAAGAAAGTTGACACCGAATTTTCGGGTGTAATACGCAAGTCTTTTGAATCCGTTCTGACCCAAATTAAATTTATCAAAGCTATTCAAAGTCAATGGAACCGGTATGGAAAACAAAAGTATCTGACGGAAGAAAAAGTTTTTCAATAAGGTTTTTAATCGCTCAGATATTGCTGTAAATGGAATCGTGAGCTTACGCCCTCTGGTTTCAGATTTGTGCGTTATCGAAAACATAAATTTATATGAAAAACAGTTCGCACCGGAAACGCTCCTCAGGACCGAAGGAATTTTTCAAATCGGACTCTTAGAAACAGAGATATCGACAAAATTAAGATGTGACTTTGCGTCCCCTGGTGGAAAAACCATGAATTATTCTAGGAAGAAAGTATTCTCAAAAGGTTTTCCCATATGGGCGATATCGGTCCAAGAAAAAAAAATTATTCGAGTTTTCAGGAGCCCAGATTTTGCTACAAATACATCAGAACCAGAAATTAACACTTATGACCCCTGGTGAAAAAAACATTATTTTCCGAACATTAGAAATTATGCGAAAAATACTTTTCATCAGGTCGTGTACGCGATACAAGAAGAATTTTTGAAATCGGAGTCTCAGAATCAGAAATAACGCAAAAAACGCAATTTACCTTTGTGCCCCCTAACGGAAAGTCTATGATTTACTTGAAAATTTTGAATTTATATAAAAAACATTTCGCATCGGAAACACTATCCAACAAAGAAGGAATTTTTCAAATCGGACCCCTAGAAGTAGAGTTATTGACAAAAAAAGATATACATCTACGCCCCTGGCGTATAGACAGTACGAAAAAGTATCACTGAAGACGTAAGGAAATTAAACTGTGAACTAGTGAGGAAAGCAATTGAAAACAACCAAAGCTTAAAGATAGCAAAGGGACATCTCAGTAAGGGAAGAAAACAGATTATGGAACTGAGAAAAGAAGATGGTTCTGTAACAAGAAATAGAGGCGAAATTTTGACAAGAGTGAAAGATGTCTACTCCAAATTATATGAAAGAGATGATACATGCACTCCAGACATCATGAAAGATACCAGTACCAGAGTTCCTCCAGTCCTTCCAGCAGAAGTTGCACATGCAATCAAAAACATGAAGCGGAGAAAAGCTCCAGAAGAAGATGGAATTACTGTAGACATCATACAAGAAGCAAGTGGAGAAATCGAAACAGTACTCGCCCAAATTTTCACTCGATGCCTTAATGAAGGAAAGATTTCTGAGGATTGGAACACCGCTACAATGATCCTGCTACATAAGAAAGGTGACATTGAAGATCTCGGAAACTACAGACCTATTAGCCTCCTATCAGTAGTTTATAAAATCTTCACTAAAGTTCTTTCACACCGCTTGAAGGTAACACTGGACATGGCTCAACCGAGAGAACAAGCTGGATTCAGGAGTGGCTACAGCACAATAGATCATATCCACGTACTGAGAGAACTAATTGAAAGAGCGAGGGAATATGAACTTCCATTGTGCATGGCTTTTATCGATTATGAAAAAGCCTTTGATTCGGTGAAACCATCAGCAGTTACAATGGCTCTGAAAACCTGCGGTATTGAAGATGCCTACATTAATATTATTAATAACATCTATGAAAATGCAAGTGCAAAGATTAGGCTGTTTGAAAATACAACACACACTAAAAATTGGAAAGGGAGTGAGACAAGGTGACACCATATCTCCGAAGCTCTTTAATGCCACATTGGAGGGTGTTTTTCAGTCACTGAGCTGGGAAAACAAGGGGATAAAGATTAATGGAGATTATCTAACCCACTTTCGTTTTGCTGATGACATAGTCATTTTTGCAACTAGCCCATCAGAGCTGCAGAGTATGATCCAGGAACTTGCTGACAAGAGTAAAGAAGTGGGATTAAAAATGAAATTTCAGAAGACAAAAGTGATGTTCAATGCTTTTACAAGAAATGAAGATTTATCGATTGATGGAGAGAAAGCTGGAGATAACCAATACGTACGTTTATCTTGGACAGCAGATATCAAGTGAAGGTCACATTGATGAAGAAATTAATCGGCGTACAAAACTTGCCTGGAGAGCTTTTGGAAGAAACAGCATAATTTTCAAGAGCAATATGCCATTATGTCTTAAAAGAAAAGTGTTTGATCAATGCATCCTTCCAGTGCTTACGTATGGTGCAGAGACGTGGACCTTAACTAAAAGAGACATACAAAGGCTGCAGACAACTCAAAGATGCATGGAGAGGTGCATACTTGGTGTAACCAGGAGAGATAAGAAGAGGAACTCGTGGATCCGAAAAATGACAAGAGTGGAAGACATCATGATCAGAGTTAAATCCCTGAAATGGCAATGGGCTGGACATACTGCCAGAAGGACAGACCACCGATGGACAGCCGAAATTTTAGATTGGATTCCAAGGGACAGGAAAAGACCCAGAAGAAGACCACATGGGAGATGGGTGGATGAAATTCGAAAGTATGCAGGGGTAACATGGAGGAGACTGGCACAAGACAGACCGTTGTGGAGGAAACTTGGGGAGACCTTCGTCCAGCAGTGGATTGATAATGGTTGACAATGATGATGATGATGATGATATATGGAGGGAAATCAATTTACCTTTACGCCCCCTAGCGGAAAGTCTATGAATTACTTCAAAATTTTCAAATTATATGACAGACATGTCACACTGGAAACACTATCCAACAAAGGAGGAATTTTTCAAATCGGATTCCTAAAAGTAGAGATATTGACAAAAATAAAATATACATCTACGCCCCATGGCGTGGAAACCATGCATTATTTTAAGAAGAAAATGTTTCTAAAAGGTTTGTCGACATGAGTACTATCGGTCAACAAACGACGTTTTTGTCAATCGAGAATTTAGAAGCTCATATTTTGCTGCAAATACATCAGAAGCGGAAATTGAGATTTATCCCACCTGGTGGCCAAACCATTTTTTTACAAAAATTAGAAATTATTTGCAAACGATTTCCCATCAGGAGCTGTTTCAGTTGCAGAAATAATTTTTAAATCGGAGATGTAGAAGCAGAGATATAGGGGGAAACGCAACTTACCTCTACGCCCCTTAGCGGAAAGTCTATGAATTACTTGAAAATTTTGAAATTATATGAAAAACATGTCACACTGAAAACACTATCCAACAAAGAAGAAATTTTTCAAAACGGACTCCTAGAAGTAGAGATATTGACGAAAATAAGATATACACCTACACATCTGGCGGAGAAACTGTGGAATATTTTAAGAAGAAATCATTCCGAAAAGGTTTATTGATGTGGGTGGCATCAGTCCACAACAGAATGTTTTCAATCGATATTTTAGAATCTCTGATTTTATGACAAAAACCTCGGAAGCAAAAATTAACGCTTACGCCCTCTGGTGGTCAAAGTATTATCTGCCAAAAATTTGCAATTATATGCAAACGATTTTCCTTCAGGGGGTGTATCCGCGGAAGAAAATATTTTTCAAATCGGAGTTTCAGAAGAAGAACTATCGGAGAAAATGTAATATACTTTTACGTCCCCTAGCGGAAAATCTATGCAAAATTTGAAAAACTAACTATATCTAAAACACTCTTCGACATAAATGGAATCGAAAGATAGAAGAATTTTTTAATCGTATGTTTAGAAGCAAATATGCGGAATAAAACGCATTTTTGAATTCGACACCATCTGCATTTACGCCCTCTAGCGGCAAAATTGTACATCTTAAAAAAAAGAATGATCATCATTCTTATATTTCAAGCTTCCTCAATGCAAAAATAATTTTTTAAATCGGATTGATAGTTGCAGAGATATCGTGGGTACAGGCGGACGGACGGACGGACAAACCGGTAACTTAGCACGATCTTTTTTTTTACAAAAGACGTGCTAAAACATTAATGATCAGCTGCTGGTTTCAGTGCCAACTACTGTTGGTTCTTAGAAAGGAAAATCACCAGTTAACAACGCGTTGCGCTTTTTCAAAAACTCATCTCAAAAGACGTGCTATTCAAGATGGCCTATGAAAGGAATATTTACACCTAACCCGGCTTTCTCTTAGTAATGTTGATTTATGGTCTATTCATTTACCTATAATGTGACATGACTTATAGAAGTTGGGAAAAGAACGTTTACTGCTATTATAGAAATCGACAAACCTTTGGGCCTTTATGACTTATAGATAGAGGAGGAATATAAATGACAGGCCTTCTAGAATTTGTCACCAAATTGCTAGTATGACTTCTGGAAAGCTAGAAAGTACAACTGCCATGACTTCTGGTACTTATCAAATAATGTTTACTGGTATGACTTCTAGAAAGGGAACAAATAGAACTGATATAGCTTCTATAAGTTGACAAAATAATTGACTAGTATGACTAGAAATGGGTGGACAATTTAAGTGGTATGGCATTTAGAAAGCGGACAAACACAACTTTTAGACATGAATTTTAGAAAATGGCAAAAGGTTGACTGGTATGACTAGAAGTTGAGTCAACGTGTCATTGGTATGACATCTAGAAAGTGGACAAATAGAAATGGCGTGTCTTCTAGATGATGATACAAAAAGTTGTCTGATGCCGGCGGTGGCAGTGTGTGCATGTATGGGTGATATTTTCCTGGTATGACTGGGACCGCTGATACCACTGGTATATTTTCCTGGTATGACCTGGGACCGCTGGTACCACTGGATGGGTCCATGAACGCCAATGCTTCCTGTCCACCCTCTCTGACCACATGCAGTTGTTACACTATGTCCAATTTATTAAACTTTATGTAACACGTAATGTCTTTTACTGATTTGTTTTTGTATTCAACGAAGAAAGAAAAACAAACCTTTAGTTCATTTTTTAGTCGAGCTGTATCAAAATTTGAAGCATAGTTATTTAAGTTTTGACAGTAGATGTTCAGGGAAGCTTTCACATAATTTATCGAATCCGTTCGAATCCAACAAAGCCACGAATTTAAGAAATAATATCTCCGATTTTAATTCACATTGACACTTCACAAAAACTGAAACAACTCTCGCGAAACACTCTTATGGGCGGGAGTATGCGAGTGCCTGAGATAGTCTACGTCTTCTCTATTCTCAGCGAACCGTTTCCCAAAGCAATGACCCATTCCCCTCTACCAGCTGATTCATGTTGTCATGGAAACGCTAGCAGGCGATTGTACGGAAGGTTTTCGCATCAGAACTACGAAGACTCTGGAAGAGCTGCTTGCGTTATGCCGTTGGTTTTCGCTCGCCAGACTGAGTCAAAGAAACGAATCCGCACGCGTTTTTTTTTTCTTTTTTCGTAGCGAAAGCATCGACATATTTTAATACCGTTGATAATTGACTTTTATTTGTGTATATTTAATACCGTTTTTTTTAGCATTTCCTGGGCTTCGCAGCTAGCTTATCTAGCCTCTAATCTATGCTACTGCTTCCACTCTTTGGGGCAGTGCTGGAGTACAGCAGGGAGGGTTGCATTCAGAAAGTTTTTTTCCGGGGAGGGGGTACAAATTTGTTCGGGGGCTGAAACTTGTTGACTGACTTTATATACATATAATCACAATTTTGTTACTTATATATACATTAACGCATATAAAAATTTTGTTATGCTTATGTATCACAAATGCGAATTCCAAGTACACATACCAATGATTAAAAATGTAAAAATGTTTTTTCTTTTCTTTAATTCCGTAATCGCACCACCGATTTCATCCTGGGGTGGTGTAGAATTGGTGGTGTCAACTTTGCTGTGCTAAATCCCCCTCTCCCAACATTAGGAGTGGTAAAAATGTCCTCGCCTTACTACAAGTGTGTTTCTGATTATTAAGAAATCATCACAGCGTTACCTGAAAACGTATGGTGTAAACTATCGACCTGCCATTTGGTTTCAATCATTTTAGATTATTTAGATTTGCACATAGTAAAAAAAAACTAACTAACCGTTTGTGTGTGTGGATGACAGTTTAAGGTGTCTTTATTTTTTTATTTTTTTTTCTCACAGAGCGTGAATCACCTACCGCCAGGGAAAGAAAGCCTTTTTACGGGAACAATTTCTCATATTTTTCTATTGTCAGAAACTAGTTAGCTAATATTTTGTTGTATTAGAAGCACTAGCATCACGTTAGCTACACTGAGGCTTAACCGTATACAGGGAAAGTCGGCATCAAGAAGACTGAAGTAAAGCTGAATTGCCAGCTTCCAAAATATGATGATGCATTTCAGTGCAAACATCCCTACTCTGAGGAATTGGGTTTTTATTACGGAAGCAGTATAAGTTGTCAGAGCGTGAAAACTTGCCCCTTTAGTGAGGACTGTTTAAGGTTTTATTGAAGGATGATAGAAATTTCAGAGTGAAGTCCATTTGGATGCTTTTATTTTATTCTTATAATAGTTTCCCTCATTTTCTTAACATTTTCCTTTTGATATTTCTCCAAATATTCAGCTATAAACGAAAACAATTAGATTAAATATAAGGGGAGTTTGTCCAAAAACCTACTGTCATGGATTTCCGGGGGCTAAGCACACCCAAAAAGATGCCTGATCACATCACTGTCAGCAGGCGCTGGCGAAGAATGATTTATTGCAATGTTCAATGAGTGAAATAACAACTGGGAGTGAAAATCGAACGATCATTCATGAATGGTGCGAATGGTGAATGAACTCTGTGAGGTACTACAAAGGTAAAATCACGTGTCAAGACGATAAATCTGCAGCGATATATTCTGTCCGTGTATCTTAGTTGGGAGAGCAACTTACTCCGGAGCGAGGGGGCGCGACTTCGATCTTCGTCACGGACGAATTTGTTGTTTCACCGAACGTAAAAATGTATGTACTGGGCATTTGGGTTCTCCGAAAAATGTGTGATGTTTGTTCAACACATCATCTAGAATTAATGAAAGTTCGTTCTTCGCTTACAAAAAAAAAAAATAATAATAATAGGGAGATAAATCTGCAGCGATACATTCCGTCCGTGTAGCTTAGTTGGGAAAGCAACTTACTCCGGAGTGAGAAGTCGAGAATTCGATCTTCGTGACGGACAAATTGGTGTTTTCAGATCTCCCCGAGATAGAATGATTTATGTCATAACTACAACAAGCAGATGAAATAATTACCTTGCCACTATTTATTCTGAAAATAGTAAAAAAGCTGCATTCCTTTAAACCTTACATGCAAAAGTATCCCATCACAGAAACGGTATATTTTTGCTAGTATTTAAGTTATAGAATTAAGCACCTGTGAATTTCCTAAATATAAGAACACTGAATGTGTGAATATTATTTAATTTATAACAAAGAACTTTCTCTGCAAGCGCTTTCGAAGACGTCGAAGGTTATTTATTGCAAAGATTTTCCCCTTGCTTTAAAAAAGAAGTTCTTCGCTTTTGACTTTTTAATTATTGATGTGTGTGAATGCAGCTCATTAGAAATATTAAGTCTTGTGTCTTTTCAGTTGCTGCCTTTTATGAGATCCAAGACAGGACGTAAGGAAACTGCATTTTACTTTAACGGGTTTTTTTCACTTACAAAAAAATGCACTTCATCAAGATGTAATCATAGTGGATAATTGCCGGTTATCTTGTTGAAGGATTTTATCTCTCCGCCTTTTGAAAGCTTTTAAGCTTTTGAATGCTTAAGTGAGATAGGTGACAGGTTTTGATACAATGCTCGCCTTTCTTAATTTGCGGGAAAATTAAAGAGTTGAATGAAGTTAGCTGGTAAGCTGACGCTTTTTAATTTGCTCAAAAACTATGGTCTAGTGTAGAAAAATTCCTCTCAAAAAAAGGAGCTCTATCATTAAAAAGGCAGGTAGGGTAAATTACTTTCCCTAATGGCTTTTCATAATACCATTTTAATATTTAATTTTTCATTTTCTCATATTTAGTTTTGATATATTACGAGGATCACAAATTTCGTACTTGAAGAACGCAGTCAGCATGTAAGTATTTGGCAGACGCACCAGTACTTATAGCTAGTACCCCACCACGAAGTTTTAGGAAAATGTTCATTTTTTGGAAAATAGTTAATCTCGGGAAACAGCGATAAAGTATTTATAGTAATATAGATATCTACAAGGAATTTCAACTACAGCATTTTTGCTCTGGAAAACATGAAATGTCGGTATAATTTAATTTTCAGCTAACAAGACAACTTTCATTCTTGTTAGTTCTTGTAGGTAGTAGACCATGTCTACAAATACTCCTATTTGATAGTATGTGAATGAAAAAAAGGATCACAGATCCTTGAATATTCCATTCAGTAGAAATAGGTTTACTATTCGTACTTATTATCAGATCTAAGACATGACTTTTGAATTGTATATATGTTACGGCCAAAGTCCAAAGTCTAGTCACTTCGCGAGAGGACCGGCCACTTCTAGGCACTTCCAGTTCTAGATTTGGCAGTGAGAAACTGGCCACAGTTAGTAATGATCTTTATTTAAGTGGTCTTATGTGGACCGAAGGTGAGGGTTTAGTGGATAAAAATTGCACAGTATCACCCGTAGGGATCCAAATCTCAGGTGCTCTCTAAGATTTTCCTGGGCCACAAAAAAAAAAAAAAAACCCGAAAAAACATACAAGATGAAATTATAAGCCTTTTCTCAAAGGTGCACAAATCACATAAAACAGATAAACAAATGGCAATGTTAACACTAAGATTTGTTTTTTTAATTTTATATGCTTGCGCACTTTGACAATATAATGACATGTGTTTTGTAACATGTAATTATGCCAGTTGAACAAATATCTTCAAAGAAGTGATTTTACCAGTGTGGAGATATGTTTAGTTTTACTTGTTGGTACAATCTGAGCTGTTATGACACTTGGAGTTACATAACCTATTGGCTTGTTCACACTTACATCGATTTGTTAAAGATGTTCTACTCCAGAAACACCTTAAAAATCATTGGCCTCCAGTTAAATATTGACTCGATAACGATGCTCTTAATGAAATTTCATTATCCGGAATTGATTGCAAAGTAACGAATTTCTCTTTAAGAACGGTGTATTCACTTCTGTTATACAATTACTTTTAAAACTCCGAACTCTAGAGGTCCCTAGTTTATAGATGTCATTCTCTAAAGACAAAACCACAGCGATCACAGTTCGCAAAAGTTCTAACTTTGGCCAGTTTCTTACGGCCAAATGTAGAACTGACCGGCCAAATCCCGGAGTTCGGGTACATTATTGTATATTTCGGGATTTGGCCACATGAGCTGGCCGAAGCTGGAATTGGCCGGCCAAAGCTCAAAGTTCGGGTAAATTATTGTATATTTCGGGATTTGGCCACATGAGCTGGCCTAAGCTAGAAGTGGCCGGTCATTTCGCGAAGTGACTAGATTTCGGGCTTTGGCCGTAGCATACATAATAAATACATCATTGCGTCTTTTAGCTGACTACTAAACAGTATCTCGATAAAGGCAATATCATATCAAGATTCTACTTATCTGGGTATTTGGGTTTTCCCTAATTTTATTGTATTTCGCGTATCTTGACGTGGAATTTATTTGTGGTATGTGATGTTTTTAACAACATATTTAAAATGCTCTTTAGAATATAAATAAACACATCTGAATAGGCATTCTTAGTAGAAGAGCTACGGCAGAAATCTCTGAGCAAAACGACATTTTATGATAAAAGCCTAAAATTCTGTATTTAAAGAAAATGCAAGATATGGTGGCATTTAATAACCAATTCAGAATTCGAAATTGAGTTCAAAATTAATATTTAGCTTTCTTTGTGGAAATTATTGTTTTCCTTATTTCCAGAATTAAAATTTAAAGAGAATTGAAAAAAATATTCTAAAACTGGATAGGGAAGGCATTTTCCGAAACGGCGGTCATTTTTCAAAATTGAGTTTAAAATCAAAATTTAGTTTTCTAGGTTAAAATTAACGACCGCTTTACTTACTGTATGGTTTAAGAATAGAAGATGCTAGAAGATGTGATGGTTGGATAAACATGGCTAAAATCGTAAGATTGTGAAAAGAGTGATTTCTTGGGTACTCTTCTGAAAAATGGCAGTCACTTCGCAAAATGGTTGTTTCTTACAGAAAGTTGTTTCAGTTCTCTGTCACTTTAAAATCAGAAAATAAGCCAAAATTTTCACAAAAAGTGCTTAGTTCTGATTAAACGTCATTTTGAAAAATGCCAACCACTTTGAATTCTTAAGTGTTTTTTGAATGGCTCCATATGTAAAGACATTTCTGAATTCTTAAGTGTTGTGTGCATGTTCTTCAAGAGTGCGAAGTTTAATCGTTTTATCAAAAATTGCCATTTTTTTAGCCAAGCTCTTCTGCTATCTAGTATAAATACAGCAAAGAAAAATGTATTGGTTTCAAACCGCTCAACGAAATCACTAGTGTCTGAATATATGGATTGTGGATGTGTCACGTGACCACAAATCGTTGCGACCCTCCGGACAGAGCAGGGACATCTTTCCTTGCAAGGTGCAAAGTAGACCGCGAAGATAGTACTCAGACATAGGGGAACTAAGGATTCGTCCTATGAGAAGCCGGAAGACAAAATCTGTAGCTTTAGCCGAAATTTAGACAATGTTCAATACAAAGGTCTGTAAAACTTTAGGACAAAGAGGGAAAAAGTAAAATAACGCTGTAAATAGCACCAGCGTCGAAACCCAAATTAACTCAGAACCATATCTATGAACAGGATCAACAGCACATGTGTAATAATAGAGCATGACGTGTGGTTTGTATGACGTCAAAACAAAATGAGGGCTACAGACGTTCGATTATGTATGTTGTGTGCTAGAGGCGACGAAATAGCTCGCTAAATTATTCGACCACGAGTAAAATCCTCTTGATGATTTTAATTTGGTGGCTCGAGGAGGAAAGAACTGTGATGAGTGTGGCCAAAAAGTAAAATCATCTTGATTTTAATTGGGTGGCTCGAGAAGGAGGGAACTGTGATTAGTGTGGCCCAAGAGTTATGTATCGTTCATAGCATCGTATCTCCTGCGTGCTATGCCTTTAGGATTATAGATACAGCTGTACGAGAGACTGGTGGTGGTCGTCCACTAAAAGCCACCCCCAGTGCGGACCGCTGTTTACTCCTACAGGCCAAGAGTGATCGACACCAGACAGCAAGTAACATTGGAAAACAACTGAACATGACGCAGAATATCGCAGTTTACAGTGCCCAGATGACTACACAAAGATGGATTGTTTGCCCGACGACCAGTATGATGTTTTGGTTGTCGTCATTAAAAACTTCTCATCTTAGACACCGTCTACAATGGTGCAAAGAACATAAAGACTGGGTAGAAGAACGGTGAGGTACGGATCTCTTTACTGATGAGAGTAGATTTAGTCTCTCTCTAGCAATTCTGGATGTCAGCTTATCTGGCATGAGATAGGCACTCAATATACGGAATATCGGGAACTACTTCAAAGCAATCTGATCCGGTACTACAGCCAAAATTAATAAAAAAATAATAAAAAACAAACGAAATAACATATGTCCAACGGAAAGATATACGCTTCGCAACGGAGAAAGAATTGTCCATCTCGGTTCAGTAGTTTTCGAGATTACCTGAAACACACAAACATAGTTTTCCTGTTTACACTGTATATTATTAGTATTATTATTAGTATAGATAAGCGAAATAGCCCATGTCCACCGGAAAGAAGTTAGCTTCGCAACGGTGAGAGAATTATCCGAATTTGTTCAGTAGTTTCCGAGAGTAGCAAAAAACAAATTCCGTATAGTATCGTGAACTACTTTCTTTCACGTTAGGTGTGATCAGGTTGTATTATATGAAAACAAAGCGGAACGATTCACGGGAAATTGGGAACTATTTCAAAGCAATCTGATTTGGTAGTACAGCCAAAAATAATAAAAAATAATAAATAATAAACGAGATAGCCTATGTCCACCGGAAAGAAATGAGCTTATGAACGCTGAAAGAATTATCCAAATCGGATAATTCTTTCAGAGCTAATAAGAAGGCCTGGGTAACAGCAGCACTTTGCACTGACTAGGTCAAAAACGGTTTTTTTCGGAAAGAAGAGACCTATTTAATACCTAAATCACTGCTATTTAAAGTTCTTCTCTTAATAAACAATGCCCCGGGCCATCCTCAAACCTTAAAATTTGATCATCCAATTGTAGAAGTTATTTTTTTTTTGCCACAAAACATCGCGTCCATATTGTAGTCATTAGATCAAGTGTGGTTGCAGTTTTCAAGGCATACTATGAAAGAAACACATTCGAAGGTCTATTGAAATATATGGATCATCGATCACGTCTAACACTAAGCGAAAACTGGAGAAATTACATGTCTGACTGTCTTCTGAACAACTAAGCATCCCTCAATGAAATCAAACTGTCCGCAATAAATGCATGATGGCGGAAATTGTGCCCAGGAGCTGTGAGCTATTCTAGAGCTCCAGATGTGCATGTGATATTAGACAAATCATAACTATCGCACAAAACCTAGAGTGTGGAGGCTTCGGTATTATTAATATCACGGACGTAGAAGAAATGGTCACAGGAAATGAACGTGATGAACTTACGTCGGAAGAGTTGGAGAATTGATTACCAATCCGCAGGAAAGGAAATTGGAAGATGAAACAGAAATGGAAGTCGTTGAGCCGGATTTTCGTATGGAAATGTTGAATGACCTTTTTTTCATCGGTTGGCCAATTATTTGATGAAGTTTCAGGTTTAGACCCTTTTATTGAAAAAGTATTAAAATTTAAAAGAGGTGTAGAAAGCTTACTTGAGCCTTATCAAGAAATTTGCATAGAGCTTGTAAAGAAGAAAAACAAACTGTAATTACAAATTTCCTTTAGCCTCGTTAATCTACCCAGGTATCTACCCTACGTACTGCTGTAAATGTTTCTTCCTAAAACACACTTGATAATTAAATTAGCTTCATATGTTGATATATGTATAAGTTTGTAGTTTAGTTTTTAACCTATCCTATAATCAATACAATTATACAACATTTTCTGGTAAATTGAGGCAGTTTGCATACATAATCCTGTTTTTGCATAGACGCCAAGTCTTCTTATCCGAGATATGTTGGCAAATTCCGCGGATAACGACGGATTACTGTATATGCATACACAGTCATATCGGAATAATATGACCACCTGCCTAATAATGGGAATAACAACGCTTGGTCCGGATGACAGCGGCTAGACGGCGTGGCATGGACGCAATGACACCCTGGAACGTTGCCCGAGGCATACGTGCCCATTCGGACTGCCGCAGAGCACGGAGGTTCCGTAGATGACGTGATTGCGTGTCGACACGTCGATCCAAATAGTCCGACAGTGCTCTATGGGATTGAGGTCGGGCGATTTCTCTGGCCAAGGGAGGACGGAGACATCGCTGTCGTGTCCCTTGAACCAGTTACACACACCCTTTGTGACGTGGCACGGCGGATTGTTCTGTTGGTAGACACCATCACCACCAGGGTAAACGTCCAACATGAAAGGATCCATGTGATCAACGAGGATAGACAGGTAGCCATTGGCATTCAGGGACCCATCCATTGGTACCAGCAGTCCCAGTTCATACCAAGAAAACATCCCTTAGATATGCAAACTGCCATCGCCGGCCTCTACTTGATCGACAAGGGTGCTTGGGTGGTGGTTCTCGTGTGTCTGACTTCCGTCACTTCTGTAGAGTAGAAACCTCGATTCGTCGCAGAAGCCAACCTTTTCCCACTCGTCCACAGTCTAATGACGCGAACTGAATGCGTCGTTGCCGATGTCACTGGGTTAACATTTGTGCCTTGACGCAGCATCGACTCTAGAGATCCATGAGTAACAAGGTTCGCTCTGCTATTATCGAGGACACGTACCTTGGTGTCCCAGCTTTTATTTGTATGATCAATTTCTGCCCTGATCCGCGTCGATCGCCTTTTACCGAGAAACTTTCTCCTCTGGGGTCGATGGCCTTTGAGGCACCGCAATTATGACTTTGGGAAATATAACGGGGGGGGAGCGGTCCATTCTTGGTACACCCTTACTACCCGCACCTCGTGAACAGCCCACGAAATCTATTGTTTCTGAGATGCTACTACCCTTGGCGTCGCAGCCGATGATAATTCCTTTTTGAACATCCGGCAGATCACTACCTCTGCCCATTGCGCTCCTGTTAAGCACTATGGCTCATCTGTTCTGGCCGGCCGCTTATATCTCCGTGTGTTCGACCTTGTCACGTGCATTCTGTGATGCGCCTGGGCGTGTATAGTGTGATTACGGTGGTGGTCATATTATTCTGCTACGACCTCTTATATACATGTGAATCTTACTGTGGAATTAACGGATCAATAATACGGGAAAAAACATATGGATAATAAATCTGGGTCACAATCAAAGCTATTCCACGCAAAAAATGTTTATCTTATGGGTCGTACAGAAGCGGGGACATTATTTAAAATATAAATAAATATTTATTTAACGTACTAAAAAATCAGTTAACCACGGATATTCGGAATGAATATATTATTGCAATTTCTGAGAGCGCAGATCTGCTTTCCTATTTGTAAATAGGAGCCGTAATTTCTTAAGAGGTATTCAAGAAATACCTCTATTATTAAAATTATATATAATAATTTAAAAATCAGAGGTAGTACTTGCAAACTTTTATGTTTCGCATTCGAAATATTTATTTAAATTGGAGAACTAACATGTACGTCCTTACATTTGTTTTTTTTTAGTGGTATAAACTGGCATAGGTTTAAACTTCCACGCATCATCATCAACTTTGATGAATGGCAGACCGTTGCTCAACTTTAAAGAAATTCAGAAAAGCCTCTTAATGGAAAAGAATATTTTCTCCTTTAAATTTTGACCTGCTTAGCTTCAGTCTTCTCCATTTCATTGAATTGACGTGTTCGTTCTGTATCTCCAGCATCGCGAAACTCCTGCACATTCATTTATTCTAATGATAATCATAATTAACGTTGTGTTTATAGGAACTTACTGCCAGCCGTCTTTTTCCAAAGGAAATGTTTAATTCATGACATTTTCCGCTGGAGTCTATCAGAAGTAACACCTCTTTCGTCTGAAGACACGCGGAACGACAAAATTCTTCCTATGAATACGAAAGTCTGGAAAAAAATCAACACTAATTACAATAATGTCTGCACGTTGATGGAACCATATTATAGTTTTCGAAAGTATAATGACATTAATCACGGCGTAAAATCACAGTACGTGCTAAATGAAGTCACGCTTGCAGTTGCATTGCCATTTCTTTACGATTCTTTTCTTCTTTTTTTTTTTCGTTTATTTGGAAAGACGTTCCTACTAACGCACCTGTGCTTAAGCACGCGATTCTGTGCATGCAAAAGAGCGCTTGATTATGTTTATAAAATGTTCATGGGTTTCTGTCTAACACTCTTGCTAAACTCCAAGCCACAGGGAATTCTAATCTCGCAGCATCACACACACGAAAAGTCACCCTTTTAAAGTTATTTTGAATTTCCCCTTTTATAATTCAAAAAACGAAATAATTCCTAATAAGCATTTGAATGAATACGTGAAGATACCGACTACGTATTTCATCAAAAAATGATTGATTCACAGAAAATTCAGCTGCGTACGGTGATAAAATAGCCGCTTTGCTGTTAGTTCGGTCTAAAGTTATTATAAAAAAAGGAAATACTTTTCACCTTAACTAATCTAAACCATGTGGAGAAAAAGTTAGAACGTCACTGCATAAGAAATATGCAGTTTCAAGTAAGAGTCCCTTACAATATGTAGAAAGAGGGAGAATTGCAAACTCAAGAAAAGCAGAAAAATAGCTAAATATAGATAATAACAGAAACATATAAACTGAAGAGCAATTTAATTAGAGACAGCTGGCGTTATGCAAATGTGACGTTGTGGGCGGCACTGTAAACGGAAACGACGTAACGTATGCAGCGATCCCACAATATAAGGAGCGATGCGACGGGAATCAGTAAGAGTCGGACGCAGTATGGGCCAGACGAAGGATCTAAGCGCATTTGATCGTGGACAAATTGTCGGTGCCCGACGAATGGGTCACTCCATCTCGGAATTCGTGAGACAGTGGGATTTTCACGAGTCACTGTGTCACGGCTGCACCGTGAGTACATCAAATCCGGTAAAACCATCCCTGCAAGGGCCAACTGCCGTGGACAACAGCGTGTGGATGAGCGGGGTCATCGTCGGCTAGCTCGCATTGTATCAGCGGATAGAAAGGCCACAGTTCAAGAAATCACTCTGCAATTTAACGCAGGTGCACGAAAACGTGTAAGCAACCACAGCATCCAGAACCATCTCCTCGCTATGGGGTACAGAAGCCATCGTCCCACGAGGGTACCGCTGCTGACCGCACATCACAGGGTGCAAATATTAGTATGGGCGCGGGAACATCGCCACTGGACCTTAAACATGTGGAAAAATGTTGCCTGGACTGATGAGTCGAGATTCACGTTGGTACATGCGGATGGCAGGATACGAGTACGGAGCAAACCGCATGAAGGGATGGGATACGAGTACGGCGCAAACCACATGAAACGATGGATCCTTCTTGCCAGCAGGGTACTATTTAAGCTGGTGAGGGTGGCATTCTCGTCTGGGGACTGTTTACGTGGACTGAAATGGGACCCTTTGTACGTGTGACATCGTCCCTCACTGGTCAACGTTACCGGGATATCCTGGAAGACCATTTGCTCCCGTTTGTGCATTTTCAACATCCCACTGGGTTCATCATCCTGCAACAAGACAATGCACCGTGGCATCATTCCCGAATTGTATCCGAACGGTTGGATGAACACTCCACCAACGTGGCCTTGCTTCCTTGGCCAGCTAGGCCACCTGACCTCAATCGCATCAAGCACATCTGGGATGCCATCGAGAGAGATGTTCGAGGCTCTGACCACCCTCCACCAAATCTTCGTGAACTTTGGGAGCTTGTTCAGGGGTCGTGGATCCGTATGACTTCCCATCGCTTCCGGTGTCTTGTCGAGTCAATTCCGAGACGAATCGCCGCCGTCATGAGGGCGAAAGGTGGTGCTACACGTTACTAGACAGGTATCTCTAATTCAATTGCTCTTCAGTGTATATATATCATCATCATCATCGGTAACCATTATCAATCCACTGGTAGATGAAGGTCTATCCAAGTTTCTTCCACAACGGCCTCTCTTGGGCCAGTCCAAAAACACAATATGCCCCATTTCAGCACTCCAATTTCGACGTGCGCGGCAACACTGAAATCTCTGGCGCCTATGGTTCCGACTCAAAGGAAGTAGCAGAAATGGACAACGAGGAACGAGGCCTCTCTGAGGAAATCGGTGACGAACAGTGCTTGCAGACATCGGACGATGTGTAACCGTCCTCCATTGCTGCGCAAGTGTCGTGGAAGGTCTTGTGCGCGAAGTAACGGCCATACGGTGGAAGTGCCTGTCTTCCCTCTCGGTTGTTGGATATCGAGCTCCAGACCCTGCACGACGATGCGTAGAACCATCAGCTGTTCATTGACGTCACGTATACATAACGGTAGCTGCGTTACGCCTAAAGCGTGCAGCAATATCGCGGTATGACAATCATATGATTCTGCTTTTTTCAAAATCCGTCAAATGTTCGAATGATTGTCTAATATTCGTATGATTGTACACTGTATTGACAAATTTCACCGTACACCTAAAAGGGAAACACAACATAGCATTGATTGACATACATTAGTACGGTGTCTGTCTACCTTTCTCCTAATGCATGCACTGACCCTTCGAGACATACTTTCGACAAGGTTTTGGAACACAGCGGTACGTATGCGCTTCCATTCAGTACATAATGGTGCTGCTAACTGCTGCTAAGTAGTAGGCCATAGTTCCAAACTTCTTATGTGGCGCTCTAATTCCTCTCATAGGTTCTCTATGGGATTAAGATCAGGGCTCTGTGCTGGCCAGTCCACACACGATACGAGTTTTCGTCAAACCACCCAGTAACAGTCCTTGCTTCATAGCTCGGTGCATTTTCCTTCTGGTACCAACAAGGCTCGGTTCCATAGTATCTCCACAGAGTTGGTATGGCATTATTGCCAAGAATATCGATATAGACGTGCTGGTTAACCGGTTTGTTCACGATAATCAATGGGCGGGTCCATACCACGAAGAACACCTCCACACGAGTACACTGCCAGCTCCAAGCTTGACCGTAGGAAAAGTACACCGTGGTAAACATCGTTCCCCCGGCAACTGCCATACGCACACACGGCCATCAGACTAATGGATGGTGTATCTATCTGGATTCATCAATCTATAGGATCCGTTTCCATCGATCTACGGTCTACGATAAACGTTCTTTACAACATGCTAAACGACGAGTAGCATTCTGAGTGGAGATGAAAGACTTATGAGCAGCCACACGACCACGGTAACCCATGGAATGAAGTTCTCTGCGAATGGTACGTGTACATACCGAGATTCCAGCATTTTTACTCACCTGTGCACTGAGGTCTTGTACAGTAGTACTCCGTCGATTAGCTGTAACGACTATCCTCAGGCTTCGACGTCCTAAATCACTGAATTTCTTTGGTCTGCTGGTGCGTTTTGCTGCTTCAGGCACGCCATGTGTCTTCCACTTATTCATTGCATCCAAAACAGCTGATTTGTGTATGTTTAAACGCCTCTCGATTTCTCTTATGGACAGCCCACTAATATAACACTCAAGAATCTTTCCTTTCTAAAAGTCTGTTCTCTCTCGCCGCGATATTTTCACTGAACTTCACAGTGCGATATGGACGTGTTCAGCCGCAGGCTTGCTTTTATACCTTTTGTAGCTGTACTGCTTTGGTATAAAAACATATATCTTGTACTGCTTTGTGGATGGGCTAGTGCATATGCCAAAATATCCTCTGACATTATACGCACACCTTCACCCACTGGTCTGCCAGAACTATAATGACATTTAGTGCTTCCTGTCTCCCTGAGCCGTCTCACTACACTTGCGATGGTAACCGCACTTGGATGTGGCCCAGCTGGAAAACGAACGGCACAATCCCGTTCAATTAGCGCCGCGTTTCGTTGGCATTCGCCGTAAATAAGCAGCATCTTGCAATATTGGGACTGAGTGAAGCCCGCCATGTCACGCAGCGTACGTAGACCTAAACTTCTGATCAGGGTACATCCTGCTACTGGTTTTCATATCGTAGGTACGGTACAACGTCACAATCTGCATTTGCATACGGCTGCATTTGCGAAATGTGAATATGCAGATTCGAATCGTCGCCCATCGATTTCGGACATTTAGGCAACAATTTAACTTATCCGTGTGAAACAAACATCGTTTTATACTAATTAATTGATGCTCTACAGCTTTTTGTATTGGAAATGTTGCTCTATCTCCTTTCGTTTTCGACTTGCAATGGCTAACTTCCGCTTTTCGTCACTAGGGGCGCTGCTATAGGATGCATTCGATCGGGCGTAGGCGTTTCCATACATCACGTGCAACCATTATAAATCGTGATATACATAAAACGTCACGTGCGTCCATTATAAATCGTGATATGCATAAAACGTCACGTGCGTCCATTATAAATCGTGATATGCATAAAGCGTTCCGTGCGGCCATTATAAATCGTGATATACATAAAACGTCACGTGCGTCTATTATAAATCGTGATATACATAAAACGTCACGTGCGTCCATTATAAATAGTGATATACATAAAACGTCACGTGCGTCCATTATAAATAGTGATATACATAAAACGTCACGTGCGTCCATTATAAATCGTGATATACATAAAACGTCACGTGCGTCCATTATAAATCGTGATATACATAAAACGTCACGTGCGTCCATTATAAATCGTAATATCCATAAAAGGTCACGTGCGTCCATTATAAATCGTGATATGCATAAAACTTCACGTGCGTCCATTATAAATCGTGATATACATAAAACATCACGTGCGTCCATTATAAATCGTGATATACATAAAACGTCATGTGCGTCCGTTATAAATCGTGATATACATAAAACGTTACGTGCGTCCATTATACATAAAACGTCACGTGCGTCCATTATAAATCGTGATATACATAAAACGTCACGTGCGTCCATTACAAATCGTGATATAAATAAAACGTCATGTGCGTCCGTTATAAATCGTGATGTACATAAAACGTCAAGTGCGGCCATTATAAATTGTGTGCACCAACCTCCTCTATGTGTTTATTGCCCATTGAGTTGTTCACGGTTGCCGTTAAAACTCATGTACCCTCTATGTAAGCAGTAAACGTTTGCCAGTTATTGGGAAACATATCGACCTAAGTCAATTTGACAGCGGCTAGATAAGTTGGGGTACGGAAGGTATGTGCCAATATTTCGTAAGCAACCGTATTTTGTTTGTGCTCTCGTATTTCGGTACCTAGGAAACACCAGGATTGGATTAGCCATGAATAGACATCCAGTAGAATGGTTGACATTGGTCAGCCACGTGCTGTTGATCCTAGACGTGAAGGTGGGGAAAACGACTGGTATCTCAACAGCTTACCCCAAACAATAATGGTGCAGTTCGACTGATTTCATCATGCACCAAGCGCCGTACCTTTCTTTGTCTAGTGTTTTACGGCCAGAGACAAACAAGGGTACCCATGATGACTCCCAGTCATCACAAACAATACCTCGCATGGGACAATAAACGTCAACAATGCGCCCTCGACATATGGAAGAAGGTTGTTTGGATTGATGATTCCTGTTTCCTATTGCATCATGCTCATGGCCGGGTTCGTCTATGCTGTAAACAGCATGAAGCTGTATCCCCTCGATGCACACTTCGGGTTCAGCTGGTCGGTGTAGGTAGGTTTCTGGTATGCGGCGCTTTTTTCTGGCAAGACCTAGGTCCGTTGTTTATCATTCCACAAGTATGGAACAGTGGACGCTACTGAGACCTGTTAACCGACAATTTCCATCCATATCTGAAGGAGGTTTATCCGAACTACTGTGCCTAATTTCAACATGACAACGCACCGCGTCATTGGCTCGTTTACCTACTCAGTGATTAGGGGTAAACGACAAGAATTTCGCCACGCTGCTTTGGGTTCCAAACTTCCCTGACTATAACTGATTGAAAATGGTGAGAACTGCTGATCCTCCTCCACGGAATCAGCGTGAACTGGTAGCGTGGGGTACCACCTTTGGAATTCAAAACCGCCTAAATCTTCCTTGGAATGGACGCATGCAAATCCTGGATGGTGGTTAGTGGGATGTTACACTATTCTTCATGCAGAAACTGCTCCAGGACCTTGAGAGATACAAGAGGAGGATAAGTGGATCTTACTCTGTTTTCCAACACAGACCACAGTGGCGACACGATGTTTAAGTCTAGTGATTGGGTAGGCCAAGGAGGTGTGGAAGTTCGTCCTCATGTTCTCAAACCATGATTGGACATTTGTGAATTGGGACGTTATCATCTTCATAGATGGCATAAGTTGCTTGAAACAATACCTAAGCCATTGGATGGACATGGTCGGGCAAAATGGTTTCATAAGCCCTGCCAGTCATCCGTCCTTTCAAGGTGATTGCGGGACTTGCTGAAAACCACAAATTGATCTTGACAAAACAACTACTGTGCTGCACTGTTGGGTGGAGACAATCTGAGTTGTACGTACTGTATTGTGTTCGGATGTCTCCTCACTTTTGAGAGGAGACATCCGATCACAATACACACTTCCATGCATTGATAGTCAAAGTTATATGCTCCTGGCACCAGTGCGGTCGCCGTTGTGCATTCACCCGAGTCACCAAAGGTTTTGCAATAGCAGCTCTGCCATGAATATATTGTTTATGCAGCTCCCTGCGAACTGTAAACGTTGATACTGGGGTCTGGAAATGCAGATTGAGCTCCGCATTAATCTTCGGTGCCGTGGTCTTCTTATTACGGTTAACAATCTCGTTTTAATGCTCTTCTGTCTCCATCAGTCAGGGCCGTTTTCCGGCAGCTCTTGCGTTTCACAGACGAGGTTTTACCACGAACACGGTATTCTGTCATGACGGTATACACAGTAGCTCTCGATACCCCCGCTACCCTAGTCACTGTTGTCATCTGAGGCACCAACTAACCGGCCGTCAACAATTAGCCCTCTTTCGAAGTCCGTTTGGTCGCCCACTTCGTCGTCACCCTGAAAGAAAATTTGCAACAAGACACTTGAATTGTACTTAAACAGGACCATGAGGTTCTGAATGAAGCTATTACGACCAAAAAGTGGTGGATATCGTTGCGCATTGCGACGTACGCAGCTGCATTAAAAGTCACGTCTATGAGCGTGGTTTTCACATTTTTATATCCAACCTGTGTATGTATACAGGCCCTTTCTAAGCCCACAGCTGGATGCAAGTCTCCCAAAGTTTCTTCTAGAGCTGTCTGTCTTCAGCTTGCTTCCTCCATGCCTGTGCAGCATGGAGGAAGCAAGCTAGAGCTGTCTGTCTTCAGCATACTTCCTGCATGCCTGTGCAGCATCCTCCATGCCTGTGCAGCATGCTTTTGCGTTTCATCTATCCAATCATAAGATGGTCTGCTTCTGAGACTTCTTCTGTCCCATGGTATGCACTTTAATATTTCAGTTGTCTATTGGTGTTCAGTCCTTCTAGCAATATGTCCTTCCCATTTCGGTTTCAATGATTGTCTTTTGATCATGATATATTTTGATATTGTGAGATTCCTCTCCTCTCCATGATCTGTCCAGTTGCATGCGTCATGATTGTAGTCCCTGCGTAAGGATTGGAAGTACGCATTGTTAGAAACGTTTCGTCGACTGCATAGTGCTAAATAGCTCTTGAAAATTGTAGTTTTTTCCAAATGATTTGAATTAGTCTTCCAGTTTTTGTTTTTTTTATAATTTAAATTAGAACAAAAGGGAAAACTGTTATTTGTAGTTGTATGAAACGGAGTTACCATATCAAGCAAATGCGGATTTTACTGCGCAATTCACAACAGAGGTTGAGTCATTGATATTAGTACAGTGGGATATACACAATGCGTCAAAGAATTTTTAAGACTGGCGCTAGATTTCAGCATACGGTGGCCCCACCAGTGTAATCGCGAATGCGTTATAAACCGTGACCATCTGCTTTTTTTTTCATGTTGAATTATTAAGATGGAACAAAGTGCTGTTATTAAATTTAACGCACAATTTAGTAAAAGTGCCTCGGAAACGTACCAAATGATGAAACACGTTTACGGTGAGTTTTGTTTAAGTAGATCAAATGTTTTCCTGTGGCGCAAACGTTTTTTGGACGGAAGAGATACGCTAGAAGATGATAAGCATACCGGAAGACCAAGTTCATCTAGGACACCTGAGATTATTGAAAAAGTGCGGGATTTCGTGGCCAACGATCGATGTGCGTCACTAAGAATGACGGAAGAGCCTTGAAACATCAACAAAGAAACGATTCGAACCATCCTGCTTGAAGATTTGGGCAAAACAAAAGTCTGTGCTAAATTTGTTCCACACACGTTAACCAATGAACAAAAATCAAGGAGAAGTGCACACTGCAGAGACATCATTTCAGTCGATGAAAATGATCCAAACTTCTTAAAATCGATTGTTACGGGCGATGAAACATGGTGTTTTCAATATGATCCTAAAACAAAGCAACAAAGTGCGGAATGGAAGTAAAAAACTCACCACAAGCCAAAAAAACAAGAAAAGTTCCATCGAAAATCAAAACAATGCTCATTACATTCTTCGATAGTAAGGGTATTATCCGCAAAGAATTTGTTCCAAGTAGACAAACAATTACTGGTGAGTTTTATTTAAATGTTTTGAGGCGTTTGAAGGGAAGAATTCGTCGCATTCGTCCGGAATATCGTGATGAAAACAGTTGGTGTTTGTTGCACGATTATGCACCCACTCACACCTCACTTCTTGTTCGTAGATTTTTGGCGAGAAATAACGTCTGTGTGTTGAATCATCCACCGTATTCACCTGATTTAGCACCCTGCGACTTTTCTTAATTCCCAAAACTTAAAATGACGTTAAAAGGGTGTTATTTTGATGATATTTCGATCATGCAAACAGCTTCGACGCGTGCTTTGGAGGCAATTCCGCAAAGTGAACTGGAACAGGCATTCGGATCATTATGAAATCGCTGTAACAAGTGTACTGAAGCCGGAGGGACTTATTTTGAATAACAAACCAAAGCAAATTATAATTTCTTGTTTCTATTTCATTTTACAGACCCAGTCTTAAAAAATCTTTGCCACACTGTGTATATATTTGGATCAGTGCTAACGCAAAATGCAGTTAGTATCAGCCCTCGAAATGAAGATCATTCTGTTTGATGATCCGCAGCTAACGTTGTGCCAGAGTTGTCCTTGGCTTTTGAGGCAAACTATTTCTGGAACCCTGATTACAGCACAGCTTGGTTACGGATGTGCTGGCCGAGCAGTAAGTGAGCCATGAATCGAAACAGATGGGGGGGGGGGGGCCACATGGTGCTAGGTCCGCACTATAAGCTCTGTGGGGTAACCCCTCAATGCCCCTATGCTCCTGAATTCTTGCTCTGGGTTAGTCGCTGTTATGAGGTTTCGCCATTTTGAAGTTGTCGTTAATGTTAATCCTACGTAAGCTGTTTTGCATACAAAACTTGCTGTTGCTCTGAGGTTACTGTTGTTCTGAGGTGTCCGTTAATGGAGGTTTCACTGTGCAAAACTGTTACTGATGTTACTAGCATTTTTAATATGCTAATTTAATATAAATGAACACGTAAATTATATTTTGTAATTTCTACGGTACAGCGGTAATTGGGCTTGGAGAGCGATGTTAAAGAAATTGAGGATTTGTATTAGGTCAACGCCCCTTTTCTTAAGAACACATATTTTAGAGTTCCGGCCCTTTTCCCAAAGAAAGAAAGCACTGCATATCATCATAGTAACACTCTGTGTTAACATTTTACATTTATAATGGTTCTGTTGCTTTGTTACTGTCATAAATGTATTTTCTCATTTTCAGAAATTCATCCTCTTATGAAAAACGGATTACATGCGCGTTTCCGCGTCTAATAACTTACCAGCAAACATTTTATTTTAATTTTCTACTTCGTATAATGAATATTTTTATGACCGGAACTCTTAAATATATGCGATAGTATATTCACTGGAAAAAACAAGCGATTCAGAAAAATACTTTTTGCTCGTGGGAATTCCGTTCTCTGTAAACATATTATCACGAAGACTTATATTTTCTGGAAATCTTTTGCAACCAGCGTCATTAAAAGTTGGGGTTAGCTGAGATCTTAGAGGATCTAACAATAGGAGTGAGTAGGCGTACGAATTATGAGAGAAATACCGCATGAGACCTTTGAATTCCCATGCGGCCACGGATGCCAGCCCAATGGTGGCCTGACACTTGTTTTACGACCTTCACTCTCCAAAGCACTCAGGTTCCTTGCCCTTACAGATTTTCACGGAGAGATGGATGCCAGTTTATGAAGATCAAGAACACTGCATGTAAGGATTCTGTGTTACTGTGCAACTTTGGACAGCTAGAGGCGAACGAGCGATCATTAATCGGAATTTATCAGTATCTTGCAGCCATTTGAGATGCTACTTTGAAGTCATAGGAGGTAAAGACAGACATGTGATTTAGGTGAAGTACTTAGGAAAATGCAAAGGGGTGATCTCCTAATCTAGAAAATTTTCTATAATCTGGAAATTCCAGATAGGGTATGTTTGCAAGTGCGCAAATGCACATTTAAAGAATTAAGGAAAAGACAATTTCCATCCTCGAAGTACACTCAAGGGGAAAACGTTACTGATTTTAAAAAAATCTCAAAAAAATGCTGTAGTTGTTTTGGGATATTTATTGAAAATACACAAGTGTCTGTAAAAATTGCAACGCCAAGAAGGAACCATGCTATTCTAATGAAATATAAACAACACATTGCTGATGTGATTGTACATATGTGATTTAATTTTTAGAACAATACAATAATATTTACTCGCAAAAATCAGTATCTTGCGAAGACCCCGCGAGCTAAAAGAAGAGCTGCTATACGGCGTGGCATCGAATCGAAAAGGCGTTGGGTGGTGTCCTGGGTAATTGCTTGACCGGCGGCATGTATGCGAGTCCACAGATAATTGGTACTGACCGCTGGAGGACTTTAATGGCCCTTACCGGGTGACTATATCCCAGACATGTTTAATATGCGACGTGTCTGGCGGCCGTGCAGACCACGGAAGAAGCAGTATGTGATGTGCTGCGAAGAGGGCTTGAACATTTCTGGAAACATGCGGTCGAGCATTGTCCTGCTGGAATATAGCGCCAGGAGTGCTCTGAAGAAAGGGTATGACTTCTGCCTGTGTAACTTTCCTGATGTAGTTGTCGCTGTTGAGATTGCCCTCAAGTCGTAGCAGCTGAGATCGAGAATGGTACCCAATGGCATCCCACACCATCACACTTAGCGTTCGGCCCGTATGACGCTCGACACTGCATGCTGGAAGAAGGCACTCACCACAATATGGTCTAATGCGTATGCGTCCATCATAGTAGTCCAAGCTGAATCGGGACTTGTCCGAAGACATGGCATGTTTCCAATCAGTACGCCATTGTCTGTATTGAAAGCCCCATTCCAGTCTGAGGTGTCCATAGTTCAGGGTCAAATGAATCCGCCGCAATGGGATGCGTGCAATCAGTCCTCTGTGCAATAGACGGTGTGGAACTGTGGATGCAGACAATGTCACACCTGTTCCAGGGCTTCACGGTTGTGCTAACAACTGCGAAGATGCGGAACGGTTCGTCACTGCCATGCGGACGAGATGTTGGTCATCCCGCGATGTCGTCACATTTCTCGGTTCACTGCAGGATTATCTATGCGCCTGATTCTCTTGGGTCCACTGCCACCACACGCGCATCACTGCCGTGGCGTTATGTCCCGTCCGAGTCGCAATGTCGTGGTACGAAAATGCTTTCTCACGCAGACCAATCATGCGTCCCCTTTCAAACTCTGTTATACGGTGGTATTGCACCCTTTGTCGTCGCGGAGGCCTTATTGAATCCTAGAGACACTTTTTAACTCGTAGTTTGCGATGCACTACTGGTGTGTTTCCTAAACATCCCTCTTTTTATGCCCCTCACTCGATTGTTCAGAGGGAACTGCAGGGCTCAGACATGCGCAATGACTCTTCACTTCGAATTATTTGCATGTCTTACCCTGCTCTTCATATCCTGTAAATTTGACGTGATTACAATCATTCCTTCACGGTGTTGCAATTTTCACGAACAGTACTTTAGTTATACTAAAGTACTGTTATACTACTTTAGTTATACTAAAGTACTGTTCGGGAAAATTACTACCCCTAGAACATCTGAGGAAAGTGCATTTCAATTTCGGGAAAATCTACGGAACATACCTTTTCCCTTCATCGAAATTTATGGAAAAATGTTTTGAACAACAGGGAAATCGACCGCGAAAGTATTTTCCTTCTTCAAGCAAATCTACGATAAATACCATCCTGCTTGAAGGAAATCTGTTTATGGTAAATACATTTTTAACTTCAATAAAAATTACGCCGAAACGCCTTTTCCCCTCAGAAAAAATTACAGACAGTATCTTTCTACGTAAGTAAAATTCTACGAAAAATGCCTTTCCCCTTTAAGAAAATATACGAATAATGCCTTTCTCCTTTAAGAAAATCTACGAAAAATGCCTTTCTCCTTTAAGAAAGTCTACGAAACATGATTTTCTGCTTTAAGAAAATCTACGAAAAATGCCTTTCTCCTTTAAGAAAATTCTACGAAAAATGCCTTTCTCCTTTAAGAAAATCTACAAACAAAAAATGACTTTCCCCTTTAAGAAAATCTACGAAAAATGACTTTCTGCTTTAAGAAAATCTACGAAAAATGCCTTTCTCCTTTAAGAAAATCTACAAACAAAAAATGACTTTCTCCTTTAAGAAAATCTACAAAAAATGACTTTCTGCTTTAAGAACATCTACGAAAAATGCCTTTCTCTTTTAAGAAAATCTACAAAAACTACATTTCAGCTTCAAAAAAATCTGTCGAAAAATGTATTTCTTCTCCATGGAAATCTACGGAAAATGTCTATCTCCTTTCGGAACGCATACGGAAAACATCTTGTCCCTAGCGGAAGATCTAAAACGAGAAAGGCACTTTCCGGATCCTCGGGTATACGGAATATGTCTTTTGATGCATGTCCTAATGCTCTCCTTCTCCCGGGCATCTTTCTTTCTCTGGTTCTCTATTCTTAACTGACACCCTGTTACGGAAATTAAATACGGAGATTTTAAGGTTTTAGTATTAACCCTTTAGCCGGCTGGAAAGCGTTAAATATGATTTAGAGAAATGGGCCGAAATTAGCTTGAACGACGATATTTGCTGTCTAAGAAGCGGGAAGAACGCGGATTAAATGAATCTTTCTATCAGAAAGCGTTACTTTTTATATTCAAAGTGGTCATTTAAGGCAATGGTTGACACCCTTTCTTTCTGACTGATTACCCGTTAAAGGACTATAGCAATGGCAACGAAAAGAGAGGAGTGCTTGAATAACTTGTTTCTACCAAGTGGCATGACAGCGAAGAACTATTTCTTTCTGAGTGATCACCTGCTGCAGGAGAAAATAATGGCAACAAAAGAGAGCATAGACGACTACTTGGATCACTTGTTTCTACCAGTGACATGACTGCGAAGGAACTAAGTCAGTTTGTGTCACATGTTTCTGTCCAGTGGTATGATAGTGAAGAAACTAAAGTCCTTGTGAGATTAGTGGGTGTCGTTTAGAGCATCGGTTCCCAACTGGTGGTACGTCCTGTGTCGCTCAGGGATACACGAAAAATAATCAGTAATGGCGGAAAAACAAGTAAAGTAAAAAAAATGCAAAACGTTGGTTATGAAACAATAAATGTTAAGTTTGAATCACTGCTAATGGAGACACTTCAAAACCAGCTCACATTAGCGAATGATGATTGGTGAGGGCGTGGATATGAACCCCTCTCCCAAAACTTTCTTCTACCAATCATTACGCACAGTTCATGCGTCACTTTCGTCACCCATTCTCCTTTCCAGAACAATCGCGTGTTACTGATACATCCGTAGCCAGACTGTTTGATCAGTTCAGTTATTGACTGAGTGTAACTAAGTGCGTTGCCTTTAACTGTGATTATTTTGAAGTAGTCTTTTTATTTAATGTTTAACGTAGTTTCAATTATTATTGTCAGTGATTTTTAAGAGTGCCAGTTATGGATCAGTGGTTGAAAACAGGACCGGTTAAAAAACCAAAACTTGATGTAAATTCAGTGGCGGCTCGTGAGTACATCTACAGGGGGTTCACAATTAATAATTTGCAGTTTTTGAGATACACTGTGTCACACACTTGTGTGTTACTTACAATATTCATATAATTTAGGCTCTGTTATACTTTGATGTAATGTATTAATTTTGAAACGAAATGTTATTATAGATATTACTGTATTTTAACTGTTTCACAACTTAATAATAAAGGATTACTTTACTGATCATACTTGTTATAATATGCTAATTGTTCTTTTTTACTGAAACAATTATTTTCATTTAATTTTATAGTAAAATAAACGCAAAACAGAAAGCTTGTTTTAAATGTTAAATATTTAGACAGTTAGTCATAAGGCCTCATGCTCTCAATTATTTGATTAGATTATTAAACACACAGAAAAAGGAAAATAATCAAAGCTGCTGCATATGATGGTAAGGTCTAGTATTTACTTACACAAATTTACTTGGATGGTAGCTTACACAAATATTTTCTTTAAGTACAGTTTTTGTAAACAAAGTCCATCCTTCTATCTTTTCTTGACACAAAAACATCAATAACTCTTTCATTGAAATTATGGATGTTAGAAATCATTTCCTTCTCGATTGCAAGCATGGCTAAAGCTGTAAGCCTCTCTTGACACATTGTAGACCGCAAAAATGTCTTTATCCGTTTTAGGGTTGAAAAACACCTTTCAGCTTCAGTAGTCGTCATTGGTATTGTTGCAATAATTAATAACAGTTTATAACTTTCAGAAAATGATGACAATAAGTTGTTTTCAATAAAAAACTGTAAAAGACTAACAGCACCACGCATGTTTCTGAAATCAGTTCTTTTGTAAATGATTTCAAGCTCTGTCTTGAGGCGATTTTTTTCAAGAAATGAATACACGTTTACTGTATGTTCAAGCAATTTCTCGGGGAATTTCTGTTCAAACTCTTTAAACTTTTGTGATTCAAAAAGAGATACAGCTGAGCAAGATGTTGTGAACGAAAATCTTGTTTTTATTTGCGTTGTAATAATGTCACAGGTTTCCTTGGCAGCCACTGTTCTACTTAAGTAAAAATCTTCTTCACGCCACGATCGTTTAGGTGCATTTTCTGGGTACTGATTAACCAGCTCTGTCACTTTGTCCATGTTACCTCTTTCCTTATCGATGGCTTTGACGAAGTGGTCAACATTGGCTTTAGTTCTCACAGCATCAGTGTAAGTTAGCTGTAATTGGTTGTACAAAATATCCACATGTGACATCAATTTGTGAAAAACAGAAAGCCAAAATATGAACTTATTATCTCTAAGGAGACAAGCCAGAGCACCAGCTTTATTTATGGTGGTTGGTTGCTTAGAGGTTGATTGGATTTCCTCCATACATTCAATTAATTTCTCTCTGTACTCAAAAACAGTATTAACAGTTCTGCTCTTAAAATTCCACCTTGTAGCTGACGCCCGAGGTATTCGTTTGCCAACTATCTTGTCCAAAACAGACACTCTCTGAGGGAAATTCGAAAAAAAAATTGTTATATCACTTAAGTCCGAAAAACAAACTCTGACATCTTGGTTTTGGCTATTTGCTTGAGCTACAATCAAGTTCAACTGATGAGCGTAACAGTGAACGAAAAAAGCATGTTGATAGGTTTGTTGCACTATGGTCTGCACGCCAGCATGGTGCCCACTCATTACATTTGCACCGTCATAGCTTTGAGATACGAGTTTTTCTGGATTTTGCACAACATAATCTAAACTGGTACAAATACATTTGGCTATAGATTCTGCGTCGTGCTCTTCAGGGTTATAAAATTTCCAAAATCTTTCAACTGGTTGGCCATTAGCTAAAACATAGCGGAAAACTATAACTTTCTGAAATACAGACGAGACGTCTGATGTTTCGTCCGCAATCAAAGAAACATACTGTTCAGTTTTTATTTCTTCTATTACGTTTTCTTGACATACAAAAAGCATACAATCTAACAATTCATTTTGAATTTCTTTCGAGGTACCTTTAAAGACAGTAGCGGTACTCAAATGTTCTTTCAAAGATATGTCAAGTTCTGCAGAAAAGTTTACAAGCCCTTGAAATATGCCAGGATTTAAGGAATCGTCATCATCACGATGACCTCGAAGGGCCAACTCAAATGCACCGCAAAATTTAATACAGTCTATAAGCTTAGAAAGGACATACCTATTTTTAGTCACTTGTTCATTGTGCTTTTTAATATTTTGTCGATAAGCACTGTCAAGCTGCTGACGAACGTCAACCTTTCCCAGCAAATTGAAATCCAATGTAGCACTTATGTGTCCATGAGAATTTGCGTGTTTTTTAATTTTTTGTGTCAAATGAGCTAAGCCACAAACGCCGTTTTTCACCCAAGTAGGATCGCCCTTTTCACGAGAAAATAACAAACAAGGAAAGCAAAATATTTTGTTTGTTTGTTCACAACCACAAAGCCATGGAATTTTTTCGTATAGCTCTTCTTTAAATTCTCTTTTAAAAGTTCTAGATTTTGATGTTGATGTTTGACTTATATTAAGTCGGGGCGTTGGCCTGCCACTCTCTTTTATTGCAATTTTAACTTCTATGGGTAAATTGCCAAACGCTACTTCCTTTAAATTACTAACTGAGTACTTACAGGTACTTTCCATTATTGTACAGTAAATAAAAACAACAGTTCACTAGCTACACTACAATAGATAAACTGTAATAAGTGTAATTTCAACTAAAACTTTTTCACCAAAAAAGAATCGAAACTGGAAACTCCAAAACACAAATGTAACACGCGCGCAAAGGTTAGAAGCATTTGACGTCAACTACAGCCGTGCAACAACTGAGCTGAGTTGTGTCACAGGCAGCTCATCGGTATTCTCCGTTAAGCGGCTTGTAGACATGTTCCCCTCTCCCCTACCGCGAGCAAATGGACTCGCCCGTCTGTCGCATACCCGGTGTGTCCAGTATCGAAAGCGGCATATTCAGTCCGCTCCTGGCCACAGGCGCGTCATTACACTTAACCTCACTTTGCGCGTTCTACGCTGTTTTTCATTGTCCGCTCTTTAAAACTTATTGAAGATAAGCCATTTAGTACTGCGTCAATAAAGATGTATTATTTATATCGTATAATTATTTTTCTATTTTTATCGGGGGTTCACGTGCTCTTGTGCTCTTATGGACGAGCCGCTACTGTAGTAAATTATAACCCGTCGCCAAGTACTTCGCAACACGTGTTCGCCACGTGTTCGCAGCTACGGGTACTTTAAAAACAAGGGGCACACAAGTGGGAAAATGTTGGGAACCACTGGTTTAGAGAGTTAAAAATAATTTTTCACAAATGCTTGAATTAGAGGATCTAAAAATACGTCCTGTGATGTCAGGAATTCAAATCTGCTATTTCTTTACTTTTTTTTTAGATGGAACAACACTTTGCTCGATAAATCGGCACTTGAACAAACGGCATATTTACTGGTCTCGGAAAACAGCGTATGATGCTAAGAAACATTTATTTTCTGTTGTGTTAAACATGCAGTTGTCATAAAACATATCTTTCTAAACTAAAAGCAACATAATGCAATAACACCATTTTAGAAATAAAGCGATACGTTTCACTAATTCTTGTTTTGATTCATTATTAGACATCAACCGCCGACTTGCTTCTTAACCTCGTATATCCCTCACATTTTTTTTTTTTGGGGGGGGGGGGGATTGGAGGTTTAACGACCACCGTGAGCAACTCAATGGGCTATAAGCAGTCGCACGTCCCTAATTTAGGGTCACTGGTCCCAGGGAAGTGAGAGAGTCAGTGCCGTAAGACAATCACAATATCCATGCCTCACGGGTTTCGAACCCGGACCCCTTTCTGACGAATGGTCAGAGGCCATCGCTTAGACCACTGCGCCACCGGGGCGGCCTCATGTTTCTCGGCTGTACCTGCTGCTGCATCTGTGAGTTGTTTGACAATTCTTTCTACAGACTGACCATGACAGGGCCACGTTGGAACTTGCACGGGCTCATTAATGAATTTCTTGACTTTTAATGTCGACAGTTTGCTGGTCAAATAAGGTTCATATACATTTTCAGACCAGTCTGAGTCCATAACAAGGAAATAGCCCCAGGATTAATAGGAGGAATCTTTCTGGGACGTACAGGAGATCTCACAGAAAATCATCATTTCCACTCTTTAAGTCAGCAATCTTCTGCACACCAGCTTTTCTCTCATTACTCTCAATAGAGAACAAGAGTGTCTGAATGATCATTTTACTGAATACATAGCATGCTGACCGCTGGATGGTTGGCAAAAGAACATCCACTACAACTTTATTTTGGATTCTGAGGAACTGGAGCAACACATGGCGTGGTGTCTTCACCCAAGAGTGTTTTACTTTGATCTAGAACCAGCAGGGAAAGTATACACCAACAACGTACTCAACTATCAGTCTTACGTTCTGGAGGGTTTTGTCATTAAAACCATGTTTTTATACCCATATACGGCAAATCTTGTTTGCAGTTGTTAACAATCATGATTGACGCACTGGACCAATTTCAAAAAGGCGAGATCTTTTGGGAGTTCTCCTGTCCTTATGGCCTGTGTAATTCTGTATCCATGTGCTTGATCTGTTGACAAATGATGTATCACAATGTGACTGAAATAAATGAGAGACTTTCCAATTGAGACTTTAGTGAATGAAGGACCCATTTTTAGTTCTGTGGTATTGTCTAGCATCGTTCCAATTTCACCAGTCCATTTTTTGTTTGATAAGGTCTTCCCATCTAGTGTCGCAGGGGCAGCTCATTCGTATGAAGAGCACAGACTAACCAGATCCGATTGCGGCAAAGTTTAACATCAACGAAGCGCATGATGCCGCCCCGGTGGCGCAGTGGTCTAAGCGATGGCCTCTGATCATTCGTCAGAACGGGGTCCGGGTTCCAATCCCGGTGAGGCATGGATGTTGTGTTTGTCTTATGGCACTGGTTCTTTCCCTTCCCTGGAACCAGTGACCCTAAATTAGGGACGAGCGACTGCTTATAGCTCATTGAGTTGCTCACGGTGGTCGTTAAATCTCCAATCAAAAAAAAAAAAAAGTGCATGATACCACCATTCCAACCAGTGTTTAAATTTGTGGAATCATCCCCAATGGCCTGCAGAGTTTTATCAATGCTCTTCTTCTTCATGAAGTCCACTAGGTTCTCAGCAATCACTTCAGCAGGTTTTGTGTTTTAATCTTTCTCAGGAGTGAAGTGGTACAGATACCTTCCACCTGACTCGCTGTGTACAGGATAATGCTCTTCTTTCATGATGCTAGGGAAACACCGATCAAAATTTTCAGCCTTCAGCATTACTTTAGTTATGTCAGCATAACTTTAGTTATGTCTTGAGGACCATTAAAGAAGATGACGTCAATTTCACTCTTCTTATAAAGTTAATCAAATTCTTGATTTTGTAAATTCATAAGTTTTTCTTGGGCCCTCTTGACTTTATTGCTAACCACTACAAATGTCTTGCCCTTTTCAGTAATTAAGTCAGGATCTATTAAAGGCAGCTGGGGCACGCAGGCCAACACCATATCTGGTGATCTTCATAGCAACATTGTGTATTTCCAATGTGTTGTGCTGTTTATTTTTATTTGAAGTAGAATATGTACTTGGCAATTCTAATGGCATTCCATAACTTTCATCCGTTCCACCTTCAGGATCAGTCATTTCTTCTTCATCATCAGTGGAAAAATTACTTCATTTGAAGAAGTATTGAAACATCTGGCTTACTCCTCTGCTTATATTCAGGAAGTCTTCTCCTGTAATCTTCTTGCCGTTTCTGCTTTAGGACTTGATTATTATGTTCAGGCAAATCTGGCAGACCAATTGATGTGGTCCAATAGAACGATTTTTGTCTCTCTGGCCCTTAATGAAAGCAAGTTTATTCACAATGATCTTTAACTCCTTACGACATATACATTGAATATGAGCTACCTGTTTGCAGTCTGCAGCACAGCCTGCTTCACAACAAAGCACAATTTTACACTTGCAGTTAAGGATGTCAAAAAACTTGTCAAGTTTTAGTGTGAAAGCCTCTTTGGCTTCTAGCTTTCCCCTACCAAGCGATATATTTTTAGCCTGCTCCCAGCTGTATTGAATCTTGACTTTATAACCTGAACTACAAAAGCACTGTTAGCACGTTCCCACTATTCAGTCACGTTGGGATGAATCTCCTCTGCAAGACTGTATGCCGTAAAGTTTCTAGCATCCTTAGCTCTTTGTTCTAGTAGCAATAATCCATATCTCAAGACATATCACAGAGTTGGCAGTTCAGAAGGCAAGGGGTCTTCACCAGCTCCAATAAAATTGCTCATATGAGTGAATGTTCTTTGTCTATTGTTTTTTGGGAGCCATTTTGACACTCACAACAAAGATTTCAATACAGTCACACTAATAAAATGTTCACCTGCAAGAAAGAAAAATCATTTTTTAAATAAGTTACATAGATATTTTTACAAAAAACATGATTTTTTAAAGCATACGGATTAATTGGAAATTTCCCATAAAACGTAAAAAAACATGTCATTTTTATATGCTCATTTATCAAGCAAAACCCAATTATGTAAATTTAACCAAAACCTTTTTTGAAATTCTCCAGTCAAGCTGCAACTTTTTAGCACCCCTAATTTTTAAATTTTAAAAGTCAGAAAATTTGGCACGCCCTATTGTGAGAGGGAATAGCTCTCACATTATGTTTTGGGTCATGAAGTAGGGAATAAAAAACAGAAGCGAGCGGTTATCATCTGTGAGAGGTCGCAACTGCTGAGATGCCAAAGGGGAATGGAGTTGTCCCCCCCCCTTGCTTTAGTAAAACCCGTGCTTGCGAGCGCAGAAAAGTTAGGGAACAATTTGATACATGTATATTGGCCGGTTAAAGAATTAATTCATTTCCAAGTATGGAATATTCAGCAGCAGGTTTTAGTTTGGCCATTCTCTTGTCAATCGTGAATGGGAAACTTCAACCACTATTTCCAGAAGACACTTATGCCAACAGCCATCAGTAGAGTTGTAAAACAACAGCGTTTCCCCATGGAAATCGCATTTAGTAAGTTGACAATGTGCTTAATTGCTTTATGATTTTTTTGGCCAACGCAACGGTTAGTACATTGGGCTTCGCAAGGGCTTACAAGTGGGCTGGTAGCAGAAGCTCTTCTCTTCAAGATAGAAGTCGAGAGGTGGAGTCGAATTAGAGAGAGCTCTCGTCAGAGAAGCAGAAGTAGGAGAGAAATGTTTTTAAGCTAGGCATAAAGAAGGACATGGGGCTCCGTATGCCCGGTGCAAAATAATGAAAAAGTTACTTGAAACTGAATTTGACAAGAAAGAGCAAGGCATCAAGGAACGGATTAAGTGACGAGAGAGGCAAAAGCTTTAAAGGACCAAACAGTTCCAGGGCAAACCAATAACGAGGAATGAATAGTAACATAGAACGGATTTCTTACCGCAACTGTTTGTAAAACTTTCTTCATGATATGTTTTCTTCATGACATTCACAAAGAGCGGCAATAAACGACACTTATAAACAGAAGACAACAGCTCTATAACATCTACACATGCTGTAGATTCCCATCGACTCTTTCACAGTGCCACTCCTCTCTCTGAACTTCCTTCCTGCTACCTTAACTCCTGCCCCGTCTGAACCTTTACGCACATAAAGATTAAGTTGCGTCGAAAGTGCAACGTGCAGAGCAGGCTCCTGCACGGACGCCTTCCTTTTCCATCTAACGTTCACCGCTTTCGCAGCACGTGCTCTCTCAACTATGTCCAGTGTTTTGTCGCAGGTACAGTCACCCACATGTATAACCTACGTGCAAAAAGTTCCAGGACTGGCGTAGTAAGGAATACGAAAAACTACCTTACTCACAATTAATGCTGATCACCTTCGAAATATCGCCCTTCTGAATAAACACACAATATCCAGGGTTTCTGACGAACCTGAAAACAGTTCTGGAAGACACTTTCCGGGATGTCCACATGTTGTTTTGTTACTGCTCCTTGGATAGATGTAATGTGTGCATGACACTGTCCTTTTAGTTCTCGTTTTATCCTGGGAGACAGGAAGAACTCACATGATGATAAATCAGGGGAATGTGGAACATCTGGCAACACAGTGATTTGACGGTGAGCCAGGAACACTTGTTCTGACAACCCGGTGTGTGGTCTTGCGTTATCATAAAGAAAAAAACAATTTTTGTTGCCGTCGTCCCCATAACTGGGAACGGCGGCAACGAATACTGTTGTTTAAACTTCATACGACTTGCTTGCAGAATCTTGAATTACCGTTTTACATATCGGTACGAACTCCTTGTGGAATATACCTTTCGAATCGAAAAGTGACATCATCGTCGTCTTTGCTTTTGCAAGTTGAATGCCGGCTTTCTTGACCGATGGTAAGCTGGTACCTCAGTGTTCTGTTGCTTGGTTTGTGGATCATAATGCAGACACAACGTTTCATCTTCTGCAATAATTCTGGAGCAAAAATCAGGATCTTCAACTGCAGTGCCCAACAGACCGGAACAGATTGATGAATGAGCTTCCTTTTGGTCATTATTCAGAATGCGGTTTTCGTTTTCAAAGATCCTCGAGTACAATTTCATGACAGATAGACTTACTGATACCCAGCGAGTCAGCCAAAAGTCTCACCGTAACTAGAGGATCTTTCTTTAACTGACTCCACATCTCTTCGACTTTTTTCCGCTGCTCACGCACTGAAGGGTGGCTCAGGTCTCGGATTATCGTCAAATAATTTGCTCCCGTCACCAATCCGTGCATACCATTCATAAACTCTGCTGCTAGACAATACTGTGTCTCTATACGCTTCTTTTAACATTCTGTGAGTTTCAGTAGCTGATTTACCAAATTACAAAAAAAAAAAAAAACAATAAAAATAAAAAAAAACGGATGTTTACTCTCTGCTCTTTCACGGCTAAAATGAAATGGGACGAGAACGCTTGTTATGGCTCTTTAATGTCCGTCTGCCGCCTGTCGGTACCAATATAAACCGGTTTGCAGCTGATGACTGATTGGCCTAAGATAACTGTAATCTCGCATACACGTGACATTTTTATCCCACTACTGTTACGTTAGTTATATGGTTAGTCCTGGAATTTATTGGACGTATGTTGTATGTTTCCCGCATCATCCTTACTTCCATCACATAACTCCCTTTTAAAATTTATTCCTCTGTCTGTTGTCTGCTGCTCTTCTACCGATTACCAAAGTGTCGTGCTTCTCCAGTGGATGTTCAACTGCCTACTGTTATGTGTGCATCCTGATGAAAACGGTCACCTATGCTCACCGTTTGACTCACAGGAATTCTTCATTGCAGTTACATTTCGCTCAACGTTCCTTAACAGGACAATTTATCTTTCGATCGCTAGCTCGACTCATCAGTGAATTCCGATATCATCGAAGCCGCTGGACTCTACCTGCCTTCCATCAATTTTGTTTTATTGGAGGTTTAACGACCACCGTGAGCAACGGAATGAACTACACCATCTACCAACAAGTCACGGCCGCCGCCGTTAAATATAGTGTGGGAAACAACAACGCAACCAGTCGCATGCAAGATGCCACGCAGTTCGGAGCTCTCTGATTTCGAGAAAGGTGTAATCGTCGCGTATCACAGAAATGGCCGACCCATACGTGACATATCCAGCGAGTTGAAGTACCCAAAATCGACAGTGGCCTACGTGATTGGAAAGTAGAAGATGAGAGGTGACTTTCGGAATGTGCTCCGACCCGGCAGACAAACAAAACTGGGAGTTAGAGACTGACGAGTGCTGGCCAGAAAAATTCGGAAGAACCGCACCAAATCGATGGGCCACATTTGCGAGGAGTTTCAACAGGCATCCGAGAGTGTTCTTTGGATGAATACCATCCGTAAAGAAGCCTATCTGCTCGGTTATCATGGACGTGCTGCCGCCGAAAAGCCTTTGATCACCAAGTCCAATAGCGCTGCTCGGCTAACGTGGTGCAAAGAACGTCGACAGTGGACCGTTGAAAAGTGGAAACAGGTTCTCTGGAGCGACAATTCAAGGTTCACCCTCTACCGTTCGGATGGCAGGGTCTGGGTTTCGCGTCTGCCTGGAGAACGTCTCCTGCCGGAATGTATTGTGCCAACTGTGAAGTTCGGCGGCGGTGGAATTTTGCTATGGGGCTGTTTCTCCTGGTATGGCACGGGACCCATGGTCGCAATTCCTGGTAGACTCAACGCCGAGACCTACTGCACCATTTTGGATGACCATGCGCTTCCTACGTTGCGGCAGTTTTACGGCGTGGACCCATGTTACTTTCAGAATGACAATGCCACCTGTCATGTTGCGAGGTCCACCATGGCTTGGTATGGTGACAATGGGGTTCCGGACCTTAACCCTATCGAGCACCTCTGGGACGAGCTGGAGCGTCGACTTAAGGGGTGCCCCCAACGTCCGAAATCGGCGAAAGAACTGACCTGTCTTATCCAAGCCGAGTGGAAGAAAGTACCGCTAGCCGTCGTACAACGCTTCGTTGAGAGTATGTCCTGGAGGGTCGCAGCTGTAATCGCCGCTCGTGAAGGCTCCACCAACTATTGAAGGTGAATAAACTTCGTTTTCCTTTGCTATCACAGGTGTCCAATTACTTGTTGGTTGATAGTGTATAAGCAGTCGCCCGTCCCTAATTTAGAGCCACTGTTTCCATGGAAGCGAGAGAGCCAGTGTCGTAAGTCAAACAGAACGTCCATGCCTCACCAGGATTCAAACTCGGACTCCTTTCGGACGAGGGATCAGAAGCCATCGCTTAGACCACTGCGTCACAGGGGCGGGCCCCATCAATTCTGGAATCGAAGTGACGCGTTATTTGAATTTATAAATGATACCCAGACTTTGAACTCTGCACTGTCCTTCGTTTAGACCCCGTGGCGCAGTGGTCTAAACGAAGGATTTTGATCATTCGTACGAGATGTGTCCGGGTCGAATCCGGTGGTGCATGGATGTTGCGTTGTCTTACAGCGCTGGCTCTCTTCCTTCCCTGGAACCAGTGGCCCTAAATCACAGAAGGGCGACTTCTCATAGCCCATTGAGTTGCACACAGTAATTGTTAAACCTCTAATCAAAAAAAAAAAAAAAAAAAAGAAAAAGAAAAAGCACTTGTACCGTATTTCTAGCTGACATAACTGTTATGTCACTCCGCCATATTTTCCGTGTTTATTCCTATGCTAATATTACCGATTTTTAAATATAAATACTTTTTAGTTATTATTTTAAATGTGTTCAATCAAATATTTTTGATTCTCTCTCTCTCTCTCTCTCTCTCTCTCTCTCTCTCTCTCTCTCTCTCTCTCTCTCTCTCTCTCTCTCTCTCTCTCTCTCTCTCTCTCTCTCTCTCTCTCTCTCTCTCTCTCTCTCTCTCTCTCTCTCTCTCTCTCTCTCTCTCTCTCTCTCTCTCTCTCTCTCTCTCTCTCTCTCTCTCTCTCTCTCTCTCTCTCTCTCTCTCTCTCTCTCTCTCTCTCTCTCTCTCTCTCTCTCTCTCTCTCTCTCTCTCTCTCTCTCTCTCTCTCTCTCTCTCTCTCTCTCTCTCTCTCTCTCTCTCTCTCTCTCTCTCTCTCTCTCTCTCTCTCTCTCTCTCTCTCTCTCTCTCTCTCTCTCTCTCTCTCTCTCTCTCTCTCTCTCTCTCTCTCTCTCTCTCTCTCTCTCTCTCTCTCTCTCTCTCTCGAATCCTTTCCAAAATAGTAAGATATTCTCAAAGCTTATTTGTTGGAAAAGAAACAGAAAAGCGAAAACTGGGCATTATTTAAAATACACTAAAACTACGCCGTAATTTGCACAGCAAACTGATTCTGTAATAAAGCCTGATTCCTATGAATCGATAAAACATCTGTAAGCAGAAAAAGCAAGTTACGCTCATTAGCGACACAAAAACCACATTGTACAATCACGAATTGTACAATACAATTTTTGCTGCGTACAATTTGTGACTGTCTCAAACCAAAAGCTTCAAATTGCAGAAAAAATACTCTACTTAGATTTTCGAAGTAGAACTAATTTTTCCGATCGAATTACTAGAACCATAGGTAAAAGGAAATGTAACTTTACTTCCTTGCATAGGAAAAGTGAGTGGTCTTTGAAGACGAAAATGAGCAAACATTAATAACCTACGAAGAAACTACTGTCTCATTCAGAATTTTAGAATCAAAGATACCCGTGCAAATAAAATAAAATTTGGTGATTCCTAACAAGACAAATGCAGTTTTAGAAAAAGTACAAAAAATATGAGCAAAATATTTTTAATGAGGATGCCGGCTGAGGGGAGGGAAGGGGATGTAGTGGTCACAGTAAACGCTGAATCAATCAATTCTACATCGTAATATCCCTTTGAGATTAGCGACCATTACCTCGCTCTCCTCATTTGGGAGGGCAGGAACGAACTCGGGCAAATGCCTCCCGGTGGCGCAGTGGTCTAAGCGATGGCCGCTGATCATTCGTCCGTAAAGGGTCCGGGTTCGAATCCCGGTCAGGCATGGATGTTGTGTTTGTCTTACGGCACTGGCTCTCTCCCTTCCCTGGAACCAGTGACCCTAAATTAGGGACGGGCGACTGCTTATAGCCCATTTAGTTGCTCACGGTGGTCGTTAAACCTCCAATCAAAAAAAAAAAAAAAAAAAAAAAAAGAACACAGGCAAATCCCGATTACCATGATCTTGGTCTCGAGTTGCTAGATGCGCATGGGAGTAAGGTGTGTTCGTAGATATCGAAATGAGGAGAGTCACTTCAAAACCAGAATGGTGTGTCTAGCACCATTAGAGACATGTCGTCTCACCATGGCAGGAAATCACCAGTTAGCCCTGAGTGATTTGTCCAGTTCCCATCAAAAACATGCTGTCAAATCATATGGAAACTCCCGCAATTTACAACCTGACTGGTATGTCTTGTTGCATGAGAGGCAGTTTACAACACTTGTAGTTTTTGTAGCAACATCAAGGACATGCTGCCGAATTATAACAGAAAATCAACAGATCAAAACTTAAGTAGCTTGTCTAGCACCATTATGGACATGCTGTCTAACCATGGCAGAAAATCAGTAGTTCACAGCATAAGTGATTTGTTCAGTTTCCATCAAAGGCATACTACCAAATCGTATGAAAACACCGTCAATTTACAACCTGAGTGGTATATCTAGCACCGTCAGGGACCTGCTGTCTAATTATTTCAGGAGAGCAGCACTTCACAGCAGTACCCACCCCTTCAAATTTACATTTCTCAGCTGGACAGTCAGCGGCAGAAAGTGAGAGGCTTTTAATTGAGTTACTTCTCATGTCATATCTACTTCTAAAGTAATTTCCTATTTTGAAAATTTGTTCAAAATTGCAATTTTACGGACTACATTACTAAGCTTATAAAAATATAAGTAATATTTATGTTTCCGTTCGCTCTGAAGGTTAAGGACTACTCTTCATAGTGTAAGTAGTTTTTCCCGACCTTCGGCAATAACACACTCTAAAGTTGACATGGTGAACAGGAGAAGAGATGACTTTGTATCTTGGAGTTTCTGGGAAAGCTTTATAGTTGTGTACAAGACACAGATTACTAAATTTATTTATTTTTTATCTATGGACATTGTGTGCTGTAAACAGCTTTTTGACTTTACAATTTTTTTGACGTTTCACCTATAAAAAGTTTGATTTCTTCTCGTCTTTATTTCCACACTGAAGGTTACGGGAGATCAAATATACCCTTCAATATGGGAATTACACAGTCGAGTCACATTATTGTGACCACCTCCTACTTTTGACGCAAACTGCACGTAGCCAATGAAAGAAGGCACATGTCGTGAACTGGCTTGGAGGGTATATAAGAAGTGCTGTAGGCATTCTGAAAACATATCTCTCGTTGTTGTCATGGAAAAAAGGAGCGATTTATCATATTTGAAAAAAAAGGGATGATTATAGGCTTTCGGGGCAAGGATGGCAGTATTTGTGAGACAGCGCAGTTTGTGAACTGTCCGCGTGATGCCCTGGTTAAAGTGTATCGAGATGGGAGAAATGGCACCATTGCGAATAAGCGACGTGGAAACTGTGGAGCACCACGTGCCACTGATTTGAGAGGTGAACGTCGGCTGCGAAGATGTGTGAGAGCCGATCGACACGCTACAGTGGAGCAACTCACTAGCCGAATGAGCCAGGGGGCTACTAGAAGTGTGTCTAAAGCGATAGTTCAGCGAATCCTGCTGTGTATGGAGCTCCGATGCAGACGCATGGTAACTGCACCTATACTTCCGAAGGTGCATCGGTATAAAAGGCTTATATTTGCACGGCAGTATCGGAATTGGACCTCCGCTGATTGGCAAAGGCCGATGAGTCACGTTTTCTGCTTCATCGAACGGATGGACGTTGACTTATAAGGCGAGAAACATTGCAGAACAAACACTCTTCAACCATTGCTGGAAGAACACAAGCTGGTGGGGGCAGCGCAATGGTCAGGGTAATGTTTTCGTGGCATTTCATCTGTCTACTCATACCTATGGAAGGCACTATGGACCGAATTTGTTATGAATCCATCATTGCAGAACACGTACACCCATACATGCTGATCGTCTTCCCTGGGGCAGATAGGATTTTCCAGCACGACAATGCAACGTGCCACACAGCTAGAAATGTCCGAGAATAGTTGAAAGCGCACGATAAAAACTTCAAAGTACTTCCCTGTCCCCCTAATTCCCCAGACTTAAACACAATTGAGCATCTGTGGGACCACCTTGATTGTGTTGTACGCTCTATCGATCCTCTACGATTCCTACAGCTGCCAGATGCACTGCAGTCAGCATGGCTCCACATACCTGTGAACACGTTCCAACACCTTATTGAGTCACTCCCAGTCCGTCTTGCTGATGTCCGCGCTGCACACGGCGGTTACTCTAGATATTAGCTGGTGGTCACAATAATGTGACTCAACCGTGTATAATGAGATGTAATCAAAATTTACGTTAGCGAAAGGTCGTCAGAGTCATAAACTGTACGTCACATCTGCTGATAGCACTCCAACTGAAGTGGCATTCGTTGGTTTCAAGGATGGTTTGGATTGGTTCTGGGGATTAACGGCCAGAGAGCCAGTGCCGTGAACAAACATAATATCCGTTTCTCACCGAGATTCAAATCCGGATTCATCTCGGAAGAATGGTCATAAGCAAATCAGTAAATACCAAATACGCTTTTCTTAGCTTTTCTTCAAGTTTATTATCCGTAACGTTTGCTAGGTATAAAAGATTTTAACACACATGTTTCGATAGTGTTAATTCTTAAGTACCCTGCTAAATTTATCTTTGAATTGTGATTGTAAGTTACGCATATAACTATAGTATTTTTTTTAAATAGGAAAACTATACTGGCGCATAAAATAGAAATAAAAGTTTCCGAGCTTTTGCAGAACAACCAGATAGATTTTTCAAGGAAGGTATACAGCTAACCGCATTTTGCTTGAAAAAGAATCTTTCTAGAAAAAGCCATGTACGTACGAAAGCTTGGAAACTTTGATTTCTGTTTTTCGTATGTAAATTAGATTTACCAGTATAATCTTTCTATTATAAGAATAGTTAGTATACAGTTCCTCATTATTAATTCTTTATTAATTATTCATTGCAACTTTGTTTCCAGCCCATAAAGTACAATTACGCAGCAATAATTTAATACAATATGTTTATTTCTTCTTTTCTAGGTGAGTGACGAAATAATTTCTATTTCTCTACAAACTTGGAAAAGCGGTTTGTAGGTAAGACAACAAAATTTTGTGAACGTTTAATGTGTTTTGAGGAAACTGTATGCTCATGCTTATACTTTTTAAGCAGATTTCTTTCTTTTTCTGTTGTTCTGGTTTCCAATTAGTGTGCAAACATATATATATATACTGAAGAGCAAAACTGAAAACTAAGTATATATATATATATATATTTATTTCGTGATATATCCGATACGTATTTCAGTTTGTTCCTTACATGTCAAAAGAAGTTGTTTTACTCTCTCTCGCCTCTGGAGTAAACATGGATAAAAAAGTACATAACGGCACAGCAAGGTCTATAACAATGAGATCCGTCAAAGGAATGTGAGCTTTAGCAGACAGCAAACCAATAAAGAGATAATGCAATTCCTCGTGTTTTTTTGCGTAAACACATTGGTTTTTATGTTGTTCTTGTTTTTAGCGGACATTTGATAACTAAGATGAATTACTGAGATATAATTCTGGTCCAACTCGGAAAATTGTTTTTCTCTTGCTAAGAGAACACGATGGACAATCTTATGTGCGATGCATGACAATACGCACTTTAGCTCTTGCAAGTAGATCTTGTATACCGCTTAATTTTTTTTTATGTATCTATTGCACAGTAGCGCACCCAGATATTTTCCGGGAGGGGACGGCGGCACAGTATATTCCCAAAGTTTTGGTGCCCCTTTAAATTTACCGGGAAAAATAGTCAGGTGCAATAACAATTAAGAAGGGGGTTTAATTTTGTGCACTTTTACTCATCCAGTTACTGGTAATTTTGTGATACAAGAAAGTTAAATGATTAGAACAAGCAGTAGATGAAATTCTTTTCCTGGTTAGATTTTTCTAAATTTATTTAACAGAACTACTCCTTCATAATTATGGTATGTTATAATTATACGGTACATGATTAAGAAGTATATGTAGATCGCGTATCGTGAGTTTTTTGTTTCAAACTTCGACGTAATAATTTTCCGCTCTGTCAGCTTAGGGGGTGGGGTGGGACCCCATCGGCCCTTCTCGTGGGTGCACAAATGCTAGTGCACATGGGCACTTATCAAGTTTTACTTTTTTTTAAATCTGAAATCAGATTTATTAAATCAAATAAATATAATTCCTCTCTAGGTGTATTCCTGATGCGCACTTAGGCTGCATTTCATCATGCTAATGTGGTTTGAATCTTAATAGAATAGTCTGTGAGTCCCAACTTTAAAGTGGATTTTAAAATATTGACATACGTCGCTGAAAATTCTATTTTAAGCTTGAGATAAATGTCTCTGTGATAATGCTTAGAACCACCTATTTGTGCCTTAATAAATCGTTAATTCATATGCCATGTTGTTGTTTTTAAATTCGTGCAATATTGTTGTAAGAATCAACAAAATATTTATTGATAGGGTTGCTTTCTGATTTTCCGAAATTTTATTGTGGCTCGTTCATTGATTCCTAAAGTTTTGCGTGTATGTAATTAAGATTATTGAGGCACAATACTTTGTAAAATTTCAAAATGATGAATATAATTTCATATACATTTTTTTCTTACAGTAGGTATTCATAGAAATTTCGTTTACCTTTAGCTTTTCTTGAAATTAATAGATACTACCTAGCAAAAACAGTCTTTCTGGGCCAGCACTGTGTTCCTGTTACATGAACCGTCAATAAAATATTCGGGAGGCCACCAGATGGGCCAGCAGTTCAGGCCAGCTGCTGGCCAACAGTTGGCACCCCATTATTTGTCATATGCCAGACAGGGCTATCAGTTATCCATCACAGGCTGTGGCTGCAACAAGCGGTCCTTAAGAGAACCGCTTTTTGCAGCCACAGCCTGTGATGGATAAACAAGTACGTGTCATAAATGATGGCTATAGATAGCCTAATGTGGTCCGCCAGTGTCCCTGCAGGGGCAGCCGGCAATCACGTGACGTAACTGATAGCTTGCCGAATCTTGTCCGTCAATTTCCCAGTAGTAGTAAAAAAAAGAAAAAAAAAGAAAAACCACAGTTCACCAGAAGCGCGCGCGCGCGCGCACACACACACACACAACTACTTCTTTTACCAACAAAAGTCCTACATGACGTCAGGGCGTTAAGGAAATTTTTTCAACAGGTCCGTAAAATAACCCGATGGAACTCACTGGCATCGAATCAAGGGCTGCTGGGGTGCGTAGCGGATACTCTAAGCACTAGACTAGTTTGCCCCGCGGGACCGTCCACTTGGAGGTGACCCTCTTTCCTGTACGATGTGAAACTACGGGTTCTCTTTAATTTCGCAATATTGCGAGTTCGTTTTCCTAAATGTACGTTTCATATAATTCACAAATTTATTTTTTCAACGTAATGATTTTTTTATTTACTTTAAGGAAACTTTACTCACTTTTAACGAGTGTATGAACTTGAAGAAGCTTTCAAAATTTTTGTGCTGTTTTTCTGGTCTTGAAAGGCGATTGTTTAATTAACATATTTTCACATTCATGTCACATTCTCTTACATTTTTAACGTTAAATCGTTTTTTTCCACGGTTCGAAGCTAAAACTAACAGGAAGTAAAATTTTATTTTACTTCCTGTTATTTTTAGCAGTTAATTCTTCCAATCTTGTGTATTTAACATATGACTGAGTACATTATATTCACATAGCATTGCTTTTTTTTTTAAATACTACAAAATTTTGTAACGAAAATATCCATTTCGTACGCGTACAATTCTTATTTTTTTTCCCAACACAACGATTTTTTAATGTCTTTTCGGGACTTCTGTTTGACGTGGTTTAGTGCATGAACATTATACAGAAATTATTTCTTGTTATTCATGGGAATGGAGTGAGTGTGTTTCATGGCGGTTTGCATTCTCGATTCTTCGTGTGTTAGTGCAGAAATTTTGCTACGAAATGAGTTTCTGTAACACATGAGATTAATTGACTATTCCTTACAATTCATTAATTTTTTATATAATTTTACTCTGACGGTAATCGTCGACGCGGTATTTCATTAGGAAATTAATCCATATCTCTACATATGCCTTTTTTTTTAACATCCACTAAACCAACACGATGCCGAGAGCGGCATCTTCAACCAACTGGTACCACGAAAGAGACTGTGCACGTGTCGCTTCAGCGCATGCGCAGTCCCACTGCTTCCAACTCCATTTGGGGTTTGCTTTGATTGCCAGCTACGGGCCACTAGTAGCACTTGAGTGGAGACCCGTAGTTAACGGCAATTTTGCAAGGCAATCAATGACTGCCCATAACGGATCGCAAATGTACCGCGAGTGGCAGATTTCAGCCAGTAGTGACCCATTACTGGCAGCTGGTGGCCTGCAGTTTCCCAACATTTGTGTTTTTGCTGGGTACATATACCGACAATTTATGAGTTACCGTAAATTCTGTAATCTTCGCAAGCATTTTAAGTAAACCCGTTATTGTTTATCCGTAAACTGCTAAAAGTATTATCATTACAGTTTGCTCAAAAACGAAATCAGGTATTCCATATTAAATTGAATAGCCTTGTACAGTTTTACAAGCTACACAACTTGGGTAAATATCATTTTCCAATTGCTGTTAGCTACTGATAAAATTGAATTGTTATCTTCTGGAAGCTGTTTTCCTGCTGCAAACACGAAAATGTGGCTAAAAATGATATCATCGTAGTTTACTGTGAAACTAAAGCAGGAATACCGAGTTGAAGGGAATAGTCTTGTAAAAATAAACATAAATTCGAATTGAAGGATATTGTCTGCAAACTGCAACGGAGAATGTCGTAATTAATTATATTATTACTTAATTTTTCAGCTAAACTTAGTTTTAATCCATTCTAAATAGCTTGCTTCAAAATGTAGTGAGCTTACGAAAACAGGAATTTGTCGGAGATGCTATTGAAATCCACCTTCCTTCGCTCCAGAGTGAATTGCTCTAACGTATAGATCTGTTGTCTTGACACGTACTTCAACTCTGCAATACGACACATCATCTCCCTTTTAAGTTTTTTTTTTTTTTCTTTGAAGCGAAGATGGCCGCCCCGGTGGCGCAGTGGTCTAAGGCGCTGGCCTCTGATCATTCGTCCGTAAGGGGTCCGGGTTCGAATCCCGGTGAGGCATGGATGTTGTGTTTGTCTTACGGCACTGACTCTCTCCCTTCCCTGGAACCAGTGACCCTAAATTAGGGACGGGCGACTGCTTATAGCCCATTGAGTTGCTCACGGTGGTCGTTAAACCTCCAATCAAAAAAAAAAAAAAAAAAAAAAAAAAACAAAGATGGAACGTTTGTTATTTCCAGAAGACGTGTGGCACACACATCACACATTTTTCTAAGATCCCAACGGCCGGTAGTTTCCTTTTAACGTTCGGGCGTCAATATGAAAAAAAAATTTTCGTGTGACGTGATGGAAAGCGGGTCTCCTTTCTCCAACGTTAGTTATTCTAACCGACTAAACTACACCGACGCAATGTATAGCTGCAGATTTGTCGTCTTGACACGTGCTTCATCTCTATAGTACGCCCCACAGTAACCAGTCAGTTTTCCTATACGACTAACCTACTCCGACGGAATGTATCGCAGCAGATTTGTTGTCTTGACACGTGCCTCACCTCTGTAGTACGTCACAGAGTAACGAACCAGTTGTTCTAACCGACTAAACTACACCGACGGAATGTATCACTGCAGATTTGTCGTCTTGACACGTGCTTCACCTCTGTAGTCCGTCGCACAGTTACAAGCCAGTTGTTCTAACTGACTAAACTACACAGACGGAATGTATCGCTGCAGATTTGTCGTTTTGACAAGTGCTTCACCTCTGTAGTACGTCACAGAGTAGCGAACCAGTTGTTCTAACCGACTAAACTACACCGACGGAATGTATCACTGCAGATTTGTCGGCTTGACACGTGCTTCACCTCTGTAGTACGTCACAGAGTAACGAGCCAGTTGTTCTAACCGACTAAACTACACTGACGGAATGTATCACTGCAGATTTGTCGGCTTGACCCAAGCTTCACCTCTGTAGTACGTCACACAGTTACGAGCCAGTTGTTCTTACCGACTGAACTACACCGACGGAATATATCGCTGCAGATTTGTCGTCTTGACACAAGCTTCACCTCTATAGTACGTCACAAAGTAACGAGCCAGTTGTTCTAAGCGACTAACCTACACCGACGGAATGTATCGCTGCAGATTTGTCGTCTTGACACGTGCTTCACCTCTGTAGTCCGTCACACAGTTACAAGCCAGTTGTTCTAACTGACTAAACTACACAAAATGAATGTATTGCTGCAGATTTGTCGTTTAGACAAGAGCTTCACCTCTGTAGTACGTCACACAGTAACGAGCTAGTTGTACTAACCGACTAAACTACATCGACGGAATGTATCTCTGCAGATTTGTCTGACATGTGCTTCACCAATGTAGTACGTCACAGATTAACGTGCCAGTTGTTCTAACTAACTAAACTACACCGACGGAATGTATCGTTGCAGATTTGTCGTCTTCACCCGTTTTTCACCTCTGTAGTACGTCACAGAGTAACGAGCCAGTTGTTCTAACCGACTAAACTACACCGACGAAATATATCGCTGCAGATTTGTCGTCTTGACAGATGCTTCACCTCTGCAGTACGTCACAGAGTAACGAGCCAGTTGTTCTAACCAACTAAACTACACCGAAGGAATGAATCGCTGCAGATTTGTCTCACATGTGCTTCATCAATGTAGTACGTAACAGAGTAACGAGCCAGTTGTTCTAACCGACTAAACTACACGGACGGAATGTGTCGTTGCATATTTGTCGTCTTGACATGTGCTTCACCTCTGTAGTACGTCACAGAGTAACGAGCCAGTTGTTCTAACCGACTGAACTACACCGAAGGAATGTATCGCTGCAGATTTGTCGTCTTGACACGTGCTTCACCTCTGTAGTACGTCACACAGTTACAAGCCAGATGTTCTAACCGACTAAACTACACCGACGGAATGTATCGTTGCAGATTTGTCGTCTTGACACGTGCTTCACCTCTGTAATACGTCACAAAGTAACGAGCCAATCGTTCTAACGGACTGAACTACACCGACGGAATGTATCGCTGCAGATTTGTCGTCTTGACACGTGCTTCACCTCTGTAGTACGTCACACAGTAACGAGCTAGTTGTACTAACCGACTGAACTACACTGACGAAATGTATCGCTGCAGATTTTCTTCTTGACACGTTTTTCACCTCTGTAGTACGTCACAGAGTAACGAGCCAGTTGTTCTAACCGACTAAACTACACCGACGAAATGCATCGCTGCAGATTTGTCGTCTTGACACATGCTTCACCTCTGTAGTACGTCACACATTTACAAGTCAGTTGCTCTAGCCGATTAACCTACACCGACGAAATGTATCGCTGCATATTTGTCGTTTTGACACGTGCGTCACCTCTGTAGTACGTCACACCGTAACGAGTCAGTTGTTGTAACCGACTAAACTACACTGACGGAAAGTATCGCTGCAGATTTGTCGTCTTAACAAGTGCTTCAGCTCTGTAATACGTCAAAAGCTTTCCAATCCACTTTAATGAAGAAAAAAGCGTTCAGTTAATTGGGTTAATTAGGAGAGTCTTTACTCTGCCAGTGATTTCAGTCTTCAGAATAGGCATTTCCATTATAACAGATAACAATTTCATCGTTGTTCAGCTGAAACAAACAAAGTCTCTGTCTGCAATACACTACGGAATAAGCACTGCTTGTTTAAGGAGATCAGACACACACACACACACACACACACACACACACACACACATGCATTATTTTTAATTATGACACTCTGACGTTGACCCTGATACATCCAAAGGCGTTTTCTTTGAGATTACTAAAGGGCGCCGCCCCTTTGTGCAGTGGTGTAAGCGATAGCTTCTGATCATATGTCCGAGATGGAGTTCGGATTCGAATTCCGGTGAATTATTAATATTGGGTTTGTCTTACGCACTCGCTCTCTCCCTTTCCTGGAACCAGTGACCCTAAATTAGGAACGGGCTACTGCTTATAGCCCATTGAGTTGCTCACTCTGGTCGTGAAACCCTCAATCGAAAAGAAAAATACTAAAGGTTTAATAGCCGACCTGATGGTTGAGTTGTCAGATGCGCGTGCTTCTGGTCAGTCATCCAATTTTCGTGTAGCACAACATAGGGGACGGATAACTCCGTGAAGAATAGATCCACAAAAGAACGGTAAAGTTTTTTACTATTTCATTGGACGTATCAGAAATAATTTTTTCAGAAGAATGCTTTTGAAATTCGGCATTTGCGATGATCATTTTATTTATCATGTTTGATCGTTGCCAAGATTTGGGATCAAAATCCTGGTTATGCTAACTTTTTGATTCCTAGCGCTCATACAAATGCGCAGTATTTTTATATTATTGCTAATATAAAATCACTTGTCAGTTTTGCATCGTTTAAAAGAGCACTAAAGAGAATACTGTGTTATTATTTAAATTACACCCACTTCAATTATATTATATTGCGATTATGTGTTTATAAGTTGAAAAATATGTAAATTTCTTACCTTGACTTTTTTTTTAATTTCTTTACTAGACAGGATGTAGTCAGTCCAACATTAGCCTTTTCCTCTGATTCTGTGCTACATTGCACTGGGTGTTAATACATGTATATGTGTTTCTTAACAGTATATAATGTGATTTCCATTTGGATTGTTTATTTCCGTTTTATCAAAGATTTGTGGTATGCGTGTAACATAGCAAATAAATAAATTAACAAATTAAATAAATACTAGATCTACCTAGCTTTCACTCGCCAACGGGCTGCTTTCCCAAAGTACTAAACCGACTTACAGTTCAAAACTGTAGACATAAATAGAATAAGAGAGGTTAAAATTCAGATCAAATAAGCAGTGAGATCGTGAGATTAAATTGGTTTAATATCACCCGGTATACATATGACAAAGTTGTTTTTTAGTTAAGCTCTCAAAGAGCAGTCTATGCACGTGGTAGATCCATCAAGGCAAAATTGTTGCCGGCTCTCATTGAGACAGAATTTCTATGTTCTCCCGTAATGTGGTTCCATCTGAAGAAGGAAATTCCTATTTATATATATATATAATTTTTAGGTTCATTAGTGCATATTATGGGAATGGAGTACACTCCTACACGTTCAGACGTGATTGGTTGGAGATTATACCGACGAGTATATCGGAGATGCGTCTAGGTTCTTTTATCATCACGTCACAATAATCCATCTAGGTTTTTTATCATCGCATATGTGAAACATCACGTCATGATGATGTACCTAGGTTATTTATCAACACATATATGTGAAACATCATCTAGGTTACTTTATCATCACATACATGTGAAATATTAAGTCATGTTGATGCATCTAGCTTATTTTATCATCACATACATGTGAAACATCAGGTCATTATGATGCATTTAGGTTATTTTATGATCATGTCACGATGATGCATGTAGGTTACTTATCATCACACGCGTATAAAACATCACGTCATGATGATGCATCAACGTTATTTTATCATCACATGCATGTGCAACATCACGTCATGATGATGCATTAAGCTATTTTATGATTACGTTATGATGATGCATTAGGTTATTTTATCATCACGTCATGATGATACATCTAAAGTTATTTTATCATGGCGCCATGATGGTGCATCAGAAGTTATTTTATCAGCGCGCCATGATTGTGCATCTAGGTTATTTTATCATCACATGCATGTGCAACATCACGTCATGATGATGCATTAAGCTATTTTTATCATAGCGTCATGATGATGCATTAGGTTATTTTTATCATAGCGTCATGATGATGCATTAGGTTATTTTTATCATAGCGTCATGATGATACACCTAAGTTATTTTATCATCGCGCCAGGATGGGGCATCTAGGTTATTTTTATCACGCCATGATGATGCATCTATGTTATTTTTATCACGTCATGATGATGCATTAGGTTGTTTTATCATCACGTCATGATGATACATCTAAAGTTATTTTATCATGGCGCCATGATGGTGCATCAGAAGTTATTTTATCAGCGCGCCATGATGGTGCATCTAGGTTATTTTATCATCACATACATGTGCAACATCACGTCATGATGTTGCATTAGGTTATTTTTATCATAGCGTCATGATGATGCATTAGGTTATTTTTATCATAGCGTCATGATGATACACCTAAGTTATTTTATCATCGCGCCAGGATGGGGCATCTAGGTTATTTTTATCACGCCATGATGATGCATCTAGGTTATTTTTATCACGTCATGATGATGCATTAGGTTGTTTTATCATCACGTCATGATGATACATCTAAAGTTATTTTATCATGGCGCCATGATGGTGCATCAGAAGTTATTTTATCAGCGCGCCATGATGGTGCATCTAGGTTAATTTATCATCACATACATGTGAAACATCACGTCATGATGATGCATTAGGTTATTGTTATCGTAGCGTCATGATGATACACCTAAGCTATTTTATCATCACGCCAAGATGGGGCATCTAGGTTATTTTTATCACGCCATGATGATGCATCTAGGTTATTTTTATCACGTCATGATGATGCATCTAGGTTATTTTATCATCACGCACATGCGAAAACGAGATAATACATGATAAACCCATTTTTTATTATTTCATTTTGACATATATAAAGAACAGGGTTATTGTCTGACAAAGTCTCGCACTTATTTGTTTCTATTTAACTCTGACGTATCCCCAGTATTTCATTTTAATTAGATTTGTCTCCATCGACTTAAACAGTAATATCATTTTCTGCACAATAAATGCTTTCCAGAAAAAATAGTACTTCCGTCGAATATTTCAAACATGCAAATTAATTAATTCTCGAGCGTGATTAATTTGCATTCGAATTTATCACTGGCTTTTCAAGTATTGTCAATTATTTAATTCATTTTAGAGATAAGCCTTAATAACATCCCAGTCATTTTATAAACATGTCTCGGAATTGTTTTTTGCATTATCTTGGTTTATTTAGTTGCGTTCACATTTCCCAGATATCCCCAATTTACGTAGGATGTACAATTGCAGTCTTAACATTGATTTTTGCAGCTGAAGCGGTTCAAAAATAAATGGCGATGTTGTTTCCAAGAAACCAGGGGAAAGCAATGTTAACTAAAAGTAAGATGAGACGTTAAACATAGCAGACTGTAAAAACACAATTAAAAACTAGAGGAAATTAACTGCTGCTAAGGGAGATTCGCAGCTGCGTTTACTACCCCTCCCCCTTCACTCCCCGAAAAAAAAAGGCAGACGTCATTACTGCTCAAAAAGAAAAAAAGAAAATGCTATTTTAGAACGAATGAATTTTTTCTTAACGTTGCTATTTCACCCCAAGGAAAAACAGTTGCGTGACGCTATAAAAGCAATACCTTTAAAACGTGCTTTCTTATACAGGAGTAAAACGGAGCTCTCGAACAAAAATTACATGCGTGACTTCATTTGTTATAGCGATTTTAGCACGTGTTAGGACTTACAAAGTGCAGTTTATGTCATTATTGTGGTTGTAGGAGTAATGTATTCCGTCAAGGTGAGACTTAATTGTTATTTTTCAAGATACGTTAGTAAAGGCGAAATGCTCATGCCATTGGTTGATTAAAGTTGTTGCGGTAATGAATTAAGTATATGGTAATGAAGCTTTTCTGAAACGGAGATGGATAAAAAGTCAAGAGATTTTTGAAAAGTAATCTTTTTCTTTGCAGTTGGCCCTAGATAAATGGCGTGGGTCAGTTGCCATGGTGTTGACTGAGAAAATTTGTTTCTTTTTCCATTTCTGATGTACGAAAATACAGGTATTGGACAAAATAATGTTAAAACTTAGGCAATGGATGACATGTTTTTATTAAGAAGGTGTTAGATCACCATTTCCCAAATTTCTAGTAACAGATTTATGCCCAACTTTTGGATAGTCTCCAGTGGAATGTCCTACAATTTGTCGATCAGAAAATAAACATGTTGCTTCAGAGATGTTGTAGGAATGAATGCGTTTCTCACCCTGCTCTCCAAAACTGCCCACAGTGGTTCGATGATATTTAAGTCAGGTGATTGAGCTGGCTAGGACAGATGTTGAAGTTCACCTTGGTACTCCTCAAATCGAAACTCAACTGTAATGGCTGTGTGTATGGGCGCATCATGTTCTTGAAAAATGGCTTTATTGTTGGAAGACAACATTTGGGCCACAGGATGCACCCGAACACTCAGAATATCAAAACCTCGCTGCCTGTAATTCGACACTGGTTAGTAAGGTTGGAGCTAGCAGAATACCAAGATATGACAGCCCAAAACACAGATGTTTGACAGTTCAAACCAGATATTCCGAACTGTACGCTTCCATGGGCTCATCGAACGTTATCACACCTTTCCAGTGATCAAGCTTCTTTGGGAGTTCTCCATACATAAACCCGACCTACTGTTTGGAATAATGTAAATGAGGACTCATCGGACCATATCCTACCTTTCCAGTCACCAAGCTTACTTGTACGTCCTGCATGCATAAACTCGACCTACTGTTGGGAATAATGTTAATGACGACTCATCGGATCACATCACACCTTTCCAGTCACCAAGCGTACTTGTGGGTCCTGCATACATAAACTCGACATACTGTTTGGAATAATGTAAATGACGACTCATCGTACCATATCGCACCTTTCCAGTCATCAAGCTTCCTTGGGGGTTCTCCATACATAAACCCGATCTACTGTTGGGAAAAATGTAAATGTTGTCTCATCGGATCTTATCACACCTGTCCAGTCATCAAGCTTATTTGTGGGTCCTTCATACATAAACCCGACCTACTGTTGGGAATAATGTAAATGACGATTCATCAGATCATATCACACCTTTCCAGTCATCAAGCTTACTTGTGGGTCCTGCATACGTAAATCAGACCTACTGTTAGGAATAATGTAAATGGCGACTCAACGGATCATATCACACCTTACCAGTCATCAAGCTTACTTGTGGGTCCTGGATAAATAAACCCGACCTACTGTTGGGAATAATGTAAATGACGATTCGTCGGATCATATCACACATTTCCTGTCTTCAAGTTTACTTATGGGTCCTGCATACATAGACTCAACATACTGTTTGGAATAATGTAAATGACGTCTCATCGGTTCACATCACACCTTTCCAGTCATCAAGCTTACTTGTGTGTCCTGCATATATAAACCAAACCTACTGTTGGGAATAATGTAAATGACGATTCATCGTATCATATAACACATTTCCAGTTTTCAAGCTTACTTGTGGGTCCAGCTAACATAAATTCGACCTACTGTTTTGAATAATATAAATGAGGACTCATCGGATGACATCACATTTTTCCAGTCATCAAGCTTCCTTGGGCGTTCTCCAAACATAAACCCGACCTACTGTTGGGAATAATGTAAATGAGGACTCATCGGATCATTTGACAACTTTACGGTTATTAAACGTCCTTAGGGGTTCTTCATACATAAACCCGAACTACTGTTGGGAATAATGTAAATGAGGACTCATCGGATCATTTGTCACCTTCACGATCATTAAACGTTCTTAAGGGTTCTCTATACATAAACCCGACCAACTGCTGGAAATACTGTAAATGAGGACTCATCGGATCATTTGACACCTTTACGGTCATTAAACTTCCTTAGGGGTTCTCCATACATAAACCCGAACTACCGTTGGGAATCATGTAAATGAGGACTCATCGGACCATATCCTACCTGTCCAGTCATCAAGCTTCCTTGGGGGTTCTCCATACACAAACCCGATCTACTGTTGGGAAATAATGTAAATGATGACTCATTGGATCATATCACACTTTTTCAGTCATAAAGCTTACTTGTGGGTCCTGCATACACAAACTCGACCTACTGTTGGGAATAATATAAATGAGGACTCATCGGATCATATCGCCCCTTTCCAGTCAACAAGCTTCCTTGGGGGTTCTCCATACATAAACCCGACTTACTGTTGGGAATAATGTAAATGTTGTCTCATCGGATCATATCACACCTGTCCAGTCATCAAGCTTATTTGTGGGTCCTTTATACATAAACCCGACCTACTGTTGGGAATAATGTAAATGACGACTTATCGGATCATGTCACACCTTTCCAGTCATCAAGCTTACTTATGGGTCCTGTATACATAAACTCGACCTACTGTTTTAAATAATATAAATCAGGACTTATCGGATGATATCACACCTTTCCAGTCATCAAGCTTCCTTGGTGGTTCTCCATACATAAACCCGCCCTACTGTTGGGAATAATGTAAATGAGGACTCATCGGATCATTTGAGACCTTTACGGTCGTTAAACGTCCTTAGGGATTCTCCATACATAAACCGAACTACTATTGGGAATAATATAAATGAGGACTCATCGGATCATTTGACACCTTTACGGTCATTAAACGTCCTTAGGGGATCTGCATACATAAACCCGACCTACTGCTGGGAATACTGTAAATGAGGACTCATCGGACCAAATCCTACCTTTGTACTCATTAAGTTTCCTTGGTGGTTCTCCATCCACAAACCCGATCTACTGTTGGGAATAATATAAATGAGGACTCATCGGATCATATCGCACCTTTCCAGTCATCAAGCTTCCTTGAGGGTTCTCCATACATAAACCCGAGTTACTGTTGGGAATAATGTAAATGTTGTCTCATCGGATCATATCACACCTGTCCAGTCATCAAGCTTATTTGTGGGTCCTTCATACATAAACCCGACCTACTGTTGGGAATAATGTAAATGACGGCTCATCGGATCATATCACACCTTTGCAGTCATCAAGCTTACTTGTGGGTCCTGCATACGTAAACCAGACCTACTGTTAGGAATAATGTAAATGACGGCTCATCGGATCATATCACACCTTTGCAGTCATCAAGCTTACTTGTGGGTCCTGCATACGTAAACCAGACCTACTGTTAGGAATAATGTAAATGACGACGCACCGGATCATATCACACCTTTCCAGTCATCAAGCTTACTTGTGGGTCCTGCATACATAAACCCGACCTACTGTTGGGAATATTGTAAATGGCGATTCGTCGGATCATATCACACCTTTCCAGTCTTCAAGCATACTTGTGGGTAATGCATACATAAACTCGAAATATTCTTTGGAATAATGCAAATGACGATTCATCGTATCATATCACACCTTTCCATTCTTCAAGCTTATTTGTGGGTCCTGCATACATAAACTCGACATACTGTTTGCAGTCATTGTTCTGCGAGCAATACCCTGGCTCTATGTTGCCGCTGCCGAACCGTCAATAAAATGTCCGGGTGGCCAACAGAGAGGCCAGCAGCTGGACAACAGTTGGCACCCTCATCAGTTGTCATATGCCACAACAGGGCCATCAGTTATCCATCACAGGCAGTAACTGCCACGAGTGGCACTTCAGCGGCCCTGCAAGTACATGCCATAAATGATGGCTAGCCTAATGTGGACCGCTAGTTTCCCGGAAGTGGCAGCCAGCAATCACGTGACGTAACTGATTGCTTGACGTATCTTGTCCGCCAATTTCCCATTAGTTGCCATAAAAAAATAGTAAATAAAAATCAAGGGTAACCGCAGTTTCTCAAAGCTACAGCTCTTTATTTCCCCTTACGAAACTTATGAATTATAGCACAGCACTGGGAAAATTTTCTCAACAGACCAGAAAAACCCCTGTTTGGATCTTGCTGTAAAAGAACCAAGGACTGTCTGCGTGGGAAACGCGCGTTCTGCCAACTGGACTATTTCACCACGCCCGCGAAGTAGCTTGAAGCTGAGTCTCTTTCCTGCGGAAGTAGCTTGTAATCGAATGGTTCTTTCTTTAATTTTACAATATTGCAAGGTATTTTTTCATAAATGCCAGTTTAATATAATTCCTAAATTTATTTTTTCAACGTAACGGTAGTTTTTTTTTCTTTTAATACTTTAAGGAAATTTCACCCATTTTCGAGGAGTGTACCAACTTAAAGGTGCTTTCCAAAGTTTTGCGCTGTCCTTGTTGACTTGAAAGGCGATTGTTGAATTATTACATTTACCCGTTCATTTCACATTCTGTTACTTTTTTATAGGTGTATCTTTCCTTTTCGCTGTCCGACGCTACATTTGTTTTAAAGAAGAAATGTATTTTATTTTACTTCTCGTTATTTTTAGAAGCAAATTGGTCCAGTCTTGCGTATTCAACCCATGGATGAGTACATTATATCTACATAGCGTTCGTTTTTTTTTATTTTGTTTTTTCAAATAATTGATAAATTTTGTGCGCGCATAAGACTTTTTTTTCCCCCCAACAAACGGTTTTTTAATGTTTTTCCAGGACTTTTGTTTCAAGCGGTTTAGTGCATGTTAAAACGAAAGATAACACAGAATTTTTTTCTTGTTATTCATGGAAATAAAGTGGGTGTATTTCATGGCTGTAATCTAGTATTTTATGGCTTATTCTGATACCTTCGTGGATGTGGCATTTAATTAGGAAATGAATTCGGCTCTCTACATATAGCTTATTTTTCTTAACATCCACTGAAATAACACGATGACGATAGCGTCGTCTTCAACTAACTGTTACCACGAGAGACACAGCACGTGTTGCTTCTGCACATACGCAGTCCTGTTGATTCCACCTGGTATTGGGGTTGCACCGGTTGCCATCTACGGGCCACTAGTGGCACTTGCTTGGAAGCCTGTAATTAACGACGATGCTGCAGGGCCACCAATGGCTGCCAAATGAGCGCGCTACCACCAACGGACCGCTACCGGGCCCTGGGCGGCAGATTTCAGCCAGCAGTGACCCATCACTACCAGCTGGTGGCCAGCAGTTTGCCAGCACTTGTGTTTTTATTGGGAACATACTAAAGTTTTGTCGCAATATAAACTTTTTTACGTAAGTTATGACTCATAAGGGCAATGAAATGGATTCCGTTTCTATGTCCTGACCATCAAATAGAAGCCATCGCTCTTTCCATGTTTATAAGGGAGTCACGGAAAAAAAATATCATCGGCCGTCACCGGGAATCAAACCCAGGGTCTTCCAGTTACGCGCCGGATATATTTCCACTGTACCACAGCGGCCTGTCCTGACCTTTGACCCCTTTTCGCCCATTTTCAATAGGTTTCGTCCCGAGGTGGTTCCCTACCACATACTGAAATTTCATCGAAATCGAACCATGTTTACGTAAGTTATGATGCATAAGGGTAATGAAATGGATACCCCTCCTATGTCCTGACCTTTGACCCCATTTCGCCCATTTTCAATACGGTTCGTTCACAGGTGGCCCATATCACATACTAAAATTTCATCGAAATCGAACCATTTTTACGCGAGTTATCGTGCGGACGGACGGACGGACAGACCGACAGACGGACAAAGCCGGAGCATATACGCTTCTTCAACCAGCGGTTGGAAAGCGTAAAAAGTGGAACTTTACAGTAGAAAGTAAAAATGAAATATCTCATTATCTGTTGGAGAACACCATACATGGGAACAGCTTGGAAAAGTATGAAAGGCGAAGAAATAAAACATAAATCAGCTTCTGTCGCAGTCATTGACTGCGGGGCAAAGATCTTTAGAAAATTTACTGAGAAATGTGTCTTGAGGATAATTTTTCTCGAGGTTTTCGTGGCGAAGTGATATAGTGGCCAAAACAGTTAAAAGAGCAACAACGAAATTTCCTTATTGTCCTAATATGCTATCTAATTTCATTTATCAAACATTTTTGTGTAGATTTTCGGTCTTGCTTCCAATTAAAGTTATTAAATTTATTTGTTGAGAGTCTGGTAAAAACGATTAGATGACAAGAAGGCAGAGTGGAAATTGTCATATGTTGTTTGTATATGTTATTGGCAGTTTCGATTTTTGTTTGCACCCTCCTGAAACCTACGCTATGGGTGCCTACGTTTAGCGAGGTTGTAGACGTCATGGTTTCTTGCACCAGAAGAACATTACACAAAGCATCACGCTTCATCCACAGGCATGTTTTCTTCTCACGGTGTATCCTGGTACTAACACTTCCCCAGGTATACGAAGCACACGTAACCCGCCGTCCACATGAAGCCACAGGAAATGAGATTCGTCGTACCAGACGACCTTTCTCCAATAATTCAAGATTCAGGGGCGATACTCGCGTGCCCATTGTAGGTGCTTTCGACAGTGAACCGAGTTTAACATGTGCACTCTGAGTGTCCAGAAGCCACACAGCCACATGGTGCGACAGGAAACGATATTAATCTTACCAGACGATATACTTCCAATGATTCATTGATCAGTTTTGATGCTTGCGTGTTTATTTTATGCGCTTTCGACAGTGAACCGAGTTTAACATGGGCACTCTGAGTGTCCAGAAGCTACACAGCCACATGGTGCGACAGGAAACGATATTAATCTTACCAGACGATATACTTCCAATTATTCAATGATCAGTTTCGATGCTTGCGTGCTCATTTTATGCGCTTTCGACTGTAAACCGAGTTTAACATGTGCACTCTGAGTGTCCAGAAGCTACACAGCCACATGGTGCGACACGAAACGATATTAATCTTACCAGACGATATACTTCCAATCATTCAATGATCAGTTTTGATGCTTGCGTGCTCATTTTATGCGCTTTCGACTGTAAACCGAGTTTAACATGGGCACTCTGAGTGTCCAGAAGCTACACAGCCACATGGTGCGACAGGAAACGATATTAATCTTACCAGACGATATACTTCCAATCATTCAATGATCAGTTTTGATGCTTGCGTGCTCATTTTATGCGCTTTCGACTGTAAACCGAGTTTAACATGGGCACTCTGAGTGTCCAGAAGCTACACAGCCCCATGGTGCGACAGGAAACGATATTAATCTTACCAGACGATATACTTCCAATCATTCAATGATCAGTTTTGATGCTTGCGTGCTCATTTTATGCGCTTTCGACTGTAAACCGAGTTTAACATGGGCACTCTGAGTGTCCAGAAGCTACACAGCCACATGGTGCGACAGGAAACGATATTAATCTTGCCAGACGATATACTTCCAATCATTCAATGATCAGTTTTGATGCTTGCGTGCTCATTTTATGCGCTTTCGACTGTAAACCGAGTTTAACATGGGCACTCTGAGTGTCCAGAAGCTACACAGCCCCATGGTGCGACAGGAAACGATATTAATCTTACCAGACGATATACTTCCAATCATTCAACGTTTAATTGATGCTGAGTGTAAAACTCTGATTATCAGAATTTAACATTGTCCACGTTAAACTCTGATTGTCAGAATTTAAGATAGTCCATGAGTTCAACATGGACAATTTGAGTATCCAAAAGCTGCACAGCCACATGGTGCGACACGAAACAATATTAACCTTACCAGGCGATATTCTTCCAAGCATTCAAGGTCCAGGTTTCATACTTCCGTGCCCACTGTAGGCACTTTCGCCGGGGAACCTAGGTTAGCACAGTCACTTGTTGGGGCCTGCATCTACGTCATCCCATTTTCAGCAGGGTTCGATGTAATGCCCATTGTTATACATTACTCCCGTCCCCAGAAATTAAATGACCTGTGCGTTCCGCCACAACAGAAGGGATATATTTAAATTACTTGTGCGTTACGAATCAACACAAGGGATCCCTTGTGTTGAGTCGTACCATACGGGACAGCCCTTGCTAACCTCTAACAGCAATGGGTCGTCGTCAACCCTCGCCTAGCCTACGGCTCATATCTTTTCCTTATTCGGACCGCATTTTTTAAGATAGTAACCAAGGCTGACCGTCAGCACCTCCTCAAGCCTTATCGACTCAGAAATACTCTTCTCCAGTCGACTGGGCACTATAATTTAGCCTTCCAGTGCCCTCTGCGTTTCTTACCAGTAGAGCAACAATAACACCAATTAACAGAGCTCAGTATCAGGTGTTAGCTACATTATATTTACAAAATTCACCTAACACCTCGAAGAGAAACACAACATAGCATTTACTGACATGCATTTGTACGGTGTCGGTCCATCTTTGGCCTCAATGCATGCACTGGCCCTTCGCAACATGCTTTCGACAAGGTTTTGCAACACAGCGTTAGGTAGGCGCTTCCATTCAGTACATAATGCTGCAGCTAACTGTTGCTTAGTAGTAGGCATTGGTTCTGAACTTCCTATGCGGCGCTGTAATTTATCCCATTGCACTCTATGGGATTACGATCAGGGCTCTGTGCTGGCCAGTCCACACACGATACGGAATTATCGTCAAACCGCGCCGTAACAATCCTAGCTTTAGGGTTCGGTGCATTATCCTGCTGGTACTAACAAGACTCGGTTTCATAGCATTGCCACAGAGTTGGTAGGGAATAATTGTCCAGAATATAAAGATAGACATGCTGGGTAACAGGTTTGTCCACGATAACCAATGGGCCGGGGCCATACCACGAAAAACATCCCCACACGGGTACACTGCCAGCTCCAAACGTGACCATAGGAGCATCACACTATGATAAATAGCGTTACCCCTGCTTCCGCGACACCCACACACGCTCGTTGGACTGATGGATCGTGTATCTGATTCATCAGTCCATAGGACCAGCTTCCATTGATTTACGGTCCACGATAAATGTTCTTTACACCATGCTAAACGACGAGTATCATTCCGAGTGGAGATGAAGGGCTTATGAGCAGCCGCATGACCACGGTAACCTATGGAATGAAGTTCTCTGCGAATGGTGAGTGTACATACCAAGGTTCCAGCATTTTACTCACCTGTACACTGAGGTCTTGTGCATTACTCCTTTGATTAGCTGTAACGACTCTCCTGAGGCTTCGACGTCCTCTATCACTGATTTTCTTTGGTCTATTGGTACGTTTTGCCGCTTCAAGCACGCTCTGTGTCTTCCACTTATTCAGTACATCTAATCAGTAGATTTGTGTATGTTTAAACGCCTCTCGGTTTCTCTTATGTGGAACCCACTAATATAACACCCAACAATCTTTCCTTTCTCAAAATCAGTTCTCTTCCTCCGCGACATGTTCACTCAACCTCAGAGTGCGATATGATCGCAGTCAGCTGCAGGCTTGTTTTTATAACGTTTGCAGCTCTACCGCGCATCTTAAAAACGCAGCGGATCCGTTCATTTGCTTTTAAAGGGGTTTCCTGCGAGTTTTGTCAATATAATGTATAACCTTTCATGACATTCACACGCGCCATCGTTTACCTGCAGTTTCTTCGATTTTCATAAAGACGCGCTAGTTATAATGTTTTGGCTCTTTGGTTTATGCAAATATCGTTATTGGTAAAAAGGTGCTTTACTTTTAGTGTTCCCCATGTAGCCCTCTCTTCAGAGAACTTGAAAATTCAATTATTTTATATTGGGAATCCGATCTGTATAACAATATTTCCGTTCGAGAATGGCTATCGTTCCACCACCAAGTACAACGAAGTTTTCTGATGTGTGATGCAGTGAAACTACGGCACCTTTGCGCCAATGATGACATTTGTGTATGCATCCTATGTATTTGTGAAGAATCTTACCTTTCACTGGCTAACGAATCGTCAGATGGATACGTTACCCAGTGGTAGTTATCCTTGTCTGAAGTAGTGGACCTTGTGTGACTTATCCGTATTTGGATGAGAAATGGCCATTTGCGTTATAGGAAAGCATCTAATCGCTCTGACTAGTCGAAATCTGAACGGTATACCGATTTCTAATCTAAATCTGCCTAGTTTCAGTTGCTCCGAAGTTCGTTGTGCTGGGTGGTGTAACGGCAGCCTTCTCGAACGGAAATTAGGGGACGTAATTCTTAAGTTTTCTAAACAAGTGTCTACATAGGAATCTATGGAAATACGACATCTGTATCCAGAGAACTATGAATGAATGAATGAATGATAGATAGATAGATAGATAGATAGATAGATAGATAGATAGATAGATAGATAGATAGACAGACAAAAGTTAGATAAATTGATAGACAGACAAAAGATAGATAGATAGATGAATTCATGGGCAGACAAAAAATAGATACATAGATTGATTGATAGACAGAGAAAACATAGATAGATAGATAGATTGATAGATAGATAGAAAGACAGATGGATTGATGGGCAGACAAAAGATAGATAGTGGGATTGATAGACGGACAAAACATAGATAGATGGACTGATAGACAGACAAAAGATAGATATATTGATTGATAGACAGATAGATAAATAGAAAGATAGATAGATGGATGGATGGATTGATAGACAGACAAAAGTTAGATAAATTTATAGACAGACAAAAGATAGATAGATAGATGAATTCATGGGCAGACAAAAGATAGATACATAGATTGATTGATAGACAGAGAAAACATAGATAGATTGATAGATAGATAGAAAGATAGGTGGATTGATTGGCAGACAAAAGATAGATAGATGGATTGATAGATAGATAGAAAGATAGATGGATTGATGGGCAGACAAAAGATAGATAGATGGATTGATAGACGGACAAAACATAGATAGATGGACTGATAGACAGACAAAAGATAGATATATTGATTGATAGACAGACAAAAGATAGATAGATAAATTAATTAATTACACAATAATAAAAGCTTAACAAACTGTTCTTTTCTCACGAAGTTTTGTCGTACATCAAGTTCTTTTACAGTGAAACATTGTATCATTGAACTCATCAACTTTTGCAGATAAGACAGTTACCAATCCTTTTTTTGACCAGCTTGTTCCTGCAGCGTTAAACAACATTCACATAATCCGCTTCAGAGCATAATATCTGACAGTCTCTTGTTTTGAAACTCGTTTTTTTACGACAGCAATAAAGAAACAATAACAGAGCGGACTTCACACAGGATTTTACTGTCCTAAGGCCGTATAAAACACACAGCGCCTTTTCAGTGTACGCAAAGTAAAGAAGAATGGACGTGTTTTGAAATGAGAAAAAAGAGGCGAAGAAAGAGCGTGTTTGTGCCGTTGTGTGTGTGGCATAAGGCTTCATTACAGACAGGAAATTGCGGCACTTGGGGGTGTCAGAAGGAAAGAGCATGAAGCTACTGATATCATCAGTTAGACCTCAGGCCAGAGGCACTGGAGAATTTTATGGTGCTCCTGTGAATCATTCTCCAGGGGCAGCCAATCAGCTACTGTAGATGTGCAGACTTCGCCCTTATTGATTTTCAATACTACTGACCACTTGGCTCTGCCCCGAAAAGCTCCACTGGCCCATGTCCTCCACTTTGTGATTACTCCTTATTGAAGATCTAGCTTTTCTTTCGAAGGCCTTCGGGTTGAAATGCGAATTGACCACAGACTTTGAAACAGCTATTCTGAGATTTCTTCCAAAATTGTAGTAAAAAACTCGTCGTCCCATGAAGAGTGTCATGCCTTGTAGTAAGACAAATAAGTAAGTTCTGAAGTAAAGCAGAAAATCGACACTAGTAAATAAGTTGTGTTTCCAATAACTTATTTACTTGGTTCAACTCGCAATAGCACTTGGGTAGATTGTAAAGTAAGTGAGGAATGTGTTAAACAAACAACTAAGAACACTTTCCGTGATACGGCACTGTCCTTATGAAATAACAGTAATTTTTATTGTAATGCTTATCAAAAATGTAATTCAATTGCTTAAGTAGGTTGGAATCTTCATGATGGCTTCACAATTACTTTTATTAATGTATAATAGTAGCAGCCTTTTTTTGAAGTCTGTCTGCTGATTTTATTACTGAAATTACCGTGACGTTTTTTTACGCTTTCCAACCGTAGGTTGAAGAAGCGTATATGCTCCAGCTTTGCCCGTCCGTCCGTCTGCCTGTCCGCAAGATAACTCACCAAAGGTCAGGACATAGGAGCGGGATTCATTGCATTGCTCTTATGCGTCATAACTTGCGTAAACATGGTTCGATTTCGATGAAATTTTGGTATTTGGTATGGAACCAACTGGGGACGAACCCTATTGAAAATGGACGAAACACGGGGTCGAAGGTCAGGACATAAAAGTGGAATCTATTTCATTCCCTTTATGCGGCATAAAATGTGTAAATATGGTTCGATTTCGATGAAATTTTAGTATGTGGTAAGGAAGCCAACTGGGGATGAACCCTATTGAAAATGGACGAAATGTGGTCAAAGGTCAGGGCATAAAAGTGGGATTTGTTCCATTGCCCTTATGCGTCATAACTTGCATAAAAATGGTTCGATTTCGATGAAATTTTAGTATGTGGTAGGGAGCCACTGGGGACGAACCCTTTGAAAATGGGCGACATTGGGTCAAAGGTCAGGACGCTGGAGTGGGATGCATTCTATTGCCCTTGTGAATCATTACTTACCTAAAAATGTTTCGATTGCGACAAAACGTTATCATGTTGTTCCGGAGGTATAGGGAACCGGTTCTGTTGAATATCAACGAAATGGAGTCATAGGTCATTGCACAAAAGCAAGATTTATTCCATAGCCATTGTTCTCATAAATTGCGTAAACCTGCTTCTATTGCGACAAAACTTTAGTATGTTATTCTTAAGGTATACTTAACCGGTTCTGTTGAATATCATCGAAATGGGGTCAAAGGTCAGGACACAGGAGCGAGATTTTTTCCACAGCCATTATCCTCATAACTTGAGTAATGATTTCTGGTATGTTGGAAAGCGTATCATAATCAATGCATTGCATGATTTTACTAACTTGTTTTCATATCGACTTCATACTTACTCTTTATTAATATCTACTGAATCGCAGTCTTTATTTTTGTTAGTTGGAAACTTTATTACCGCAATTAGAGTGAGCAGTTATCAGTTTCATGTTGACTTCAGTTACTTTTTATAACTATGCCCTGAATCAGTTCTTTTCTGCGGTTCACTATACACAAGAAAAGTGCCACGCGTCTTTCAGCAACTTGGAAAACTGCCACACACTGGAGAACTGCCACAGAGGAAAATTGCCACTTGTTTTTTGTTAAGGGGCCGGGCACAAAGTGCTGTTCCTCCAAGGATCACTTTGAATGTGTGGCAGTTTTCCAGTTGGGCAATTTTTAAAGTTTCCGGATTATGTGTGGCAGTTTTCCAAGGTGCCTAACGACGGGATGGAGATTTTTTGATTTTCTGAATTTTCATGCCGGTTCATACGAGGTTAGTGCAATTGGTCACAAAAGTTCAAGAGGGGTGTGGATATAAAGATTGCCGTTTTGTGGCATACATTGAGAACTGAATTGAGAACTCCAAACAAATTTCGAGAAAACACTCTATGTAAGGCTAGCGAGAACTGTGCTTTAATTTGAAGAAATGCATCGCCGTGACTTAGTACATTTCTTAAAACTACAGTGTTCGACGTAACAATGGAACTGCAGCATGACTCATGCTGTGCTCAGAAAAGGACGAAAACTTAAGATTTTTTAGTATCACTACAATTTTACTTAAGTACCAAATATTTACATAATATGCCAAGCTCGCAATATTTTTATTTTACTTAATTAATTTATAAGCCTTACACTTTGGTCTTTTTAACAGTTCTTAATCCACCGACTTCATATTCATAATATTTACGTATCAAATCAAGTGAATATCATTGCGTTTTTACTGTCAGTAAATATTAATTCATAGGCCCTAGGCCCTTTTAACAGTTTTTATTCTACCAGTGTCATATTTACATGGTTTACAAATCAAACAAAGTTAATAGTATTGTTCTTTTACTTAGGGACGACATTTTACCAGTTTTTATTCTATCAATGTCCTATTCACGACGTTTACATATCAGGTTAAGTTAATATTATTGTGCATTCACTAATGCAGTAAATATTAATTCATAGACCCTAGGCGTAGGCCCTTTCAACAGTTTTTATTCTACCAGTGTCATTTTCACATGCTTTACACATCAAACCAAGTTAATAATATTGCGCTTTTACTTAGGGTCGAAATTTTAACAGTTTTTATTCTACCAATGACATATTTACGACGTTGGCATATCAAGTTAAGTTAATAACATTGTGAATTCACTTAGGCAGTAATTATTAGTTCATAGGCCCTAAGACTAGGCCTTTTTAATCATTTTTACTCTACCAATGTCATATTCACAACGTTTACACATCAAATCAAGTTAATGATATTGCGCGTTTATTTAGGCACGAAAAATTAATTCATATGCCCTAGGTCTAGGCCCTTTTAGCAGTTTTTATTCTATGTCATGTTCATGATGTTTACATATCGACACAAGTTAATATACTGCGCTTAATACAATTTTCCAAAAAGGCCCAGGCCTAGGACATATGAATTAATATTTAGTGCCTAAGTAAAAGCGCCATGCTATAAACTTGACTTGATGTGTAAAAGTTGTGAATATGATATCGTTACAATAAAAGCTATTGAATAAGCCTAGGCCTAGGTTCTAGGAATTAATATTTTGTGCCTAACTATAGCACAATGCTATTAACTTGATTCGATACTTAAACGTTCTGAACATGAAATCGGCATATTAAAAGGTATTAAATAGGCCGAGGTCTAAAGCCTATTAATTAATTAACTAAAAGAGAAATATTAATAACTTGACATGTTATGTAAATATTTAGTACCTACGTGAAAGCGCAGCGTTATTAGAAAACCCCACCTTTTCGACTTTTTCTGGACACAGCACGAGTCATGCTGTATTTCCGTTGTTTCGCCGAACACTGTAGTTTTAAGAAATGTACTAAGTCACGGCAATTTATTTCTTCAAATTAAGTACAGTTCTTGCTAAGCTCACATAGAACGTTTTCTCGAAATTTGCTTAGTGTTCCCAATCCAATTCTCAATATATGCCAAGAAACGGGAATCTTTATACCCACACCGCTCTTGAACTTTTGTGGCCAATTGTACTAAACTCGTATGAACCGGCATGCAAATTCAGACAAACAAAAGAGCTCCATCCCGTCGTTAGGCACCTTGGAATACTGCCACACATAATTCGGAAACTTTAAAAATTGCCCAACTGGAAAACTGCCACACATAGTATTCTCTTCTGCACTTACTATTATCTTGTGCACTTTCCTAAAATTCTACATTTCCTTTCTGCTTGTATGGGCAGCCTTAAAGCTTCAGATACCACACCAAGAACATCCTAAATTGCATTGTGAAGGGCACCAATCAAGCGTAAGAGATCAAGCAAGTAGCTCTTTTACTATTCTCTTGTGCATTTTCCTAAACTCTACATTTCTTTTCTGCTTGTAAGGACGGTCTAGAAGCTTAAGATACCACACCAAGCACATCCTAAATTGCATTGTAAAGAGCAGCAAGCATGCGTAAACGACCCAAGCAATAGCAATTCCTTTTGTTGTATAGCAGATGGAAGCTACTAGCAAATGAAGCACACATAAGCAGCATTCATGGATTATTTACAGCAGAATTCAAGTTTGAAGTTATGGTAGTGCAGCCTATTCAAGAAATTCAGTGAAAATAAAAAAAAATGCCCTGTTCAGGGTCATTTCTATTCATTTTTTTTCGTAAAGGATTACCCACTGTACATATTGTACAGTTTTTCGGTGATTAGACAACTAATAATTTCATCTAGATAACACACTCATTGTCTTGCAAAATAAAAAACTAAAAATTAAAAAACGCCCCTTCTCAGGGAAAGCTCATAGTTATTGGCAAAATAAAAAACGGTCCGTTTCAGAGCATAACTCATTGTTTCGGAAGAATTATAAAGCAACCCACCTCATATGTTTGCTGTAAAAATAAATGGCTTAAGACTAGTAACATGAAACAAAGAAATGAAAATTTTAAACTTATGAATAATGCTAGTTGAACGCAATTAAGCAATAAATATCACATGCATGAAAAATACTACTTATAGCAAATAATATTCACATGTGTGAATACTACTACTCATTGTATGATAGGCATTAAAATATTTACAAGTGTGAATAATACTACTCACGTTAGTAATTTAATTCGAAAAAAAATATCTATTAAATTCATTGCTTGGTTCTTAAAAAGTACTAATTGTACAACTTCAAACAAAATAAACCCACTACTTTATTTATTAGGCCGCATCACATTGATTTCGTTGCATAAAATAGCGGGGAGTATTATATAAAATAAAAATAAAATATTCAAACTGAACTCTGAGCTGAAATGACATAAAACCATACAAAAACCTCCGCAAAGCTATTAAAAATTACCCCCGCCTTATTCTACGCCCGCCAGACATCAATCAATTTAATTCTGTTATTTAAAAATTAAAACTAAAACAAAAGCAGAGCTATTCACTGACAGCTTGTTTCATCAACAACTTTTGCATTAAAATGTTGTTTCATCATTAAATTTTGCATTAAAATGTTGTTTCATCAACAACTTTTGCATTAAAAATTTTTTTCATCAACAACTTTTGCATTATTATCTTTCTTATGGAACACCTATTCTTTCCTACTTTCAAAGGCGGGTGGACCTACGGCGTCACGTCTTTCCCGTCTGAGAGAAATGTGATCAGCTTCTTCGTTCGAACAACTAGATCTTTTTTTCTAGGTTTATTGATTACCATGAGCAATCCGTTGGGCTGTAAAGAGTATTCCACCCCTAAGTTTGGGCATCTGGTTCAAGAAAAGGGAGAGAAAGCCTGCGCTATGAGAAACATTCCCTACCTGTGCCTTACTCAGGACTCAAACAAAAGGGCTTTAAGAGTAAGAGGCCACCCCGGTGGCTTATGACCATTCGTCCGAGAAGGGTCCGTGTTCGAATGCCGGTGAGGCATGGATGCACTTAATAAATAAATCCATCGCTCTTTCCACATTAAGCAACGCACAGCAACCGAAAAATCGTTATTCGGCCGCCGTCAGGGAATCGAATCCCGAATCTAAAGTTTTATGATGTCAGATGCTGACTGCAAAGAAAAACACGCAAAGCGTCGTGAATTGTTGGTGGCTGTGATGTAAGGCTAACGCGCTCGTCTAGATATCGAGAGATTCGGGATTCGATTCCCCGACGGAGGCCGAATAACAATTTTTCAGTTGCTGTGCGTTGCTTAACGTGGAAAGAGCGATGGATTTCTTTATTCAACTGGTGTCGCGTATTTGGATGATTTTCACCATGGATGTACTGTTGGTCTTACTGCACTGGCTCTATCCCTTCCCTATTTACATTAGGGAGGAGCGACTGCCTATTGCCCATTGAATTGCTCACGGTGGTCGTCAAACCTTGAATAAAAAATATGGTAAAAACACTTTGCTGCTAGCAGGAATTGAACCCGTGTCCTTTTGCTTCAGAGCCGAATGCTTTCCCAATTAAGCTACACCGACGGAGTTTATTGCTGCAACACTGCCGTCGTTTCTGTAGTACATCACACTTTATGTGAGTGATTCGCGCTGTTCTAATCTACACTGAAGAGCAATGGAATTTGAGACAGCTGGCGTTATGCAAATGTGGCGCTGTGGGCGGCCCTGTAAATGGAAACGACATGATATATGCAGCGATCCGATAATATAAAGAGTGATGCGACGGGAATCAGCAAGAGTCGGACGCAGTATGGGTAAGACGAAGGATCTAAGCACAATTGATCGTGGGCACATTGTCGTGGCGCGACGAATAGGTCACTCCATCTCGGAAGTCGTGCAGGCACTGGGATTTTCACGAGCCACTATGTCACGGGTGCACCGTGAGTACATTGAATCCGGTAAAACCTTCCCTGCAAAAGCCAACTGCTGTGGGCAACAGCGTGTGGATGAGCGGGGTCATTGTCGGCTAGCTCGCATTGTAACAGCGGATAGATGGGCCACAGTGCAAGAAATCACTCGGCAATTTAACGCTGGTGCACGAAAACGTGTAAGCAGCCACACCATCTAGAACCATCTCGACGCCATCGTCCCACGAGGGTACCGCTTCTGACCGTACATCACAGGATGCAAAGATTAGCATGGGCGCGGGAACATCGCCACTGGACCTTAGACATGTGGAAAAATGTTGCCTGGGCCGATGAGTTGAGATTCACGTTAGTACATGCGGATCGCAGGATACGAGTACGGCGGAAACCACATGAAGCGATGGATCCTTCTTGCCAGCAGGGTACTCTTCAAGCTGGTGGGGGTGGCATTCTCGTCTGGGCTCAAATGTGGACCCCTTGGTACGTGTGACATCGTCCCTCACAGGTCAACGTTACCGGAATATCCTGGACGACCATTTGCTCCCGTTTGTGCGTCTTCAACATCCCATTGGGGACCTCATCCTGCAACAAGACAATGCAGCTCCCGAATTGTATCCGAATGGTTGAATGAACACTCCACCGACGTGACCTCGCTTCCTCTGCCAGCTAGGTCACCTGACCTCAATCCCATCGAGCACATCTGGGATCCCATCCAGAGAGATGTTCGAGGCTCTGACCCCCTGCATCAAATCTTCGTGAACTGTGGGAGCTTGTTCAGGCGTCGTGGATCCGTATGTCTTCCCAACGTTTTCGGTGTCTTGTCGAGTCCATGCCGAGACGAATCGCCGTCGTCATCAGGACGAAAGGTGGTGCTACACGTTACTAGACAGGTATCTCGAATTCAATTTTGCTTCAGTGTATAATGACACATACCGCGATGAAGAAAAATAAGGGTCCTGAAACGATTGAATTGTCACGTCACTTGGAAACTTTTATTATTTATACCTTATGCAGTGAAACGCAGAAATGGAAAAATGGCATTGCATCATCTGCACATTTGGAACAGCAGACAAAAACACGAGACCCTAAGCTTCATTGCAAAATTACTTTGAAAAATTCATGTACGTATAATTAAACGATACATGAGTTTTAGCAGAGGATGTTACTAACTCCCAAGTAAAAAATATCTGAGATACGTGGGTTGTGAAGTGAGTATAAAAAATTACGAAAAATATTTAAGGGTTTAAGATTTCATGCGCATATTCAATCTAAGCATCTTTTTATTTCCCCACAATCTCAGATCTGACTTTCAAGGAGGAAATTCGTTATTTGAAAAGGGGGAAAAAACTCCTGCACTTAACTTTCGCAAGGAAAGTAATTGAGGAACGTACTTAAGGAGAAAATCGACGCCGTTGCGTTAATTTACTTTGACAGCTGAAGTAATTAGTAATCTTATTAAGATTTCTTAAGAAAAAAAAAATCATGCGGTTTCGTACCAAACTGTGTTTTTGAGTTAATATTGCTAATTTTTAATTTTCTCTCGTACCTAAGAAATTCTTGCAAATTAAAGCTTATTAACCTTCGCCAAAAACGTCAATGATGTTCGCTTAAATTAGCCGTCGACAAACCTTGTGGGTTTTATTTCGTACAACAATATTATTGATCAAGAACGAGCCTAACTTTTTCAATGAGCTAATAGGTTGTCAGTCAGTTGAAACACATTTTTGTGTGAAATAAGACATCAAAATGTTTTGTTCCTGATGAAGAAAAAAATATATTGGAAAGATATGGATCCTGGTTTATGAAACTGGTCATCATTTGTAAGGGTAAAATTTACAAAAATCGTCTTTAATGTTACGAGAAAATGTGTAACATGCGAAACATTTTCCTTCGGGATAAAACTAACATGTTGTGAAAATCGAAATGATAATCATGGAACAAGACAACTTTAGTGTTAATGGCAGACACTACCGGTTGCCTATTTGTATAGTGCTAACAATGCGCATTACTATAGAGTATGTCTGGAGTGATTACAATGTGGCCGTGCAATGGTGAATGCCAGCAGTAAGATACTGTACATGCATGTCTCGCATAAGTGTGCGTGCGTTTGACTGCATATTTAAAAAGAAATTGTTTAAAAGTCAATAACGAAATCTGATATCTGAGAAATAAACCATGATTTGTAAAATTTATTTGCCATTTGTCGGCAAATTGGTCAATTCCTCTTTGTTTCGGTGTCTGGTTTTTCTTTTGAGGTGAAATACTATCGACATTCTTTTTCGAATTCCTCCATTTTTTTTATTGTGAGTTTAACGACCACCGTGGGCAACTAAGTGGGCTATAGGCTGTCGCCTGTCCCTATTTCAGGGCCGCTCCTTCCAGGGAAGTAAGAAAGAGCCAGTTCCGTAAGACAAACACAACACCCATGCCTTACCGGGCTTCGGACCTGGACCCATCTCGGATAAATGGTCAGTAGCCATCGCCTAGACCGGGCTGCCCATAATTTTAAGCCACCTACCTAAAAAAAGACTCAAGGAGAGCTGTGACGTGCCTGCCCCGCAGGACGCACATGAGATAAAGGCAGATAACAGCGAGAACATACGTCTGCGTAGCTCAGTTGGTTGAGCGACTTATTCCGGAATAAGGGGACTCGGGTGCGATTCCCGGCGTGGACAAAAATGACGGAGATATTTACTTCGTTATAGAGTATATCCTATCAATCCCAATGAGCTAGACACCAACTGTCCTCGAACAGTTAAAAGCAATCGCCCGTTCTTAAACGCGACGTCCATTCAGTTAGAAACCTTTACACTGATGTACGTCAACATCATTTAGGCAGGGCATACATAAAATAAGTGTTCACGTGCGTCACAACGTGATCTAAGCAAGAGTTTAAAACTGATGCTCGTCAGTAATCATCAGCAGAGTTGATCACAATGAGAAAAACAAAGGATATTTCAGAGTTTATTAAACGGCTTATTATGGGTCCCAGTCTGGATGCAGCAACAATTTTCAAAACTGACCACTTTCTCAAAAGGTGAAATATCCCGGGTTCTTAATCAGTGATAAAATGACCCACGGAGTTCTAACAAGGCGTAACTATGGCGCTACGATAACCTGTCACGAACGAGATCGCCATCGCCTCAGACGATTTGTACGGAGAAACAGGACTTCCTGCGTGTATCAGTTAACCAAAGTATTCAATGAAGATTGTTCCTGACTCATGTGTCAGCGAAATATTTGCAAGGAATTGAAGATGTTCGGTGTTGGCAGTCGCATGCCGATACGGAAGCCGATTATTTCTACGAAGAACCGGAAAGTTGATGTACGGTGGTTTCAGGAACATCCTGACCAGACACTGAAAGACTGGAAAAATTTTTGGGGCCCGACCAGTCGTTGTTCACCTTATCCTGTACAAACGGCAGGCTGACTGTTTGGTGGGAACAACCTGAAATAAATAGCCCAGCCTGCCTTGTAAACACAACTCAAGATTCTGGAGATGGTGTCATGGTGTGAGGCACTTTCTGTTAGTATAAAACGGGTCGCATCATATTGCTGGAAGGTCGGGTCTTCTCCGAGGATTATCAAATCATTGTTGCCTCTCAAGTCCATGCTGTAGTATTTACTTTTTATCCAGCAGGTGACAATAGTTTCACGCACGACAATGCTATTGTCCATCTTGCAAATCGCGTTCAGCAATGCTTCAGTGAGCATGACCGCGACTTCCACCATTTTCTCTGGCCATCACAAAGACCACAATTGAACCCTAGTGAGAAGACATTGGAAACCTAAAGAAAACAGATCCTGGGACAAAATCCTCTTCCGTCAAATATGAGCCAGTTAGTGACCGTCTGGTATGCTGTAAAGGGGCTGTCCATAAGGTACTATTTACTGATTACTTTGTCCCGTTCCGCCAATATGCTTGGCTCCACGGGGACTAACGTAACTCCTTGGATTTTATTTGAAATGTTGCGACAGTGTTCCTGCCTTGAGACTCTGGTTCGAGCCTCGGCCACCCCCGCGGCCTAGAGACCAGCCCGCGATGTTCTGTTGGCAGACAACCTAGCAAACTTTGGCTGGGTTCCCGCACTGACTGGCGGGACAGGCCGTTAATTTTTTAGAGTTGAGTGGGAGATTGTCTACCCCTCGAACAGCTTTGATTTTTGGGGGAATCATTTCCCTTTATTAATAACAAAGAATTTACACGCATATATACACTGTCCTCATGTTTAGGACATACAACATTGAGAGATTGAAACTTGTTTATTTACAAGGTGTCCATAAGGTACGTCCGACATTGCAAGGGAAGGGGGTGTTCCTGATAATCGGACCAAATGTGACATGGGGGAGGTTAAATAATTCGGACGTCCAGTGGCAAAAATATACTGGGGTCGTAATATTAAAAATTTTAATATGTTTGCAGATATCGTTTTATATCATCACCGGTTATAATGTATTTTTTTTTCTTCGTAGTCCTTTGCGACAGAGTCTGCAGTATCTTTTATGCTTCTTAGAAGTAAACTCTTTCAACTTAATTTACTGAGAGAACGCAAGTTTCATTGCTTAATTATATTTTACCTGAAATATAAGTCTGCAAAGTGTATTCGCCCCGGGCCCCACTCTCTATTCTATGCCTAAAATCTCAGTTGCTTCTAGTTAAAAAAAAAAAAAAAGAACAAATGGCTAATGCCTTGTCGACCGAGCTGTTTGGAGAAGGGTTGTGCACTTAGGTTTGCAGTGTAGAAACAGCACCACGTGGAGGTAAATAAGTCACAAACAAGTTCTGGATTGCGTGGGATAGTTTAAATGTCAATGAAGCTTGATCGCTGCCGTGGTGGAACGTAAGCAATCAAAGAATGGCGCCACTATGACAGAACCATTCACTGGAAACGATTTACGTGTCATTTCACCTCAGCAGAGTATGTTCAATAAAGAACTCAGTAAGGGTGAATTCAGTGCTGGGTTAATACGGCTCTATACATTTGTGGCTTCTTAATTCCGAATGGATAAGCAGACGTTATTTAAGCAGCTGCATGCAGGATATAATAAAAAACATCCAAATAAAACAAGGAAACAACATCAGGATGACGTTGTATCAATTTGGAGCTCCATCAAGGCAGATTTAAATTTACCTGGATTAGTAGAAAAGTACTTAAATGAGTGGAAATCAAAAGAATTGCAGAGAAAAGCTTTACTGCTGTCATTCTGGGAAAAACAATCCCAACAAATTGCTATAAAAACTGCATCTTTGAGCTACTTGGATGTACAAGGTCGACCAGTTGATACCGAAAAAGAAAAAATGAACTCTGCGTTCGCTGGAAAAACACTTGCAGAAGTTTGGTCTAACACTGTGATCAATCAGTATCTAACAATCACGGAGTATGTATATCCCGCAGAATCTGAGTTAGTTCAACCTCTTGAAAAAAATACATGAAGAAACAAGCACGTTAGCAAAAAGTAAAATGTCAGGACACGAATGTTGTCTGCCGTGTGGAAGTTCACTCTTCCTCATCCTTCAGTGTCGCCTTTTCCCACCACCTGTTCCTCCGGCTCAAACACCTGATGGCTTGAAGGTTGCAGATCTAGGAGAAACAGGTCGACATCAATATGGATCAATCTTCGTAAATCTTTCTCTGGATATTTCAGAAATACTACCACGCTCCTGCCAAGCTTTCAGGACAACACCATACGACCTCTACTGTCCATCAGGGCAATCCAAACTTAACCCCGGTATTTGTAAGGGTTGCGGGTAGTATTTTGTTTCAATCAGCAACATCAAGGTTCTTGCAAAATTGCATACCGTTCAGTGTGGTCAAGCCAAAGCAGGACTAGAAAAAAACATCCTGTTCGAGTTGTTGCGCTCGGACAGAGTGAGCTTATGGTAATTTTGCCATACGACATGAACATGGTTGATGCTGAATGGATCGATGAAGATGACTTGGATCTAACTGAAGTTAAGGTTCCTAAAGTAGGAAGTTTAATTTCTGGTGGATTGCACATAACAGATGTTAGCCAGCATCTAGATCCCATTTGGGAGGACGTTAAATTGACAGTTTAAATGTAATTCAGACAGGTAGGTTGCTTTTCAAATTCCAAGAACACAAATGCATCACTGTTTATACCACCGTCGAAGTCATGGAAGAGGAAATAACTAGTGACAGGTGGTAGGAAATATATCTATTCAACTGAAAAAACAATCTCGTATATTTAAATTAGAAAAGTGACAAGAGAAGATAAAATCGCAATTCCTCAAAAAAGCATTTGTTTACTAAATATTTTAGAGTATTACTTTATTAATATAAAACATTATGTTTTTAAAGAAGAGCCATATAAAAGTAAATTGTAGTTTTTTATACTGCTTTGTTGTGCCAATTTGCAACATGAAAGTTTAATGTAAATATATGAAAGGATAGGTGGCTTTCATTTTCAGATTTTTAATAAATTTGGGAGTTTATTTGAATGAATTGAGAACTGGGAACAGGGCCGTAAGTCAACTTTATATGTATAACCACACTGAAAATTATAATGCAATCAAAACAGTTTTAAATTAGTCACATTTGCGGCAAAAATGCATCCAGTGCAATAAAAAAGGAGTACTTGTTGAATGTGTAAAATTGTGTTTTGTATCGTCCTATGAAATTTGCTAAAATATTTGCCGAGAATACATTAAATACACAATATAAAAAAACTAAACATTTAGATAATTACTGCAAACTTTAAAGCAGTTATTGGAACATTTAAGTAACACTTTAGTAGTTATTGCAACTCGACTTGCAATAACCAAACAATGACGCATAAGGACAACAAGGTCAAGATTGAGTTCATAAAACTTTATGCAATTTTGGACAGACAGCAAGAAAAGTGTAAACTGAAACACTTTCGTAAAATTGAAAATCTAATAAATGACAAGCACCAGAAAAAACATAGAGTAGAGATTAATAACAGAAATATTTATATTAATGAATCCTGTTTAGAACTATCAAGTCTGCAAAAGAAAGCACTTGAAAGAGGTATAATGTTTGAGTATCGGCAACAAGTGGTGCCAAAAACGGAATACCTCTTTCCACAAATTGAGAACGTCATCCAAAGATTGCCTAATGCAAATAAAGATCCTACAAGATTTAAAATGGTCCGTGCCATCAACAACATATACAACACCAATGAAAATACAAGAATCACATATGAGCGTGAAGCCCTAATGAAGTTGAGAAACAACCCTGCTATAAAGTGTATTATGGCGGACAAATCTAAGCAGATTGTGATCTTAAATGCAGATTAATATAATAACAACATGACAGAAGCAATCAATAAGTTGAATGCCATCATCGTCAATAAAGACCCCGTTGACAGTATGTTTAGGAACTTGGCTACTATAAAAATTCACAGTGACTTGCCTACAATTATTAAAAACAAATGTATTCCACCAGTAGGTGCCTGTACACCAAATATTTTTGGTAAAATAGAAACGCATAAGACAGACGAGCCTATTAGGCCTATTGTTAATAAGAATTTATCTCCAACCATTAACTTGGAGAGAGCACTATTTAACTATCTCAAACCATTCTACAATAGCCATGAAGCCAGTATTACTAATGCTACTGAAGTTATCAACAAGTTAAAAACAATTAAAACCTCCAATTTAACAATGGCCAGTTTAGATGTCATCTCTCTATATCCCAATACTCCAACCGATATCGCCATCGACTTAATTAATTCCAGATTAAAAGATGAAAATCTTACAGATAATGTCAGAAACAGTATTATATCTGTATTATTATTTGTCACAAATAATAATTTTTTCACATTTAATGGGACAATTTATAAACAGCAATATGGCGCCCCAATGGGGTCCCCCAATTTCAGGGCTACTGACCGAAGTCGTTCTGCAAGATATTGAAAACTGTATATTATATCATTTTAATGTATACTTACCATATGTATATCTCCGATACGTCGATAATATTTTACTATTTTGGCAGCACTCCAATCTTGAACTGGATAACTTCATTAATAAGTTTAACAGTTGTTATCAATCAATACAGGTTAGTAAACAAATTGAAGTTAATGGCCAGCTAAACTTCTTGGATATCTCTATACACAAGGATAACGGAATTATAGAATATTCAGTCTACTGGAAGCCGTCGTATGTACAGGCAATTTTTCTAAAGGATACTACACACCCTTGGAAATACAAGACAGCAGTGTTCCGCTTTTATATTAAAAGAGCCATTACAAACTCATCCAATAAAATATCAGAGATCAAAGAGCTAAAATGGATTGAAAAAGCTGCAGAAGAGTTTGGATGTAGGATTAACCAAATTTTTATATAACAACATTACGGCCAGTATATATCGTTCCGAAAGTAATATTGAAAAAGAAATACAGCAATATTTAGGAAAATTTCCATACTTACCTCCTATTAGTATTATTTAAAAAAAAGAATGTTACAACCACAGAATTAACATTGCAGAAACAGTCATTGATAATGGAAGAATACTTACTACTACTAATAGTAGATCAGTTCTAAATAAATCTGGCGTTTATGTCATTTCAACAGTTAAGGATGATAACCAACAAGTTACTACAAAACATGCAATCCATTGATTATAATACGCTTTCCAACATACCAGAAATCATTACTCAAGTTATTATGAGGAAAATGGCTGTGGAATAAATCTCGGTCCTGTATCCTGACCTTTGATCCTACTTCGATGATATTCAACAGAACCGGTTCAGTATACCTCCGAAATAACATGGTAAGGTTTTGTCGCAATAAAAGCATTTTTACGTAAGTTATGATGTATAAGGGCTATGAAATAGATCCCGCTCCTATGTCCTAACCGTTTACCCCATTTCTCCTATTTTCAATAGAATTCGTCCCAAGGCAGGCCCCTACAACATACTAACATTTCATCCAAATCGAAGCATTTTTACGTAGGTATGACGCATAACGGCGATGGAAGTGATTCCACTCCTATGTCATGACCTTTTCCCCAAGTGGTCCCCTACCACATAATAAAATTTCATCGAAATCGAACTTTTTTACGTTGGTTATGACGCATAAGAGCAGTTGAATGGATCCCGCTCCTATGTTCTGACCTTTGACCCCATTTCGTTCACTTTTAATAGGGTTCCTTACCAGGTGGTCCCCTACCACATACTAATATTTCATCGAAATCGAACAATTTTAACGCGAGTTATCGTGCGGACGGTCGTACGCACACAACGCGTCACGTAATGAGGCAGATGGGAATCGCGACTATCTGCTCGCAAGAGTGTGACGTCATCAAACTTCAATAAGATCCACACACAACGCGTGACGTAATAAAAGAGATGGCTCGACCGCGCGCCAACATTCTCAAACGCGAGATTGTGACGTCATAAGATTTCCAAGCATTGGTAACATTAATGGAACGACACCAAGACACTAAAAACGTCATAATTCGGGGTGGTTATTTAACCCACTAAACGAATTCTCCTAAATTCGAGATCAAGCTAAATCGATTTCTAGTACCAGAAAACGGTAGGTTAACGACTTTCATCAAAATCGTTAGAGCCGTTTTCGAAATAAAATTTTCATAGATACAAGAATTGCTCCTTTAAGATGGACGTCAAGTAATTTTGCTTCCTATACTTTCAATGGAAAAACTTCTGTACACATATTCTTCGCAATTAATGCGTTCCCAAGGATGAAAATTTGAGCATCGATTAAAATAGCTTCATTTTATAACTTGGAATACTTTATATTTTCTAAAACATAACCATAATTATGCAATCCAACATTTATTTGTCTACTGACGTCATCAAAGTACAGGTCGCGCCATTTTTTTCTGGTTTCAACACCACCAAAGGAAACGTTATTATTTTTTAACATAATTATGGTTATGTTTTAGAAAATGTTAAGTATTCCAAGTTATAATATGAAGTTATTTTAATCGATTTTCAAATTTCCATCCTTGGGAACACATTAATTCTGAAGGAAATGTGTAGAAATGTTTTTCCATTGGAAATATAGGAAGCAAAATTACTTGACGTCCACCTTAAAAGTATGGGATAAGGGCGATGGAATGGATCCCGGTCCTATGTCCTGACCTTTGACCCTATTTGTCCCGTTTTCAATAGGGTTCCTCTCCAGGTGGTACCCTACCACATACTAAAATTTCATCGAAAGCGAACCATTTTTGCGCACGTTATGACGCATAAGGGCAATGGAATGAATCGCGCTCCTATGTCGTGACCTTTGACCTCACTTTACCCATTTTCAATAGTTTTCGTCCCCAGGCGGTCCCCAACCACATACTGAAATTTCATTGAAATCGAACCATATTTACGCAAGTTATGTGGCATAAGAGCAATGGAATGAATCGCGCTCCTATGTTGTGACCTTTAACCCCATTTGTCCCATTTTCAGTAGGGTCCGTCCCCTACTGAACCACATACTGAAATTTCATTGAAATCGAACCATACTTACGCAAGTTATGAGGCATAAGAGCAATGGAATTTGTCCCATTTTCAGTAGGGTTCGTCGCCCAACCACATACTGAAATTTCATTGAAATCGAACCATATTTACGCAAGTTATGAGGCATAAGAGCAATGGAATGAATCGCGCTCCTATGTCGTGACCTTTAACCCCATTTGTCCCATTTTCAGTAGGGTTCGTCCCCAGGGGGTCACCTACCACATACTAAAATTTCATCGACATCAAACCATTTTTACCTGAGTTATCGGGCCGACAGACAGACAGACAGACAGACGGACGGACGGACGGAAAAAGCTGGAGCATATACGCTTCTTCAACCTATGGTTGGAAAGCATAAACAACCTATGGTTGGAAAGCGTAAACAACCTATGGTCGGAAAGCGTAAAAAAGACAAAGTATATATCGGAAGTACGTGTAGAAGATTTTTGACTAGATTAAATGGACATATTACGAATTGGACAAGAAATGATGAAACAACTTAATTAATACAACATTGTATCAAAAATCATGTAACTCGTGATTGGACTAACATGAAAAATTATAACATCGCATAGATCACATGCCCAGATTCTGACCTCCGAGACTGTAGTCATGGAGAAAACCAAAATATACAACTGTAACGTTAATAGTCCAGTAAAGCTTCAGTTTCCATGGAGGTACCTTATTGAACAGGAGAAAAAACATTTCAAGAAGAAAAACATTAACATAAAACAGGTAACGTCAAATATTACTTAAAAATACAAGTGCATATTTCTACTCAATAAATCATACTTGTTTATTTTGTTTAACTACAGATGGCGACACCATAGATGTGCGCAGTAAAACCCAAACCATGATGCGCAAATATCTACATGATAGGGCTGAACATGCATTCGGGTTGAGCAGCATACCTAAGTGAGTGAGTGCTGTAATTCCAATGCCCGTGCACCTTTAACTGATGATAGCTATGAATATTAGAAGAAACTAGTTAGATTCTTTGCAGTCGGGAGATTTATTTCTGTATGCTTTACAATCAAGATGATTATTTCTTTTTCAAGACTGTTCGTTTTTTTTTTTTAATTTCGGCAAAATTATAATTCGTCTTCATGTTTCGTTGTTATCGAGGTGCTTCGCCGTCAAGATGATTTCCTCTTCGGGATTATAGTTCGTTTTTTTAAAAAAATCGACAAGGTTTTAATTCAGTTTCGTATGCCGTTTTTGTTAAAGGAATTTTTTACCTTCATTGTAAAAATTCATCTTGTTCAATTTTATCTGGTGCAGATTTTACAATATCATGAATTTTATTCTAAACTTCACAATTGAAAAAAAGTTCGCATTCTTTGAAGACGTACATATGAAGCCCAGACAGCCACTACGAATATTGTAAGTACAGATACTTATTATTTTTCTTGATTTCAATTGCCAATACTATGTTAACATCATTTAACAATCTCCCGATTGCTGAACTTGCATAATGTGTGAAACAGTAATGACGGACATTTAATGTCAATCAAATTACACAATGACGGTCGTATTTTATGTAAAATGCGGCTGATTTTTATAAGATTTTGAGGTAATGAAAAAATGTACTTCATGGTATTTCTTCGTTTTGTTGTCTCTTTTTTCTTCTGTTAATAGTTAAAAACAATTTATGTAATATTTCAGATTTCTAATGATATTTAGCTAAATCAGAATATTAATATTAAGTTCTCGTATTTGTACTACCAAATCTATCGTGTTTTGTAGATGGTATAATCGGGAGTGTTATAACTTTGAATGCGTGTGTTCATTTGTAGATCTTTTTTTACAGAATGATGAAGCTCGAGTAGCATTTGGGAATAAATTAATGCCTAAATATTAAATATTTTCAGAAGCAAACGTGTAAATATATGGAATATTCCTTTAAATGATTACATGTTTTCTTTCTGTTTCACAATGGACGTTTATTTAAAAGTAGTAGTCAAAAACGAATGGGGTTTGTCGGAATCAGGACGTACTTTTTAGAGAGGGTATAGTCAACAATCGGACAAAGTGTGACTTGGGGCCAGGGGGACCCCGAAAATCGTAAAAAGTCACAGACGTACTTTATGGACGGTCCCAAACGAAGTTACACATTAAAATATTTTATAATCTATGCCAAACCGCATGCGTGCTGTTATTCGAGATAAGGGAAGCTACACCCGGTATTGGGCGAAAGTTTCAAATTCAGTGGCTGGTATTTGTAGTTTAAAAATCTAAATACCTTTAAGATTTGCTGCAGTCCAAGGAATCCTATGCATCCCGTAGCTTCAGCATGACCTTTTTCCACATCCGTCAACAGATATAGGTTACAATTTCCTGTGCTTCAGGGAACATCTTAGATATCCACACAAGACAACGAAGCTCCAAGCACCTTCGTTGTCCTCGGTGGTGTTATGGTAGCATGCTCGGACTAAAATCGGGAAAAACTGGTTCGGTTCCCGCTAAATGGCGAACAATTTCTAGGTTTTCTGAGTAGGTGTCTACATAGAAAAGATCAGAACTTTGGGCCGTAAATGCCGTTAGTATCGTTTTGCATGTATTTGTGAAGAGATATTTCTTCTGGGGAAATACCATTCCATTGATATCTAAGATCCTACAGAATAACACAATATACTTACATTCCTTTGTTTCGGTGAAAAGGTAACCGACGGATCTTCGTGTAATCCACGTTAGCTCACATGATTTTTAAGACATTTATAAATTTTTGTTGCTCTATATTAAATTGAGAACGCTATATAGACTATTGTTGCTACATGGATATTTACTGAAAGCTGTGACGTAAAACTGTAAGATGCAAAAAGCAATATGTTTTCTAAATTCTTAAATAAGCTAGACTTTATTCTACATTTTTTATATATATCAGGTGTTTGCTTATATGCTAGTGAGCCTTATTACTCAGCACTTCTTTGTCATATACCAGTCAAGGTATTTATCCCTACGTCTCTAGGGACACGGGATTGTATATTCGCATTCGCCACACTAAAGGCACGATCTGATCGACAGGATAAATAATGAGAAGAATTTTAGAAAGATTTGTTATTTTATCCACTGTTCTCTTATTGGATATTAATAACCTTTTGTAAAATGATACTTTGATACGAGTATAATACACGGAACGTACTATTCAGATGAACCAAGAACATGGGCTTGAACACTCTCCTTATTTTCACAAAATATGTTTTTAATTTCCCTTTGGTATAACAACATTTTTCTATAAATGATTGCAGCGCATGTTCATTGCCTAATCATTTGGTTATTCTGAATATGTTGCGAAGGGATTTTGGATAGGTAAGTGAAAGGCCATGCAAAAACGAAAATGTAAAATATTATCTTCGATTGCAGATATTTCTACTCAAAAGCAGAATGAGGTACTTAGAACTGTCTCTGATGCTACTACCGTTTTATTAAATACAGACTTAATAAAGTGTAACTAGAAAATCCTAAGTACTGTGACGTACCTGCCAGCAGGACGCACACGACATAAAGGCAGATAGGAATCAGAATAAATGTCTGCGTAGCTCAGTTGGTAGAGCGACTTGTTCCGGAATAAGCGGCCTCGGCTTCGAATCCCGGCGTAGACCAAAAGTGACGGAGAAATTTACTTCGTTATAATGGCATCCGGATGACCCGGCCGTTCGAAATCTCGCATTGGTGTGATGTTATTTCCACACCGCGAGACAGGAAAAATCAGAGAATTCCTTCTCCAGCGCTTCGAAAAATAAAAATGTGTGATGTTGCATTCCACACAGCAGATTGACTGGGAGTTCTCAAGTGCACGTTCTACAGTGGATGGCTGCCTGCAACGATTCATGGTCACGGCTGACCCGTGGGCCATGCCCCCGGCCCTCCTTCGGGAGGGGGGAGATGTGACGTACCTGCCAGCAGCAGGCACACGACATAAAGGCAGATGGGAATCAGAATAAATGTCTGCGTAGCTCAGTTGGTAGAGCGACTTGTTCCGGAATAAGCGGCCTCGGGTTCGAATCCCTGCGTAGACCAAAAATGACGGAGAAATTTACTTCGTTATAGTACATAAATGCACATAGTGAATAATACGTGGATAAGAAAATGAATCATAACTACTAATTACCGTAGCAAAAATTTACATAGAAACTAAAATGAAAGTTAAATTACATAGAAACTAAGCATGAAACTTACAAAACTAAACATTAAAGTTACATAAACTAAACATGAAAGTTACATAAACTAAACATGAAAGTTACATAAACTAAACATGAAAGTTAAATTTCGCTGTGATATATATGTATCTTGTCAACCGCTTATACTTGTTCTCGTGCATAAGAAGATGGACGACAATGAATGTAGGCCTACTTTTCGAAATTGGGGTAAGTCCTTTTGGTTTTGCTGCTTGTAGTTTGCTTTTTGTTAATATTACCAGGAACCAGTTGACTTCTGCTTAAAATTGCTGATGTAAACACGTGAAGAACAGTATTTTTGCTACTGTAATTAGTAGTTATACATTCATTAATACAGGGTGTTTCAAATAAGTCTAGTCAAATTTTGGGAATGATTTTTACTCCACAAAATGCAGGGAAAAACACGTGAAATGAGACTGTTGCCACATAACATTCAGTGAGTGAGAAAAATATAGCGTTAAAGTTGAAACTCTTAAAGAGAATGAACTCAAAATTTACATATAAACTAAACATGAAAGTTAAATTAGAATGTACGTCATAACCTGATATGAAATCTCGCCGAAAACGAAAACTTAATAGGTATAAAAACAATTAGAGCACTCATCGGATGTGTTCGACAATCGATAAGAAGTTGATGTACGGCGTGCATTCTTGCACAAAGAAAACATTTCTGGAATTTCCTCTGATTTAGACGTGTACAGTTATTTTCATCGATCGCTTACAGTACGCTGTAATAACTTAAATCAACAGCAAATGACTTTATTTGCTTGCGTACTTGCATTCCTAAATGTCCAGTATCATTTCCGGCTCATTGTTCGTACAAACTTTCTATTCATCAACATACGCTGAAGAACACGTTTTCGAAGTTCGACAAGATCTGAAAACACCCTCAATATCCGCAAATGGTGTTAGTTTTATGTATTTACATCACCAAAAGCTTTAGGACATGATGTAGGAATATTTAACGTGACGTCGTAATGACCGCATTTCTTTGATAAGAATGAAGATTAGTATCTTCAGACAACTATTCAGTCAACTGCATTGTCATTAATAATTCCATGGAGATGGAGAGATTTATCAACTTGCACAAACTGTCCTGCGTTTTTACTGAATCTTGAAAACCCATTCTCTGCTAATTAAACCGAAGGTATTTTGATCATGTATAACTTTATAGGGTGCCAAGGGCATTAACGTAATCTGCTACACACCATGATAATAGGTGGAAAATATCTGGTCACGAAAAGAAGAAAATTTATTGGAAATTTTAATTGTGCTCTCATTTTCTCTTAGCAAAGTTATATTTTTTGTTTTTCCTTTTCAGGGAACAAAAATCGAGAATATAACAAATATATCTGCAAGCGTCTTAGTAAATGCATTTGTGCCCAAACAAAGTGGAATACACCTTTTAGATCTTGGGCATAATTTATTCTACATAATCCTGTTTAAAAACAAAATAAAGATTGTGAGAGAGACATATTTTTGCTCTACAATGCGGGTAAACATTTTCACCAGTGAACGCTAAACGCTATACACTATATTATCAAAAATATTCGAAGACTACCAAGTATTTGCAAAACTGCAAAGAACGGTTGCCCAAGAAGTTGCGCTGTTAATGAGTGGAAAGGTACCTGTATAAAGCTGAGGTGTTCAGTCGTGTTATGTGTAACTTTGAAGCGGATATGCTGCGCGAACGTGAACTTTCCGAGTTCCAGTGGGGGCTGGTCAAAGGATATCATTTCAGTAAAGTTTCCATAGGAAACATTGCAGCTAAATTAAACATACCCAGAATCTACAATAAGTGATGCTGTAAAGAGAAGAAAGCAAAACGGTGCAACAACAACAGCAAAAAATACCGTTCAGGAAGGCCGCACAAACTGAATGAACATGACAGAAGAGCCATGGTAAGAAATGTTAAGAAATCTGGTTCTTCCTCTGCCATTCCTATTGATGCTGAAGAAGGAACTCCGTGTAATGGTTCGGTTAGTACCATAACTATCCATACAGAATTGCACCGTTCAGGAAAGCTGCACAAACTGAATGAACATGACAGAAGAGCCATGGTAAGAAATGTTAAGAAATCCGTTTCTTCTTCTGCCATTCCTATTGCTGCTGAAGAAGGAACTACGTGCAATGGCTCGGTTAGTACCATAAATATCCACACAGAATTGCACCGTTCGGGAAGTCTGCACAAACAGATGGAACATGACAGAAAAGCCATGGTAAGAAATGTTAAGAAATCCCGTTCTTCCTCTGTTGTTCCTAGTGCTGCTGAAGTAGGAAGTGCTTGTAATGGCTCGGTTAGTACCATAACTATCCGCACAGAGTGGCACCATTCAGGAAGTCCGAACTAACTGACGGAGCGTGACAGAAGAGCCATGGCAAGAAATGGGGTCCTTCCTCTGCCGTTTCCATCGCTGCTGAAGTAGGAAATGCTTATAATGGCTCGGTTAGTACCATAATTATCCGCACGGAGTTTCAGCGTTCTGGAAGACCGCAAAAACTGACGGAACGTGACAGAAGAGGCATGGTAAGAAATGATAAGTCATCCTGTTCTTCCCCTGCCGTTTCCATTGCTGCTGAAGTTGGAAATGCTTATAATGGCTCTTTTAGTACCATAACTACCCGCACAGAGTTGCACCGTTCAGGAAAGCAGCACAAACTGACGGAATGTAACAGAACAGCCAAGGTGAGAAATGTAAAGAGATCCCGTTCTTCCTCTGCCGTTTCCATCGCTGCTTAAGTAGGAAATGCTTATAATGGCTCGGTTAGTACCATAAGTATCTGCACGGAGTCTCAGCGTTCTGGAAGACCGCAAAACTGACGGATCGTGACAGAAAAGCCGTGGTAAGAAATGCTAAGAAATCCCGTTCTTCCTCTGCCGTTTCAATCGCTGCTAAAGAACGAAATGCTTGTAATGGCTCGATTAGTACCATAACTCTCCCCAGATATTGAATAGTGTGGGTTATTAGAGGTATCGTAGCGGCACATCAGCCATACATCACTGCCGTGAATGCGAAGTGCCGTTTACAGTTGTGTGTCTCCCGTCTTTCCAGGGCTGTCGGCGACTGGGAAGCTGTTCTGTGGAGTGATCAGTCAGGCGTTTCACTCTTCCGATCTGATGGTCATGTTTGGAATTTGGTGACAGCCCTTGGAATCATTCTCGTCGGAATGTGTTCTTTCAACTGTTAATCTTGGCGTAGGCTCCATCATGGTGTTGAGTGGTTTTTTCGTGGATGTGACTCGGTGAGTTGGTCATCATACCACAAAAACTCTGAACTATACCTTGACGTTCTGGACAATTCTGCTCTACCAACGATGTAGAAGTACAGTATTATGGAAATGAGCGTTGTCTCTTCCAACACGATCGGAATCTCTGCCATACTGCACGGCGTGTGCAGGACTGATTTCTTGAAAATTAAGTGGAATTGTTAGGACGGCCTGCTCAGAGCCCTTATGTTAATCCCATACAACGCCTCTGCTATGAACTGGGACGACAGATACGAAATCGGCCACAACGACTGTCTTTGCTCTCCACTCTGGCAGTAGCTTTGCAGGAAGAATGGCGAGCCATTCGTGTCGACACCATCCGGAAATTGTTTCAGAGTATGCCTTGACGTATTGCCGTTTCATACAAGCAAAAGGTGGTAACGTCTGATTGTGATAATAAAGCCATCTGTCTTAAATCAATGTAATGTGCGAATACTTTTGATAATACACTGACTGCCCACTTTATTATGACCACCCCCAGTACTTCGTTGGGCCACGTTTTGCCTTTAATACTGTGTCGATTCTTCGTGGCATGGACTCCACGAGATATTGATAGGTGGTTTGTATAATCTGAGACCATGCTTGATGAATACCACTTTCCAGGAGTGTGAGATTGCAGGGTTGTGGATCCAGCTGTCTGATGGCTGGTTCAATTTCATCCCACAGATTCTCAATGGAACTGACATCTGGATATTGTGAGGGCCACCTAAGCAAAGTAAACTCACCGGCATGTTCCTGAAACCAATCCTGTACAAGACGAGCACTATGGCAGGATGCATTATCTTGTTGAAAGTAGCCATCGCCATTGGGATAAACCATCCACATCACAGGACGCACTTGGTCCGCAACGATGTTTAGATATTATGTGCCAGTCAGACGTTGATCAACACGAATTAAAGGGCCCAAAGCATACCAGAAAACATTCCCCAAACCATAATGCTGCAACCACCAGCTTGAAGGGATGTAGCAATGCATTTGGGGTCCATGCTTTCGTGCTGTTTCCGCCAAATTCTTACTCGGCCATCGGCATGGTGCAACTGAAAACGTGGTTCATCGGACCACATAATTGGTTTCCAATTATCGACTTTCCAATTGTCGTGCTCCTGTGCGAACTGGAGGCGTTTTCGCTTGTTAAATGCAGACAGCAAATGTGTTCGAATAGGCCTTCAGTTGCCATATCCCATCCGATGTAGTGTACGGCGAACAGTGCGTTCAGAGATCATTTGAGGGCATCCTTGATTAAGATGGTCTGTAATTTGCTGTACTGTTGCTCTTCTGTTCTCAGTTACCAGTCTGGACACTCTCCGTTCACCGCTCCCGAGCAGTCACTAGTCGATATGCAGCACAGAGACGGCATGCGCTTTTTCGCACGTTCCCTTTTAGTCTAAAGCGCATGCATGTTTACTGCCTCGTAAACATATCAACCCGTCCCTGGCCACCAAAACTGAAAGAATGACCCCTTAAAATGGCCTCCTGTCTGCTCGCCAAATGAAAGCGCTTTGCTTCACTTTTTGCCCCCAAGTTCCCCAAAAATGTTTTAGGACTGCTACTTTAACATAAGGAAAAGTCCTTGCCCTAAAAGATAAAAACATCACCCCTGGGTCATCCAAGACTCTAACCCAATCTCTCCCAGACGACTAGTGAGGAACCTAACTCGAACCGAGTCACACCCAGACGATTAGGCAGAATTCTACCCTTGAGACGACTGGTCCGAAACTTAAGCCTTTGATCACTAGGGCGACTTATTCAATTTTAAGGTAGCCTGAAATTTAGTGTTGTGTGCTGGATATTGCACAATCGCCTCAGCGGTTCAGTTATCTTCGGAGAAACCTCGACCAAAGAGTATTACCAATTCCGTTCGTTATCAGTATGATTACTGCCATCTCGTGTACATACATAGCTGTTATGATCTTACCGTTACTGGTATGTCATTCATTCCTTCTAGGTTCGAAGAGGCAAATCCATTGAATATCCAACAGCAAAAACACTGCAAGGTCCTTTTATCATTAATTCCAACACAAAGATATAAACGTATGACTCAACTACAGCTACTGGCAAGGGAATTGAAAATGTTTATTCAATAGCGCATTGGACATCCGTTAGCCCGAATTGCGGAATGTATGGGACTTGGCATAGCTCCCACTTAGAGTTGGAGTGCGTTTACGTACACCATACCAGGCTTTCACCAGGCAGTCGTCTAACAGGCTCAGATATGGTAAAACAGTCTTTGCTTCTAGAACCTTTTTTACTACCGTGTACCATAAATCCTCAATAGGGTTCAGATTCGGGTTTTGTGGTGGTAATAAAAGATGGTGGAAGTTGCTGTCACTCTCTCTGAACCACTGCTAAGCCACATGTTGCACGATGCACCGCAACATCGTCGTCCATGAAACAGCCGTCACTTGCTGGTTAACAAGTCGATATTGAAAATTCGACTTGTTGGGAAGAAATGTTCAGAAAATCCTTGGAGGACACTCGACCTTTCATCAATATAAGGTGACCTGTTCCGTGCCGAATGTGCGTGTTCCACAGTATGACACCACCTCTAGAAGCTTCAGTTATGTTTACAAGGCAAGCTGGTCCATTGCTTCATTGGGCATCTGCCAGACTCTCTGCTTTCCATCCGTACAGGAAATGGTATACCGAGACTCCCGGAGTCATGACTTTTCTCAGTCTTCTAGTGTCCAGTCTCAGTGATCTCGACACCAATATAGACGATCTATTCTGTTCTTCGGAGGAACCACTGGTTTCCATAATGTCATGCGACTGCCAATACGTATCCTCTGCAATTCCATGCGCATGGTTCGCTGACATATAGTTCGGTAACATCCTCTATTGAATGTTTCGATCAATTGCTGCACATAGGATGTTCTCTTTCTTCGTACCAGCCTTCTCAGACGACATCGATCTCGTTCCTGACAAATTGTCTTCACACTAGAGTTACGCCTCTCAGAAAAGCAATGTGGGGTGGTTTTTGTACTGCTCAGAGACCTGGGATGTCTCGTTTTTTGAGAAACCAGTCTGATCTACAGTTTTCAAAATCGTCGCCGCAGCCACATGGGCTCGCACAGTAAGACCTTTTTCGAACTCTGGAAGATCCTTGCTTTTTCCATTGTGACCAACACTATTGACGGTAAGTGAGGAGCAGTTGTCTTAAATAGTTGCCTAGATCACATGCTGACGCAGGTGGCCACGCACTTTGCATATACGCTGCCTATATGACGTTTACTTACATTCGCATAAAGTTTTCTAATTAAGTGTCCGGTGTATGTTCGTCCGCAAAGACAAATTTATGTGTCCAATAGCAGTAGTACCGCAAGGTCCCTCTAGCATTTATTTATACTTTAATATACAGAAGATCACCACCTCAGCTGAGAAACAATAGTACTGAGAATCACAGTCATCACACTTAAACACTTTTCTTCATTTTGCTGTCCTTTTACATTCTGCTCCTCTTCAATTTCTGCGGTTTTTTTAGTTTTCGAATCTAAGGTTACACATACAACAATTAGTCTCCCGCATTTTCAATCCCACGCTGAACTACTAGGCACGCAGCCAGATCCAAGTTCCAACAACCTGAACATATTCCATAAAATTGGAGACTACAGTCCTTGAGATGATTATGTACTTTAAGGACATGCAATGCTTTCTCACAAAGGTAGCACAGGTTGCAATTAAACGTGTTTCATAAATGAATGAATTTTATCAATATACACTGAGTGGCCACTTTATTATGACTACCTGACAGTTTTAAGCAAATGAGCTATGGCTGCACGCTGTTGCCGCCAGAGGGCGAGGCTAGTATAAAAAGGGAAAGCTAAGTGCTTGCGACAGTAGTAGAAGTGATTTTGGGGTGACGAGATGGGTAAAAAATGCGATTTGACGGCCTTTCAACGTGGGATGATTGTAGCAGCTCAGAGCCATGGAGCGAGTATCACCGAAACCGCCGCATTAATGAAATATTCCAGAGCAGCTGTTGTTAAAGTGTTTGAAGACTGGACTGTCAGCCACAAAACTGGATCTCCGCGTGCAGCGTGTGGTCGTCATCGACTAGCGACTGTTCGGGCGGAACTGAGAGTATCCAGACTGGCAATATACAACAGAAGGGCAACAGTGCATCAAATAACAGACTATCTTAATCAAGGATTCCCTCAAATGATCTCTGTAGACACTGTTCGCCATACACTGCATCGGATGGGATATGGCAGCCGAAGGCCTGTTTGAACACCTTTGCTGCCTGCAGTTAACAAGAGAAAACGTCTCCAGTTCGCACAGAAGCATAACAATTTGGACAGTCGATAATTGGAAATAAATTATGTGGTCCGATGAATCACGTTTTCAATAGCACCATGCCGATGGCCAAGTGAGAATTTGGAGGAAACAGCACGAAAGCGTGGACCACAAATGCATTACTACAGCCCTTCAAGTTGGTGGAGGAAACGTTATGGTTTGGGGAATTTTTTACTCGCATGTGTTGGGCCCTTTAATTCGTGTTGATACACCGTCTGACTGGCACATCATATCTAAACATCGTTGCGGACCAAGTGCTACCTGTCATCTGGATGGTTTATTCCCAATGGCGATGGCTACTTTCTACAATATAATGCTTTTCGCCATAGTGCTCGTATTGTACAGGATTGGTTTCAGGAACATGCCGGTGAGTTTACTTTTCTTAAGTGGCTCCAACAATCTCCAGATCTCAACCCCATTGATAATTTGTGGGATGAAGTTGAACGAGCCATCAGACAGCTGGATCCACAACACTGCAATATCACACTCCTGGGAAGTGCTATTCATCAAGCATGGTCTCAGATTCCACAAACCACCTATTAGCATCTCGTGGAATCCATGCCACAAAGAAACGACGCAGTATTAAAGGCGGTTTGCTTCGATTAGCAAATCCTGTAATTGTTATATTCAAATTAATCGGAAACTTGAAACTTCGTCGTTCTGGGTGGTGTAGTGGTTTGCATACTCGGGTGCTCTCCAGGAAACGCGGGTTCGATTCCCGCTCCAGGACGACGAGATTTTTGAATTTTAGGATATTATCTGACTTAACATCCTTGTCATATTTACATCTTCTAAATGTGTATCACACCTGCTTTAATCTTCAAGTCGACCATGGTTTTGCTGTGCATCAGGACGAATGAAACTGGGCATGAAACTGGGCATTGCCCATAAATGAAATGAAACTGGGCATGACATTGCCCAGTTTCATCCGGACGAATGGCACGTAAATATTCAAATGATATGTTCAAATCATCAACGGTGTTTAAATGATGTATTCAAATAATCAACGGTGTTTAAAGTCACGGGGTTTAGTTAGCTACTTCCACGCGCTTGATAGAATTGGTGGATGCCTTGTCGTTAACAAACGCACATTCATATGGGATTTGATAAATTCCCCACGAGTTCTTATCTATAATATAGTTCTTTGATCCAAAAATGTCATTTTGTTTAAGGATTTAAGAATTACAGAATGCTGAAAAATTAAGTTTTTCCGCAGGTCTAAGACCTTCAGCCTAATGTTACTTACCAGGAGGGTGGTGCTCCACCACATTGGGAGACTATCGCTTTCAGTTACTGATATGTTGTGTTTGAGGAGGAGTGAGATGAAGTACATGTTGAATGTTTCTTTACGCCCATTGTATCACATATAATACGACACTGATGAATATGATAAGGCTATTCCTGTGGCGCTGTGATTTAAGTCCTGCCGTCTTACGATTCTTTGGAAAGAGTCTCTGGTTCGAGTGCCGATTGAGTACGGCCCTGGATTACTTACCTGCCGGAAACAAAGACCCTATATTAGCGACGGGCGAATGCTTTTAAGCTCGTGGAGTTGCTGATTGTGGTTATCAGACCACGAAAAAGCAAAAACATAAGAAATGTAGAAAAAGCCTTTAAGCATTCACCTACCAAACACTGCAAACATTTTTATTGTGTAAAGTAAGTTACACTGTAAACATATTTGAAAAGGTAGCAAAATAATTTTGGTCCACACCGTATTTCTATACTGTACTCTCAAAGCATAGATAGTGACCTTACGGACAAGCAGATAGACATAGTGATAACTTTAAAATATCTTCTTAATTTTCAGGATGCCGCTCCAAATTCTTGGGACCGGGAGTGTCAGTTCTTAGAAATCTACTGGATGTTTATGTTTCATTAAAGGATGTTAACATGCGTGGAGCAAACTAGGTTGCCATTCTGTAGCCAAGATGAGGCAGAATAAGAAATGGGACTCAATTATCTACAGAACGTTTACTCAGAAGACATTTATTTCAACTAAAAGCATTCCAGTTGCTGTAGCACATAGCTTTCTAATTACTGCGGTGCGCTTTCCTCAGTGCGAACTTTATTTTGCTATCACTAGGACATTGTGCTGGGCGAATTCCTGCTGTTTTCATGGGTGTAAGGCAACAAGTGTAGCACATAATTTATTCGGCAGAGAGGGCACTTGTAGTTTAGCTCTTCTGAAGGCGAAGTTGCGGAATGCTGCTGACACATTTTAGGTTTTTATGATCTCATGACATCGTCACCCATAAAGTAAGCTGGAACTGAGCTTTAAGATAATAGAACTACGTAGTACACGTTCCTATTTTTTGAAAACAAAAAGAACTGATTTTTGTTCCATTTGCCCGCAGAATACCTAAATTAGTTGTAGAAATCATTCCTTATGTAAATATTTGAGAAACTTCTGCTGATATTTTGTAGAATTAAGCACTTATTGAGTAGGGGCTCTTTGATTTGTTTAAATAGGAAAGGTATGTTCAGAAACTAAACATTCTGATGAATATTATAAATTTCTGATCACATATAATTGCTGTTGTTAGATTCCATGGAGTTGTGTTTGTCTCTTGATGCCTGTTTGAACAGAAGCCCGCCATCTCGATATGTTCTCAGGAAGATCTCGCAACTCTTCTATGGTCATTCAACAACCTCTTTGAACCAAACCATCTTGTCCTCTGTCTTCCCCTTCTTCTGCTTCCTCCTACCTTGCCAAGCATGATTATTTTCACAAATCCATTATTGGCACGCATTACAAGTTCAAAATATGTGAGTTTTTGCTTGCAGATCATTTCCTCAAGGAAGCAACTGGGCTTGATTTGATCAAGTACTGATTGATTAGTTCTTCTTGCAGTCCAAGGAATCCCAGGTAGCCTTCTCTACGTCCATAATTCAAAAGAATCCATTTCCTTACTCTCACTATTACTCAACGTCTAGCATTCAGAACCATACATTAAAACAGGAAATTACATTGATTTAACAATTCTGATCTTTGTTGTCATTAAATGGTTTTTATCCTTCAATTTGTTTTCTAAATTTGTCATTGCCTTTCTCCTTTGGGATAATCTATTCTTTATTTCTTCATCCCACGGTGGCCGTCGTTATCTATTCAGGAGCCCAAGCGAATAAAATTCTCTACAACCTCCACTTCCTGCTCGTCAATTATAAAATCAGCAAGGTTGGAATTTGTCATGACTTTTGCCTTCTTGATATTTAACATTAAACCTTATTTTACACTCATCACTTTTTACTTCCTTTATTTTTTTCTCTCTAATTCTTCTCCATTTTGTGCCAAAAGAGCGGTGCCATCTACATATATAAATTGTTGATGGTTTGACCTCCATTATGAATTTTAGCTGTCATTTCGTCCAGTTCTGCCATTCTAAAAATATATTCGCTGTACAAGTAAAACAGCTATGAAGACATAATGCAAACTTGTCATACTCCCTTCCTTAATCTGAACCATAGTCTCGTCTAATTCACCAAAATCCCATTTAATACACATCTTCAAATCAAAGCAATCATTCTATCGGCTTTAAATGCTATTCAACAACTTGTGCATACATAGGTATTCAAATAAAACTGCAACGTAAAAATGAGCGCGAGCGTTCTCCAAGCTCATGTTGTGAAGTGTTTTCCACACTTCACAACATGAGCTACTAATGTCGACCAGCTGATAATAAGCCGTTGATCACTTCGACGCCGATAAGTGAGATGTGAGGAACGTGACTTTTGGACTATAAAACAATGTAAAACTGTTGCTTGGACGGACGAGACGCGATATACCATCTACCAGTCTGATAGCCGTTTCTGAATGTAGTGGATGCCATAGGAAAGGTAGTATGGCACAAGTACGGTGTACAGGAAAGCTTCACGACATGGGTTACCACTGTAGAGCTGTCATCTATCATTTATATGCCCTTCATCCGTTCAACTAATGCCGCACGCTGATTAGGATGATGTAAGAATCGCCAATCTTAGGTAATACATAAATGGAAAACTTTGGTTTATACAAACGGGAAGCTATGTACCATCTACCAATCTAATGGTCGTTTGTGAGTACGGAGGATGCCTGGATAAAGGTAGTGTAGCACCAGCACACTGTACAGGAAACTTCGCGACATGGATTACAACTGTGTAGCTGTCATATATAAGCCCTTGATGACTTCGACTAATGCCGCTGATTAGGATTATGTAAGAATCGTCAATCTCAGGTAATACATAAATGGAAAACTATAGTTTGGACAAACGGGGCGCTATGTACCATCTACCAATCTAATGGTCGTTTGTGAGTACGGAGGATGCCTGGGGAAAGGTATACAGTGTAGCACCAATACACTGTACAGGAAGCTTCGCGACATCGATTACAACTGTGTAGCTGTCATATATAAGCCATTGATGACTTCGACTAATCCCGCTGATTAGGATGACGTAAGGATCATCAATCTTAGACAATACATAAATGGAAAAGTGTATTTTGTGCGAACGAGACGTGATACACAGTCTGTATCTCTGGGTGTGGCAGCGACCGGGTGAAAAGCAGTGTACAACCGCGAATCTTACTTTTTCGTTCAACTAGAAGTTTGTCATGTGATGCCAACGTAGTTTACCCAACAATCCAGTGAATGTTATCGAACGACACAATGCTCGATCAGCTAACATCATGTTTTGGGGAGCTAGCTGTCTTCTATTATTCTTAGGCCACTCAGATGGCTATGTCCATGAGAAGAAATCCTCGAACACGTTCTGATACTCTTCGTGGAAGCATTCTGCCGGTATGTTGAGAAAACTCCTCTAAGCCGTTTTGCTTCAACTGTATAAAATTCTAGCATTTAACATGGTGTGTAGAACTATTACTTTAAAGGTTTAACTGAAATTTTAATCTGCAGTTCAGCTTAGTGATTTAACTTGTCACGTGATGTTTTAACATGCACCGTCGTATCAGGAAAATATAACCACCCAAAAAATCATGGTGTCCCTGCCCATTCGCGTCACAGAGCACACGTGGCAAGGTCGAACGCACGGAGATATTAGCTGCCAGACGGGACAGATGAGCCATAGTGGGTAACGTGAGAACAATGGGAATAGATAGTAATTTGACGGACGTTAAAAAAGGAATGATCATCGGCTACCGCGCCAAGGGTGAAAGCATTTCAGAAACAGTAGACTTCGTGGGCTGTTCAAGAGGTGCTGTAGTAAGGGTGTGCCAAGAATGTACCGCTGGAACACCAAGTACCTCCCTTCGTAACAACTGTGGAGCACCAAAGGCCATCGACCCCAGAGAAGAACGTCGCCTCCGTCAACTGGAAAAGAACAATCGAAGTGCAACAGTGCAGCAATTGACCATACAAATGAACTCTGGGTCACCCAAGTACGTATCCCAGATAGAGTGAACCCTGTTACGCATGGATCACTCGCTGCGTCAATGAGCCCATGTTAACCCAGGTCCATCCGCAACGACGCCTGCATTTTGCATGGGACTACCGTCTTTGGACAGTGGAAGAGGTAAAAAAGGTTGCCTTCTCCGACGAATCCAGGTTTCTACTCCACAGAAGTGATGGGCGGTGGTGGATACGGCGTCAGACACACGAGAATTAGCACCCGGACACGATTGTCTGTCACGTACAGGCCGGTTGTGGCAGTGTGCATGTCTAGGGCATGCTTTTCTGGTATGACCTGGGGCCGCTGGTACTACTGGATGGATTCCTGAACGCCAATGGCTACCTGTCCATGCTCGCTGACCGCATGCATCCTTACATAATAGACGTTTACCCTGGTAGTGATGGTGGCTACCAACAGCACAGAGTGCCCTGCCATGTCACCAAGGGGGTTCGTGACTATTTCCAGGAACAGAAAGCGATATCTCCGTTCTCCCTTGGCCGGCGAAATCGCCAGATCTCAATCCCATAGAGCAATTGTGGGACTATTTGGATCGATAGGGGTTTTTGAAGTGCCATCCGACTACCACGTCATCTCCAGTTCTTCCGTGCGCTGTTGTAGTCCTTATCGGCACGTGTGCTTCGGGCATCCTTCCAGGGCCTCATTGCGTCCACGCCACGCCAGGTCGCGCCGTTGACATCCGGGCCAAGTGTGGTTATTCCCCTTTTTTAGGTAGGCGGTCATATTATTCTGATACGAACGTGTATATCTTCCCAGATTATTTCGAACTATTAGTTTGTCGGTCGTAAAAGCACACACTAAGCCTGGATGTGAACTTTTGAGAATAACTGCGAAAGTTATTAGACAGTATTTACGAAACCCAATTCTACTCATTACTGCTACCGAAAGAACAAGTCTCTCACAAAACACGTAATTTTTATCACAAAGACGAATAGACTTAACATAGCTTTAAATGTGCCCAGAATATAGTCAAAGCCGGCTCAAGCTGGTATGCATGATAAGCAATGGATTCGCTCACCTTTCGTAACTCAATCCTTGTAAAACTTTAACCAGTTAAGCGGCCGTTGTTGCCAAACCAAATGGAGCCCAAAATTTCCTGGACACCCTAAACAGCTCACATTGCTGCCGAATTTTACGAAAGGTATCGAAAATTGTTTCCTTTAGTTCTTCTATATCAGCAGTACGAACCATAAACACGTAACTTATGACGAGATATTTTTCCTAGTCCTTTATTCTCTTCTCTATTACGAAGGTATGATGAACAGTGGGCAGCCTGTCTGACACGGACATCATGCCACTAGGCAAAAGCAAACTTCTTCTCTCTCCTTTCTAAAGTTCGTCGACATTTTTAGCTCACTTAATCAATCTGAAAGTATTAGTGTCCATCACCCCCTTAGTGACCACTTTCAATTACAAAGCTAACACGTAAGCAAATCTTTCTTATCTGCAGGTACAGTCGTTTCAGTTGAATTTCTCCCACTGCGAATGTTTTCCTTTGAGCTGATTTCAGCCACTGTTTCTAACTCTGAGTTAATTCGTTCTGGCTGATTCTAGTCAGTTTTTCTAATTCCGAGTTAATTCGTTCGAGCCGGTTAAAGGGTATCTACTGACTACCCTGTAAGGGAAGAATAATACATATCTTGGGCTTCTTTAGCCTTACTTTGGTTACAGCCGAGACTGAGAGCTATTTTTTACCAAAAAGCAACACTGATCAATTTATTCTTCCTCTCTCTTTGGACACAGGCTATCTTGCTTTGCAGCGTCTGTCTATTATCTTCTTTCCCTTTCACTTTCTTTCTTCGCGGAAACGAAACACAGTGTTTACTTACTTGTACAAAGCCTCTCTCAACGCCTTATTTTCGACTAAATAAGTGAAGCAGCTCCTTGGATAAGCCGTTAACGATGGGACGGAATTCCGCTCTCTAAAAATTTCGCTAGTCTGTTTTTTTAATGCACATGACATTGAGAAACTACTTGTGTGCTTTTATATTCTTATTCTGAGTGGAAGAACGCCCTAGGGGTGCCGACTCAGGGGAATATGATACACCCAATAATTTTACGAAGGGGTAGCTCCTATGCAATATGTTTTAATGTGAATGAAATCACCCTTTACCCCACGACAATTTGTGCTACTAAAACACCTTGTCTCTAAAGTTCTGGATTTGCAATGGGGAAGGACACACAAATGTATGTATGCTAAATTCGAAAACTTTATATAAATCTTCGCCAAAAATATTAAGAAACAAACTTAAGGTTTTTTTCATAATGTATAAAGACCTCTAGCCCTTTGCCTTTCGAGACGTGCTTTTAAATTTGTGAGTCATTGCGATGATGTTCAGATAGGGATTTCAGAGTGTCTCGATTATCTGCTATTTGGCAATCATTACCCAGATTTGGATGCTAATGAAGATATATATGTATATATATATATATATATTTTTGTGTATATATTTTCACGATAATGTAAAATTGGCTTTTTACCCCAACTTTCAAGAAAAACTAAAAAAAAAAATGTTTTCTTTTCCTGAAATATGTTGGTATTTAATACCAAGAAAATCGAAACTGCGTGAAAGCTATGAAAACATTCCTGCCCTGAGCTTTTGCGGTGGTATCGATTATTTTTCTGCAGAATGGCGTGCATTATTGATTCCTCTAGGTAGTTTCTGAGACTCTTGACCTTTAATGTCGATTGAAATATTATGCTGTTTTTGTTATAATGATGGTATTCTTGCATATTTATCGTATTAAGAGTAGATGCATTTCTGAGGAACACACGAACGGAATCCAATTTAAACTTGCTCCACTAAGTGTTTCATTTTTCTCAGTTAGAAACCTGCAACGTACTGGTCAATTTGCATTCACCTAAGCTTGAAAGTACAACGTTTTGCTCATTTGTTTATCTAAACCATGACTTTTTTGACCAGCTGTTTTTAGAGGGCATTAGAACTAACATACGTTCAGTTTTTTCAACTGCGTTAGTTTTTGGTTTTTGATTTCACACATGAAAGTAAAGGAAACGATTCAATTGAACTCTGTTAACTTCGGAAAAGTCGAGAAGTAAAGACACTGTGCGTTCATTTTATTAGTTCTAGGAAATAATGCTATAGAATACTAAAATATGTTTGACATGCAAAATCTATATCTCTTGTTGCAAAATTTATATGCGTATCCCTATACGTAGAGCCAATGGAAGATAATAAGAGGAAAACTCACGGCTACCTTGAGTAGAATGACTGTAGGAGGTCGATTATCACTAATTCGGAGGCCACTGTTTCCCGTTGGGCCACAGCGGCGCCCAAATTGACAGTTTTTAATGTGACAGGCGCACAAGCCCGGTCCCACTTCGGGCGACTTGCTAGAAGCCAATACTGTTAAAAATTGGTACTTAGAAATAAGCAAAATGTACTCGTTTTTGAATAGATTCTGAGCTTATAAATAATAGCTCCGAGTAAGTTTGTCTCACTTTTGGAAAAGGCACGTACCCATTTTTTAGTACATACAAGGAATCAATTATGAGTATATCTGGTATTTCAAATCTGAAATCTATGTACTCATTTTTTGAGCATACATATATTTCAAATCTATGTACTCAAAACATCCACATATTTTTAATATATGTGCTCTAACTTCATTCAGTTTCTGTGCCGTTTCGGGCAGGGCACACAAACTGAAGGAAGTTGAGCGAATCTAGCAATTCTGACAGGATAGTTTGTAAGTGAGAGAGCGAGATGGTGCCGCCGTACAAGCGTACGATTTTGAACACAGAAGGCATAGAAAGATTAGGGGGAGAGAGCAGGTTTGAACCTGGGGTCCCTCCATCAGTAGTCTGAATCTCCAAACACTAAGCCATCCGCGGTTCGATTTCAAACTTGGAATACGAGTACTCCATACATACTCATTTATTCATAGAGTCAACTGGAAGTATATTATTCGATTGCACATCTGGGATAATGAGCAAATGGACCGCACAATTTTATGACAAATATACTGATGAAGAGACAATATATTATTAATGAGATTGACACAAATATAATTAATGTTAAAACGTACACAAAGATACTTTATGCATAATTAAATTACTTGTGATCAGTGACTTCGTTGTACTAATTATTTATGTGTGTCACTTTACACATTTATTAAACAGTTTCTCTTGAAATCTATAATATCGAAAATGAAGTAATACGATATTGTATTTATATTTATTGACGCAGTTATTCGTAAGTACGTATAGTTACTTATATTTAAGCATGTCATGTACTCATTTACCATAAGGTTGTACTTAAAAAAACCGAGTAGGTTGAGGTACTCATTTTTAAGCAGATTTTTTTAACAGCGTAGGCTTCCCTCCTCTCGACTTCCGAGACGGCCAGCTGTGACCCCATATTTCTAAAACGAAATTCTGAGGGTTTTTTTAGCGAATGACAATGACACAAATTTCAAAATTCATGCACTTTTGAGTTAAAGGATTAAAAGCTACTGCAGCGGCTTGAGAAATATCCGAAGTAGTTGAAATTGAGCAAGCAACATCCATTCGTGCGTCATAGGCTTGGTTCAAAAAGTTCAAAAGTGCTGATACGAGACTTGAAAATAAATGACGATTGAAAGATGCAGTACTATCATTCCGTGCTCGAATCGATGCGTAGTGCGCGAAGTGTGCTCGTAAGTACATTGTTTTATCATCTCATGTTTCGTCGTACGGCATGGCTGAGCACATACGACCGCGATCTGTTTGAGTTTGACACTTGCCTAGTAAGACAAAGGGAAATACACTGGAGGCTTTTGTTGAGATTGATCGATGGACGGAACACTATGTGTGCAGCACAATGTACAACTGTCAGCAAATTTGGCATTACCTTCACGCATGTGAAATTGGTTGACCGCCTGTTACAAGCTGATTTTTTGTACTTCGTGTCGACTTCTGCCATACTGACTTATTTTACATTAAAAGCACGGCTGTGGACGTGGATGACTCCGTGATATACACTGAAGTGCCAGAAAAACTGGTACACCAGTCTAATTCCTGGTAGATCTCAAACGGGAGCGCTAGACAGCAGAAATACGACTGGACATGGGCTCCACTAACTTCTGGAAATATGCTGTAGGCAATGCACACCATACGTCCTGCAAGGCGCTCCACAATTCGGGTGTATTCCAAGGTCTCGGATTCCTGTGTCCGATAGCGCGTTACATGGCATCCCAAATGTGTTCTATCACGTTCTGATCTGAAGCCTTGGGTGAGAATGGCAACACCCCAAACTCATATGAATGCTCCTCTAACCATAGTGTGGCGTCCCGACACTTGTGGGGAGGTGCATTGTCCTTTCGGAGCTGGCCCAACCCATCAGCATGAATGCAGTCGTCAGAAAGGATGCGCACATAGCGTTGGCCGGTCACAGACATTTGTAGACGCACCAGGGGTCCCAGTGAGTGAAGTGAAGCTAAATACACCCCATGCCATTACGGACTCCCCCACCCCCAGCCGGTAAAGTTCCCTGTTGACAGGCGGGTTTCATGGGGTTTGCGCCTCACACGAATCCTTTCATCTGCCCAATACAGTTCGAAACGCGACTCGTCAGACCAGGCTACTTCTATCCAGTCGTCAAGTGTCCAGTGGCGGTGTTGCCGTGCCCAAGCGAGGCGTATAGCCCTGTGTCGTGCACCCATCAAGGGGACTCCAGTTGGGCGTCGGCTCCCAAAGCCCATATCGTGCAGGGTACGTTGCACAGTCCGGACGCTGATGCTTGTTGAGGCCCCATCATTGAATTCCGATGATACCTGCGAGAGTGTTGTACGCCTATCGTGTGAAATGATTCTTGACAGCCAACGATGGTCACGTTCACCTAATGTCTTTTTACGGCCACACTGGTATCGTAGATTGGAGGTTTTGCCGGAATATTTGTAGTCGCGGTACACCCTTGCAATGGTCGTCCGTGAAAATCCGAACTTCGTTTCTACCTCCGAATTAATATGGCCCATCTCACGAGCGCCAACTATGACACCGCGTTGAAAATCGCTTAAATCGTTATTATTTGTCATTTTCATGCCGAAAACAGCTCTGACAGCTGGCAAGAATGTCTATCGCTTTTATATGCACTGGCCGACGCAACTAAATACGCGCATAGGAGACGTTGCTATGTATTTTGCATAAGCTCGTCTGTACCAGTTTTTTTGACACTTCAGTGTATAGTGCTTTATTGTTATGTGGCAATACTGTAGAACCCATAATGTGAGAATATACCTCTCCCGGTTTTCTAATTCTTGAAGCTTGCAAGCCCCGTTCTGAAGCTCTGTGTAAAGAAGAAAGGGGTGAATTTCTTCTTGATGGGATATTGTGAAATGGTATTACATACTCAGGGGTTGTAAACATTCTAGAAAGTGTGCCGAACTGGAGCATAGTGCGGCTTGTTTTTGCACCCGTATGAAGATGAGATGCATTATCAAGACCAGGAAAATCAGCGAGCAACAGTCTACGTACAGCCATCTGTTGTGCCAGAGCGGCATGTAGTACATTTAGAACAACCGGAAGGTTTTGTTTCCAGTGCTTGAGTAGAGTGTTTACTGTAAATTTGGAAGTTGCTGTTTCCAGTGTCTAAGTAGAGTGTTCACTGGAAGCTGCTGTTTCCAGTGTCTGAGTAAAGTGCTCACTTGAAGTTTCTGTTTCTAATGTATCATAGAGTGTTAACTAGAAGGTGCTTTTCGAAGTGTCTAGGTACGGTGTTCACTGAAATTTGCTGTGTCCAGAGTCTCAGTACAAAAATATGGATTCCTGAACCTCTTATATTTTATCTTTGTTTAGTTAATGAAAAACATACTCATTGTCATAAAACACCGCCTACCAAGAAGGAGGTGTTGGATTGAAATGGGATTTTAGTAGTGAGATGATACATACCAAGGACAGAAGTTATAACAATCTAACAGCAGCAGGAAGATTTCCCACAGGCCAATCGGTGGCGCAGTGGTCTAAGTGATGGCTTCTGATCATTCGTCCGAAAAGGGTCCGGGTTCTAATCCCGGTGAGGCATGGATGTTGTGTTTGTCTTACAGGATTGGCTCTCTCCCTTCTCTGGAACCAGTGACCTTACATTAGGGACGGGCGACTGCTCATAGCCCACTGAGTTGCTCACGTTGGTCGTTAAACCTCCAATCAAAAAGAAAAAAAAATTCCCGCGGACATACGGTATTCCTTCCGGTCAGCGTTAGCATAGCGTCGGACCGCCTCGTCCTCCGATACAGGCTGTGATACCGTCCGGCATGGAGTCAAAGAGACGCCGTATGTTATCCTGGGACAGATTAGCCCACACTTCTTGCAACTGACGCTCTACAGCACGAGCACTGGGGCATGGATAAAGCTGGCATCCTATCTAGTCCCACACGTGCTCGATGGGCGAGAGATCAGGCGAACTGGCAGGACCCGGAAGCATCGAAGCATGACGGAGACAGTCCCGGGAGACACGAGCCGTCTGCGGACGGGCGATATCTTGTGGGGAAATGTCTCCGGGCAGCACATGGGGCAGCAGGATCTTCTGTACGTAGTGCTGGGCTGTCAACGTCCCTCGGATTACTCCGAGGGAAGTCCGGCTGTCATACGCGATGACTCCCCAGACCACCACGCCTGCAGTTCGGGACGTCTTCCGCTCTACAGTGAGATTGGGATTGTAGCGATCACCTGCGGTCCTCCATTCTCTGACAAGGTGGTCGTCCGTTCCCATACAGAAGCGGGATTCGTCGCTGAACACTGTACGTCGCCAGTCTGTAGCATTTCACGTTGCTCGCTGCTGACACCACTGCAATCAACACCGACGATGGTCAGAAGTTAATGGCAGAAAACGTAAGGGCCGTCGAGAGTGCAGATTCGCTTCCACCAGGCGTCTGGAAATGGTTCTGCCGGGCACATGAGTCCATTGTACACCCGCCACATGTCTCTGGATATTAAACAAGGACGTCGTTGCATCTGTGCATGCCGCTATCACGACCCACGGTTCTCTTTGCTGGGGGTGTGTTTGGGTCACCCAGAGCCAGTCCACCGTGTACGTGTGCCTTCCCGTGTCCATTGCTCATTATACGATCGCACCGTTCTGTTCGACCTACCCAAATATCAGACGACTTGGTGCGCTGGCCACCATGCCTCTTCCATCGCGACGATACGGCCTCGTTTAGACTGCATCAGTTGCTCGTACGCACATGTACTGCGGCTCCTCGGTATGTCTATCGCTCAGGGATCTTACCTGACTCTTACTGTGCACTTCGGTACGAATGTGGAGTATCCTCCGGAGCTCCTTATAAGCCGTAAGGATTGCGATTACAGCGCTAGTCTAGGATGAGCGGGTATGCGGTACTGCACGAAACTTTAATCATTAGCATGTCTGACCCGCCCGTAGCTATTCGCCGAGTTCCGAGTTAATCGCACAGTATTTTCTTTGTGCGCGGATTTTCATGACAGTGAATGTATTTCGCACGCGAGGTAGACTATATTGAAAGGCAACAAGCAAAAACATTTTGAATCAGACGTTTCGTACCTGAGATAATCAGTGAGATAGAATACACATTTTTGCCGTTTAGCGGGGAATATTTACACTGTCTGAAGAAGCGAATCTGCGCAAAATATTCTACAAAGTGAAATTAATACACGTTTTAGTAATAGTAATATGCAGCAACAAAATGACCTAGAGGATTTACAATCCTAGGGGAAAGAGGGTGCGTCAGAAAAGGAACAAAAGTATTAATCGTTGTTGACATCATTGAAGCACACAGACGGTAAAAAAGCACGACATTCTGCTAACAGCTGCGGAGATATGTAATTCTTAGGCGAATGTACGATTATAACCACACCAAAACTACGAAATATTTTATCCTTCATATGTGGAAGCATTTTCTTAAACCTTTAAGCGGTCGATGTACCTGAACCAAGTGGTGCCCAAAAATATCTGCGCTGCGCAAACAGAAATGCTGATATTGCAGCTGGATTATACTGAAGCTTTATGACGAAACAATTCTCTTCCCCCCACTCATTTCAGAAGTATCGATCATAAATCTGTCGCTGGTAATAAGTGCTGTTTCCAGTGTCTGAGTACAGTGCTCACTTGAAGTTTCTGTTTCCAATGTATCATAGAGTGTTAACTAGAAGGTGCTTTTCGAAGTGTCTAAGTACGGTGTACACTGAAATTTGCTGTGTTCAGAGTCTCAGTACAAAAATATGGATTCCTGAACCTCTTATATTTTATCTTTGTTTAGTTAATGAAAAACATACTCATTGTGATAATAATCCGCGTACCAAGAAGGAGGCGTTGGATTGAAATGGGATTTTAGTAGTGAGATGATACATACCAAGGACAGAAGTTATTACAATCTCACAGCGGCAGGAAAGTTTCCCACAGGCCAACCTTTATAGTCTACAGTCTGAATCCCTTATAGTAGTTTATTCATTGCTCTGCGGAATGATTGGGAAGTACCAGTCCCTCTGACACGGACACCATGTCATTGGGTAGAAACAAGTGACTCAAACATCTTTTCTCTCCTACCTTAGGTTCGTCGCCATTTTTATAGCCTTTAAAGCAGAAAAGGTAATCAGATAGAAATGATTAATGGCAAACATCCACCAAAAATTGTCACTTCGAATGACAAAAGCAATGCTATCTGATGTTTAAAGTTCACTCGTCCCAGTCACTTGGACCCACTTTTTAGACAGCCAATATATTCGTTCGAGCTGGTTTTATCCGATTTTGTTAAACCCGAGTTAATTCGTTCCAGCCCGTTAAAGGGTTACAAAACGCCTCTCTAACAAAGCTTCTTTCCATTGACATGGTAACCTTGTTGGTTCCTGTATGTCGAACTACAGTAGAAGCCAGGTACGTGTGAAAATAGATCGAACTGCCCCGCTGTTGTTTTGGTCAGTGAACTGGGTGATTGTTGCACGTTGTTGCTGAGATATCAGTCGTGGCACTATTTGATCACCTCTAGGACCAACCCCCGCGTGGGTGACCAATGTGAGCCCTTCTACTGGATGTCTGTGCATGGTTAATCAAGTCCCGCAACACCTTTGCTGCAGTAGCACGGTAGTAGCAAGGAATTGTGGCTGTTTCCTAAATACTGATTCCTGCCCTCCGATCCCTAAATGTCTGGCGGCGGTTAAATTGCTTTAGTTAAGGTATTCTACTACGTTGGGAGCACTTTGTGTTTGGAAAATACAAGAATGGGTAATTTGTTTAGGAGGCTAACACACAAAAACACATACACGTTGAAAAAAATGGCAATATAAATTTTTAAGAAATTGAGAAATTTATGAAAGAATTTAAGGAAATACACTATCTACCAACAAGTAATTGGACACCTGTGATAGCAAAGGAAAACGAAGTTTATTCACCTTCAATAGTTGGTGGAGCCTCCACGATCGGCGATTACAGCTGCTACCCTCCGGGGCATACTCTCAACCAGGCGCTGTACGACGGCTAGCGGTATTTTTTTCCACTCGGCTTGGACAAGACACGTCAGTTCTTTCACCGATTTCGGACGATGGGGGCCCCTTTAAGTCGACGCACCAACTCGTCCCAGAGGTGCTGGATAGGGTTAAGGTCCGGGCTCTGCACAGGCCAGTCCATTCGATTAACCCCATTGTCACCATACCAAGCCATGGTGGACCTCGCAACATGACCGGTGGCATTGTCATCCTAAAAGTAACATAGGTTCACCCCGTAAAACTGCCACAACGTAGGAAGCGCATGGTCATCCAAAATGGTGCAGTAGGTCTCGGCGTTCAGTCTACTAGGAATTGCGACCAAAGGTCCCGTGCCATACCAGGAGAAACACCCCCATAGCATAATTCTACCGCCGCCGATCTTCACAGTCGGCACAATACATTCCAGCTGGAGGGTTTCTACAGGCAGACGCCAAACCCAGACCCTGCCATCCGAACGGTAGAGGGTGAACCTTGATTCGTCGCTCCTGAGAACCTGTTTCCACTGTTCAGCGGTCCACTGTCGACGTTCTTTGCACCACGTTAGCGACCAGCGCTATTGGACTTGGCGATCAAAGGCTTGTGGGCGGCAGCACGTCCATGATAACCGAGCAGATGGGCTTCCTTACGGATGGTATTCATCGAAAGAACACTCCCGGATGTCTGTTGAAACTCCTCGCGGATGTGGCCCATCGATTTGGTGCGGTTCTTCCGAATTTCTCTGGCCAGCACCCGTCGGTCTCTAACTCCCAGTTTTGTGAGTCTACCGGGTCGGGGAACATTCCGACAGTCACCTCTCATCTTCCACTTGCCAATCAAGTCGGCCACTGTCAATTTTGGGTACTTCAACTCGCTGGATGTGTCACGTAAAGATCGGCCATTTCTGTGATACCCGACGATTACACCTTTCTTGAAATCTCCAAACTGCGTGGCATCTTGCAAGCGACTGGTTGCGTTGTTGTTTCTCACATGATATTTAACGGCGGCGGCCGTGACGGGTATCAGGACCGCTGATATCGTCGATTGCAGGGGTGTCCAATTACTTGTTGGTAGATAGTGTATGTCATTTACGGTAAACGCTCTAAATAAAAAAGTTACAGATAAATGATGGCATTTTTTGCATTAGTATGTGTTCATAACTATCATCTATGCAGTGATCAAAAAGGTAAGTGATGTTCCTAAACATTTCTGAGATACACTCATTCCTACATGCATTAGTGTGAACTTTCGACAAATTTCTTCACTATGTTAAATGTAAATAGCTATAACCTAACGTTGAACTGACAAACAACAAAGCTTTTAGTTCATTGCATGCACAACGTTGTAAGAAAGATGTATACCAAGTTTCATTAATTTATTTACATACCTTTTGTAGTTATCAGGTTTTCCGCAAAGATTTCGGGACAAAAATCCCAGGCTGCAAAAAACGCGTTTCAAGTGTCACTTCCCGTTCGTTTGACACCTGGGTTTAGATATTCCGATTGCTATAACTCTGTATCTACGCATCATAGACAAGAAACAAAGGCTGTTTTGGAATTATAAAGAACGGGGCTTCACAATGAACGCATTTTCACACAACGAGAAATTTGGTTCAAAACGACCTTTTCAACGTAGTTTTAAGTCCCTACGTTTCCCCATTACTGGCAAACCGTTACTGATTACGTAAAAAACGATAGGTGTGCAAAGTGAATTGCAGCCGCACTTGACGTTGATATCACGTGATACTTCGTTATGGCTCTGAAAATGTAAAACAAGGCGTGTTCCTCATGCAATGTTAACCCATTGTATATGTGCAGTATTGTAAAAGAAAAACAGTAAGCATACAGTACAAAAGACACAAAATAAACAAGAAATCCCAAAAAGTGCTCGCATAAGATTGTTGTGTGGTGATGTTGATGATAATTTCTTGTTCTGAGTCAGTGGATCTGGTACGACGTATGTGATGCTATGCTGCTTTTCTTATAGTCTCTTCTTTTTCGCAGTTTTAACTGCTGATGTACCTAAACCGAATGGTGAGAAAACGTTTTTGTGTTCCAGAAATACAAATGTTCACATTGGGTTTTACGAAAGGTTGGGTAAATGGTTCCTTTCCCCCTCGCATCTGAGCAGTATTGGCCATAAACCTGTATCTGGTGATAAGCGCTCGCTTAAAAGAGCTTATGAAGGGCAAATAAGGACTTATAATCACTTATAAGGACTAGAAGGACTTATAGATAAGGAAAAATAATGTCTTATAAGGACTAGAAGAACAAATAATGACTTATAAGGACTAGAAGAACTTAAGGACAAATAAGGACTTATAGAAGGACGTATTAAGGACTTATAAAGGACTAGAAGCGCTTAATAAGCGCTTCTAGTCCTTTATTCACCTCTGTATCACCCACGATATGTTGGAATTGGGAGAAAGCTATTTTCTCTTGACCCAGACGTCATTCAACTGTATACAACCACGTGATTCAACCATCCTCTTACTCAAAATAGTATAACCATACTAGTAATCCGAAATTTCTTGGTGTAGAATAGAAATAAAACTTTCCAAGCTTTCGCACATCAACCAGATAGCTTTTTCAAGGAAGGTAGACAGCTAACTAGACAGTTTCGGATTATTAGTATAGTTATACTCGTTTGAGAATAATTGATGTACAGTTCCTACTTAATGATCCCATCTCTCTCCTTTCTTTATTTGTCGTTATTCTCATATCCCTATCAGACGTTAGTCAGTGAGAAAGGTTTAGTGTCAACTTCCCAAATGACCACTTTGATTAACAAAGCTAAGGGAAAAGCAAAGATTTGTGATGCTCAGGCTCCCTCATTTCAGCGGCGTTCGCCCCACTTCTTAGGCAGCAAATGTACTCTGCTGATTACAATCAATTGTGTCCCAAATAAATTCGTTCTAGCCCGTAAAAGGGTTAAGGATCCGCTTGAGCAACTCACAGAGCTATAAACAGTCGCCCGTCCTTAACTTACTACCAGTGGCTGTAGCAAAGGAACACAGCCAGCGCACAAGTACATATACCCATGGATCACGCCGGGTTAACCTCTGCCTACCTTAAACGAATTGTCGGAGGCCACTGTCAGGGAGCCCCTCCAGTGAGAGTGACACGCCACTTGTAGAAGGCTATTTTGAATGTGAGTCAGCAGCAGAAGTGCCGTTACTAGAAATAGACTCAACAGTAGCAGCGTGGTCTAGTGTAATAGGCATTTCCGTATTAGGGATAACGGAGACAGTCCTATATAGCTGATACCGGCAGACGTTTAGGGTAAAAGATACGTATTTCGTTCAATATAAAATCAGGCATAAAGAGGCCCATAATTCTTTTTGTTTTTTTGGAGGTTTAACGATCACCGTGAGCAAGTGAGTGGCCTATAAGCAGTCACCCGTTACGAATTTCGGGTCATTGGCTCCAAGGGAGGGAGAGAGCCAATGTCGTAAGAAAGGGATGCATGTCTTGTCCGATATTCGGACACGGACCGATATCTGGGGAAAATGGCGAGATGCCAGCGCTAAGAACAGTGGCAGATCCGTAATGACGATGGTGTTGTTTGCTTAAGATGTCCATTAGTTTATTTAGTACATTATACACCGGTCAGCCATTACATTATGACTACCTCCAGCCTAGAGAGATGAACGCGCTTGGAGACAGAACGATGGCGCAGTTGAAATTCAAGAGAGGTGAACAGATGGCCAAAAGTTCAAAAGAGGTGAACAGATGGCCAAAGGACGAATCGTCGTCCGCAGTTCATTGGTTCCAGAGGGGAGCGGAAACTTTCGCGCATTGTTCACAGAGACCACAGGGTCACAGTGGTGATCAGGGCAATTTTTCACAGCACACAGTTTATCACAGCCTTGTGCGTATGGGACTGCGTTGCAGAAGGCACAGCCGGGTCACCATGCTCACTGCACCTCATCGCGAACAACGCCTGAGCTGGGCCCACGATAATCGAGATTTGACCGTGGATGATTGAAAGAAAGTGGCCTGGTATCACGAATCAAGATTACTGGGGCATCACGTAGACAGCCGAACGACGATTACCAACGCAGGCTATGGCACTCGGATGCACAGTTGGGCGGAAACAGGCCGGCGGCGGCAGCGGCGGTGTTATGCTGTGGGCGATGTTTTTTGGGACACTTTAGGCCTCATTATCCACCGCGATCTCTGACAGCTGTCAGGTATCTAACATCATTGCGGACCAAGTTCACCTATTCATGGCAACTGTGTTCCCTGCTGGTGATGGCCATTGCCAACAGGATAATGCACCACGCCACACTGCCAGAATCGTTAAGGAGTGGTTCGAGGAACATGCTGGTGACTTTCTGTTAATATCTTGGCCTCCAAATTCACCTGACATGAACCTAATCGAACTTTTGTGGTTCGACTTAGAAAAGCGGCTTCGCACTAAATCACTACCACCCCCGAAGTGTACGAGAATTGGAGGACCTGTTGTTGACATTATGTAACCAGGTTCCCCAGGATACCTATCGCCACCTCATTGAATCGATGCCTCATCAATTGGCCGCTGTTTTGCCGCTAAATGGGATCCTTAGGTAGGTGGCCATAATGTAATGGCTGATGGTGTATATGGTCAATATCTTTCGCTTCTTGCTTTTTATATTTAGCGTTTTCTTTTGTTCTTTACTTGTTTTATTGCTTTTTCTATCGTGAAACGTCTGTCCGAAAATTTCATTTAAAAGAAAATCGGTAGATTCACACACACACACACACACACACACACACACACATTCAAAGATAAAACAAAGATACAGTATATTTCCGTAGAATGATGTTTACACTTTTCAATACGCTTTAAAAAAATTTCGTACTGCCTTGTGTTGAATTTGCTTATACTAAAAGATAACTTTTCTTGCCATATAAGATCCGATATGTACTCTATGGAATGGTGTCTAGAATGCAAATTCCTCAAAGAATGATGGCCCTCTCGTTAGTGCAGCGGTCTAAGCTCTCGCGCATTACGATTCGTCCTAAATGGATTGTGGTAGAATTTTTGTGAGCCATGGGTGCTGCGTTCCTCTTATGGCACTGCCTCTCTCCCTTCCCTGGAATAAGTGGCCCCAAACGGTTGATTGCCTACAGCTCTCAAGCATGCTCACGGTTGTCGCTGAACAAACAAACAGTGCAGTTCTCAATATTTTTCACGAGAACGTCGTTTTAAACCTTCTCACATTGCGAAATTCTCAATGTGAGACGTTAAATACCCTACAAATTTTTGAAGTGGAAGTTAAAATAGTTAGTATTAAATTCCTCTCTCAGCAGAATGCAAACTATCACCAAATAAATTTCAACGCATAAGTACGAGCTAGACTATATTTCTTAATTTAAGACCGCCTTTGATCATAATAAGATTACTTCTGATTGATGTATTTTTAAGTCTTTACTTAAAATTTAGCAACGATATCTAGAAGTTTGGTTTTCGAACAGGCTTTTAATTCTCCACAACCTGTAAAACGTTAGATTTCTCTTTAATCATCAATGAGCATTTTGTTTAAGTATTTAAGCATAAACACTCCGTTAATTTTTAATAAAATGTTTTCGGAAATTACAGTAAATTAAATGATCTACACAAGAAACTCACTTTGATCATTCCCGCTCCAAATGGAAATATTTTAAGTGCTTTTCTTATTAAATGAACCTCAGAAAGTTGCTCAAATTGATTATGCGCACATTTCACTGTTCCGTCCTTTTCCTTATCATTCGCTGGTAGCTTTTTATTTTTTCCTGTCAGGTTTGTTTAATTACGCAGTATTTTACTGATACACTTAGTTTAATTAAGTACGATCATTTGCTGTAAGCTTTGTTTAATTAAGGGTATTTCTCAGTGTTTATCAGTGCCACGGAAGGACTAATGGCTAGCACATAGGACTTTAGAGCCTGGGTCGTGTAATGCTACAGCTAAAAGCTAGCCGTAGTTCGGACGTCACGTTAAGCTGTGGGTCTGCGAATGCAGACTCTTCATTATCTACACCATTTCCATTAGGCTTAGGCCGGACAAATTTCTCTCATTGCCTAGCATAAGTAATGCCTGGTCGGCGAAAGTGAGGTTAACATCCAACTAACCAATCACTTCTTTCCATTAAACAACGTTCAATAAAATAAAGTTCTAAATGCATGCTTAGAAATGTGAATTAAGAGTTGTTAAATGGATTTTTTAGGCTTACAATTAAAAGGGGAAAATGTGTGGTGAAAAGAATTGCTTTGTATTGATTTGGTATAATAAGAAAAGCAATGTATTCTCTCAAAAAAAAGTTCACCACGATAAAGTTTTTCATAAAAAAATGACATTCATCTTTCTAGAAAAACCAAAAAACCAACAAAAATGTGTTCCAGAAAAAAGGCAAAAAGAGTGGTATTTAAAACCAGTTGGTAAATGCGTGCAATGCATTGACTATGATACGCTTTCCAACATACCAAAAATCATTACTCAAGTAATGACGAAAATGGCTGTGGAATAAATCTCGCTCCTGTACCCTGCCCTTTGATCCCATTTCGATGATATTAAACATAATTAGTTCAGTATACCTCCGGAACAGCATACTAAAGCTTTGTTGTAATTGAAGCATTTTAGCCAAGTTATAAGAATGAAGGCTGTGGAATAAATTGATCTCCTATGCCTTGACCGTTGACCCCATTTCGATGATATTCAACAGAACCGGTTCAGTATACCTCTGGAACAACATGATAAGGTTTTGTTGCAGTTGAAGCATTTTTATGTACGTTTTGACGCATAAGGGCGATGGAATGGATCCCGCTCCTATGTCCTGACCTTTGACCTCATTTCGCTCATTTTCAATAGAATTCGTCCCCAGATCGTTCCCTACTACATACTAAAATTTAATCGAAATCGGACAATTCTTACGCGAGTTACCGTGTGGACAGACGGACAAAGCTGGAGCATATACGCTTCTTCAACCTACGGTTGGAAAGCGTAAAAAAAAAAAAAAAGAAAAGCAGGATAGACATGAAGGATTTTTTTAAATAGAGTTGATTCTCAATAACGGGAATTATTTTTGCCGTGAATTGTTTCTCAATTCCATACTAGTTTTCATACTTCTTATGTTTTTTTTATTTATTTAATATGAACAAGCTTACCATGAAACAACGTTATAAACGAATTGATATTTCGTCAGCATAGAAAAATATATTTTCCTTGCGCTAACCAGCAAATTTTTATCACGTCTTTTAATGTATGCCCTTCACTGCGGTGAATATTATCATATATGATATAATATGTAGAGGATTTTAGGAGCCGAGTGTCTGACCCCAGATCTTAAACAACCCTTAGAAATAAAAAGTTAGGAGATTTGGACTCGAGCACCTGATAGGAAAGTGACGCGGAAGCGAGATAGAAAGGAGGAGGAAGACGCCCGTAATTATTACCGGGATCTAGTACCCTGGGTCCGACGTCTTAAAGTGCCCATCAAACGTACGGCGGATACTTAGTAGTTCGAGCGTTCGTAGCTGTCTGGGATCGAACCTGGGGTTTCTCAGTCGTAGTTACAACGTGGACTACTAAGCCATCCAAGGCCCAGCGGTGAATAATAAAAACAGTACCCTCTTCAAATAATGCACAATTTTCCCCCTTGGGGGAAATGCCAAAACTTTTTCCTGGCTATTTCTGCTCAGAGATCTCTGATCTGATTGGAGGTTTAACGACCACCGTGAGCAACTCAATGGGCTATAAGCAGTCACCCGTCCCTAATTTAGGGTCACTGGTTCCAGGAAAGGGAGAGAGCCAGTGCCGTAAGACAAACTCAACATCCATGCTTCACCGGGATTCGAACCCGGACCCCGTTCGGACGAATGATCAGAGGCCATTGCTTAGACCACTGCGCTACCGGGGCGGCATCTGCTCAGAGATGACGTATTTGGGAGATGGTTCTCTGAACACGGTTATCGGCTGACGCGAAACCTGCGATTTCGTGCCTCCGCCTTTCACAAGGGGGAGGATGATGTAACGTATCACGAGCCATGACGTACTGCTGATGTGACGCATGAGTCACATTGGAAATAAAGCAGATCTGAATACTAGACACGTCCAAATCAGGATTGAAGCAAGATGTCTTCTAAAAAGCACCCAAAAAATGTTCGCTAATTCGGCACGTGACCACTTAAAGATCCAGAAACAGCACTAATATTCTGTAAATGGGTAGAGTTAGACCTTTCTTTACTCGGAATGTCGAGCAAAATAACGATGAACACACACCGGCAACTGAATTATAAACCTTTATGCAGATGTACGTAAACATAACATATGGAGCATGTATGAAAAATGTGTAGCAGCTTACGTCACTACGTAATCTAGACAAATATTTTAATATTATTGCTCGTCAATAATCGGTAGTATCGTTGATTACAGTGGGGGAAACAGAGCATCTTTCGGAGTTCGACTCCGAACCTCCATGGACAGTGAGGGTGCATCGACGTCGGATCCGTGCACAATATGAGCGATTATGAGAGAAGACGTATAATTGGGCTAAGAGAGGCTGGTTGGTCCAGCCTCCGTACTGGCAGACACTGGGGTTGGATCGACGCAGCAATTGTACAGCTTTGGAGTAAACGGATCGAGGAGGAAGCAACCCAGCGGCATTTGGGTAGTGGATGACCGAGGCCAACGACAGAACAGGAAGATAGAATGATTACGAGAGCCGCACGAACAGAACCGAAATCGTGGCTCTCAACCATCTGTGGCATTGTTGCGTCATCTACAGGTGCTGAAGTGGCCATCCGGAAATTTGCCCGACGAACTGCGGCACGGGGACTACATCCGAGGAGTGGCTCTGCCGACTGGCGGCACGGGGACTACATTCGAGGAGGCAACTCCGCCGCCTATCACTGACCAGCGAGCATCACAGGCACCGGTAGCAGTGGTGTCGGTCCCGATCAACGAGGGGAAAGGTCCAGTGGGGTCGTGATGCCTTCGGTGATGAGTCACGGTGTGCACCTGGCTCCGATGACCAGCGCACGGGTCCTGTCTTTACCGCGGAACGGTACACGCCTCGCACACCGGCAGTGACTGTCTGAGGAGCCGTTTCCTTCGATAGCCGGACACGCTCGGTAGTCCTCCGTACCACCCTCACGGCTCAACGTTATGTCAACGACATCTTACGACCTGTTGTGTTGACATTCCTGTCGCACCATAAACGAGCAGTTTTTCTACAGCATAATACCCGGCCACACGTGGCATGGATCTGCCATGCCTACCTCCGTGATGTCGGTAAACTGGCCTACAGTTTGAACACCGTCTGGCACGCTATACCGTAGAAAAATAGCCGTGAGCTGTATGCATTTATACTACGCCAGGCAACTGCTTGTATCCGAGCCAGGGGTGGCGCAGCAACCTATTCACTTGCTCCACTCCTGTAATTGTTTTATTCGGTTAAATATACCAAATTCTCTGGAATTGCAATCGTTTCTTTTCCTATACATATACATGCATTGCACATATAAATTTCCATCTGCATTGGATCATTTTTTCTGTTAGCTTTTTTGGATGGGAATAAGGTTTTTTTGTGTTACTGATCCCCATTACGAACACTATTGTTCTGTGGTTTCGTCAAGACCGATCTTTTCTTAGAAGTGAGAAAAACAGCTTCCTTCAAACAAAATGAGTATTCGCTTTAAATCCAGAAGAAGAGGATGAAGATGCCATTTTCGAACTAATTACGTATCTAAACAGTTAAGGAAATGCAAATGCTTTTATTACGATCGATGACAATCTGTGTTGAAGAGGAGACGTACAGTGTGCTGCAGTTCGTTTCTTTGAAAACGTAGAAGAAAATAATTTGATTGAGAATGCATTTCATGCAATGTTAGAAGACGTGTGAGATTTTTTAAAACGCTGTAAATGTAGTGAAGAGTTAGAGAAACTTTCTGTAAACAAACCGTATACGAGAAGATCAGCACTATTTAAGAATCTAAAACTACATTTTGAAAAAAACGCAACGAATAGGAAAAAGGAAACGATTTTATCAGATCTTTCGCAGCCAAATATTTCTGACTGAATCAATTAAATTATGGGCAGTAAGTTCTTTCTAGGAAAAAAATAGCTAGGAAAATGAAACATTTTATCATATAACGTCGTTTTAATTCTACAGTATATCTTGAGAGGTTGGATAGAGTAATGTGATCACATAGGAAAAGAAGGTTTTACTTATCTAATAGACAGTGGGACCACCTTTGGCATTCAAAACCGCCATAATCCTCCTTGGTATGGACGCATACGAATCCTGGATGGTGGTTAGAGGGATGTTACACCATTCTTCATGCAGAAACTGCTCCAGATCCTTGAGAGACGCAGAAGGAGGATAACGGGATCTTACTCTGTTTTCCAACACAGACCACAGTGTTTAAGTGTCGTGATTGGGGAGGCTAACGGATGTGTGAAAGTTCGTCCTCATGTTCCTCAAACCATGACTGGACATTTCAAGCTCGGTGAATTGGGGCGTTATCAACTTGATAGATGGAATCCCCTGCAAGAAACAATGCCTGAGAATTTGGATTGGCTTGGTCGCCCAAAATGGTTTTATACGCCCTGCCAGTCATCCGTGCTTTCAAGGTGATCACGGGGACCTGCTGACAACCACGGATATGATAGCACAGAGCATGTCAGAACTACCACCATAGAACTACCACCATGCTGCACTGTTGGGAGACGACTGTCTATGTTGTATGGTTCTGACGGTGCTCACCAGACGCAAGCACCTCCTGCGGTGTGGAATAGTGTGAATGTGTATTCATCCGACCACATTACTCGCTCCTATGCATTGACATTCTATGTTGTGTGCTCCTGACACCACTGCGGTTGTCTATGTTCATTCATCAGGGTCACCAGGGGTTTTGCAATAGCAGCTATACCAAGAATATCTTTTTTTACAGTGGCGTAACCAGGTTTCAAAATATGGGGTTCCGATCTCACATACACGCATTATATACTATATACAGTATACCATCATCATTGTCAACCATAATCAATCCACTGCTGGACAAAGGTCTCCTCAAGTTTCTTCCACAATGGTATGTCTTGCGTCAGTCTCCTCCATGTTACTCCCTCATATTTTCGAATTTCATCCGCCCAACTCCCATGTGGTCTTCTTCAGGGTCGTTTCCCCTCCCTTGAGATCCAGTCTATAATTTCAGCTGTGCATCGATGATCTGTCCTTCTGGAAATATGTCCAGCCCATTGCAATTTCAGGGATTTTACTTTGGTCATGATATCCTCCATTCTTGTCATTTTTCTGATCCACAAGTTCCTCTTCTTATCACTTCCTGGTTACACCAAGCATGCACATCTCCATGCTTTTTTGAGTTGTCTGCAGTCTTTGTATGTCTCTTTTAGTTTAGGTCCACGTCTCTGCACCATACGTAAGCACTGGGAGGATACATTGATCAAACACGTATATTTTAAGACATAATAGCATATCGCTCTTGAAAATTTTACTGGTTCTTCCAAAAGCTCTCCAGGAAAGTTATACGCCGGTTAATTTCTTCATTAGTGTGACCTTCACTTGATACCTGCTGTCCAAGATAAATGTAGGTATTGGTTATCTCCAGTTATTCCCAATTAATCGATAAATCTTCATTTCTTGTAAAAGCATTGAACATCACTTTTGTCTTCTGAAAGTTCATTTTTAATCCCACTTCTTTACTCTTGTCAGCAAGTTCCTGGATCATACTCTGCAGCTCTGATGGGCAAGTTGCAAAAATGACTACGTCATCAGCAAAACGAAGGTGGGTTAGATAATCTCCACTAATCTTTATCCCCTTGTTTTCCCAGCTCAGTGACTGAAAAACACCCTCCAATGTGGCATTAAAGAGCTTCGGAGATATGGTGTCACCTTGTCTCACTCCCTTTCCAATTTTTATGTGTGTTGTATTTTCAAACAGCCTAATCTTTGCACTTGCATTTTCATAGATGTTATTAATAATATTAATGCATGCATCTTCAATACCGCAGGTTTTCAGAGCCATTGTAACTGCTGATGGTTTCACCGAATCAAAGGCTTTTTCATAATCGATAAAAGCCATGCACAATGGAAGTTCATATTCCCTCGCTCTTTCAATTAGTTCTCTCAGCACATGGATATGATCTATTGTGCTGTAGCCACTCCTGAATCCTGCTTGTTCTCTCGGTTGAGCCATGTCCAGTGTTACCTTCAAGCGGTGTGAAAGAACTTTAGTGAAGATTTTATAAACTACTGATAGGAGGCTGATAGGTCTGTAGTTTCCGAGATCCTCAATGTCACCTTTCTTATGTAGCAGGATCATTGTAGCGGTGTTCCAATCCTCAGGAATCTTCCCTTCATTAAGGCATCGAGTTAAAATTTGGGCGAGTACTGTTTCGATATCTCCACTTGCTTCTTGTATGATGTCTACAGTAATTCCATCTTCTCCTGGAGCTTTTCCCCGCTTCATGTTCTTGATTGCATGTGCACCTTCTGCTGGAAGGACTGGAGGAACTCTGGTACTGGTATCTTTCATGATGTCTGGAGTGCATGTATCATCCCTTTCATATAATTTGGAGTAGAAATCTTTCACTCTTGTCAAAATTTCGCCTCTATTTCTTGTTACAGAACCATCTGCTTTTCTCAGTGCCATAATCTGTTTTCTTCCCTTACTGAGATGTCCCTTTGCTATCTTTAGGCTTTGGTTGTTTTCAATTGCTTTCCTCACTAGTTCACAGTTGAATTTTCTTACGTCTTCAGTGATACTTTTTCGTACTGTCTTGCATAGCTCTATATATTCCACTTTGGAAGTCACATCTTCTTTAGTTGTCCTCATCTCTCTTCTTTTTTGCATCAACATTTTCGTTTTTCCTGATAATTTTCTTAGACCCAGCTAATTTTGTTGCTGTTTCCATAAGAGCTTTGGTTACTTTTCTGTTAACTTCAGAGATGTCCACTTCTTCCGATGTTAGGCCTTCTAAAGCAGAGAACCTGTTCTTCAGTTCCAACTTGAAGGTATTATGGTGTTTTTTAAGGTTGGTTATGTCAATAGATTTTGTTTGTCTTATGAGCTTGCCACGTTCAAGTTTAGTGTTGAGGTGCATCTTACATCTCACCAATCTATGGTCACTAACTGTGTTGAACTTGTTTAGCACACTGCAGTCTTCTATGACGAATTTTTCGTTACACATAATAAAATCAATTTCACTTGTCGTCATATTTGGATGTCTCCATGTCCATTTCCTGTGTGGCTTTTTCTTGAAGAAGGAGTTCAAGATGAAAAACCCTTCTGCTTCTGCAAACTCAACGAGAGTATTTCCACGCTGGTTTCTGTTGCCGTGACCGAATTTATCTACTGAAGTTTCATTCTGTTGCCGTTGCCCTATTTTTGCATTGAAATCTCCCATAATTATTTTCAAGTGCTGCTTACCTTTATTATTTAGATGACAAATTTCCTCATAAAATTCTTCCATTTCTTCTTCAGGATGACTTGTGGTGGGTGCATAAGTTTGAATAATCTGAGCCAGGTATCTTTTCGAGAGTTGGATAACAAGCCGTGCAGCTCTGTCAGAGGAACTTTCAACTTCTACAACTTTATCCTTCAGTTTCTTGTTTATTATAAATCCAACACCACTAGTTCTGCCAGTATCTGTCCCACGATAGTAGAAGAGATGTCCACTTTTCAGTTCGATGAGATCTTCTCCTTTTCTCCTTACCTCACTTAGCCCCACGATGACCCACTTGATCCTTTGTAGTTCCTCTTCCAATTCAAGAAGCCTTGAATCAGAAGATAGGGAGCGTCCATTGTACGTTGCCAAGGTCAGCATCAGATGGCAGCCTAGTCCGGTCCTCCGGGGATTCTTAGCACCCTCTGCCTTCATGTCGCACTGGCCGCTGCCTTGGCCAGGTACATTCCAGCTGCCGGAGACTGAGGGCCAAGATTTAAGTTGTGGAGTCATTTTGGAGGGGTTTGGCCATAACTCACCACGCTGGCCAAGCGGGTTGGTGAGTGTGGGATAGAATTTCCTCTAATCCCGATGGTATAGTTATACCGCTATTGGCGGTCGTCAGAGCCCCTTTAGTAGGAACAGGATGCACCACGAGAAGGCGGGGTTGACATTTCTCAAGGAGAGGCTGTGATGTTACGCATCACCTGACCTTACATCCCCCTTATTTATATATATATATATATATATATATATATATATATATTTATACACACACAATATCATATACATACTGTATAAGATAGAGATTGGGATCTTCTGTTCCCCCACAGATAAAGGGGAAAAGCAGTTGCTGAGGCGCGATCTAACGGGCACGACATAGGCGCCTCTGTTGGCGAATCGTGGAACTTAGAGAAAGCAACTGTAAAACTATGATATATAGGGCAGAAATGTAAATTACAAATTTATAGAACTGACTTCGCCTTTTAGGTATCCAAATGACCAACTTCATCATAAAAAGAATGGATCAATGGGAAAATATAATGGTGCACTGAATATATGGGGCACTGATGAGCAATATAAAAACACTATATGTATGTTGGTAGGTCTGGGAAACTGATTACGAGCAAAGGAACACTGTTACGAGTTTGAAAATCAAGATCGTCAATTTTAAGATTGTGGAACGAGTTTTAGACAATGAACGATAATCATTGTGCAAATTGAAAAACAACAACATCGCAGTCATAAAATCACTTCATTCTTCTGTGTTGCTGGGGTTACCGGACTTTACTTTACATCTAGAATTCACAAACAAGACTACCATTGATAAAATTCCGCAATAGATAGAGAAGAATATGTAATACAGATATGACATCATAGAATGTTTAGGACATTACCCACAAAACTAAGACCGAAATGGAAAATACCATAACGTTTTCGACGCATTTCCCAAGAGGAATTGCAGTTGCTCCATGCTTTTTTGCTGCACCAGGACTCGAGATTCAGTTAGTGATAACCTTTCCTCTGACGCTGAGTAACGCAAGGCAATAAAAATCACACAGCCCTTTCTTTGCTTTTGCTGCTCTTCACAGTTCAGTTCTGTTATACGTCAACGATGCTTAATCGATATCGCTGTTTTGTGAAGTGCACGTTACACACGTTTTTGCATTCTACGAAAAATTACAATCTTATATTATTAAATTGAGTTGGTTCACATCATAAAGAAGTGTGCACTATATCATTATATTCCCGAAAAATGTGGGGGGTTCGTTTACATTGGGAATCTCCGGCTCTGAAAATCTGAGGAGGTCTTGACCCCGACCCCTGTGGTTACACCTATGCTTGTTTATGCAGTTCCCTGCACACTGTTTACCTGGATTCTGGGGTCTGGAGATGCAGATTGAGCTCCGCATTAATTTTCGGCACCGTGGTCATCTTATTACTGGTGACAGTCCTCTTTAATGCTCTCCTGTCTCTATTAGCCAGGGTCGTTTTCCGGCCGCTCCTGTGTTTCGCAGACGAGGTTTTGTCACGAAAACGGTATGCTGTCATAACGCTAGACGTAGCACCCCCTCTACCCTGGAAACTGTTGTCACGGAGGCACCAACAAGCTGACCACCAACAATTAGCCCTCTTCCGTGCTGCCCCGGTGGCGCAGTGGTCTAAGCGATGGCCTCAGATCATTCGTCCGAACGGGGTCCGGGTTCGAATCCCGGTGAGGCATGGATGTTGTGTTTGTCTTACGGCACTGGCTCTCTCCCTTCCCTGGAACCAGTGACCCTAAATTAGGGACGGGCGACTGCTTATAGCCCATTAAGTTGCTCATGGTGGTCGTTAAACCTCCAATCAAAAAAAAAAAAAGAAAAAGCCCTCTTCCGAATTTCGTCATCACCCTGAAAGAAATTTTGCAACAAGACACTTTAAATGCACTTAAACGGGACCTTGAGGTCCTAAACAAATCTATTTCAACCCAAACGTGGTGGATACCTTTGCGTATGGCGACGTACACAGCTGCATTAAAAGTCACGTCTCTGAGCGTGGCGTTCACATTATTCTCTACAACCCCTGTACTTAATATGAATTGTGCTTGCATAGTGAGCTTAATTGGGCTTAGAAATCAACCTCTCGAAGAGCGTACATCTCCGACCAGTGAATAAGTGTTTACCACAATTGTATTGTCAGAAATAGTGCTTGATACAGTCCTTTAATTTCAATAATCTGTTTTGTTTACATTATAGTTCTATCGATGATGTGTTGAAGGAATGCTTCACTAAAACTCTGTTTCTTTCAAATAAAAATATTCCTTCAGGCATGATGAATTACTTTCTAATTTGTGTTGAAAGTATTAGTTATTTGTTCTCTTCAGAATGATACACTTAATGAATAATCTTGTCTTGGTCTTTAAAGCTCAGGGCACATTTTCCTGTCCGAGAAAGCTAAGTTTGTGTCTTCATACCCGGACATTCTTCTTTTGTATTCTAAGAGCAGGGATTAGAGAGCATGAGAAAATTTGCATTCAAAAAAGAAAAAAAAATCAAGTGTTCTCTCCGTTTATTTCATCCGATTAATTTATTTGAGTGAGGACTACGTTCTGATTTTCCCCATGGCTGAAACCGAAGGTAGAGGTGACAAGGGTGACTCATACGAAGAGGCGACCGGTTGCTAATTTGATTAGGGACAAACGCTCGTCAACAAACCAAAGCAAGGCATTTTACATGTAGATCGGGTATGAGTTACCCGTGTGTGACAAATACGGAGTCTCTCAACAGGGGCTGCCTTCTCCAAACAAAGAATGAAAGTTGGAGTGGTTCTCTCCTGAAACTCATGCTAATTAAATGTCTTTTAATGAAACTCTTATAGGCTGAAGTGGCCTGGAAATATCTCCCGAAACATGTTTTGACGAAAGACGTTTTAATTAAATGTTGCCGGCCCAGGCTGGGTTAGAGAACGCGAAACAACAACAACACGGCCCTGTGTGCACATTATGTGCGTGACACAGAACAGCTGCAGCATGCATGTGTGGGAAATGTAACATTTGGTATGTGTGTCAGAACATCCTAAGGATATTGAGAGATGTTATTCTGGGATCCTCTTCATAAATGACAAAATGAGCTGAATTTAAATCACCTTATTCGCAGATTTAACGTAAGATTTATTCTGATGAAAGCATATTTGGGGAATATGTCGATTTACTGACACCCACTGCCGTGGTGGAGAACGACCAGATAGCGCCTAAAATAAACACACGGCCGGAATACCTAAGCAAAATAGCAATATTATTTCTGAATAAATAAAAAAATGCGTGAGAGCACTTCCCCACGGAAGGAAAAAATATATTTATTAACTTTCATTTAGTTATGTAAACATTCATGCCAAATACTGAGTAATTACAGAGATATCGAGGCCGACCCGGTGGAACAGTGGTCTAAGCGATGGCGTCTGATCATTAGTCCAAAAGGGGTCCGGGTTCGAATCCCGGTGAGGTATGAATGTTGTGTTTGCCTTACGGCACTGGATCTCTCCCTTCCCTGGAATCAGTGACCTTAAATTGGCGACGGGCGACTGAGGTGCTCATTGAGGTGCTCACGGTGGTCGTTAAATCTCCAATAAAAAAAAACGAGATATCGAGTATTAGATACAGAAGCACTTGTAACGTACCAGGAGATGTGACGTACCTGCCAGCAGGACGCACACTACATAAAGGCACATAGCAATCAGAACAAACGTCCGCGTAGCTCAATTGGTAGAGTGACTTATTCCGGAATGAGGGGATCCGGATTCGAATCCTGGCGTGGACAGAAGTGACGGAGAAATTAACTTCGTTATACACTGGGTGCGCCATTAAAACAGGCTCCGTGTCAGACGTTGTTAGGTAGGTTAAAGTTGTTTGGCGAGTTTCCAGTTAAAACCGCTTTGTTCCACTTCTAACTGGTTTCTGCTTGTACAGCTGCAAAGGAATTCTCCGCAGTGGTTAGTCGCAGCCAGAACAGTGTAGATATGTGGTCATAAGTGTAAGTGAAGAGAGAACAAAGGCAACGTAAATGGTTTTATATACGGAACAGCTGAGTTTTGCTGTGGAACAGTATTTCTGAACTAACTCATTCAAGGTTTTAAATGAGTTCTTTACAGAAAAATTTCCACATTGTGCAACACCGGCGAAATCAGTGGTACAGAAGTTAGTGCGGAAATTTCGTGAAACCGGCACGGTGTGCAACAGGAAAAGTAACAAACCCAAGGCAATTCGTACTGAGGACAATATCAAGGATGTGCGCAAAATGGTGTTGCAAAGCCCTCTGAAGTTGATTCGCCGATATTGTTTGCAACGGGAATATCCTTCAGGTGGATTTGAATTTTCGGCCGTAAACAGTTATGGCCCTCCAAGAACTTAAAACTCCTGATTATGCAAAACGGATGCAATATTGTAAGTGGTTTTAGGAGACCATTGTCGGTGGTGAAATGGACCCAACACTTTATTTCATGACAGATGAAACATGGTGTCATCTGTCCGGGTATGCCAATGCGCAAAACAGCAGGATTTGGACCGACGCGAATCCCAGAGAGTCAATGGAGACTCCTCTGTATGACCAAAAGATAGGCGTTTGGTGTGCTGGGTCTTCGAAGAGGATAGTCGGCCTATTCTTTTTCACTGACACCATCAACTCTGAGCGCTATGTTCAGCAATTGTTCAACCCATTTTTTGCCGCACTTACAGAAGAAGAGCGAGCATATGCTTGCTTTCAGTAGGATGGTGCAACGGCGCATACTGCGCGGAATAGTCAACGTGCTGTGCATGAAACCTTTGGGGAGGACAGAACTGTTTCGAAGGGATAATGGCCACCCAGATCACCCGAGCTCTCCACCTGTGACCCAGATCACCCGAGCTCTCCATTGAATGGGAATGTGTACGCAACTAATCTGCACACCGTTGATGAATTAAAAGTGAACATTACGGATATCATAGCCCAGATTACTGCCGATGAGTTGTGGCGCGTTACGAACAACAGGTTCCGTCGTGTGCAGCTGTGTCTTGTTGTCGCAGGACAGCACTCTCAGCAATTGTTGTAAACGCAGGTAAATTACTGGTGTTTCCTGTCATTTCAACTATTATTTACCAGGCCTGGCTGTTGTCGTTCATTATACTCGGGCCTCTTTTATATGGCACATCCTGTATAGTTATATTTGCATGTTGAGGTCATTTCTGTCCTTCAAGTTTGTATTTAAAGGAGAGAAATGATCTAAACATACATCGATGAAAATTGAAACAACTGCTGGTAAACGACGGCGTATGTAAAGGTCATGAAATGGTAAACAATACCTCATGATGAGCTACGTTCATCAATGTTATTCTTATTCTTCAGATAGGGAAAGCAGAGAACTTGGTTTACTTGACGTGTTTGGCAAAGTACAAATTGTAATGGTTATAGGACTGCTACTACTCCTTGGCATTACAGTCCATCTAGGAAATGAGCCTGCCTCGGGATACCCTCGATTCTTCGCGATTATGTGCCTTGTTCCTCCAGTTCTTCATTCTCATTTTCTTTAAATCGTCTTCCACGTCATCAAGCCATCTTCTTCTTGGTTGTCCTCTGTGCATAGATCCACCGTTTCCATACATAAAGACCGTTTTTGCTGCTCGGTCATCTTTCATTCGCTGAAAATCTCCTAGCCAACTCAGTCACCATTACTTCAATAATAATATCCATCTCATTGAATTTTTCTATTATTTCTTTGTTGTCGAAAATCTGTGTTAATACGTTTCGTTCCCATATTTGTAATCTGTTTTGATCTCTCTGGATCAATATCTATGTTTCACGGCAATTTAAAAGTACGGGTTTCAAGATTACTCTATATAGCTGAATTTTACTTTTTATTGAGATCAAATAAGAGCTTTTTGCCGCCCCTGTGGCGCAATGGTCTATGGCGCTGGCCTCTGATCATTCGTCCGTAAGGGGTCCGGGTTTGAATCCCGGTCAGGCATGGATGTTGTGTTTGTCTTACGGCACGGGCTCTCTCCCTTCCCTGGAACCAGTGACCCTAAATTAGGGACGGGCGACTGCTTATAGCCCATTGAGTTGCTCACGGTGGTCGTTAAAAATCCAATAAAAAAAAATAGAGTTTAATAGTGGTTATATACTGTAATAGGTTCTACTCGCTGCAGCTATTCTATAATATAAGTAATTTCAACTGACACATCATTACTTTCTGTTATCTATGAACCCAAATATGTGAACGGCTGTACTATCTCAAAGGTTTCTTCGTCGACACTGAAATTTTGAATGTTCCCGACTTTTGGTTTATCTGTGGCAACAATTAACTATTTTGTTTTAGTTTCGCTTGTTTGTAGTCCCATTTTCTTTGCCTCCTCCTTAACTCAAGTACGGATGCACCTCGGGCAAAAGGTCAGAAGCCAGCGCCTCAGACCACCCGACCATCGGGACTGTAAATGTGTAAATGCTGCGCAAAACTAAAAAATAATTTTGCCCATATGGCGCTGAAACCTTGCTTCAAAAAAATTAAAAAGTGCACGAATATTCAGCCTCACCTTTAGTGCCATCAGATGCAAAAATAATTTTTCAGATATGACACAAAAAAAAAAAAAACGCGGAGGCATCGTGTCCAGAGATGGAAGCCGATCACAGGTCAACGGGTCGACAATTTCTTGCGGGTCGAACGGGCCCGGTTCAAGGTGTTCCTGACCCGATTTCGACCCGTTTTATTTCCCTGTTATTTTTGAAAAGGGAAAAAAAATTCAAAGAACATTTCAGAGGGCTTTGAAATAATACTTCCGATCTGCAGAATATGATCCAGGAGCTTTCTGAGAAGGGTAAAGAAATGGGGATTGAAAATGAACTTTCAGAAGACAGAACTAATGTACAATGCTTTTACAAGGATGAAGATTTTTCAGTTGGTGGGGAAAAGCTGGAGATTACCAATTCCTATATTTGCCATGGGCAGTAGATATCAACCGAGGGTCACATTGATGAAGAAATTAATTGGCGTATAAAAGTTGGTTGGAGAGCATTTCGAAGAAACAGTACAATTTTTAAGAGCAATATGCCATTATATCTTAAAAGGAAAGTTTGATCAATGCATCCTTCCAATGCTTACGTACGCAGTAGAGACACGGACCTTAACTAAAAAAGACGTACACAGACTGCAGGCAACTGATGTCATAATGCTTCATTATGCTAATGAGCTAAATTACACAGAACGCATTCGCAGCTTAAATAAATGGTAGTACATGAAGACGTGAAAAGGTAAAATCTTGATTTATATAAGCTAAGGAATTAGGTCCGTTAAAACATTTATCTGCCACTTAAAATAAAAAACATTTTGCGCAGCTATGAACGAATGGCTTTGTAAACACGTGTCAGGAGCGCGAAAGTAGGTAAAGCACTCAAGCCCATTTAAACAAAAAAGAAGAAACCATCCAGTGATGAAAAGTCATTCATATACACGTGCAAATCTGTGATAGCAGTAGTGTACACAGAAAAAAATCTCATTACACGACTGTTGTAATGAGAATCTGGCAGTTCGAAGCATGGAGAGATACATTTTTGGTGTAACGAAGAAAGATATATAGAGGAACCCGTGGATAAGGAAAATAACACGAGTGGAAGACATCACGTTTAGAGTAAAATCCCTGAAATGGCAATGGGCTAGAGATATTGCCAGGAGAACGGACCGCCGATGAACAACCGAATTTTTAGACTGGATTCCAAGAGACAGGAAAAGACACAGATGAAGACCACGTGGGAGATCGGTGGATGGAGGTGACTAGCACAAGACAGTCCGTTGTCGAAGAATCTGTGGGATACCTTTATCCAGCAGTGAATTGATAATAATTGACAATGATGATGATGATGATATATTCGAGTTTATAGCTCAAAGCAGATTTGCCCGCGTCGGGTCCAATTATGTGACCGCCAGGTCCAAAATGGTTGACCCGTTTCCAAATCTGATAGTGTTCACATGCGGATAAACAGACAGACAGACGGACTAACGTGTGATCGAAGGACTCACTTATTATTTTTCTCAAAAGATCCGGCGAAGACGGGCCTCTCTTGTTCTATATACTTATAACTGAAATTGTATTTCTGCAGAAAGATTTAAGAATTGTTTATTTACAGCTACTTAAGCGTGCATCCATTCTGTAGTCTTTAAAATATGTATTCCCTTTATTTCAGGATAAGCGAAACATTTGCATAAAATGCGGGACATAAGGATGCAAAATCAACGCATTTAGTTCATCTAGATTTTCTAGAAAGTCAGGTATTAATTAATGTCAGCGTTTAATCTTCAGATTTTGATACTCATATCACACTACGTATTTTGTAAAGCTTCCTTTACATTAGTCTCAAACCCCTTGCTGACGTTCAATGCTCATTTGTCGCAAATCCCGTGATTATGTTAAATGCACTTTCCTGGAAATACTTTGATAATCCTTTTAGGAAACTGATAAGCACTAAGGAATATTTTCCAGTCAGACGCATTTAAACTATTCGAATACACGTTTACGCTACCTTGTTTCACACAACTCGATTGTCCATTTATGCTTTGCGTGGAATTTGTTATAACGAGCTCCATCTGAATGGAGGGTTCGGATTTGAAATGAAATGATGGAAAGCTGAAGCACAATTTTATAAATTCTTTCATGCGTATAGGAATTATTTCATGTGTAGTTTCTCTGTCTCATGTTTGGTGTGTGATATAAAATGTAAAGATATAGCAATTCAGAGTAAAAAAATTGCTTTTACTGCAGACACAGATTTCCACGAAGAAAATGTAGCTCTGCAATTCTTTGCGCAACTACTTAACACTACGAACTTTTATGCAGAATATTAGCATTATCGTTGCTAAATTAAGTTGCCTGTTAAATGCACAGTGTTTTTTTTATTGAACGTTAACGACGACTGTGAACAACTCAATGGGCTATGAGCAGTCGCCCTTCCCTAATTTAGGGTCACTGGTTCCAGGGAAGAGAGAGGGAGAGCCAGTGCCGTAGGACAAACAGAACATTCATGCCTAACCGGGATTCGAACCCGGACCCCTTTCGGACAAATTATTAGAGGTCATCGCTTAGACCACTGCGCCACCGGGGCGGCACAAGGTGTTTCACGAAGATTGTACGAAAGGAATAGGAAAGTAACGGCTGGTCGTAGCAATGAAGGGGAAAATGCAAAATACGCAGCAAACAGAGGAATTCGGCTACGACAGTTTCATCTCCTGGAATGGATAATTTCCGAAAAATACGAAAATTTAATATTTATACAGCCACCACTGAAACCAAAGTCAATTGGTGAAAAAACGTGCCCCTCCGAATTAAGGGAAAAGAAATTTACTCGGGCGCTTTAGAGGAATATTTAGCTGAGAAATCGATTGTTGTTTAATGCCGAAAATATAAAATATAGATCATTTCTATTCCGATTTCAGCGTTTGCCAACTACATCCCAACAAATTATCTGAGGGCGCGTGCAAACGCAGAAAACCTGTCGGGGAGGAGTTTGGTCTTAATACCGAATAAATATAATGTAAAGAATTCGTACCACAATCGGGACATTTTCGGCATTAACAAACTACAGCTCACAGCTCAACACATTTTCTGCGGGCATTTCCTAATGCAGGAAACCTGGAGGGGGCGGAGGGGGGTGGGTTATACCGAAAATATAAAATAATATAAAAATCTGTTGCCCGATTGGCCCCGACATTTGTAGTCCCCTACGACAGGTTTTCTGCGTTAGCATATGCCCGCAGAGAATTTGTTGAGCTGTAGTTTATAAAATCTGAATACCTCCGGATCAGACGAGAAATTCTTCATACTTTATATGTTAGGTATTAAGCCCCATACCGAGCAGGTTTCCTGAGTTTGCGCATGCGCGCGGAGAATTTCTTGAGTTGTAGTATATATACCCTGAAGTTCTTTTGTTGAGTTATAGTAGATTATAAACATGTTTTATAAAGAACTACATTAAATATCGTAATTAAGAAAACACGAAATTACATAAACTTTTTGTGACTCATATCACCAATCTCTGGGGACACGGCCACGAAACGGTCAAAAATGCAATTTGTATATGGCCCCTTAAATTATTCAAGACCAGTTCTCCGGGTGATCATTTCTACGGTGGCCAGTTCTTCGCTTTGTCTCTACCCCGAAAATCATGGAAATGACGCACAGTACACTCACTAGCGGCTGAAAATTATGTTGCGAAAATTGAAAAGATGTGCACGAAAACCTTTCTCATACAAAAAGGAAGACATCAGAGACATAGGATTTTTCAAATCGAAAGTTTAGAAGAAGAGATATAGAGGAAACCTTATACAACTTTATGTCCCTATGGGTACAAAATACGTTTGTTACTTAAAGAAGAAAATGGGTTCAGAATACTCTTCATATGTATCCCTCTAAAAGAAGGATTTGTCTACCGGATTATTAAAATCTAATAAAATATTTTAAATAGAAATGTACCCTGACGCCCTGTGGTGGTAGAATTTCGCATAAAGGAAAAGCATAAAATACGGAAAAAGTATTCTTCATACAAAGGGACAAGACCCAGAAGAAGACCACATGGGTGATGAATATATGTAATTCGAAAGCACTGGATCAAGACAGACAGTTGTAGAAGAAGCTTGGGGAGGCCTTCATCCAGCAGTGGATTGATAATGGTTGACACTGATTATGATGATTCTTCATAGCAAACGTTATGCCAATGAAAATTAATTTTCCCAATACCTCTCTTGGAATCACAGATAGCGAGAATAAACGCGAATAATAGCGAGGGAAACTCTGAATTATTTAAGGAGGATTATGTTATCCGCCTTTACTGTAGGGAATAGCATACAGTTAAAAAAATAAATTTTTCAATAAGATTTTTAGAAGAGGAGATATGGTTGTAAAAATAAATACACACTAACACCACCTACAGACCAGAACAGCGAATTAAAAATCCCAAGAGTATGTAAAACGAGATCCGTGTGATGAATGATATGCGGTGTTAAAATATTTTTTTTTCAATTGGAACTTTAAGAGCAGAAATATCGGGATAAAGAGATGAAACATTTGCGCTCCCTAGCAGGAAAATTTTGCATTACTTTTTGAAAGAAATGTGCACAAAATATTTTCAAAGTTAACGGTACTTGGCTGGGCTTTAGACGCGCAGATATTGCTTTGAGTATGCTGTAAACCAGACATACACAACACCAATTGTGTAAAACTCCAGGTGTGAGCCCGACTTATGTGGCCCGCGCGCACAAAGTCCTGAGGAGGTACATAGCGGGAATTAGTCAATAAAAATTTTATAAGGAACCGGGGTTGCACACAAATATACATAAAAGCATCAACATTTTATGGGGGTACGCACAAATATATAACGTGTTTGAAATACCATTCGCAACTGATATTGAAACGGCTTCCGTCGATTTTCAAATTGGGTACTTCCTGATCTTCAAAATAATACCGAATTGAGGACTAAATTTGCAGTTTCTTTAGAATGTTACATAAGCTACTTGCCTTGCTTGTGAAATGGAGAAATTGAAAATCTGTAATCGCATCTACTGCACCATATAATTTACATACGGTAACTGTCATAGAAGTTTTCCATCTTTTTGTCCCCACGTTCTTTAGAAAGGTCGAATAGCATGTGTAAAGAATTTTTTTTATACGAGACAGAATTCTCTTTCAAGGAGTGGGTTACCTTTATCCAATTTGTTTCAACTTCCTTATTTTATTCGAACGTTTTTGTGTATCATTAGCGCCACGTAGCTGCTAGAATGCTTTCTGAATGATTCCTTTCTTTTCAGTCTTTGTCGAAATATAGAGAAAACACAGATAACTAAAAAGAACGATGAAAAAATCAACATTGAGAGTTGATGCTGTGTAGAGAACATTTTAAACGATCCGTTGTGCCCAAAAGGCAATTCTTTTCTCTCCACCGGTGAGAATAAAAGAAACCCTGTTATTTCTCAAGCAGACGGTGAAGCAACTTCAGTCTCGCTGAAGAAAAAAACGCTCTTGTTGTTTACGGAATCATGCAGGCGCCGTCAAGCACTGTTTCTAAAATTCACTCGTAAACAGAAATTGCATTTCACACGACAGTATCTATGAATTTGTCTGAAAATAATTGACTGCTTCGCTATTAACCTACGTTGCCGATTGCGTTCGGTTGTTGGTCTGGGAAAACTCTTACTTTATATGTAACGGTTAATCAGGGAAGAAAACGGAGTCCGTAATTTTTAATATTAGAGACAACTATGGAGAGCAAGAATATTAATCCGAAGAAGAGCGGTTAAAAGTACCATTGCGGAGTAGAAGAACATTTATTGAAAATATGACAATTAATTGGAGAAGTATAATTATTCTTTGATTATTTTTAATTCTTCTTGAACTGTGGATTAGAGAAACAATATAATTATAATCATACTATTCCTCAAACCAAAAATTAGTAATTTTGGTTCTCTAATCTACAATTACGTATTAACATTATAATTAAAATTCTTTTCTAATTGTGAATTAGATGAACATTTATTGAAAATACGAGAGTTATCCAAGAAGAATTATAATTCTTCTTGGATTGAATATAAATCTTAATTCTTCTTGAATTGTGGATTTGAGAAAAGATAAATTCTTCAATTGTAACTATATTGTTCCTCTAATACACAATTAATTATTTTGTTCCATTAATCCACAATTAAGAACATTGTTCGGTTCATCCACAAAAAATATGTCTTTTCCTGTAATCCACAATTAATTATATTGTTGCTCTAGTCAACAATTAATTGTATTGTTCCTGTATCCACAATTACTTATTAATATTATAATTAAAAATTTTCAGTTGTGGATCAGAGATACATTTATTGAGAATACGACAATTAATTCGAGAAGAGTTATAATTCTTAATTCTCCTTGAATTGTGGATTAGAGGAAGAATATAACTGCAATTCTTCAATTGTAAATATATTGTTCCTCTAATCCATAATTAATGATAGCGTTCCTCTCATCTACAATAAAGTACATTGTTTCTCTAATTCACTACTAATTATTATTCTTATTATTATAATTCTTTTTGTATTGTGAATTGGAGGAAGAATATAATTATAATTTTTCAATTCTAATGATATTGTTTTTCTAATCCACAATTAATTATAGCGTTCCTCTCATCTACAATTAAGCATATTGTTCCTCTAATCCACAAGTAATTATTAATATTATAATTATTTTTGAATTGTGGATTAGAAGAACATTTACTGGGCGTATGGCAATTAATTCGAGAAAAATTATAATCCTTCTTGGTTTGAATATAATCCTTAATTCTTCTGGAATTGCGGATTAGAGGGAAAATATCATTATAATTATTCAATTAAAATGCCGTTGTTCTTCTAATCCACAAATAACTATTAACAATGCTCTTCTTCAGTAATTGTGGATTAGAGTAACATTTATTGAGAATATCACAATTAATACGAGAAGAATTACAGTTCTGGAAATGGTACAGCCAATAATTATTGGTTGTGCTGTTGTTCATCAGGGGAGCAATTATTAAGTGCATAACACTTTATCCGACGAAAAATTATTTATATTATGCCTATTAATCTGGCGGTTATTTTATTTTAAACAATTATTAATTAGCAGAACTGTCACTGAATTTTAGGACGTTAATCATAAAAACGCATCTAACGCAAAATTTTTATAAGAACTATAACCGGATTAACGATTTGTAATCTGAGGAACAACGGTAGGAACTATCATATGTTATCGGCGTAAAAATTACCTGGTGTTTTACTTTTAATCAGAGAAATCCCAACTGAGCGTATTATTGTTGGTTGGAAAAAAGTTGCTGAGTGAGTCATTGTTTTTCAGCAGAATAGAGATTCAATGCGCCATAGTTAACCAAGGCAAAAATTGTCGACGGTATTAAGAAAATTATTACTGAGTTAATGCATTTTAATCACGAAAAGAATTGTTGACTGAATGATTGGCATTCATGAGAAAAATTACTTCGTGAATGACTGCAAGTTAGGAAAGATCATAGATTGTCTGATTGAAGTTTCCTGGAATAATTGTTGAGTGTATGTATTTATGTTATACACTGTAAGTACAGTTGTCTTAAATATTCGCTTAATTTGCGTAAAAGATATTCAGAAGCTGCCGAGCTTTCTCTTTCCTCACGGACTCTTAATCTAATCCGCGCAGTATGCCATATTTCTGAAAGTCAGATAGAGCTACTGTGTAAAAGATTAATCTTGCCTATTAGGTTGAACACGTGTTAGTAATAAGAAACGAATGAAGACATGCGCAATACTCACCTTGTAACTACTAAAAATTTACTTGGTGTTAACCGCAATTTATTCCCCAGAAGATTACGTCATGCAGTAGAAAGTTCTGTAGAGATGTTCTCATTGCCCATGTGGTGTCTCATCGTTCCTTTCTTCTTCACATCGGTGTCTCATCGTTCCTTTCTTCTTCACATCGGTGTCTCATCGTTCTTTTCTTCTTCACATCGGTGTCTCATCGTTCCTGTCTTTTTCACATCGGTGTCTCGTCGTTAGTTTCTTCTTCACATCGGTGTCTCATCGTTCCTGACTTTTCACATCGGTGTCTCATCGTTCCTTTCTTCTTCACATCAGTGTCTCATCGTTCCTTTCTTCTTCACATCGGTGTCTCATCGTTTATTTCTTCTTCAAATCCGTGTCTCATTGTTCCTTTTTTCTTCAAATCGGTCTCATCGTTCCTTTCTTTTTCACATCGGTGTCTCATCGTTCTTTTCTTTTTCACATCAGTGTCTCATCGTTCCTTTCTTCTTCACATCGGTGTCTCATCGTTCCTTTCTTTTTCACATCGGTATCTCATCGTTCCTTTCTTCTTCACATCGGTGTCTCATCGTTCCTTTCTTTTTCACATCGGTGTCTCATCGTTCCTTTCTTCTTCACATCGGTGTCTCATCGTTCCTTTATTCTTCCTTAAACAAAGCTGTAGCCGATTTCCCCAAACTAACGACTCTCTTGTGCTCCTCCGTCCGGGTTTTGAAGGATATTTTTGTCATACCTACACCGAAAAGCCAAAATAGTATGACCGCCTGCCCAGTAATACGTTAGTATTACTGGCAAGTAGGACCAGGCAAGTAGGACGCTACTAGATTTTACAGGCAAGTCAGGGGCTCTACTATATTTTGTGAGACTTACCAGGCAAATCAGGGACGCTACTGGATTTTGTGTGGTATCTGGTACCAGCACGTTACCAGAAGATCCTTTTACTCTCTAAGTTACGTTGTTCAGCCGTCGCAGATCGGACTTTCTGTTCAACTACAAGCCAGAGATGCTTAATTGGATTTCTCGTGTTATGCGAACTATTCTAGAATAATCCGCGCAGTACGCCATATTTCTGAAAGAAGGCAATACTAGAATGGAATACCGTTTCCATTAAAGGATGTACTCGTACGAGTTAGTCTGCAGTGATGTTTTACCTGTCGGCAGTGACATTTAAGTAAATGGTAGACGTCATAGTTTCCCGTTCATGAATGACTGGCCACAGAGTTTTCTGGAAGAACATTGCTCAAAGCATAACGCTTCTTCCACCCTCTTGTTTTTATCCCATGGCACCATGTGCCAACGCTTTCCCAGGTAAACCATACGACGTATACAGTCGTCCACATGGTGCAACAGAAACGTTAGTCACCGGACCAAACTTCCTTCTTCCGATGACTCAAGTTTCAATTTTGATGCTCGCGTGCCAATTGTGAGCTCTTTTGACGGCAAACCCAGGTTGGTATTGGCACTCGAAACTACCTGTGGCTATGCAGCTTCATTTACAGCAGTATTTCATTTACTCCCGCTTCACCAGCATTCAAATTACCCTGCGAGTTCTGTTCCGCCATAGTATCTCTTCTGTTGGCTCATGCTGTAAGAGATTATCTTTGGTCACCTTTAGGGTTGATAGGCCGTCGTCTACCTACATCTTGCCGGAGGTCCCTGGTTTTTGCCTCCTCTAACCACCTTTTGAAGGAACTAACCACTGCTGGCCACAAGTCTTTCCGTCTCGGAAATGCTTTTCCCGATTCGTCAGGTCATTGCAATTTGGCATTTATTAAACGAGCTTTAGGACGTTGCCGTTTCCATCTGAAGAACAAGAATAGCACTGATTAGCTCAGATGTCGTTATGAGAATAGCTCATAAGAAGAATAGCTCAGATGTCGTTTACACCGTGTCGTAACCTTCCCTCTCGCCATCGTTTACTTGTAATTGCTTTAATTTGCATAAAGACGAGCTGGTCATAACCTTTTGTCTCTGCGATGTACGTTCGACTACTTGGAGCCGTCTGGATAGCTTATGTATATTTCATATAATCCGGCATGTGATCCTCGGTCCGGAAAATGCCTGGCCCATTTTTATGGTGCCGAATATGGAAGCAGGAGATTTAATTCTGAAATTTCTTTTAAATTTCTGAATCTGAAGAAAAACTTAAGCAAGTACTTTATGGATCCAACATATTTCAGTCTGTTTACGTTGGGAGATATTATACCTCTACTCGGATTCTAGAATCTTAGAAGTTATTCGAAAGCTCTGCAGCTTTTAAATCGATTTTACGCCAAATAAACACATATTTAAGACCATTGTTTATTCATTGTATATGCGATTGGTATTAGTGTGTTTGTTCTTCCCAATATGATAATTATGCACTTATTAAATTACTAATTCGAAGAGCAGTTATTTTGAGTACAATCGATAATCAAGTGCAGGATGCATGATCTTTGATCAGAAGGACAGCTATTGATATTGTGAGTGTTAATCGTTGAAGGATCACTGAAATCATGATATTTAACCAGGGAAACTGGAGGACAAACCGGAAAAATTAATGCTAACTGAAACTGAGGTCATGCTTTCGAAAAGGTTTTGGAACACAGCGATAGGCATAGGCTTCCATTCAGTACATAATCCGGCCGCTAACTGTTGCTTAGTGGCAGGCCTTGGTACCAAACTTCTTATGAGGCGCTCTTATTCATCCCATAGGTGCTCTATGGGATTTAGATCATAGCTCTGTGCTGGCCAGTCCACACACAATACGGAATTATTGTCACACCACGACGTAATAGTCCTTGCCTTATGGCTCAGTGCATCGTTCTGCTGGTACCAACAAGGCTCGGTTCCATAGTATTGCCACAAAGTTGGTACGGCATAATTGTCCAGAATATCGAGGTAGACGTGATGGTTAACAGGTTTGTCCACGATAACCAATGGGCCGGGACCACACCCCGAAAAACACCCCACACGAGTACACCGACAGCTCCAAATTTGACCATAGGAACAGTACACTGTGTTAAATACCGTTCCCTCTGCTGCCGCCATACCCACACATGCCCATCAGACTGATAGATCGTGTATCTGAATTCATCAGTCCATAGGACCCGTTTCCATTGATCTATGGTCCACGATAAATGTTCTTTACACCATGCTAAACGACGAGTAGCAATCCGAGTGGGAATGAAAGGCTTATGAGCAGCCGCACGACTACTGTAACATATGGAATGAAGTTCTTGCTAAAGATACGTATACTTACCGTGGTTCCAGCCTTTTTACTCAGATGTACCCTGAGGTCATGTGCAGTAGTACTCCGTCGATTAGCTGTAACGACTCTCGTGAGGCTTCGACATCCTCTATCACTGGTTTTCTTTGGTGTGCTCTGTACATTTTGCTGCTTCAGGCACGTCATGTGCCTGAAGCAGTACACCCAAAAGAGTTGACTTGGGCATGTTTAAACGCCTCTCGGTTTCTCTTATGAACAACCCACTAATATAACCACCAACAATCTTTCCTTTCTCAAATTCAGTTCTCTCCCGCCGCGACATTTTCACTCAACCTCACAATGCGATACGGCCGCGGTCAGCTGCAAGCTTGTTTTTATACCGTTCGCAACTGTACCGCGCATCTTGACAACGCAGCGGATCCGTTCATTTGCTTTTGAAGGAGTGTCCGTTGCCTTTTGTCAATATAGTGTATGTATTAAGAACTCATTCATGTTGGAATTGAAAATTATATGCTATTTATTTCCGTTTTTCCGAAGACGCGTTAAATGACTTTTTCTCCGGCACATTGTTATTCCCTTCACGGCTTACATCCAAAACAGTTGACTGTCCTGTTCGATGGTTAATTTGAAACTTCATACCGAAGCTTTTTCTAGAAAACAATGCGACATCTGGCATTGCAAATCGGAACTATCTAAGTTCTCGACAATGTGCCGTTGGGGCGACATCTGCTTTTAAATGCAATTTTGCTCACTTTGATAAATCAAGATTTTAGTTTTTATTGTAGGTTAGAGCGTTTAGATGAATCGTTACTTTGCAACATGTATAATATAATAAGCACTAAACTCAGAAAGTTAGTTAAATAAAAAAAGTTAAACATAATTAAAGAGTAAAAATTAATATTCCAATTGTGCTAAATTTAATTAATATACAAACGCAACTTACCGTAATATTAAGATTTCAATTCAAGTTTTGTAGATTGGAAAAATAGAACTCGTCATTAATAATCCAATGTTTTTAAAATCGCACGCGGACACCTTGACATCTAAAAGTGATCGGATGTTATTATATGGCAGGCAATCATTTTGACATCTCGAGAGCAGACACGAATTTATCGATACGTGATGACACAATAACGCAGACATTGTTGTGACGTCTGGCGTTCCAGAGAGACAGGCAGAGAGAGAGAGAGAGATCTGGGTGTTTATATGTACAATTAAAACAGCATTGTGTGCTAGTATTCAAAGAAGGCTTTGATAATCTAACCCAGAGGAAGCCTCCTGATAAAGCGCGAAAGCTCGCTCGGCTTATACAAAGTGTTAGTTTTATGCCATTAAAGGAAATGCTGTAGTTTTTAAGTGGGGTACAGTCTTTTATAATTGTTTCGAAAAAAAAATTCCTAAAACAATTCTGGGAGAAGAATCGAAAATGTGGAGTATAGCTCCAGTGTGAGAAATTTAGAAATGTGCCTTCAATTTTTTTTCTGGCATAAATCTAGGTTTCTTGTCGGTGGCTAATTCCAGAAATAAGTGAAATCACTAGGCAATGGCGTTTTATTTCAAGTGACCACTTACTTTTATGCATTTCCTTAACTGTTTGATTCTAACATCTCAGAGAAAGAAATGGGTGGCATGGCGGGGAATAAAACGCCTTCCGTGCCACTTTCGTTGTTCTTATCTATTACTGAATTGCAAAGGAAGCACTAACAATCACCACGAATGACCCAGATGGATCAGAACGTGCGAACCCTTACTTGCGTCGTAAACCAGGAGACTACATAAACCAGTCGAGAGACGTAAAAAGCCCTGGTTTTTCTTGAAGAAAAGTGGAGATGAAAGCAGGATCTTGCTTTTTATCAGCGAAAGTGGAATAGTGTTCCGTCTACTGGAAAACCGTTGTTCTCCTTTTGATGGCCTTTTCTGGCTTGTACACACATATTTCGGAGACGTCTTGCTCGGGAAAAATCTATTCTGCGCACGATTACATTTACATATCCGATTTTGGTCCTGCCGAGTAGATTCGATTTTTTCGACCGCGCACTCTTTTAAACAAAGGAAAGAATGATAAAAGCCTGAATTCACTTCTTTCTTTTCTTTTCTAAAGGAAGACGGTCGAAAAATTTCTCTAAACCTCATAGAGCTTCTGCAAATCCTAAAATTCGGACAAGAACATGACTTCCTAATAATGTTAGGTCATAATATCATTAACCTGTATATTCCACAATATATATATATAAGTAAATCAAGGAAGGAAACATTGCATAAACTTTTAAAATTTGAGCATCAATAGATCCTCTTATGCAATGACAAAAAGAAAATTACTTAAGATTCTATTTGAACAGAAATATTTATTTATTTATTTATTTACTAGCGTATAGCCCGTCCTAGGACGATTCTTTTAAAGCTTTAACTAAATATTAATATATAAGGAATATTGCCTGTCTTATGACTGAGTGAAAGTTTTAATTGAACCAGATTGAAAACATATCAAATAGAAGCTGGATTTCTGTAAAGAAATACAGTAAACATTTTATATTAAGAACTCATTCATGTTAGAACTGAAAATTATATGCTATTTATTTCACTTTTTGAAAAGACCTCGTGATAAATAACATTCTGTGTAAAATATTTGTTGTCTAACAATTGTAGATTAGAGCGTGTAGATGGATCGATATTTTGCAAAATGTGTAATTTAATCAGCCCTAAACTCGGAAAGTTGTTTTCGGGTTAACTTACCTTAATATTTTTTTATTTGGTCTTTCGCGTTAAATGACTTCTTCTCCGGCAAATTTATTATTCCCTTCACAGCTTGTTTTAGACTGTCTTATTCGACGGTTAGTTTGAAATTTCACAAGAAAGCTATTTCTACAAAATAATGCGACACCTGGTATTACAAATTGGAACTATCTAAATTCTCGTCAATGTGCTATTGTAGCGACATCTGCTTTTAGATGCAATCTTTGCTCACTTTGACATCTCATGATTTCGATTTTTATTGTAGGTTACAGCGTTTAGATACACCGATATTTTGCAAAATGTTTAATATAATCTGCACTAAACTCGGAAAGACTTGAGCGGTTATAAATAGTCTCCGTTCCTAATTAAAGGCATCCTGTGTATGAACCTAGTTAAACAAGTTAGTAAAATCATGCAATGCATCGAATATGATACGCTTTCCAACATGACGGAAATCATTACTCAAGTTATAAGAATAATGGCTGTGAAATAAATAACGCTAATGTGTCCTGACCTTTGACCCCATTTCAATGACATTAAACAGAACCGATTCAGTGTACCTCCAGAACAACATGATAACGTTTTGTCGCAATCGAAGTATTTTTATTCAAGTAATGAGGATAATGGCTGCAGAATAAATCTCGCTCCTGTGTCCTGACCTTCGACCTCATTTCGATGATATTCAACAGAACCGGTTCAGTGTATTTTTGGAACAACATGATAACGTTTCGTAGTAATCGAGGCATTTTTACGTAAGGTATTACGCAAAAGGGCAATGGAATGGATCCCGCTCCTATGTCCTGATCTTTGACTCCATTTCTTCCATTTACTACAAAATTTGACCCCAGGTGGTCTCCTACTACATACTAAAATTTCATCGAAATTGAACCATGTTTACGCAAATTATGAACTATAAGGGCAATGGAATGGATCCCGCTCCTATGTCGTGACCTTTGACCCAATTTCTTCCATTTTCAACAGGGTTTGGCCCCAGGTGGTCCCCTACCACATACTAACATTTAATCGAAATCGAAAAACTTTTACGCGAGTTGTCGTGCGGACGGGCAGACGGACAAAGTTGGAGCATATACGCTTCTTCAACCTACGGTTGGAAAGTGTATTCATTAGAATTAAATTATTCATTACCGTTTTTAGATGTTTGCAAATACACGTGACCCTACAACTAGTAGTTTGTCATACTTTGTTTATCGTAAGCCTACAGCCAACAATAATTTATTTTCTTTTAACTCATCACATCATGTGCAGCACAAATTTTCCGCTATTAACTTTCAGTTTAGAAGGGCTTATTCACATTTATCCACAGTACAATTCTTAAATACGGAAATCCTGTTTATTTTTGATCTGGCAAGCATGTATGGCCACTTTACTCATTTAGTACATCGCGTCTCATGTAAAATACAGAATTCCAGATTTACTACTTTTGAGAGCGGGGCGGAAACCTGAGAAGAAATTTGTTGGTACATTGGTATACCACCAGGGTATTACCAACATATTGTCGAGAATTTGCTCATTACATGGTTTGCAATTTGGAACACGAACTAAGAATCTGTTATATCGTATCAAGAAAGACAGAGACATTGCAGAAATGGGGTGTGTATAACATTCCTATGTTGGATCCTGTAACTGGGGAGCACACGAGCAATTACGTGGGCTCAACAAAACGAAACTTAGGTTTAAGAGTGTAAGAACACAAGTATGATATTTGAGTTGACCAAGTGCCTGATTTAATGATTTGGGGCCTTATGCCAAATTTTCTATGCGCCCACCAATCTCCCTAGCCACCCATATTTGAATTTGCTCCTGTAAGATTTTCTAATAAACTTATGTTTAATTTTAGAATATGATAATTGGTAGTATAAGTTTATTGTTATATAAGTATTATTTAAATAAAAATTATTTTGATTTAACTTGTTATTAAATTAAAGGTTATAAAAAATATTTGTAAACATAGTTCATGCTTATATTTGTTTACATAGTTCATGCTTATCCAGGAACAACACTTTACATTTTGAATGCGCTCTCTATCGCACATTCAAAATGTAAAGAACTACACTTTACGTCACATGCGCTCTCTATCGCTCTCGTACGAACACGGGCGTGCTCACAATACAACTATTATTACATTCTTATTTCTTTAGTTATCATTAAAGATAAAATAAAAAATTACCACTACTTTATTTTATTCAAGTAAATTAAAATAACGGTACCTCCTTTTTCTAAATTTTTCTGTTTCATGCTCTTCGTTTTTATGGATTCTACACCTGGGGCCCGTAGGCGTTGGCCTAGTGGTAAATCCGCCGCTGAGTTTACCATAAGAATACCGCACTCGCAAGAAATGTTAGCAGTGGTAACCTAAAACCAGATTGGACTAATATTAGGCTTATCTTAACCTCCGCCTCTGTATACTCTCTACTTGTGACTGAAAGCATGTACATCGCAGCATATGGTAACAAATGCTTCAACGATCATAGCCCAAGTGAATTACTAAATATCTGGAAAAATCACTTAGCCACATTGAACTTTAATAATAACTAAATTATATTGAATTTATAGCATTGATACTTAACGATTCTGTGGATAAGATCAAAACCAGGACTGTTATTTGTGAACTTCCCCAAGTCACAATTTGTGTTACAATTTATAAAAGTGCAGTGGCAACGACATTGTCGGTCTCTTGTCCATAATGCAACATGATCCTAATATGTATATGTGCAACATGATCCTAATATATATATGCAACATTCGTATTGTTATTCACATCTGAGGATGGAGTGACCGTCACTCCGAAAGTACTCATGAAGTTTTTTAACTTGTATATATATACACAGTCGAGTCACATTATTGTGACAACCTCCTACTTTTGACGTCAACGGCGCGTAGCCGTTGAAAGAAGGCATCGACACGCTACAGTAAAGCAACTCACTGACCGAATGAACCCGTGGGCTACTAGAAGTGTGCCTAAAACGACAGTTCCGAAAACTCTGCTGCGTATGGGGCTCTGATGCAGACGGATGGTCATTGCACGTATGCTAACGAAGGTGCATCGGCAAAAAACGCTTACATTTGCACGGCAGTATCGGAATTGGACCTCCGCTGATTGGCAAAGGATTGCCTTCTCCAATGAATCAAGTTTTCTGCTTCATCGAACGGATAAACGTTGGTATATAAGGCTAGAAATATCGGAGAACAAACACTCTTCAACTACTGCTGGAAGAATACAAGCTGGTGAAGGCAGCGTTATGGTCTGGGGTATGTTTTCTTGGCATTCCCTGTGTCCACTCCACTTATACTTGTGGAAGGCACTATTCGTTATGAATACATCCTTGCAGACCACGTACTCCCATATTTGCTGATTGTCTTCCGTGGGGCGGATGGGATCTTCCAGAACGACAATGTGACGTGTCACACAGCTAGAAATGTCCAAGAGTGGTTGGAAGAACACAGTAAAGAATTCAGAGTACATCCATGGCCCCCTAATTCTCCAAACGTAAACCCAGTTGAGCATCTTTGGGACTACCTCGATCGTGTTGTTCACTCTATGGATCTTCCACCACGCACCCTCCAACAGCTGTCAGATTCACTGCAGGCAGCATGGCTCCACATACCTGTACACACCTTCCAGCACCTAACTGAGTAACTCCCAGTCCGTCTAGCTGCTGTCCGCGCTTCACACGGCAGTTACTCTGGATATTAGGTGGTGGTCACGATAATGTAACTCGACCGTGCATTATCTTTTATTTCATTAAGAAATCGTGCCATGATGGTCTGTCTTTCATCATTGAGTTATCTTCAGAACAAATCGCTACATAGTTTGCTATTGAAGAATTTTGAGAATATCACGGGTAGACTAGTTTTGTAATATTGAAACACTTGAGCGTCTGGACAAAAGAATGCAAAGAATTAGCACCATGAATTAACGGGAATTAGAATATCTCTGACACGTTTCACGAAATGAAAAATGTAGTCTCCCACAGAAAATCTTTCAGGGAAAGACTGAAGGCAAACCGGTTCTGGAACGACGAAGGACGTACTAGCATGAGCGGTTAAGCCTTTCGGAAAGCGGCCGACAATGCGCAGATCACTGTGATGATAGCAACTTTTGCAGAGGACTTGGCACGTAAAGAAAAAGATAGTCTATTATATTGTTCTTTTTAAATTGATTATTGTTTCTTTGAACACAAATAATGGTTGAATTTCGTGGAAGAAAACTGCGCAGCTCTCATCCTCTGCTTTGGAATTACGAAGGACGCCTAGTGAGTTTGTTTCCTATGTTTCCAATAGCAAAATATTCCACCCTGTTTCCTTAGCGAAGAAAGATTTCCCATACATTAAAATTGGCCAGCTGATAAAAATACATCCTAACTTAAATTGCACAATCGTTTTTTGTTTTGTTTGCGAAATACTTTTATGTACTGTATTAAAAATCAGTAACTTTACTTCGATATAGCCGTAAGAAACAGTGGCATCACGTGTAAGCAAGTATCATAACTACACAGAAGTAAAATTACTGATTTTTAAAACGCATAATTTAATTTGATATCCATGGCACTGGGAAACCTAAATCTTCTGGCCTTCTCATGAATGGAAACAGAAATCAATCTGCCAGTTGAAGTTTAATTTCCCTTTGAAGAACTCCTGGAAAAAAGTATTGAAGAAAAATAATGCTCAGGAAGCTTCTCAATGAATCGATCTCTGAAGTGATGATTCTCGTGAAAAATATAGTAATGATGTTTTCAGAGTGTCTTCCAAATAAAAAGTATATTTTAAATATTATAACTATTATAGTGATCTGAAATTTCTTGGCGTAGAATAGAAATCAAAGTTGCCAAGCTTTCGCACATCAACCAGATGGCTTTTTCAAGGAAGATAGAAAGCTAACTGATATGGTTGATGTACGAAAGCTTGGAAATTTTTATTTCTATTCTACGCCAGGAAATTTTGGATCACTGGTATAGCTATACTATTTAAGTACAGTTGGTGTATTGTTCCATGCTATTAATTAAGTTCATTTTAGTTCCACTAAAGTGTCACTGATTCAGCAACCTGGTTTGAAACGATCAGCTGTATGTGGTACTTACATAAAAAAAAAAAAAACGAGATTTCCAGAAAGACCATCTAAATTATGTTTTTAACAACAGACACCACGTACTGTGGGTCGGCTGCCACAAAATCACTAAATACGTTTTGAACAGTTGATTAAATGTTATACACTGAGTGGCCACTTTATTATGACCACCTGACAGTTTTAAGCAAATGAGCTATGGCTGCACGCTGTTGCCGCCAGAGGGCGAGACTAGTATAAAAAGGGAAAGCTTAGTGCTTGCGACAGTAGTAGAAGTGATTTTTGGGTGACGAGATGGGTAAAAAATGCGATTTGACCTACTTTCAACGTGGGATGATTGTAGGAGCTCGGAACCATGGAGCGAGTGTCACCGAAACCGCCGCATTCGTGAAATGTTCCAGAGCAGCTGTTGTTAAAGTATTTAAAGACTGGACTGTCAGCCAAAAAACTGGGTCTGTACGTGCAACGTGTGGTCGTCATCGACTAGTGACTGCTCGGGCGGAACGGAGAGTGTCCAGACTGGTAACAGACAACAGAAGGGCAACAGTGCGGCAAATTACAGACAATCTTAATCAAGAATCCCCTCAAATGATCTCTGCACGCACTGTTCGCCATAAACTGCATCGGATGGGATATGGCAGCCGAAGGCCTGTTTGAACACCTTTGCTGTCTGCAGTTAACAACAAAAGAAAATGTCTCCAGTTCGCACAGGAGCACACGAATCGGACAGTCGATAATTGGAAACAAATAATGTGGTCCGATGAATCACGTTTTCAGTTGCACCATGCCGTTTGGCGGAAACAGCAAGAAAGCATGGACCCCAAATGCACTGCTACCAACCTTCAAGCTGGTGGAGGCAACGACCATAACGTACGTTATGGTTTGGGGAATGTATTCCTTGCATGCTTTGGGCCCTTTAATTCGTGTTGATCAACGTCTGACTGGCACATCATATCTAAACATTGTTACAGACCAAGTGCATCCTGTCATGTGGATGGTTTATTCCAATGGCGATGGCTACTTTCAACAAGATAATGTATCCTGCCATAGTGCTCGTATTGTACAGGATTGTTTTCAGGAACATACCGGTGAGTTTACTTTGCTTAGGTGGCCCCCCACAATCTCAAAATCTCAACCCCTTTTAGAATTTGTGGGGTGAAGTTGAACGAGCCATCATTCAGCTGGATCCGCAACCCTGCAATCTCACAATCCTGGAAAGTGCTATTCATCAAGCATGGTCTCATATTCCACACACCACCTATCAACATCTCGTGGAGTCCGTGCCACGAAAAATCGACGCAGTATTAAAAGCAAAAGGTGGCCCAACGAAGTACTGAGAGGGTGGTGATAATAAATTGGCTACTCAGTGTATAAGCATCACAGTGGCGGAGTTTCCTAAGTCGTTGGCTTCCGACCGTTCGTCCGAGATGGACTCTTGTTCGATTCCCGGATGAGGCCTCCGTTTGTGATTGTCCACTGGGTCTGGCCCTGCGCAGTCCCTGGAACCATGGCCCTAAATTGGAGAACGGACACTTCTTCTTAGATATTTTTTAAACCTCCCCTAAAAAAAGCACAAATTTCCCATATCTGCACATCCTTCTAAATACTGTATGATGCCGCCGCCTCGGTGGCGCAGTGGTCTAAGCGATGGCTTCCAATCATTCATCTCAGTTAGGTCCGGGTTCGAATCGAAGCATGGATGTTGTGTTTGTTTTGTGGTACTGGCTCTCTCCCTTCCCTGGAACGACTGTCCATAAATTAGGGACAGGCGATTGCTTATAGCCCATTGAGTTGCTCACGGTGGTCGTTAAACCCCAAAAGAAAAAATAACATGATCTACTAGAAATTGATCGACTGTTTGAACTTCGTTTCAATATTGCTTTAAAATACCTGACTTTATAATGCAAGAAGACTTTCTTTGTTTAAATTTGAAACCTGAATTAAAATTTATATTTTACTGATAGTGAGGTGTTCCATCTCTAATAAACTCCGGTATTATACGTTAAATTGCACAACTAACAATTTGTGACTAGGAGGATGAAATGCTTTTGTTTAGTAATATAAGGGAAGTATCTTATGTGAGTGGAATAACTTTTTCCACGAACGGCGGTTTATTTAGACGTTTTCTCCGTTGCATTGTTGCAGAACTTGTGCAAGGCGCTGCCTGCGGTAGCGAAATGAAATGATATAAGGTGAGACTAAGAAAGTAATATTGATATCGCCATAAAAGCAACGAGTATGTTTTACATACACTACCCATTTGCACATCCAGTGGGAGAAGATCTAATCTACTATCTAATCTCCTGCATCTCACCATAAATTAGCTTACCTTGTAATAATAATTTCTTAAATCTGGTCTCTTCTTTGTACCGATAATGAAGTGCATAGTTTTGTTTACCCTCGTCTTAAATAATCTTCTTATTTTTTTTGTGCGTTTCATTTAATCTTACGTGAATATAAATTGTCTCTGCTCTCGTAAAATTTTATTAAACGTTTCCTTAATTTCTTTTTCTTGTGGAATAGTGTACATCTGTAGTTATGTTGGTTTTCCTCTTTCTCTCAACCTATTTTTGGTGTTTTGGTGACAACTTCAGAATCTTTTAATTATTTCGCAACGCTAAATATTTTTATTCACCGAAGAGATATGGTTACACCCTTAATAGACTTCTCTTGTAATCTGAAACACTCTTAAATTAATTTTTGCATGACCGCTTTTTAAGGCGAGTTTACTTTAAGATCAGTGCGTATATATATGTAAAACTAGCTGGAGTACTTCGAGAAAAAATTAAAGAACTGCTTAATCTTAGTAGCAAAAAAACCAGGAAACTGCTTAATCAAAGTATACATAAAACTGATGGAATTGTGTTGTTAGCACGGATTTTTCATAACGATATATTTTAGACCGTTTCTGATTTTTTTCTTTAAAACAAATGGGAAATGCTATTTCGTTGTAATGTTTCGTATCCATCCACAATTTTCAGTACAATTTTTCAGGGCAATATGCCGATTATGTCTTAAAAGAAAAGTGTTTAATCAGTACATCCTTCTAGTGCTTACATATGCTGCAGAGACGTGGACCTTACAAAGACTGCAGCCAACTGAAAAAAGTATGGAGAGATGCATGCTTGGTGTAACCAGGAGAGATAAGAAGAGCAACTCACACATCGATAAGAAAAATGACAAGAGTGGGGACATTATGATCAGAGTAAAATCCCTGAAATGGCAATGGGCTGGACATTTTGCCAGAACGGACCACTGATAGAAAACCGAAATCCTAGGCTGTATTCCAAGGGACATGAAAACACCCAGAAGAAGAACACATGAGAGATGGGTGTATGAATTTCGGAAGCATGCGGGAGTGACATGGAGGAGACTGGCGCAAGACGTACCGTTGCGGAAGAAACTTTTGAAGACCTTCATCCATCAGTTTATAGATAATGGTTGATGATGATAATGAAATATATATACATATATATATATATATATATATATATATATACTTAAGAGCAAAACTGAAGACTAAGGAAAAAATTTTAGAATTTAAAACGAAGGGTGCAAAATAACCTGAAAATCAAAACGCGCAACGCAGCAGTTTTGAAAATTCAGAATACACATTCTATAAAGAAGATACCTAAGCAAAAAAATACATATATAATTTTGACTCACACCTAATACAACATAGAAAAGATTATGTATCTACCTGTGTGAGTAAAAGGAGAAAGGATAAAAAAAAAAAAAAAAAAAAATAAAACAACTGAATGTAGAAGGTGTCGAGAATACTGAGCCTTGGCTTTATCAAGGACCAGCAAAAACTCTGCATTTTCTCACTTCCACAAAGACCTAGTTGGAAATGGGTTTCTGCAAGGCCATAGATGCAAGTAACATTCCCACCTAAAATAGTTAAAAAATATATATATATAAGTCATGTCCTCCGTAGAGTAGCATGACCTAGCACTAGTTAACAATTTCGCTTGCATCCATTAACCTTCATGGCCCGACCCATGCTCTTCATCTGTTACTATTAAACAGAGAGAAGAAGATTAAAGAGAACTCAAGCTGTGAGTGACATAATAAATGGAAATGATTTTCAGCTATAACGAAATTCAAGTTCGTTTGAGAGAGAATTTAAACCTGAAAAATAATGCAAAAGAAATCCAAATTTTACATTGCAATTAAAAAAAAAAGGAAATGTTAATTTATAACGAACAGATTTTTGAAAGAAAACTTGGAGTCTAAAACCCCCTACTCTACAACTTATGACAGCACGAAAACGAGAATAAGTTAAAGATAAATATTAACTAAAGAAAACTTTGTGAAAGTTATATACCTTAAACAGTTAGTTGCAATATGTACAAAGTATTTCAGCAGTGCTTTAAGTGCATAATTAATTAGTTATTAAGAACTTAACTACTTTGAAAAAACAGCGCATAGACAGCGCATAGAAAAGGAACAGGCTTAGCCTTCTTCTGTTCCTAGGTACTTCAAAAGACGCTCAAAGTTACAAAGAAAAGTAAAGAGTTAAAACCCGCAAAAATGTTAACAGACAAACCAATGCTTAAAAGCTGAAAAGCTAAAAAACGACAGAGAAAAGGTACATAAAGTACAAACATTGAACTTATAAAACCTAGAACCCAAAAACAAGGAAGAGAGCTTACCTCTTGTGTAACAAAAACTTTTCTCCACACAAGAGGAGAACATGGCTGACCCCTTCCGCCACTCCCTAGACGCTGGGGGGCAGTGAGGGTGGGGCTGATGGCCTCCTCATACAGCAAGAAAACAACGCGCGGAGATTTTAACCAGAGAAAAAAATATATAAACTTAAGACTGTGGATCTGTATGATCAGAATGAGCAGAATTAACTCTCCAGAATACATGAGAAATATTATAAAATACACGAGCAGTTTATTTAATAATCTTTGCATGTATTAAATCACCTTAGTGAGCTTCTATAGATTAATCAGAATCTTATTAATTTTAATGTTGGTTTTACTATTTTTAGTATAGCTATCCTAGTGATGAATAACTAGTTTTCTTTTTTATTTGTTTTTATTTTCTTTTATAAACAGATTTTTAAGCTTTTTTTGTGATTTTGTTTATATTATTTAATTTTTTGTTTTAATAGGACCGTCATATCCATAGCACTAAGGTTCCTTTAGGTAGTTCTGATTAATCTATAGAAGCTCACTAAGGTGATTTAATACATGCAAAGATTATTAAATAAACTGCTCATGTATTTTATAATATTTCTCATGTATTCTGGAGAGTTAATTCTGCTCATTCTGATCATACAGATCCACAGTCTTAAGTTTATATATTTTTTTCTCTGGTTAAAATCTCCGCGCGTTGTTTTCTTGCTGTATGAGGAGGCCATCAGCCCCACCCTCACTGCCCCCCAGCGTCTAGGGAGTGGCGGAAGGGGTCAGCCATGTTCTCCTCTTGTGTGGAGAAAAGTTTTGTTACACAAGAGGTAAGCTCTCTTCCTTGTTTTTGGGTTCTAGGTTTTATAAGTTCAATGTTTGTACTTTATGTACCTTTTCTCTGTCGTTTTTTAGCTTTTCAGCTTTTAAGCATTGGTTTGTCTGTTAACATTTTTGCGGGTTTTAACTCTTACTTTTCTTTGTAACTTTGAGCGTCTTTTGAAGTACCTAGGAACAGAAGAAGGCTAAGCCTGTTCCTTTTCTATGCGCTGTCTATGCGCTGTTTTTTCAAAGTAGTTAAGTTCTTAATAACTAATTAATTATGCACTTAAAGCACTGCTGAAATACTTTGTACATATTGCAACTAACTGTTTAAGGTATATAACTTTCACAAAGTTTTCTTTAGTTAATATTTATCTTTAACTTATTCTCGTTTTCGTGCTGTCATAAGTTGTAGAGTAGGGGTTTTAGACTCAAGTTTTCTTTCAAAAATCTGTTCGTTATAAATTAACATTTCCTTTTTTTTTTTAATTGCAATGTAAAAATTTGGATTTCTTTTTGCATTATTTTTCAGGTTTAAATTCTCTCTCAAACGAACTTGGAATTTCGTTATAGCTGAAAATCATTTCCATTTATTATGTCACTCTCACAGCTTGAGTTCTCTTTAATCTTCTTCTCTCTGTTTAATAGTAACAGATGAAGAGCATGGGTCGGGCCATGAAGGTTAATGGATGCAAGCGAAATTGTTAACTAGTGCTAGGTCATGCTACTCTACGGAGGACATGACTTATATATATATATTTTTTAACTATTTTAGGTGGGAATGTTACTTGCATCTATGGCCTTGCAGAAACCCATTTCCAACTAGGTCTTTGTGGAAGTGAGAAAATGCAGAGTTTTTGCTGGTCCTTGATAAAGCCAAGGCTCAGTATTCTCGACACCTTCTACATTCAGTTGTTTTATTTTTTTTTTTTTTTTTTTTTTTTTTATCCTTTCTCCTTTTACTCACACAGGTAGATACATAACCTTTTCTATGTTGTATTAGGTGTGAGTCAAAATTATATATGTATTTTTTTGTTAGGTATCTTCTTTATAGAATATATATATATATATATATATATATATATATGCGCGTTTGAAGGCCTGATATTTTTCATAATCCCTTTTGAAACTGATTATTATAACTATTAATTTCCATTTGGTTTCCAGTTCTTGTGATACAATAGTTTTTTGTAAATTTCGATTTTTTCTCCAGCTATCAACTATAAAAAACAGCTGAAATACTATTTTATTTATTAGTTTGAGAATTGTTTTTAAAAAAGAGCTGTTCACCACACCTGAAAATTTGTTATACTTCTTGTTTGAATGATCATAACAGATTTGGTATCTTTTTTTTAATAACGACTTCTCGTATCTAACATGCGTATTTTTGTCTTTATTTTCCGAAATTTTAGTTTTCCTATAGCTAAAGGATTGGCATATTATTTACGAAGGCAATTTTTTAGGGAAAATATCTTTCGCTTAAATAACTGCAGAATAAAAGAAAAGCAAAGGAAAGCCTAAGAAGTCGAACTGGCTTAATCCAATTTAAAACTGACTATCCTTTCTGATCAGGAGGAGTTTTCAATCTGTTTCGGTCTCTCAAAACCTGACGAAAGATAAAAAGAGACGCAGAAGAAAAAAAAAGACAGAAATATAAGATAAATGAAAAAGGAAAGAGACCGACGGTTCTTGCCTGACTCCAAGCTGGAGAAGGAAAAAAACGTTCCTTTTCAATTTCGGGTCTGTTTCGTTCTATAATCAGGGCGATTTAGCTGCCTCTGCTGAAGTGCTTTTGGAATTTAAAGACTATGAATAAGTTTCCTGTTTTGTCGAGGAATTCTTAACGATTCCGATAAATCCGGCTTTCGAAGGAAACGAAATGTTGCAAAAATGCATTGGAATGCAGACGTTATAAGCACGAACGCTGTGTAGATCCTCAAGAACCTACTTGTATGCATGCATGTATGTATGTATGTATGCATGCACGCATGCACGTTGCAAGTTACATAGCTACTTCGATTCAAACTAAAACAGGAGAAAAAAACATATTGGCCAAGCAAGATATTTTTCAGAAAAAAAAAAAGCTCTGTAGAAGTTTGATTATTTCCTTTATATATTTATATGATTTGCTTTGCTATTTTCATTCTCCAGGTTAAAATGAGCCCATTTTTGGTAAGGTTACTTAGCATGCTTTTAATATGCGCATTGTAAAATCCGTAAATCAGTTACTTATGCATGGAAAGCTGGCACGTACCCTTTCAATGCATTTCCTCCTCTTTTGTAGGTAAACTGGAGTCGAATACTGTTTTATTTTTTTATTTTTTTTTGTTACAAGCACTCGATAACGGAATGTAAATTTGTAAGCGATTTAAAACAGCACCAAGAAAAACTGTTCGGGCAAAATGTTTAACTTAGCATCTGGTGTGTAATAGGTTCTTGGTAAGGACAGAAATATTTCTGATTATTTCCGAAAGTCAAGAATTTATTACGAGCACTTGCGGCAAATTAGGAACTAGTAGGTTTTCCTAATGCGCACGAATATTTGACATTTTGAAGAAATCGAATTCCACGTTTTCTTCAAAATCTCTTTTTTTCGGATTAAGTCTGCCAAAAGAATCTTGCAGTTTTGTCGTTGTTTTTCACATCTTAAAGTACGTTTTTCTTTTTTGTTTTGATCGGAGGTTTAACGACCTCCATGAGCTACTCAATTGGGTATATGCAGTCCCCCGTCCCTAATTTAGGGTCACTGGTTCCAGGGAAGAAAGAGAGCCAGTGCCGCAAGACAAAACAATATCTATGCCTCACTGGGATTCGAACCCGGACCCATTATTTTTTTTTATTGGAGGTTTAACGACCACCATGAGCAACTCAATGGGCTATAAGCAGTCGCCCGTCATTAATTTAGGGCCACTGGCTCTAGGGAAGGGAGAGAGCCAGTGCCGTAAGACAAACGCAACATTCGTGCCTCACCGTGATTCGATCCCGGACCCATTATTATTTTTATTGGAGGTTTAACGACCACCATGAGCAACTCAATGGGCTATAAGCAGTCGTCCGTTCCTAATATAGGGCCACTGGTTCCAGGGAAGGGAGAGAGTTAGCTGTAAAACAAACAATTTCCATGCTTAACGGGATTCGAACCCGGACCCATTATTTTTTTTTATTGGAGGTTTACCGACCCCATGAACAACTCAATGGACTATAAGCAGTCGCCTGTCCCTACATTAGGGCCACTGGTTCCAGGGAAGGCAGAGAGCCAATGCCGTGAGACAAACACAACATCCATGCCTCACCGGGATCTAAACCAGAACCTCTTTCGGACGAAAGATCAGAAGCCATCGCTTAGACCACTGCGCCACTGTTTAGTTTTGGGAATTTGACAATTGGCGCAGAAAACGTTCTTAGGATATTTTTCATTTGTAAATTAAGCAGAGATTCATCATATCGTCTTCGTATTCGCAATTTAAAAAGTTTTCGCCGCAAACCTTACAGTTATTCTTACTGCATGAATCGAATCTACAACGCGTATTAATTAATGTTTTTGTCATTTTAGGTCGTTTCGAGGACATCGGTGAGAAAAGGCTTTTCCGTTTTGCATTTCTGATACGTAGCAACAAAGCCAGAATTCGTTATATGCAAACAGAAGCAACGCTCAATACAGCGAGGCGAAAAATGGTTTAGGGGCCCGTTCTTAATAAAAAACATTTCTTACACACTTCCTGTTGTTTCGAATAGATCTCGACAGGTCCGTGGCCAGAAAGAATTTTCGAGGAGTGTTTCTAGTTTTGAAAATTAATTTTCACCGTACGTTATATATATGATGAGTTTTTTCTCTGTCACATTTTATTTGGGCAAAAATTTCTTCTATTTAATACTCCCCATGTTTCAAATACTGTACTGACTCACTACTACTTACACAAGTAAATGGATCTATCTGCCATATCTTTATATAATTAAGGCGTATGCCTCAATATCTTTTTTTATTAAATTAATATGTGTGTAGACTAAGTAAAGAATTATAGGATCATATATATATATGACTTCCAAAGTGGCTTCCAAAGTGGAATATATAGAGCTATGCAAGACAGTACGAAAAAGTATCACTGAAGACGTAACGAAATTCAACTGTGAACTAGTAAGGAAAGCAATTGAAAACAACCAAAGCCTAAAGATAGCAAAGGGACATCTCAGTAAGGGGAAAAAACAGATTATGGCACTGAGAAAAGAAGATGGTTCTGTAACAAGAAATAGAGGCGAAATTTTGACAAGAGTGAAAGATTTCTACTCCAAATTATATGAAAGGGATGATACATGTACTCCAGACATCATGAAAGGTACCAGTACCAGAGTTCTTCCAGTCCTTCCAGCAGAAGTTGCACATGCAATCAAGAACATGAAGCTGGGAAAAGCTCCAGGAGAAGATGGAATTACTATAGACATCATACAAGAAGGAAGTGGAGAAATCGAAACAGTACTGGCCCAAATTTTCACTCGATGCCTTAATGAAGGGAAAATTCCTGAGGATTGGAACAACGCTACAATGATCTTGCTACATAAAAAAGGTGACATTGAGGATCTCAGGAACTACAGACCTATCAACCTCCTATCAGTTGTTTATAAAATCTTCACTAAAGTTCTTTCACACCGCTTGAAGGTGACACTGGACATGGCTCAACCGAGAGAACAAGCTGGATTCAGGAGTGGCTACAGCACAATAGATCATATCCACGTACTGAGAGAACTAATTGAAAGAGCGAGGGAATATGAGCTTCCATTGTGCATGGCTTTTATCGATTATGAAAAAGCCATTGATTCGGTCAAACCATCAGCAGTTGCAATGGCTCTGAAATCCTGCGGTATTGAAGATGTATACATTAATATTATTAATAACATCTATGAAAATGCAAGTGCAAAGATTCTGCTATTTGAAAATACAACACACATAAAAATTGGAAAAGGAGTGAGACAAGGTGACACCATATCTCCGAAGCTCTTTAATGCCACATTGGAAAATGTCTTTCAATCACTGAACTGGGAAAACAAAGGGATAAAGATTAATGGAGATTATCTAACCCACCTTCGTTTTGCTGATGACATAGTCATTTTTGCAACTACCCCATCAGAGCTACAGAGTATGATCCAGGAACTTGCTGACAAGAGTAAAGAAGTGGGATTAAAAATGAACTTTCAGAAGACAAAAGTGATGTTCAATGCTTTTACAAGAAATGAAGATTTATCGATTGATGGAGAAAAGCTGGAGATAACAGACACGTACGTTTATCTTGGACAGCAGATATCAAGTGAGGGTCACATTGGTGAAGAAATTAATCGGCGTACAAAACTTGCCTGGAGAGCTTTTGGAAGAAACAGCATAATTTTCAAGAGCAATATGCCATTATGTCTTAAAAGAAAAGTGTTTGATCAATGCATCCTTCCAGTGCTTACGTATGGTGCAGAGACGTGGACCTTAACTAAAAGAGACATACAAAGGCTGCAGACAACTCAAAGCAGCATGGAGAGGTGCATGCTTGGTGTAACCAGGAGAGATAAGAAGAGGAACACGTGGATCCGAAAAATGACAAGAGTGGAAGACATCATGATCAGAGTTAAATCCCTGAAATGGCAATGGGCTGGACATACTGCCAGAAGAACAGACCATCGATGGACAGCCGAAATTTTAGATTGGATTCCAAGGGACAGGAAAAGACCCAGAAGAAGACCACATGGAAGATGGGTGGATGAAATTCGAAAGTATGCGGGAGTGACATGGAGGAGACTGGCACAAGACAGACCGTTGTGGAGGAAACTTGGGGAGACCTTCGTCCAGCAGTGGATTGATAATGGTTGACAATGATGATGATGATGATATATATATACATACACTGAAGTGCCAGAAAACCGGGTACACCAGTCTAATACTTAGTGGGTCCCCCACGGGAGCGCAGAACTGCAGACATACGATGGCGCATGGACTCCACTAGCTTTTGAAAATATACTGTAGGCAATGCACACCATACGTCCAGCAGAGCGTTCCACAATTTGGGTGAATTCCGAGGTCTCTGATTCCTGTGTTCGATAGCGCGTTGCATGGCATCCCAAATGTGTTCTATCACGTTCAGATCTGGGGACTTCAGTGGGAATGGCAACACTCCAAACTCAGATGAATGCTCCTCAAACCATATTGTGGTGTCTCGCCACTTGTGTGGAGGTGCATTTTCCTGTTGGAACAGGCCCAGCCCATCAGCATGAATGCAGGACATGAACGGGTGCACCTCGTCAGAAAGGATGCGCACATAGCGTTGGCCGGTCACAGACGTTTGTGGACGTACCAGGGGTCCCAGTGAAGTCCAGCTAAATACACCCCATACAATTACGGACCCACTACTAGCCGGTACAGTTCCCTGTTGACAGGCGGGATCCATGGCTTCATGGGGTTTGCGCCACATACAATACCTTTCATCTGCCCGATACATTTGGAAACTCGACTCGTCAGATTAGGCTACTTGTTTCCAGTCAGCAGGTGTCCAGTGGCGCTGTAGCCCTGCCCAAGCGAGGCGAGTAGCTCTGTGTCGTGCACCCATCAAAGGTACTCGAGTTGGGCTTCGCCTTCCAAATCCCATATCGTGCATGGTACGTTGCACACTTCGGACGCTGATGCTTGTTGGGGCTCCAGCATTGAATTCCGATGATACCTGCGAAAGTGTTACACGTCTATCGCGTGAAACGATTCTTGACAGCCGACGATGGTCACGTTCATCCAATGTCTTTTTACTGCCACACTGGTATCGTAAGTTGGAGATTTTGCCGGAATTCTTGTAGTCACGGTACACCCTTATATAACGAAGTGAATTTCTCCGTCACTTCTGTCCACGCCAGGATTCGAACCCGGATCCCCTCATTCCGGAATAAGTTGCTCTACCAGTTGAGCTACGCAGACATTTTATTCTGATTCCTATTTGCCTTTATGTCGTGTGCGTCCTTCTGGCAGGTACGTCACATCTCCTGGTACGTTACATCATCTCCCTCGTGTGCGTCCTTCTGGCAGGTACGTCACATCTCCTGGTACGTTACATCATCTCCTCCTTATTTTTTTTTTTTTTTTCCGAAGTGCTGGAGAAGGGATTCTCTTATTTTTCCTATCTCGCGGTGTGGAAAGAACATCACACCATTGCGAGGTTTTGAACGGTCGGGTCATCCGGATAGTTCGGGCGCCATTATAACGAAATAAATTTCTCCGTCATTTTTGGTCTACGCCGGGATTCGAACCCGGATCCCCTCATTCCGGAATAAGTTGCTCTACCATTTGAGCTACGCGGACATTTTATTCTGATTCCTATTTGCCTTTATGTCGTGTGCGTCCTTCTGGCAGGTACGTCACATCTCCTGGTACGTTACATCATCTCCCTCGTGTGCGTCCTTCTGGCAGGTACGTCACATCTCCTGGTACGTTACACTTAGAATGGTCGTACGTGAAAATCCGAACTTCGTTTCTACCTCCGAAGTACTATGGCCCATCTCACGAGTCCCAAATATGACACCGCGTTGAAAATCGTTTAAATCGTTATTACTTGTCATTCTCATGCCGAAAACAGCTCTGACAGCTGCCAAGGACGTATATCGCCTTATATACGCACTGGCGGACGCAACCGAGTACGCACGCGCATATGTGACGTTGCTATGTAATTTTCATAAGCTCGTCTGTACCAGTTCTTCTGGCACTTCAGCGTAGACCAACATATCGTATACACGTATACACTAAGATATCGTAAGCCTAAAACACGAAAGACAAAGACAACCCATGCAAATTCCGAACACTAAAAGAAAAATTCAAGAAAATCATAATAACATTAGGCAACCCCGTTCAACACAAAGAACACCCACTGAAAAACCAGAATAAAATCAAGCACTTAACACTCAGGCCAGCAGAACATACATGTCTGATGAGATGAACAAAGCAGGAGTATACACCATCCAACTACGGTATGCTGAAAGAACAAAGAAAGTGTACGTTGGACTGACCAAAAAGGTCTCTTAAGCCTAGAGTTAAGAAACATAATAGAAATGTTAAAGACGCTATACCTTCCACAGAGGTACTATATAATGCAGCTATACCAGAACGGTCTGGTTCTAAATGTATGGCTAGGTATACTACGCACAAAGAATCCTCAACACGGAAGTCAATGGAGATAATGGGAAGAGATGATACATGTAACGAGAATGTTTCATATGATAAGCCCCATATATGGCGAACTTTCATGTGATACTGTACGAGATATAGCGTGAGAGTGTGAATGCTGTTTAAAAAGTCACACAAGGTATAATATATCGCGTGTGATAAACACGTGAATACTGTTTATTTTGTTTGTTTATTTTTATGCATTCTGTTTGTAATGTACGTTGAGAAAGCTGTCTGTTAGCAAGCGAAAGCTTCGTAATTTAGGTTATGTTGTTATTTATGCCTATAAATATAAGAAACGGAATTAAAAGTTACATAATTGTATTAGGTGTATTAATTTTTATCTAAATAAAAAACATGTTCCCAAAACCACGTAAAACATGAAACCCGAAACCACGTAAATGCAATAATAAAAGACATGTTCCCGAAGTGGTTTAAACTAAAATCTCTAAAAATTGTTTTCGTGTGAACGGGTTGACATTTTCGACAGTGCTTCGGAATTCGCAGAATGAACACAAGCAAAAGCAGAGAAAGTCAAAATGAGAGGCAAGAGCAAGTGATGGCGAATGTAAGAAGCCCACCACGTCGAGTAATTCGTGTATCGATGTGCTTTGTGTTCGCAATGTATCCAGCATTATTTGTAAAAATTATGTAAGCTGTTTTTCATATTGTAGACCTGTGTGGGCTATAACAAATTAAATAAACGCTTTGAAACCATATTCGACTAGATCATTTGAACTCTTGGAATTGCAAGTCGTAGTCCTACGTTCCAAACTAACGGCTCAATCCGAACTGAGCCTTCCTGAATTTTTTTGGGTAATGTTTAGCCTTTTACCAAACTACGTCTTCACCTCCATCCTTCTTTCTTTCTTTCTTTCTTCCTTTTCTTTTTTTTTCTAGGAGGAGATGATAATGCTCTTCAAACTTTTAGGTTCCTCCGAATAAGGAAAACAAAACAAAACAAAACGAAACAATATTTACCTCTACCCTGGCCCCAAAACACTGAAAATCCCTGTCACTCTGTGGCAGGAAATCGTTGGAGCAGTTGCTCCTACTGAATACCCTTCGAAAGTAATTTCTCTGTAGTTATACGTTTTTTGTGCTGTATCACTTCAATTTTTCTTGTTTTTAAAAAATGTAAAGCATGGCGCAAAATTCAGAACAGTATTTATGCTCACAATGAAATACAAAAGTAAAATTCATAAACAAACGAAAATGAAAGTTCATAGAATTTGCAACAATGGACCTTTTCCAAGGGAGGTTTGCTTGCTTTGCAGGAAGGATGAGCACCTTCTAGCTCCCTGTTGGCTACTGGCACCGACTGTGAGAGACGACGCATTTTTCGAGAAAATAAACTTAATGAAAAAAAAAACGTTTCTCAAAAACATGGCAGGAAACTAAGTCTAATGCAAAAACTTTGTTTGAGGAAACAGCAAATATTCAGAGAACGTAATGACCGAGTAAGACGACATGCATTCCAATGACGTCACTCGGCATCGCAGGCAAGGACGGTTTAGCCGGCCAACACAGAGCTATGAGCTTGCCTTTGTATCTAGAGCCCTGGATTGAAACAGTTTCCAGTACGATTATCCAAACGCATGGTAAGCCGTTGACCCGAACCTAAAAAAAAGGCAGACGATAATGCGATAAACGAAAAATAATATAATTCCATTTTCTAAACGAATGGCAATTCCATGTTCAATAAAGGTGGTAATCTGGTGTTCGAAACATATAGCGATTGACACATAGTCTCACTGCCTTACTACCACCTCTATGAAAAGGACGTTGAACCCAAAGAGGTTAGAATAAGATATCTGGAGCTGCCCTAGTTAATGAAGCAGTACCACTTTGCGTGAAGCCTATAACCGCGAGCGACGGCCGTCAAAGTGTGGGAAAGCTCATGGTTTTCAATGCTATTACAATGCATTTTGTGTTGGCCGAATCGCCTGCTTTCGTTGCAAATGTTTCCAATTTCGCATCGTAACTTGTTGCCAATGTGTGAGAAAATGCTGAATTTGTAAAACTTAAACATTTTAAGGCTCCTTCCCATTTTTATTTTAAATTGAAGTAAACGAACATTGGTGCGAATTCTAAGCAAAACATAACGTTAAAATCGTAAACTTCACTCCTCTAAGAAGTATAAACATTCCGATTTGATATTAACACGGTTTCTGCAACCAAACACCACGCAATTCCAAAATACAAACAGATGAAATTACATAGGTATCATGTAAACAATGGCAAACTCCCATACCTAGCGGCTTCACGGTTAAGAGACCAAGGCATCTTTAGAAATATTATTCTAACCTCCTTAGTTGCACCAAATACTGACGTATCGAGGAAGAGAGAGTGGCCTATATGCTAAAAGGCTGTATATAAGATTCGTGGTGTAATGAAAATAAATTCTTATCGTTTGATACAGATAGTAAAATAAATTATTTGCGTGCCATATTTAGGAGTGGTTGCAAGGTGTTAAAAAACCAGTCCTGGTAATCAGCAAAAGTCTCATTCATCAAGGAACGGCCGAAACCTTAATCTAGCAAATGCCTTTGCCAACTGGCAGGCATTGCTTCGCAGACATTACAAGAAAACCTGTGAGTAGGCGGCAAAAGTAGTGGCAGCTTGAGGACCCATGACATCCACTGTACGCCCGTTCCGTCGTAAAGAAACCCGTACGGTCCTGAAAACGTTTAAGGTGGTTCCATCTAAAATCTCTGCCTTATGTTTCCAATTTTAAAACTTCTTTACATATTTCTTCGCAATCAATGTATTCCAAAGGGTGAAAATTTACACATCGATAAAACCAACTTTAAGTTATAACATGGGATATTTAATACTTGCTAAAACATAACCATAATTATATTAAAAATCAATCATTTTTCATTGAGTAATGTTCAGACCTGTTAATAGGCAGCGCGACCTGTACGTTGATGATGTCAGTAGACAAACAAATGTTGGATTGCTTAATTATGGTTATGTTTTAGCAAATATTAAGTATCCCATGCTATAACGTAAAGTTAGTTTTATCAATGTGCAAATTTTCATCTTTGGGAATACATTAATTGCGAAGAAAATATGTAAAGAAGTTTTACCATTGGAAGCATAAGGTAGATGTTTTAAGTGGAACCACCTTAATGCTCGAGAAATCACTGAGACCAAAAGCTGAAGCTAAAAGGCTGGCCTCGTGGTGTGAAATCAACAAGGTTAGTAGATGACAAGGTTATGCTCGTTCTGCACTGCCGGTGATTGCTTTGTGACTTCACTGTCCAAATCAACATCATAAGACTACCTGATCACCACGCTTCTTTGTATCTGCACCACAGGGTTAGATGACAAGATTATGCTCATCCTGCACTTCCGGTGATTGCTTTATGATGTCACTGTCCACATCTCCATCGTACGACTAAGTTGAATTCGATACTTTGAGAATGAGCTCCACTGTCAGGATCTATAAAATATTTTGTGTTAAATCAGTGAAACGGCATAATTTATAAAATCCGAATAAATACTACCTAAAAATGAGGCGTCAGTCTTAGCCACTTAGATTTCCAGAGCCAAAGCTGGAAACAGCTTCCTTAAGAAATACGCTGGGTCCGGATTAAAAAATAAAAAAGTAGTAGTGTTTGATGTATTTCCTTCATAAAATGTATTTACAAATAAAAATAGTCATTAAGGCATCTATTATAACGAAATTCTAAAAACGTTACGCTTAAAATTTATCCTGAACTACTTTCTTTCACGTTGTATGTGATCAGGTTGTATGCAAACAAAGCGGAACGATACACAGGACAATCGGGTACTACTTGAAAGCGTTCTGATTCGGTAATACAGCCAGAAATTATTTATTATACGGCAATAATATGTCCTGCTGTGCATTTTCCTTTCTAAATTTATATAAAAACAGCAGAAATTTTCCTTGTAACTAAATTAACATTTTAAAGTACAGTATATCCGTTTTCATGACCTTTACGTAACAAAAATGAGCGGGAGGTGTTTTTGAAAGCTTTGTGGCTAAAATATTCACATGACTGTGGCTTTCTTCTGTATTTAATGTAAATATGCTTTTACATTAGCTTTTGTTCTGTGTTTGAGTTTTACAAATTGTTTACAAGACATCTTCCTCCATAGCTACAGTACGGTTCTACAATTTACATTTTAGGACTGTGATGTCACTCAGTGACGTCACGATTACTCGTCTGCGAGGAAGGCGAGATGAGCAAACCTTACTGTCTATTAATCTTGTGAAATAAAAACAAGCACAACCGATGGAACCTTTCTAGAAGTATGAGAACACCTGCCATTGAAAAAAAACCGGTTTATTTCAGCTTGTTGTCCAAACAATTCTTTACAAACGATGTAAATTTCGCATTTTTGTGTTCAATACGTTTTGCGCTGCGAGCTAGGAAAGCAAGAGTGTCGCGAAATTTCTAAAACAGCGGCGGCAGTTACTTTTTTAGAATAGAGAGATATGTGAGCATGCCGAAGATGAAATGATAGTTTTAATTCGAATTAAAACAACCCATTTTTTCTTGGATTAATAGCTTTATCTTATTCAAAATAAAACATTTAATACCTTCATTCGCTTAGTAATGCCTTTATAATTTTCTGCTCTGAAGGATACTATACGTTATAAATACCCTACAATATATTCAGTTAGTTAAGATCGGGCAGCTGTTACCCACGTATTCAAATGCCATCTAAGTACAAGCTAAAGGTATTTCTCTTGTCATGTTAAGAATGTCGAAGAACCCTCATAAAATTAATTATTCATTCACGAACTCTTAACACATTCCTTGCGACATATCTAAGGCAACAAAATAAAGAAAGTGCTATATAAGGGCTACATTGAAAGCATAAAAGAAATCCGATGATACTCTGAAGCACGTGACTCAGAACACAGATCATAAGACCACTTGCCGTGGAAAAGTGCTCCTGTGATGTGCTCTTAACACGAAAGAAGTGTATCTAATAAAGTATGATGAGTGCTCGACAAGTGGGAAGTATGGATGAAAGGGGATTATACTCGGATGTATAAAAAAACAATCATGTAAAACACAGCGCTAAGAATAGCTGCCCGCAATTTTCGCCAAGAGAGTTTTGCTAGTAAGTAGAATGCTTGTTCGCAATACCGTGTTAAGTACATTTAATATTCCTCCAAAACTATGACAAAAAGGTGCCCTTTCATCTAATTTTTTTGTTCGTGCCGTGAAAAGTAATCCGACAAACAAAAAAACTAAATGACTATCCAACATTAATATTGCGTTAAGAAAGCTTCCATCTAAAAGAAAATAAAGATTATTGGCATCTGATTTTCCTATTTTGAAATCCATCATAATTTTAACATGTTTTTGTTAAAAAAAAGTACCAGCTTACTGTATATCTTTGTCAGTCCGCTTGTAAGCACCATATCTCTGCAACAACAGTTCCTATCAACTTGGTCACCAGCAACCACTTGGTTTGCAGGGTCGCCCACAACGCTTCACCTTACAGTCGGAACTTTTGTTTCACCTACCTCCTGATAGATACAATTTTTGCCATGCTGACTTGTCTTCAATCTCTGCTTCATCAGAGACTATATTTTGTCTTTTCCGACAAATTATCATACGTAAACTGTATTCTCTCACCACTATATTGAGCTTTGTGAATAGGTCGTTGCGTCAGCTACAAGCACCTGTAAATCTTCTTTTCATATGTCATTTTGAGACGATTTTTCTATACACATTTCCTGTTTTTTTCTTGCTTCGCAACTGAGTGCAATCTTGTTCCTCAACATTCACTGTACTATATTATTTGTACTCTCTATTTTATCAGAATTTTTTTGTTTGTCTCACTATTGTACATCACTTTTAGAAGATCAAAAATTGTATAGAATCCTATGAATTGTTCGAAGCATGAGCTACTTATAATTGTCAATTTCTTTTCACGCTTTTTTTAAGCCTCTGTTCTCATCCTCTTCACATGTATTATTTCGTGTATAACTCATGTGTAAATTTTTTTGTTTTTCATTACTCATCTTGCTGAATTATGTATTCTCTCTGCGATGTCAGAGACTATTTCTTTTACCACCTCTGACAAACCAATATATATAAATTGTAACTTCTCATTGTACAGAATCATGTATATAGGTCGTTTCACGAACCACAGACATCTGTAAACTTTGTCGTTTTTACAGTATATTCTTATCTTCAATTCCTGGTTCAACAGTGTAATTTTACTTTTCAACTGTGTAAATTTGTGTTCTCGAATACTCACTGTGATGAGTTGTGTCTTCTCTCTGTATTTTCAGAGATTATTTTTTCTTTTGTATTATCAGGAAAATTATTGTATATAACTATTTTTCATATCACCGTTGTATGTAACATGTAGTACCGCGAGCCACATTCATCTGTAAATTTTTCATCATCTGTCTTTCGAACTTTCGATTTCATGTTTGTCCCTTGATCACCTGCAACCTCCTGGTTTTCCAGGTCACCCACAATGTATCACCTTTCGGTCAGAACTTTTTTTTCATCAATATTGTGTAAAATTTATACTCTATAGTGCTCATCATTCTGGATTGATTTTACTCTCTGTATTACCAGAGATTCATATTGCCTCGCCAGATTTCTACTGCACTTAACTGTTGTCATGCAAACGTTGCACCGAATCCTGTAATTAACGAAGCGCAAGCTGCACATTCTGTTAATTTCTCATCACCTGTCTTTTGAATCTATGTCTGCAAGCTCGAATTCTGTACTATTCCTTGCATCAATACTGTGCAAAATTAATATTGTATAACGCTCTTCAAGCTGAATTGTCCCTATTCTTTGCTTTGTCAGAGACTTTTGTTGCCTCACCAGACACTCGAGTGTAATTAACTGTTTTTTTACTATCATCAATGTACAGAACCGTGTAAATAAGCAGTAGCGTAAGCTACAAGCATCTGTAAATATTTTTTTTGTCATACATCATTTGAGATGATTTATTCAAGCACATCTCCTGTATCTTTCTTCTAATAAATACTGTGTGAAAACTGAAAAAAAAAAAAAAAAAAAAATTGTCCGATCTCAAAAATTCGTTTTCCGTTGGAAAGCTTGAAATATCACAACGATGAACCTGTCTTTCGGGTTCTTTGCGCTGCATAACTCCGCCGCTAGAGCGCGTTAATGCATATTTGTCGGTGTTCAAGTAATATCTAAAAGTTATTTGAACACCGTGTTGTCGGCGTTCAAATTACTTTTAGCCATTACTTGCCGTTTATAACCGTTGACTCTTGTGTATTTACCTAATTTTTCACATTTTTAGTAAAATTATGTGGAAAAAACCCGGTGCTGCGACTTCTAAATGATCATAATACTTTCCTATAACAAAGGTGCGAGAAACTAAAAACTGCGTACTTTTCGAGTGGAAGTAGGAAACTTTTCAAATGAAGGGGCATAATTTCAAGTCTTTTCCACTCTTCCTTTCTCTTACGAAACATCTGAATTACAGCACTGCGCTGGGGAAATTTTCTCAAAAGACCGGATAAACGCCCGTTTGGATCTGGGTGGAAACAAATCAGGGCTGGCAACGTGGGAGGCGATCTCTCTACTGACGGGACTCATTTACCACACACGAGCGTGTGCTTGAAACTGTCTCTTTCCTGCGTGATGTGTATTCTGATGACTTCTACCTGCACCGTCCAATTGCGGACTTCGCAGGAAAACAAGGAACTCTCTCAAAGAACACAGTGAGGGCGTTGCGAGAGCAATCCTACCAGGATCCGGCAGTCCTTCACCCGGACAGGACCGGCCCGTAGACCCGCAGCTATTTTTCACCCCCACGGGACCAACACCCCCCCCCCTTATGCCAAAGCCGGTGTGAGACGTGCTAATGGGTAGGGGCTTTAAACTTTGGCTCTGGCTGGTAGTGTTTTGGGGTAAAAGCCCTTTATTGGGTATTGGCTGAAATTTGAACATGCACATTTATACACTGGAGGTTCCGTGCATATTGGTAGACACATTTATTTCCACGTACCCCCTCACAGAGAAATGACAAAATACACAGAAAATGATAATTACACAGAAATATTTACAAATTTACGTGGCAGCACTAGGGTCCGTGCAGCCTAGACGACTCTAGGGCAAGTCGTCGCTCCTCTTCAGTCTTCTGTCTTCTCTACTCTTCAATGAGTATTTCTTCCTGCCTAGCCACGAAGTCATTGACCAACTCAATGAGGCCTTGACGCGCTCTGTGATACGCTATCAAGATCGAGAGGTCCTTCGTTTTCCCTATGTCAGCGGCGAGGACTTTTCTCCGACCTGCAAGAGAACTGCACTCTAGAATCATGTGTGCGACGTCTGCCGTTTGGGCTCCGCAGCCGCACACTTTGTCCCTTATCGCAAAGCGGCGAGAATATACCGGCGAAACGCTATGACCGGTGAATATTTGATTCAGGGACCCTTCACATTCTAAGCCCCTGATGGAGACGCGGGGGAAGATGCGGTGGCACTTCCGATCCGTGTCCCCCCACCCCTCGTCCCATCGTAACTGCCACTCCAACAGCGTAGCCTTTTTAAGCTTTGTGCGAACACTTTGCACCGGTGTTCTCAATTCAAAGTCTATACTATCTTTTCCAGCTGCTTCCTTCGCGAGCTGGTCTGCTCTTTCATTGCCACTGGTTCCGACATGTCTTCGAACCCAGTGGAACGATACTACCACATCACTCCTTCGGTCAAATAGAGCTTTTTTACGTCTCTGACAAGAGGAGTTTTACTCCCGAACTGTTCAGGTGCTTTAAGAGCCGCTTGGCATTCTGAGAAAACCTTGACTTCCGCTGCGGAATGTGTAATCGAATGTTTTTGTCTTTAATTTTTACAACATTGCGAGGTATTTTTCATAAATGCCAGTTTCATGTAATTCATAAATTTATTTTTGGAACGTAACGATAGTTTCTTTTTTTTTACCTTAAGGGAATTTCACTCATTTTCAAAGAGTGTACCAACTTAAAGGCGCTTTCCAAAGTTTTGTGATTTCCTTGTCATCTTGAAAGGCGATTGTTGAATAAATATATTTACCCGTTCATGTCACATTCTGTTAAATTTATAACGTTGCATCTTTATTTTCCGTTGTCCGAAGCTACATTTGTTTTAAAAAGGAAAGGTATTTTATTTTACTTCTCGTTATTTTTAGAAGTGAATTCCTCCAGTCTTGTGTATTCAACCCATGGATGAGTACATTACATTCACATAACTTTGCTTTTTGTTTTAATTCTTCTTTCAAATAATTGATAAATTTTGTAGCCTTGCAATTCTTTTTTTTTTTTTTCAACACACGCTTTTTTAATGTTTTTCCAGGACTGTTGTTTCAAGCGGTTTCAAATTATTTCTTGTTATTCATGGGAATGGAGTGGATGTATTTCACGTCTATAAACTAGTATTTCATGGTTTAATCTGATATCTTCGTCGACTTAGCATTTCATTAGGAAATTAATTCGCCTCTCTACATGTGGCTTTTTTTTCTTAACATCCACTAAAATACCCCAGCAAAAACAGTCTTGCTGGCCCAGCACTATGTTGCCGCTGCCGAACCGTCAATAAAATGTCCGGGCGGCCAACAGAAGGGCCAGTAGTTCAGGCCAACAGCTGGCCAACAGTTGGCACCCCATCAGTTGTCATATGCCACAACAGGGCCATCAGTGGTCCGTCACAGGCAGTAGCTGCCACAAGTGGCCCTTCAGTGGCCCTGCAAGCACGTGCCAGAAATGATGGCTAGCCTAATGTGGTCCGCTAGTGGGCCGTTAATGGCAGCCAGCAACCACATGACGTAACTGGTGGCTTGCCGAATCTTGTCCGCCAATTTCCCAGTATTAGCCATAATAATAATAATAATAAAAAAAAGCAAGGATAACCGCAGTTTCCTAACGCGACAATTTTTTTTTTTTTACCATTAAGAAGCTTGTGAATTAACGCACTGCGGTGGGGAAATTTTCTCGACAGACCGGAAAAACGCCGTTTGCATCTGACCAGATTCGATCCTGGGCCGTTTACGTGGAAGCCGCGCTCGCTACCGACCGGACTAATTCACGACGATCGGATACGTGCTATCTGTTTGGTATGCAATTTGTAATTGAATGCTTTCCTCTTTCATTTTATAATATTGCGAGGTATTTCTCATAAAAGTCAGTTTCATATAATTGATAAATTAATTTTTTCAACGTAACGATAGTTTTTTTTTTTTTTTTTTACGTTAAGGGAACTTCACTTATTTTCAAGGCGTGTACATACTTAGAGTCGCTTTCCAAAGTTTTCTACTGTCCTTGCCGTCTTGAAATGAGATTGTTGAATAAATATATACTTACCCGGGTTCATGTCACATTCTGTTACATTTTTAACGTTGTGTCTTTCCTTTCCGTTGTCCGAAGCTACATTTGTTTTAAAGAGTAAAAGATATTTTATTTTACTTCTCGTTATTTTTAGAAGCGAATTCCTCCCAGTCTTGTGTATTCAACCCATGGATGAGTACACCACATAGCGTTGCTTTTTTTTTCTTTCAAATAATTAATAAATTTTGTACGCGTATAATTCTTTTTTTTTTTACGCTATTTTAATGGTTTTCCAGGATATGTGTTTCAAGCGGTTTCAAATTTTTTCTTGTTATTCATCCACTCCATTCCATGAATTGTTATTCATGGGAATGGAGTGGGTCTATTTCATGGCTGTAATCTAGTATTTCACTGCTTAATCTGATATCTTCGTCGACGTAAAATTTCATTAGGAAATTAATTCGCCTCTCCACATATGGTTTTTTTTCTTAACATCCACTAAAATAACACGATGGTGATAGCGTCGTCTTCAACTAACTGGTACCATGAGAGACCCAGCAAGTCGTTGCTTCTGCGCATGCGCAGTCCCGATGCTTCCACCTGCTGTTGGGGGTTGCATTGGTTGCCAGCAACGGGCCACTAGTGGCACTTGCTTGGAGGCCCACAATTCACGGCGATGCTTTAGGGCCATCAATGGCTCGCCAACTGATAGCGCTGCCACCAACGGACCACTACCGGGCCGTGAGCGGCAGATTTCAGCCAGCAGTGATCCATCACTGCCAGCTGGTGGCCAGCAGTTTCCCAGCACTTGTGTTTTTGCTGGGACACGATGGCGATAGCGTCGTCTTCAACTAACTGGTACCACGAGATACACAGCACGTATTGCTTCTGCGCGTGCGCAGTCCCGTTGCTTCCACCTGGTGTTGGGATTTCATCGGTTGCCAGCTTGGGGCCACTAGTGGCACTTGCTTGGACGCTCACAATTCACGGCGATGCTTCAGGGCCATTAATGGCTGCAAACTGATGGCGCTGCCACCAAGGGACTGCTACGGGGCCGTGAGCGGCAGATTTCAGCCAGCAGTGACCCATCACTGCCAGCTGGAGGCCAACATTTTCCCAACACTTGTGTTTTTGCTGGGAAATGTTTCGAACTGGGTTCAGAGCTGTCTTTTACAGTGTAAGTGCAATATTTTAGACTTTAAAGAATACCGGTTGAACCGATATTCGGAGAACGTCGTCATAAATAAAGCTAGGCGAATTTATTAAAATTTCGCTCTATCGAGTTTAAACTGAAAGATGCATAAGAATTCATCCAGATTGGGCAGATACAGTTAACTATTCGTACCCTACTGGAAGTAGAGCAGAATATAAAAAAAGACATAACCATTCAAAAAGAGCAAGAAAAAACTAACAAAAATATCGAATGAAAAATAATGTTGTCCGGAGAGAAATAATCCTTCAGCTGTATAAGATTCGCTGATACTCTAATAATATCTGCGAAAGCAAAAGTATCAAATGAACGGATTCGCTGCGTTGCTAAGATGCGCGGTACAGCTGAAAACGGTATGAAAACAAACCTGCGATCATACCGCACTGTGACGTTGAGTGAAAATGTCAAATGTCGCGGCGGGAGAGAACTGACTTTGAGAAAGGAAAGACTCTTGGATGTAATATTAGTGGGTTGTCCATAAGAGAAACTGAGGAGCAGCGTTTAAACATACCGAAGCCAACTGTTTTGGATGTACTGAATAAGGGGAAGACACATGGCGTGCCTGAAGCAGCAAAACGTACAGGCAGACCAAAGTAAACCAGTGAGAGAGGACGTTGAAGCCTCACGAGAGTCGTTACAGCAAATCGACGAAGTACTGCACAAGACCTCAGTGTACAAGTCAGCAAAAATGCTGGAACCTCCGGATGTCACGTGTTATTCGCAGAGAACTTCATTCCATGTGTTACCGTGGTCGTGTGGCTGTTCATAAGCCTTTCATCTCCACTCGGAATACTACTCTTCGTTTAGCATGGGGTAAAGATCATTTATCGTGGACCGTAGATCAATAGAAACGGGTCTCATGGACTGATGAATCCAGATACACGATCCATCAGTCTGATGGCCGGAGAGAAATGTTATAGTTCATTATCGCGTGTGGTCTGGCCAGCTCAGAGCCCTGATCTTAATCCCGTCGAGCACCTATGGGATGATTAGAGCGCCGCATAGGAAATTTGGAACCAAGACCTACTACCAAGCAACAGTTAGAGGCAGCATTATGCATTGAATGGAAGCGCATACCTATCGCTGCGTTCCAAAACTTTGTCCAAAGCATGTCTTGAACGGACTGTGCATGAATTAAGTCCAAAGGTGGACCGACACCGTACTAATATATGTCAATAAATGCTACGTTGTGTTTTTCTTCTAGGTGTCCGGTGACTTTTATCAATATAGTGTATGTTTGTAATCGTGTTTGACGCGAATATTGTACGCATTTCAAATTTTTAACACGAATTATTTCGACGCTGAAACAAAATGAATGTAAGTCTAAAATATAGAACTGAAGTTCTAGCAACAAAATATAAAACGACTCAGCAAATTGGTAACGTGCCCAAATCTTCGAAAACTCGTAGGTACAATGCTATTCTTCGTGCTGACCTGCTTCTTGAAAATTGATTAAAAATGTCGCGTGCTATCATAAAAGAAAATATACTCCGCTACAGTATAAACAGATAACGCTACAGTACTTGTTCTCAAAAGAAAATATTTCAAAGTGAAAACATAAAGGAAAATAATTCGAACTCTCACTAATATTAATTGACGCTTCAAATACAACATGAAGTGTAAAAGGCAACGAAAAGAGAAACTGTTAGAGCGGAAGCGCAAACAGGATTCCAGATTGAAGCAATTAAACAGCCGGTCATCATAATTAACAAGATAGGAAATGAACTCTAATGCCTATTCGTTTTATGAATACAGGGTTTTTGTGTTATTTTGAAAATGTTAAAATATCTTAAAAGACGAGGATGAACACCACAGAAATATTGGTGGCCAATCCGTATTAAATAATTCGTTAAGAAGTTGATGCAGTCCTGTGTTCCCAAAAACCACGAGAAGGATTTCCTTAGTATCGCATCTTCTTTGACGTAATGTTTCAATTTTTACAATCTCTGTTACGCTTCTTTACGCTTTCCAACCATAGGTTGAAGAAGCGTATATGCTCCAGATTTGTCCGCCTTTCCGCACGATAACTCACGCAAAAAATGGTTCAATTTCGATGTACATTTTAGTATGTGGTAGGCGAAATCTTGAGGACGAATCATGTAGAAAATGGACGAAAGTGAGTCAAAGGTCAGCATATAGGAGCTGGATCGATTTCATTGCCGTTATGCGTCATAACTTGCGTAAAAATGGTTCGATTTCGATTACATTTTAGTATGTGGTAGGCGACTACTTGGGGACGAATCATGTTGAAAATGGACGAAACTGAGTCAAAGGTCAGAATATAGGAGCCGGATTGATTTCATTGACGTTATGCGCCATAACGTGCGTAAAAATGGTTCGATTTCGATTACATTTTAGTATGTGGTAGGCGACAACTTGGGGACGAATCATGTTGAAAATAGACGAAAGTGAGTCAAAGGACAGCATATAGGAGCCGGGTCCATTTCATTGCCGTTATGCGTCATAACTTACGTAAAAACGGTTCGCTTTCGATTACATTTTAGTAAGTGGTAGGCGACAACTTGGGGACGAATCATGTTGAAAATGGACGAAAGTGGGTCAAAGATCAGCATATAGGAGCCGGATCGATTTCATTGCCGTTATGCGTCATAACTTGCGTAAAAATGGTGTGCTTTCGATTACATTTTAGTAAGTGGTAGGCGACAACTTGGGGACGAATCATGTTGAAAATGGACGAAAGTGGGTCAAAGATCAGCATATAGGAGCCGGATCGATTTCATTGCCGTTATGCGTCATAACTTGCGTAAAAATGGTGTGCTTTCGATTACATTTTAGTAAGTGGTAGGCGACAACTTGGGGACAAATCATGTTGAAAATGGACGAAAGTGAGTCAAAGGTCAGCATATAGGAGCCGGATCGATTTCATTGCCTTTATGCGTCATAACTTGCGTAAAAATGGTTCAATTTCGATTACATTTTAGTATGTGGTAGGCGAAAACTTGAGGACGAATCATGTTGAAAATGGACGAAAGTGAGTCAAAGTTCAGCATATAGGAGCCGGATCGATTTCATTGCCGTTATGCGTCATAACTTGCGTAATAATGGTTCGATTTCGATTACATTTTAGTATTCCAGCAAAAACAGTCTTGCTGGGCCAGCACTGGGTCATTGCTGGCAGCCAGCACTACCAGCAATTGCCCAGCAGTAGGTTGCCGCTGCCGAACCGTTAATAAAATGGCCGGGCGGCCAACAAAGGGGCCAGCAGTTCAGGCCAACAGTTGGCACCCCATCAGTTGTCATATGCCACAACAGGGCCATCAGTGGTCCATCACAGGCAGTAGCTGCCACAAGTGGGCCCTTCAGTGGCTCTGCAAGCACGTGCCAGAAATGATGGCTAGCCTAATGTGGTCCGCTAGCGGCAACCGGAAACCACGTGACGTAACTGGTGGCTTGCCTAATCTTGTTCGCCAATTTCCAAGTAGTAGCCATAATAATAATTAGATAACCGCAGTTTTCCAAAGCTACAATTTTTTTCTACCCTTACGAAGCTTATGAATTTACGAACTGCGCTGGGGAAATTTTCTCAACAGATCGGAAAAACACCAGTTTGTATCTGAGTAGATTTGAACCTGGGCCCTTGGCGTGATAGCTGAGCTCTCTACCGATCGGACTAATTTGGCTCGCTCGCGCATGTGCTTAAAGCTGTCTGTTTGGTATGCAATGTGTAATCGAATGCTTCCCTCTTTCATTTTACAATATTGCGAGGTATTTTTCATAAAAGTAAGTTTCATATTATTCATAAATTATTTTTTTCAACGTAACGATAGTTTTTTTTTACCTTAAGGGAACTTCACTCATTTTCAAGGCGTGTACATACTTAGAGTCGCTTTCCAAAGTTTTGTACTGTCCTTGCCGTCTTGAAAAGAGATTGTTGAATAAATATATATTTACCCGGGTTCATGTCACATTCTGCTACATTTTTAACGTTGTGTCTTTCCTTTCCGTTGTCCGAAGCTACATTTGTTTTAAAGAGTGAAATATATTTTATTTTACTTCGCGTTATTTATAGAAGCGAATTCCTCCCAGTCTTGTGTATTCAACCCATGGATGAGTACACCACATAGCGTTGCTTTTTTTTCTTTCAAATAATTAATAAATTTTGTACGCGTATAATTCTTTTTGTTTTTCCAACAAACGTTGTTTTAATGGTTTTCCAGGACATTTGTTTCAAGTGGTTTCAAATTTTTCTTGTTATTCACCCACTCCATTCCATGAATTGTTATTCATGGGAATGGAGTGGGTGTATTTCATGGCTGTAATCTAGTATTTCACGGCGTTATCTGATATATTCGTCGACGTAAAATTTAATTAGGAAATTGATTCGCCTCTCCACATATGGATTTTTTTCTTAACATCCACTAAAATAACACGATGGCGATAGCGTCGTCTTCAACTAACTGGTACCCTGAGAGACACAGCAAGTGTTGCTTCTGCGCATGCACAGTTCCGTTGCTTCCACCTGCTGTTGGGGGTTGCATTGGTTGCCAGCAACGGGCCACTAGTGGCACTTGCTTGGAGGCCCACAATTCACGGCGATGCTGCAGGGCCATCAATGGCTCGCCAACTGATAGCGCTGCCACCAACGGACCACTACTGGGCCGTGAGCGGCAGAATTCATCCAGCAGTGACCCATCACTGCCAGCTGGTGGCCAGCAGTTTCCCAGCACTTGTGTTTTTGCTGGGATGTGGTAGGCGACAACTTGGGGACGAATCATGTTGAAAATGGACGAAAGTAAGTCAAAGGTCAGCATATAGGAGCCGCATCGATTTCATTGCCGTTATGCGTCATAACTTGCGTAAAAATGGTTCGATTTCGATTACATTTTAGTAAGTGGTAGGCGACAACTTGGGGACGAATCATGTTGAGATGGACGAAAGTGAGTCAAAGGTCAGTATATAGGAGCCGGATCGATTTCATTGCCGTTATGCGTCATAACTTGCGTAAAAATGGTTCGATTGCGATAACATTGTAGTATGTGGTTGGGGACCACCTCAGCACAAAGCCTATTGAAAATGAACGAAATGGGGTCAAAGGTCAGGACATAGGAGCGGGTTCGATTTTATTGACCTTTTTCGTCATATAACCTACGTAAAAATGGTTCGATTTCGATGAAATTGTAGTATGTGGTAGGGGACCACCTGGGAACTGATCGTATTGAAAATGGTAGAAATGGAGTCAAAGGTCAGGACATAGGAGGGGATCCATTCCATCGCCCTTATGCGTCATTACTTACGTAAAAATGCTTCGATTGAGACAAAACTTTATCATGTTGTTCCGGCGGTACACTGAACCGGTTATGTTCAATATCATCGAAATGGGGGCAAAATGTCAAGACATAGGAACGAGATTTTTTCCACATCAATTATCCTCGTAACGTGATTAAAAATGCTTCTATTGCGACAAAACATTAGCATGTTGTTCCGGAGGTATACTGAACTGGTTCTGTTGAATATCATCGAAATGGATTCAAAGGTTAGGGCACTGGGGCGAGAGTTATTCCACAGTCATTATCCTAATAACTTGAGTAATAACTTGAGTAATGATTTCTGGTATCTTGGAAAGTGTATCATAATCAATGCATTGCATGATTTTACTAACTTGTTCCCATTTAGTTCATTATTTTTGCTAAATCAATCTTTTGTATTCTTTACGGTTTCCTTCCCTAGGTAGGAACAGCCAAACCACCTAAAATCAATAATGGTCACACGTTCCTGAAAGAAATAGCAATCATTTACTAGGTTTTAGCTTTTAGATATCATAACTGTTCTTATTCTTTTAAGTAAGTAAGTTTGAAATCTTAACATGATATTCAAGTTTAAGCTTTGTTAAAGCTTTTGATTGCATTAAATTTTCAATATTTCTATTGATATCAATCTCATGGGAACATTTCTTAGATATTCTTAAAATCTGAACTGTAAACACATTCTACATAACTTTATTAAAGCTATTACTCCTCCGGTTAATGCCCTGAATTGCATGAAAAGTAAAAAGCGTACTCTTGTCAAAAGCTGTCATACAAAGTTGTCCAGAATTGGTCAATGAAAAAAGTTCTTGTTCACTGAGATTCCTTTTGTTCAGTAAAAAGATGCCACGGTATATACACAGTCGAGTCACATTATTGTGGCCACCAGCTGATAACCAGAGTAACCGCCGTGTGCAGCGCGGACAGCAGCTAGACGAGCTGGGGGTGACTCAATAACGTGCAGGAAGGTGTTCATAGGTATTTGAAGCCATTGCTGACTGAAGTGCATCTGACAGCTGCTCGAGTGTGCGTGGTGGAGGATCCATAGAGCGAACAAAACGATCGAGGTGGTCCCACAGATGCTCAAATGGGTTTAAGTTTAAGTCTGGGGAATTAGGGGGCCAAGGAAGTACTTTGAGATCTTCATCGTGCTCTTCCAACCACTCTCGGACATTTCTAGCTGTGTGACAAGACGCATTGTCGTTCTGGAAGATCTCATTCGCCCCAGGGAAGACATTCAGCATGTATAGGTGTACATGGTCTACATGGATGGATTCATAACGACTTCGGTCCATAATGCCTTCCACAGGTATGAGTGGACCCATAGAATTCCACGAAAACTTTCCCTAGACTAGAACGCCGCCCCCACCAGCCTGTGTTCTTCGAACAATGGTTGAAGAATGCTGGTTCTCCGATGTTTCTCGCCTTATACGCCAAAGGACATCCTCTCGATTAATCAGAACACGTGACTCATCGGAGATGGTAATCCTTTGCCAATCAGCGGAGGTCCAATTCTGATACTGCTGAGCAAATGTAAGCCTCTGCTGCCGATGCACCTTCGTTAGGATAGGTGCAGTGAACATCCGCCTGCATCGGAACCCCATACGCAGCAGGGTTCGCTGAAATGTCGTTTTAGGCACACTTCCGGTAGCTCCTCTGGTTCATTCGGCCATTGACGTTGCTCCACTGTAGCGTGTCAATCGGCCATCATGTACCTTCGCAGCTGACGTTCAGATCTCACATCAATGGCGCGTAGTGCTCCAGAGTTTCCACGTCGCTTATTCTCAGTGGTGCCATTTGTCCATTCCCGATACACTTTAATTATAGCAGCACGCGAACATTTCAAAGACTGCGCTGTACCCCCACCCTTGGCATGAAAGCCGATAATCATCCCTTTTTGCAAATCTGATAAATCGCTCCTTTTTTCCATGACAGCAATGAGTGATATGTTTTCAGAATGCCTACAGCACACCTTATATACCCTTCATGCCAGCCCACGACACGTGACTTCTTTCACTGGCTGTCCGCTGTTGAAGCCAAAAATAGGAGGTGATCACAATAATGTGACTTGATTGTGTATATTGATTGAAGAAGAACTGATAAGCATTTTGTTTTATGGAACGCACATCATCGATTATTATCTGTTGCAATGCTCGTCAAACCTTTTTGCTGATAACAAAAGAAAGCTTTAAACATATTGAACGAGAAAAATAATTGAATAAGGGAGGAAATACGCTTTGCTAATGTTCGAAAGAACTGAATTGAACGATTGAAGATAACTCTATCGATTAATTACTACTCGTTTTTTTGCGGATAACAAATCAAACCTTTAAACGTATTGAACGATAAGAGTAATTGAATAAGTAAGGAAATACGCTTTAGGTGGTCTCACAGATGGAAAGAACTGAGTTGCACGATTGACGATAAACCAAATCGATTATGTAAACTGTATCGATTATGTAAACTGTATCGATTATGTAAACTGTATCGATTATGTGCTACTCATTTTTTGCGGATAACAAAGCAAACCTTTAAACAGATTGAACGACGAGAGTAATTTAATAAGTGAGGAAATACTCTTTGCTAATATTGTCGATAACTGCATCGATTATTTACTATTCGTTTCAAAAGTCACGAACACATATCTTCTTTTTTTTCTGTGGTTGGAAATTTATATGAAGCATGGTAAATGTTGAGATCACAGCAGATTTAGATATTCCCAGATAAAAAAAAAAAAAAGGAAACTACCTGAGATGAATTTCCTTATGTTCTTCTTTCAATGAACTGTTTCACAAAGAGGTTCAGCGTTACATAAAGAAAAAGGGGAGTAAACGAACTTAAATATGTAAGAATATGAAAATGCAACTTGATAAAGGTCGAGAGAGCACGTTCAATCCTCCTAATGACGGTTTACCCTGAGATAGTCTGATCCAAATGTATTTCCTGGTATAACGCAAAAATGTAAAGAGAAAATAAATCCCAGAGGAAAAACAAACTTCATAACATCCTCTTGTTGTTCTTTCTTAGCTTTTTTTTCTTTTTTTTTATCTTCTTTTTCTTCAAAAGAAACCTCTGGAGCCTAATTACAAAAGCGGATTTTCCGGCGAACAGGGCGCTGCCGTTGAAGACACACGAGTTTTATGCAACACCGCAACAACCTTAACGAATACTTCCCCCTGCTTTTTCTTTACATTAGCTGCTTCACTCGTTGTTTTCTTTGCCTCTGTCTTTATTTTTCGATTCCCACAAGCAAGACTCCCTTCGTAAAGGGTTTATGTTCGATACAGGAGAAACATGTGCGATCGAAGGATATGTAAATAAGAATTTCATTTCAGCAAGAATACATAAAAAAAGTGGGAACTAACCGAACTGAAAGGAACGAAGTTATAAATCTCAAAACTTGCGTGAATCTTTTTCGCAAGGAAGTTTCCAGTGTTCCAGATTTTGCGAACGAAAGAACTTCGAGTGGAAGTGTTATAGCACGTTATTTCTTTTTTTTTTTTTTTTTTTTTGTTATGGGAATGGTGGAAGATAAAATGTTTCAATAATTCATCCAAAAAAAAAAAAAAAAGATATTGGGCTGCTAATTAGAGATGCTAATATCAGATTGAATTAGAATGCTAATATTATGAGATATACATTTTCCTGGAATTTTTTGAACTACCTCTCTTTTTGGTCTTCATTGAATATACAAAAAAATTTATATTCTTCATATTTCATCAGTTTTCCTTTAAAGCTGCGAAAGATGACATAAAGTAGTGTTAGATGGTTGATCATGTACACTTAACGGAAAAGTTATTATACACACCTACTTAGTAACGTCCTGCTTCACCTTTCTCCTTCACAGCATGTAATTGTTTTTAATTAATCACTTATAACGACATTACTTTTCGTAATATATGCGGTTCTTATACGTCTGGAGCTTCTTAATGTCATGCTCTGGATAGCTAGCACAAAATCTTTAATTATACAAAGGCCGTACGATAAAAATTAAGAGTAATATTATTTTTGAGTTGGCAACAGTGCAAAGGGGGAAAATAACCACGCAGACTACTAACTGAATTAAGGAAGTATCTATGGCAACAGTTATTAGCCGTAGCAGACGATTCTGGTTTTGTTATTGCTCAGTTGTTTATGGTACGTCTGCATTTCGCCACACAGTTATGGAGGTTAGTGGCTCAGAGTTAAGAAGTGAAATGCGTTGTGCAATAAATATTTGCTATCGTTTAGGTAAAACGGCTCCAGAAACAGTTGATTTAATGAAAAAAGCTTACAAAGATAAATGTTTGGGTGAGTCAATGATTTTTAGATGGCACCATGATTTCAAAAAAGGGTGTTTGTCGGCAGAACTCGCTTCTAGGTCTGGTTGACCTGAGAGTGTTGTTACGAAGTGTAATAGTTTCAGATGATAGATGGCGCCAGGTGTCTCATGTAATGAAAAATCTTGTCAAACACGGAATACAACAGACATGGCTTCCCCAGTGAAGGAAGCAGTGTGTGTGTGTGTGTGTTTTGGTTTGCGCAGTCAAAATCTCTAACAATAGTTCAGCGTAAGTTCAGAATGGAGTATAAGAGACAGTCGCCGACACGAAGGAGCAACGAACAATGTGTAAATGAATTCAAAGCAAAAGGAAATGTCTTGAAACGCAAAAGCAGTGGAAGACCTTCTATTTCGGATGAAAAGTTGGAAGACGTGCGTACAGTTTATCTGTACCTGGACGTGATAGGACAATTCCTAATTCCACAACTCCAGGACATTCAAGACATCATTTACCAACAAGATGGAGCTCCTCCGCACTGATCTTTGGATGTATGCAGATCTTTAGACCACCATTTTCCAGGGCGTTGGATGGAACGTGAGGGTCCGACGGCATGGCCACCCAAAAACGCCCATAAGAGTGGGGGGGGTAGGATGCTCGAGCCCCCACCCCTATCTGTTGGTATAGCAAAATGGTTGATAAATTTAAAACACTAAAATAGACGAAACCTTTTTTTAAAGCATTTTTAAAAATAATAAGATAATAATGATTGATTACAACAATTATTTTTTGTTGTATTTTAGTATTTTGTACATTTACTAAAATGTTTGACAGCCTTAAAGGAGGTAAGGATTTATCTTAGCCCCACCTAAAAGTACTCATATGGGCGCCACTGTGGCCACCCCAGTCTCCTGATATTACCCGATGCGAATTTTTTCTTTGGGGTTTTATTAAGGACATTGTGTACAACATAATAGTTGCATCTATCACTGCCTTCAAAGAACGCATTGCTGCAGCTTTCCTGCTTGTTACACCTGACATTCTGCAATGTACGAGGGTGGAACAGGACTATCGTTTAGACACATTGCAAGCAACCAGCGAAGTACACGTGGAGACCTACTGACATTTGTTTTTTTTTAATTTCACATTTACCATGTGTTTTGACATTAAAAGGAAATGTTATTTATTGTAGTTTTTTTTTTCAATAGCATACTGAAGTTGTATACTTATTTCGATAATCCGCTGTGCAGCACATAAGGGTCGGAGATTGGTATTTGCACTCAAAGTCATAGGTTCTCTTCTGAATTATCAATTGAAGGGTTTTCATGTTCATGGGATGCAAGTCACTATGCAAAATATTTTCGTACTATTCCTGCTTTTAATGATGTATGTAGTTTTTTTTTATTTTTCTAAAGCAGCAGCAGCAGCATATTTCAACTAGTAGGCACGTCTCCGTCGCTGAAAGTCCGATAGACGAAAAAAGTGTTTTACCTTCACACAGATTTTTCTTTCTTTTTTTATAGAGAGCAGGTTACGTGAATTTTCTGCTTTTCGAAATTCAGTTTCCAAGTACGGACTAAAGTCGATATTTCGATTTGTGATCGCTTTAGTGCATTTGAAAGACCGATTTAAAATGGTATTTTTGTACCTGACTCGATTTCCTATGACGAACATTTCCTCAGTTAACATTAACTCTTATTTGTAAGATTTAGTATTCCAAAAAATGTTAGTTGATTATTACATTCTGTATTATCGTACATTATTTCACTTTGAAAGACCTACTAGTTCGGCGTATTTTACTTGTTTTGTTTTATTTATTTTTGTTGGCCGGCATTACTGTTTTCTTCAAACAATATTTGGTTAAGGTGATTCCACCTAAAATCGCTGCCATATGTTTCCAATTGTAACACTTCTTTACATATTTTCTTCGCAGTTATTGTGTTCCGAAGGATGAAAATTTACATGTCTATAAAATTTAACTTTAAGTTATAGTATGGAATTAATACTTGCTAAACCATAACTATAATTAAGCAATCCAACAATTGTTTGTCTCATGACGTCATCAATGTACAGGTAGCGCCATCTATTAACAGGTTTGAACATTACTCAAAGAAAAATTATTGATCTTTAATATAATTATGGTTATGTTTTAGCAAGTACATATTAAGTATCCCTTGTTATAACTTAAAGTTAATTTTATCGATGTGCAAATTTTCATAGTTGGGAATACATTAATTGCGAAGAAAATATGTAAAGAAATTTTAGTATTGGAAACATAAGGCAGAGATTATAGGTGGAACCACCTTAACGATGTTCAGTGATTGAGGTGTCTTCCTTGAAGATTTCAAAGATACGCATTCCCTCTTTGTTTTTCGGTGTATTTATTTGTACCCATAGTCACTCCAGTGAATTATTTAGTGGAATTATCCTTGAATACGCTTCTGAAATAAACCGTTCAACGGATAGTGACCCAGGTTGTAGCGGATCCAGCGCTGCGCGACTGGGGTAATGATCCCTTTCCCAAGCAAACTGATTGAAGTTATCGTGATACATGCAGTGATTTTCGGAAAATATTTTATAACAATTAAAATGTGTTGTAAATTTGCGGTTTAAATGTTCTTTTCTAACTTCAGAGAGAAAGAGAGAGCGAGGGAGAAAGAGAACGACAGAGAGAATGAGAGAGGGGGAGAAAAAGTGAGGTTAAAGAGAGAGAGAGAACGAAGGAAAGAAGAAATGAGAGAGATAAAGAGACAGGAAGTGAGAGGGAAAGAGGGAGAGAGAGAGAGAGAGAGAGAGAGAGAGAAAGAGAGGGAGAGAAGAAATGAGAGAGATAAAGAGACAGGAAGTGAGACGGAAAGAGACAGAGAGAAGAAATTAGAGAGATAAAGAGACAGGAAGAGGGGGAGAGAGAAGGAGGGAGAATGCGAGCGTTAGAGAGAAAGGGAGAGGGGTAAAAGAAAGAGAAAGACTGCGAGAGAGAAAAAGAGTGAGAGAAAGTGAGAGCGAGAGAGAATGAGTGAGAATGAGAGAGAGAAAAAGTGAGAGAGAAAGAGATAGAGAGAGGGAGGAAGTGAAAGAGAGAAAGAAATAGAGAGAGAGGACGAGAAAGAAAGAGAGAAAGAGAAAGTGGGAAAGAAATAGAGAGAGAGAGGACGAGGAAGAAAGAGAGAGATAAAGAGACAGGAAGTGAGACGGAAAGAGAGAGAGAGAAGAAATTAGAGAGATAAAGAGACAGGAAGTGAGAGAGAAAAAAAGACAGGAAGAGGGGGAGAGAGAAGGAGGGAGAATGCGAGCGTTAGAGAGAAAGGGAGAGGGGAAAAAGAAAGAGAAGGAATGCGAGAGAGAAAAAGAGTGAGAGAAAGTGAGAGCGAGAGAGAATGAGAGTGAGAATGAGAGAGAGAAAAAGTGAGAGAGAAAGAGAGAGAAAGAGAGAGAGAGGGAGGAAGTGAAAGAGAGAAAGAAATAGAGAGAGAGAGGACGAGAAAGAAAGAGAGAAAGAGAAAGAGGGAAAGAAATATAGAGAGAGAGGACGAGGAAGAAAGAGAGAGAGAGAAAGAGGGAAAGAAATAGAGAGAGAGAGGACGAGGAAGAAAGAGAGAGAGAGAAAGAGGGAAAGAAATAGAGAGAGAGAGGACGAGAAAGAAACAGACTGAGAGAGAACAGAAAGGAAAAAAAAAGACTAGTTTCAGAAACAAAGGAAGCTAAGAGCAGAAGAAAATAGAGATTTTGACTGGTCATGAAAATCAGTGAGTGTGGTTTGTTTAATGCAATATTTTCACAAACTTCCGAGTGGAAATCGCCCGTAAGACAATGAATGTCACAGGAATGAGTTGATGAAGTAAAGTGCATGAAATCTCCTTTCAAAAGAAGTGTGAATGCAGTGCGAAGCAATAAAGGAATATTTTAAAGAGGAATTACCGGTCATTCTGCTTACGAATGATCCTGTTATTCAAGTTGGAATTTTTTTATTAAATTAATCCATCAGAATGGAAGGGCTCAAATTTATTTTTAAAAATTCTATCCAGACTTGATATTTAAACAGTAAGGTGCTCGGTTTTTTGCAAAGTAGGCAATTGAACGCCTGCAAAAAAGCACCGATTTTTCAACCGCTTTTCCTGCATTATAATTTGAATATTTAGCTATTTTTTGTACAGAAGATTTTAATAAAGTCGTGCAATGCCATGTAGTAGTGTGTGTGCGTGTGTGTGCGCGTGCGCGTGAGACAGAGAGAACCAGAGAACCTTTCCAAAAAGTCTCTTTATCAATCTCTTTGTCTTTTCTTTCGTTTTCTTAGCCAGAGAATCCCCGATCGCTAAGATAAGCCTAAGGATATGCCCCTGGAGTCAGACAGTCACATGTCACATACAAAAGTCTAAATAAATTCAAAGGTTCTACTTCGGGTAATAACTCGAAGTATCACCGGCACAGCGTGTATGTAAGTGATACTGACGAATCGTACATCCCTTATCTGTTCAGAGGTGATCTCGTCCTATGCCATACCGCTTCCTGCTGTGTCGCGCGATTTCGAATTTATGTAACCAGTAAGGGCAAGTTTTGATCACACCTCGTATAAATTTCACAAACTTCAGAAAAATATTCTAATTTGAAAATCAAGATATTGCTGTACAGTACATTATATAGAAAATACACTCACGGGCAATGAAATTTCTGCACATAGAAGAAAACATAGAAAACATACCACAACCGCAAAACTTTGCAAATAGTTAGATTGCGTTCTGGTATGCAAATGAACCACGTTTGGTGTGATTGCTCATGACTGTACACCCTCTGGTGGCGCTGCAAGCATGAAGCAGGAGTCTTATAAACCGGCTTGTACTCGATATCCCATGAAAGCGAAGAGTACCGGCAGACGCAAGCAAGAGTACAGAGCGGCAGAAATGACGGGTAGACGTCAGAGACTTCAGTTTACACAACGTCTGGACTTTGAGAGAGGTCGGATCCTTGAGCTGAAAACTGGAGGGTGGTCGGCGTGCCGTATAGCCCGCCACGTGGATCGTTCTGACCATACCGTCCGACTGTGTTCGGAGCAGAAGACACGTGACGGCACAGCCACACGGCGGAGCGGCTTTGGACGGACCAGGAGGACCATTGGTAGAGAAGATCGACGGATCGTGCGCCAGGAACGAACGAATCCCACGGGGACCCGGTCCACTATACACGCAGATGTAGCGGCTCTTTTGTACCCACGAACCTCTTTCCGAAGCCTCGCGGAAGCGAATCTGCGATCCCAGCGCCCCTTACGTGGGATGCCACTAATTCCAGAACATCGCCGTCTCCGTGTGCAGTGGTGCCAGCCCAGAGTGACGTGTAACGCCACCGACTGGCAACGTGTGGTGTTTAGCGATGTGTGCCGCTTCGTTTTGGGGAAGGATGGGCATCGTGTCCGGGTGTGGAAGTCCCCAGGTCAACGACACAATGTCAACCTCGCTATCAAGCGCCACACCTCCCCCAATGCAGGCATTACTGTATGGGGATCCATTGCTTACGATAGCCGATCAGCTCTAGTAGTTGCACGTGGATCATTGACGGCCTAGCGGTATGTGGACAAGATCCTTAGGCCCCATATGATCCCATTCCTTCCAGGTAAGCTATACCTACAGGACAATGACCGCCCGCACACAGCTCGGGTTGCCCAGGACTGACATATCCAGACACTTCAAGGGCCTGCCCACTCCCAGGACATATCCCCTATCAAGAATGTGTGAGACCAGTTGAAACGCCAGCTGCCGCCGTGCCTTACTATATCCGTGATTTAGAGCACAACATCCATTCATCGAGTGTTTTCTAATTTTACTTATGTATATAACCTTGATAATAATTGAATTGTGTCGCATGTTTGAAAATTGCTATTTTCGATCACTAAAAAGATCGCACTGTGCTGTAGATATGTACATTGATTTAAAATATTGCTGAACAAGAATTATGTTTCATTTGCATCAGAATGCCCAAGCTTGTTCATCTCCTGAGTTCAATTCTTCATTGAATTGATTGATTACCAGTTTGTTAATTGCATTGTATTATTAATCCTTGTAAATACGTTGTTTTAAACTCTCAGAGAGATTGCACCGTATTGCAAGAGACGAGTTGTCCCATGATTCCTACTTTACGTTCTTCATTAAGTGTGTATTAGCACGGTTATGCATTTTTGAGTAAGAGGTTATTCAAATTTGTCAAATATGTTCTTTTGAGTATGTAGAAGCCCAGACATGTTTGTTTATAATCATTGTTCATGTGCAGTGTGCATTGCTCCCTATTCTCCATTTTTTTTTTTTTTTTGGTTGGAGGTTTAACGACCACCGTGAGCAACTCAATGGGCTATAAGCAGTCTCCCGTCCCTAGTTTAGGGTCACTGGTTCCAGGGAAAGGAGAGAGCCAGTGCCGTAAGACAAGCACTACATCCATGCGTCACCGGGATTCGAACTCGGACCCCGTTCGGACGAATGACAAGAGACCATCGCTTAGACACAACTGCGCCACCGGGGGGGGGGGGCTCTCCATTTTTCAATTTGTGCACTATGCTGTACATTTTGTATATAGATTTTAGCGTTTGACGATCATAGATTGTATTTTAATGTGTTCTACCTTGAATAAAGATATTTTGAAACCAATACCAGTGAGCCAGTCTGCCGGAGGACAACATCAGGCGTCCGTTCGCCTCTGTTTTGGTGAGAAAAAAAATTTGAATTTAATTCATTTTGGGTATATTGAATTGGATGTTATTTATTAAACGTTATATTTATGCTGGTATTGAATTTTAAATATGGAAATTATAGAAAAATTAAATTTGGGAGATGGGTGGATGCATTTCGAAACAAAAATATTTTCTAAGTACTAGAAAAGGCCATGAACATCCTAAACAAAAATGCATCTGAAAATTTACATTCCACAAGAAGTTATTGGAAAGTTTGCGTTGTTTGTGTTCAAGCAGAGTTGAGTCACCTGAAAGTGCAAAAATAAGTGGATATTGTTGCATGTGTATGAAAATGTGTCACTATAAGTCATACGATAAAATGTACTCGTTCAATAACAACTTGTGGAGGCGGTGAAAGTCAATTTAAAAAAGGTTAGGACAAAAATTGCAGTTATGAAAAACCTTATAATACCAGGATTCGGATCGATAGCCTTAGTCAAGCTAAGGGGGAGTACATGGGACCAAGTCATGGAAGACAACAGCACACAAAAACTTTTACACTGCACTCATTTTGAACTTTTTTTTGAAAGGCTACTGCCTGTATTTATTATTTTTCTTTAAAAACTTAACCAGTTAATTTTAATGGACAAACAGATGGTATTTCCTTTTTTTCTTGTTTGCTTAAACACAGCAGTATAAAACAGAATCTCAATTTACTTTCTATTTCTATTTGGCCACTGGCCTTATGAACAGCACAACTTTACATATTTCAACACAGTTGGTTTGAACACTAGGCATGCATCCAAAATTATACCATGATTCACATAGCTTAAAAAAAAATACTGGATTATTTTTAATTCTACAAGGTGGACAAATTCTGTTCTTTTGAAACGTACTCTCTTCTCTCTCACCCAGTTAGCTCAATGACCAATTTACAATTTTACACTTATTGATTTAAATTTAAACAATCTTAGCAAACTCCGCAATCTCCCAGACCAGATTCAAAGACTTCAATTAAATTTACAGTTATTTTAAGAGCCACAAATTATACTTTAACAAATCTACTATCAGCAAGTAAACAAACCAAGTAAATTATCCTCAAAACAGAATTTACACTGAGCACAAGCATTAATTAACATTACATAACCTATAGAACTACCCTGAATGAACCTACTTCACTTATAAAGAAACCTCACTAACTAATCTTAAAAATTATCACTATTCATAACATCAACATAATTCAGAAATTCAAACAATCTTCTTGCACTAGCTTGCTCATAAAAATCACCTCACTCTGCACTTCACATAATAGCTCAGGATACTTAATAACTCTATACTGTAAACAAAAGCTCAAAATACCAATTAACTAACTTTCCAAACTAAATATCAAGTTCACTAACACCAACAACCAGAATTTAGAATTTACATCCCTAGCACTACAGCAAATCATAAACAAATAAATTTAGATACTTTAAATCACCAAACAAACTTGAATTTAACACCTGCAGTGAATTACTGAGGTAGCGGTGAGGCAAATACTCTCAGTTCAGACACTACCCTGGGTTTTGAGAACCAACACAGGAAGAAAATACCAAGTCAGGCTGAAGGCGTGAAATTGGGTCGTGAATCCACTTTCAGCCTATGCAAAGGGAAAGGAAAAAATCCTCAAGTGTGACACATCATCATCAGGCACAGAATTTCCTCTAACATGATCTCACCACATTTCTTGAAGCAACGCCCGACCGACCCTCGCTGGCAGTACATATCTCCGTGAGCAGCGAAACTACTGGGGGGGGGGGGGTTTGAAGACAAGTTTTCCCAAAACCACGTCTTCAAGGATCTCCCCCTTTTCGAACCAATGCATGATCCCACCTTGATCAACCACGCCTGCAAGAGCCTGTCGTACTTCAACCCTAAATACTCCAGGCACATCTGGCCCAGAACTAACACAACTATATCTCAGGAACAATTCACTTATCTCTGTATATATCCCAAGAAATTCTAAATCACAATATCCACATATATCCCAGGAAAATTCACTTATCTCTCTATATCCCAAGAAATCCTAAATCACTATATCCACATATATCCCAGGAAAAATTCACTTATCTCTCTATATCCCAAGAAATCCTAAATCACTATATCCACATATATCCCAGGAAAAATTTCCTTATCTCTCTATATCCCAAGAAATCCTAAATCACTATATCCACATATATCCCAGGAAAAATCACTTATCTCTCTATATCCCAAGAAATTCTAAATCACTATATCCACATATATCCCAGGAAAAATCACTAGCAAGGAAATTCTTCTGCACCATGGCAATGCAGGTCCACTTCAGACAATAACACTGACCATTTACATAACCCACTAAATATTTTCAACTTATTGAAAATTAAAATTACATTTAGACTTTTAACCTTATAGTAAAAACAAGAAAATTTAGGCCAAAGAAAAGAACAATTAATTCTGGAACTGGTGAGCAAAAGTGTGTCTTCTCAACCCATGATGTTCATTCTTTTTGTGAAATACTAAACTTGAGAACAAAAAAATACTTTAACTTCTATTCTGCACATATCGCATCCTGGTGAAAATTCCCTACTCAGAGCCCTCTGCCCTAGGACAAGTTCCCTGCTTGCCCTAAGATCACCCCTTTCCAATGGGAGATTAACACTCATCTGGAGCATGTAAAATACTGGTCCTCAATTAACACTCCTACCATCTCAATTTCGACACCCAACACTCCAAGAATGTAAACAGCACTTTAGGTTTCCAATTTCATCACACTATAATATGTTCCCAAAATTCCAATATAAATCATCCCATAATTTATCTTCACTCAAAAAAAAAATAACTCAACGCTGTAAAAAGGCTAGAGAAAAAATGTTTACAATTATTTTATCACCCACGACATCACAATAACACTGCTTTTCAATTATCACATGCCCAACTAAACTATTATCGATGCACCAAAATTCACTGTGCCCAACTATTAAACTAAATTTTTCCGATACATCAAAATTTACTGGCCTGGGAAGTTGCTAAAATACCAGACATGACAGCACAAAAAAAAAAAACATAAATGAAAGCATTTTCAACTCCCCTCTCTTTTTTTTTCTTTTTTTCTGAATTCGTACCTGAGTAACTAATACATTTTAATTTTGAAAGCTGAACGACGACACAGCCAAAATCAGAGGGAAAAAAAACTTGCTCTTTTTCTTTTTGTTTCTTATGCTCAGCTCGAAGTTTAGGTACCCTGCGTGGGATGTTATATATCAATACAAAAAGATATGAACTAAAACATTACCTTCGAGCTGGCGTTCTTTTTTTTTCTTCTTCTTTTTCCTTTTCACCATAGTTTACAGTCCTGGCACAACCACATTCTCGTTAGAATTGCTTTCTTTGTTGTCTTCCTCCCAGTTCCTTCCTTAAACGGTTAATGGCCGAGGTAACCATTTTCGAAACCTCGGGATGAGATGGAACCTTTGAGGCAGGCCTCCTTTTCGGAGTATCAGCCGAGGGTGAAGCTGTAAAGGCTGGGCCCATTCTTTCCGGAATTTCCATAAGGGAGAAGGCATGTCCCCCTTCTTTTCCTTAGCGACACTGTTCCAGCCTGCCGCCATTTTGTTCCTCAGGGCGAGGTTCCCGGCCGGCGGAATGCCGCTTTAACTGCGTTCTACATCGTCAAAAAATTTTTAATAGGCAGCCCAGATCCAGAGTGTCCCCTTGTGGTGGACTGGTGGTCAGCAAGATGCTGCCATGGAAAAAACTCTTTTTTTCTCTGTGGTTCTCTCCCGCCAAAAGGCGAGGAGAAAAAAAAAACTCCGCCGTCCCCTCTTTCTCTGACGTCCAGCAGCAAGACAAGAGCAAAAGTGACTCTCAACGGATAAAAACTCTGGGGGTGCTTGAAACCGCTGACCCCTCTCATTGGTCGAAACTTCAGCCTAGCAACTCACGACTCTCCAACGGAATCTTCACTCCCACGCCTCGAGTGACCTCTGACCTTCACACGTGTCGACCAAGCTCTCCTTTTTGACCCTGGGGTCTAAAAATAGATTTCGTTGCTGAATTCCCTACCCCAAAAGACGAAAAGATGTTACACTTTTGGGCGACTTCTCGCTTGGAAACAGGAACGCAAAAAATGGCGAATTCTTGCCTTGCAGAAAATCACTAGTTTTAATTTTCTTTTTTTTTTTTCTTTTTCTCTCGTTCCGTGATGTGAAAGTAAAATTAATTTTGATTCTCTGAGCTGCACACCTACTCGCCTTTTCCTATTGCGATAAAAGAACCGATAAAATAATTATTTTCAAAACCCCAAAGTCAGTTAAATCAAATATTATTCTTTTTTTTTTTTTTCTTTTCACCAACATGAAATTTTGTTTTCCTGGTAGTGATTAAGACAAGCGAATTTTGCGCATGAATTCCCTGCCTTTCAACCAGGAATTTTCTTCTAACGTATGTCATGGGAGAAAATGTTTGCATTAATTAATCTCTGATAAACCAACAGAAAGATTGATCAGGTCTCTCTGAAATTCACCAGAGGTTAAAATTTTCGCCATGACACCTCCATGCCTGACCGTATTGCAGCATGTGTCGCAGCACGAGGCGGTGCGACGTGCTGTTGAAGATGACCAGACTGCGTGCCACTGATCTCTCTGTAATTGTCCTGCAGCTCTGTTTTTGTCAGCATGTGTATCATTCATCTGTTTCATTACGTCCATAAAATTTCAGTTCAATCCGATTCTTCCTTCTTGGTGCACAAATTTCATTGTCCGTGAGTGTATATAATTGATGCAGTCATTCCTTTTCCGTTTACTGTAGGAAAATATCGCAGTCTAATATTGTATGAACTATTCTTGTTTAATAAGCAAAATATATCAAAAATTGCGAATTTGCTAACGTCGAAAAATATGATAGCTTCAACATTATTATCATTATGAAGATTCTGAAGCCAACCTCGCCTTCAGGCACTGAGGCTGAAACTGGCAAGATGCGTATTTAATAAGGTAGCAAGGGATCTGAAGAGATCCAGAAATGTGTCAATTACGAGAAGGTAGATGGAATTTAAAAGTATATTCGATTAGACTGAAAAAAGATTCCTTCAGGAAGAATTGTCGCGCGACAGATATACGGAAAGATTTGATCTTGGAGTGGAAAAGAAAATGAATATTTCTGGCACTCGAGATACGATGGGGCAGTTTTATTTCTTCCGATGTCACTTTGCACGAAACATAGATTTCGAAGTGCGTGTAATATTATTATTATTATCACATTCCCCATTAGCTTACAGCGGAGTTACAAAAAAGTTTCCATATCTCACTTAAACTCGATACAAACAGATATTATGCGTCTAACAGTTGTTCAGAAGAAGAAAAAATTGCTTTTATTCGTGAAATATTTCGAACTTCCTTGACTGATTTACATCTACGACAGCTTTGCAGTTTACATTTTAAATATACCTCAAGACGGATTGTTTGCAGAATTGGTATATTTCATCATTTTCGTAATATACGAAGCATGTTATTTTTAAATTTTCGAAGAGATGCCATTGAAAAATTAATTGAACAAAATTTGGTGTATTGAAATGCACACATCCGCGATCTAAATTTGAAATTGTCACACAACATTATTCCTAAGCGTAAATGGTCACATAAAATTCATTTATCAAATAAACTGTATTGTAAATATTGTGGTCTCTTGGAGAACATTGAACACATTTCTGTTGAATGAGATTTTGTAAAACCGGTTTGGACATTGTTAAAGAATTACTTAAATTTAAAGCAGGGGTTTGACAGTTAACAAATCTTATATCATGCACCTTTAAAATATAGTAATTTAAAAAGTAATGCAATTCATTATCTAATAGCATTGCAAAATATAATATCTGGGAAAATAGGAATTTAATCTCATTTAATCAGAAATATTGAAATTCGAAGCAAATAAAATTAGAAATAAAATGCGATTTTCGAGTAGTTCTAAAATTGGAAAATAGGAAATATAGTGCTAATAAAACTTTTAAGAAATGGATAGCATTAAAACCAATAGTTTATAGAAAAGTTAATGATATTCTTAATGAAATTTTGGAATAAAAGTATATTGAATCACTCACAAATTCAAATCAGATCCAAAGCCAAATTTTTGTTTTTCATGTGTTGGAAACTGTTTCTCTTCCTGTGGCTATATTTGTTTCGCACTTTCAATATCTTTCGTCGTTATTTGTTTTGTTTTTTTCTTTTTCTCTCTTTCTTAAAGAACCACTTCAATATGGGTCTCTTCATAGTGTTCTCTGGTGTGGTTATTCTAAATAAATTGTATTAAATCTGCTCCGGGTGGTTTTTCCCGGGCAGGCTCTCCACTCGCAAAGATGTTTTGACAGATCTGTACGAAAGATGTGAAGGAATATTGCTATAATTTATAATAAATTGTTGTGAGGTTTTATATCTGGAACCACATGAAATTTAGTTTGAATCGTACACCAGTGAAAAATATTCTAACTTAGTGTTCTTTAGTTATTAACCCTGGAACTCGTTTATAGTGCTCTTCACCTACCTGTTCTACAAAATAGTAGCTTAAATAAATTCCGCAGTTTTAGATAAATCTTTAGATTTAGTAAATCGTATGAAAGTGAGCTAAACACGCGTTTAAATGTGATTCCGGAAATCATATAAAAATCTCTAACAATGCTTCATGAATCCCTCATGGTCGGTTTTCATTAACGTCGGACATGAGACATAAAATAAAGGAACAGGATACTTACTCATAAGGACTAGATTTCGTAAAATCAATTAAATCCATTCGGTACCAAAAAGTATACTTTTAAACTTACTGTTGAACACGTTAGTGCTTTTGCTTATTGGGAGTTGTAGACAACAATTTGTAGGCGATAATAAAAAACCTCATGATGCGAAATATTTGAATTTTATTTATTTAAAGTATCTTTGAAACGCGATTTAATGTGGTAATGTTAGCATTCATTTAGGGAATGCAAGCAAATTGTCAATTAAATTAGGCTTTGTGGATAAAAATATTTTTTTTTACATTGCCTCATCTGGTATAAACATTTTTCCCATGTCAATTAAAAAAATTAAAGAAAAAAAGCACGTACTTCTTATTGTTCGGTAGATATCGCGTGAAGAACCATGTCACTGTAGCAAAAAGCCGTTTTCCAAAATCTATGTTCAATTTTCCAGCTAGCGTTTTATATTTTACACTTTATTTATATACTATATTGACAAAGGTCACCGGACACCCCTTCAAAAGCAAATGAACGGATCGGCTGCGTTGTTAAGATGCGCAGTACAGCTGCAAACGGCAGAAAAATAAGCCTGCAACCACGATCATATCGCACTGTGAGGCTGAGTGAAGATGTCGCTGCGGGAGAGAACTGACTTTGAGAAACGAAAGATTGTTGGGTGTTATATTGGTAGGTTGTCCATAAGAGACACCGAGAGGCGTCTAAACATACCCAAGTGAACTGTTTCGGATGTACTGAATAAGTGGAAGTCACATGGCGTGCCTGAAGCAGCAAAACGTACCATTCGCAGAGAACTTCATTCCATGGGTTACCGTGGTTGTGCAGCTGATCATAAGCCTTTCATCTCCACTCGAAACGCTACTCGTCGTTTAGCGTGGTGTAAATAATATTTATATTGGACCGTAGATCAATGGAAACGGGTCCAATGGACTGATGAATCCAGATACATGATCCATCAATCTGATGGCAGTGTGTGGGTATAGCAGCAACCGGGGAATGCTATTTACCACAGTGTATTGTTCCTGCGGCCAAGTTTGGAGCTGACAGTGCACTCGTGTGGAGATGTTTTTCGTGGTATGATCCCGGCCCATTGGTTATCGTGGGCAAACCAGTTAACCAGCACTTCTACTACGATATTCTGGACAATTATGCCCTGCCAATCCTGTAGCAATACTATGGAACCAAGCCTTGTCGGTACCAGCAGAATAATGCACCGAGCCATAAAGTAAGGACTGTTACGGCGTGGTTTGACGATAATACCGTATGGAGTGTGGACTGGCCAGCACAGATCCCTGATATTAATCCCATAGAGCACTTATGAGATGAATTAGAGCGCTGCATATGAAGTTGGAGCCAAAACATACTACTAGGCAACAGTTAGCGGCAGCATTACGCACTGAATGGAAGCGCATACCTGTCGCTGTGTTCCAAAACCTTGTCGAAAGCATGTCTCGAAGGGTTAGTTTTCACACAGTATTTATTAGAAGAAAGATACAGGAGATGTGCTTGAATAAATCATCTCAAATGATGTATGACAAAAAAGAAATATTTACAGATGCTTGTAGCTTACGCTACTGCTTATTTACACGGTTCTGTACATTGATGATAGTAAAAAAACAGTTAATTACACTCGAGTGTCTGGTGAGGCAACAAAAGTCTCTGACAAAGCAAAGAATAGGAACAATTCAGCTTGAAGAGCGTTATACAATATTAATTTTGCACAGTATTGATGCAAGGAATAATACAGAATTCGAGCTTGCAGACATAGATTCAAAAGACAGGTGATGAGAAATTAACAGAATGTGCAGCTTGCGCTACGTTAATTATAGGATTCGGTGCAACGTTTGCATGACAACAGTTAAGTGCAGTAGAAATCTGGCGAGGCAATATGAATCTCTGGTAATAGAGAGAGTAAAATCAATCCAGAATGATGAGCACTATAGAGTATAAATTTTACACAATATTGATGAAAAAAAAAAAAGTTCTGACCGAAAGGTGATACATTGTGGGTGACCTGGAAAACCAGGAGGTTGCAGGTGATCAAGGGACAAACATGAAATCGAAAGTTCGAAAGACAGATGATGAAAAATTTACAGATGAATGTGGCTCGCGGTACTACATGTTACATACAACGGTGATATGAAAAATAGTTATATACAATAATTTTCCTGAGAATTCAAAAGAAAAAATAATCTCTGAAAATACAGAGAGAAGACACAACTCATCACAGTGAGTATTGGAGAACACAAATTTACACAGTTGAAAAGTAAAATTACACTGTTGAATCAGGAATTGAAGATAAGAATATACTGTAAAAACGACAAAGTTTACAGATGTCTGTGGTTCGTGAAACGACCTATATACATGATTCTGTACAATGAGAAGTTACAATGTATATATATTGGTTTGTCAGAGGTGGTAAAAGAAATTGTCTCTGACATCGCAGAGAGAATACATAATTCAGCAAGATGAGTAATGAAAAACAAAAAAATTTACACATGAGTTATACACGAAATGATACAAGTGAAGAGGATGAGAACAGAGTCTTAAAAAAAGCGTGAAAAGAAATTGACAATTATAAGTAGCTCATGCTTCGAACAATTCATAGGATTCTATACAATAATTGATCTACTAAATGTGATGTACAATAGTGAGACAAACAAAAAAAAATTCTGATAAAATAGAGAGTACAAATAATATATTACAGTGAATGTTGAGGAACAAGATTGCACTCAGTTGCGAAGCAAGAAAAAAAAACAGGAAATGTGTATAGAAAAATCGTCTCAAAATGACATATGAAAAGAAGATTTACAGGTGCTTGTAGCTGACGCAACGACCTATTCACAAAGCTCAAAATAGTGATGAGAGAATACAGTTTATGTATGATAATTTGTCGGAAAAGACAAAAAATAGTCTCTGATGAAGCAGAGATTGAAAACAAATCAGCATGGCAAAAATTGTATCTATCAGGAGGTAGGTGAAACAAAAGTTCCGACTGTAAGGTGAAGCGTTGTGGGCGACCCTGCAAACCAAGTGGTTGCTGGTGACCAAGTTGATAGGAACTGTGGTTCACTGCAGCGTGCAACTGCAGTGGTAAGTTCTAGTCGAAGGCGGGAGAGTAGGCGATTACGAAAATGACAAAGTAACGCAGTACTGACTTTATTTATGTCAGTAGAAGCTTCGGGGGGACGCTGAAGATGATACACGTGAATTATATGTTTTACAAGCACGAAGATGTAGGAGCAGACTGCCGGAAAGTGAATAGGGCGAGAAGAGTTCAGAAGTAGTGTTCGGTACGCGCTGAAGGTGAGGACGGTCTCACAGGATCGTTGCGCTAGCGTGAAAGCGAGATGGAGTATTGGCAATAATACTGTGCAATACATGAAGACATGCTGGACGTCAGCCTCCTCGCCACAATACGGACAGGAGGGTGAAGATAAAATGGTCATGCGATGTAAAATCGACGGCACAGGGAGGCGGTTGTGTAAGAAAAGCCAATGTGAATTGACTTCAAGGGGTGCTGAAAGTGGGGAAAGCGCAGCGGACCACACTGCGGAGGTAGAACAGAGTGGAATACCAGAAATGGGAAGAGGCGCGGAAGAGCGAGAGAGGAAAACGGTAGAGATCAGCTGTTAAGAAAGAGACAAGATTAGGAGGTGGACCAAGATTAGGAGGTGGACAGAAAAAATGGGAGAAGGAGAGAGGCAGAGTGGACAGAAATGAGACCTGAGGGAGTAGCAATCTCAGGGAACAGGGAGATTATGGTAGAAATAAGAGAGTTGTGAACAAAGTGAGCGTTGGCATTGAAACGGAGAGCAGAGGGTAGAGAAGAGAAGGGGAGCCAGGAAAGATCGGTGTTAACAAGATCGCTGACATTAACGACTCCAGCTCGGAGCCATGAAGGAAAAGCAAAACATGGGAGATGGGGAGGGTGTAGCAGAGAAGAAAAAAAAGAGGTTCGGAAAGTAGGTCATTTGTGGAGGCAGGGAGAGAGCGAGAAAGAGGGAGGGAACGAAGAAAGGAGATAGCCGCTTTGTAGACAGGAGGGAAAAGTGTGAGAAGGGGACAGTGGTCCATGAGTAAGAACGAAAGGAGAGTAAAGCGTGGGTTATGCGGAGAGACTATGACATCACGAGCAGCAACTGCAGAGGGAGCAGGTGCCGCAAGTGATCGTAAAAACGTAGACACACGATAAGCCTTGTAATAGGATCTGACGTCGGGTAGACTAATGCCTCCGTTGGAAGGAGACAGGCTGAGTTGAGGTGCTCCGACCCAGTGATGGCCGGGCCAGATAACCTGAGTTTGACAGCGGGTGAGTTCAAGAAGACGTAGTGCTGGTTGCTTCGAAGCCAACCAGGAATACGTGCACATTGAAAGCAGGTAAGTGTGCGTTAGACGTGCTCTTTGAAAGACGGAGGTGCAGAATTGTGCGCGCCGCCAGATTGCGACCGAGCGATGTAGGCGTGGCCGGAGAGTCATCCAGGTGACGAGTGAAGCAGTTGCTGGTTTTCCAAGGTGGACTCCTAGGAATCGTTGAGAGGTGTTGGACCACTCTGCTCCCCAAGGAGAGTCAGTGCGGTTAGTCCACGAACCGGTCCATAGGCCTGTGCTTTTCGTTGTGTTTAGCGCTGCTCCGGAACATGAGGCGTAGGTATTGTAGAGATTGTGGAGATCGTGAAATTGTGAGTCTTGCCGAATGCAGAATGTAATATCGTCGGCGTAGGCAACATAGGTAGCAACATGATGACGAGTGCTGGCTACCACCGGTGGTAGTGAAGCAAAGAAGGATCGATGGACTGCGCGTAAAAAAGGTTCTATTGCGAGGGCGAAGAGCTGCCCGGATAAGGGGCAACCCTGACGCACGCAGCCACGAAAGGGTATGGGAGCTGTGAGAAGGTTGAGCAGCTTGACGTGGAAAACTGCGTCCCGGTAGAGGGAGATGAGAAGAGAAGCAAAGGAAGAGGGAAAGCCGAAAATTTAGTAATGCAGCAAGAAGGTAATCATGAGAAATATTATCGAACGCTGAGCGTTGATCGAGGGAAAGAAGAGCAAGGGGTTCTGAGCGAGAGCGGGCGAGGTGAATTAGATCATTAAGAAGCTGAATATTATGGGAGATGGAGCGCCCGGGTACAGTATAGGTTTGATTAGTGGAGAGAATATGAGGGAGTATGGGGTTAAGCCGGCGGGACAGAAATTTAGTATAGAGTTTATAATCATTATTTAAGAGTGAGATGGGACGCCAATTCCCCAAGTCAAGCGGATCACCCTTCTTGGGGAAAAGTACAACATGTGCGAGAGTGAAACTCCTTGGAAGAGATGTAAGATGCATGGCAGTAGAAAAGGCACAGAGGAGAAATGGAAGGAGGGCAGGAAGAAAAGCCTTATAGAAAGAAACAGGGAGACCGTCCGGGCCAGGTGAAGCCCGGGGGTTGAGGGACGAGAAAGTGTCAGAGAGCTCAGTTAAAGTGGGAGGATGGAGGAGGCTGGCTGAAAGATGAGAAGGGACCTGAGGCAAAGAAGAGAACAGAAGAGCAGAAGCCGTAGGGGAGGGAGGAGGAGTTTCACAAAATTTTGAAATGTAGTAATTACGTACCATAGAACAAATTGGAACTGGTTCGGATGAAACTACTCCAGTTGGAAGACGAAGGTGCTGTAGAACAGAAGAGGATCGGCGAGTTGACTCAAATGACGTAAGGAATTCGTACGAACAAGCATCAGGTTTCAGGTGTTGTAGTTTAAGGCGTTGAAGGGCTTGTTTTGCAAGCGGCACCAAAAGTGAATGTAATTCTGCCTGGTAGACTTGAAATAGGGGATCAGCAAGATTGAGCAAAGAAAGCATTTGCCTAGTATGATCAAGTCGCATCATCCGTTGTGTCATGATCGAGTATGACAGGTTTCGTACCAGTAGTATGAGGTGGCGTTTTACTTCCAACCAAACGTTGAGGGGGCACGGTGCAGAATGAAGCCTTGTACGCCAATCCGCAAGAAAATCTCGCACCGATGAGCAGAAGGCTGAGTCATCTAAAAGAGTGTCGTCAAAATTCCAAGGCCGGATTGTACGTGGCTGTGTTGAAGTAGCAAAAACTGTTATGGCAATGGCGCAATGATCCGAGGAAGCTGTGGGTGTACAGCATGAATCTGATATTGCTGGTAGAAGAAGAGAAGTTGCATAAAAGCGATCCAATCTTGCTGTAGGAGGATCAATGGCTCTTGGTGCACGCCATGTATGTGTAGTCTGGGTTGGTGACAAATGGCGTTGAACATCTACTAGTGAGAAATCAGAAGTGATAGACTGTAAGAGATGTACTACTTCCGTACGGTGTTCTCTGGAAGCAGAGGAGCGATCAGTTAGGGGATGTAGAGTGCAATTGTAGTCACCTCCGATAAGTACCCGGTCGGTGATGGGAATAGGTGACAGAGCCCGTCGAAGTTTTGCAAACAGCTCTGGCACGTGAGTAGGAGTGCAAGGAACATAAATGTTGAATACATGAAAATTTTTCAGCTGCGACGGTGAAAGAGACCCGTTGTAATAAGTTTCGACATAAGTTTTTCACTGAGAAGGAGGAAAGAGTTGAACGAAAACGTGAGTGAACACCAACTGCCATGCCACCACGCGACAGTTGGCTGTAGGCGTGATGGAAAGTATGATCCCACTGACGCCATTGATGAAATTGAGTGGTGGAAGTACAGTTTGTTTCCTGCAGAAGTAATATATCAGCATTCAGCGGAGCAAGATCCTCTCGTACCAGCGCATTCGCAAGAGGTGTCGCAAAACCGCGACAATTAAGTGACACCACCTTGAATGTCTAGGTTAGTTGTGGGATGCAGTAGGAATTGACTGGCTGTAGTGATGGAGTGGAGTCGACGGAGAAAACAAGCACTCCACGGGACCTCATCCGCAGTGCGCCGAAGAGTGTTTTCAAGTGAGTGTAATTGAACCAGCACTTGTGGAAGAGCTGCTTCATACTGCAGAATGGAAGTGCGTGCTGAGGAAGGGCTAGAGGACCCTAAAAGGCAATCCAGCACGTCCTCGTATGGCAGAGGCTCAGCAGGGAAAGCATTTTCAGCAAGAAAAGTTGTGAATTCATCTAGTGAAGGAAAGGCACCCTCACATGCTGTCTCAGAGGAAGTGTGTAGAGGCGACCTGGAGAACGGTCTTCGAGAGCTGACGGAGCGAGTGGATGAGCGGGTAGAAGAGCGAGATGATCTTCGGGACGCCAGAGTCTTTGACTTCTTCGTCTTGGGGCGAGTAGCACCACTGCGTTTTCCAGCAACCACTAAAGCTTCATGATCGTCTGGAGAGTCTGAACCCGAAGCGTTACCTGTGACTCGTGTCATGGAGCCAACGGTAAAAGCTGAGGAGTGGTCAACATGTACATCAGCAGTGGTTGTAAAAGTACAAGGGGAGTCGATTTTGGAAGCCTGGGAAAATTCTTAGGATCAGCAGGAGGTGGAGGCATCAAAGTCGTTTGTTGACCAATGGCAGTAAGCTGACTTTTGGAAGATCTTGATTCCGCGACTTTCCTCGAATAGGAAGAAGTCTGTGAAGCGTTGGTGGACAAAGTAGAAGAAGATGTAGTGTGTGGAGCTGTTTTCAGGGAGTCACGTGGGCACTGAGCCCTTATGTGACTTTCGCTCTGACATATAGTGCAATACTGTGAAGTGATTATCTCAACTCTTCGGCGTTGCTGTCCACAGCGGATGTGCAAAACATTCGGAACCGCTTTCAGCTGAGCATCAGATGAAAAGAGGACTCGAGCAGTGCGGCGAAAACCCCGAATTGATTTGTCTTCAGGGTCTCTGGGAGCCGCAGAGAGAGTTGTTATGGAGCCAACAACTCTGCCCTACCTGCTGAGCAAGGTGCAAAGTGCAGCGTCGGATACTTCTGGTGGTACGGGGTAGAAGGTCACCTGCACCGGGCGGTGCGCAACCGGTTGTGCTAACAGATGCACGTCATTGATGGTTAGACCTTCCGTAAGGACCTGGTCAGCATGCGCTTTATCCTTAAAATAGACCAAGACAGATCTGGGTTTTCGAGCTATAAAGTCTATTGCATCCTTTTGGTAAGATAGTTTTGAGGGCTCGGCTATATTGCAACAGCTTAGTGTCGGGAAGCGCATCAAAATAGACGCCCCGTTCCATAGTGGAGGAAAAACAGTGACCAGCTCGGGAATCCTCTGGTATGTCAATTGTAGCAGTAGAACCGACGACAGTGACATAGGATTCAGGAAAAGGCATAGCAGATGAAACTGGGGGTGTGAGGACCCCAGAAGTTGCAGAAGCATAGGACGCTTGGGCAGACATGGGTCGAGAATTCGATGAAGCGGCTCCTGGCAGTGAGGGCGGATCAGAAAGTTGATGAGAAGTAGAAGCTATGAGCTCAGTATTGCTGATAACGGATACGTCATCATCTGCTGAGATGTATATAGGAGACTTGGCACCACCGCACTTGGTGGGAGTAATAGCTGGAGAAGAAGAGGTGTCCATGACGTCGCAATGACGCTCGGGAGCCACCTCATTAAGCTGAGTGGTAGAAAAAGAAGAGGAAGCTGGTTGATCTGCCAAGATAAGGATGTGGGCGTCACCCTTGTCTGCCTCCGCCATCGAAGCAATGGCGAGACTTTAACGAAAAAAGACCAGCTTGGTTGAAAAATAAAACAGTGAATAATGAAAAAATATGGCACTCGCCAACCTGGGAGATACACGAACGTAAAGCGTAGAACTTCAACTTGAAGATACACGCAATCACAGAAACTAAAGCACTCAATAAACACCTTATTGCAACGAAAATCACGGAGCTCAAAACCCAACCACTTCGAGCTTCGAAGGGTCAGTGCATGCATTAAGAACAAAGGTGCAGCGACACCGTACTTATGTACTGTATGTCAATAAATGCTATTTTTTGTATCTCTTCTAGGTGTCCGGTGACTTTTGTCAATATAGGGTATATTAAAATTCAAACTGGAAAATTTGGTTTTTATTTGATAACCGAAAAACTGGACCAACCTTTTTCGTACGTCTCTTATTCCCAAAATTTCACTTTTGTTACATAAAGATCAGTCAAAAGACCACATAACAGGAAGAGGTGTCACGTGAAGGGGTCTAACTACAAATAGGCCACAGTCACGAGACCATATAAGAGGATGAGGTGCCACAGAGAATGTTCACACATTTTTTGAACGCTTTTCAGCAATATAATTAATATTTAAAATAAAATTGATTTTTTCTTAAATGTTATACACTGAGTGGCCACTTTATTATGACCACATGACAGTTTTAAGTAAATGAGCTATGGCTGCACGCTGTTGCCGCCAGAGAGCGAGGCTAGTATGAAAAGGGAAAGCTTAGTGCTTGCGACAGTAGTAAAAGTGATTTTTGGGAGCGAGTATCACCGAAACCGCCGCATTCGTGAAATGTTCCAGAGCAGCTGTTGTTAAAGTGTTTAAAGACTGCACTGTCAGCCAATAAACTGGGTCTCTACGTGCAACGTGTGATTGTCATCGACTAGTGACTGCTCGGGCGGAACGGAGAGTGTCCAGACTGGAAAGGTACCAAAGAAGGGCAACAGTGCACCAAATTACAGACCATCTTAATCAAGAATCCCCTCAAATTATCTCTGCACGCACTGTTCGCCGTACACTGCATCGGATATGATATGGCAGCCGAAGGCCTGTTTGAACACCTTTGCTATCTGCAGTTAACAAGAGAAAACATCTCCAGTTTGCACAAGAACACAAGGATTGGGTAGTCGATAATTGGAAACAAATTATGTGGTCCGATGAATCACGTTTTCAGTTGCACCATGCCGATGGCCGAGTGAGAATTTGGCGGAAACAGGACAAAACAATGGATCCCAAATGCATTGCTGCAACCCTTTAAGTTGGTGGTGGCAACGCTATGGTTTGGGGAATGTTTTACCGGCATGCTTTGTGCCCTTTAATTCGTGTTGATCCACGTCTGACTGGAGAATCATATCTAAACATCGTTGCTGACCAAGTGCATCCTGTCATATGGATGGTTTATCCCAATGGCGATGGCTACTTTCAACAAGATAATGCGTCCTGCCATAGTGCTCGAATTATACAGGATTGGTTTCAGGAACATGCCGGTGAGTTTACACTCCCTTCTTAAAATCTTCTACATATGATCTGATCTGATCTTTCGTGTTCATTTAACACGCTGCTGCCAGTTTTAATTCTTTGAAATTCTTTTATTTTCTGTAATTTCTTATCAAACACATTCGAAAAATCTGTGATCATCTTCTGTATTCATAAAACGACAGGAAATAACAAGGGGAATCGAGGCATATTAGTTCAACTTCGTGATTGTGCTGGCTGATATTCCTACTTTAAAAATGTTCGTTGTATCGCAATGCTGTAAGAGTGACTTCGATTTTCGCACGGATTTTGTAGTATAACGTTTTCAAAATACTTACCCACTACGTCACGTAGATTTTAATTTTCTCTAGAAACTACCTATTTCGCAAAAACTAAGTCTTGAAATTACCAGTTTTGAGAGTTATTAAATCATGTTACCGTTATTCTTCCCAAAATTCATCATTGTCCTACAATTTTGAGATAAGTCTGGTGAATTGATGATGACCATAGAAGAATGCATTTCTTCTTTAAACCGACTATTATTAGCTTTTTGCTGTATGATTAAATGTCGATTTGTCGAACCAACGCGTACTATTTCAATTCGCCTGACGCCCTGAATGTACAAAGGTGGAAAATAAAGTAATTTGTACTGCTTTAACCCTGACGCTCTGAATGTACAAAGGTGGAAAATAAAGTAATTTGTACTGCTTTTACATTGACGTTCTTTATGTACAAAGATGGAAAATAAAGTAATTTGTACTGCTTTAAAAGCAATGCGTTTATGTAAGATAGTTATGTTGTTCTGACATATGTTTATAGTTTAGAATGAAAAAAATCAAAAGAGTAAATTAGACTAATAGTTTTGCTGCATATGATACTTTTCGAAAAAATAGTTTTAATGCATATGATACTTTTGCATTATATATTGCCTAACACGACCTTGTGACGCGATAACACGCAAACAAGACATATGCGTCAGACAATCTAATCTACATTTCCACATGTAGCAGGATCAGACCGGCCGTTATCGATTAAGTTTCTCCTTATAATATTATCCATTCCTTTTTGAAAATCATATGATTTACACAGACGAAATATTTTATAACTGGAAAAAAGCATGTGTAAGAAAAAAACGTGATGAATAGCTTCCAAAATCGGATGACTTCACCGAGACGTCATCATAGTCAGGTTTGGCCACCGAACACCATGACGTCTCCGAGACGTCATATTCGGCGAAGGGATTAAACTACGTATCTGAGGCAAGCGTTTATAGAGAGTTCATTACATACGTAAGATGTCCGTAAAAGAATGAATACACTTCCAACATGTTTCACGAGAAAGTAAAGAAAGTGAGAATACAGTTTTCACCATTTCAACAAGTAACTCAAAAGATTTATAGCACTTTAACCTTAGAATTGTTTGTTTGATCTTACAATGTCCATCTGATCAAATGACGATAAATCATTCGCGTACATTTGAGTAGTGTCTTTTACATCATGAACGATGAAGATGTTTTGGGTCTTCTGAGTTATGGCTACTGTGTGATAAGCTTCGTTCTTTTTTCTACATTCACTAAAAGAAAACCTACAGGTATTCAGCCTGGTGTTCCTGGAGGCCAAACCAGAGTATACTGGTTTTGAACAAAAGCTAGCCGAACAGCTGCAATATCACGTGCTGATGTAGACGGCAGTTCGATGCAACACGATGACAGAAAAAAGATTTATTGCTAATAACCTACGACTCGCAGAAACACTTCAAAAGCGGGAAAAGTAGAAATAATTACAAGTGGGAATAGAGCGCAATGACAGGAAAGGTCCCACAAAAGAAGTAAAGATATATTAGAATTTTATAAGTATACGATTTCTTGTTAAGTGTGGATATGCACCCCCCCCCCCCTCTTGTGGGGAGTCTACATGGAAAACAAAAAATACTTCTTTCCTATGTTTATTTGTAGCTTCATCCCTGTACATTTGAGTTCTTAATTTTCTGTGGTGTTCCGCATATTCACTCAAGTAATTATCAACTCCCTTAGTTATTTTTTCAATAAGGATATATTGTTGAGTTTCCGTGTTTGCATTAAGATAAGTGCTGTTTTTTTCTTTCATGTATGGAATTAGGTGTATTTCTTTGGATAATATTTTTTGTTACCTCGACGCATTTGTTTAATGCTGTACTTAAACATTTTTTATGCATCTTTCAGCTAATTCTGTCTTCTGCATTACTTTATTTATTTTTCGGCTTGCAGCCATAGTCTCGAATCAGAGTGTTGGCTGCATTTTTCACACTCTTGTCTTCACCAACAAAGCATTTTTATTTTTATTTTATTACTGATATTATTTCAGCTATGCGCACCTTGTGCAGGGGAAAGGAAATAATCAAACAGTAGATCATAAAAAGTACTACTTTGATGGAGGTCGAAGTGGAATCTAGGATTATCATCTTGTTGGGTTTATTCCACAGTAATAGTTTAGACTTGACTAGCTATTCCTGTTACAAGCTGATGGGCTCAGCTACTGAGACGCCTCTATCTGGTGGGCATTAACGGCATATTAAAAGTTCTTTACGTATTAAAAGTGCTGTACGTTTTTACAGGTTCAACGCAGTCCGCTGTCCATTGGGAACAGTGGCGGCGTTTATTTATTGATAACAAAAGAAATAAAAATCGGTCCAAAATGAGCGTGTCGAGTTTCTATTATACATGTGGAATAGACAATATTTCAGAAAAAGAAAAAAAAAATTCGTCGTTTTTCGAAATGCCTACACACCAATAAGAAATTTCTCAGCTTCAAGTAAAAAAACCAAAAACATGCAGGTATAGGTTAATAATAAAATAACACAAACATCTACTTAGATTTTATAAAATGCTTTTTACAATTAAAAAATTATAATAATCAAAATAATTACTTACTTTCAGATCTTGAATCACTAAAAAAAAAAAAAAAAAAAAAAGATGAAATATTAAATTAACGAACTCGAGTATCACCAAAGGATATCCCAGTAGCACGTGGAAATACGACTATGAGAGTGCTTTGGTGAAATGGCATAAATGCGCATGCGCATCCACGCCGTTGCCACACCAAGAATCTTAAATATCGCCGGAACGTAACATCAAAGTAGCAATTATGTACAATGGAAACTATAAAACAGTAGTATCGGTAGATGCTATTTTTAACGTAACCGTAATGTACAAAGAGTTACGTTCCAAAATTGATGTTGCTGGAACGTAATTGTAAGATATGTATCTCTGAAAGTGTAACGAAAATGAGAGGTTGTAACATTATTCATACACGTCCGAAACGTTTTGTGATGTATGGGTGGCGACAGGCTGCTGTAGGTATGCACGATGCCGCGTCACACAGGCTCGACACCGGGCGTTCAGGTGGTGGTGGTGGCGTTAGGGGAGGGCTGTTTGTGTTCCATTCACATTCCCGCTCCCAACGCATTGTAGGTACCATGACCAACTAGTGGTACATCGCGGATGTTGTGGAGGATGAAGTGCTAGTCAAATAGATGTTACAGGCAGGTGGATGCGAAATTAATTCTGCAAGTTTACAAGGCTCACAAAACTTGGAAATTACATCGTCCTGAAGCGGGGATTGAACCCGCAGCTCCCGATTTGTGTTCAAGAACGTTACCGTTACACCACCCGAAACAAGGAGTCTTTAAACAACTGAGGATGGTTAACGGGACTCAGGTGAAGCGTTCGGTTATTTCCTTGTTCTGGGTGGCGCAACGGCAACTTCTTCGAAAATAAATCAGGGGATACGTGTTCGATTCCCTTTTCAAGACGATTTAATTTTCAAGTTTTCTGAAGCATGTAAACTTGCTGAAGTGCTACCATATTTTCAGATTGTACTTCCGGGCTATCTTTTAATAGGACAAAGCCCGACGACATGTGGCGCCGAATGTCTTACAGTTCCTGTATGCCTGACGTCTGCCACATCTTCCCTATGCAGACGCATTCACTTAAGTTGTCGCATATTTAACAAGTGGATGAATATGGTCACTCGACGACTGTCCAGTCAAGTTCCATCCCCAGTTACCCAAGATGGATTTTCGATATGAATCTAGTCAGCATGGAATGACCTTCGGCTGTGCGACATCCAGAACAATTTCCAGTCGACTCCATGAACGTGTCGTTATCCAAGCTCTTGTAGTGTACATAAGGTACTGGGTACTGTGTGCTCCACATCACTTAACGGTCTCTACTTCTGATCACTTGCGTCTGGTACAAAGGCTGTTCGATAAAAACTGAGAGTAAACTCACGCAAAATAAAGAAATTTAAGTACAGCAAAATATGTGTTATTCCTTCTCAAAGTATCTTCTCTCGGATGATATGCAACCGGTCCCATCGTTCAGTCCACTTTTCAAAGCAAGGCATTTTGTGGAAACTGCTTTAGCGACCCCTGTACAGCTTTAATAAAGTCAACATCTGTGTTGAATGTTGCGCCGCAGAACTTCTCCTGCATTGTTGGAAAAAAAGCAGAAATCGCACGGGGCGAGGTAAGGACTGTAAGCAGGCTGTGGCATGATTTCAATACTGCATTTCGTAAGAAACGTTTGAACACAAGCAGCTACATATGGGCGGGCGTTATCATGGTGTAGGGTCCAGTTGCCCACCAGTTCCGGTTGCTTAATCGATATGTGTCGTCGCAGACGCTTCAAGACTGAAATGTAGCATTGGCAGCAATTTGTAAAGGAAACCGATGCTGGTAGAGTACACCCTTATGATCAAAGAAAATTATTATCATTGCCTTCCCAGCTGATTTGGTTTGGCGGACTTTCTCCGTCGGAATCGAGCCTCCGTGTTTCCAGACACCTGTTGCGAGCTTCGAGAGGAATTCGAAATAATGGACCCATGTTTCATCGACAGCTATTACTGTGTTTAGAAAGTCTGGAGCCTTTGCAATAATTTGGTTCCACTCATGACACACCTAAGCTCTTGCTATCAATTGTTCTCTCGTCAGGTGATGAGGTACCCATCTGGGACACACGCGATGCAGCTGTAATTTGTCCCGTAAAATGAGGAATGCCGACGTTTTAGAAATATCAGTTGACGCCGTCATGTCTTCACACGTCATTCGTCAATCTTCTTGCAATATTGCTCAAACAGTGTTAACAATACGTTCCGTAACAACACTCTCAGGTCTACCAGGCCTAAGAGCGAGTTCTGGTGACAAACTCCCTTTTTCGAAATCATGGTTCCATCTAAAAATCGTTGACTCGCCCAAACATTTATCTTTGTTATCCTTTTTCATTAAATCAACTGTTTCGGGAGCTGCTTTACCCAAGCGATAGCAAAATTTTATCGCACAATGCATTTCACTTGTTGAATTCTGAATCACTCACCTCCATAGCTGTATGGCAAAATGCAGACAACAACTGAGCAATAACAAAACTGGAATCGCCTGCCACGACTAATAACTGTTGCCATCGGTACTTCCTTAATTCAGTTAGTATTTTTCCCTTTCGCACTGTTGACAGATCTACAAAACTTACTCTTAGTGTTTATTAAAAGGACTTTGTATCAGAAGTAATGCACCCTATCATTCTCACGTCGATATCTCAGGTATTTTTTGGTGTTGCATTTCGAACAGAAAGCAGTGTATCTGAAATGTAACCATTCTTTCCTATGTTAAATTGAAAAAAATTAAGTGGCTTTTTTCATTCGGTGAAAATTGTATTCTTCTATTTTTTTTTAATTTCTTCAAGACCATGTTTCATATATATACAATGCTCTCTTGAACCCTCGCTACGTTTCTCATTAAAAGTGAATTGAGCGGAGATATCGATTGTGGTTATGAAAGATATTAAGCCCCTAAAAATAAATAAAGCAAGATGCTGTAACACTACTGTTTTTTTCTTCCGGATATTTGTGAACCATATATAGCACCGGAATATTGAAACATTAAAACAAATTAAATACCGTAAGTATCACACGCATATTTTGCTTTACACGAATTAATAATTTAGTGATGAATAAATAAACCTTTAATTTAATTTTCATCAGCAAAAAAGGGGAAGCAGTCAACGTCTCTAGTGTTTTTAATAATGGCCCCAGATTCTTTAGCACTTCTTTGTCTCCTTTTCAAAAATTTTAAATGTGTTTCTATCTTCTGGGATTTCTTTCATCACAGCAAAAAAAAAAAAAAGTCAAAATTCCATTATCCATCGTTCTTTTGTTTTCATTTTACCATCGAGATAAGCTTTTTCATTTCGGCCTTTCACTTTAATCGATAATTTTCTCCTGTTTTTTTTATTTCTTTTGAAGGATCAAGCTACTATTTGAGGTGGAAAACATTACCCAAGTCAAATTAATTATTCTAAGTTTAAATATTTAATAAAGGCGATGCAAATTTTCATCCAACAATCGATTTTTGCTTAATTTCTATAAAAAATGTGTGATCATGTGATAAAGGGAGAAAAACAAATATTGTTTCATCAAACCTCATTTCAGCGTTTTGCGAAACGTCCGTAGAAGTATCACATCATTATAGAAAAAAATATTCATATCCAGAAATGAAAATCACTGTTAAGCAAGGTAAAAGTAAAAACGCGTGGTATTTATAAAATAATTTTTTTAAAGCCGGATCTTATTTTTCTATACGAATCCTGATAAAAGTACTTCGATAGAAACTATTTCTCTTCCCGGATCTCGCCGATACGTTCATTCATTGAAATTACTGGAACACTTTCGTCACAAGCAAGAAATAAACTAACACTGCATGAACATGTAAAAGAAGAGGTATAATGAATTTCTGCTTCTTCTAAATGAAATGCTAATTATCGTGAATATAACTTCCTTCAATTATAATGTAATGAATTCAGCTTCTTCTAAATTGCTACTGAATTCAATGCTTGTACTAAGCTAATGCTTCTTCTAATGGTTGTTGTTTGTTAATTAAATCATCAATAAACTTTCCTGCTAGTAGTGTAGTAATAATAATGAACAAGCTTATAACTGGTAGTAATGTTGTAGTAGTAATTAAGATGAATAAAGTCTTATGCTGGTTGTTACTAATAACACTAAATGAAATAAACCTAACAGCCAGACAGAGATCTGACAAAAACTATGAACTGAGAAAAACGTACTTACAACAAATTCTTTTATTAGATAACTCTTGAATCATCCAACGCACACACAATAATCGTATCACAATAATGAAGAATCAACCTAATCACATAGAACGAAGCTCTCCCTACGCACATCAACAACAAGCTCTCTCTATACAACAACAAACTCTCTGGCTATACAACAAAAAACGCTCTCCGGTATCGTTGAACGCGCCTATTTATACTGGCTACCACCACGTCATGACTTACACTCATTGCCAGATCTCATTCAGCGGGTGAAATAACATCTCGTTCAGTAAGAAGATAATTTACATAGTAAAATAAAATAACTAGAGATAGTAAAAATCAAAAGGAAAGTGAATCTAGAGTATACGTTACAGAGGCATCCAATGATCTCGAATGTAGTATATAAAAGCGGCATAAAAACTGTTTCGCGAGAAAATGTGCATGAGATGCGTGCTTGTCAAATACCTACGTTTATAAATATTCATGAATCAAAACGAAGAGGTATTTGCGCATTAATCTTCTGACTTCAACAGTACAAATACTGTCGTTCCGAATATTTGGACAATTCGTTGACATATTGAGCCGTAGAAGAGTAGAAGCTAGACAGTCTCAAGCTGAGGTGGCCATGCGGCTTGGCCATATGTACAGGAGTTAGACAGAATAATTTGAAAACCGAGGAAAAGAAAGTTTTATGTACATAATAGGCTGTGGGTCCTCCTTTGGCGTTCAAAAATGCCTAAATCCTCCTTGGAATGGACGAATACAATTCCTGGATGGTGGTTAGTGAGATGTTACACCATTCTTCATGCAGAAACTGTTCCAGGTCCTTGAGAGATGCAGGGGGGAGGATAACGGGACCTTACTCTGTTTTCCAACGCAGACCACAGTGGCACATTGATGTTTAATTCTGGTGATTGGGGAAGCCAAGGAAAGTGTGAAAGTTCGTCCTCATGTTCCTCAAACCATGATTGGACATTCCAAGTTCTGCGAATTAGGGCGTTATGAACTTGACAGATGGCATCTCCTGCAGGAAACAATGTCTAAGCCATTGGATGGACTTAATCGGACAAAATGGTGCCATACGCCCTGCTAGTCATCCTTCCTTTCAAGGTGATCAGGGGACCTGCTGAAATCCCCGACATGACCGCCCAGAGCATGACAGAACCACCACCAGGCTTAACTGCTGGGAGCAAACAGTCTGGGTTATACGCTTCTGACAGTATTCTCCACACGCAAACACGTCCTGCGTTGGGGAAATAGTATGAATGTGGATTCATCGGACCACATAACACGTTTCCATGCATCCGCAGTCCACGTTGTATGCTCCTGGCACAACTGCCGTCGCCGTTGTGCATTCACCCGGGTCACCAGGGGTTTTACAGCAACAGCTCTGCCATGAATATCTTGCTTACGCAACTCCTTGCCCACTGATACTGGGGTTTGGAGATGCAGATTGAGCTCCGCACTAATTTTTGCCGCCGTGTTCTTATTACGGGTAACGATCCTTTTCAATGCTCTCCTATCGTTATCGGTCAGGATCGTTTTCCGGCCGCTCTTGTGTTTCAGAGACGAGGTTTTGCCACGAACACTGAATGCTGTCAAGACTCTGGACACAATAGCTCTTGATACCCGCACAAACCTGGCGTCTATTGTCGCGGGGGCATCACCTAGCCGGCCACCAACAAGTAGTCCTCTTTCGAAGTCCGTTAGATTGCTCATTTCATCGTCACCCTGAAAGAAAGTTTGTAACAAGACACTTTAAATGCACTTAAATAGGACCCTGAGGTTTTAAAAAACGCTACTACACGTACGCAGGTGCATTAAAAGTCACGTCTCTGATTATCCAATATCTAGACATCGAATTGATGGGGCACCTTCCGTACTGATCGGAGCTGTCGTATTGTGACTTTCACCTATTCTCTGAAGTGAAAAAAAAACAAACTTCGTGGGTGTCCGTTTGCGTTAAATACTGAACTGAACAATGCTATGTTGAGATCATGACCTACATGTCGAGGTAGGGCTTCGAACACACCTTCTTCAGCCGCCCCGGTGGCGCAGTGGTCTAAGGCGTTGTCCTCTGATCATTCGTCCGTAAGGGGTCCGGGTTCGAATCCCGGTCAGGCATGGATGTTGTGTTTGTCTTACGGCACTGGCTCTCTCCCTTCCCTGGAACCAGTGACCCTAAATTAGGGACAGGCGACTGCTTATAGCCCATTGAGTTGCTCACGGTGGTCGTTAAACCTCCAATCAAAAAAAAAAAAAAAAAACACCTTCCGGAAGTGGATAGAAAGGTAGGACCAATGCATTCAGGTAGAGAGAGAATACTCCGAAGGTACATATTTAAGTATTATTACTGCATTACACTTCTGGTCCATGTAAAAACAGCCTCGCTACGTTTTGAACGACCCTCGTAATTTGAGTTTATGAGCGAAAATGTGTGCCGTAATATGAGTTTATGAGCGAAAATGTGTGCCGTAATATGAGTTTAGGTGTGAAAATGTGTGCCGTAATATGAGTTTAGAAGCGAAAATGTGTGTCGTCGTAATCTTGTTTCCCTTAATATACACACTTAAAAATTTGATACCAGGCTGCACAAAACATTGGTGCTATATCAGCTGCACCATTTCTCTGGTAAAAGTAAAACATTAGGTGGTACATGAAAACACGATGCAGTTATGAACTGTGTTATGGTATCTAACCTTAACTGCGCACATTTTTTAAGTTTCATGTAGAAACAATAATTTACCTTTACCCCAAGAGTTGTGCAGCGCAAGTTTTGGTGGAAACTACTGCAAAACATTTTAACAGTGTACATTGGAGCTCACAATCAAAGCAACAGACACAAGACGTTAGTGAAATACACACCATTGGATAAAATGAAGTGAAAACCGTGTAAAGTTAGTGAAAATACACACCATTGGACAAAATGAAGTGCAAGTGGTGTCAAGTTAGTAAAAATACACACCGTGGGACAAAACGAAGTGAAAGTCAATTTCTTATACGTTTCTCCAGTTCATCTCAGAGGTGTTCTGTGGGATTACGATCAGGACTCCGAACAGGCAAGTCTAACAATTTCCCCTCATTTCCAAGAAACCAGTCCTGCACACCTCGTGCGGTGTGGCAGGGAGCTCTTTCGTGTTGGAAGAGACAGCGGTCATTTTCATAATACTGCCACAATGCTGGTAGGGCAGAAGTATCCAGATAATCGTGGTACACTTCAGAGTTCATGGTTTGTAGTACACTGAAGAGCATTTGAATTAGAGACAACTGGCGTTATGCAAATGTGGCGCTGTGGGCGGCCCTGTAAACGGAAACGACATGACGTATGCAGCGATCCGACAATATAAGGATTGATGCGACGGGAATCAGTAAGAGTCGGATGCAGTATGGGTAAGACGCAGGATCTAAGCGCATTTGATCGTGGGGAAATTGTCGGGGCTCGACGAATGGGTCACTCCATCTCGGAAGTCGTGCAGGCACTGGGATTTTCACGAGCCACTGTGTCACGGGTACACCGTGACTACATCGAATCCGGTAAAACCATCCCTGCAAGGGTCGACTGCCGTGGACAACAGCGTGTGGATGAGCGGGGTCATTGTCGACTAGCTCGCATTGTAACAGCGAATAGACAGGCCACAGTGCAAGAAATCACTCGGCAATTGAACGCTGGTGCACAAAAACGTGCAAGCAGCCACACCATCCAGAACCATCTCTTCGCTATGGGGTACAGAAGTCATCGTCCCTCGAGGGTACCACTGCTGACGGCACATCACAGGATGCAAAGATTAGCATGGGCACGGTAACATCGCCACTCGACCCTAGACATGTGGGAAAATGTTGCCTGAACTGATGATTCGAGATTCACGTTGGTACATGCGGATGGCAGGATACGAGTACGGCGCAAACCACATGAAGCGATGGATCCTTCATGCCAGCAGGGTACTCTTTAAGCTGGTGAGGGTGGCATTCTCGTCTGGGGACTGTTTACGTGGACTGAAATGGGACCCCTAGTACGTGTGACATCGTCCCTCACAGGTCAACGTTACCGGGATATACTGGACGACCATTTGCTCCCGTTTGTGCGTCTTCAACATCCCACTGGGGACCTCATTTTGCAACAAGACAATTCACCGTGCCATCGCTCCCGAATTGCATCCAAATGGTTGGATAAACACTCCACCGACGTGACCTCGCTTCCTTGCCTAGCTAGGTCACCTGACCTCAATCCCATCGATCACATCTGGGTTGCTATCCAGAGAGATGTTCGAGGCTCTGACCCCTTCCATGAAATCTTCGTGAACTGTGGGAGCTTGTTCAGGGGTTCCCAACGTTTTCGGTGTCTTGTCGAGTCCATGCCGAAACGAATCGCTGCCGTCATCAGGACGAAAGGTGGCGCAACATGTTACTAGACAGGTATCTCTAATTCAATTGCTTTTCAGTGTATAATGACCAACGGACCGAGTTCCATCCACGAAAATCCACTCCATACCATAATGGAGCCTCCGCCGAATTTAATAGTTGGAAGAACACCGTCCGACGAAACCATTCGACGGGTTGTCGCCAAATCCAAACATGCTCATCAAATTGGAAGAGTGAAAAGTGTGACTCATCACTCCAAAGAAAAGGTTTCCACTCTTCCAGAGTTCAGAAACAATGGGAGAACCACCACCCCAAACGGCGCTTCGCAGTCATTGTAGTGATGTGTGGCTTGTGTGCCTCTGCTTTACCATAAGAACCGACACTGTGCAACTTTTTGTGGGTAGCTATGATACCAACCGAGGCATTACAAACATTTCCTACCTCAGCATCGATAGAAGCGGGAGAGGAAGAACCTGATTTCTTAGCATTTCTTACCGTGGCATTTCTGTCAGTTTGTGCGGCCTTCCTGAAAGTGTTTTTTTGTTTTGCTATAGTTGTAGCCTACTGCTTGCATCTCTTCATGACATCGCTTACAGTCGTCGCTGTCTACCTTAGTTTTATAAACAACGCATAGCAACTGAAACATTTTTCATCCGACACCGCTGGGATCGAACCCCACATCTCTCGATAACTAACCGAGTGCGTTCGCTTTACGCTACGGTGCCTACAATTTGCATCGCTATGCATGGTTTAACAGTCAGCATCTGACTATGCAAATCCGTATTGATAGGCTCAGCAACTGATGTGCCGCCATCTAGTGACATTCATCAGAGGAAGCTACTTAATTACAGCTGATAAATCCAACCGGGGAAGGAAATACTGAGTATATTTCAAATACGTGGAGGTAATGTAAACAGAAGATGTCATGTAAACAGATGCTGACTGCTAAACCACGCATGGGAATTGTTGGCACCTTAGTGTAAAGCGAACGCACTCGGCCAGTTATCGAGAGATCTGGGGTTCGATCCCAGAGGTGCGGATGAACAATTTTTCAGTTGCTATGCGTTATTTATAAAATAACTTGGACAGAGCGATGACATCTTTTGTTTACATTATCTCCACGTATTTGAAATATATTCATTTACAGTCGATTTTGGTACGTTACTAAACTGACATCCTACGATCAGCTAACGCTGGAACTCGGAAAGTTCAAATCCACGCGGCAATATTCGATTTTAAGTTACGGATAACACGACAGAACATATCAATTTTATAAACGTACCGCCACACTCGCAGCGCATTTCCTTTTCTGCACTGTATTTCGTAGTGCGCGAATACTTTTGATGATATAGTGTATATTACGTTCATGAATGATTATCTACTGTCTAACACATTACTGGCCATTTCAGGTGAAAAGAGATGTTCGAAATAAAATCATTCATGCTATTTTTTTTATAACAGCTTTCAAAGTACTGATTAAGGCAGGAAGGAAAGAAAATGCCTCTGTTTCATCCGAAAGAAAGCATTGCATCTCACTGAAATATAAAACGGAAGTTTGTTTACCTAGGGCACAGATCTGTAGCAATTATATGCAAAAACCTTCATTTAATGCAACAGAAGAAGCGCCTTTTAACTACCCATCTTACAATCTCTTACTTTTAGGATTTTTCTTGGGTATAGGAAGCATTTCAAGAGATATCTCTTTTTTTCCCCTTTTCTTCCGCAATCATACAAGGAGATTACATTCTAGATAATCACGAGTTTCCGGAAAATATAAATTGAAGGCCCTTTTTCTTGTTCCTTTGAAATACAAAGCCTCAGCCTCGAGCTGTTATTTCCGTTGGTGTAAATTGACTCTGAAAATATTTTTCCTTTCTGGAATTTTAACTAAGGCACTTAACGTTTTCTGCGGTGCATTAGGAACTGTAATTTGAATATTTTCGGAAGAGAAAACCACATGAGATGTCCTGTTCTTTATAAATCAGCGGTATTCTTCTCACGAGTTATTCTTTGCTTAATTCTATTTAGTTCCCTGTGGGAAAGGCGCGAATTCTGTGTTAGGCGAAATAATAGATATGCTAATGCATACTGATCGAATGCTACAGTATCCATTCTTAATTTTTATAAGAGATAAAATGGTAAATTGCAAATATGAATTAGAATAAAGCCTGGTTAAGCGACGCATGTTTACCTTCTCTCATTGAAATGAGCAGTTAAAAGAAACTGCTTTTATTAAAATGCGGCACATCTTGAAGGCCTCAGGGAGTGAGGTAATGCAAATGCGAGATGTTATCGACATGAGTAAATACTTAAAATAAATCATTCCCCTTTTCGTGAAGTGAATGGGTGACATGTTGCTTTATTCCCACTTAATGTAAAATAAGGAAAAAGTAAAGTCGTCAAGCGTTTTGTTTGATTTTCCGCAGAATGGATTGCTAGCTTTCTTTAATTAAATTTAAAAGAAATGTATGCTGACATCTTCCAGGACACAAAATCGTTCAAGTTCTGAACTCCTAATCTTATTACCAGTAGATGAAAACACAAAAAGAATGCCGGTGTGCAAGAAATAGAAAAGAGGAATTTGCTGCAAATAGAGAATTAGCAGTAGGTTTCGACGTTCGACCATGTATAGTAATAGACCGGCCACTGATAGTGGCTACCACTGAGCCTCTGTGGTCCCAACATGAGAGCCGTCAGATCACGTGACATTAGTGACATTAGGCTGAAGTGATTTCCTGCTATCCATTTTCAATCATTCTTATGACTTGCCAGTCTACTTTAAAATGTCCTCCATTTAGTAAATCATGTAGGTAACAGGTGTGTTTTTAGGAATAATAAACCTAAGGATATATTCATTAAGAAATGAATACACACAACTGACGTGGAGTAGGAGCATCAAACAGAAGTCATCGCTCCTTCCACGTTTATAAGTGAGTCGCGGAAAAATTATCATCGGCCCCCACCTAGAATCGAACCTAGGGTCTTCCAGTTACGCGCCGGACATGCTACCACTCCACCACAGAGCACTCTAATTCTCTAGGCTCACATACGACTGACTGCCTAACCACTTAGCAGGTTGCTTCTTGGAGCCTCGCACAATGCTGGGGATTCACCAAAGATGGTAAGTAGCAACTGAACAAATAACTAGGAGGCAAATGAATAATTAATACATAATTGACGTGGATTACGAACATCAAACAGAAGTCATCGCTCCTTCCACGTTCATTCATCTACTAGCAATAATATTTTTCCGTGACTCACTTATAAGCGTGGAAAGAGCGATGACTTCTGTTTGATGTTCCTAATCCACGTCAATTGTGTACTAATTATTCATTTGCCTCCTAGTTATTTGTTCAGTTGCTACTTACCATCTTTGGTGAATCCCCAGCATTGTGCGGGGTCTCCAAGAAGCAATCTGCGAATTGGCTTGGCAGTTAGAGTATGTGAATCTTTAGAATTCAAGGCCGCTGTGGTGCAGTGGTAGCAGGTCCGGCGCGTAACTGGAAGACCCTGGGTTCGATTCCCGTAGGCGACTGATGAGAAGTTTTCTGTGGCTCACTTATAAACGTGGAAGGAGTGATGACTTCTGTTTGATATTAAGAAATTGTCAGTTATATAAATTTAATTGCCACCATTTCGGAGTTACAAGATGAGTCGTGAGGATGAAGGTCATTTGTTTAGTGTGTATTCTTATATGAATCGGCTACGTTTGTATTAATACTTTATGTAAAGTTATGTTCTCATTAATAATTTATGATGCAGAAATACCATATCTCCATTGTATTTTAATGTGAAGTACACAGTTAAATATTACGTAAAATACACGGAAATGACCTTCCAGTACTGAGAGTAAGTTTACGTAAAATATGTACCCACATGTGCATATGTAGACTAGATTATACGCCATGATTAGAATATTACGAAGAATATTTGTGAAAAAGTTAAAACACTTAGATTGATTTCTTAACGCGAATGTTTATATTATTATTTTAATAGGCATCACACGTTTTCCATATTGGGAATCGAACCTCAATATTGATAATTTCTTCCCGTATATGATAATCATTAGTGCAAACATCGATAAACTCAGGTGAAATGGTGGCCCGTAATTAAAATTTACTGCAGATTGGAATCCTTCTTTTTTCTTTTTTGATTGGAGGCTTAACGACCACCGTGAGCAAACTCAATGGGATATAAGCAGTCGCCCGTCCCTAATTTAGGGTCACTGGTTCCTGGGAAGGGAGAGAGCCAGTGCTGTAAGACAAACACAACATCCATGCCTCACCGGAATTCGAACCCGGACCCCTTTCGGACGAATGATCAGAGGCCATCGCGTAGACCACTGCGCTACCGGGACGGCACCAGATTGGGATCACGTTATATTACCATAGAGACATCGTAGAATCTGCTTAATAATTTAATTCGTTTCTCACTGGTTACAAGTTGTCGAATTTGCTCTTAACATTTTCGACTACGATCACGTGCCATGTTCCTTTTTGATGTTGGAGCCAAAAATTGCGACGTCATTCACAGTCTACCTTTATGTAAGGTCGATGGTTTCGGCCCAAAAAAGTTTATCGAATTAATGCAAAACCGCAGCTCAGCAGATCACATTGTTTGAAGTTAATAATTTTTTTCAAAACATTCCAGGTATTCTACGTATCACATTGTGTTCAGCAATGCGCCAAAGAGTATTTCTAAAACAATTTTTCCAGATCTATAACAAACGTTTTCCAACGACGTGGAGGAAAATATGGCAACGAAAGTTAATTGGGGGGGGGGGGGGTGTTTTAGAAGTCAATATTTTCATTTCACTTTGCGTTTGTTCTGAAGTATATGCTACTGGTTATCGAAGTCAAAATATAAGACTTGGAGTATCAGTGCCTTATTTAGTTGAATTTGATGGTGACTGAAAAGCAATGCACTTAAATTTATCACGCCAGTTTCTGATGGATAACCATTTTATTAGGACCATGCAAAAGGTTTCTCCGTTTTCAAGAGAAAGGAGACAGGAACAATTAGGAAACCAGTACCTATTTTTTAAACGAAATATTGGCCATTAGCATCAAATTTCTTTTGCCATTTTTCAGGCAACAAATGAATACTCCTGTGATAGAAGGACTCGGGTTTTGAGCTGAAGAACGCAGAGACGAACTCTTCCACCTCTGGAACTGTGGTGAATCGCTGTTTGGGTAGGGCATGTTGCATACGGCGAAACAGATGAAAGTCTGAGTGTACAATGTCCGGAGAGTTAGCCATGTGCGGAAAAACCCTCCAGTGTAACTGTTCAAGGGTTGATTTTGTGGTGGCACCGACGTGTGGTCTGGCATTATCGTGTAACAGGATGACTGGCCGGCATCCTTTACCTGTTTATTGGTGTTTTTGCTCGATTGCGGCGTTCAGTTTCATCAACTGATCGCTATATCCTTGTGCAATGATTGTTTCGCCTGGTTTCAACAGTTCGGAGCACAGCACTCCATGCATATCCCACCATACACAAAACATCACCTTTTCCCCGTTGATTACATGTTTTGCAGTGGATTCTGATGCAACAGTGTAAACCTCTTCAGCAACGACATGCAGATGGGTTGATCTAGGATGGCTTGCCTACGGGGTTGTCGCAATAGACCCATTTTTCATCTCCGGTGAAAACCTTCCACAAGAAAGTTTACCCTCGAAACCTCTTCAGCAACGACATGCAGATGCCCAATCGTTGACCAATATTACGCTCCGTTAACATATGCAGAACCCACTTACCAATCTTCGGGATCTTCCCCAAGGCCTGCACGCCCTACCACCGTCGATTGATCCACTTTCAAACGTTTCGCCAGTTGCGTGATCGATTGTGTGGCATCGTCTTGCAACAGCGATTCCATCTACACCTGCATGTGGCTTGTCTTCCAAGCTTAGATTACCTTTCTTAAATCTGGCGAAAAGAGGTTTTCGATACTTCCGCTCACCCATAGCCATTTCGCCACACGCCTGACATATTGAACAATACGCTTCACTTAGACTTTTCCGTAAGTTAAAAATAAATAACAAACAGTGCTGCTAATTAACTTTATCGAGCGCCATGTTTGGCTCCATGTAGGAAATTACAGCACATGCCGCAGGCCGGGTAGACCCTTACAGCGCACACTAGCGGAGTCGGCGGATACTTTTGCATATCCCTAATATATTGTTGGGGCGATTAATTTTCCTCCAAGGATTGTCTGAACGTTGTTACCCATCAATTCGGTCCTCCAGTGTTGGTTTTTTATACAGCAGGTGACGGCTAATTCATGGACTACATTGCTACTGTCCGTCACGCAAGATGTGTTTAGCAGTGGTTCAGTGAGCATATTAAGATGTTATCTCGAATGAATACGATACGAGAATTTACACTTTCAGTTACTTCACCTTCCACTGCCTATATTCTTGGTGTTATTTCATGTTAAAATATATTGTTCCGAATGTGAGAATTCGTTTGCTAAAAGTGCGAAAGAAGAGGTGTATATTTAGAAGGCAATTAAGATCTATCTCATCATTGAAAAAGCAGTGTTCTTTCAAATTAGGTTTTACTGCTGTAGACACAAGAGAAATGTTTTTCTTTGTGGTTATCTCTTTTACCCAGTAGCGTCAGAACGAGGATTTTCTCCACCGTTTGTTTTGTTTGCCCTAAAATCCTCTAGTGCTGCGGGAATTCTGGAGCTCGGATATGTACTTGGTCAACTGCTAATCACAAGAGATTCTGCGAAAGCGAAGGAAATTGTTGTTTACGGCAGAGGTCTTGTGATTGATTTTAACAACGTTTTGTAGAAGAGGGAACAGTCGATACTGCGACCGTCAATAGTTAAATTCTGGGGATATGCGCGGCATGTATGGTGGATTAACCGCGCGTCTGACACGAAAAGTGAAAGCAACAAACAAACAAGTTTGTAAAATCATGCAATGCATTGATTATAATACGCTTTCCAACATACCAGAAATCATTACTCAAGTTATGAGAATAATGGCGGTGGAATAAATCTCAGTCCTGTATCCTGACCCTTGTTCCCATATCGATGATATTCAACAAAACCGGTTCGGTATACCTCCGAAATAACATGATTACGTTTTGTCGCAATCGAAGCAATTTTACGTAAGTTATGATGCATGGGGGCTATGGAAAAGATCCCGCTCCTGTGCCCTAACCTTTGAGCCCATTTCGCCCATTTTCAATAGAATTTGTCCTCAGGAAGGCCCCTACAGCATACTAAAATTTCATCCAAATCGAAGAATTTTTACGTAAGTTATGAAGCATAATGGCGATTAAAGTGATTCCGCTCCTATGTCCTGACCTTTGAATCCATTTCGCCCATTTTAAATAGGTTTTGTGGCCGGGTGGTCCCCTACCACATACTAAAATTTCATCGAAATCGAACTTTTTTACGTTATTTTTGACGCATAACAGCAGAGGAATGGATCCGGCTTCTATGTACTGACTTTTCACCCCATTTCGTTCACTTTAAATAAGGTTCCTTCCCAGAAGATACCCTACCAGATACTAAAATTTCATCGAAATCGAACGATTGTTACGCGAGTTATCGTGCGGACGGACATACGCACACAACGCGTGACGTAATGAAACAGATGAGAATCGCGACCATATGCTCGCAAGAGTATGTCGTCATAAAACTTTAATAGGATTCAAACACAACGCGTGACGTAATGAGACAGATATCGTGACCGCGCGCCAACATTCTTAAACGTGAGATTGTGACATCATAAGATTTCTAAGCATTGAAAGCATTAATGGAACGACGCCATGACACTAAAAACGTTATAATTCAGGGTGGTTATTTAACCCACTAAACGAATTCTCCTAAAGTCGAGATCAAGCTAAATCGATTTTTACTACCAGAAAGTGGTAGGTTAACGACTTTCAACAAAGTTCTTAGAGCCGTTTTCAAAATAAAATGTACATACATACATACATACAAGAATTGCTACTTTAAGGTGGACGTCAAGTAATTTTGCTTCCTCTATTTTCAGTGGAAAAACTTCTGTACACATTTTCTTCACAATTAGTGCGTTCCCAAGAAAGAAAATTTGAACATCGATTAAAATAGCTTCATTTCATAACTTGGAATACTTAATAATTTCTGACCATAACCGTAATAATATTTTCTCAGCCATAACCGTAATTATGTAATCTAACATTTATTTGTCCACTGACGTCACCAAAGTACAGGTCGCGCCATCTTTTTTCTGGTTTCAACACCACCAAAGGAAACGTTATTGTTTTTTACGCTTTCCAACCGTAGATTGAAGAAGCGTATATGCTACAGCTTTTTTCCGTCCGTCTGTCCGTCCGTCCGTCTGTCCGTTCGTCCGCCTTTCGGCACGATAACTAAAGTAAAAATGGTTCGATTTCGATGAAATTTTAGTATGTCGTATGGGACCACCAGGGGACGAACCCTATTGAAAATGCGTGAAGTGGGGTCAAAGGTTACGCCATAAGAGTGGGATCCATTCCATTGCCCTTATGCGTTATAACTTGCGTAAATATCGTTCGATTTCAATGAAATTTTAGTATCTGGTAGGCGACCACCTGGGGACGAATCCTCTTGAAAATGGGTGAAGTGGATTCAAAGGTCAGGACATAGGAACGTGATGCATTTCATTGCCCTTATGCGTCATAAGGTGCGTTAAAATGGTTAGATTTCGATGAAATTTTAGTATGTGGTAGGGGACCACCTGGAGAGGAACCTTATTGAAAATGGGACAAATGGAGTCAAAGGTCAGGACAAAGGATCGGGATCCATTACATCGCCCTTATCCCACACTATTAAGGTGGACGTCAAGTAATTTTGCTTCCTATATTTCCAATGGAAAACCTTTTGTACATATTTCCTTCAAAATTAGTGTGTTCCCAAGGATAGAAATTTGAACATCGATTAAAATAACTTCATACTATAACTTGGAATACTTAAGATTTTTTAAAACATAACCATAATTATATTAAAAAACAATAACTTTTCCTTTGGTGGTGTTGAAACCAGAAAAAGATGGCGCGACCTATACTTTGATGACGTCAGTGCACAAATAAATGTTGGATTGCATAATTACGGTTATGGTTTAGAAAATATTAAGTATTCCAATTTATGAAATGAAGCTATTTTAATCGATGTTCAAATTTTTATTCTTCGGAACGCATTAATTGTGAAGAAAATGTGTACAGAAATTTTTCCATTGGAAGTTTAGAAAACAAAATTACTTAACGTCCACCCTAAAGTAGCAATTCTTGTATGTATGTACGTACATTTTATTTTGAAAACGGCTCTAAGAATTTTGATGAAAGTCGTTAACCTACCGTTTCCTGGTAGTAGAAATTGATTTAGCTTGATCTCGACTTTAGGAGAATTCGTTTAGTGGGTTAAATAACCACCCCGAATTATAACGTTCTTAGTGTCATGGCGTCGTTCCATTAATGTTTCCAATGCTTAGAAATCTTATGACGTCACAATCTCGCGTTTGAGAATGTTGGCGCGCGGTCACGCCATCTGTCTCATTACGTCACGCGTTGTGTGTGGATACTATTAAAGTTTTATGACGTCATACTTTTGCCAACAGATGGTCGCGATTCCAATCTGCTTCATTACGTCACGCGTTGTATGCTTATGTCCGTCCGTACGATAACTCGCGTAACAATCGTTCGATTTCGATGAAATTTTAGTATCTGGTAGGGTATCACCTGGGAAGGAACCTCATTTGAAGTGAACGAAATGGGGTGAAAAGTCAGTACATAGGAGCGGGATCCATTCCACTGCTGTTATGCGTCAAAACTAACGTAAAAAGGTTCGATTACGATGAAATTTTAGTATGTGACATGGGACCACCTGGCCACAAACCCTATGAAAATGGACGAAATGGGGTCAAAGGTCAGGACATAAGAGCGGAATAACTTCCATCGCCATAATGCGTCATTACTTACGTAAAAATGCTTCGATTTGGGTGAAATGTTAGTATGTTGTAGGGGCCTGCTTGGGGACGAATTCTATTGAAAATGGGCGAAATGGGATCAAAGATAAGGACACAGGAGTGGGATCTATTCCATAGCCCTTATGCATCATGCTTTGATTGCGACAAAACTTTATCGTGTTATTTCGGAGGTATACCGAACGGTTCTGTTGAATATCTTCGATATGGGATCAAGGTCCGGGCTCAGGACCGAGATTTATTCCACAGCCATTATTCTCATAACTTGAGTGATAACTTGAGTAATGATTTCTGGTATGTTGGAAAGCGTATTGCAGTATAATCAATGCATTGCATGATTACACTGACTTGTTTAATATAATTATGTTTATGTTTTAGAAAATGTTAGGTATTCCAATTTATAGTATGAAGTTATTTTAATCGATGTTCAAATTTTCATCCTTGGGAACACACTAATTGTAAAGGAAATGTGTACAAAAGGTTTTCCATTGGAAATATAGGAAGCAAAATTACTTGACGTCCACCTTAATAGTGTGGGATACGGGAGATGGAATGGATCCCGATCCCATGTCCTGACCTTTGACTCCATTTGCCATATTTTCAATAGGGTTCCTTTCCAGGAGGTGCCCTACCACATACTAAAATTCCATTGAAATCGAACCATATTTACGCACGTTATGACGCATAAGGACAGTGGAATGGATCCCGCTCTTATGGCGTGACCTTTGACCCCACTTCATCCATTTTCCATAGGGTTCGTTCCCAGGTGATCTCCTACCACATACTAAACTTTCATTGAAATCGATCCGTATTTACGGAGGTTATGACGCATAAGAATAGTTGAATGGATCCCGCTCTTATGGCGTGAACTTTGACCCCACTTCACCCATTTTCAATAGGGTTCGTCCCCTGGTGGTCCCCTAACATATACTAAAATTTCATAGAAATCGAGCCATTTTTACGTGAGTTATCGTGCCGACAGACGAACGGACGTACAAACGGACGGAAAAAGGTGGAGCATATACGCTTCTTCAACCTGCGGTTGGAAAGCGTAAAAAAATAAAAGTAATAATAAGGATGCATCAACTTTAAAAAGTAAGCTGATTGTTAAAGTTGAAAACAGACGCCATGCATTCTGGTTCATTTCTACTGTAGTAACAGAAGTTCTAGAGGTAAGGTAAACTCTCTTTTTGGATCTCTGAAGTATTCGACGATAGACTGAATTTGAGTATAATTTCTCAAATTATGACTAGTGACATTTTTTGAAGTAGGAAAAACTCATTTTTTACGCTTTTCAACCGTAGGTTGAAGAAGCGTATATGTTCCAGCTTTTTCCGTCCGTCTGTCGCAAGGAGGTTAGAATACACAGGAGACGTCCTGGTCCTTCTGCGCAACGTAAAGTTGATGAAGCCACTTCCTCCCCCCCTCCATCAGCTGCCAGTCGGTGGCGACCATTTGCATTGGTACAAAAACAGACTCTTTGCGTGCTTTTCAACGCTTGCTTGGCTCATTTCTAGCTGGGGTTGCAACGTCAATAAATATCTGCACGTCTTTTATTAAAGCGGTATGGTGTTTACTTCACTTGTATTTATGTATACCGTCCAGCCAGAAAGTTTCCAGTTGTTTAGAATTTAAATGAGATACATAGTAAAGCCTGCAGTGTAAGCGAAATCGCGAAGAAACAGGGGTTTGTTTACAAATATAGTGGCTTATAAAATCCAAACTACTGGGTCGATTTAAATTCTGCAAACAGTTATTTAAAGATCATGAACTAAAGTTTCTTCCGGTGTATGTTACAGATGCGTAGATTTTTACCCGGATTTTTAAGGTAGCTAACCAAAACACCGATCTAGCGTAAGAAACATGAAAATATAAACAAACCTATGAACGCGTACAATTTATATATATATTTTATATTTTTTACACGTTTCAACCTGTTAAAGTTAAAATTAGTGGATCTTCCCCAAATCACTGGCCATCAATCAAAATTGGACTTCATATCTCGGCAAAGAAAACTGTTAAACTGAATTCAGTTCCCCCTCCCTCCAATCTATAAAATCTAGTATTTCCTACATTTACTAGATTTTACCTTTTCTTCTGTGTTAGAGGAGAAAAAAAAACTTTTTCTTTTTTCTTTCCCAAATTAAATTTTTTGAAGTTTTTTTTTTTTTATGTAGTTTCAACAAATTTTTGTCTTTTTAACTGAAAAAAAAGATATTAGGGGGATCAGTTGGTTAGTAGCTCTCACCGAGCACTATTTATGGGGGTGAAGCTTGTTTATAAGTAAGAATATCTACCCTGTGTCCATCTTGTTAATGCTAGTACTTATTAATTTAGAGAAGCAGGAAATAAAAATTCTGGAAAAAAAAATATATATAAAGCTAGGGGACACAAGAGCACACACAAGTTCACTTTGTAGGAGTCAGCTTGCTGTGGAAGATAACTTTTAAAGAAAAGATATATTCATACATTGGCGCATCAATTTTGCCCTCGAACAGCCAAAAATAACAAAAGCACTTTTGTGCACAGTCATATCTTAGATGTTATTCTTCCTCTCAGTTCATTCCAAAATTTGAGATTCACAGAAGGGCACATGGTGCTTGGGAACTTACAGGTGGAATTTCTTGCATAAATAAATAAAAATTAGCTTAATAGTTCCTGGAAATTACTTTTCTCACTGAACACATAACGGTGGAGTGAAGATCTGTTATTAATTGAAAACTGTTGTTTTCTTCCTAATGTTAAAGAAAGCAAACTACTGTACACACACGAATGAAACTATGTATAGCAAGTTGCTGTGAAAGTCCAAAGGCAAACAACATGGGTAATTCATATATAAAGATTTTTATTTACATATTGATTTACATATATACTATATTTTAGATACCATAGAGGTGTTGATATTTTTTTCTTCAATTCCAGGATTTTCCTGTTGACTTTTAACAAATTTTTAGTGACTCGAAATATATCATTTAAAGCTTGGATCTTTATCTCCTCCAAAGTGTTTCAGAGCTGCATAGCTGGTGACACCTGATAAATGCATTCCTTGAAACAAAATTTATGCTCCAAATACAAGAATGATAGATACAGCTAAAGCATAATGGTTACCAGCAGTAAAATAAAAAAAAAAAAAAAAAAAAAAACAAGGCCACCCGGTGGCGCAGTGGTTTAAGCGATGGCTTCTGATCATTTCTACGAGTGGGGTTCGGGATCGAATCCTGGTGAGATATGGATGTTGTGTTTGTCTAACGGTACTGGCCCTCACCCTTCCCTGAAATCAGTTACTCTAAATTAGGGACGGGTGACTGCTTATAGCGCTTTGAGTTGCTCACGGTGTTCGCTAAACCTTCAATAACAAAAAAAAAAACAAAAAAAAAAAAAAAAACAGGCACATGCTAATTACCACAAGGAATTCTGGGATTGTGTTATTCTCCTCTGCAAGCTATTTCGCCTACATGTTAACAAGAATGAGGGACTTCCTGTTCTTCTTCATTTTGACACATGCGCATGGTTTCCCTGGACCTGATAACTCGTAAGCTCACGTGCCACAACCCTTTGGGTGTAGATGATGGTCGTGGTGCAAACACTAAACACATTATCCAATGTAACGTTTAAAATAGGAGTAGACAAACAAACAATTTGTATTTTCATGCAATACATAATGAACTTCTAAGACCTTGAAAATCCCTTAAAAAATGCAACTATAAACAATCAACTTACCATTAAATTTTTGATACTGCAGGTTTTTGTTCCTAATAAATCCTATCTCTTTTGCTCATTGATGTTTTACAAGATGAATCCTTACAACAATTAGAAATAGAAATATAAGTGCAGTATTCATAAGAACATCTCTGCACCACAACATTCTATCTCAAATAGTCTGAATTAAGGCAGGAGGCTTGTGGCAACAAACTTGTAGTCTTCAGGCAAAGCATATACAAGGTTTCAGATACACTGTAAATAAAAACATCCATAATATATTTGCACAAAATAAGTCTTTGGTTTCACAAGATAAATCACATATTTTAAACCATATAAACAGACAACTTACTATCTCTGAAAAAAATTTAATCAATGCAAAAAATAATTGCATTATTTTTACTGTTCTGTTACTAGAGAAGTACAAATAATAAGGAAGCTGGTAAATCGAGCATGGCCCTTGCCGTAATTTCGCGTTCAGGAAAATTCGAAAATGAAAAAAGTTGTTTTTAGCTGCAATATGGTAAGATGATACCCAGAGAGCACATTTGAGGAGATGAGGGCCCGGTGACTGGGCAGTATTGTGGGGTCCCAGTATTAGTGGCACATCTAGGATTTCACATTGGGCAGCAGAATAAAAATACCCAGGAGAAAACATTCCCAAAATATTATGAGGAAGCGATAAAAATATCCCCGTCATATTCCCATGATTCATGGACGAATCAGTGGTAGCAAGAAAATGTAAAAATGCACGTTTGAAAAATGGATACCAGTTCAGTTCTGCTTTAACCCCCCCCCCTCCTTTCTTCTCCCATGGTTAGGTTCACCTTGTTGAAATTATATCGAAGTAGTGTGCAAAAGAATATGATCCAAATATCATGATTCAAACAATTCTTAATGTATGAAAATTTCTCCCAATTGCAGATGTGTACAAAAAAATTCTGTAATGCTTTCCAAAGATTTGGGATGGACTGGGGGCGACTATATTTTTTGCGGACTCCTCCTAAAAAAGCGGAAAGAAAAATAATTTTTTTTCACAAGGCAAAACCAAAAAAACCTGCAGAACTCTGTCAATTCTTCAAGCATCCTGCCTATTTTTGGGGCCCCTTAAAAATGCGGGGCCCCTGGGCTGCAGCCCCTCCCCCCTCCCTAAATGGACTCTGACGATCTTTGGTGTACTGCAGCAAAACAGAACTTTGTGCAGTCGATTGATTTTGCATTAACTTCAAATTAGATCCACGTGAGGATACACCCGAATTTATTATGAAAAGTGCATTTCCAAATTTCCACCACTGCCAAACATTCATACCATATTTCTTAATCAAACATCCATACCATATTTTAGTCCAATATAAAAAATACAAGTACTTACATGTGAAAGGTAATCCCTGGCATTTTTTTGGATTATCGATTAGTGCAGCCTATAGCAACACATCTCGGCATTTTGCGGATAAGCCACTATAACGTGATCCTGAGAATTATCCAGATATCAGAACGTCCTAAATTTAATTCCCCAGATTATCTGTTATTGCAGTCGATAACACCACAACTTTGCTTTTTGTAAATAAAACTTTTATTCGATCCTGAAATAACTGAAACATGTAAAAGCACGAAACAACAGGCTCTCACACACGCAGTAGAATAGATTGTTTTCTACCAAACAAGATGGCCGCTGTGTGGGTGGGAGTCGCAGTTATTGGCTTCACGGGAGACTGCGTAGGGCGTCTCCTGTTGTATTCTACCCTCCTTGGTCTGTCGGCATGATAACTCAAGTAAAAATGGATTAATTTCGATGAAATTTTAGTATGTGGTAGAGGACCACCTGGGGACGAACCCTATTGAAAATGGGTGAGGTGGAGTCAAAGGTTAGGACATAAGAGCGGGATGCATTCCATTGCCCTTATGTGTCATAAGGTGCGTAAATATGGTTCGATTTCGATGAAATTTTAGTACGTGTTAGGGGTCCACCGGGAGAGGAACCCTATTGAAAATGGGACAAATGGAGTCAAAGGTCAGGACATAGGATCGAGATCCATTCCATCGCCTTCATCCCACACTATTAAGTTGGACGTCAAGTAATTTTGCTTCCTATATTTCCAATGGAAAAACTTTTGTACACATTTCCTTCACAATTAGTGTGTTCCCAAGGATGGAAATTTAAACATCGATTTAAATAACTTCATACTATAACTTGGAATATTATACATTTTCTAAAACATAAGCATAATTATATTAAAAATAATAACGTTTCCTTTGGTGGTGTTGAAATCAGAAAAAAGATGGCGTGACCTGTACTTTGATGACGTCAGTGGACAAATAAATGTTGGATTGCATAATTACGGTTATGGTTTAGAAAATATTAAGTATTCCAAGATATGAAATGAAGCTATTTTTAATCGATGTTAAAATTTTCATTCTTGGGAACGCATTAATTCTGAAGAAAATGTGTACAGAAGATTTTTCATTGGAAGTATAGGAAGCAAAATTACTTGACGTCCACCTTAAAGTAGCAATTCTTGTTGTATGTATGTATGTACATTTTATTTTGAAAACGGCTCTAAGAATTTTGATAAAAGTCGTTAACCTACCGTTTCCTGGTACTAGAAATTGATTTAGCTTGATCTCGACTTTAGGAGAATTCGTTTAGTGGGTTAAATAACCACCCCGAATTCTAACGTTTTTACTGTCATGGCGTCGTTCCATTAATGTTTCCAATGCTTAGAAATCTTATGACGTCACAATATCGCGTTTGAGAATGTTGGCGCGAGGGTCATGCCATCTGTCTCATTACGTCACGCGTTGTGTGTGGATCCTATTAAAGTTTTATGACGTCATACTCTTGCGAGCAAATGGTCGCTATTCCCATCTGCTTCATTACGTCACGCGTTGTGTGCGTATGTCCGTCCGTACGATAACTCGCGTAACAATCGTTCGATTTCGATGAAATTTTAGTATCTGGTAGGGTATCACCTGGGAAGGAACCTTATTTAAAGTGCACGAAATGTGGTGAAAGGTCAGTACAAAGGAGCGGGATATATTCCACTGCTCATAACTAACGTAAAAAAATAATAACTAACGTAAAAAAATGTTCGATTTCGGTGAAATTTTAGTATGTGGTAGGGGACCACCTGGCCACAAACCCTATTGAAAATGGGCGAAATGGGGTCAAAGGTCAGGACATAGGAGCGGAATCACTTCGATCGCCATTATGCGTCATAACTTACGTAAAAATGCTCCGATTGTATGAAATGTTAGTATGTTGTAAGGGCCTGCGTGGAGACGAATTCTATTGAAATTTGGAGAAATGGGGTCGAAGGTTAGGACACAGGAGCGGGATCTATTCCATAGCCCTTATGCATCATAACTTACGTAAAAAAGCTTCGATTGCGACAAAACTTCATCATGGTTTTTCGGAGGTATACCGAACCGGTTCTGTTGAATATCATCGCAATGGGATCAAGGGTCAGGGCACAGAACCGAGATTTATTCCATAGCCATTATTCTCATAACTTGAGTGATAACTTGAGTAATGATTTCTGGTATGTTGGAAAGCGTATTATAATCTATGTATTGCATGATTTTACAAACTTGTTTTTTCTACGTTGTATTAAGGTGACTCAATTATAAATTTATTCACATTTAAGCTCTCTAGTAGATATTAGGGTAACACTTTATTCATATTCAGACTGTACCTCTTATGTCGCGCACGTGTGTGCGTATGTACTCGCGAAATTGAATCATGTAGTAGTGCAGAATGTGCATAACAATATTTTATAAGCCAATGTGCGCAGAAGCACTCGTGAACTCCTGCACGTTCTTTTATTTTAAATATTGCATGATATCTTCAAACTATACAATGTCAAATTATTTGCAAATTTTATTTTGGATTCCCTATTTTTCCAACCCAGTTGCCAGTACAGTTTCCCCATTGTGGCTGTAAAGGGTTTATGTGTAATTGTGCCACATTTTATAATATTAAACCTTTGCCATTACTTTTCTGTAATTTTTTCATAGAAGTAGAAGAAACTCATTTTAAGGTTTAGACGGGAAATATACGAGGACATATTACGTAGGATAATGTAAAAATATACGATAAAATATTACGTTAGAAAATGTGAAAATATAAAATAAGAGATAAATTGCTGAAATCAGAACGCAGAATCTCTTCCGTGGCATGCACACAGTACCCAGTTTGTGCAATATTTCTTGGTAGTGGTAACAGCTGTTCTTCTCAGAAATACGCGGTCGAGTCACATTATCGTGACCACCAGCTAATATCCAGAGTAACCGCCGTGTGCAGAGCGGACAGCAGCTAGACGGGCTGGGAGTAACTCAATAAGATGCTGGAAGGTGTTCACAGGTTTGTGGAGCCATGCTGACTGCAGTGCATCTGATAGCTGCTGGAGAGTGCGTGGTGGAGGGTCCATAGGGCGAACAACAGGATCGAGGTGGTCACACAGATGCTTGATTGTGTTTAAGTCTGGGGAATTGGGGAGCCAGGGAAGCACTTTGAAGTTTTCATCATCCTCTTCCAGCCACTCTAGGACATTTTTAGCTATGTGACACGTCGCATTGTCGTCATGGAAAATCCGATCCGCATCAGGGAAGACAATCAGTATGTATGAATGTGCTCTGCAAGATGCATTGATAATAAATTTGGTCCATAGTGCCTTCCACAGGTATGAGTGGTCCAAGGAAATACGATGAAAACATTCTCCAGACCATAACGCTGCCCCCACCAGCTTGTGTTCTTCCAAAAATGGTTGAGGAGTGTTTGTTCTCCGATGTTTCTTGCCTTATACGCCAACGTCCATCCCTTCGATGAAGTAGAAAACGTGAATTATCGGAGAAGGCAATCCTTTGCCAATCAGTGGAGGTCCAATTCCGGTACTGCCGTGCAAATGTAAACCTTTTCTGCCGATGAACCTACGTTAGCATAGGTGCAGTGACCATCCGTCTGAGTCGGAGCCCCATACGCAGCAGGGTTCGCTGAACTGTCGTTTTGGATACTATTCCTGTAGTCCTCTGGTTCATTCAACCTGTGAGTTGCTCCACTGTATCGTGTCGATCGGCCCTCACGCGCCTTCGCAACTGACCCGCGACATTCACCTCTCATATCAATGGGACGTGGTGCTTCTCAGTTTCCACGTGGCTTATTCGCAATGGTGACATTTCTCCAATCGCGACACATTTTAACCTCAGCAGCACGCGAACAGTTCATCAGCTGCGCTGTTTCAGAATCACTGCTATCCTCGGCTCTAAAGCCGATGATCATAGTGTTTTGGAAATCTGATAAATCGCACCTTTTATCCATGACAGCAACAAGTGATATGATTTCAGAATGCCTACAGCATACGCTATGTACCCTCCAACCCAGCTCACGACACGTGCCTTCTTTTACTGGCCACGCGCTTTTGGAGTCAAAATTAGGAGGTGGTAGCAATAATGTACCTGGAATGTGTATTATTGTAACTGAGAGTATTTGGCAAACAATTTTTCCAGATGAGTAACAAACGTTTTCCAATGTAGTGTGAAAAATATACCATTTCAGCTTAGTTGGTTGGGTGTTTTAGAAATCCGTTTTTCCATTTCAATGGTTTTTGTCCCGACGTTTATGCTACTGGTTATCCAAATCAAAATGTAGAACTTGAAATATCAGAGTCCTCTGTTTCGTTGAATTTGGCGGCGGCTGAGAGGCAATGCATTCAAATTTTTTATGCCAGATTCTGATGAGTACCCATTTTAGGTTTTGCATATAAATGTGATTTTATTTTGCTAGTTAACAGACACACACACAGACGCATACACGTACTCGCTCGCTCACACACTCACTCACTCACTCAGTCTTCCTTTCTCTCCCTCTTTCTCTCCCTCTCTCCCTGTCTCTCTCTCTCTCTCTGTTCTCAAAAACCGTAAGCAAATTCTAAATTAACAAGTCTTGATGAATTGAATCCGTGCAAGAAAAGGTATATGTAATTAAAAAAACGCACTTACAACAAGGTTTAGATCTTCATTTTTCTTTTGTCTTACTTCTGAAGAGCAACATACCGTTTGCAATCGATGACGGTAACAAGATCACAATCTAACTAAACTTAGCGCCGACTCTAATTAAGCAAAGAGAGGATAATCTGATTTACTTTTCTTTCTAACATTTTTCTTTTCAATAAATATTCATGTGAGAAGTAAACAAGAAGATCATAGCCTCCCTTCTTTCTTGGAAAAATCTTAATTTCCGTAATGAAGTTTGCCGACCTTAAATAACAAGTTGCAAGAGTGAAACGTTGCTTTTTTTTTACATTGAGAAAGTTTCTTGTAAAATTTTAATGACTTAGTGTAACTATTCTTTATCATCGGTAATCAAATAAAATAGTTTAATAATTATTAGAGAAGAGAAGATAAAGAATACTTTTTTAAAGAATGCAGAGCAGTGAACTGAAGTCTTGCATGCATTACGTAAAGAATATGTTCTGAAACAAGCAATCTTTTCCGTTTTCGCAATAACTTTATCCAATTACGTTTTCAGGCAGTCCATAACTGTTTCTGGAAATGATACAATTCACTACAGTGAGTCTTATTGAGGACCTGTAAATAAATCTCATAGATTAGGAAATACAGCAGTTTATTTTATTTGGCACTGAAATATGAGATTCACCTGAAATAAAATGCGTTTTATCTTTGTTTGTAGAAGATATGCTACTTTCCTGCGTTTAATGAGATTCAACATTATGGCGTGAAATACAGCACAAAGATATGATAACCTAAGTTTTAAGACAGCTCTCAATTTCCTCAAAATCCACTTTCGCGTGTACGGAAAATGCATTTCTCAATTCCAACAAACTGATTGTTATCGTTCTGAAATTGTACATAATACCTGCCTTCTGTGTAATGATGAAACTTTCTGCACCGTTATTGAAAAAATAAATTGGAGAGGCAGCATTTAGAGCTCACATTTCCACACTGACTATTTTGAAATCAATTTGATGGAAAGGTAGTATATTTCCGTTGGTAGAATGTACAGGGGTTGGACAAAATAATGTTAACACCTGTCTTTATTAATAAGGTGTTGGACCATCATTTGCCTTTAATACAGTTTCCAACTTTCTTGCAATAGATTCATACAGCTTTTGAATAATATCCGGTGGAATGTTGTTTCAGTCGTAGAACAGAACATCATCCAATTGCTTCAGATATGTTAGAAGGAGCGAAACTGTTTTCTAAAGCTGTCTACAGTGGTTAGATGATATTGATGTCAGGTGATTGAGCTGTCCAGAGCGGATATTTCACCACCTCTTGGTGGACCTCACACCAATAGTGAATTGTTCTGCCTGTGTGTACGGTCGCATTATCTTGAAAAATGGCATTATTTTTGGGAAACAACATTTGGACCACACGATGCACCTATTGTCCCATAGAATGTCTAAATGCTCGCAAGCAGTACTCGAACATGTAGAGTAATAATGGGGTAAACGAAATACCAAGATACTGTATGGACGCCAAAATCATCACAGATCAAACCTGACAGTCCCAACCATACATTTTTTGGCAGACCGAACCGTATACTTTTTGGCAGACTGAACCATACATTTTAAATTGCACGCTTCTTTCGGGGTTCTCATTACATAAACTCGACTACTATTGGAAATAATGCGCATGAGGACTCATCGGACCACACACCGACGGAATGTAGAGCTGCAGATTTGTCATCTTGTCACGTGTTTAATCTCTGTAGTACGTCACACAGTAACGAGTCAGTTGTTCTAACCGACTAAACTACACCATAGGAATGTGCAGCTCCAGATTTGTTGTCTTGACACGTGCTTCACCTCTGTAGTACGTCATACTTTAACGAGTCAGTTGTTCTAACTGACTAAACTACACCGACGGAATATATCGCTGCAGATTTGTCGTCTTGACAAGTGCTTCACCTCTGTAATACGTCACACAGTAACGAGCCAGTTCTACTAACCGACTAAACTACACCGACGGAATGTATCGCTGCAGATTTGTTGTCTTGGGACGGGATTCACCTCTGTAGTACGCCACGCAGTAAAGAGCCGGTTGTTCTAACCGACTAAATTACACCGACGGAATATATCGCTGCAAAATTGTTGTCTTGGCACGTGCTTCACCTCCGTAGTACGTCACACAGTAACGAGTCAGTTGTTCTAACCGACTAAACTACGCCAATGGAACGTGTAGCTGCAGAATTGTTTTCTTGACACGTGCTTCACCTTTGTAATACGTTTCACAGTAACGAGTCAGTTGTTCTAACCGGCAAAACTACGCCGACGTAATGTATCGCTGCAGATTTGTTGTCTTGGCATGTGCTTCACCTCTGTAGTACGTCACACAGTAACGAGTCAGTTGTTTTAACCGACTAAACTACACCGACGGAATGTATTGCTGCAGATTTGTTGTCTTGGGACGTGATTCACTTCTGTAGTACGCCATGCAGTAAAGAGCAGGTTACTCTAACCGACTAAACTACACCGACGGAATGTATCGCTGCAGATTTGTCGTCTTGACACGTGCTTCACCTTTGTAGTACGTCACACAGTAACGAGTCAGTTGTTCTAACCAACTACGCTACACCGACGGGATGTATCGCATCGTCTTGACACGTGTTTCACCTATTTAGTACGTCATACAGTAACGAGCTAGATGTTCTAACCGACTAAACTACACCGACGGAATGTACAGCTGTATATTTGTCGTCCTAGCATGTGCTTCATCTCTGCAGTACGCCACATCTCCTCTTCCTCCTAATTTCTTTAATTTTGTTTTGAAGCTAAGAAAGAAATTCTACTAATTTCAGGCGATTTGTTGAACAAACATCACTCATTTTACGAAGAATCCAACCGCCAGTATATCCATTTTCCACAATCTGGCGCCAATATGAGTACAGCAATTGTCGGTTACGGGGATCGTAGCTGCGCTTCCTGTCTCCGGAACAAGTTGTTCTAGCTGATTGAAATATTATAGAGGTGATTCAGTCAGCTAGAACAGCTAGTTGTTCTAGCTGACTGAATCACCTCTATAATACGTCACGTGCTTCGATATTTTTCTGTAGAAGGGGCGATCTTTTAATTCGTTGACAGGATAGAAAAGTTGTCTTAAATGTCATGTTCTGGATCTCCCTGCCATTTATTTTTTCCAACATACCCTTTTCAGAACACCACACATTTTCACCATTGCTGTACCTACTGATTAAAGGCGTCTTGGAAGCCATTTTGCGAAAGCGTGCGAACTGTTACCGTTGTGACTTTACGAGATTCGTCGTCGGATTCGAAACTTTTGCTTTCAAACCTTTTTTCAGACGCGAAAAGAGGAAAACATCGCAAGGTGCTAAGTCAGGGTATTATGGCGTATGTGGAAGAACCTCGGCACCTATGGCAATGATTACCGGCTGCACAATATGCGCCGTATGGGGCCTCGCGTTTTCGTTATGGAGAAACAATGTCGCACCTGAAAGTAGGGTGTGAGTTACGAGAACACCTTTGATGTCAAAAAACACAAGAGCCATTTGTTTCCCAGCTGAACGAGAAATCCGAAGTTTTTCGGATCTCAGTGAATTGGAATGCTTTCATTGACTGGACTGTTGTTATGTTTCGGGATCGTAATGAAAGATCTCAATTTCATCGCAAGTCACAATTCCCTTAATGAAGGTTGGACCCTGGCTTTCCAAAAAATTAAGCACCTCTGTGCACTGCTTTACCTTTTGATGTCATTTTTTGCAGTCAAACTGTGTGGAATTCATTGAGCACATATTCTCGACATATACAGATGGTCTTTCCAATAGCGTGAGCGCTACCGCGTGAAATTGACATTTTCTAAATAAATCACGCAGTGTTATTCGTCTGTCTTCAGTTATGATTGCCAGGACTCTGGCGATCATAGTCCTCAGAACACAACAGCAGCTTGACGCCAAATGACCTTAACCTATAGCCTCCTTCACAGCGGTCCCGCACAGCGCCATCTATTGGTACTTTGGAAACTACGCATCGTACAAATGTACTTACAAGTTATGGCTTCAGTCTACGAATTAAATGATCAGTCCTCGTAGTTTCATCTAAAGGGTGCAGTACTTTAGCATACAACGTTTTGAAAATCGCAAGTATCTGGGAATGTACGTATTTTCAGCGTTTTCAAATTCTCCGGGGAAGACCTCTGGATTTTGAAGCGATATCATAAACAAAATATAAGTTTATTTGGTCAAAAAAATTTCGAAAACAATCTTTGGATATCATTTTTGTTAAATCAAACAACAATAAATGTTTTACTTCTTTTGGGCTATTGATAACTCTCAAAAAGCTTTCCAATTTGCGCATATGTAACAGCACTAAACAGACGTTTGCTAACAGAAGTTCCTTTATATGTTTTGTACTTTCTTTTCGGGAGAAAGTGTCATTTTTAGTTTATTTTCAAGTGGTATTAAATTATTTTCTCCACTTTTACGCTTAGGATGTACACTCCACGGACATAAAAAGGTCTAATCTAATTTATTACTGGTGTTACAATCCATGAACAACTTGGTAAACTCAATTTTTTTAATGTCCTGATAGATTTAACGTGTCCCCCATGTCAAGATCAGGTCATTATTGATAATAAATGGCAATAGCTTTCTTGGTAGTTCAGTAATGTGACTAGTATCCGACGGTTTATATATATTGAGGCATATTTCTAGCGCAAGAGTTTATTTCTGTGCAAAAAAAAAAAAAAGCAGGAAAAAGAAGTACAAGATAGAGCTGTTTTAAGAACGTGAGAGACAATGGGGAGGGAGTACAGGTGAGTACGAGGACTACGTGTAAGCTTTCTAATCAAGACAAATCACATCCTTTGAAAAGTCCTTCCGTTTAAATCTTTGAAGGAGTGTTGATTGCCGCCGAGATCAAAAAAGACGTATTAGGTTTAAGGCCTAAAACTTCCTGCCACATAAAATTTCCGAAAGAACATTCCAAGTTCCTTATCAACGGTACATTGATGTGGTATGTAACGAGTTTAGGTGTTGATCACTTCATCAATAACTGTCGAGATATAACGACTCCTGATGCTTATCTGGTAAGTACCAACCCGGAAAGTGGCGCATTAGAGGTGAAAGGGATTTTTTTTTCTTGTTTTCTATTGTACATTAATGATGATCGGAAAGTGTTTACTTAATAGGACTCCGAAAATGAATATACAGTCATTTGAAAAAGTTAAAAACCACCTGTCAATTTATTTAAAATTAAGATTTTCAAGGAAGCAGCTATTTACTGGTCAGAGATATTTGAAACAATGACGCAGCAGATGAATACTTGCATTTTTTAGAACACAAAAAGACCGAAATCAGTACCTTTTTTGGCTAACTTTGTTTATTTTTTTATAACTGACAGAGTACGATGTGGTACTCTCAATGAGTGATTTACAGTGGTCACTTGAAATGTCTTTGCACCACACGTACTTTATCGCGTCAATTCTTGCTTGGGAATTTGATGGATGTTTTTCTGCTACCTTGTCTTCTAAAATGATAATCCACAAATTTTCGATGAGGTTCATAAGGTAGGGACTATTACTGGGCGAGTCAAGCACAGTTATGTGTTTCCTCTGCAGGTAGTCCTTTACTATCTTTGATCTGTGGCATGGAGCACCATCATGCATGAAGATTGTGCATCTGTGCACTTGCATATGAGTTAACAGCTTCTCACGTAACATTTCCACATAAAAAAGGACCAGTCATGGTAGTGCCTGTCGGCAAAAAGGATAATGAAGCACTACCGGATGCTGACATAGCACCCCATATTATCTGACTAGGCGGATGTCTCACGGTGCTAACGGTGAATTTTTCATCAGACCTTTTACCTTTCGGTTGTCGAACTTCACTTGATTCAAATTGACGCACGGTTGATTCATCGGTAAAAAGAACTCGGCTCCAATTTACAGCAGTCCATGATTGATGACGCTTCGCAAACTGGGGTCTCTTCCTTTTCATGACATAGGTTAGTCTAGGTTTATGTGCAGGTTTATAAGATTTTAATACAAAATCTTTGCTAAGACGTTGGGAAACGGTGCTGATACTAATATCAGACCCTTTTAAATGTAGATAGGCCTTGATGTTTTGGCACGAACTCCGCAGACAACGCATAACTATTCACCTTATGGTATGGTAATCACGTGAGGTTGTTTTCCTTGGACATCCACTTATTTTTCGGTGCCAAAATTCCTCTGTATCTGGGTATTTCATGATCATATAATGAATAGCAGCAGTCTTGCTGAAATTCACCGTTCTGCTTTATGTCGCGTTCGGAGTATCCTTCATGATATAAAGTCAATATTTGTTCCCTCTGAGTGGCACTTAATGACAATTTTTCGCCTATTTTACGCTAAATAGAAAATACTTACAAAACCTCTGAGCATGAAACCCAGAAGTAAACTGACGCTCGCACGCTTCCCCGAACTCTATCAACAGCTGCCGCTGTAGGAAAATGCAACACCGACAGGAAGTTGAGTAATGCAGACAGTAGCTGACGCAATCGGCGGGAATCTCCTAATACCAACAAGTTGTCTTAAACGTTTTCAAACGACTGCAATGCAAAATGATATCGAAAAGCGAGAATTCTGTATTATTTTTTGTTCTAGAACGTTTAGTTATATTACACAAATATGCATTGTGCTTCAGAAAAATTTTGGGACCCCCCAGAAAAGATATAAAATATGAAGAGCTTAAGCAATGGCCCCGATCACAGGAATTTATCTGTTTATACTTGTGGCCTTCATTGGGCTGTTAATTAAAATTGTCGGACCGCGAGCTCCGGATATTAAGGCGAAATGACACCAGATTCTGGTTGAATTTGGTAAGACAACGACCCTTTCACGAGTTCATAGAGGGTTATTCAAAATAATTAATCTGATTTCAAAAGAACTTATTAACCGTGTATGTATGACCTTGCCATACGTCAAATGAAAGAAGAAATCTTCGAGTTTTAGTAGGTCACCACGAGAGAGCTCCAGTGTCGCTGCGGCATTGCACTGTTGGTCATTTCGTCAACGAAGTGCTTTCTACTGAAACAACTTATGTTTCAACATGACAGAAATTTCGTCAACGGAGACCTACTTCTGGGAAAACCAAAAGAAAACGGTTTTTCAAGTTTCTTCTGAAGGGACTCCCATCTGTTGTCACTGATGAGAAGTGCCTTAGATCTCTCAAGGCCCTCAATGTTCCTTGCATTAGAGCCTTCGAGATGGGACACCTAGTAAGCTGAAGTCTGGTGGGGTTTTTTTATGTTATACTGCACTACCACCACGACTCCACAAATTTCTCAGGCCCTCGGTAATACCATGGGCGTGCAGAAATTTGTCAAATCTATCCGGAAACGCAAAAGTCTCCAGAGTTTTCCGAAGAGCACCAGCATCCAAGTTGTGCCAGTAGATCTCTTCTAGGAGCTATGAAAGAGATACTAGACGAGATCCTCCTAAAAGGACAAGAGCAAGATCTCCTGCACAGTCTACATCTGAAGAAGAAGAATAGGGCGCTGCATTTCAAAAAGCTGAAAAAGATTTTTCACCAAAGTAAGCTTTGGCGTTACCCTCCTTACTTCGTTCACACAGCATGCACTATTGCTATCTTGTGTTGTCTAAATTTCCTGTGCTGCCGACCATCTTTGGTGCTTAAGTAGACAGAAGGGGGAAACATGACAATTTGGCATTATTTCTTAACTGAAAAAGCTATGACTGAATGTTCTTTATGAAATTACTCTGCAATGAGAAGAAAATTAAATAAAAACACGACATAACACCTACGTAACAGAGCAAATTTCGTAGACAGTTGTTTGAGCACGTGCCTGTTGCCACAGATAAAGTCGTTTGACTTACTAACTTTATTTTATTTTCCGGTATTTCTCCTTGATTTTACGCATCGTGCGATAGCGGTGAGCTTAGTTCCGATGTTGGCCACCGGATGAAAGCAGATGGCGCTGCAAGGACTGAATGAAGTCATAGGGTTGTTCGTTTTTGGCCGCCCTCGTGGCTCAGTGGTCTAAGCGGTGGTTTTTATGACCGTTCGTCCAAGAAGGGTCGTTGTTTGAATCCCGGTGAGACATGGATGTTGTGTTTGTCTTAGGGCCACGGTTGTTTCCCTTCACTAGAACCAGTGGTCCTAAACTACAGACGGGTGGCTGCTTATAGGCCATCGAGTTGCTCATGGTGGTCGTTAAACCTTTAATAAAAAAATATATTCGTTTTTATGAAATTATTCTGTAATGCGAAAGAAATGAAATAAAATCCGGCATAACATCTACGTAACAGAGCAAACTTCGCAGACAGTTGCTCCAGCACGTGCGTTTTGCCACAGATGAAGTCATTTGTTTCAGTAACTTTGTTTTATTTTCCGGTATTTCTGCTTAATTTTACGTATCGTACGACAGTGGTGAGCTTAGTTCCGATTTCGGCCATCGGATAAAAGCAGATGGTGCTGCAAGTACAGAATGGAGTCACAGCGTTAAAGACAGACGTAGCCAATTATATAGGTTTTATTCCCTGCAAAATTAGTTAGGTAAAAAATGTTAGTAGTGTGGGTTTCTAGTAATTTTATTTTCGTTTTTTAGGCTGTCCCCTTTTATTATTTTCAGACTTCGGAGCTCACTATCTAATTTTTCTGATCTGGTGCAGAGAGCGATATCGCTAGTGCCAACCTTTTAAGCCCGCTTTTATTAAATTTAATTATATAATTTATTTTTAGGGATTTTTGACGGAATTTTCTATGGGTGGGGAGCATATCATAATTCATTTAAATTGTCTTTTTTTTCCGAAAGTCCGTTCTCATTCGCCATTCAACGAAGTGCACCCATCCCATTGGATTGGTCGCAATGGACCTCATGACTTGGGGCTCTACAGCTCACCGCTTAGGTCACCCCGCCGTGGCCTTCCATTTGGCGTACGTTAAGGACAATGTGTACGTTCCACCGTTGCCTACAACCCTGGATGAGCTTAAAAAATGCATTGTTACCGCGGTGGAGTCGGTGACAACGGGCATGCTGCCGCGGTTATGAGAGGAAACAGACTATCGTCTCGACCTTACTCGTGTAACTAAGGGCAGACACATCATCATCAGCAGCAACCATGGGACAAATGCCAGTAGGAGAGAGCCACCAGGTGGCAGCACATTGCAATCGTCTTGTATTTTTACCACAACCCCATCGGCACTCATCTCGTAAACCCTGACACGGAAGGGGAACCAGGAAGTTTGTGCGTCCAGGGCCGACTTCATCATCATCAACAACCATAGGACAAAAGCCCGTCGGAGCCGGCCACCAGATGGCAGCAGATTACAATCGTCTTGTATTTTTACTACCACCTCATCGGCACTCATCTCTTAAACCCTGTGAGGGAATGGAAACCGGGGAGTAAGTGCGTCCGGGACCAACTTCTTCATCATCAACAACCATGTGGCAAATTCCCGTAGGAGCCGATCACCAGATGGCAACAAATTACAATCGTATTATATTTTTACTACCACCCCATCGACACTCATCTGGTAAACCATGTCAGGGAAGGGGGAACAGGAACTAAGTGCGTCCGGCGCCGACTTCAGAAGGAACCATCCACGTATTCGCAATCCCACACCTAGGGAGTCTGCGAAAAACCGCACACTAGATGGCTTGCAGGACCGGGCTCGAACACCCGCCAGACACTTCCTGGTTCCGCACTAAGAACAGCGCGTTACCCAACTGTGCTATGCCGGTGGTTAAAGACACATAGAGCACTTATAATGTATGAGACGAAATTCGGATAGGTTTTCTTTTGATGGATGTATCATTACTCACTCACTCTGTTTGCAAACTTCAAAAATATAGCCATTTGAAATCGGATGAATCATTTTGAAAAACCCTGTATTTAAAACAAAACACCAAACTGAACACTCTTGAAATTGCAAACAAATCTAACGTATAAATGTAGAATAATACAAAGAGACCTTAGGTCATCTGTTGTCTGAATCAACTATACCGCTTATTATGTACAACTGCATGTTTCTTGACATGTCCATTATGTTTCCTGTTGTTTTTTGCAAACAAAGTACTGCATATTGCCGCCTAGACCTGTGGCATGGCTAATTATCAAGCAGCCTTCACTATGAGGAAATACCATGAGCGGTGTGCTTGGTCCGCTGTGCTATTAAGATACCACGTGGCATTCAAATATTGTCCCGCAGGTATAATGGATTCCAACTCCGTTATGAAAAAAGATCTCAGACTATTACAGCGTGTCCACCAGGTTGTGCTGTTTTTGGCAAAACACTAGGCCACTGAGATCATTGCTTTGTGCTGTTTGTGCGATATTGTCTCTTCCGCCGTCGGGGAACTGAAAACATGAATCTTTGGACCACGAGAACTTCCTATTCTCGAGTACACAGTTTTAATGTTCCTGTGCCCACCCACACTGTAAGAAATTTTCTAAAATTATCGAGCAGTTTTCTGTGGCTTCTTCAGTGAATTAACGAAACATATTTTTGATACAATTTTTTTCTTGAAATGACAGAAAAAACTCTTAATTTCATGGATTTTTCATTCGCCAGAAAACATTCTGAATTTTCAGAAATATGTCTGAGATTCCCTTCTTATATAATAGCGGGAAATTATAGTTTTCAAGATGTGTTAACGGAAAATTCTGAATTTTGAGAAACCTTTCCACAATTCCTTTCTTATATTGGAGGAAAATTCTCGTTTTCAAAATGTGTTAACGGAAAATCCTGAATTTTCAGAAACCTTTCCACAATTCCTTTTTTATATTGGCGAGAAATTACCGTTTTAAAAGTGTGTTAGAGAAAAATTCTGAATTTTCAGAAACCTTTCCACAATTTCTTTTTTATATTGGCGAGAAATTACTGTTTTAAAAATGTGTTAGAGGAAAATTCTGAATTTTCAGAAACCTTTCCACAATTCCTTTCTTATATTGGTGGGAAATTACCGTTTCAAAAATGTGTTAGAGGAAAATTCTGAATTTTCAGAAACCATTCCACAATTTCTTTCTTATATTGGTGGGAAATTACCGTTTTCGAGATGTGTTAACGGCAAATTCTGAATTTTCAGAATTGCTTCCACAATTCCTCTCATATATTGGCGGGAAATTGTCGTTTTCAAGATGTGTTAACGGAAAATTCTGAATTTTCAGAATCCTTTCCGCAATTCTTTTCGTGTATTAAGAAAAAAACTCCATTCTCACTTTTTTTCATATCCGTATGACGAAACATTTCCTGTAATAGGAGCGATTCGTGTAAATACTTGAGGTTTGATTAACTGTTAAATTTCAATAGTCTGTGAAAGGATCTGTTTTTGAAGTTCTGTAGCGAGACGGGATATTGTGGGCAGCATAACTCGCATGAATTATGGTTACTGTGGCAGAGAATTTTTCTTCTCCTCTTCCCCATTTTGTGCACCTGTAGTTATTATATATTGCGTTACCGTATGAAACGGGGTACTTACTTTATTGTACAGTTGATTGTACGATGTCTATGTATGTATCAGTCTGTGCAGTTCTTAAGACAAAAGCTATGAAACTATCTAGAGTAAATTTTACATTTAGAAGTTTCGTGAAATAATATTATAAAACCGTGCATTGCGCCTTCTCTGAAAGGTAACTGAAAGATATTTTCAGTTGAAAAAGGAATCTTTGCTTCGAAAATTCACGATGAAAAAAAAATACGTAATTTGTAATAAGACATCCTACAAAAAAAAATTATAAACGTACTCAAAAAAACAATATGCTCCAACAGGAAATAAAATTACTAAATCACTCTTATTAATGAAAAAAATTATCGCCCAATTAGTTATACCTTGACCGTGCGTCTGATTCCTGTAACTTTCTGGCTCAGTGGTTAAGATGCGCGGCTTCAACCCAAACGACTGGGTTCGATCCCCAAGACCGGTGCAAAAGGATTCTCTGGCGTAAGGGCTGAAATATTCAGCGTGCTGGATTTTGCAAAAATTCTGTCTACATACGGAAAAACTTGAAATGTGTTTTTCTGAAATAAACGAAATTACTGAGTACGGAAAATCTACGAAAATACGGACCGGCAACTCTAAAAGTTCCCGTTTAGAAACGAAAAATATGTGGAATTTCCGTTTCTAAACGGGAACTTTTAGAAACGGAAATTCCGGTAAAAGACGGAGAACACTTACCGGCAACTTTGGTGCAACTTAGTTTCAGAAATTTTCCATGAATTCATACCACTTATATTTTACAGTGCACTGGATTCGGGTATTTCGGTTTTTAGCAGAGGAAAATGGAATACGAAGGGAACGTCAGTTGTTATAGCCCATCAGCGCCAATACAGTGAGTTGTTATAACCCTCAGCGCCAATGTGCGTCGGTTGTTATAGCCCATCCGAGCCAAGGTAGTAAGTTGTTGTAACCCATCCGCGGCAATGTGCGACGGTTGTTATATACCATCCGAGCCAGTGTAGTAAGTTCGTATAGCCCATCCGCGCCAATGTAGTAAGTTGTTATAGCCCATCCGCGCCAATCTGCGACGGTTGTTTGACGGTTGTTTTAGAACATCCACGCAAATGTACATCGGTTGTTATAGTCCATCTGCGCCAAACGTACTTCGGTTGTTATAGCCCATTCGTGCCAAAGTACGTCGTTTGTTACATCCCATCTTCGTCAATGTCCGACGGGGTGTTTATCCGGGCATTCTCTTCTTGATGCGGCTGTTGTCGTGTGGTAACTGGTAACTTGACGCAATGGATCACATCTTAACCTCTTACAATCCTTTCCAGCTGCATTTGCACTCGTTCATCGACCAGCCATTTATGCCAACTGTTTCTTTTGTTGTGTAATAACACCTGAGACCAGATGAACATGATACGGCTGCTTTCTGAAAGGAAAAATAGATATGGACATAAAGATGAACTTTCAGGGGGAGATTGGTGTACAAAGTTTTTACAAAAACTGAATAATTAGAGGTTAGGAAAATGTTTAAAGTACCTAATGCCTACATCTACATTAGACAACAGATATTAAGTGAGGGTCATGTCGAAGAAGAAGTTAATAGGCGTATTAAATTTTGCTGGAGAGCACTTGGAGGAAACTGCTTGATTTTCAAGATCAACTTACTATTATGTACAAGAGGGAATCAGGAACTAAAAGCAACATACCCTTTTGATGCCGATCACAGTGAGCAAATGAACATAACGGTTACCTCACTTCTTCATATAGTCCAATTAAGGTCGATGTACTTCTTGTATCGGCCCACTACAATCTTAATTCCTTAGGAAAAGAAGCTTATCGGCTGCTCCCGAATCCAGATCTGCAACGCACCGTATCATCACAAGTTAACCTGAGACAACGTGGAGCCTCATTAAGTGAACCGAAGGCTTGATAATCGCATGGGGAAAATCAGGGGTGTAAGAGGGATGTGGAAGACGTTCAAACTGCAGTTGGTGCATTGCCTCCACCGCTGCGGCCGCTACATAGGGACGTGCATTGTCATGGTAGAGCAAGACCTGTTTTCGACAGCATTCTTCTTCTTTCGCTGCAAATTGCAGGTTTCTACTTCTCTCTAAGCATATCACAGTACGTTGCACTGGTCACTGCTTGTCCGTGTTTCTGAAAATGGATTCATGTCTGAAAAGAAGGCCATCATGATTTTTTTGGTGGAGGGCTGTCATTTGAATGTTTTATTTACTGCAGAAACCGGTTTTTCCACCACGTTTTTTTCTCAGGCTTTCAGGTTTACAGCGATGAACCCATTTCTCGTCGCCGGTGACATTTCTCTCCAAAACACTCGTATCTTCTTAACATTTCAGGAATTGCGTCGCAAGATCCAAGCGCTGTTTGGGTACCCATCTTGTACAAACTTTATGGTACCTCAAGTCAACATGTACTACGGCAGCATACGCGGATACTTAGCTAATATTCAGATGCGTAGAACAACGTAATCCGTTTATCATCTCTGATCAAGCCATTCGCCTTACCGATTTGGTCTTGCGTGAACGACGTTGATCGTCCGCCAGATCGAGCTTCGTCTGTTAAACTTGTTATTCCTGCTTTAAACCTTTTTACCCATTCATAAAATTTTCATTTTACTTTCATACTGAGCCAACATCCTTTGGTGAATTTCAACAGGTTTCACTCTGTCCGCCCAAAGACATCTTCCTACGGTTCGTTGTTCACCAATGCTGCAATCTCCCAGCGGAGCGTCCATGTTTATTTGACCTTGCCTACAACTAGAATAATGGCAGAGCACTACGATGTGCGTGTTTGAGCTACACATATGCCATTGAGAAAGAGTTACATTTCGTGAGTTTCTATCCTTTGCGGTTACTGCGTAATTTTCAAGTTTCCATTACTTTGGATGCCCTTAGGTATTAAAAAGAATGAGTTCAATTAATGCATTCCTTCAGTTCTTACTCATGGATCAGGTACATGGATCATAACTAAGAAAGGCATTGAGAGGTTGAAGACAATTCAAAGAATCCTGGAGTGATGAATGTTTGGTGTAACCAGGAAAGATAAAGAGAAACACTTATGTTTCATGAAAACGAGGAGAGTTTATAAAATCGCGATCAAAGATCGTCATGTGGTAATGGGCTGGACATATGTTGAAAATCTCAAGAGTTGTTGGCATCGCGATCAAAGATCCTCAAGTGGCAATAGGCTGGACATATGTTTCAGAAAAATGACAAGAGTTTATGGCATCGAGGTCAGGGACCCTCAAGGGACAATGGGTAAGACGGGAATAGCTTGGACAAGAAAAAGTTTCAGAAAATTCTCAAGAGTTAATGGTATCGCGATAAAAGACCCCCAAGTGGCAATAAACAGGATATATGTTTCAGAAAAATGAAAAGAGTTGATTACATTTTGTTCAAAGGCCCTCAAGTGGCAATGGGCACGACAAATGTTTCAGAAAAATGAAGAGAGTTTATGATATCGCGGTCAAAAGACCCTCAACTGGCAATGGACTGGACGGAAATAGGCTGGACATACACCGATGAGCTATTACATAATTACCACCTACCTAATCATCTGTAGGACCCCCTTTAGCCAGCACAGCAGCGGTCATTCTGCGAGTCATCAATTCGTTGAGGTGGCGATAGGTACCCTGGGGTACGTGGTACCATAATGTCGAAAGTAGATCCTCTAGTTCCCATACATTTCGAGGTGGTGCTGATTTAGCGCGAACCCGTTTTTCCAAGTCGAACCACAAATGTTAGATTGGATTCATGTCAGGTAAACTTGGAGGCCAGGGCATTACCAAAAAGTCAATGTTCATCGAAGCACTCATTGGCGATTCTGGCAGTATGGCATGGCGCATGATTTTGTTGGTAATGGCGATTACCAGCAGGGAACACAGTTACCATGAATGGGAGAACTTGGTCCGCAACGCAGACAGCTGTCGGGATCGTGCTATTTGGATAATGTTGACTAAAGTGTCCAAAGGAAACTTCGCCCAAAGCATAGCACCGCCGCCGGCCGGTTTCCGCACAACAGTGCATCCAGGTGCCATAGCCTCTGTTGGTAATCGGCGTACCCGCGCTGGGCGGTCTACGTGATTCATCTTGATTCCTCAGACCATGCCACTTTCTTCCAGTCATTGACGGTCCAATCTCGTTGATCTTGGGCCCATTTCATGCGTTGTTGGCGATGACGTGCAGTGAGCATGGAGACCAGTATGTAGTAGGGGACCACCTGGGGACGAACCCTATTGAAAATTGACGAAATGTGGTAAAAGATCAGGACATAGGATTGCGATCCTTTCCATTGACCTTACCCCATATTATTAAGGTGGACGTCAAGTAATTTTGCTTCCTACACTTCTAATGCAAAACGTTTTGTACACATTTCCTTCACAATTAATGTGTTCCCAAGAATGAAAATTTGAACATCGATTAAAATAATTTCATATTATAACTTGGAAAACTTAATATGTTCTAAAACATAACCGTAATCATATTGAAAATCAATAACTTTTCCTTTGGTTGTGTTGAAACCAGAGAAAAGATGGCGCGACCTGTACTTTGATGACGTCAGTGGGCAAAAAAATGTTGGATTGCATAATTGTGGCTATGGTTTAGAAAATATTAAGTATTCCAAGTTATGAAATGAAGCTATTTTAATCAATGTTCAAATTTTCATCCTTGTGAACGCATTAATTGTCCAGAAAAAAGGTGGCGCGACCTGTGTTTTCATGACATCAGTAGACAAACAAATGTTGAATTGCATAATAAAATGGCTATGTTTTAGAAAATATTAAGTATTGCAAGTTATAAAATGAAGATATTTTAATCGATGCTTAAATTTTCATCCTTGGGAACGCATTAATTGTGAAGAAAATGTGTACAGAAGTTTTTCCATTGGAAGTATAGGAAGCAAAATTATTTGACGTCCACCTTAAAGTAGCAATTCTTCTATATTTGTATGTACATTTTATTTTGAAAACAGCTCTAAGAATTTTGGTGAAAGTCGTTAAACTATCGTTTTCTGGTACCAGAAATCGATTTAGCTTGATCTCGACTTTAGGAGAATTTGTTCAGTGGGTTAAATAACCACCCCGAATTATAATGTTTTTAGTGATGGCGTTGTTCCATTAATGTTACGAATGCTTAGAAATCTTATGACGTCATAATCTCGCCTTTGAGAATACTGGCTCGCGGTCACGCCGTCAGTCTCATTACGTCACGCATTGTGTGTGGATCCTATTGAAGTTTTATAACGTCCTACTCTTGCGGCAAGCAGATGGTCGCGATTCCCATCTGCCTCATTACGTCACGCGTTGTATCCGTATGTCCGTCCGCAGGATAACTCGCATAACAATCGTTCGATTTCGATGAAATTTTAGTATCTGGTAGGGGATCACCTGGGAAGGAACCGTATTTAAAGTTAACGAAATCGGGTCAAAGGTCAGTGCATAGGAGCGGGATCCATTCCACTACTGTTATGCGTCATAACTAACGTAAAAAAAGGTTCGATTTCGATGAAATTTAAGTATGTGGTAGAAAACCACCTGGCGACAAACCGTATTGAAAATGGGCGAAATGGGGTTAAAGGACAGGACATAGAAGCGGAATCACTTCCATCGCCATTATGCGTCATAACTTACGTAAAAATGCTTCGATTGCGACTAAACGTTATCATGTTATTTCGGAGGTATAGCAAACCGGTTCTGTTGAATATCATCAAAATAGAATCAAAGGTCAGGGCACAGGCCCGAGATTTATTCCACTGCCATTATTCTCATAACTTGAGTGATAACTTTAGTAATGATTTCTGGTATGTTGGAAAGCGTATAATAATCAATGCATTGCATGATTTTACTAACTTGTTTTTTCAATTGGAGGTTTAGCGAGCACTGTGAGCAACTAAATGGGCTATAAGCAGTCGCCCGTCTCTAATTTAGGGCCACTGGTTCCAGGGAAGGGAGAAAGCCAGGGCCGTAAGACAAACACAACATCCATGCCTCATCGGGATTCGAACCCGTACCTCTTTCGTACGAATGAACAGAAGCCATCGGTTACACCACTGCGCCACCGGGGTGGTTCTCTTCTTTTTCTCTACAGTGACGTGAGATAAACCTAGGAAATCGGAACCTAATTTTGCTCTTGAGAAACTGTAACGTTTGATGGCAAAATTTATTTCTGGCCTTATTAAATTAATCAACTATCAAGATAAGTTTCCGAACAGTTTTATTTCTATAAATGTGAATGGAATATGTGTGGCTGTACCTCCTTGCTAATATTTTACAATTACCTTCTTCAATAATGAAAACAAATTTTTAAAGCGATAATGTAATGCTCACTTCCAATTATGACTGAAATTCTTTCAATGGTGAGCGAAAAGTGCATGCCAGTAAATCGTGACATGTGTTTGAGAATATTACGTTTTCAGGTTCTGTTCGGCTTGCAGTGAGAAATGAGAAGTAGTGGTTTGCAGAGGTGAGATACCGTTAAAATTTAACGATCCGCAGAGCCGATAAGATGGATTAAGTCGTTTGAGAGGAAAACGATAATGTCACACGCCTAATGAATTAATCTCCTGTATATCAGATTTCTAGCCGCAACTGAAATTTAATTAATATTTCTTACCGTCAGGAGTCTTTCTTGAAGTTTGGAAAATTGAGAGACCAAATTAAATGATAGAATCAAACACTTCTGAATTGAATAACGTGATTCTACAGTTTGCAACCATCCTGAATTTGACATTTTAAATCGTTTCGCCTGACAACGTAAAACGAGTGTGAATTAATCTTGCAGTAAACAGCCCTACATACATTTTGCATTTCGGGAATGTTATGGACAGAACTGCATAAGAAAGCAAACTTTTAGATTTTCAGGAAGTGAACATACAGAGTAATACAAAACGATTCATCCAATTTCAAATAACTGTATTATATCTGTTTCTAAATATTTGGCGATTAAATGTACATAGAATAAAGTAAGAAAGATGACACCGAATTTTCGGGTGTAATAAGCGCGTCTTTTGAATCCGTTCTGACGCAAATTAAATTTACCAAAGCTATTTGAAGTCAATGGAACCGGTACGGAACAAAATAGTTTCTGACGGAAGAAAGAAATTTTTCGATTGGGTTTTTAATTCCTCAGATATTGCTGTAAACGGAATCGTGAGTTACGCCCTCTGGTTGCAGACTTGTGCGTTAAGAAAAACATGCATTTATATGAGAAACATTTCGCACCGGAAACGCTCTCCAACACAGAAAATGTTTTTCAAATCGGACTCTTAGAAACAGAGATATCGACAAAAATGAGATGTGACTTTACGTCCCCTGGTGGGAAAAACCATGTATTACTTAGGAAGAAAGTATTCTCAAAAGGTTTTTCCATATGAGCGGTATCGGTCCAAAAATTTAGTCGAGTTTTCAGGAGCCCAGATTTTGCTACAAATACATCAGAAGCAGAAATTAACACTTATGCTCCCTGGTGGCCAAACCATTCTTTACCAAACATTAGAAATTATGTGAAAAATATTTTCCATCAGGTCTTGTATGCGATACAGGAAGAATTTTTCATATCGGAGTTTTAGAAGCAGAAATAACGCAAAAAACGCAATTTACCTTTGTGCCCCCTAGCGGAAAGTCTATGATTTACTTGAAAATTTTGAATTTATAGGAAAAACATTTCGCATCGGAAACACTATCCAACAAGGAAGGAATTTTTCAAATCGGACTCCTAGAAGTGTAGATATTGACAAAAATAGGATATATATCTGCGCCCTCTGGCGTAGAAACCATGCATTATTTTAAGAAGAAAATGTTCCTAAAGGGTTTGTCGACATGAATAGTATCGGTCTACAAACCACTTTTCTTTCAATCGAGATTTTGGAAGATCATATTTTGCTGCAAATATATCAGAAGCGGAAATTAAGATTTACGCCCCCTTGTGGCCAAGCCATTTTTTTTTACAAAAATCAGAAATCATGTGCAAACGATTTCCCATCAGTAGCTGTATCCAGTCAGAAAGAATTTTTCAAATAGGAGATTTTGAAGCAGATATATAGGGGGAAACGCAATTTCCCTCTAAGCCCCCTAGCGGAAAGTATATGAATTTTTTAAAAATTTTGAAATTATATGAAAAACGTGTCACACTGGAAACACTATCCATTAAAGAAGGAATTTTTCAAATTGGTCTTCTAGAAGTACAGATATTGACAAAAATAAGATATACGTCTACGCCCCTGGCAGAAATACTGTGGAATATTTTAAGAAAACAATATTCCGAAAATGTTTATCGATGTAAGTGACATCAGTCCACGAAAGAATTTTTTCAATCGATATTTTAGAAGCTCAGATTTTATGGCAAATACATCAGAAGCAAAATTAACACTTACGCCCTCTGGTGTCTAAAGTATTCGTTACCAAAAATCTAAAATTATATGCAAAAGATTTCCCATCAAGAGGTGAATCCGCTGAAGAAAAAATTTCAAATCGGAATTTTAGAGGAAGAGTTATCGTGAAAAATGCAATTTACTTTTACGTCCCCTATCGGAAAACCTATGCGTAATTTGAAAAAGTGACTATCTAAAATACTCTTCGACATAAATGGAACCGAAAGATAAATAATTTTTTCAATCGGATGTTTAGAAGCAAATATGTGGAATAAAACATATTTTTTGAATTCGACATCATCTGCATTTACGCCCTCTACCGGCGAAATTGTACATCGCAAAAAAAAACGAAATAAAGGATCATCATTTGCATATTTCATGCTTCCCAATGCAAAAAGAATTTTTCAAATCGGACTAATAGTTGCAGAGATATCGTGGGTACAGACGGACGGACGGACAAATCGGTAACATAAGCACGATCGTTTTTTACAAAAGACGTGCTAAAAAATACTGTACAATTTTTTTCATTAATTGTAAATGTTCTGTGTGACTTCCGTGATCAAACATGTCTGTTGGACTGTAGAGCACTATGAATGCGAACTTTGAGTTCATCTAGCGTTGTCGGCAATGGAAGCACATACACATTATCTTTAAGAGAAAGTCCCAAGGGATCGAATATCACATTTTCCACGATCGCTTACTGACACTGAAACTCGCATTTTCCATGGCCGTTCGTAGACACCCACTGTCACCTAGGTGGCGGGGTAGTCTTCTAAAGGGGGACTGGGCACAAGTCCCGGATGAGTCGTCTCTGACACCACCAGATCTCTTTCCTTTCTGGAACCGGCATCCCTTAATTAGGGGCGTGAAACTTCTTGTTGGGCAAACATTTGGCCACGGTGGTTGTAAAACTCCAAAACAAAGATTGTTGCTGTTTCTATCACCCTCTATGGGCAGCAGCAGACCTCCTATGTTTTACACCTTTTCAAATTTATCGTCACTGAAAGCTCAAATAAAATACCAGATAATTTTTCGGTGCCATCCAGCTGATTTATTTGTGTTTCTTTGGTTCGAGAGCTTCATAGTAGGTTCAATTGCGAGATCGGGATCTTGATGGCTATCTAGGAATTTTGCGGTTCCCTGAGCATGTATGAATCGCATTTGAAATACACGCCCACCAGCTAATATCCAGAGTAGCATCCGTGCTCATCAGCTAGACGGGCTGGGAGTGAATCAATAAGGTGCTGCAAGGTGTTCACAGACATGGGGAACCATGCTGTCTGCAGTGCTTCTGACAGCTGCTGGAGAGTGCGTGGTGGAGGATCCATAGAGCGAACAACACGAGCGAGATGGTCCCACAGATGCTCTATTGGGGTTAAGTCTGGGGAATTAGGGTGCCAGGAAAGTACTTTGAAGTCTTCACTGTGCTCTTCCAACCACCCTCGGATATTTCTAGCTGTGTGACAAGTTGCATTGTCGTACTGGAACACCTCAACCGCTCCAGGGAAATCAATCAGCATGTATAGGTGGTGTACGTGGTCTGCAAGTTTGGATTCATACGAATTCGGTGCATACTGCCCTCCACAGGTAGGAGTGGACCCAGGGAACGCCACAAAAACATTCTCCAAACCATAATGCTGCCCCCACCAGCCTGTGTTCTTCCAGCAATGGTTAAAGAGTGTTTGTTTTCCGATGTTTCTCGCCTTATACGCCAACGTCCATCCGTTCGATGAAGCAGAAATCGTGACTCATCGGAGAAGGCAATACTTTGCCAATAAGCGGAGGTCTAATTCAGATACTGCTGTGTAAATGTAAGTCTTTTCTGCCGATGCACCTGCGTTAGCATAGGTGCAGTGACCATCCGTCTGCATGCGAGCCCCATACGCAGCAGGGTTCGCTGAACTGACGTTTCAGACACACTTCCGGTAGCCCCCTGGTTCATTCGGCCAGTGAGTTGCTCTACTGTATTGTGTCGATCGGCCCTCACGCACCTTTTAAAGCCGACGTTCACCTCTCATTTTCAATGGGACGTGGTGCTCCGCAGTTTCCACATTGCTTATTCGCAATTGTGCCGTTTCTCTAAATGATAAACTTTGACCACAGCAGCACTCGAACAATTCACAAACTGCGCTGTTTCAGAAACACTGCCACCTCTGCCCCGAAAGTCGATAATCATCACTTTTTTTAAATCTGATAAATCGCTCCTTTTTTCCATGACAGCAACGACGTATATGCTTTCAGAATGCCTAAAGCGTACCTTATATACCCTCGAAGCCGCCCTTCTTTCACTGACTACGCGCTGTTAACGTCTAAAGTGCGAGGTAGTCACAATAATGTGACTCCTGTGTATATTTTGCTAGCAAGAATGCTTTCCTGAGCGCGACAGCTGCCAATCTAGAGCTAGACTTCCTTTGTATTGAAAGCGCCTCTGCAAACTCCCAAATTAAGCATCGACATTTTACACGAAAATTATCTTCTTAATAGTATATTAAATTTTACCTTTTTCTTGCAACTTTACCTAATTTGCTCCAGAGTCAGCATATAAACAGTACGAAACATATGTGAGAGGACCACAAGAAAGCCAGTTAACGGCCCAAGACTCAATTTACTTCAAACTTTACTCTTTCAAATGAAGTTGTTCCCAGGTCGCTGTCTTCAAAATTCCCGATGTTACGGCCATCTAAAGATACATCTAGCTACGAGGGCAGATCAAAACGTTAGCTACACTTTTGAATAAAAAACAAAACAAATACAGAGATATACTAAAAGGACGCATGTTGGTTTAAAGGTACAACATTTATTCATTTCTTGACGTAGTCGCCTAAAGACTCTAAACATTTATCCGAATGTGCGATTAACATTTTCATACCTGAACAGAAAAAGCCTCCTCCAGTTTGGCGCAACCAGTTAAGGACCGCAGTTTTCACAGCCTCTTCTGTTTCGAATCGTTGTCCACTAAGTTCCTGTTTCATTCACCGAACAAATAGTAGTCGCACGGGGATAATTCGCGGCTGTACGGTGGATCTTGCCACACCTTCCACTCGAATTACTGCAGCAGTTTCTTTGTTTTCCGTGCTGTGTGGGGTGTGGCGTTGTCGTGCAGCGGAATGAGACCTTCGTTCAACTTACCCCGGCGTCTATAATTAATTGCCTTTCGCAAATTTCGTAGCGTTTGGCAATATGAGTCAGCATTGATATTCGTCCCTTCTTGCAGAAATTCTGTGTAAACAACACCTTCACAGTCAAAGAACCACTCGTGAAGCTTTTCCCACAGACGGATGGACTTTGTACTTCTTCCTTGTTGAAGAGGTCACATGCTTCCATTCCATGGACGATCCTTTAGTTTCAGGGGTGAAATGGTGAATCCACGTTTCCTCACCTGTGATGATTCGACGCAAAAAATTGTGACACTGAGCAGAATACCGTTGCAGAAGAGCCAAAGACGACAGGAAACGTTGGTTTCTGAGCTGGTCGGTGAGTAAACGTCGCACTCATCTCGCACACAATTGTGTCCCTCAGCAGAATACCGTTGCAGAAGAGCCAAAGACGACATGAAACGTTGCTTTCTGTGCTGGTCGGCTAATAAACGTGGCACCCATCTCGCACGCAATTGTGACCCTCAGGAGAATGCCGTTGCAGAAAAGACAAAGACGACAGGAAACGTTGGTTTCTGTGCAGTTCGGTGAGCAAACGTGGCACTCATCTCGCACACAATTGTGTCCCTTAGCAGAATACCGTTGCAGAAGAGCCAAAGACGACAGGAAACGTTGGTTTCTGTGCTGGCCGGTGAGCAAACGTGGCACTCATCTCGCACACAATTGTGTCCCTTAGCAGAATACCGTTGCAGAAGAGCCAAAGACGACAGGAAACGTTGGTTTCTGTGCTGGCCGGTGAGTAAATGTGGCACTCATCTCGCACACAATTGTGTCCCTTAGCAGAATACCGTTGCAGGAGAGCCAAAGACGACAGGAAACGTTGGTTTGTGTGCTGGTCGGTGAGTAAATGTGGCACTCATCTCGCACACAATTGTGTCCCTTAGCAGAATACCGTTGCAGGAGAGCCAAAGACGACAGGAAACGTTGGTTTCTGTGCTGGCCGGTGAGTAAATGTGGCACTCATCTCGCACACAATTGTGTCCCTTAGCAGAATACCGTTGCAGGAGAGCCAAAGACGACAGGAAACGTTGGTTTCTGTGCTGGCCGGTGAGTAAATGTGGCACTCATCTCGCACACAATTGTGTCCCTTAGCAGAATACCGTTGCAGAAGAGCCAAAGACGACAGGAAACGTTGGTTTCTGTGCTGGCCGGTGAGTAAATGTGGCACTCATCTCGCACACAATTGTGACCCTCAGCAGAATGCCGTTGCAGAAAAGCCAAAAACGACAGGAAACGTTTGTTTCTGTGCAGTTCGGTGAGTAACCATGGCATTCCTCTCGCACACAATTTCCGAAATCCCAGCTGCTCGTGAATGATGCACAGTTCCGTACAAAATGTCTAACGTACTGGCAATTTCTTTGATTTTCCTACTCCTATTATTCCGTATCATGTTGTCAACGGCGGCAACATGCTCCGGAGTGCTGGATATTGATGGTCTGCCTTCGCGGCATTGACCCGTCAAATTTGAACTACCCTTTTCAAATTGTAAGCGCCACTTTACAATGGCAGGAGGAGACATGACGTTTTCCCCGTATACAGCACAGATTTCACGATTTACGTCAGTGCAGTTTTGGCACTTAGTCCACAAAAATCGAATGGTTCCTCGCACTTCCAATCTGGAGTAAGAATCCAGTTGACGCGCATTACAAACTGCTCTCCTGCACACGCCTTACGCCGTTACTGAACTAAAACATCTCCTGTAGGCAGCTGTGACGTACTGTCTACTTCGCTCCCAAGCACCCACGGCCTGACTGCAAACGCACTCCAAATGTCGCTAAGTGTAACTTACTTTTTGATTCACCCATACGTACACGTTTCTCATCTCTGTCGAATCATTAAAAATATATAAAAGGAATGAATTCTCATGCAAAATCTACCTAATTCAATATAATGCCACTAGTATACAGAGTAAAGAAGAAAAAGGAATGAAGAAGACAAAATTACAAAGTAAATAAAAAAACCATATTGACGAGAGAATAATTTTATCGGCTTACAGAATTGACAATTTCAGTGTTTTCTTTTTTTTATTTATAGTACTTCCTGGCTTCTAAAAGAATATGTCCCTTTATTTCATCATCATCATCATCATCATTGTCAACCATTATTGATCCACTGCTGTGCTGGACGAAGGTCTCCCCAAGTTTCCTCCACAAAGGTCTGTCTTGTGTCTCCTCCATGTCACTCCCGCATACTTTCGAATTTCATCCACCCATCGCCCATGTGGTCTTCTTCTGGCCCTTGGAATCCAATCTAAAATTTCGGCTGCCCATCGATGGTCTGTCCTTCTGGCAGTATGTCCAGCCCATTGCCTTTTCAGGGATTTAACTCTGACCATGATGTCTTCCACTCTTGTCATTTTTCTGATCCACGAGTTCCTCTTCTTATCTCTCCTGGTTACACCAAGCATGCTGCTCTCCATGCTTCTTTGAGTTGTTTGCAGCCTTTGTATGTCTCTTTTAGTTAAGGTCCACGTCTCTGCACCATGCGTAAGCACTGGAAGGTTGGAGGCAGTTCGGCACCCATCTCGCACACAATTGTGACCCTCAGCAGAATGCCGTTGCAGAAAAGCCAAAGACGACAGGAAACGTTGGTTTCTGTGCAGTTCACAATGTCCCCGTCCATTCCTTTGTTTCATATTGGAGGATAAAAGTCGTGCTTCATCATATAAGTATTAATAGCACAACCTTTCAAGTGTGAATCCTTCTGGTTTTATGGAAGATGGCATATTATTAAATAGTAAGCTCTTCTGCTACCCGTAGTTTGAAATATTCGAGTAATGAATTAGCTAATTTCTTGCATTTAAGTTTTGGGTCACCAGATGTGATTTCGTTTTCAACACAAACAAAAATAGCTCGGAACTTTGGATGAATTTTTCACCAATACTAGTTTTGGACCCTTAATTGTCTTTCTTGCGGTAGGGTCATATATGTTTCGTTCTCGAAATCTTTGTAAATGAAGATGAATCACGGCTTTCCCATTGTTATCTGCCCGTATACGTTAATTACATCATAGTGACAACCATAGTTTCACAAGAAATCGCTTGTTGCTATTTTAATTAAGAACAGGATCAATATTTTCATACCACAAACTTATTTTGTACGCTGTTGTTGAAGTATTAAACCAAAAAGCCCAATCATCCTAGGACCCAGGGTTTTCAAGGCCAAGACATGCGTGAAAAGTTCGCAGCTAAGACATGATTTACCATGAATATGCTCCAGAAGGACAAAATGAAAACAAGATGTATTATCCATGGAGTCTTCTGTTGCCTACGAGATGCATTGAGGCGAATGAGACATGCGCTGTGACAGCAAGTTGAGAAGAAACTGCACCATCACAATGTCCCCGTCTATTCGTCTCACCACATTCAGGCCTTTTTGGCCAAGCACAGGATCCCACTAGAAAGGTAGACCCCAGACTCATCAGACATAGCTCCTTGCGACATTTATCTTTTCCCGAAGTTGAGAACGTGTTTAAAGGAAAAGGTTTGTGGAAGTTGAGATCAAGAAGAAGACGACGCAGCATCTATTGGAGATGCCTAGGGGTGCCTTTCCTTCCTGCCACTTGCGCTAAAAAAATTTCTTAGTAAGCATTTCATCACTCATTCTTTCAGCATGTCCAAACCACCGAAGAATATTGGTCTCCACCTTGCTAAGAACAGTTTGCTTCACATTACACAACTGCAACACATCTTCACACGATCAGAACATGCCTTGCCACAAACTGCCATAAGTAACGCACTTCTCCAGCACACAAACGACTCCCATGTTTCTTCTGTAGTATCCAGGTTTCAGTGTCATACATCACAGTAAAAACGATTGCCGTGATCTGCATGTTGATTTTCGAGTTCATTTTCCTGAAAACTATTCTTTCCCATAAGATTTGAAAAGTGAATTTGAAAGCCACGAAGATTTTCGTAATCGAAATATTCAGGGTTGAAAACAGCAACGTTCTTGTGTTTGATGAACAAGCGTAAACCGCGGAACTCGCGTCTTTAAAAAAATATCTCTTTTTACACGGAACTTGAAATAAAGTTACAGATTTTTCCACAGTCATACAAGTGGCTGAAAAACATGAATCGCATTTTCAAGCCAGATAAGTGGGAGAAAACCAGTGTATCTATGTATAAACTACCCCTACATTCCTCAACATGTAATTCTTTTCTCCCTGTGGTTCCCAATTTCGTATCCTGCAAAGTTTCGCGAGATCCCAAGAGGTAATCACGTATCGAGAAATTTAGTTGTGGTTGAAAAAATGCGTTTTGAGTTGAAAGGCTTTAACGAATCTGCTTCCGATACGAAACATATTGAAGGCCTTCATGAAGCAAGCATCTCTTTGCATTTTGAAATTCCGAAGAATGGTTACACTGTATTCCAGGGAGATACAGATAGTTAAGAGAAAAA